>OZ022563.1:21223920-22569520 GCA_963991005.1 Barypeithes pellucidus
TTATAATTGGATTAATTATACGATCCAGACTAATATACGAATTTTCTACAGTTATTACGTGACGGACATAATTTTTCTAACTACCTGGGGGAATATCATTAAAGCATTTTCGTATTAATTCTACAACAGTAGAACTTAAAGTCGGAGAAATATTTTCAGACCTAACCAGTGATTTTAACTGGTGCCACATATGCTCTATGGGGTTAAAAATGCAATAATAGGGTGGGAGCCGTAGTACTGTATGTCCAATTTCTTCTACCAATGTGACACAAACATATACTTTTTTTTATACAAAATGTCTTTAAAACTTCTAAAAGATCACTTTTTTTTATAACTTTCTTCAAAATATATATCATTCGCCGCCATGTAGTTCTGAATCTCTAATTTTGTATTATTTGAGCTTTGAGCTTTATGTAATTGGCGACTGTGATAGCTCGCATTGTCCATTACTCCACAAAAACTAACAAATTTTAAAACAAAAAGATATTTAAATATAAATTAAGCACCCTAACCTACCTGATGTGCCTATATTTAATTATAATTATTACAATCCGGTCCTTTCCACATCATAATAACAAACGGTCATAAATAATGGGATGGCCACAGGTACTTTTACTACAGTCATTAAGTTATATCCATTTTTCGTGAAACAATCTTTAGCTCTTATAAGCTGGATTCATAGAAGCCGTATTGGTAAGCCGTAAGAAAAATAAACATGTGATTTGAGGCAGAACAATTTATAGTGCATAGAAATTAATCACCAAATTGTATGTTTTTTAAATGTTTTATTTTGGATAATATTAACAGCACAGTATTGCTCCTGCTATTATGATGATGTCTTCATCGCTTGTAATCATATTTTACAGTTATAAATCAACATGTGTGAAAAACAAAAACCATAACCTACAAATTCTTAATGGAACAATTGGGCGTATTCAGCAGAACCCATCGATTTGAAAGCGATTAGTAATCTTCTGCTGAATGCATTAAATAAAATCGATTTCACAAATCGATTGGGAAATCGGACGCCATTTTTTCCATCGAATTTAAAAAGCGATTTCTGATTTGAAAGCGATTTATGTCTGTTTAGTTTGTCAGGTTGAGGAATAAAATTTATAAAAAATTACAAAATAAGTGAATTATAATAACATATTATAAACGATCTCCGCTAGTGAAGAGGAGCATTAAAAATAAAATTATTCATTTCGTACAGAAAAAAAATTAATTTAAAAAAGTCGTCGCTATAAAAAAGACTATAACCGAAGATTTGGGTTAGACGGTCGTTCATGTACAGTAAAAAGAGGGTGGGAAACGAGATAGACATTGACGGTGAAGATACGGAACACCGGCATTGACCGCGAAGGTGTCTGAGAGAAATCCATCGACCAAACCCGCAAAATCGACTGGACATACCATAGGATCGCAGTTTACTTAGAAGCCGTTCATGGCAAATACGATCAAAGGCTTTAGAAATGTCCAGTGCAATATCCCGGGATGTTAGACGACTAGACAAAGACCGAGACATATGCACATTAAACACACAATAATTAGCATATAGGGGAACTAAATAATTAGTACAGGATAGATAACTTAAGGAATCTGTAATTAGCATATAGGGGAACTAAATGATTAGTGCAGGATAGATAACTTAAGGAATCTGTATCATAAAAACCTTGTAATTGTTAAGCTCGATCATAATTTAGATTTTGAATAATAACTATGAAAGAAAGTCAATAATTTTAATAGAAACATGTATATTTTACCTATGTCTATTATAAAAACAAACATCCATAAACCTATAGTAAATAGAGGTTTAAAAAATATCAACATAACCTTAAGAGAACAATTATTTACAATAAAATATCATCAGTATCGATATACATACAGGGTTGGCAAACGGAATGGAACATCCCCAATATTTTCAAAACTAAGTATATTTTCGAAAAACGCTCGGACCCACCGACTTCAAACAAACATGGACCCGGATTTCTATCTGCTTTGTACAGGGTGTCCCATTTTCGACACTTTTATAGGGTATCTCCGTAATTGTTAGTGGCATCAAAAAAGTAATGTAGGTATCATGTGCTCTTCTTGGGGTCAAACTTAAAATGGTAAAATCAAAATTTCGAAATTACCCTATTTTTTCTTAATTAAAAGAGATACAGAAAAATGTTTTATACAGAATTTTCTTAATATCGATTGTTGAATAATCTGCCGTTTTCAGAATAAGTATACGGGGTGAGGTAAAAAAGTTATCGGAAGTAACCTCATTTTTTTAAAATGGAACACCCTGCATATTTTAATCTAAAACTACACTATTTTAAATTCTCATTTCAAATATATAACACACCATGGTTTCCTAAGCGATTTATTTAAACTTTATTACTTTGAAATCATCGCAAATGTTCGGAATATGTCCTTAAATGGTTACCGTCTTTCCGGATAGCGAACAAATTATACATTTTGCGCCATTTCTTCGTTTTTCTTTCAATATGAACTGACATCATATCAAATTTTTCAAAATGTTGATAGGTCATTTTCACAAATGAATATGTAAAAATGAAATTGACGTTAAATGTTAATAGTCAACATATGTCTTGTTTATAGGATATTAGCTTTTGTTTCATGGTCTACTGTGGTTTAAAAATAAATTTTAATAAATAAATCGCCTAGGAAACCAATATAATCCATGGTGTGTTATATATTTGAAAGGAGAATTTAAAATAGTATATTTTTAGATTAAAATATACAGGGTGTTCCATTTAAAACATGAGGTTAGGTCCGGTAACTTTTTTATCTGACCCCGTATACCTATTCTCAAACTGCAAATTATTCAACAATCAATATAAATAAACTTCTGTATAAAATATATTGCAGTCTCTTTTAACTAAGAAAATATAGGATCATTTTGAAATTGTAAATTTTTTGATTTTCCCCCGTATCTCTTAAGCGAGCGAAAATTTTCAAATTTTGATTTTATCATTTTAAGTTTGACCCAAAAAGAGCACATGATACCTACATTACTTTTTTAATAGCACTAACAATTACGGAGAACAAACCCGAACAAACCCTATAAAAGTGTCGAAAATGGAACACCCTGTACATGTCAATGTGACGCCTGTTTACTATGAAAATAAACACAATTAAAAAGAGATGGGGACCCTATCTGTAGAATCAGCATTTCTTATTATCTTCTGTCGGTTTCTGTGTTCAGATAACCGGTTTGATATGCATTGGATAGGAAAACAAACAATCGACGGACGTGACTCAAAAGTCTATATTTTTATCCAGTTTACGGCAGACTTGGCACACTCTTGCCATATTGGGTTGCGAGTTACTATTTTTTCTACAAACAATACTTAAATATAACAATTAAAAACACTTAAAAACAACAAAGAATTTTACTTAATGATAACGACAAATATGACAGTTGTTAATCCAGTAGTGTCAAACGTGAAAGCAGGTATGAACGACGGCCGTTCCAATAAGGGCTTCATAAAAAGTACATTCCGAAAGCTCGAAGGTGTCTAATTAACAGAAAACGACAAAGAAAAATTATACTAATTTTCAGAGTCCCCCGATTGTTTTTCTGGGAAGTTACTTGCCACCTATCTAAGAATGGGAATTGTTTATTCTTCAAAGACTGTGAACCAAAGCCGTATCCTCCTTGATTTAAGTTCCTTACTCGGACCCGTACATTTTTCATTTTGACATTTTTTTAAGAATTTTTAGTATTATACAGGATTGCTGAAAAAGTCGTTACTCTATACCCTATTCAAAACCAGGAGTCAGTAAATGTAAACACTAGGCCACGCGTATGGCACGCTTGATCCGCGATCGATATTGGAAATCCTACGTTGCGATTGGTTAATCAGCCATAAAATATCTAATGGCGGCGCGGAGGGCGGTGCTTGCGACATGATTGGATTTATTCAGTTTGTTGTGTTTTTAATACTGCAGCACTGATAATGCAGATGAACCTATCGCCATTGATTTTCTCCCTTGTATTAAAACAATATTACCATTTCTTAGTGCGGTCCTAGAAGAAATATTAAATACCACGTGGATTTATTTATGTGTACTGAATAGAATATAGATTTTAAATGGAATATTCCAAATTTCATTCTAGTTTTGAATTCTACTTGAACTTCTGAATATATTTCATGTAACATGCTCTATTTCGTTCTCTGACCTGTTCAGGAATTTGGCGAATTTCATGTCGTTTTTTCACCTTTAATAGGTTCGTTCCAACCACCCTAAAAATCGTACAATGTACGGTCACGCACATACGTAGTAGTCGAAAGGCGTTCCAACCGACACAAAACGGTGTAGCTGGCGATCCCTTTGGTGTTCCAACCAAATTGTGATCGTTCGCAAACCAGTTCCTGAACGGTAAAAACGATACATGGCCAAGACCAGGAACCGCTTGTACTGACTTGCGCCCTAAGAATTTTAACCGTTGTTTTTGTATTCCTGGCATTCATGCAGTTCTTTTAGCCTTGTTTTGTAGGAGTTGTTGCTTAATATTTTGATTATTTAATTTATTCTTATTAAATTTGTATAATCCGGTTCCCAAACCTACAAGATATTCTTAACATTAAACGTTATTCTCTTTCATGATTATTAAATACAACAAAACGGAACGAAAAAAGATAATACTCAAGCTTAGACGAAGAAATCAAAACAACAAAAGTAGGGTTGTGATTTATGAATGTTATGATAATTAACTAATTACTAAACTTCTTTCCTAGAATCAGACAGGCGATCAGCTGAGATTTTTACACAGAATGGTCACAAAAACGTACCAACCTTGCCACCCTTGTGCATCGGCAACAAACAGTGCAAAATTAACGCCTGCGCACAAAATCGATTCCAACAGTTTCGTGACGGTTCTAGAACGATACAAAAATAGGGTGTTGGAACAAACCTAATATCTCTCAAGTAGGAAGTCGTGTTTTCGTTCCCTTTTCTTTCTTTCCGTATTTTCATCTCTATTAATCAATTCCATGAACATTATCATCTTATTTAGATTGTGATATCTCGAAAACAGCTGAAGATCAAAATAGGGTGTGTTACATGAAAAATATTCAGAATTTCAAGTACAATTCACAAATAGAATAAAATTTGGGGTATTTATTTTAAAAACTAAGGATGACGTACGCCTCAACTATCCTGCATTCTGTATAATTCGCAAAATTTGTAAAAATAAAAAATTAAATCGACGTGTTCGAGCGAGTTTCGAAAATATACGTGGTCATGAAAATATTGGGGGCGTTCCATTCTTTTTGCCAACCCTGTATAAAAATCAAACCAAAATTTTCTCTAGAAAACCTTTACCCTTATTTACTTGAACGCAGTTAGAAATTTTATATTTTTTGGTTTTGACAGTCTGTGATAGTGTTTCTTGTGTCATTAAAAATAAACGTGATTATAGTAATTCATACAGGGTGTCCCAGGGACCCGCCTCGATCTCCATATGAAAAACTATACATTGGAAAATTTTTAAAATTGAATAGTACGCTAATGTTGATGGGGCCAACTCGGTTAAAATATTTTCAACATGGTGGCTCTTCTGTCTTCTTCTATACCGGAAGTCGGTGTCAACTTGCTTGTTTTAAATGGAACACCCTATATATTATTACATTTGCATCATGATTGCATGATGGCATTTTTGGGAAGAATAGTAAAGTCGACTTTGAGCCATTGACAGCGCCTAATAAGTCATAAGTAGTATTAATTTTATTCTTAGATTTTTCCGTCTAATAATAAAATCTATTCATTTAACATATAAATTGACAAAAACGTTTCTTATGAGAGTAAATAATATTTTCTACTTAAAAATTGGATCGATAGCCCTCAAAAATTCATTTTCAAATTTCTTTACACTAAACCTATCGCAACTAGCCCTCGCCCTCTCCCTTATATCAACTACTTCCTCCTCTCTAGTCTCTATAATCCATTTCATGAAATGTGCAAACTCGTCGGCTGTATACGCCAGAAAACCTAACCTAGATCCTTCCGAAGTCTCGATTATGTCCAATAGCGGTCCTCCCGATCTGTGCGCCACCACAATCAAACCTGCCGCCATCTGTTCAACGACACTAATACCAAAATGTTCGTCCAGCATTGTATGTATTCCTACGTAGGCCTTTTTGAATTCATCCAAAAGTTCTGTATATGGTACGTTTACTTTGAATTCGACGTTGTTCTCGAGAGACAAATGTTTAGACAGATCCTGTAAGTCCTTCACACGTGCCGAATCGTCTTGATTCCTGCAGCTACCGCATAAAACCAACGTGACGTTTTCGAAAACAGGATCGGGCAGGATCTCCCGCAACTCGTACAGCGCCTGAAGTTGCAGAGGATGGTCCTTTTCCGGTCGAAACTGCGCAAGGCTCAAAATTCGAATTTGGGAGGGTTTTTTCGAATCGTGGGTTATTTTTTTCAAGTGGTCGACCTCGCAAGGCGGATACACCAGAGACATTGGCGTATTCCAAAGGATCTGCAAGTTTTCCAGGGTAAATGTAGAGTTAACCAGGGTCGTATCTGAACATTGGCCAGCAAGGCAGTACATCTAAAATTAAACATCCTTACTATTCAAAAAACACTGCTCAAAAAAAATTATTTATTGAAAATACAGAAAATGACCTAAATCCAATTATTTTCAAAACTATTTATTGAAATGTAACCAAATTTAGTAAGTAAATGTACACGTCTATTTAAGAACGAGTTATTTTGAATATATAGGGAGTCCGATAAGTATAGGGCAGTATTTCACCAGCGTACAGGGGAGGTCACAATAATACTAGTAGTTCATTCCGAAGTCCTAAGATATGAAAAATTTACATTTTCGATTATAACTTTTGATCAACCCTGTATACAGGGTGTTTCTTAATAACATGTTACTATTTAAGGAGGTTATTATTGAGTCCGGTGTCTCACCAGACGCATGCGCTATCGACGTTTTGGGATATAGCCAATCGAATTAGCGCTAGCTACCTGTAACCATTGACAACGCACTATGTTGCCATATCTTTTAGATTAAAAGTACTTTAATCAAAAAAACATATTATTTTGCATTTAAATATCAAAATAAATAGTTTGAAAAGAAGGTTTTAATAATATTGAAACTATAATCGAATATTGGTTTCTTATACAGGGTTCCCCAAGTAAAGTGGCCTATTAGAAGTATCTCGAGATCTAAATAAGATTTTATTTTGAAAATTTGGCTGTGGCTATAAGAGATTCGTCACGTCACATGGATTTTCATTATTTTGTTTCTATGAATCCACAGCCAACTACCAAAAAATATATTTTTATAAGATAATTTTTAAATTTCGCTATAAGTCCGAAAATACTGAAGATAGGTGTAGGAACACTTAAAATCATTAGATAGAAAATTCGATCCTCCATTAGCAAAACATCAAATACAGGGTAGGGTGTCCAATTTAAAAAAAAGAAGATTTTTGCAATAATTCATCTGCCTCAGAAATATTGTTATGGAGACGCCCTGTATAAAACTAATTCAATACTGTTCAAAATTATAAAATTTCGATGGTCTTGTGAAACTATTGTCAAAATTTCAGCTTTCTAGCTGTAACCGCTAAAAAGATACGATTTTCTTTTCAGGTCCCGATACGGCGTTAAAAAATCACAAAATTATTTATAATTCAAAAACTCTTAAAGATAGGTATATGCGTATATGATATTATACAGAAAACTGTTCTAGATTTTTACCTAGATTCCAAAAAAAAATATAATATATAGGGTAATTCATTTAAAATTCCGAAGTTGCTACCACTTTCGGTATGATCCGGCAACACCGCACCATCGAAAATATTTTATAAACGTAGAAAACCATCTCTTATAGCCACAGCCAAATTTTCAAAATAAAATCTCATTTAGTTTTCGAGATACTTCTAATAGGCCACTTTACTTGGGGCACCCTGTATACCTATTACAATTTATTTTAAATGCGTAAATGTAAATTTAGGTTTTTCTCAGTAAGATATTATTAAATTAAAATTTAATATATGTGACAACATTGTTAACCTCAGAATTATTTGCCCGCATTCCTTTCTTAGCTACAGATAAACTTGTCGGCCTGTACAGGCTTTGTGATTTGATTTTTTTAGAAATCTGTGTTTTTTGTTAGGTATTCGGGTAGTGAAGGGGCGCCAGGGCAATGGGGGCGGGGACGATCACCCCCCTGCTGCTAAACCACTGCCTTTGTACCTAAACGAGATTTAATGATTAGGCGAAATTAATATAACTTACCCAGGCTAACACATGATAATAAGCCAGTTTCGTGTAGGTCAAAGTAGGACTGTTACTAATGAAATTTCTATTGTTATAAATATTTCTCCTGTTTTGTACTCTTCTTAACATTTCTTTGGTTATAATTGGGTAGTGCACGTAGCAGCCAGTTTTGCATCCGCCGAGATACTTGAAAAGGGGAAGAGTGAAAGAAAATCCTGTGGTTTCGATAAAAATGTCTGAAAACATATTCCATTATAAATTACACGATATAAAATGGTTTGCTGTTCAGGACCAGCCTCTTACATATTAATTGGTTTTTATTTTACATTACAAAGATTCAAATACAAAGGTTTTAGAATTTGGATTGTACCGACGATTGTACTTATACCGGATGATGCATCGAACTACATACGAAATACCATGTAACATACGATGATGAATTATGTATTTTAAATTTTATTTAATTATATCAATTTAGTGGTGGCTGCTAGAGGGGATCTGAAAAATCTTTCGCCTGCAACGGGCTTCTCTTAGCAAACCAATGCATGCATGTAAAAATGAGGTACCTACCTACATTAAGTTTTAAGAGGCCAAGAACATTTTAAAAGTGTGTGAGTATACAACGTGTCCATGATAAGGAGGGCCAGTACAAAGATCTCGGAAACCGTAAGAGATACGAAGTCGGTTAAATGGAGGTAAAGTTGGGCATTTACGCGCCTAATAATATGCCGTTTAGAAACTTTTAAAATTCCGAGTAGTTCCGGAGACATCCGGAAAAAACCGAAATTCTGAAAAATCGTTTTCCTGGGTTTTTTTTTTAGATCGAATTCTAAAGTAAATTGCACTTTTACATTGCCTTTTTTCCGCTCTATCTAACAGCGTTAACTGTCTTCGCTGTCTTCAAAGGGCCATTATCAACTTTCTTTTTTTAAATACGGTCCTGTTTTCCTGATATTGGAATTTGAGAGCTTTTTTTCTCCCGAGTGCAACGATGTATAACACATTGTGGTTTAATGACGTTTTGAGGGTTTTTTGAACAACATCAGGGAATTTTAGGATACGGTCCTGTATTTCTCCTCATTTTATAAATAATATCTCATAAGTAACCTCTAAATTTTTATTTATGTTGGACTAGTTCAATAGATAACAAATAATTTAATACTAAACCACAAATAACGAACAAACCCGGAATTTTAAAACTTTCTAAACGGCATATTATTATGCACGTAAATGCGCAACTTTACCTCCATTTAACCGACTTCGTATCTCTTACAATTTCCGAGATCACTGTACTGGCCCTCCTTATCTTGGACACGTATTATGAAAAAGTCTTGAAACGTATAGGTATAATGGGTGAACTATATAAACAAACGGGCCTATATATTTGTCTTCAGATATATCCAAACATGGCAATGGCAAAAGTTGTGGGGAATTTTATGGTGTATGTATATGTAATGACGAGTGTCATCAAAACTTGTGCGTGCCTTTAAAGTCCTTGATGCCAAAAATTAATTTATTATTTAGATCAGGAAACAAAATAAAACTTTAATGCCTTCAAGGTGTATTTTTAAAAGAACGCAGTGTCTAAAATTTGAAAATGTGAATACGCGTTTGTGGGTAATACTGCATCTTAAAGTAGACGTGGATCGCTATCGCGTCAGCTGCTTCTTTACAACAGTAATTTTGTGGTAGCAGCTAATCACTGCTACTCGTTTTTAATTATAACTGCTACCGACCTAGCGCCGCGCCACCTAATTCAATAAAAGCAGAACTCGCAGAGCAGAGAGCAGAAGCAAGAAAGCTATTATTTGAAGCGGACTGCGGAGCGGATTCGCGCTGTCCGCTTCTTCCAACTGCTTATTTTTCGCAGTGTTCTATTAAAAATAAACATACTTTGCCTTGTTTATCAGGAACATTGGCATTAAAATTAGATTATGATTATTTGTAGATATGTTTTGGTAAACTATTATTTTATTTTTGTTTTTATTTCTATAATTAATTAGAATGTAATTAACGCTTTCATTATAGGGACAAACCTAAAATATTGGGATTTCTTTATAATAACACCTAAACATCAATTGAACACAAAAATAAATCAACATTGCAGTTAGTAGTGGTTTTGCAGACCTCTAATCTTAAGCAATCTGAGTCATAGCTAAAACTTACCAGGGTTTATTTGGCTGATAGCATCAATTCCTAGCCAAATAGATCCCAAAATCTGCCCCAAAAGGGTAAAAATAGGGTACATATTGGAATCCACCCACCTCCTTTTTGTGAGATACACAAATTTTACATTTTTTGGATCAATCTCTACGTTTAGAGTATTTTTAACTTTACGCAAGATTTCTATGGATGAGAATTCAATATCTCCTGTATAAATATAAAATGTTGCATGTGGATACCTAAAAAATTTGTTCAGACTAAAATTTAGACTAGGCAGCAAGGAACATAATCACCCAGTCTTAACTTTAGTCATTTGAATGACAATTTGTTATCATAAGAATAAAAATTTCGTGGTGACATTAAAACAAGAATCTTAAATCTAAACTAAAAAAATATTTCAATAGATAATTATTATTTTTTAGTCTTTAATGTTAATACATTACAAAGCAGATAAGTTAAATTTATTAATCTTATTAAGCTTTACGTTTTTTGCCGGTCTGATACCCTTTAAGCACTTATCTGTAAAGTAGTAAGGGACGTGGGGAGATTTAATATATATGTGGCAGAGAGGCGACTCCGCACCTAAAATTTCAAACTTCCTGTTAAGTATAAATAAATAATATTGGGTTCCTGTTGTTCCTTCCACTTTCTTTTATTATTTCACATTCTTAATTGTTTCCAATTTATGCCTACTTTTTTAAAATAATGAGTGCCACGAAAGATACTGAAAAGTAGTTATATTGTTAGTCAGTAACATTTTCATAATAGTCGCGAATTTATATATTTTGCATACTTTGAGAATATGATGTACAAGTTCTAAAAAGATGGTTTGTTTACACTTTGTGTATCAGTACCATAAGATGATGCAATCATAAACCATAAGATGACGGAATCATAAGGAATGCTTTTTAGAGTTTACTCACTTTTCTTGCAGAGCTTTTAAGGCTACCCATAGTACTTTTTCTCCACCTCCCCCTGCATTAGCATATGGATGAAATATTCCAACACTTAACCGATCTCCTCTTTTCTGCCTTTCTTGTCTAAATAGGTGCTTAAAATAATAGTAGGAAAGAGGCAACACTATCGTAGATGCTAAGACTACAAAGAGACAGTAAGCAAACAGCAATTTTACTGTAACCGCTAACGAAAACCTAAAAAAAATATGAAAAGTTCAAGTTGTAAGGTTAGGTCGAAGCCAAGAAGTAAACATAATGGATAAAGAGTCGAGCAGCTTTCTTATTGTTGGAGATAACACTTATGGGGTCAAAATACTTACAAAAAACTCATAATGTTCGCCATTGCTGTTGGAAAACACGTTTATAATTTTTGTTTGATTCCGGCACGTCTACATTTTCATCGATTATCTCAAGAATCTCAAGATCAACGAATACTTCTCAAGATCTCATTCAAATTCAATCTCATTCTCAAAGAGTGACTCAGTGACTCATCACAGACCAATAAGATCATAGAGAAAACGAATAGCATTCTTCTTAACCAGTAGTGGCGCCCATCGGCGGATATCTTCTTCAAATTGCAATACTAAAACAAGGATGGCATGACAATCGATCCACTCCGAACGCGAGTGGTAGTTTACTTACAGAAAAGTGGAGCGTTCAAAGGATATTCGCTTGCTGGGTGTTCTAAGTTGAAGAATAAAAAATAATAATAAAAACGGGTCCCCCACAAGGGCTTCGGGCACCTAGGGACCGAGCGCGCGCCCCATAAATCCGTACGGCACTGCTTTTAGGTTTACCTGTAACATAGACAGTGTAACACTAACACGTTTCTACACGCTACATGACAAAGAAAAGGAACAATGAACTTGATTTCCGAACGGTCTTAGATCTTTGGTAACTTTCTTTGTTGAATGCTGGCAGTTGGCTACCTACCAGGCTATTACTGTCATTTCATATGTCAAAAATTTAAAAATCCCTCCTAATTTACAATATTTTTGGTTTTGCAAGCATAAAATTTGGATTTTTGATATTGAAAATGTATACCAAATAATTCATAGTTTTGGGCATTTACTTATAGTTATAATACCTCACGATGGTAAGTGATTTATGTCTTAAATATTTAAAATATGGTTAAAACTAATCAATGTTTATAGCGGCGAAGCTCTGCTCCCAGCCAAAAAGGTAAAATGCCGGCCCCTGTTTTACAGAACTCACAAAGCAATGCAGTTTCTAACGCTCTTAAAGACTTTTCTTCACCTTTCACAACTTCATTAAAAAGAACTAGAGATAAGCCCAAGGAGAATCCAAAATCTAAGCTCAGGAAACCATTATCAAATGTAGACAACAATACAGAGATTGTATATGTTTCAAATCATGTAAGTATATCGGAACAAAAAGAATAAGGAAAGAAAATTATTTGGCTGGGATTTAACAATATTTTCAGAAACCATGGGTAGAAATGAAGTTAATTAGAATTAAGTAGGTAGGTACACTGCTATAAATATATACACACACCCTAGAACTGTACACCTAATCGGCTCTCGATTTACAGGAGGAACTTATTAAGAAACTTTCCAAACCATTTTCTTGCCCTATACCAAACTATGAAGGTTCTCAGACAACAAAAAATTTGGGTATTCGACGGGCACAACCTAAAAGAGCCTTATATGACCCCAATATGCCAAATGCATTGGTTTTGTATACACCACCTGTCCAAACAGAACATGATAAACTAAAAAATGATAAGTAAGTTTTTTATAATAATGTAACTTTGAATTTTATATGGCTCCCAAGGTAAAAAGTAGTATTTACATCCCTAAAGTGGTAAAGTATAGTGTTTTTATCCCCAATGCAAGAATATTATACTATTATTAGGTACTTACAAACCAAAAACTGCCTCTATCTAGTAAATATTTTTTTCTGTTTCATAATGCTAATACTGTATTGTTTGCTTTTAATTGCTGTTAATATTTCTTTTTACCTGAATACTTATCTAAATTATTTGCAGTTAACTAATTTATTTTTCATTAATTTGTTATTTTGTACTTTTTCTTGAGTCCTTAATTTTTTTAGGAATATTTTAGTGCATGTTGTGGTGGATCCTATTTTAGGAAATATTTTAAGGCCCCATCAAAGAGAGGTGAGTATTATTTATTTTAATATTCAATACTGCATGGTATAAGGTAAAGTGTAATCAAACTGAATCAAAAAATCAATAAGTACTATATCAAAAAAGGTAGGAATTAGAATTATTATAAGGATTACAATAAATTAGAATAGTAAAACAACAAGTTTGTATTTAAGTACAATGATTCTCAATAATAATATCTATGGAACTACTAGAAAAATGATTGTATGATATGTACTATGTTAGTTCCATGTAGTACCATGTATTTTTGTATCTCCTCAGCCGATGCCTATAACAATTTTTATCCAAGTTTTCCTTCCTCTTTAGGGTGTCAAATTTATGTATGACTGCGTTACAGGAGTACAGATATCTGATTCATATGGTTGCATCATGGCCGATGAAATGGGTTTAGGAAAAACCTTACAATGCATAACATTACTTTGGACGTTAGTGAGGCAGGGGCCAGAAGCAAAGCCAACTATTTCCAAAGGTATCATTGTATGTCCAAGTAGTTTGGTTAAGAACTGGTTTAATGAAATAAATAAGGTAGGCTATATCTTAGATTACATTAATGTGTAGATGAATGAATATGAATCATAACTTTGTCTGTGTCAGTTAATAGAAAAGGATAAAGCAGCCAACGTTTCTCTTTGAAAACGAAATACAATTCCAGTGTATTAGACCAACATGGCAAAACTAAAATATTGACATTTGCGTTTTGTGTGGTTCACAAATTTTTCAAGTTTCTAAACTATATAGAATTTAATCACCAAAGTCAGTTCTTATAAGAACTATTAGTTAAAAATGCTGTTATTTTTTCAAACAATAAATCATATATGAATTTAAATTGATATACAGGGTGCAAGATAGAGGTCGGTTAAATTGGGGCCAAGGTGCATAATTATGGGCCCAATAATATGCGGTAAAGAAATGAAAAATAAATACAGGGGCTTTCAAAATATAAAAAATTTTGCTTCTCGGTTTTATTTTTTTTTGACTTTGTTTGAAGAGATGTCCAAAAATAAATATCATATTAGTATTCCTTCTTTTTATTCTTCACGAGATAGCATTATCATATCTTTCATGCGACGATTCGTCCTTGGGTCACCATCATCAACTTAATTTTTTAAACGGGTCTGGATCTTTTTTTTTAAATTATGAAAGAGGACCAAAATCTACGTTCAGTGGTATGCAACACTTGCTGGATTTTTGGACGTTTTGTCCCTTAAATTGACCATCTTCATTAAAATACCCCTAGTATGTTCCTGTAATTTACTTTTGTTTCCTAACAAACTGAAGATTTTTAAATTATTATTGCAATTTATGTCTTTAATTGTTATTGTTATTACCTACTACTACTGTTTTATTTTTATTTTAAACTAATAGTTATAGTGTCAAATTTGTACTTAGATAATTTTCTTTAATCTATGTATGTTCCATTTTCGACACTTTTATAGGGTATCTCCGTAACTGTTAGTGCTATCAAAAAAGTAATGTAGGTGTGATGTACTCTTTTTGGGTCAAACTTAAAATGATAAAATCAAAATTCGAAAATTTTCGCTCGAGGAAAATCAAAAAATTGACAATTTCAAAATTACCCTATATTTTCTTAGTTAAAAGAGATACAGAAAAAGTTTTAACAGAAGTTTCATTAATTGATTGTTGAATCATCTACGGGTTATTATACGGGTCAGGTAAAAAAGTTATCGGACCTACCTCATTTTTTTTTAATGGAACACCCTGTATATTTTAATCTAAGAAGATACTATTTTAAATTCTCCTTTCAAATATATAACACATCATGGATGATATTGGTTTCCTAGGCGATTTATTTAAACATTATTACTTTGAAACGAAATAAAAGATTCAGATTAATGTAAAAAATAACGGAAATCATCGCAAATGTTCGGAATATGTCCGTAAATGGTTACCGTCGTCTCCGGATAGCGAACAAATTATATAATAAAGTTTGACCTAAAAAGAGCATGTGACACCTACATTACTCTTTTGATGGCACTAACAGTTACGGAGATACCCTATAAAAGTGTCGAAAATGGAACATACATAGATTAAAGAAAATTATCTAAGTAGAAATTTGACACTATAACTATTAGTTTAAAATAAAACAGAGTAACAAAGTGTTAAATAAAAAAAGATAAGATCGGAGTTAAGGAAACACTTCTCAAAGGTCCGCTCGAACCCAATTTATGGCCCGTAGGCACCGCTGTTAAAGAGTTTCGTCCTCGACGCCCTCAAAGGCCTGGTAACTCAGCAAATTTACAACACAAACCTCCAACAAACTCAAACCCTTAGAACATTTATCCATCTTCTACCAGAATGTCAGAGGCCTGAAAACAAAATTAAAAGACTTCCTATGCGCTGCTAATGCGGAATCTTATTCCATTATTGCACTTACTGAAACCTGGTTGCACTCTGATGTAAATGATGCTGAATTTCTTGATGCTAGCTATGTAGTTTACAGAACTGATAGATGTCCTACTAATAGTACCAAGAGTCGTGGGGGTGGTGTTCTTTTAGCCGTCAAGAACGACTTGAAGTCCTGTCGCCTCACCATTGGTTGTCCTGCTGTGGAAGAGATATGGATCTCTGTGTCTGTCGAGGGTTCCGTGTACTGTGTCGGCTGTGTGTACATTCCGCCATCTATGGTTACATCCATATATGAATCTCACCTAAATTCGGTTTCCAGTGCGTGTGACACATCTAAAAATGTTCTCGTCTTGGGCGACTATAATTTGTCCCATATAACTTGGTCTCCTAGTGATGACCACCCTGGCCTTATACCAGGAAACATCGGATCTCCCAATGAAATCTTGCTGTGTGATACTTTTGCTTTTTTGGGCTTATCCCAGTTAAACGGAGTGTTAAATGATCGTAATACTATTCTCGATCTATGTTTTGCCAATTTTGAGCTTGAATCAGTTGCGAGATGCGATGGTTTAGTGAATTGTGATCCATACCACCCTGCATTTGAAATGTCATTATCTTTAAGTAACTCAAACTATTTAAAGCCTGCAAATTACTATTATTATGACTTTAAACAAGCAAACTTTGTATCAATTAATAACTATTTTTTGTGTTACAACTGGTTGTTGATTCTTGATGAAAATATTGATGTAATGGTTAATAACTTCTACATGGTAATTTATAATTGCTTTGAAATGTTTGTACCTCTGAAGCGGTCTCAACCAAACAATAGATTTCCAGTCTGGTTCTCGAACGAGCTTAAAAACATAATAACTCAAAAAAAAATAGCCTACAAGAGATACAAGCAATCAAGCACTGATGTTGATTATAACACTTTCGATTTGTTACGCAGGCGTTGTAGGTCCCTCACTAACGAATGCTATAATCACTACATATCCAATGCTGAAAATTCTATTTACGAAAATCCCAAGTTCTTTTGGAATTTCATACGTTCCAAATCTAGCCAAAGTACTGTTCCTGGGGAGATACATTTTGATACTGAAAAGGCGGTTAACGGAACTGACATTGCAAATCTTTTCGCCCGTTACTTTTCATCGGTCTTTAATCCTAAAAATCCTAAGAATATATATAATGCTCAAGACGCCGCTTCATCCAAGACATTTGAAACAATCTCCAACATAAGTATTAGTGCTGTGGTGATTGAGAAGGCCTTGTCTGAACTCGATATTAATAAGGGGGCCGGACCCGATGGGGTTCCCAATAGTATTCTAAAATATTGCTCACATTCGCTTTACCTGCCTTTACATCACATATTTTCGAAATCCCTAGACTCTGGACTTTTCCCAAATGTCTGGAAGTCATCATTTGTTTCGCCCATTTACAAATCAGGTAACAAATGTGATGTTAGGAATTACAGACCTATTAGCATTCTTTCATCAATACCAAAACTCTTTGAGCACTGTATTGAAACAATTCTGACAAATATCTTTCAAAAAATCATAGTTACTCAGCAGCTTGGATTTATTTCTGGACGTTCGGTTGACACCAACCTATTTATTTATACCAATTTTATATATGACTCCTTTGATAAAGGTTTTGAGACTCATGCAATATACACGGACTTCAGCAAGGCCTTCGATAAGGTAAATCACGTGATCCTGCTGTCTAAGTTGTCGGGTTATGGAATTTCTGGAGTGTTGCTGTCCTGGTTAGAGTCTTATTTGACCGATAGGGAGCAGCAGGTTAAAATCAATGGGTATTTATCTCAGCCATTTAAAGTTACCTCTGGGGTTCCCCAAGGGTCCCATCTGGGACCCCTTCTTTTTTGTCTGTTTATCAATGATCTGGCTAACTTGTTGTTATCATATTATTTATTATTTGCTGATGATCTGAAACTGTTTAAACGCATAGCCTCCTTCCAAGACATTATTACTATGCAACAAGATATTAATACTATTTTTTCCTGGTGTCAATCTAACGATATGTCCCTCAATATTGACAAATGTTGCTTTATGAGATTCAGCAGGTTAAAAAGCTCATTTCCTTGTCAATATTCTATTAACAATATTCCTTTGAAGGAGGTTTCGTTGGTTAAAGATCTCGGTATATACCTCGACCAGTTAACATTTGCAGAACACCTTGAGAAGGTGGTGTGCAAAGCAAATAAGATGCTAGGATTCATTAAGAGGTCGTGTAAGGACTTCAATAATGTTAACGCTTTAAAGTCTCTGTATGTTTCACTTGTGAGATCTGTGTTGGAATGTTCGAATATAGTTTGGTCACCATACTACCAAATCCACACAAATAGATTAGAGAGTGTGCAAACTAGATTTGTAAGGTTTGCCCGTCATATAATTTATAAGTCAGGGATAAATTTTACTAACAACCAGCCCATGTCCTACCTAAACTTGACTACGCTTGCCTGTAGGAGGGAGTACTATGATGTCTGCTTTCTGTTTAAAATATTTAATAATTTTATTAGAAGTCCTGAATGTCTTCAGGCTTTTTCTATTCGTGTACCTAGCTATCAGACCCGTACTCACGCCCTTTCACACGTGCCATACTGTCGTACTAATTATCTATTGAGCAGCCCAATAAATAGAATCGCTACAACTGTTAACCATTATTATAATAGACTGAACTTTTTTAATGTATCCCTCTATAAATTCAAAATCTCTGCTAAAAAAATAATTTTATCATACTTGTAAATGTTGCATACGTAAATAAATAAAATAAAAAAATAAAATATTGATACGACCAGTACAACTAGAGATATTAGATTTCACATATGAGAAGAATGGGGAAAATCCAGCAAATTATCAAAAATTTATGTGTGGATATTTTGGAAAATAATTTTATTTCACCAAAATCCTGAAAATTTCAGACGATTCTAAAATGTCACGGTTAAACACTGTGCGGTTTGTAAAAGAATGATCCCTCCTATACATACCTACAGCACCCTGTAGAACATAGAAGAGTGCTATAAAGATGTGTCATTTGTTTTTCCTTAACCTCAGATCTGCGAAAGTTTTCGAAATGTTTTTATTTTTCTTAGACCAATTTGTAACCCAAAAACTTTACCTCAATTTAACCATCTTTCTATCTCTTACCATTTTTGAGGTGTGGTTGCAAGCAAGTGATTTTCATGGTTATAGACTGATTTTTTAGTGGTTGGGAGGCAGACTACCTGCCCTGATGATAGATGGCGGACCTGATGTGAAAAAGAAAGTAACTCAGTTCATGCAGGGACAAGGCCGAATGGCCATTCCAGTTTTAATAATTTCCTATGAAACATTTAGAATGCAAGCTGAAATTTTGCATGGTAGTGAAATTGGCCTGGTGATGTGTGACGAAGGACACAGGTATTTAAAATAATAAGAGTTAAAAATATTCCCTTCTTTCTAAATTAATTATATTTAGGTTAAAAAATTGTGAGAACCAGACTTACCGTGCTCTTATGGGTTTAAAAGCCAAAAGAAGAGTGTTGCTTAGCGGCACGCCTATCCAGAACGATCTCTTGGAGTATTTTAGTTTGATTCATTTTGTGAACGAAGGACTTCTTGGAACTTCAAGCGAATTTAAGAAGAAATATGAGAACCATATTCTCAGAGGTAGGTTTTTTAATTTTTTTATTCGCTAAAGTATTTTAGTCCACCTTACAATTTAGAACTTGTAGTAGGACAGCTGTATTTTATGGTGTCAATGGCTGCATTCAGCAGAGCCCATCGATTTATAAGCGATTTTAAATCGGTGGGCATCGATTCGTAGTTCTGATTAGTGTTGTGATCGCTCGAGCGAAAAACCGCTTGATCACTCGATTATTGAAATAACCGACATCGCTCGATTATTAAAAAAACCGCTCGAGTTATCTATTCAGGCGAAAACCGTCGCTCGTCACTTATTATCTTTCACTCGATACCCGAGCTTCGTTTGACGCCGGCGGAAATGTACCGCTGTAGTGTGAGTTAAAAAACAGCTCGTATATTCGAACAGTTTTTCGCTCGATAGGAAATACTCTAGTTATAAATTCAGGCGAAAAACCGAAAAATATCGCCTGTCACTTGATACACGGCCATCCGATTGGCGATGTTCGAATTTGACGCTGAGCAGATACACGACAAGCGTCTTTCTTAAAGGCACATAAACGAGAAGGTGCATAATTAAAAAGTATGCCAAATCCCTTAGCGGAGTCATCGCGACATGGATTTTGTAATGTTTTGTTTTAACTGGCTAGCCAGCGGCGTAGTTTAGGTCTCCGATTGTAAATATTAAATAATTAAAGGATATAATTTTTAAATTTTTATTTTCTATAAACTCGAGAAAACTTCTCAAAAATAACATAATAATAGAAATTGTAAATAAAAATAACAAAACGAACAAAATGGTTAACAAAATATATAGAAAAATTCGTTGGTAATCTTATAGTAAACATTTTTAAATCTAAACAGGAGTTTTTTATTATTAAACTTAAGAAGACTTCTTAAAAATAACATATATTATAGAAAATGTTAATGGAAAATAAGAAATCGAGCAATATAGTTAACAACACATAGGTATAGACAAATTTTTTGGTAACCAAAAGTAAACATTCTTAAATTTAAACAGGAACTTTTAGGTAACTATAAACATGAATTTAAAAAAATAATAACCTATTTTCTTATTTTGCCAGTCGCGTAACTAAGCCTAAATTTTTGAAGGGCACACAGTGGGCACCTGATAATTTAAAGTGGAAGAATTTGACGAGCCATTTTAATTATCTACTTATTTTATGCTCGTAGATTGAGAAAGATGTGAAGAAAAATAACTCTTGTAATACTTTTTGTTTTAAAAAAGCACAAGATAAACGCGAACAATAAATACCTATTTGGGTGATTTTTTGCAGTTTTTTTGTTTGGTATCGAGACACGTGGTAAAAATTCATTATTCACAAATAAATAAATTTCTGGAATTTTTTTGGTGGCTACTACAATTTTTTAGCTAAACCTGTGCCCACCCGTAGTTACGTACCTGCTAAATACCCTACCTGATCACATGTAAACGGCTAGCCTGCCGGTCGAGCAGTCGGTGAGGTCATCGCTTGGTGATTCACTCGAGCGATTCACTAGATTATTAAAATCGCTCGAGTATCAAGTACTGGATTATTAAAATCATCGGTTTTTCCCAACACTAGTTCTGGTTAATGCATTTTGTTGCCAGTGTTGTTTGGTTAGGATCCTTCCTAATTATTTTCATCAAATAATACATATTTTTCTGAACGAAATGGATAATTTTATTTTTAATGATCCTCTTCACTAGCGGAGATCGCGTAAGTATGTTTTTATAATTTAATTCACATCTTTCGTCATTTTTTATAATTTTCACTCCTCAACCTGACGAACATAACTGACATGAATCGCTTCTTAAATTCGATGGAAAAAATGCCGCCAGATTTCCCATCGATTTGTAAAATCGATTTTTTTTTAGTGCATTCGGCAGATGATTACTAATCGCTTACAAATCGATGGGCTCTAGTGAATGCGCTCATTGATAGTTACGCTCCGCTGTCAAGATAGTCAAAGCACTCAAATTTCAAGTAATATCAAAACTCTGTTATTTTGAATATCAGTTTTATCAGTCAATAAAAAGGGATAAAACAGACACCGTTGTTCCGGTAGTGACAGATTGTTTTTCTGGAAACTTGTTTACAACCTGCCTAAGATTGTGAATTGTTTTTTCTTCAAAGACTGTGACCAAAAGTCAATTGATCAAATTGGCTAAGTTTTGTTATTTGCTTCCATTATTTTTTTAATTCTAAACTCCAGGTAATTTTGCCCCAAAAACGAGTACAGTGAAACCTCTCATAACGGACACCTCTAATAAGTGGAACTCTATTAAGCGGACATTTTTTCATAGTCCGGAACTAGGTATATGAAATTCCATGAAAATCAACCTCTCTTGGGCGGACTCTCCTTTGGGCGGACGCGGACAGGCTGTTTTCATACAAAAAGTGCGAAAACCCTCCTCTAAACGGAGAAAAAATTTTCTAAAGTATTTGTATAATATATATATATACAGGGTGCCCCAAGTAAAGTGGCCTATTAGAAGTATCTCGAGAACTAAATGAGATATTATTTTGAAAATTTGGCTGTGGCTATAAGAGATGGTTTTCTACGTTTCTAAAATATTTTGGATGATGCGGTGTTGCCGGATCATACCGAAAGTGGTAGCAACTTCGGAATTTTAAATGAATTACCCTATATATTATATTTTTTTTGGAATCTAGGTAAAAATTTAGAACAGTTTTCTGTATAATATCATATACCTATCTTTAATAGTTTTTGAAATATAAATAATTTTGTGATTTTTTAACGCCGTATCAGGACCTGAAAAGAAAATCGTATCTTTTTAGCAGTTACAGCTAGAAAGCTGAAATTTTGACAATAGTTTCACAAGACCATCGCAATTTTATAATTTTGAACAATATTGAATTCGATTTATACAGGGCTTCTCCATAACAATACTTCTGAGGCAGATGAATTATTGCAAAAATCTTATTTTTTTTAAATGGGACACCCTGTATTTGATATATTTTGCTAATAGAGGATCAAATTTTCTATCTAATGATATTATGTGTTCCTATACCTATCTTCACTATTTTCGGACTTATAGCGAAATTTAAAAATTATCTTATAAAAATATATTTTTTGATAGTGTGGTTGGCTGTGGAATGGATTCATAGAAACAAAATAATGAAAAATCCATGTGACGTTATGTCTGTATTGTTTTAAAAAAAAATAGTTAACCAATAAGGAATTTATTAATAAATAAATAAATAAAATGAAAATTACATCAATAAAATAACTAATAACTAAATTGTTTAAAATGCCCTCCGTTCGCTCTTAAACATCCATAAATTGTGGTTATAACATGTTCATTTGTCACCTCTTTCATTTCTTTCTCTTCTAGAGACCCCAAAGCTGTTCGTACTCGATTTTCTAAATCTTCCCTTGTTGTGACGGGTGTCTTGTATACTATTTCTTTAATCCTATCTCATAGATATAATTCTAGGGGGTAAGATCCGGAGACCTTGGGGCCATTTCCATGGACCGCCTCGGCCAATCAACTTTTAGGGTTTGTTCATAGGAGCTGTCAGGATGCAGTTCATTAAATTTTCTGCAAGTTCTTGATAAAACTCTACCACACTCCCCATGAATATAAAATAAACTTAAAATATCTAAGCTCGAATAATGTGAATTAGCCATTTTTATTACAATAACTCAGACATAACGTCAAATAGATTTTTCATTATGTTGTTTCTATGAATCCATTCCACAGCCAACCACACTATTAAAAAATATATTTTTATAAGATAATTTTTAAATTTCGCTATAAGTCCGAAAATAGTGAAGATAGGTATAGGAACACATAATATCATTAGATAGAAAATTTGATCCTCTATTAGCAAAATATATCAAATACAGGGTGTCCCATTTAAAAAAAATAAGATTTTTGCAATAATTCATCTGCCTCAGAAATATTGTTATGGAGACGCCCTGTATAAAACGAATTCAATACTGCTCAAAATTATAAAATTGCGATGGTCTTGTGAAACTATTGTCAAAATTTCAGCTTTCTAGCGCTAACTGCTAAAAAGATACGATTTTCTTTTCAGGTCCCGATACGGCGTTAAAAAATCACAAAATTATTTATATTTCAAAAACTCTTAAAGATAGGTATATGATATTATACAGAAAACTGTTCTACCACTTTCGGTATGATCCGGCAACACCGCATCATCCAAAATATTTTAGAAACGTAGAAAACCATCTTTTATAGCCACAGCCAAATTTTCAAAATAAAATCTCATTTAGTTCTCGAGATACTTCTAATAGGCCACTTTACTTGGGGCACCCTGTATATATATAATAAGTACAATGCAAAACCTCTCTGAAGACAGACCGGCAACCAATCGCGTATGCGTGGCAGAGCGAAAGGACTTCACCGAATGGAAGTATATGTGATTTCCCGACAGCAGTCCGCCGTTTATTTGTGAGTTGTTAGGTTAAACTCGTAACTAATGGCACAAAAATGTCGCATTTTGAGCCTGAAAGAGAATATTGATGTTGTGGAAGTTTGTAATTTGATAACAATGATTTGGGCGAGTTCATCAACATTGATAGCAATGTGCTATTAGAAGATGATAGTGACCCCATTCCTACCGATTATGTAGTCCAAACTGAAACCACATCACTATCTGACGACGTTTGTAATTTGATAACAAAGATTTGGGCGAGTTCATCAACATTGATAGCAATGTGCTATTAGAAGATGATAGTGACCCCATTCCTACCGATTATGTAGTCCAAACTGAAACCACATCACTATCTGACGACGTTTGTAATTTGATAACAATGATTTGGGCGAGTTCATCAACATTGATAGCAATGTGCTATTAGAAGATGATAGTGACCCCATTCCTACCGATTATGTAGTCCAAACTGAAACCATATCACTATCTGACGACGTTTGTAATTTGATAACAATGATTTGGGCGAGTTCATCAACATTGATAGCAATGTGCTATTAGAAGATGATAGTGACCCCATTCCTACCGATTATGTAGTCCAAACTGAAACCACATCACTATCTGACGACGTTTGTAATTTGATAACAATGATTTGGGCGAGTTCATCAACATTGATAGCAATGTGCTATTAGAAAATGATAGTGACCCCATTCTTACCGATTATGTAGTCCAAACTGAAACCACATCACTATCTGACGACCCTGATGAAGAAGTTGAATGCAGTAATCAAACAAATGTCACCAATTATCAACAAGCCATTAGTATGGTAAAGGAATTATAAGAGTATGCAAAGAATAGAGGTGACTCTACAGCAATGGAATTGTTATCAGACTTGGAATTACATTTTCTAGATTGCAAGTATAAAACGCAAACACGTCAAACTGCGTTATTACATTTTTTTAGTACTACATCCTAACTAAAACTAATGTATTTTTGTTATGTTATGTTTATTTATACATACATATACATAGTAATAATTTTGCATTTACATATTACCTAATAACAAAGTTCCCATGGGCGGCCACATTTAGACGGTCCAGTAGGTGTCCGCCTAAGAGAGGTTTTACTGTATTTAATAATAATAATAATAAATGTCTTTTATTACTGAATAAGAATTAAATACATAATAAAAGAATGGAGGCGAGATCTAGCCAAGGCTACTCAATCTAACCTTCCACGCTAGTTACTACTTAACCTACTATATTAATATTAAATATTCGCTGTAATAGATCCTTAAAACTACTTATACTTGAACAATTACAGTTCCAAAGCAATCTATGGATTATCCAAACAAAACATGGAATAATATATTATATCAAATACTTTATAGTTTACTTCTTACTCTAAATAAAAATAAAATTTAAAAATATAAACATAATGGCAATTAATTTTACCCTAATATCCACCAATGATCAGCCATTAATCCTCTGATATAAAGTGTTTAACTGCTTTTTTGAAATGTGGAATTTTATTAATCGCTTTAAGTTGTGCAGGTAACCTGTTATATATTTTAGTCGCATTATACGAGAAAGATCTCTGAAACATGGCTGATACATGTCTAGGCACTGTTAGCTGTCGATTATGTCTAGTGTCTCTTCCATGAATATTAAACCCATAAACGAGTTTTTCTCTAAGGTAATGAGGGCCGCTTTTATAATATAACGAAAAAGTAACGAAATATTGATTTAAAAAAAACGAAACGGCGAATGCGTCACTAGTCCTGACAACTTAACAAAGCCAAGTTTGCTTACTACTATTTTACGCAAAGACGTCATTAGTAAACAAGTTATTTACTTCTATTCCAGGTCAGGACTCGATGGCAACTCCACAGGAGCGCTCTCGTGCCGTCGAAAGAATAACGGAGCTAACGACCATAGTGAACAAGTGCCTTATCAGACGTACCGCAGCTCTGCTGACCAAGTATTTACCTGTCAAATTTGAAATGATAGTGATATGTCAGCTGACGCCTTACCAGAGGCAGTTGTATTTAAATTATATCAATTCGGATGCTATCAAGAAAACAATAGTGTGCAATGAACTAGGGGAAAGGAGTGCAGGTAAAACTTTATTTTTAAAATTTCAATTTTGAAACGGAAAGAAAATCAAAACACTGTGTCCATATCTGAAAAACGGCAGACGCAGACATCACCAACTGATGCAAACCCATTTTTTACCCCTACGTCAAAATTTTTTAAACACTGATACACAGGGGCTTATGCAATGTGGCGGCTCGTGACCTACAAGTATGGTGAAATTATTTTTAAAATTTTATTTTTATGTAGACGACCAAACAATTACTTTCTAGGCGTTTTAAATGTACCATCGTGCCGGTAAAAAACTAGGACAGGAAAATTTCTTATTTTCTCCTTGACTATTAGGATTTTTTTACTTTCGAGTCTGGTACCAGTAAAATGTAATTTACAAATTTTACATGTCAACATAGATTGTTACTTTATCATTAACTTGTCAAGCAAATTGTTCTTTAAAAAATCTGCCACAATTAACACCCCAGCAAAAGGCTATAATCTACAGTCGGTTGCGAGATGGGGCTTTTATTAGGGATATTGCAGACGAACTGGGTGTAAACAAAAATACCGTGATGTTGGCAAAGCAAAAAATAGCAAGGCATGGGACTATTATTAGGAAAGCAGGTTCAGGTCCCCCAAGAATTTCTACTGAAGATGAAGATTGAAGACTAGTTAATTATCTAAGGGATCATCCGCATTCGCAACTGCAATAAAGGCGAAAGAAGAGACGAACTTTCCAGGTTCTGCAAATACTGCTAGAGATAGGGTTCGAATTTCCGATATACGAAGTCGTTGTGCTACTAATAAAATATTTTTAATGGAAAGAAATAACCAAGGCAAGGTTAGAATTTGCACATGAATATTTAAATCGGAATATTTTCTGGGAAACAGTTTTATTTTCTGACGAGATAACTTTAATCGTGTAATAATGGAATAATTCGAGTGTATAGGCGTTCCGGCATGCGGTATGATAACATAACATGACATGACAAAACAAACCAAAGCGGGCGTTTCTCTATAAATATCTGCGGTTGGATTAGCGCTAGAGGTCCAGGAATTTGCCAAATCGTGGAAGGAAGACTAACTGCACCTGAATACGTTAATATCCTAAATGCAGTGATGATACCATCGATAAATGCTGTATATGGTCAAAATTTTACATTTCAGCATTATAATGCTCCAATACACACAGCACGCATTGTGCAAAATTTTCTCCTAGAAAATAATATAGCAGTTCTTCCCTGGCCTTCGAAGAGTCCCGATTTGAACCCGATCGAAAACATTTGGGGTAAAATGGTGAAATCAATGTATAAACATGATTTTCGGCCACGAAACAGAGATGAATTACGCTACAGGATAAATGAAGCTTGGGATGAAGTAATATGCGAATTATGCAGAAACCTAGTTTTAAGTGTGCCGCAAAGGCTTCAAGAAGTAATAAACAGAAATGGTTCTATGACTAAATATTAAAAATGTTTTGTTGCTTCGACAAATTTTGCGTTTGTGTTTTTGTAACCTTCTATTAAATGTGTTTTATTATTTAGTTTCGTTTTCATTTTTAGGCGACGTCATATATACCTATTTTAAATAAGGTATTAGACTTTTTCTTAATAAAAATGCCCAATATATTTACTGCCGCTCAAGTTTATAAATGAAATAAGATATTTTGATGCCACCTCGTATCGAAAAATATAAAACGTTAAATTATGTAACCTAGGTTACTTCCTTAAAGTTATGTGTATTTACCTTTACAGCTGTCGAGCACCTAGTTATAGTCTATGAGATATGTATATCCTTTCCCAGTTTTGTGATTTTGTTGTCCTAGTTTTTTATCGGCACGATAGTACAACGAAAAGAAGTAAGAAGAAAATGCGTTAGGTAAAACATATTTTTATTTATTTTTTAATTTTACACAAGGAAATATAACTTTTGGAAAATAAGAAAGATTTTCTTAGTGTTTATAGTGCTTAAACGTAAAGTCCGTTCTACGGTTCTTAATTGTAGAAAATTGATTACTAACAGCCTTATTAGAGTTTGGAATACCCTCTTAAATTTTTTTTCATATATTTAATTTTTAAACTTTCTAATAAAGTTCCTAGATTTACCCTTTGCGGTCTGCGTTAAATTAATGTCGGGTTTCGGTCTTCCCGCATTCTTCACTTCAATTTTTTGCTCCAAACTCAAAGAGCTAAAGTTATTTTTCAAATAGTCCACCGTCAAACTATTCATTTTAACTTAATAAATATATAATATTAAAATATTAAAACATACACGCTCGAATTTCTAACTAGATGCACGAACAGACAACGGCGCGGCACACACTCAAATTGTTCGCCTTTCCCATGTTAAAGCGCCATAGCTCCGCTGTCTCCCGCCACCTGTTACTCCAGAGAAACTGCATTATGCCCCGCCTACTTAATGGCACATGCGAGCAAGTCTCGTCATAATCGTCATTATCCTCGATCGAGAGCCTATAATATACAGTTGGAAAAAATTAATCCAAAAACACATCTCAACAAGACTGTAACTTTTGAAATGAATGAATTATGACAAGTGCCTAAAATGCGGGTTCGCCCGTACAGCGTTGCCACAGTGATTTCCCTCCTATTATAATCTAATGTTATTAGGAAACTATAATTTTACAAGTAGAAAATTTAAAAAACGCACACATACATATATTCAGTATAATATTTTTACTTGCTTACTTACTTACTAAACTTTTTGACACTGTGTGTAACACTCAATGCTTTTAAAATCAATTTAGGTGGTACAAGTTCCTTGGCAAGCATCACTACTCTCAAAAAGTTATGCAACCACCCAGACCTGATTTTAGAGAAAATATTGGAGGGAGGGGAAGGATTCGAAAAATCCGGTAACATTTTGCCCCATAAAAAAGGAGACATGGACGTCAGGCCAGAGCTATCGTCTAAACTAATTATTTTGGATTACTTTTTGGCGAATTTAAAAGCCAATTACAATGATAAAGTGGTTATAGTGTCGAATTGGACGCAAACGTTGGATTTATTTGAGAAACTATGGAAAAGGAGGTAAGACATGATCTCGTAAATATCGGAAGAAGATGTGACAGGTATTTTGTAACATTCCTAATATTTATATGATATTACTATCAACCGACAAGCAAAGTAGACATTTTTGTCCTTGTTTATTTTTGCACTTTTAGAGGTTATCAGTATGTGAGGCTGGATGGTACCATGAGCATCAAAAAGCGCGCTAAAGTGGTAGAGAATTTCAACAAACCTGATTCTCCTGATTTTATTTTTATGCTCAGTTCTAAAGCAGGAGGTAAGTTGATACTACCATTTAAATTCACGTATGTTTAAAACTTATTACCTATTTAATGTGATGGTTTGTGATTTAAATCAACATAATAAGTAGTGTTGTGATCGCTCGAGCGAAAAACCGCTTGAGTAGTCGATTATTGAAATTTAACACCCTTTTTATTAAGCCAGAATTACCTAAAGTTTCAAACTCGTATACAAGTACGTGGAAATTCAAGAGACAGAGGCGGGCGACGTTCCAGTCTCTATTAAGAAAAACTAAAGCCGCGTTTGAGCAAGCAAGGTCGAGGCACGCGGGGTGGCATCACTGTCAGTCTACTGACCTACGTACACTTGTTAACTGAAAACAGATGTATATGGAGCGGCAGCACATGAGATAAAGGAATTTTTACCTAAGTTTTTAGACATTCGATTTAAAAAAAAGTATGTAGGCTTCCTTTGGGACACCCAAGCAGTCACCCATTTAAATATAATAAGTAATTTTCATAACACCCTGTATATTTATTGAGGTAACTACCATTTTGTTGCAAGGCAACGAATGAGCGGGAACCGTATTACCTAGAATATTTTTCAGGATGTGGCCTTAACTTAATTGGTGCAAATAGATTAGTGATGTACGATCCCGATTGGAACCCCGCAAATGACGATCAAGCCATGGCAAGGGTCTGGAGAGACGGGCAACTGAAACCTTGTTATATTTATAGGTTCTTGTCTGTAAGTTTCAAAATAAACATCTTTATACAGTCGGTGGTTGGCAGGAAGCGAGTCGCTTATATTGTTTGGTACATTAGTCTGAGACAGTGAAAAGAATGCGGGCAAAAAATAAAAACCTAAAAGCGAGGTTGTCGGATTGTCTTATTAAAATTTTTTTTAATTCGTATTTATTAGTAAAATACCGCATATAAATTAGCTTATAAATAACGACTAGGATCACAATGTATATTTTATATTCATATTAATTTTTTTATTCCAAAATTATTATACATAATGGTTATTTGGTTTGGAGTAAAATTCATTATATATATTTGAAACAATTTTTTTAATTGTAAATTTGGCACCAAAGCGAGTGTTCGTCGTCGACAGCGTCGACGCCGATGTCTGATTGGTCGGTTTTCCAGAGAGTCGAGGAAGAATGTATCAAGTGCACATAATACTTAGGCGCTCGACGACCAGTGGCGGAGCGAAAACCTTTTATTGTTATAATACTGTGTTGATATAGAGAACGGTGATTCAAAATGAAGTTATATACCCACGGAAAAACGTTTCATTGTCAAACTCGAGAAGTAATTTGCAAATGTTCACAGAGTGCATGTAGCGAAGAAGCAACGACTAATGCTTCTATATTACCACTGAAACGAAAGTTGGAGCGAGTTTCTTTGTATACAGGGGCCAGTATAAGTGTTATACGAAGATTTCACAAAGAAGATGAAGACCGGAAGGTCTCTAGGGGAAGGTAAACAACCTTTTGACGTAAGAATGACAGTTCTAACTGTCAAATGGCGAATGGGCGCGTAAATGAAATAAAGGATAATAGAAAATAATACCTATGCAATTTTTAAAACACCGCCATTTTGTTTTAGGTGCGACTAGAGAAGTAATATTCTGGTATCGTAAAGTACTCGATAGGACCTTTAAAATGATGTATCGCAAGGCCCCTCTTCCATTTAATTTTCTTTAGCAAGATGGCGCCCATCCGCCCTTTTAACAGTTAGAACTGTCATTCTTAAGTCAAAAGGTAGTTTAACTTCCCTTATAGACTAGTCCTAGTTTTTGTGAAAAAAGGTTAGCCTTTATATAAAATTTTATCATTTGTCCTCCCCTCTTCACTACGGAGCTGCAGCCCCCTGAAGGGGGGACTCTGGAGATGGTTTCCACTAAATATTTTCGAAACTAGCGTTTTACATGCTCGCATTTAATTTACTAGTAAGTCTATTCCACACCTGTGTTAAGAAGAGAAGAATTAATTATTACACAGAATTATGGTCCACTGTGTTTTCATTTTCTAAAGGCGCACTAATAATTCAAGTTCATTTCTTTAAACAGATAAAGAAAAATGAAGTTCTACCATTATTTTAGTCCAATATACTTAATGCCTATAGTATATTCATTTTCAAGATAGACCGACCACAACAAACGCACGTGATCGGTGAAACTAACAGTGAACAGGGCAGGGCAGTGCCTTATAATATTATAATTATACAAAATTATGGTCGCAATATTGTTGAATACGATTTGGAAATATCGGAATGTAAATAAGTATTCATGGTAAAATATAAAATAAATTAATAAATACAGGGTTTCCGGAAAATACGTGTCGATGTACATTTTGTCAGAATTGTCAATTTATTCGAAACGAAAGAATCCGTGATCCAAATTGTCATTTAAAAAAAATTCTGTTTACTGATGAAGCGTGCCGTACAAGATCCGAATTCACCAACCTGTATTGACCAACCTGTATATCTTATTGATCATATTGTGATGAAATTATTCTGATAAGTTTGAGGAGTTATCGCTGTCATCATCGCTTTAGTCTACAGTAATACCTAATTAGTCGTTCAACTTGTATCTCGATAATATTATTGAGTTCCCACATTCTGGTTCCTACTTTTTGTTGCACTAATACCTACATTTTTTACTCTTCTCAGGTGTAATAGTTGCCAATGTACGGTCAAAAAGATCTTTCATATCGACAAACTTGTAGGTTGAATTATGTTTGGCAACAAAAGTCTTTAAAATGACTTCTCTCATTTCAAGACTAAAATGATTTTTGTTGTGGCGTTTCTAAGATGGACTCAAATTAATATACTCTTGGGCTTCGTCTGCAGTATCGGTGCTAGACATTCCTTTAACAAATATACAAAGGTAGGTATGTTAAGTAGTACTCACAACAACAAACAAAAAATTACAGGACAAAAGTAAAAACGGAATAATCATAACTTCCGCAACACGAAACTTGGCCTCAAGGACCAACAGACCGACCGATTTTTACAACTCTGTAAAAATTATAAGCCCCGCCCTGTCCCACGTTCGCGCCATATCGAACGGCCAATAAAAATACGCATTTGCGGAGGCTCCTCCTACTCGCGTGATGATCATGCGCTTAACAGTGTTTATGCCTAGTCTATCTTGGAAATAAATAGACTTTAATTATTGTCCATTTCTTTTAGGACACCCTGTATAATACACTATTACTCGCTAGAAATAAGGTTTTTAAATTTTAATTAAATATTACTTCTTTAGGCCGGTACTATAGAAGAAAAAATTTTCCAACGACAGGCTCATAAAAAAGCGCTCAGTTCCACGATCGTTGACATGAACGAAGAAACCGCCAGACATTTTAGTGTAGCTGAATTAAGAGATCTATTCAGGTGAGTAAAAATATCTACCAGTTGACATTAATAATTAGCTACCCTAATTAACTATCAAATATTTAAAAATTCCCGTCCAAGCTAATAAGCTGTTAATTCAGGTTAAAATCAAATTATCAGTAATCAGTTTTAATTAAGTGTACACTTGTCAATACTTGACAACGTTTTTAATTTTTTCAAATCGCTTTGAATATTTTGAATCGCCATGAGCTATTCAGTTGAGGAACAAGTAGTAATGGTATTACGGCGGAAATAGTACCTGTCGGATGTTTCAAGAGGAACGCTGATAACTTTTTTATTGTTTAAATTACAGAAATAAAATTTGGTGGGTTTGTAGTGTTATTATTTTGCATTTTATGAAATGACGGACTCCACTTTTTCACTTGCGGTTTAACCGGAAGTGACCTCAACTTTGGATTTTTAATTGGAACACCCAGTTTATTTTTGGCTATATCGATTCAGAGTACCATTCCAAATTCCACGACACTCCATACGTCACTTTTTGACACTTTAAGTCATTTTTCTTTTTAATTTAATTTTTTCATCTAGATTGCTATGAATTCCCTAAAATGGTTTATTTCTAAGCCAAATTCTTAATAAAAAAATATAATTTTTAAGTTTTATTTTGAACATACCCAATCATACAACTTTGTAAATTTTAATAACCAACACAATATTTGCATTTTTTTCAGGTTAGAAAACACAGAATCTGATACACATGCGAAACTTAAATGTAAGAATTGTCTCAACAAGATTCCTATAAAGAATCCGCCAGATGACGCTGATTGTAACTCTGATGTGTCAAATTGGTACCACTGTTGGGATAAAAAAGGGTTGGCTGATGTGGTAAGTTTTATTGTTTAATTATTAATGAATAATAATATATATGTATCTTATGCCCTCAAATTTCTTTTATAAGAACTACCTGGGTTTCCCGTATTAGACTCTGCCAATAGTCGGCTAACATGTTTGGCTCGATTTTCCAGGTATACATTTCCTCCATCAATGCAATGTTTTGATGAAATATTTCTCCGTGCTCATCCGATACTGCTCCTAAATTTTCAGGAAAATCGAAATTCGAATGCAGAAAATGGAGTTTTAGAGACATGTTGCATCCTAAAATATGATTGGCCGAGAGCACTTCTTCAACGTGTTCTTGGTAGTCCTTTATTGTTTCCAAGAAAATTGTTGCAAACCTTATCAAATTCATAGCATCCTCTTCGTTCAGTGTCACTTAGAATTGTCCTAAAGTCTTGGAACAGGTGTCTAATTTGCGGTCCAACATAAATTCCCTCTAATCTGTGCCTAAGCGGGGAAATCTCAGTTTTAGATATAAAATAGGCATCTATATTCATTGCTTTCACAAAAGTTTTAATGAGGCCTAGCTGATGTGAAGTGGGGGTAAATATATGTTTACTTTCTAAACTAATGCGTCTCTTGTCACGTTTTTAATACCAACGCCCGTTTATTGTCTATAGGGAGGTCTATACCATTTTTTCATCTGACCCTATTTTAGGGATTTGAAGGTTAATTCTATACTTATTTAGACCCCAATTTTACAAAATACTGGTTTATTATATGGGGAAGATTCTCCTGCTGAACAGAGTGTATCTGTTTCTCAATTAATTTATTTGCTTATTTATTTAACTATACCGTATTCACAACCAGGAGTCAGTAAATATAAACACTAGGCGCGCGCGCGTCTTGATCCGCGATCGATAATGGAAATCCTGCATTGCGATTGGTTAATCAGCCATAAAATTCCTAATGGCGGCGCGGAGGGCCGTGTTTTAATACTGTTTTATAATAGTATTATAATGATTGTATGAACAAAATATTACCATTTCTGAGAGCGATCCTGGTGAATATTAAAGACCACCTGGATTTATTTATATGTACTGACTCTCGGTTTTGAATAGAGTATAGTTAGTTAAGGGCCGTTTCAACCCTTGACTTGTTCTTGAATTGTCTCAGGAACGAAATGGGCATATTTTTAGTCCATCATGTACCTAGATATATTTGCAGTATTTCTTTGTGAATTATTGCGTTTTTCTTTTTATTGCAGGTTCTAAAACAAATTTGGGATATGTGTAAGTACATCTCGTTCGTATTCCACCAGAAATCAGCCAATCAAGAAGTAAAGAAAATAAAGAGTTGTGAAGATGTAGAAGAAAACGATTCCGACTATAACGAAGGAAAGGATTATCAGGAAGACGATGATTACTCCGATTAGAATAAGTTGCAAAGTAGTTCAAGTATTTTTTGTTCAACAATTTACGGTGTTACAGTGTTTTTTGTAGGTAAACGTTTCTTTAACAAAGCTTTATATTTTTGTATTTGTTTTTAATGTTTTTTCTGTGATAAATAATAAATCTTATTCAATTTATAATGCGAGTTTTATTTATTTTCGTTAAATGGGCCCATAGTCTCTATCTCTGTAAAGGACCTTACTAATGCTCGGTGGCATTAGAGTGCTAAAATACGAATTGAATGTTATGGTATTCAAATTCAGATATTTCTGCCGAAATAAAATTAAGGCCTATATTTTGACGTCACCGATATCATCTTTTTGACAGGTCCAATCGGGACTACCAACTTGCATGACACAGTTACGGCATTTTTTAAGTGGTAAACTCGGAAACTTAACAGTTTTGACATATCGATACATGCATCGAATAACATTGTAAGTGACATTTTGACCAATTTCAGAGTTCCAAATAAATTTCAATGTTTCAAATCTAAAATTTGGTTTTTTAGCTTAATTTTTTTTTAAAATGCCTTTTTCATCCCATTTGTATCAGATTATTTTGGTATTTTGCCTGTAGTATCATGGTAAAGTAATATACCCGAACCTGTTATGTCTTCGCCTGTAAGAATACAATTTGTCACTTACAATGTTATTCGATGCATGTATCGATATCTCTGTTACCTTTGCCAATATTAAATTTTTTGGATTTTGTTTAAATTGTTAATTTAATAAAGCACACCTAACTATACAGGGTGTTCCAAATTCGATGCATATGCATGAAATTAACAAGAAGTCGATGTCCATAACATAGTCCAAACACCATAATATAGAAAATGAGAATTGACAATGGAAATTAGTTTCGCACCGTCTCTTTAAATAAAGCCAGAAAAAATATCAACGTTCCTTCGAATATCTTAGGGCCGATATTTGAATGTTACCTTCTTAGACCTCAGCTAAGGTAGCCTCAACGTTAAGGTAAACCTTAAAAAACTATGTTTCATCACTTCCTTACAGATCTATCCTCCTATCTCCTTTAGATAAGCGTTAAGAAGACTTTAAAGGCCAATTTATAAACTTGACGGTGCCGTAAAAAGCTGGATTTAAGCTGAATTTATAAACTCGACGTTGACGATTGACGGTGCTGTTTGACGGTGACGGTACAGCTTAAACATATTGAAATGCATAAGATCATTTATATTTGACGATGACGGTGCAGTTTGACGGTGGGTGACGGCCGACATGAACCAATTTTATCTTCTGACGGTGGACGGTCGTAGCAACGTTCGTAGCAAGTTTACACAGCCAATCAAAATCGTGTTTGCCTGTCACGTCATATTTAGTAAATATAATTTTATTTTATACCATCTTATTAACCATTTTAAAGTGTACTGTTGATAAGTGTTGATTATCATTCAGATCACATAAACACCAAAATTAATATAATCACATAAAAATACAGAAAAGCCGAGAAAAACAGGTTATGTTATCGTCGCCACCGTCAAACTGCACCGTCAATCGTCACCGTCGAGTTTATAAATTGGCCTTTAAGCTGAATTTATAAACTTGACGTTGACGATTGACGGTGCTGTTTGACGGTGACGGTACAGCTTAAACATATTGAAATGCATGCATTTATATTTGACGATGACGGTGCAGTTTGACGGTGGGTGACGGCCGACATAAACCAATTTTATCTTTTGACGGTGGACGGTCGTAGCAACGTTCGTAGCAAGTTTACACAGCCAATCAAAATCGTGTTTGCCTGTCACGTGATATTTAGTAAATATTATTTTATTTTATACCATCTTATTAACCATTTTAAAGTGTACTGTTGATAAGTGTTGATAGTATCATTCAGATCACATAAACACCAAAATTAATATAATCACATAAAAATACAGAAAAGCCGAGAAAAACAGGTTATGTTATCGTCGCCACCGTCAAACTGCACCGTCAATCGTCACCGTCGAGTTTATAAATTGGCCTTTAAGCTGAATTTATAAACTTGACGTTGACGATTGACGGTGCTGTTTGACGGTGACGGTACAGCTTAAACATATTGAAATGCATGCATTTATATTTGACGATGACGGTGCAGTTTGACGGTGGGTGACGGCTGACGGCCGACATAAACCAATTTTATCTTTTGACGGTGGACGGTCGTAGCAACGTTCGTAGCAAGTTTACACAGCCAATCAAAATCGTGTTTGCCTGTCACGTGATATTTAGTAAATATTATTTTATTTTATACCTACCATCTTATTAACCATTTTAAAGTGTACTGTTGATAAGTGTTGATAGTATCATTCAGATCACATAAACACCAAAATTAATATAATCCAAAGATCTTACAAACTCATATAATCACATAAAAATATAGAAAAGCCGAGAAAACAGGTTATGTTATCGTCGTCACCGTTAAGTTTATAAATCCAGCTATTTACGGCACCGTCAAACAGCACCGTCAAGTTTATAAATTGGCCTTTATACGTTGCTACGACCGTCCACCGTCAAAATATAAAATTGGTTTAGGTCGGCCGTCACCCTCCGTCAAACTGCACCGTCATCGTCAAATATAAATGGCCTTATGCATTTCAATATGTTTAAGCTGTACCGTCACCGTCAAACAGCACCGTCAATCGTCAACGTCGAGTTTATAAATTCAGCTAATATACGGTCAAACCCGAACAAACTTGTGCTAAGGATGACTTACTTCATTCTGTACCGTAAGGTAACTTTGAAATATCGGTCCAGATGGCGCCCGCCGTCAGCGGCAGCTAGCCGTTGCTGTCAAGTGATTTCGGGTGGAGCGTTTGCGGCGAGATACTTGCACTATTTTTTTGACTTTTAAAGGCGTTTCGTATTATTTGTTCCTTTCATATATGGAAAACACAATGTTGTTTAACCAGTACTTTACTTACCATCTTTTCCCAACGAAAAAGCAATTTTCTTCCAAATTTTCTTTAATCGGCATATTTTTATAGTTTTCGTCTTCATAAATACGAATACTTTCGAATTGTTTAGAAAATCATGTCATATTTCAATCGCGACTGGCTGCTCGACTGGTCCAGGCAGCAGTCGAGCTGCCGCCGTCGGTTTCGGGCAGCACTTGTCGACAATTTTTCCGTTAGCCTAGAGTAACTTACGTTATCGAATACAATTAATGAATATTTTAGTATAAGTTCCAACAATTGCTCAAGCCATCCTTCAAAGACATCAGCATTCATATCTTTGTAATAGACTCCTGTTTTTGAGAACAAACTCATAGGATCACCAGAATACTCTACACACGGTCTATTTAAAAGGTATTGTATAAAGCTCAGCACCTTCACCGTGGCTTAACCAGAGTGAAAATTGTTATGTTTATTTCTAGGACACAGTGTACATTATTGTTACCTGCGCAAGCGCAGTTGGTGCCGTCATAGTTGGCTTTGTTCTTGACAGATGGCAGACGGTGTGAAAGAAAAGAAAAAGCATATGGCGTACGTTACTGTTTTTGCTTCATGAAAAGTATTTTATAGCGAATTGTTGTGTGTTGTGAGTTGGAAAGCTTGAATTATTTTTCCATTTGTATATAAGTACAGTTTACAAGAATTCTCAAGCGATCCGATTAATTTATTATACATGTTTACGTGTTTACGTATGTTAAGTTATTGTTGACGAATAAACCGACCTGTGATATTAAAATTAGTTATTATATAGGTTTTCTTTATACAATTTTTGATTATTTATTGTACAACATAAAGTAGGAATACCGTAGTTGACTCTAGTAAGTGTAACCAAAGAAGAAAATCCAGTGAGATGTCGGAAAACGGCTCCGAAACTGATCAACCGCCGTCGAATTCAAGTGACAAGCAGTCTAAAAATGGTAAGTTTTATTTCACCCTCTTATGGACCCATCACCTGTCCACTACAGATATTTTTAGGTGATTTGTAGATTTTAGTTAGATATTTTATTGTCTTTTGTAATAAAATCAATAACTTCCTGAACTATCACTCAAAATTTGTCGACCCAAATAGACGTTCTTGTCAGCTACCTTTGTTGTTGTGTAATGCAAATATTGAGTAATTTGAGAACGTTCCTATAGTCGTTTAAAATACTTTTACTTTTATAGGGAAATATAAACAAATTACCTTACCTCAGCTAAAACCTTTAGCTCTCCCTTTCCCCCCTAAAATATATTTATAAAACAATCCTTGGTGCCTCTAAACATTAAAAAATGTCAATAGTTACCTAAGTTTTAATAAAATAAAAATGATACAGGTGATAGGTAACATACCTACTCCACACATGTGGAGGTGTGAGCAAACACGAAAATCAAATCGGTCAAAATTTACAATAGGGTGAAAATGCAGAGGCCTCTGAAGATGTCTCGTATGGCTGTCTAAAGCATAGAATGAGGAAGCCCTAAAGATTCTCTTTCCTTAATACCTAACAGATTACTTACAGGATATTAGTGTAGTTGCCAAAACTATGTTATTTGCAAATTATAACAAAGCTCTGACATCCCAAAATCCGACTGCTTAGTCCACCAAGCCATCTTTTGTATGACCTAACACACATCTGACCTATTCTCAAACATTTAACGGATCATTTCAAATATTCCTTCCCAAGGAACATGATTATGTGTACTGCAAAATGACGAGAAGGATTGTTTCAGGTTCGTTCATTTTCAATGTTATGGTGAATTCTTAAATTGTCCTGCCGGTATAGTAATTTTTTTCTTCCTTACAAGTCCTTACGACCCACTCTCCTTCTTTATAGAGTAGGACTGGGAAGTCGGATAATGGGTACCGACTCGCCGGTTCACAAGCCCTTGTTTTTTTAAGACACTATGTTGCTTTACTGCTTTTTAAACTATCACTGCATTACATGTTGTACTTTCCTGCCTAGATAATTAAATAGCTATTTCTCCGACTGAGCTATTTTAGGCATTAAAGTAGCACTTTTACCCCATTAATAAAAGTTTATTTTGATAGATAGATAATTAAATAACTATTTCTCCAACTATCAGTAATTGAGCTATTTTGGAGGCATTAAAGTAACAGCATTAAAGTACCCCAGTAATAAAAGTTTATTTTTACTGCCTAGGTAATAATGTATCTCTACAATGTGGTTGATTAAAGTAAAGCAAATAGTTGTATTTTGGAAAAAATAATGAACAGATAAATAGTCTGTAAAGAAATTAGGTATTTAACAGGGGATTAAAGTAGATTTAATGCCTTGCCTTGTAGCTGAGGCATTAAATGTTTTACTTTACTGCCTAGTGAAATAACCATTGCTTTGCTCCGACTGACAGTATATGACTTATTTTTGTGCTGGAATGGAGGCAATTAAAAATAGAGCTATTACTATGTAGGCAATAAAAGTTCATTTTTACTGCCTAGGCCAATAAATGTGCTACATTAGTGCCTCTATACAAACGTCAAATTCGCTATTACTTTCCATTTAAGATTTTAAGGGTAACATCTACTCCTCCCCGGCACAGACCTATAACTATGGATACATTCAACTTATGGGGTGCGCAGTAAAAAGTTATATTTTATGAGTGAAAAAATGGGTTGGTGCACATGGTTTGGCGGTCATATATTTACAGGTTGCTCGGCGGTTGTCTTGCGCACAATGTTGTCGCCGTCTTATAGGCAACCCCCCCGTATTGGTGCCGGTTTGGTTACCAACCAACGACCCCCATCCAGAACTGAAATCAGTCGTAGGCATGTACCGATATTAAAAAACTATCGAATATCAAAATTAATTCTAAAAGTGGCTTTTCAGTGTTGGCCACTAGAGAAAATAGATTGTTTTTTGCCCAGTAAAGAAGGTCTTGATGGGCCAAAATATTGCCGTGTAATCATTTTCATTAAGGGCAAAGTACGGTCCTGTTCGCCGGTTAAGGTCAATAGTTTATCAGTCCGCATTGCGCATGACATCGGACGATTAGCTTTGTTAGCTCTATCAAGCTAGCGGGCACTCTGTAGCGGCACTCTTGATGGGTCTTTTGTAGCTCCTTTGTAGCTTTTTGTTACGCCGGTCGCACATTTGTAGCTTGAGCCGGTTCCGAGAAAACAGCGGATGCGCTAGCTTGAACCTTCATGGTAGCGGGACAGGTTCAGACCTAACTGGTTTTTCGTAACTTCTTTGTAGCTTTTTTGTTACGTTGGTCCCATTTTTGTAGCCCTTACCAGTTTCGAGAAAAACGCGGATCCGCTAGCTTAAACTTCAATTGTAGCAGCACAACCTCGGACCAGGCTGGTTTGTTGTAGCTTCTTTGTTACGTAGGTTTCATCCTTGTAACTTGGTCGACAACGCCCCCGGGGTGCATATCTTAAGATCTGTCTCATTCGCGGAATATCGCGAGGACTCTTATGCCTTTGTCAGGTGTGATAAATTAAAGCGGAACAAAGAACCTTTTCCGAGGTACCCAAAAATGCAGGTACGGTCTAGGAATTTTGGGGTAATAATTTAAATGAGACAGTGGCTTAAGGTACGCACCCCGGGGGCATTGTCGACCAAGCTACAAGGATGAAACCTACGTAACAAAAAAGCTACAAAAAAGTTACAAAAAACTACCCTGGTCCGAGGTTGTGCCGCTACAATTGAAGTTTAAGCTAGCGGATCCGCGTTTTTCTCGAAACTGGTAAGGGCTACAAAAATGGGACCAACGTAACAAAAAAGTTACGAAAAACCAGTTGGGTCTGAACCTGTCCCGCTACCATGGAGGTTCAAGCTAGCGGATCCGCGGTTATCTCGGACCTGGCTCAAGCTACAAATGCGCGACCGGCGTACAAAAGACCCACCGGGTCTTTTGTGGTGCCGCTACAGAGTGCCCGCTAGTTTGATAGAGCTAGCTTTGTTTACATGCGAGGCCATAAATTTGCCACTTTTGCTTTTAGAGTTTGGCTATTCATAGATATAGGCTATTCATAAATTAACGCACTCTGTTAGGTGTATTGATTGAAGTAATATTTTGACCGAATAGTTACCAAACAATTAGGTAGTTAACATGGGAGTAAAGTAGATTTAATGCCTATTTTAAACTCCAGTCACAACATTAAATGTTTTACTTTAGTGCCTAACTAAATACATTTGACATTTGGCTTAAAAATTCCTCAAGAAACTCCTGTTAAAATTGTATTCAAGTTGTATTGATTGATTTATAAATTTTAAAATGAACACGACTTTAATGATAATATTAACAGAATTTCGGTAAGATGTACTAAACGAAATTTCGCCGTTTAATAGATTATTGAATTATCTATTAATTAATATAAAATCAAGATTAGAAGATTAGATAAACCATTTTATAAAGCACATACCTGCTTACATATTACTGGATTAACGTTTAATTTCATATATTTTTTTCCTGATAAATTATCTTTATTTAAGTATTTTCTTTGTATAACTTTAAGAAGAATATTTTTAAAATGTCTACAGTTTTATTCGCTAGAGGTTTTTAATTTCAAAACCGTCGTAAATTGACAGATGAATTCTTTTCTTTTTTTTTTATGATCAAACACAAGCACTATAGGAAAAATCCTTTAGGGCACTCTGGGAGTGGTGCGTGTGCGCAAAGCGATTCCCGTTGGTTTTGAATCGTTGGCGGTTATATTCGTTGCGAAAAACGACCTCGGGAAGGTCGCTCCACAAGGATGTAGTCCTCCAGATGAAAGAATTCTTAAATAATGAAGTTCGAGGAGTAGGAGTATTAAGCATAACCACATATAGATGGGCGGCAGTGGTTCGTCGTGTATTTCTGCTATTCGTCGCTCTGGGCGGAATTAAGAGGGCAAGGTCAGCCGAGCACCTTCCATGAAAATATCTGTAAAAGAGAGTCAAATCCCCAACCTGTCTTCGATGTTCTAGGCTGTCGAGGTTCTTCGTCAGCTCGTGGTCTCCGATCAGACGAATAGCCCTCCTTTCGATGGAATCCAGTAGCCGAAGAGTATGTTTGGGTGCAGAGCTCCACACATGAGAGCAGTATTCTAGTGCTGGTCGAATCTGGGCTTTGTATAGTGTCAAAAGTTGTTGAGGTGTGTACAACTTTCTGGTTCGGAAGAGTACCCCAAGCTTCTGAGAAGCTATCTTGGCGATTGCCACAACGTGGTTATGCCAAGACATATTTCCTCCCAGATTGACGCCCAGCAAATTAATAGATGAAGCCAGTGGGATTGCGTGTCCGGCCATAACTATTTCCGGTTCTGTAATGTTGTTTTAGAGAAAACTGCTGCCTGGGTTTTTTTAGCGTTAAATTCGACTTGGTTACTGTCACCCCAAGCCAAAATTTCTTCCAGGTCTTTGTGCTGTCTGCGAAGATGTGCGTCGGCAGCCGATGTTTGCGCATTCAAAGAGAAAGATGAGATAAGTGTGTTATCGTCAGCAAAACTAAATATCGGATTTTTAGTTCTCACTAGAAGGTCGTTAATGTAGAGTAAGAAGAGAGTGGGAGACAATAAGTGATGGATTAAAATGACAACTCTTATAATAAGTCTACCAATTGTATTATTGTTACGACTAGGGATGGATGGAACCGTGAATCTGGCCGGACCACCGGAACAGTAAAATCCGACCTAACGTTACTGAACATCTCGGGCGTGACCGATCTAATTGCAAGCGTTATTTGTCTTCTTAAGTCACCTAATCCAGGGGTTTAGTTTTGTATACAATATTTTTGACATAACCCCATAAGAAGAAGTCTAATGGCGTCAGATCAGGGGATCGTGCTGACCATTCCATCGATTCACGCCTCCCTATCCACCGATTTGGAAATACTCGGTTGAGGTATTGCTGGACATTGATTTGGTAATGCGGCGGTGCTCCATGTTGCTGAAACCATATCATATTCGCTCGAAGTTGTGGGTTTGCTGTATCAGGATATAAGTTTGTTAAAGTTGGCAAGACATTATTTTGGATCTGTGGTAAATAATTATCGCCATTTAAAATGCCATTAATGAGAAAGGGACCTGTGATATGATCTCCAACAATTCCTGCCCAAACATTAACCTTTTCAGGATATTGCGTAATCCTAATCGTAATCCAGTGAGGATTTTCCCATGACCAATAGCGGCAATTCTGACGATTAGCATGACTGTGAAGTGTAAAGGTGCACTCATCAGAAATAAAACATGTTCTAATTGGATCACATTGTTATCCAACATTGCCATCATTTGTTCACAAAAATAAATTAGGTAATTTTTCATGAAATATTTGGAAATTTTTCATGAAATAAGCGAACAACTTCCATTTGTGTCCGTGTTTGATCTCCATAACCAATTATCTGTAGAATTGTTATTTTATGCTGTTAAATAAACCATGTTTCTGATATGCAGTTACCGAATTTCAAACGACTATGACACTGTCATGCAGAAATTTTATATCTGATGAAATGCTGTAGAGCGTTGCTGAGAGGCGCTGTACCGCTTTAGATAGGAAATTCTCAATAAATTCAAAATTATATCGAGCCATGTCTGAAAATGAATGCGTGACCCCAAAGTCACGGGAAACACATTTTCTGACAAGTCAACCCTTGCATATACTTTTCCGAGCGTGTCAAAAAAAATGAATGGAAAAATTATAAAGTCTCAAGTGAAATGGGTCCAAGTGGGCTTAATCGATTTGCATTCACATGGAGATGAGTCGTAAACAATTTTCTGATAAAAGAATATTGCGAAAGTGCGGTATTTTTCTCAAATTTTTTTTATTAAAAGTCTGGTTTATTCTGTTATATTTTCTAAAATATTCCCTTTGGAGAATTATTTCTAGGTCTATCTGATTCCCTCATCTTTTCCGAACATTTTGATATATATATAAAGTTACCAGAAACATGTTCTATCTTGGAGAAAATTAAGAGAATTCGTAACGGTGGTAGCAAAATTTCTAAACTTCGCTCGAAATGCATGAAAGGCGTGGCTTTTACTGTAATTAGTGAAAAATAGACGAGTGCAAATTTAAATTCATCAGATTTGAATAAATCATATACACTTTATGGAAAAATAGGCTTAATTTGGTTATATTGCGAATATAATATCCCCTCATACAACTGAACGATACCTGCCTTCCGGTATCTCTACGTAATATTATCAGAATTCCGCCTAGCTAGGTGCGATTCGTCTGAAATTTTTTTCCACAATATGTGGGTGTCAAGGAATGTAGCATGACGATTTTCTGACATATCACGATCGTTTTCCGAATTTCCTCCGAGGAGATTTTTTAAAAATTCCAACAATGAAATGGCGAGACCTGGATCGATACAATTTTTTTCACATAATCTTTAACATATGATGTTCCATTCTAGAAAGTTTCAACTTCAAATTCGCATTTTTAATTTTTTAAAATTTTTTTGACACCTCCATGTGAATGCAAATCGATTAAGCCCACTTGGACCCATTTCATTTGAGACTTTATAATTTTTCCATTCATTTTTTTTTACACACTCGGAAAAGTATATGCAAGGGTTGACTTGTCAGAAAATGTGTTTCCCGTGACTTTGGGGTCACGCAGATGCTGTAAATTAATTTTCAGACATGGCTCGATATAATTTTGAATTTATTGAGAATTTCCTATCTAAAGCGGTACAGCGCCTCTCAGCAACGTTCTACGGCATTTCATCAGATATAAAAGGTGTAGAGGGGGACCTAAACTACACGAAAAAATAAATTACTGATATTCCACTTCACGGACCCCCTATTGTCACCGTCTCTCTAACTATAAAGAAAACTATTTATACCTTTTTTATTTCATATCAGTAAAAAGAAACGCTGAAATGCAATAAATCTGAAAACACTTAATATTTCCGAAACAGTTGAAGATAGGTATAGGATATTGTGCATTAAATTTGTCTAAAATCCAAAAATTGAATAATATACAGGGTGTTGCATTATGAAAAGTTTTTATTGAAAAAAATGCGCGACTAGAAGTACCAATCGACGTGTCCGAGCATTTTTTCGCACACGCCCCCATTTATTTATTCCAGAATTTATTCCATTTGGCTGATACACGCTGTATAAAAACGCTACTTTTAGAATTTTCTCTGAAATTTCAGTCATCAGTCTGCCAGAAAAGAAGACATTTCTACATACTGATTTTTAAAATATTGTTAAATAATTCGCATAGACCCTGTACAAACGTATTTAGATTAGTCCTGGTATATTTTAAATTTTGTTTGAAACTGTGAAGATGGTGCCAACATTTACCTCTGCCGTCCTTATCCGGTATTTTTTATTTAGTATTTCTCTTTTTTGTTAACAAATTTTTCAAGTTTGCAGATAAAATCCCTGCAATTATTTCAGTGTACTGCTCCATTCCGTACCTTTGTGTGTTCTACTGACTAGTATTTTTTCCTATAAAATTTATTTCCGTTGTATAAATTTTCCAGTTATTAACTTTCTTTGTTTGAAAGTCTGCGTGTATGTTTTTTTTTTCTAAAAAGTTTACTGACGTACCGCTGGCGGTCTTTTTCTTGAAAGAGCTGTTTTAGATTTTTTGTCGTACAGTTACGACGGCTCTCTAAAAGTGGTGAAAAGAGATTTTCGTGTTTAAGTAGCTTCAGAAGCTATAATAGTCGTGTTTTTTCTTTGTTTTATTAAATTATTTTAATATAGAAGTTGTCTGTGGGCAGTATAGATTTTATTCCTTGTTCGTTATTGGTAATAGCGTTCTTGCTCGCGCTCGTCTATTTGGGCTTTCTCAAGATGGCGAAAACCAAGGCGGGGAAAAAACCGAAATGCAATTTGACGTCGACCAGTTTGTACAACCAGCAAAATTTGATTAATAATAACGTGACGGTTCTTATCCCGAATTCCAGGAAGCGACAGCAGAAAGCCCGCGTGAAGAGAGTGTCTTGGAGTAAGTATGCTGTTTACATTGAAAAAATTATTCAAGAAATAGTCCATATCACAGTGGTTAGAGTATAATAATTAGTAGTATGTCTATCTGTACCACCAAATAAAATTAATTAAAAAAGGGGGGAAATCTTTACATTAAGTAAAAAGACATGTTGCGACCTTAGCGAAGGCCATCATCAGTATTACAATGATAAAAATACAGGGGATAAGCACTATGACGTAAAAACAGAAAACAAAACTTGCCTTAGAAGTGATAAAGTAATATAAGCGATGTCATGAAAATATTAAACATAATACCTAGTGGATAAATACTATTATGCAACTAATATACAGGGTGTCTCTAAAAGGTCTGTACAAAATCTGAGCACATATTCCTGAGGCTAAAATAAGGCGATTTAAAGCAACTTGCCTTAGTCCGAAATTGCTCCGTTTCCGAGATACAGGGTGGTAAAGTTCAAAAATAATTAAAACTTGCTTCGTTTCCGAGGGTTAAAATAAAATTGTTCCTCATTTAATTAATTAAAATATATATATATTCAAATTCTTCCTGTAAAACTTCCTGTCGAAAAATTACTAACAGCGGAATGTTTTATCCAAAATAATTTAAATATTCCGGTGCGGGATCGAACACTAAAAACCGAAATATCTAAAAAAACGGCTTACTTTAGCGCATTTTCACAAGAGTACCTTTTTTGTTTCAAAATGTTCAGAAAATGATTTCCTTCGCAAGAAAAGGAAAAATCTGCACTGATAAAAAAATTATGGCCATTCTAAACCATAAGAAGAGCATTGTGAAGCGCCCTCTAATTGCCACAGTGAAAAGGTATCCGTATTCGGGTTTCGCATCCCAAGAAACCCTCAGATACTAAGTTTTAAAGTAATACACAAAACTGTTCATTAATTTTAAAAAATTCGATTTTTATTCTTGAACTTTACCACCCTGTATTTCGGAAACGGAGCAATTTCGGACTAAGGTAAGTTGCTTTAAATCGCCTTATTTTGACCTCAGCAATATGTGCTCAGATTTTGTACAGACCTTTTAGAGACACCCTGTAAACTAAAAAACCAAATGAGCTTGACAGGATGGAAAATTCATAATTGATCAAAGTAGAAGGAGGGGGGTAAATTATGAAGTGTCCAAATAGTAAGAGAAATAGGGCCGATATTTGAATGTTACCTTAAGTTAGACCTTAGCTAAGGTACCCTTAACGTTATGGTAAACCTTAAAAAACTATGTTTTAAATTAATTTGAGGGTCAATTGTTGCAGTAAGTGGAAGATTACCCGCGAGATATTCCTTTAGATGAGAGTTGAAGAGAACTTTAATATACTGTCAAACTTGTGTTAAGGATGACTTATGTCATTTTGTACCTTAAGGTAATATCTAATATCGGTCCCTATATTACCCGAACTATGAGAGTTTCGTGCTTCTGCCATCACGTTTAATTGAATAGCTTTGGATTGGTGCACCAAAATATATTCAAACTCGGCACATGGATTTACCATGTCAGGCACTTCAAGAAGTTATAATGCAGTTTTTCTATAAAATGTACAGGAGAGCTAATATTCAGCCACCTCAAAAATTACATTGGATTTCCTATGTTCGACTTAACGATGCATCATCCGATATAATTTAGCTGCGCCATTCATTACTGACCACCCTATATATCCAGGACGACAAGCAATATTGTGGCTTTTATTGTAGTATTCCAATTTATTTGAATAATAAAATTAATGGCAACAAATCGATCTTTGTTGATGTTAAAAGATTTTCAAGGTTTCCAACGTTAATAACCTCGCACGTTTTAATTGTAAATATACCATGAAAAATTCTTAAAAAAAGCTACCCGGTACCCATGAGCGAGTGTGGTAGGTTATTTCTTAACACATAATAGAAACTGGTGATCGGCCGATACCGATATACAGGGTGTTCCTTCATGACGTGCTAATATTTCAGGGTGTGATTCCTTAGGTCATTTTATAAAGAAAAGTTCGTATGAACATTAGTCCGCGACGGCTTAAATTTTTTGCTACAGGGTGTTGAATTTTTATGTTTTAAAAGGATATTTTTTAATATCTCCGAAAGTACTGTAGATATTATTTTCAATTTTGGTATGTGTTAATTGGATATAGAACCCCAAATTTTAGGTAGAAATTTTATTCAATTGTTCCACCAATGGCGTCCCTGCAAACATGTCCTCTGATATTTTTTACAAGAAAGATGGTACGCCACTAACATTTTTCCATGTGGATATTTTTTTTGATTAGCCTGATCGATTCTACATGAAACTGGACTCTTAAGTTTTTCTCGTCAGATGTCTCGTCTCGTCTCGTCGTTCTTTATTAAAACCACTAAATTCATATTGAAACTCATTATTATTAACATTGATCAAATAATTAGTGATAAATTTTGTTTTATAAAAATTGTTGGAGTGGGCAATTCGATGCGAAGACGGACGGAAGCACTTTTAAGTGAAGGTGGCCATTTCCAACAATTTTTATAAAACAAAATTTATCATTAATTATTTTATCAATGTTAATAATAATTAGTTTCAATATGAATTTAGTGGTTTTAATCAAGAACGAGAAAAACTCAAGATACCGTTTTCATGTAGAATTGACCAGGCTAATCAGAAAACATATCCACATGGAAAAATGTCAGTGGCGTACCATCTTTCTTGTAAAAAATATCAGAGGAAATGTTTGCAGGGACACCACTGGTGAAACAATTGAATAACTTTTCTACCTAAAACTTGTGGTTCTATATCCGATTAACACATACCAAAATTGAAAATAATATCTAAAGTACTAAAAAAAGATATTAAAAAATAATCATTTAAAAATAAAAATTCAACACCCTGTAGCAAAAAATTTAAGCCGTTGCGGACATATGTTCATACGAACTTTTCTTTATAAAGGAATTACACCGTGCAATATTAGCACGTCATTACGGAACACCCTGTAAATATCGGTACATTAGTATTTTATCGGCCGATCATCGGTATCGGCATTTTTAGGATTTATGAAGCGGTCACTTACCATTTGACAATTGTTAATAATCATGCGTTAAATTATACAAACAAAGATAAACATGTTTATTATTTATGGAGAATGTGTAAAAAAGTAATATCAAGAACAAGTGTCAAATTTATTTCTTTTTCATTTGACTGAAAAAAGTTCAGATCAAATGTACAGGGTGTTCGGTTCCCAATAAATTGGAAAAATATGAAAACGGTGCAAGAGTGAAGTACCATTATTTATATACAGGGTGTTTCTTAATAACACGCTAATATTTAAGTAGGTTATTCTTGGTCTATTTTCAGAAAAAAACTTCATATGAACATATGTCCTAAACGTCTTAACTTTTGAGATACAGGGTGTTAAAGATTTTCAAAATATCTCCTTTTTTATTAATATCTGTGATACTGCTCTAGATACTTTTGTGAAATTTGGTACACACTTTCTATTCATAAAGGGGCATTTTATGATGTATAACATGTTGTTTATTCCGTCCAGTGGCGTTCGTGCGGGAATTGCCCTCGGTGTCTTTGAAGAAAAGCATATGGTACGCCACTTCTTTTTTAAATATTTTTTTATGATCAAACACAAGCACTATACGAAAAATACTTTAGGGCACTCTGCGAGTGGTGCGTGTGCGAATAAAGCGATTCACGTTGGTTTTGAACGTTGGAGGTTATATTCGTAGGGAAAAACGAACTCGGGAAGGTCGTTCCATAAGGATGAAGTCTTCCAGATGAAAGAATTCTTAAATAATGAGGTTCGAGGAGTACTAAGTTTAACCACATATGGATGGGCGGCAGTGGTTCGTCGTGTATTTCTGCTATTCGTCGCTCTGGGCGGAATTAAGAGGGCAAAATAAATAAAATAAAAATAAAATAAATAAAAATTAATTTTGAAATTCTCATTCCTTGCGGAGCAACTGTCGTCTCTTGTTTTTTTTATCGTTTGACGTACAGTTTTCGTATAAAAAATGAAAGTATTAACAAAGATTAAAAATGATTTAGTAGGTCGAGTGTTTTTTAAACATAAACAGTTTTGACAGTTGTACCTAGTCTAGTTGTCACATATTTAAGTCATTAACCTTAACAAATTATTAAAAAACATGAAAATCTTTAGTATCTCAAAGGTTGATACGTTTCGGACATATTATGTTCATGTGAAGTTTTTTTCTGAAAATGGACCCAATAATAACCTCATGAAATATTTGCATTATTAAGAAACACCGTGTATAAAGTCTACATACAAATTCGAAGAGGTATTTAAAAATGTAATAATTGTTGTTTCATGTTACGACACGTAATTATTTGCATTGAACAAAAAAATCAACATTTAAATAAGATTTCTTGTTCAATGCAAATAATTACGCGTCGTAGCAGTTTTTGGTTATTGCTCTTCTGTTGATTTTTGCTTTACGATTTAATCTAAATAAGAATATTCTGGTATTTTTCGTGTTAAATTGATGGTTTGGGGGGGTCATGACCCCCACGAGTCCCACGACCTCCCCCCTGGATCCTCGCTTGAATTGTTAGTGCTATCAAAAAAGTAATGTAGGTGTCATGTGCTCTTTTTGGTCCAAACTTAAAATGGTAAAATCAAAATTTGAAAATTTTCGCTCGCTTAAGAGATACGGGGGAAAATCGAAAAATTGACAATCAAAATGGTTAAAAGTTAATAGAGATACGTAAAAATGTTTTATACAGAAGTTTCTTTATATTGGTTGTTGAATAATCTGCCGTTTTCAGAATAAGGATACGGGGTCAGGCAAAAAGGTAATCGGACCTAATCTCATTTTTTTAAATGGAACTCCCTGTATATTTTACTCTAAAAAGATGCTATTTTAAATCTTTCAAATATCTAACACACCATGGATGATATTGGTTTCCGAGGCGATTTATTTAAACTTTTCATTTGCAAAAATGACCTATCAACATTTTGAAAAATTTGATATGATATTAGTTTATATTGAAAGTGGAAAAAAAGAAGAATTAGCGCAAAATGTATATTTTGTTCGCTATGCGGAAAGACGATAACCATTTAAGGACATATTCCGAATATTTGCGATGATTCCCGTGATTTTTTAACTTAATATGAATCTTTTATTTCGTTTCAAAGTAATAAAGTTTAAATAAATTGCCTAAGACACAAATACCATCCATGGTGTGTTATATATTTGAAAGGAGAATTTAAAATAGTATCTTTTTAGATTAAAATATACAGGGTTTTCCATTTAAAAAGGTAGGTTAGGTCCGATAATTTTTTTAAATGACGCCGTATACTTATTCTGAAAACGACAGATTAATATAACAATCAATATAAAGAAAATTGTATAAACATTTTTCTATATCTCTTTTAACTAAGAAAATATAGGGTAATTTTGAAATTGTCAATTTTTTGATTTTCCCCCGTATCTCTTAAGCGAGCGAAAATTTTCCATTTTTGATTTTACCATTTAAAGTTTGGCCCAAAAAGAGAACCTGACACCTACATTACTTTTTTGATAGCACTAACAGTTACGGAGATACCCTAAAAAAGTGTCCCTGTACATAGTATATGAAAAATATTTTTGGATAATTTTTTACACTCAAAAAATAATTCTTATTTTACAAAGAGCTTTACAGAAATGATGCGGGGTTCTTTTGTGTGTCCACGTTTCTTTGTCTGATTTATTCGATAAAAGGGAATGTTTCACTTTAAAAGTTTACACATAGATAGGGAGATAATATTTTAAAATAATTTAGATACCGCTTTGTTTAATAACAACAGAATACACAAATATTTAGAAAACGCTTTATCGAATGTAGTTGATGGCCTTTGTTTTGGTACGTGGAATTATTAAATGTTGAGTACCCAATCTCAATATAAATTATTTGTTAGACTTTTTACTTTTAATTATGTTGTAATTAATAAAAGTTTAGATATAATTTTGATCTCATAATCATCGTCAATCAACCTTTATCTTGTGTCCACTGCTGAACACAGGCCTCCCTTATTCTTCCGCAGGAGTAGATGCCTAACGTTACTCATTTCATTGTTATTTGTGCCACACGGATTTTATTTACTGTATTTCTTCGTCGGCGTTACTGTTTTCATTCCTTATGTCGGCACTGGTTAAAAGTATTTCTTTTAAGGCAAGAAAGGGATGATTTGAAAGCATGCCCTGCCGTTGCCGATCACGTGCCTTGATAGTGAGAACCAGCATTATGTCCAGCTTTACGTCAATTTTTGGCAATAGCGTTATAGAAATTATTTGCTGGTGTTTGTTATATTACCTGAACTATGAGAGTTTCGTGGTTTTGCCATCACGTTTAATTGAATAGCTTAGGATTGGCTCACCAAAATGTATTCAAACTCTATACATGGGTTTAGCATGTTGACCTCTTCAAGAAGTTATAATGCAGTTTTCTATAGAATGTACACGGGAATCAATATTCAGCCACTTCACTTTTTTGAGATCGAATTGTAAAGTAAATTGCACTTTTGCATTGCCACTTTTTCCGCTCTATCTAACAGCGTTAATTGTTTTGTAATCCGACGAGTCGTCTTCGAAGAGCCATTATCAACTTTCTTTTTGATGTATGTATGTATGACACATTGTAGTTTAATGAAGTTTCGAGGTTTTTTTTTTTTAACAACATCAGGAAATTTTGGGATACGGTCCTGTATTTCTCCTTATTTTATAAATAATATCTCATAAGTAAGCTTTAAATTTTTTACTATGTTGGACTAGTTCAATAAATAACAAATAATTTAATAATAATTTACAAAAAGGGAACAAAAACCATACCAAAACAGTAATAAAACGAACAACGAAAAAAGTAAGGAACTACATAATCAGGTGTTCAAAATGATTTCCGTTATTCTCTAAGCACAAATAACATCTTCTAACTGCCACATGACAGTTTTTTTGAGATAAAATAAAACATGCGATAGAATATCAAACTTTTCAGCAATTGTAAATGTATGTTCCATATTTTCTGGAAAATAGAAAACCTCTTAAAACGCTCTCAAACGATCGCAATCGAAATGTCAAGTGAAACAAAGCACGCGTCGCCATCTTAATTTTTTTTGTTTCAAGCGCCTACTTTTCTTTTAAATCCCGAATCAACAGAAGTTTGAAATAATGTTTCTGTATTTTGTTCACTTATTTGTGGTTTATTATTAAATTATTTGTTATTTATTGAACTAGTTCAACATAAGTAAAAAATTTAGTGCTTACTTATGAGATATTATTTATAAAATTAGGAGAAATACAGGACCGTATCCCAAAATTTCCTGATGTTGTTCAAAAAACCCTCGAAACGTCATTAAACCACAATGTGTCATACATCGTTGCATTCGGGAGAAAAAAGCTCTCAAATTCCAATATCAGGAAAACAGGACCGTATTTAAAAAAATAAAGTTCGAACTTCGAAGACGACTCGTCGGATTACAAAACAATTAACGCTGTTAGATAGAGCGAAAAAAGTGGCAATGCAAAAGTACAATTTACTTTAGAATTCGATCTCAAAAAAAAACAACAGGAAAACAATAAAACGATTTTTCAGAATTTCGGTTTTTCCGGCATATTATTAGGCACACAAATGCGCAACTTTACCTCCATTTAACCGACTTCGTATTTCTTACGGTTTCCGAGATCCCTGTACTGGTCCTCCTTATCTTGGACAGGTTGTACAATGTTGATATTATTATTCGCAAGCATTTATATAAAACATGTTTTTAAGAAAGAGAGAAAAGAAACACACGTATAACACTGGTATTCTAAAGTATGGAAGTAGTAAGGAAGTAGTAATAAAAGTAATCAATAAATCCGTGAAAATTGTCTCGAAATTTGTCCCCAGAGGGCTTAACATTGAATCTGAATAAATATTTGACAGTCGGATACCCATACCCGGACAGGTTTCAAGTCAGTTACTCGTTGTCCGGCCTTTTCATCGCTAGTTAGCTCGTAGCTCGTAGCTACAGGGGATCATGGCGCCCCTTTACTTGAATACCTCAAAAGGCACTGACTACCAAAAAAATAATATCACATAATGTAGAGTAAAAAAGAACAATATTACAAAATGTGTATTCCCCCACCCTCAATTAATTTTTCTACTACAAAGAACAATAAAAAAAACTTGTTTGTTCTTCTGTTTTTATAACTGTTATATTTTGCAGGAGACGAGCAACTGCAAAGTATGAGTGTTGGCGAGATAGACCCGGCCATTTTGTTTGTTCGTGAACGAGTTAAAATCAAGTACTCGAGAGACCAGCTGTTCGAGATTGGCAAGAACCCCGCTTCGAAGAACAAGCCTGAGTTTTTGGACCCCAATGAAGTGTAAGAATATTTGCCACAATTATATTACAAGTAATATACAGGGTGCTTGAGATAAGGGGCCTGTATGGGGATGTTAATGGTAACAGATACAACTTCGATGAAATGGTGAAAAAGTATCGCAATCAAGGTACCAACAATATGCCACATAAAAGGTTTTGGTAAGATTTTTAAGTTTCGAGCCATTTAAAAAAACTGAAATTTTGGATTCTTTATTTTATTTTTTTCTGCGTAATATTAAAGTTGGAGCAAAACTGACAAAATATTCTCAAAGCAACTTTTAGTGAACCCAAAGATTACATAACAAATTTTTTTATACGACGTTTCGTTTTCAAGCAATCATCATCAACTTAATTTTTTCTAATACGGCCCTGATTTTATAATCTCAAATTTTAAGCCATTTTTTAATTCTAATGATGTACCATACGTTATCGTTTAGTTGCGTTTCGAGCCTTTTTAATCATCTTCATGAAATTTTCATGATACGGACCTGTATTTTCCATAAATTTTAGTACATACTGCATTGAACCTTTTTTCCAAATTTATGGGAAATGCAAGCCCGTATCCTGAAAAAAAGACTGGAAACGTAATTAAACATCATTGAATTTAGAATACAAAAAGGTCTTGAAATTTGACATTATAAAATATGAAGTTGATGATGATTGCTTGGAAACGTAACGTCGTATAAAAAAAATTATTGTATAATCTTTGGGTTCACTAAAAGTTGCCGTAAGAATGTTTTATCAGTTTTGCTCTAACTTTAATACCAACGCAGGAAAAAAATAAAATAAGAAATCCAAAATTGCATTCTTTTTAAATAACTCAAAACTTAAAAATCTTACAAAAACTTTTTGTGTGGCATATTGTTGATGCTCTGATTGTGATACTTTTGCGCCATTTAAGCGAAGTTGTATCCATGAACGAGATCCCCATACAGGCCCTCATTATCTCATATATTAGAGTTCAAGTTGGCCACCTAAATTTTAGTTGTAATTTTATTGACGGTTAATTTCGTCTGGATAACTATTACTACAACTTAATTCTATTGAATAAGTTGCCATTCTGTGGTAATTGCCGCATTTGACATTTTTATATTTCTTGACGTAAATACAGGGTGATTCACGACGAGCTTGCATTAGATCTTTATGGAGAACTACCGAACATATGTTTCTGAAACTTTGGGGATTTAGTTTTATCGATATGCTCTCTTTAACTAAAATATTTACATGTTCCTGTCATTTCCGGTTATACCGGAAATACCCTTCAACTTTCGTTTTTTAAATACAACATGGTAATTTTTATTACATTTTTCGATTAAGCGTTAAATACTAAGCACATTTTATAGAACATGTTTTTGTCAGACTCTGTTAGTTTTTGAGATATCTGGACTTTTTGTAATTATTTGGCAAATGCATGACGATGAAATAATCCATATAATTTTTTTACCATTTAGCTCTTGGACTAAACATTTTTTCTCACCCATTAGCTAGAAAATCATCAAGTCTCCAAAATATTTCAAATTTGACACAAAATGTACAGGGTGGTCACAATTCAACGTTCATTGTGAACGAATTCAACCATTAAAAACTTTATTATTTTAAATGGAACACCCTGTATATTTTTGTTTAATTTGATGGCAAATTAGTTGTTCTCTATAAATAGTATTTACTGTCCTATACCTATATCAAAGCGTTTTCTCAAAAAAATCAAATTTTATTCCGAAAATGCTATTTGTTCAAGTGTGCTATGAAAACACTTGTACTTAGGGGCTATATACTGATGTCTATACAGAGGAAAAGTGATTGATTGCTTGAAAATACAATGTTCTTGAAATGTTAATTGAATTTATGAATAAAATGCAGTTGATTGTTTTAAATTTAATGGTTTAAATATTATTTAAAAAAAAAGGAAACAAGTTTATAAACTTTAAATTTTTTAATTAAAAATGTGTTTGAAAATTATACCTAATATTTTTTGATTATATTTTTAAAATATGTTCGAAATAATTGCTGTTTACTTCCAAGCATTTATGTATTCTTTTCATCATACTATTTCTTGTAGCATTCCTAATTTCTTGTGCATTCACCCTTTCAATTAGATTTTCCTTCGTGGTGATGGGAACTAATTTGCCATCAAATTAAACAAAAATATACAGGGTGTTCCATTTAAAATAAGAAAGTTTTTAATGGTTGAATTCTTTCACGATGAACCGTGAATTGCGACAAACCTGTACATTTTCTACCGAATTTGAAATATTTTTGAAACTTGTTGATCTTCTAGCTATTCGGTGAGAAAAATTGTTTAGTCCAAGACCTAAGGTACAAAAATTATATGGATTATTTCATCGTCATGCATTTGCCAAATAATTACAAAAGTCCACGTATCTCAAAAACTAATAGAGCCTGACAAAACATGTTCTATAAAATGTGCTTAGTATTTAAGGCTTAATCGAAAAATGTAATAAAAATTACCATGTTGTATTTAAAAAACGAAAGTTGGCAGCTACTTCCGGTATAACCGGAAATGACAAAAACATGTGAGTATTTTAGTTAAAAGAGATCATATCGATAAACCTAAATCCCCAAAGTTTCAGAAACATATATTCAGTAGTTCTCCATAAAGTTCTAATGCAAGCTCGTCGTGAATCACCCTGTATTAATAAATGATAGTTAACAACCTTTTTGTTGAATAATCGAGTGGCCGTTATTGATGTTATGCTATCTGATGAACTCTGTGACGCAACGTTATCTATACTATTTTTTAGACGATTAGTGACCGCAGCAGATTTTTTTTCGGAAACTTTCTAAATAACCATATTATAAAAACTGACCAAGAAACGTCAATATTTTTTATTTAACCTAGTGTACCTAAAAAATCATATTCTCAGTATAAGCAAATGATTAATTTTTTTAGATGTATATCGGTTTTGGACCCTGAGAAATGGAACTTGGAAAGGAAGAAGTCTGACACCCCCGAAACGGGAACTAAAAGCACTGAGAGCACCGATACCAGAGTAAGTAATGCCAAGTATAAAAGAGAGGGTTTCCTATTTTAAAAATATACCCCAGTGATACATAGATCTCAATTTTAGGAGGTTTTAGTTTACGATTATTTTTAAAAATCCTCCCCTTTTAATCCCGTTAGATTTTTCTACATCTTATATGTTTTTTTCAGAGACGCCTCGGGGATCCACGGGAACGCATCCGCAAGGAAAACGATGGGATAGTGCTTAGTCCTCAGAGAAGAAGCTTCAATTCTGGATGCTTCGTACCTACCAGCAAAGAACCTGTGGGAGGAAGAAGTGAACCACCTCATGTTATGGGTAAGATTTTTCTCTACCTAAGCTGTTTTGTGCACGAATATAAACGAATTAAAAAAAAATAATAATAATATTTTTAACTTATTTTATCACTCGAAGGATATTGTCATAATTTGACAATGCAAATTGAAAAATATTGAAACAAAGCCATTTTGGAAATATCTTGAAAACGCCGAAAAAATTCTAAAATTTGAACACCCTGTATCTTTCAAACAAAGCAACCACCACACGAGCGATGGCACATGTTTTTTTGAAATGTCCTGTATGGAATCATGCTTTAAAATTTGCACTCGTCATTTCCCGACGCCCTGTATTTTATTGACTCCACAACTGTACATGTAATTTTCTAGGCATAAGAGAGATATCATCCAGCACGCGGCGTATCGGCAGCGGACGTATCATACGCGACTCCTGGGACACCGACAAGGAGGCGGGCGACACCGACTTTGCGTTTGGCAGGGGACAAATCCGGAACATCGATAGGGAGGACAAGTTCGGGGGAGACAGGGAGAGAAGCATCAGGGATGAGAATAAGTTTGGAGAGAGGAGGTCGTTTGGAAGGGAGATCGACACTAGGTCAGTAATCGTCTCAAGGGCAATATTATAGGACAGGTCGGAATAGAATACATTTACTCAAAATTACTATGAGCTGACCTGTCAACAATTATGTATGATAAAAAGCTTGAGTTCATAAATAAGGAAATTTACTTGCTATCAAACATGAGCGTTCAATTCAAGGTGAATTTTCTATTTCAGAGATAAAGATAAAGAAGTTAGGAGGAATACGAGATACAGCGAGAGTAGGCGAAGATATTCAGACAGTATTGAAGAACCTGAATGGTAAGTACTCGGTTATGATGTACCTGCTAAGTAGTGGTGGAATACTATCGATGGCACTATCGATACTATCGATAGTTTGTTACTATCGAAAACTATCGATTGTTTTAAGTAATCATCGATAGTTTAAACTCGCATGTTATTAGTATTTCTTAAATTTAAGTTCACGGAATTCGATTTAAAAAACTTAAATTAAAAATAAACCAAATTCAGCACTAGATCATAAATCTGTTTTAAAGGAGAGAAACCGTCTAAAAGCAGAAAATTTGTTCCTGATAATATGTAATTATTTTTTGTTTTTTATATATGTATATTTTTTTATTTCAAATATGTTTTTTTTTTCAATAAAAAGCAGGTATAGGTGGGAACTTAATATGTCAACCATAAGTAAAATGTATTACTCAACAACTCTACCACGTATCAAGGTTGGTATAGTTTCGATAGTACTATCGATAGTAACTCTTTAGACTTAGACTATCGGAAACTATCGATAGGGCCGATTATCGATAGTATTCCACCACTACTGCTAAGGAGAAGCAAATGGGTACTAGGGTACTCTATAACGGGAGGTACAGGGTGTCTCATTTTCCATATTTTCTGGGGGTATTAGTGTTATTACCAAAGGTAGACTGTAGCGGTTTTATACTTTTTAACAAAACGAAAGATTCCGGTGTCAAATTTGGCATTGTTCTCTTAGTTTAAATTTTTTAGACGAACAAACCCGAACAAACCCGTTACGCGTTAACTTATCAAAAAGATAAAACTGATCTTGTTAGAGATTTTTACGTAAAGTTCAGTGGCGTAGCTAGTTTTTCTCTAAAAAGTTTATTTTTTGAGATATTAACAAAACTAAAAAATTTTAAATGGGAGACAAAAATGTATAGTTGCTTATATTTATATTCAAAAAGAACCTACAAATACGATATGTTTAATAATTTACTTTACTTATAACAGTAGGCCATGGTCAATTTATTAGAACAAAATTTTAACAGCTATTCTAAATATAAAATATACGGGGTGTTTCCTAACCTCTCTGAAAAATGAAGGAGGTGAATCCTCACCTCATTTTAAGACGAAAATGTGTTATAAAAGTTTTTCGCACGTGTCGCTTCGTTTTCGAAATACAGGGTGTTAAAAAAAATATTGTATTTTTCATTTTATTTATTAATGCCAATGATTTCATAATTATGATTTAAAAACTTTGAATAATGAACTCATATGAACACAAGTCAAATAAATTGCAGCAAATGTCCTTCATGAGCCAGCGAACACCCAGGTACACGACGCGCTGAGCTGTCTCTTACGCAAATCTGGCGCAAATCGTATTAAAACCATCAATAATACGCAGTCGAAGGTCTTCTTCAGTTCAATTCAAAAGGATATTATTTGAAAGATGTTAAACAGGAGACAAATATCACGGAGAAAACAAATGTGGTTACCATGGAACGAAGCAAAGCCTACTCGTATAATTTGACGTTAAAGATACGAAAACAACTAAAAAATTAAGGTCCTCTTTTACCCAGATCCCCGCAAACGAATTAATTGTAAACTTTAAAATTGACCCAAAGTAAAGTGCTCTAATCCTTTGTGTTTAACAAATATCATTAGAATAGTTTGGCATTAATTAATAAAATGTAAAATACAATATTTTTTTTAACACCCTGTATTTCGAAAACGAAGCGACATGCGAAAACTTTGATACCGCATTTTCGTCTTAAAATAAGGTGAGGATTCACCTCCTTCATTTTTTCAGAGAGATTAGAGATTTTTGTAAATCTCAAACTATGCTTAATTAATTAAAGAAATAATATATAGGGTGTCCCATTTAACATTTTTATTTTTGTTAATATCTCAAAAACTAAACTAAACTAAAAAAAATATTAACACTTTAAGGGGGTCGTCTACCCAATAGGTCTCGTTTCAAGCGCTATATTCTACAGTTCGTTGTGTGGAGAGAAAGCGAGATACAGACTTGCCGTTTGGTACACGTCTTTATTCATATACTATAGCATAAGTATTTTTTTTTTTAATTTTGAAAATTGCGGAAGTTGTCTTCAGACGGTGGATACGAAAAATCGGCAACGCTGCAGAACTCCGGTGATTGTAGGCGACTCAGGTGCCTGAAAGGAACCAACAGTATCTGCACACTCTTAGCTATGTCCCCTACCAGAATCAAAAGAAAAGAACAAAAAATCAGATTTTGGCGTAAGAAAAGAAACTAACCGTTTACAATACAGGAATCTCCGTTAGTCGATCAGGTCAATCGGACAATAGAAGTGGGTGAAGAAGAAGCAGCCGGCCGCGTGGTAGGTACCTGAGAGCGCTCGCTCGCCCGGGACCACGGCAGCGCTTGCCTTTTCATCTGTATCTCCGTTAATTATGGAAGAAAAAAATTCTCTGGCACAAATGTTCTTGAAACCCTAGAGATCAAATTTATGTAAAAAAAAAACGAAATTTTCAAATTTCTCGGTAGACGACCCCCTTAAAAAAGGGACTACGTCCTGAAATGACAAATAAATGCCTGAATTTCTATGCCCAACCGCACATATGGTTTTTCAGGTATTCATCCGGTCCAATTTCCCAAAACGACACCATCGAGCTACGAGGATTCGACGAGACCGAGAAATTGGGCAAGAAAAAGTTGGCTCCGTCTCGCGTGAAACGTGCCAAAGACTGGTCTAAAAAAAAGGAGTCTCAAGCTATCGCCGAAGAAAAAGATAGTGAAGATCATGAGCCTAAGGGAAGGTAAGATATATTTGGTTTCTTACTTGTTAAATAAATATGCTACTGTTCTTTGAAGGAAATAAGAAATTAAAATTAAATATATTTTGTTTAATTATACAATATTTTATGGAATCTATTTAATTTGTACTTTTTTTTATTAAGGTCCACACCTAACTCGCAAGAACCCCAAAATTCTAAAGAAGACGAGCAAAATAAAGGGGCTATTAGCTCTGAGGAAGGATCAGAAAAGGAGCCTGATCAGAAGCAATCGAAGGCACATCAGCAACAGCAGGGGTCTCAAAGTGAGCACATGTTCAATTTCGAGGAGTTTTTGAAGTGTGAAAGCATTCCAGGATTGTTGACTGTAAGTATTTTGGTGATAATTCATTTTAATTTTTCCAAAAAATGTTTGGAAAACTATTTGTTTTTCCTCGATTTCCTCTTCGTTCGCATGATATGGCCAATTCCGAGGCAAACTACAGCTTAAGATGAGGATCCCAAACAATCCCAAATTAGCAATTAGAGCCATCTATGTTGCAACAATTTAAATAAAAAATATGCCGCTTCTTGGCAAGTTAGAAAGAGACGAGAGTCATCAGCTGATCAATATTTCTTTTCCTCCTGAAGTTTTAGCCGTTAATAAAAGTTTTTTTAGTTAATTTATTGATATTTAGATTGTCTAGTCGATTGGGGTATTATGAAGTTTCAGGAAGATCTGTGACAAAAATTTGAAAATTGTTCATATTTGAAATTGTTATTATTATTCAAATTCTAAACCATTCATTATATTTTTTAACGCAATTTTTTCATATCGTTTTCCAGTCGTTTAACTTTACGAATCCAGTTTTAGATTAGAAAAAAACTAAGTATATTTGGCTAAACGTTCGCATAAAATAGTGCCTGCTTGGCAACCTGTGATTAAACGCAGCTCTTATCGTGGACTCTGAACAACGATCCTCATACGCTGCTCCCCAAGGGCCATCAACTCTGCCGCGTTAGTCAACCTAGTATATATGGTATTTTTCGTGTTAAATTGATGCCATGACCCCCCCCCCCCCCTTCCTGGATCCGCGCTTGCCCCGTACCCCACCACAACATATCCGATCTCATCCATCCTGGCTACCTTTTCCTTTGTTACTCTGTTTTTGTATGTTTTTGTATGACGCCGGACAGTAACGCTATAACTTATACCACTGAAATCCACCGAGTCAAATAAAGAAAATTTGGAAGAAAGTGTGCATAAATATACAAGGTCTAAAAGAATGGTAGACGAGGCAATGATGAGGTTATTTGGTTTTATGTTTTATATAGGGTGTCCCATAATTAATAGTACACAGTAAAGTTACATATTCTTTGAGTAAAAATCTTGCGATTGGGCCACACCTTTCTTAGTTCAAAAGTTGATAATAACCGAGATTCAAGGTGTGCTGCAAGTAAAAATTTTTTTTTTTAATTTCCTAATTAACTTACTTTTTAACCAAAAATGTTTCAATACTAGGTTTCTTGGGGCGAGAAATTTGCATTTGTTAATAAATTTGCATTTACAATTTCCAATGCATCCTTTTAATTAACACATTGCTCGAAGCGGCATAATGTACACTATTTTTGGATAAACGCGATGATAAAGATATTTTTAAATAAAATATAAATACGCTGAAACGCAAAAAGTTACACTTGTTTCTATGTACCCGGAGTGTCGCTGCGAGCGCCCTCGACAATCTTCTTTAAGCCAATACACTTTTCTTCAGAACTCCTATTTCAGCAGTCTGGTGTCTTTACGATTACTGAACTATACATAAAAAATATGCTTAGATTTTCTCTCACCAAAAATATTTTTCATAGTTCACGCCATAATGACGAGAGCAAATGTCAATCATAATTTGACTTTGCCTAACATGCACTTTAATGTCACACAAAGATCAGTTTCTTATGTGGCTCCCAAAATTTTAAACATATTACCAGAGCATTTCAAAAGAAAAAATTCTAATGCATAAAAAAATACTTAAACAAATGGATACGAAATAATACCCTGTTAATTAATAGGATAGTTAAGTTTTTTTAAATTAGTCTGTAATTTGAGAATTTTACGTGATTGGATAATATTACTGAACATGGTCTTTTGATAAGTATATTGTATGTTTACTCTATGGTAGTGTGCACACACAGACTTTAGTCCATTGTGCATACATTCATTTGAATTTATATAACTTCATAACATTCTTTGTAAATGAATGCATCAATAAATAAATAAAAGTAATAATAACAATCTACCTCAAAATTATTAACAAATTCAAATTTCTCACTCTATAAAACCTCCAATCACAAAATATTTATTACAAAGTAAGTTAAATAGGAAATTAGGACACAAAGTTTTCACTTGGACACCCTGTAGCGATAAAGAATCTGCAATTTTAGTGTGAATCAGCATAGCATTTATTTATTTTCAAGTTTCTTCTACCATCATTACATGTCCCTAAATAAGATTTTTATTGTAGAATGGTGTAGGTGGAGATGGTGACAAAGCAACGTCCAGATTTAGCCGCTGGTTTAAGAAGGACAGCCCTAATAAGGAGATGATGGAATCTAGTCGCAGATCTTCTATTCCGGAAGATCACATCATTAAGGTAAAATAAATCGTTCTACAATATTGTAATACGTAAAATATTTAAAAATTTAATCTGTTTTACTCAAAAAGTTAAGAATAGGGGTAGTTCTCCCTTAGACCTTTTTACATGCTTGTACTTTTTGAAAACCCTGTATTATACAGGGTGTTATGAAAATGACGTATTATTTTAATTGGGTGACTCCTTGGGTGTCCTAGAGAAGCGCTACATATTTTTTTTTTAATTGACCGTTTAAAAGTGGGGTAACAAACACTCTTACTCACAGGTCAGTCCGCGCTACTGCACAACATTGAAATTCCATATAAAATTATAAAAATAAATTATTTTCTACCTACTTGTATTTATCCTTACACCTAAAGAGCGAGGAAATCCAGGCACAAACACAATCAGTTTTTTTTCTATTTTATGGGAACACTCCTGGAAACACTTTATGTACACACAGTAATAGTGAAATAGTGAAACAGAACCGATAGTTAGCCTTTGAAAATGCAATAATACAGATTATACGACAGATTATTAGATTTTATTACACGCGACGAAATTTGACGTCCAGAAGAACCGCGTCAATAAAAACAACATTCAAAGATTATTTATGGACGGGCAAAGATACACGCGTAAACCGAAAAAAACAGAGCGGATTGCTGAGAGTGTGTTGGTAATCGACGAGACACAACGTGTCCGGCCGCTGGTTGGTCTTCAACTAACAGCCCGCAAGCGTTCGGCGCTATATGAACACAGCCGATGTAAGGCGTCAAGAGGTCATTGGCATTTGACCTAGTGACGTACATGCCTATTTCAAACTTATTTAATACTATTCCATATGTTTTTTCGGGTTGTTTAAAACGCAATCCCACTGGCTTCATCTATTAATTTGCTGGGTGTCAATCTGGGAGGAAATATGTCTTGGCATAACCACGTTGTGGCAATCGCCAAGATGGCTTCTCAGAAGCTTGGCGTACTCTTCCGAACCAGAAAGTTGTACACACCTCAACAACTTTTGACACTATACAAAGCCCAGATTCGACCATCACTAGAATACTGCTCTCATGTCTGGTGCTCTGCACCCAAACATACTCTTCGGTTACTGGATTCCATCGAAAGGAGGGCTATTCGTCTGATCGGAGACCACGAGCTGACGAAGAACCTCGACAGCCTAGAACATCGAAGACAGGTTGGGGATTTGACTCTCTTTTACAGATATTTTAATGGAAGGTGCTCGGCTGACCTTGCCCTCTTAATTCCGCCCAGAGCGACGAATAGCTGAAATACACGACGAACCACTGCCGCCCATCCATATGTGGTTAAGCTTAGTACTCCTCGAACTTCACTATTTAAGAACTCTTTCATCTGGAGGACTTCATCCTTGTGGAACGACCTTCTCGAGGTCGTTTTTCCCAACGAATATAACCTCCAACGATTCAAAACCAACGTGAATCGCTTTTTGCGCACACGCACCACTCCCAGAATGCCCTAAAGGATTTTTCCTATAGTGCTTGTGTTTGATCATAAAAAAAAAAAAAAAAAAAAAAAAAAAAAATTGGTCCGTCGTAAATGTTCTTTAATTAATTGTACAAAAAGGTATTACAGAATTGAAAAGTGTTTAAATTATTTTATTTTGTCTAAAGAGTTTAAGGTGATGACACACCACAGGTGTTTTTCTGGTTTGACGTCAGGTCACTTTTACCGCTGAATGAATTGAAAGCGCCATTTATGGGTATTTTTCTTCAATTTGTCTTTATATCAGGAATTGCTGGTTTAAATATAATACGTCATTTCCATATCCTTGCCAAGCAGAGCTTTTTTGGAAGAGACATTTTTTTTTCATAAAACCCATAATAAAAAAGTTTCCCATTCGTTTAGAATTTCCTTGGACACGTTCTGTATAAATACATATATTATAAATAATATTTCCCTTATAGGACCTTCTCAAGGACATCAACGAGACCGGTTCAGTACCGGTGACGATTCGCCCGCCGGGCGATTCCAACACTTACTTCGCTCCCATTTCTCCCGCCGCCAACACCAACAGCGGCATCGGCGCCAAACCGCAGCAACAACAGCCGCCCAACATTGGGCAGCAGATCAACATAATGGAGATGCTTGCGAGGGGGAAGCAGCCGCCCCAACAGGGTGGACCGGACGGGTGGAACGCGAAGGCACAGGCTCGTAAGTGGATTTTTATAATAAAAAATCTTAGCAAAAAGTATTGTTTTACGCATTATAGCGATCAAATGATGTTATTGCCAAAAATCAGCCTTTTTCTGCATTTTCTACCCTCATGTTCCTGCTTTAAAAAGTTATGTAGCAATCAATAATTTCAGTCTGCAGAGATTTTCGTTTTTTTTTTCGCGTTTTTTCTACCAGAAGTGTTTCTCTACGACATTTATAAATATCTGAACACCGCTTACCGAAAGCCAAAACATACAAGGTTTTCATTTCAAAAGTAGCCACCCCGGTTTTAGGTAGAAATAACTACTTTGAAACGAAATGTCAAAACATGTCAACTTTTGTTTTAAGGGGGTAAATTTTTCATAATAATTTTATTTATACAGGGTGCGTCAAAAAAGCTGGACGTATGTCATTTTGTATTTTTTCAATGGAAACCCATAATTTTTTCGTATTTCTGGATTCCCCTACAAATAATAAACACTTTTTGTATTACACATCCTATTGCCAAGTCTAACAGTTTTTCAAATATCGACACATTTAAATGTTTTACTATGTGTGGTAATAATACGACTTTATGTTCAGAATTCATTTTATTAAGTTTTCAAAATGTGCTCCGTTATTGGCTAAACAATAATAGAGCCTATTCTCGAATTCTTCGCGAACATTTTGAAAAGTCTGCCGGTTAATTTGCCTACATCCTTCAGTAATTCTGTTTCTCAATTCGGGAATACTCTCGGGCGCAGTTTTGTAAACTATGGACTTCAAATATCCCCACAGAAAAAAATCAAGAGGTGTGAGGTCTGGGGACCTTGCCGGCCATTCCACAGGACCTCTCCTACCTATCCATTTTCCGGGATATCGTTCATTCAACCATGCCCTAACAGGTAGCGCATAATGCGGCGGAGCTCCATCTTGCTGGAAATACAAATTTTGTTCATCAAGTTCCATATCCCCCTCTTGATCAGCTTGATTTTCCAAAGATTGGGTAATAAGAAGATCTATGACATTTTCCAACAGATTTACGTATAGTTCACCTGTCAAGTTTTCTTCCATAAAAATTGGCCCAATGATCTCATTTCCAATAATACCTGCTCACACATTTATCTTTTGAGGATATTGGGTATGATCTTCCCTAAATAAATGTGGATTTTCATTATCCCAATATCTGCAATTATGTTTATTCACGAATCCATTCAAGAAGAAAGTTGATTCATCACTGAAACATACATTTTTAACAAAATTCCGGTCGGCTTGAATCATCTGAGTCATTGTTTCGCAAAATTCAATTCTTCTGTCATAATCGTCTTCGCTAAGTTGTTGAAGGATTTGTATTTTATAAGGAAAAAACTTATTTAGTTTTAAAGTTTTGTGAATGGAACCTACTGAAACGTGTGTCAATTGCGATACTTTTGGAATTGACGTAGATGGATTCATAGCGAAATGACCTAGTATTTCAATTTGCTTACCTTCATCTAGAACCCTTGCTTGCTTATTAACTCGGTTGCATACGGAGCCGGTTTCTTCAAACTTCCTTACCAGCTCTATCACATACCTGTGACCTACATGTTTGTTAGGGTGTATGTCGTTAAATCTTCGAGATGTTCTGCGAGCACAACGATTTTCAGCGCCATACATGAAAATTATTTATGTCCTTTCTTGGAGAGTATACACCATTTCAAACTGAATATTAAACCAATTTTTTGTCAAACCATAAATAAATCACTTGGCAGTGGTAGGTGAAAAGTCACATTTATAAATTAAATTGTGATTGTTTTGTTTCTATGAGGACGGGTATAAGCCGCCTACGACCGTAATGCATTTAAAGTTTGAAAATGTATAAAGCGAATTCTGAATATAAAGTCGTCGATATTTGAAAAATTGTTAGATTTGGGAATAGGATGTGTAATACAAAAAGTGTTTATTATTTGTAGGGGAATCCAGAAATACGAAAAAAATTATGGGTTTCCATTGAAAAAATACAAAATGACATACGTCCAGCTTTTTTGACGCACCCTGTATAAATAAAATTATTATGAAAAATTTACCCCCTTAAAACAAAAGTTGACATGTTTTAACATTTCGTTTCAAAGTAGTTATTTCTACCTAAAACCGGGGTGGCTACTTTTGAAATGAAAACCCTGTATATTGACAGCCAAAATAATAGATCCACGCAATATTTGGATGGATTTTGGTCGTAATACTAGTTTTATTTTAATTCCTATTTTTTATATTGTACGTAAATTTATCGGAAATATCGCACATGTGTGAGACATCTATCCTTAACATTTTAATTTTTGGTTAATTTCGATACTAATTTTTGTACTAGATACGATTTTTTTAAAGAAACAACCTTATTTAAGAAAATTGTATTAATTTCCAAACATAACAATAACTTAAACCTAAAATTATGAGAATGACGTGAATGAAATGAAACCCAACTTAAAAAATAACATAGACCTCAGTAAGCAGTAAACCAAACCCTGCAGATGTATGTCCAATAAGTATTCTTCCGACTCTTTCGAAAATATTGGAAAAAATAGTGGCCATGCAGCTTACCGAATTTTTAAATTCACACGAGGTTCTCTCTCAAACTCAATCCGGTTTTCGTCCTCATCATAGTACTTCGACCGCTTTACTGAAGGTTACCGACGATCTTTACAAGGCTTGTGATCAAGGTAAAAATAGTTGTCTAATCCTGTTAGATTTTAGTAAAGCTTTTGACACGCTGGACCATAATGTATTGTTTACTAAACTAAAATTCTTTGGTGTAGGTAAGGACGCACTTAAATTTTTTAAAAGTTACCTTTTGGATAGATCTCAGCGTGTCCTTGTAAGCAATTCAGTTTCTAATTATCTTCTACATGATAAGGGCGTTCCGCAGGGTAGTATTCTGTCCCCATTATTGTTTTCGCTGTATACGTCCGACTTGAGTAAGTTTTTAAAAAAATGTAGTAACCACCAGTACGCAGACGACACACAGATTTACTATTCATTTTCCCTTAATGATTTATGTGAGGCCTCGGAAGCTATTAATGAGGATCTTAAGATTGTTTCTAGTTATTCGAAAGGCACATGGGTTAGTCTTAAATGCTGGTAAAACTAAAATGATAATATTCGGTAAACAAAAAGAGTTGTGGGGGTGGCCATGGATAGTCAGTTGAGGTTTGGTAAACATACTTCCGGGCTTCTTCAGAAAGGCTATGCCAAACTCAAAATATTATATTTGCACAAAGACTATTTGCCTTCAGATATCAAAATTAAACTATGTGATACTCTAATCCTGTCAGCTCTATCTTATGCAAATGTCGTTTATTGGCCAGCTTTAGTGGCGAGAGATAGGGAGAGCTTACAGAAATTACAGAATAATTGCTTGAGGTTTTCCTATGGAGCCCGCAAGTATGATCATATTACACCCTTGTATAATATCTCGAAGTGGCTTAAACTAAATGAGCGATTCAAACTTCATTTTGCAACTCTGGTACAAAAGATTTTACTTTCTGGGACCCCTCATTACCTTAGGGAAAAACTCGTTTATGGGTTTAATATTCATGGAAGAGACACTAGACATAATCTACAGCTAATAGTGCCTAGACATGTATCAGCCATGTTTCAGAGATCTTTCTCGTATAATGCGACTAAAATATATAACAGGTTACCTGCACAACTTAAAGCGATTAATAAAATTCCACATTTCAAAAAAGCAGTTAAACACTTTATATCAGAGGATTAATGGCTGATCATTGGTAGATATTAGGGTAAAATTAATTGCCATTATGTTTATATTTTTAAATTTTATTTTTATTTAGAGTAAGAAGTAAACTATGAAGTATTTGATATAATATATTATTCCATGTTTTGTTTGGATAATCTATAGATTGCTTTGGAACTGTAATTGTTCAAATATAAGTAGTTTTAAGGATCTATTACAGCGAATATTTAATATTAATATAGTAGGTTAAGTAGTAACTAGGAAGGTTAGATTGAGTAGCCTTGATTCTTTTATTTTGTATTTAATTCTTATTCAGTAATAAAAGACATTTATTATTATTATTATTATTATTAAGTGATGTTTTCGTCACGGACACGAATGACAGCTCCAATACGCCTTGGCACGCCTTCAATGAAGTTTCGTGTATAATTCTGGTTAATTTGCTGCCATTCTTCAACAGGAGCTGCGCTGAACTAATGTTAATTTGCAGGAAGAGGTATCAGAGATCATATTTTTTGCCGAGTGTGTCCCAGACATATTCTATTGAGTTTAAGTCGTGACTGCATGTGGGCCAATTCATTTTTGGGATTTCGACCTCGTCTAAATACTCGTTAACAAAATAATGGCGATAAATGACACGGAAGGAACAACATGTGGCTCTACAACATCTTTAACGTACATATCCGCTGTCATATCTCCTCCATTGACCATAACCAAGGCTGTCTGGGGACATTGCAATGTTTCTTTTAAAAAATCGTATCTGCTACAAAAATTAAAGTATGGAAATGAACCAAAAACGAAAATGTTAAGAATAGATGCCACTTGATAATTAAATGATAAAATAAACATTTTGACATCTCAATCACTCTACAGAGTGTTTTAAAGTTTGAGTCAAAAACACTTCTTGTTTCAACCTGTATATTATGAACATATGCTTAACTTTCTTCAAATCTCACACATATGCGAGATTTTCGTTGAATTTACCTACAATATAAAAAAAGAATGATAAAAATGGAAATTAAAATAAAACAATTATTTAAGATCAAAATCCATCCAATTATCGAATGTAATACCACAAGATGTGTCGGGATTACCGAATAATACTTTTACCTGACACGAAACGCGTTACCCGGCAACACTACTCCTCCTTCGGAGTCGTAGTGTTGTTGCCGGGTATATCACTTAAATGATTATCACTTATTAATCACATCCTTCTATATGGGAAAAATATACATGGAGTTGTATAATCGAGTGAATCGATCGATCCCCCCTTTTAAAACTTATAATTTATGAGTGTTATTATCTTTTCCTTTTGCTTAATTAGGAAATATTTTTAAAATAATTGTATTTTTCAGCTGCTGGTGGAAAGATTTTAAATCTTGATGAATTAGAAGCTAAAATTAGGCAGAAACCGGACCATCCTGCTAACATACCCCAGAAGACTCCGCCCCAAAAACCCGATGAGGAAATGACTGCTGCATTTAAAAAACTGGTATGGTTTTATAATACTCGGTATACTTAATCTCTGTTAAGAGCTGCGTTTAATCACAGGTTGACAAGCAGGCACTATTTTAGGCGAACATTTAGCTAAATATACTTAATTTTTTTTCTAATCTATAACCTTATTCGTAAAGTTAAGGTATGAAAAGATTGTGTTAAAAAATATAATGTTATAAGAATAATAATAACAATTTCAAATATGGACAATTTCCAAATTATTTATACAGATCTTCCTGAAACTTGTTGACACCCCAATCGACATGTCAGACAATCTAAATATCAATAAATGAACTAAAAAACTTTATTATTAACAGCTAAAACTTCACGAAAAGAAATATTGATCAGCTGATGACTCTCGTCTCTTTCTAACCTGCCAAAAAGCGGCATATTTTAAAATTAAATTGATGCAACATAGATGACTCTGGCAAAGGCACATATACAAAACTATTTACACAAACTTATACCTTGGTACACAAAATGGAAGATGGCAATAAACGAAAATAAATGCGAATGCATAATTTTAACTAGAAAATACTTAAATCATAAAATACACATACCAATCAAAATAAACAACACACCCATTATACCCAAAAACAAAATTAAATACCTTGGTGTCATAATAGACTCACGACTCAAATTTTACGCACACACATCACACATTTTACACAAAGCTTTCGGCGCAATGCAAAATTTATACTCTTTATTATCACCGAAATCTCATTTGTCGCCGCAAAACAAATTAATAATTTACAATCAAATAATAAAACCTGTAATCGCATATGCTGCACCAGTATGGTGCAGTATGGCAAATGCACACATGCTGAGACTGCAAAGATTTCAAAACAAAATTTTAAGATGTGTAACATCGTCTGACAGATATGCTAGAATCGATGAACTACACGATCTAACAAATATGGAAAGATTCACCGATTATATTTACAACACAGCGGACAAATTTTACAGAACAAAACCACAAACATCAACACTAACAACAAACATAACACAAACACGCGACATACACAATGTCACGCACAAACCGATTTATTCAAGACTTCCAATTTATTTTGAGAATCCTTAAAAAATTACATACAAGATGCTAACACATACTTAATCACCACAAAATAAGAAACAACACAACACGGATTACAACTTATCACATCGACAAAAATATTATGCTAAGGTTGGTTTTTACACATTTTTTCCAATCAGTCTAAATTTTATACAAACCCTTACACTAAATTAACCCTAAATTAGATCTTTTCAACTGAAATAAAGTCTTGCACGGTCTTGTAAAGTTGCTTACTGGAAAGGACCGATTATAGCTATTTCGAAACTTCACACATCTACCAAGGGTCAATATCAGCCCCAGCTGGTCCATTATTAGCTGTTTCGTCGGGACGGTAGTTTTGGAAACAAAACAAAGTCCTTTTACAACTTAATTTATTTTTATATACAAGTAGATGTCGAAGTTATACAATTTTTTATATTTTACAAAGAATAAAGTTTAGTTGAGTTGAGTTGAGTTGAGTTGAGAACACAGTGCACCTTATTTTATGAAACTTCAGATATTTATTTTAATAAACACACGCGACTAAATAAGAAACAGTTCTGGTGAACTTTCAAACTTTCCATGAAAAACTACGGAAAACGGTACTCACTACGTGGCGTCCGGTGTTGGGGGCCCCTCTACAAGAATGAACATCTCAAAAATTGTTAAAATAGTAATGGATATATTACATTTGTAAAAGACTGACAACGCTAGTGGCAACACGCAGGGGTGGCCGAGCTACTTCGGCTATCGTCGACTGGTTCGAATGGCGCGACGGATGTTGTCGGAATCTCCTTATTTTAGTGCTATTTTAGCTGTAATGTGTGTTATATTTCTATGAAATTAATATACGTAAATACTTGTCACATAATAATATTATTCTTTCATTTCATATACCATTATATGCATAAAACCTTTTAATACCTTTAAAATAGAATTAAAAACGCTGACAGCAATATAAATCCTCATAAGAAATTTAAAAATCGCTCTCCTTTTGACGTCATTGCGCGCGGCAGACGAAATTGGGACGGTTAGATATCTTACCTTTAGTTATTGTATCATGAGTTAGTAGGCATTCTGAGCGATCGGATCGATGACAAATGTTTGCAAGCATACACTTGTTTGTGAATATTTGGCTTGGTCCAACATACAATTGCGAACATTTCAAACGTTTGTAGTAAATTATTTATTGGTGGTTGCGCACCTTACTATTCACGGAAAATCTAACCAGGTTTAAATCCTATATTCTTTTTTATCCAGTTACAGCAAGCCGGCGGGCATTCAGTACCACAAAATGGACCTATGAACAAACCCCAGGCTATGAGTCTCTTAGAGGTAAGTTTTTTCTGTTTTCTTTCTGTCTGAATTCGGAGACAATTAATAAGAAAGCGAAGGACATGTGCCATATTATACAGGGTGTCCAGTAATAATATGTCTGGAGCTTACAGAGCAGGTCAAAATAAACCTAATTTGTCATAGAAAAAAACATTATCCTAAAGTGCCCCTAACAGAATCCCGAAGGGGTACCCAGCGTCTTACTTTTTTGGCTCTAACTATTGAGCCGACCGGTATAATTAATAAAATTTTAATATCTAATAGATGTTTTACATCGTCACGGAAGTCAGGGACGGACTTGTCACTACACTCGTTGGTCCAAAATTTGAACCGGTGTCATTTGACAAAGCTGATTTTTTGAATACTTTGGTCATTTCTCTTTAAAGAAGATACTCTTAGTTCATTGCAATAAAACTGGCGGTTTTCGAGATAAATCGGTTTTTATGCGAAACGCTCAGAAGTTACTAATTAAAAATCACGCTTAGATAACGACGATAAAATATGAGTAATTTATTGTTTGTATATTTTTAAAAATTACTTGCCAAACTTTAGAATTTTAAACCCGAACAAACCCTAATGCAAAATTTAGTTTCACCTGTTTGTCTTTAGCATTAGTAACGTATGAGTGTTTTGAATAAAAACCGGTTTATCTTGAAAACCGTCAGTTTGATCGCAATAAATTAAAAGTACCTTTTTTAAAGAGGAATGACAAGTATTCAAAAAAATCAGTTTTCTGCTCTGTCAAATGACATCGGTAAAAATTTGGGCCCAACGAGTGTAGGTTCGTTCTTGACTGACAATGTGAAACATCTGCTGTAGTATGGTTTAATGACTCTTTATGGCTTCTATACAATATTAAAATTTCATTAAAATATACCGGTTGCTTCAAAAGTTACAGCCAAATAAGTAAATCGCGGGGTTTGTTCCCTTTGGGGCTCTGAATCTTCGTTAAGTGGCACTACGATTTTTTTTTCTATGACAAATTAGGGTTGTTTTGACCTCCTCTGTATCCTACCGAGAGATTATGAGGTACTTACTGGACACCCTGTAATTTTTCTTGTCTTGTATTTATTTCAAATTGAGGTTATACTGACGCCAGTGTATTTTTTATTACGTCCAGATTGCCAATGAACAATACAACACTACATGTTTTAAATTTCCAGATGCTAAACCATTCCCAGCAGCAAGACGAAGCCCGTCTAGCTGCAGCCCAAGCGGCCGCTAGTCAACAGCAACATCAGCTGCTCAGCGCTCTTCACACACACCATCAACCTCAGCCTCAAATTCACAACGACCTAACCCTCAAATTGCAACAGGCTCAATTGCAAAAGCAACAGATGGATATGTTTGGTAAGAACGTTTTTCGGCTAGTGCTGCCACGCATTCGAATGTGGAAAGTTAGATTTATAGCACGGATTTAAAAAAAAAAAGTGATTGAAATAAAACTGATGGAAGTCAACCGATTAATAAATCGTAGCAAGAAAAAAAACTTTGGAAATAAAACTTTCTTTCCATTGTTTTTCAAAAATTTATAACTTCTATATTGAAATTATTTATACAGGTTGTTGTGAAATAGTATGTAATGGTTTATTATACAGGGTGTTATGGTTATGGAAATGACTTAGTATACTTAAACCGGCAAATCCTGAGGTGAAAATAAATTGAAGAAAAATAACCTTAAATGGCGCTTTGAACTAGTGTACGAAATATACACTTCATATGAAATCTGAAAATTTACGTGGCCGCTACTGAGGACGTTCACAATCAATAGTTTATTGAGGCGGTGTTGTCATATATTGCAACACAGAATTGTAAACACACGTGTTCAGTTTTTGACAACAAGACGTCTTTGACCCGCGTTATCACTTCTTTTTAGAAAAAAAAATACTAAAATTTTAGGGTACATACTCTCTTTCCTTCGATCTTATACTCCGTTTACAATTAAATTCCTTAAAAAAATAAAACACAAAAGGTATGTTTTGCAATAAAACCAACAATAGGTAATATCATACAAATTTGAAATCACATCACAATATTTCTTATTATGAATTGTTTCACAACAGAAAAAAATCGGGTAATGCTACAACTAACAAAACGTTTAAAATTCGTATACATCAAGCACGTGGAACCCTCGACAGCGTCATCCCATTCCCGAGTCTCGAAACATACTGAATCAACGATAGTCGCGCGAGGCAGGTATCCAAGCAATGGCGAAACATGCGGTGTGATCTGACAACACTCTTAGTATACTCTAGTGACCCACATTGTTGCTAACTGAATCCAGATGGACCGGCGCGACAGTATGTGGGTAAATAGGGTTTTTACCTTAGTATTTAGATATTCGATTAAAAAAAAAGTATCTAGACTGTCTCTAGGACACCCTAGGAGTCACCCATTTAAATATAATAAGTCATTTCCATAACACCTTGTATTTAAATAGGCGAGTGTCCTAGAGCAGCGTTTCTCAAACTTTTTTGACCGCGAGCACCTTTAGATTCTAGGATTTTGTCGTGGACCCCAGCCGCTCGCTACATTACTACAGAATTAATTCTAATTCTAATGCCCCTAACTAATTACCTTTAGTTAAAAATTATTTTTATTCGAATCTTATTCTTTCTCACAAATCAAAAAGCATTAATAATCAATAATCTTAATAATATAACACTGGCTGCAGAAAATGTTCAATTACTTTTTTGTTGTGACATTTTATTTCCACTTAGTTGTTCGCGGACCCCTAAGTAACTGCTCACGGACCCCAGTTTGAGAAACGCTGTCCTAGAGGAAGCCTACATACGGTTTTTTTTACATCGACGGCCTAGAAACGTAGGTAAAGACCCTTAAAATCATCTCACATGCGACGACGCCATAATCATACAGGGTGGTCGGTACTTAATGCGCCATAGAGTAACCACAGATTCTACACATGACAATAACTGGTTTGAGCTAAACATGTCTTACAAAAAATGTTGGTTGTTAATGAAGAGTTTACTTTCTAAATTAATTTTTTCTTCATAGCTCAAACTGTTTTTGAGATATATGCATGAATATTTTTAAACAACATTGCATGGAAGTTTTTATTAAAAAAATTTAGTTTTGACTAAGAATTGGCTAACAATGTAATGAGAATTTTGAATTAAAATCATTTCAACAAACGTGAAAAATTTCCTTAAGCCTTTGCAAATATCTCTGAGAAACGGATTGATCTAACAACACAATATAATAAAAAAAACATTTTTTCTTTAGAAATGACCATTCTATTATAAATTTTAATATGAATCCAAATACAGTAACCTACAATGAAGAACGAAAAAGCATCCAGAACCAAAGATGGCGACGAATAACAACAAACAAATAATGTCGGGCCGGTTGTGACGCGATCGATAAAACTTCAACCCTACTGCGCAAACTCAATAGTCCCGCGCCATCTCCCATAGCGGGAACACTTTTTATATTTTCGAACGTTCGTATTGCCAATATACTGTAAATATATACTTGATATAATACGGCAATTCCATAACGCCCTGTATAAGAAAAATTCTGATATTGTTTTGGAAAATTATTATGTTTGAGTGTGCTGTCGTCAGGAGGGATTTTTTTCCAAAAGTACTATAGTGGTTCATAAATATTTTTGACATAATTCTTTATATTAAATTTCAGGTAAATTAATGTCTGCGGGAGGGGTTTCCGGAGCTTCCCAAATGCGGGCGAGTCCATTACTCGACATGGGTGCCCAGCAGAGCAGGGAATTGCTTAGCAGGCCCGAGGCACAAGCCATATTACAAGGTAAGGAACTTTTCATTGACACCAATTCATTTTCGCTCGGGTAACGGTGAAATAACGAACGGTATTTCAAACAGTGTCGGTTATCGAATACTTCTGTCCTTTAAACCGTTTGAATTTGAAAGTTTAAAATTCTTCTGTAAAACGCACATAACAACCTGGTCCTATAGCAATTATATAATGGACACGCTACTGCACTCTCGAAGAATACCATATACAGTGACTGGGAGAAAGTTGGCCACATAATGGGTAACTGTTTTATTCTTGAAATGTTAATAAAAAAGAATTTTGCGCCGAACAAACCTGATTGCCTCTGCATGATTGGTGACCTAAAAACTTATTTTGACATTTGTCACGTGACCACTCGTTTTGTTGGAAAATTGAAAAAAACATATTTTGTCGTGGAAACTGGTATTAGATGACGAGATATCGAAAACAGGTATTTGGGAAAAGTGTTTAGTTTTTAATCTTATGCTCTCTTGCAAAGTTTGGAGCCAAAATTCCAAAAAATATATGTTTCAGAAAAATGTCCGGTATTAGTTTCATAAATCAAATGAAAGGTTAGGAAATAATATTTCCACATTAATATTTGATATTAGTTTCGTATTCCCATAAATATAATGAAAAGGTAACGATCTATTATTTAAACATTTTTGTTGTTTTAAAAATTTTTTATTTGTTACAATTTAAAATTTAGCTTCTTACCATGTTACAGGGTGCGGCCAGGCCCTATATGGCAACCATATTTACCATTTATAGTTATTTCTGGAACAATAAGCTTACAAAAGGCCGTTTTTTCTAATTTTGAACAACGGGGTACTTTCAGGAAACAAAATGTTGTCTATATCGACTTCCCAATTAAGTAGGTTCCCGAGAATCTTGTTTTTAATTTCTTATTTCTTAATGGCAACTTTGGGAGACACGTTAAAACTTGTCTAAAATTATAATAGACGGCCGTTTGTAAGCATATTTTCAGAAACAACTATGAATTAGTGTTGTGATCACTCGAGCGAGAAACCGCTTGATCACTCGATTATTGAAATAACCGACATCGCTCGATTATTAAAAAAACCGCTCGAATTATCTATTCAGGCGAAAACCGTCGCCCGTAACTTACTATCTTTCACTCGATACCCGCGCTTCGCTTGCCGCCGACGGAATTGTACCGCTGTAGCGTGATCGAATTAAAAAACTGCTCGTATATTCAAACAGTTTTTCGCTCGATAGGAAATACTCTAGTTAAAAATCAGGCGAAGAACCGAAAAATATCAACTGTTATAATGACCTTCGTTTTACACGTCGCGCGATCCGAAAGCTGGCTAGCCAGCGGCGTAGTTTAGGTCTCCGATTGTAAATATTAAAAAATTAAGGAATATAATTTAAAAATTTTTATTTACTATAAACTCGAGAAAACTTCTCAAAAATAACATAATAATAGAAATTCTTAATGAAAAATAACAAAACGAACAAAATTGTTAACAACATAATATATAGAAAAATTCGTTGGTTATGTTATAGTAAACATTTTTAAATCGAAACAGGAACTTTTTATTATTAAACTCAAGAAGACTTCTTAAAAATAACATACATTATAGAAAATGTTAATGGAAAATAAGAAAACGAGCAAAATAGTTAACAAAACATAGGTATCGACAAATTTTTTGGTAACCAAAAGTAAACATTCTTAAATTTAAACAGGAACTTTTAGGTAACTATAACCATGAATTTAAAAAAATAATCACCTACTTTCTTATTTTGCCAGTCGCGTAACTAAGCCTAAATTTTTGAAGGGCACACGGTGGGCACCTAATAATTTAAAGTGGAAGAATTTGACGGCCATTTTAAATATCTATTTATTTTATGCTCGTAGATTGAGAAAGATGTGAAGAAAAATAACTCTTGGTAATACTTTTTGTTGTAAAAAGGCACAAGAATAAACCCGAGCAATAAATACATATTTGGGTGATTTTTTGCAGTTTTTTTGTTAGGTATCGAGACACGTGGTAAAAATTCATTATTCACAAATAAATAAATTTCTGGAATTTTTTTGGTGACACTATAATTTTTTAGCTAAACCTGTGCCCACCCGTAGTTACGTGCCTGCTAAATACCCTACCTGATCACATGTAAAGGGCTAGGCAGCCCGTTAAGCAGTCGGTGACGTCATCGCTTGGTTAATTGGAATTTCAGGCGATTCACTCGATCGATTAACTCGATTATTAAAATCGGTCGAGTATCAAGTACTCGATTATTAAAATCATCGGTTTTTCCCAACACTACTATGAATGGTAAATATGGTTGCCAAAGATAGGGCCTGGCCACACCCAGTTGCATGGTAAAAAGCTAAATTTTTGATTTTAACAAATGCAACTTTTTAAAACCAACAATATTTAAATAATATATTGTTAACTTGATTTTCAATCATTTAACACATTTTCATTATATTCACCTTAAGGTACAGAATGACATAAAGTCATCCTTAACACAAGTTTGACAATATATTAAAGCTCTTTTTAACTCTCGTCTAAAGGAATAGACCCTTAAGAACGTGGTAATCTTAGACTTAACGCGTCAATTGACCCTCTAATTCAAAACAGATTTTTTAAGGGTTACATTAACGTTAAGGCTACCTTAGCTAAGGTCTAACTTAAGGTAACATCCAAATATCGGCCCTTAGGGCCGATATTTCAAAATCATCTTATGGTACAGAATGACATAAACCATCCTTAATACAAGTTTGCCAGAATATTGAAGTTCTTTTTAACTTTCATCTAAAGAAATAGATCTTTAAGGACGTGGTGATCTTCCACTTAACGCATCAATTGACCCTTAAATTAATTTAAAACATAGTTTTTTTAATGTTTACCATAACGTTAAGGCTACCTTAGCTGAGGTCTAATTTAAGGTAACATTCAAATATCGGCCCTATATCGGATATTTTTCTGAAAAATATAATTTTTTAAAATTTTGATTCCAAACTTGGCAAAAGAGCATAAGATTAAAATCTAGACACTTTCCAATCTCTTTTTATTTTTCGATATCTCATCATCTAATACCAGTTTTCCATGACAAAATATATTTTTTTCAATTTTCCAGCCAAACCGGCAATCAGCGTAAAAAGTTTTTTTTAAATATTTCAGTAATAAAAAAGTTTCCGATACGGTCACTGTATAATATATAAGACTGTAACTCCTGAAATCAGAGCATCTTAAAAAGTGTTCACAACAGACTGTCTAATTATTTATTATCAGGACTAAAGCGTGGTGAAATCACCATCCAGCATCTCTACCAGCAATTGGCGAACCCAGCTTTGCAGCCTCGCCATCGCGAGATGCTCGTCACTATCCTTAAGCTGCACGGCAACTCTGCCAGTTACGGTCCTAGTCCGCGCGTTCTCAGTCCGGTACCGATGCCGCACCACATGTACCAGCAGCAACAGCAACAACAACAACAGATGCAACAGCAGCAATTGAGGGTGTCGCCTCTGCCGCCGAACGGTGAGTCGGCTTGCACGTACGGCTTATAGATATGCTTTCTGTATAAGGATGGAAGTCGTCGTTGATCTGTATAAAGTGGTAGTTTTTGTCGTCATTATGTGTAATTTTATTTTATTTTGACGTTATAGATGGTGGATTGCCTATTAGACGTTTAAAAGAACTAGTGAGCGGATCAATTTGAGAATTTGGTATCCTATGCTATAAGTGGAGATGCTCTCGCTTTTAATAATATTTTCAGTCGTACAGTGTTGCCGTTTCTACTAGAAAGTATTATTTAGAATCGCTATAATTTGTTAACGGCATTTTCCTATACATATGGTTCTCGAGATAATAATAAATTAAACTATTTTTTTTTTTGAAAAACATCTATCAATAAGGGGGCTGATATTTTTGAACTCTGACAAATTAGCGCACTGAAATTTGGTTGAGAGTCGGGTAATACCCAGAGGCCTTTCACTCTGTTTCCAAATATTAGTTATAATAGTACAGGGTGTTTCAAAGCACAAATATTTTGATTCTTTGAAATAAAAGTGTGTGTTTTTTTTAAATGAAACACCCGCTATTTTATTTGTAACACAGGTTGTTCAATTTAAATTATCAAAGTTGCTACTACGTTCTAGTAGAAGCGGCAGCATTGCACGAATGAAAATATTTTTAAAAGGTCTCTTTTACTGATGCCCACTTATATTCACTACCTAATTTTCAAAGTGATCCATTGGCTAGTTCTTCATAAATGCCTAATATCAATCACCCTGTATAGGTTTCTTGATAACTAAACAAATAAAATATAAAAATGTCAACATAACTATAAGAAACTGCTCATCTGAAAAATTAAACACTTAGAAGGTGATGAAGGGCAAGGTCTGATGATGCCCGATTCGGCGAAACATGTAACCTTGAACCTTTAAATGTATTATGTAAATCGTGAGATCGTGACGTGTAGTTTTCTTTCTGGATATTTATTAAACAGGTAGGTGGAGAAAATAGACTATTTCTTTGAACTTGAGAGAATCCTCTGGAACAATTTGAAGAGGCGGGTTCCTCAGGGAACCGTTTTGGGCCCGATCCTCTTTAATGATTTATCTTACTGCTCTGTTAACAGAAAATATAGGAGGTACAGTTATATCTTATGCTGACGACACGGCTATAATATTTACTGGTAAAATTTGGGAAGTGTTATTGGGAAAATTGGTTAAGAATTGGTTGGAAGTTTACGGATCAATCCATTATGAACATATATTTTTAGACAATTTTACTGGGATAACTGTGAATATGCAAAAATGCCACTTTATATGATCGATGACGATTTGCTTTGTGCTAGCCGACTTTTATTCAAAATGCTTTATTTGTTCGCATAGTAATATTTGTTTGTTTCATTTTGCAGCTTTTTTGCTAAGTTGCACGATCTTGTTTGCACTGATCCGGCTTATTGTAATTTAAATGTGGCGTGTTTTCTTTTCATTCGCATTCTAGTGTTATCAAAGCATGTTGTTTTCAAGTTTCAATTTTTCATGCTTTTTAAAGCTTGGCGCTGAAGAAAGCATTATTGAAACTTTAATTTAATATAATTAATTTTGGTTAAGTCGAACATATCCTAATGTATCTTTGATAACACAGTCAGTGTAATGTACAAAATTGAATTTATCCATGAGAATTACTACTTATAATATGCACTCGCTAGTAACTAGTAATGGCACTCGAGCTGGATCTGGATTCGGCCTGATTTTGTACCGAATCCGGCTGGAACTGAATTTTAAAAAATGTGTTGTAGATATTATGAACCGAACCACAGCGACACAAAGCTGTGTTATGTAACGAAACAAAGATAAAAGCACTGGGACAAAAGACTTAAATAATATGTAACACATTAATATTTGTAATTAATAATGGACAAAGTGTGGTGCAGAAAAATGACTTTTCCCCCGTTGCTTGCAGAGGGTCTATTTCTTTTTTTTTAGAGACTGGCCTTCGAAAAAGTATGATGAAGGCACAGATAAGTGTTTTTCCCCATTTTTGATAAATGTGGAACATTTTCCTCGCGTTTTTTCCACCCGTCAAATAGATTTTTATCTCTTTTTAGAACATTTTGTTGTAAATACAGTATTCGGTCCGGGATCCGGCCAAAAATGTTGGCGTTGGTTCCGGTATCCAGTATTTTCAAAAAGTGGGGGTCCGATGGCATTACTAGTTTTAACCATACAGGGTGTTACAAATTCGGCCTTCACCATTGGGAGTTCGGAAACGGTAAGAGATACGAAGTCGGTTAAATTGGGGCAAAGGTTCGTAATTATGGGCCCAATAATAAATACAGGGGTTTTCAAAATATTTGGAAAAATCAAAAATTTTGTGTTTCGGTTTTTAGTTTTTCCTGACTTTGTTCGAAGAAGTGTCCAAAAATAAATAGCACTTTCTCATCGCTACTTTTTATTCTTCGCTAGATGGCATCATCAGATCTTTAATGCGACGTTTCGTCTTTAGGTCACCAACATCTACTAAATACGGGCCCCGGATTTGTTTGTTTGAATTATGAAAAAGGACAGAATTCTACGTTCAGTGGTATAGAACGCTTCCTGGTTTTCCGACGTTTTGTTCCTTGAATTGACCATCTTCATTAAAATACCCCTAGTACGTTATACCGTTTCCGAAATCCCAATGGTGAAGGCCGAATTTATAACACCCTGTATAACAAAATTATTTAAACTTATTATATGTATTTTGTTACATGCAGCTTATTGTGTGTCACCTATTAATATGGCTACTAGTCCTAATCATCTAGCCGTCCCTGGTGAGTTATATAAGTGTGCCTTCGTACACCTCATTTTATTAAAATTATGTTGACTTCGTACACATCATTTTATTAAAATTATGAGGACTTCGTACACCTTATTTTATTAAAATTATGTGGACTTCGTACACCTCATTTTATTAAAATTATGTGGACTTCGTACACATCATTTTATTAAAATTATGTGGACTTTGTACACCTCATTTTTTTAAAATTATGTGGACTTTGTACACCTCATTTTATTAAAATTATGTGGACTAAGGACTAGTGATGCATTCGCCATGTTGTTTTTTGATCCATATTTCGTTACATTTTCGTTTTATCCTAAAAGCGACCCAATACCCGTTTTTGGCGTCCCATTACCTGGAGCTTAGGGTTGCATATGCTAAAGTGCTTTAAAATTCAAAATGTTTGGACACCCCGTACAATTTGTATCAATCTAACTTGGTTAGCGAGACTGTCAGACCTTATTCAATAACTTTCTTGTATCATTTTATTAGCGATGCACTATTTATATTTTTTATCAATTTTTAAAACAAGCAAGTGGTGCGAGACTGATTTTTTTCAATTTTAATTTTTTTTTCTCCAATATCACAAAACCGATTTCCTTCAAATTTTGGGGGTATGTAGGTGATCATAAGAGACACCCAAATAAGCAATAAAATATATGACATGTAATCTAAAAAAATATACCATGATGACGTCACACTTTTTGGGACTCTCAGTATCAAAGATCTTACAAACTCTCAGTATAATCAAAAATATTTCCCTGAAACGCGCCCTAGGATACTGGCTATAGCTATAGAAACCGGGAGGTGGGATGCCGGATATAAAAAGTTACTAATGTTGGTAATTGTTTTGCGCCCACCCCTAACCATAATTTCTCACCATTCAATATCTGCAGCTATGCACCAACGAATACCATCCCCCCGCGAACTGCAGGTGCACACCCAAAATATCCTGCAACGGGCCTTGATTAAGAAGAAGCTGGAAGAACAAACGGAGAATTTCCGCAAGAAACAAGAGATGCAACGCGGCTCCAGTCCAAACCCCGCTGTCAGTATGGCAAACCAGGTAGCCCAGCAAATCGGCGGGCCGAAGGGGGTGTCCTCGCCGACCCCGCTTGCTTTCACGCCTACCTCGGTGTTGAGGAAGATGACTGCGGAAAAGGATGAAGGTAAAGATTTGATAGTAATTATTTATGTTGCGATTTATATCGGTAGTCGGTAGGTAAGCCCAAGCCGCAAAAATTTGTTCAGTATTCCCTGAAATGCCTAGTCATTTCACGTATTGCTGACAAATATTGTAACTGTACGTTTGGTACACCGTTTGCCTAAGAGTAGGCATTCCCTGTAATGACGGAATTCTTTTAGTCAAACGCTGTACTTAACTAAATGGTTTAAGTTACCCTGTTTGCCGGTTTTAGTCAATCATTGTAATTAGGACAGTGTTGTCAGTAGTGCATGAAAATAAGGTATTTTACATTAAAAGGTTTGTAAATAACTGATTATTATCAGGAATTTCCTTAAAATTGGATATCTTGAAATATGATGGATGTAGGTATTATCATAAACTCATATTTATTATCTATAACTTACTATAAAAAAAATTCATAGAACGAATAGGATCGAAACAACATAATAGCTAGATACAAAAATCTAAAAGGAAATGACTGATAATATGGTTTATTATTTATTAGCGCAAGGTGCGCTTTTATGACACCTTGAATTACAAAGAACTTTTTTTTACATAAACGCATCTGTTTGACAAACATTGTTTTTCGCTGGTTTGCAACACTTAAAATATCCTTGACCTCCGGAAAGTGAAAGCGACTGCACAGCTTCTCGTACTGATACAAACTTTTCAGGAACGTCACCTACTTGAAGAAACGCCTCTTTGGTTTCCACTAGATTTTTTTTTATTTCCAATTGAACGGCCTTGAAAATATTCCCCTTTTCAATAAAAAAAGAATTATCCAAATCGGTTTATTTTTTATTCTTTTGCCTCTTTCACCCTTTTCACCCCCACTCACTTTTTCATCCCTTCCATTTTTTTCTAAGACAACAAATCATAAAACGCAAAAATTGCGCAACTAAATACCATTAAAATAACATCTTTTTTTTATATTTAAAAAAAAAACGTTATTTTTTGGCAATACATGAAATGACTAGGCATTTCAGGGAATGACGGATTTCACTAATTGACGCCGACATATATATATATATATATATAAAATATACCGTTGTTCTTTTGACTACCATGAAACCCTTATTGCCCCTGTGACCATAAAATTTGCATCTTTTCGGGGAATGCCGGAGTGCAAATTTTATTTACCTGCATTCCTAATTATTATAATATAGGTAAAAATACCTAATAAGATTTCTCTATCTTCGGTAAAGGATATAGTACTGAAACCTGTCATTCCCAATGCTTCACATTTCACTTCGTTCGTCTCACAAACATTACAAGATTTTATATTGTTTGCCTTTTTTAGGAAAAGAGAATAAGGCTGTAACTGATAACGGTGTGAAACCACCAGGTCGCCCCCTAACTGGAATGCGTCCGCAACCACAAGTCACCGTTAGCAATCAGCAGTGGAATCAAGCATTCCCTGTGAAACAAGGTACGAGTAAGTAAACTTTTTTTTTTAAACCTGTACAAAGTTATCCCATAAATGGACTGCATGATAAAATGTTATATTATAAGAGGAATTGTATTCAATTTATTAAAAAATTATCTGCAAGCAAGACCACAAATGGTTAAAATCGATAACACATTGAGTGAGAGGCGGGTTCCTCAGGGAACCGTTTTGGGCCCGATCCTCTTCAATGATTTATCTTAATGCTCTGTTAATAGAAAATATAGGAGGTACAGTTATATCTTATGCTGACGACAACGGCTATAATATTTGCTGGGAAAGATTGGGAAGAGTTATTGGGAAAATTGGTTAAGAGTTGGTTGGAAACTTATAAACTATCACTTAATCTAAATAAAACAAATTACATAGCCTTTTCATTAACAAGGGCTGGTTATTATTACTATCGTTACTGATGGAATTGCTGAAGTAACCCACACAAAATATCTTGGTGTGCTGGTTGACCAGTTTATGAAGTGGATTTTACATATTGACTATGTTTTTAATCAAATACGTGGGCTCATACACAAATTTTATATATTCAGGGAATTCATAAATGAAAAAACATTGGTGATGGTTTATAAAGCATTTGTGGAGTCGCTAATACGATACGAAATAATTGTTTTTGATGGTGCCTAAATAATTTTTTGGTAGATTATTATTGTGAGTTATTCTTTTGATGTCGATATTGTTTGTCACATATTTTTTAATAAATTAATGATGAAATACATTTCTTCAATCCAAATATAATTTCTGTTTAATTTTGTAAAATTGTTGCTATGGCCAACTGACTAACAATAGTGATATTTAATTATTAATTGCTTGGAAGCATATGGTCAGAAAATTAGTCATAAATGCCTAACCGAATAAAATGTCAAAAAATCTTCTTTTTGCGACTTGTTAAAAGCAACTTCATGTTTTAACCTGCCCTGTATGATATTCTAATTCGATCTTATTACTTTTAAAATCATTTTACGAGCACTTATACTTTTGTTAATAAACTCCAGGACAAAATTAACGCAACATCAAAAATTTGCCATATTTTTTATGTTATTTTTTTTCTGAATTTATTATCCGATTTGAATGATTTTTTTTGCATTGTAGGTTGGTTCCTTGACAATGTCATAGTTTTCGCTGTTTTTGATAAAAATTTAATTTTCGATTTATACTGGGTGTACTAAAAATGTTATGTTTTTTTCCGAAAATTCGTATCGCCCTGTGGAGTATATTAGCAACCGAAGCATATTACAGTTGACATTAAACGGTAGGCCCATCTTTCCCCAACATTTTCTTTTTTGGTTTACTTCATTATCTCTGGTATTAAAGGAGATACACCGTTTTTATAGACTTTAATATTCAACACATTCATTGTTAAATGTTTTCAAGAAGGTTTCAAGAAAAATACTCGTCGGGCAACTGGGCATACAAACCGAACGTTTAATAAGCAGTTTCCGAACAGTTTTTATCAGTATGGCGAATTTTATTTGACCTTTGTAACTTTAAAACACAACATCTGCTGACACATCGCTTGCAATGTCAGAAAAAGTCCATAGTCTACTTGAAAACATTTAACAATGAATGTGTTAAATATTAAAGTCTATAAAGACATGTTACACTATAAAACGGTACATCTCCTTTAATAACAGAGATAATGAAGTAAACCAAAAGAAGAAAATGTTGGGGAAAGATTGACCTACCGTTTAATGTCAACTGCAATATGTTTCGGTTGCCACAAAAACATAGCATTTTTAGTACACCCAGTATAAATCGAAAATTAAATTTTTATCATAAACAGCGAAAACTATGACATTGTCAAGGAACCAACCTACAATGCAAAAAAAATCATTCAAATCGGATTATAAATTCAGAAAAAAAATAGCATAAAAAATATGGCAAATTTATGATGTTGCGTTAATTTTGCCCAGGAGTTTATTTCCTGAAAATTTGCTTCAAAAATGATTTAAACAATAAAATTATTCAGAAAAGAATAATGTAAACACTTTTTTGGTCCATCATGTAGTTCTGGAACCCTGTAAACGGACTGCATTATAAAATTTGAATTAGTTCTGTAAATGGCCATTGTATAATCCTGTTCGTATTGCTTTGTAGCTGGTCGTCCAATCGTTAAGGCAAACACCAGCTATCAATCTCAGACCCCCGATCAGTTCTTTGCTCAGCTCGCTCAGCAACAGCAACCTCAGCCGCAACAGCGCATCTACCAGACCGTCCCCAACACACAGCAGCGCAAGCCCATCGTGGGACAGCAGTATCCACCACAAGGTTTGCATATAACATTGACGTCAATCATGAAAATTAGTACTTGTAGTTCGCTTATTGTGTTCTCTATGCCTATAGTGTTTGCAGCGAACCCTCTCGCCAGATAATGACAGTCTGACGTGACATTAATGACCTGTCTGCCTATCTCTGGTTATTTAATTTGTATAGGTATATATGAATTTCAGGACCGTATTTTTCGCCTAAATTAATAAAATATTAACCTACAAATTTTTCGTCACGTTGCGGTTTACTAGATACACAAACAACTCGGATGTAGTTAACCAAACTATTAAAATTTAAATAAACTGTGCTAAAACGTCGAAGAAAAACACTTTTTAAACTTTAAAAACACATAGGCATAGTACAGCTCAACACTAAACTGGGACATTTTATTGAATTTCCCAAGCACCTCAACTGTCGAAAAATAAGAGGGTTCGCGGGAATATCTATACTAGGAGATGTATTTATTAGTGTTTAGTTAAAAACCTATTTGGATCCGACTGAAAATGTCAGTAGTATTATTTTTTACTTAAAAGAATGCGGTCTTTGTTTTAATAAACCTTTACGCACATTTGCAGGTTCCCAATACGGTTCAGCTCAACCCCAATATCCCCATCCTAATCCTCAGTCCTTTCCACAGCCTACTTCTCAGCAGCTGAGAGCGCAGCATCAGCACCGACCCACCAACACGGCACAGGCCGCTCAGCCAGGCCAACAGCTGCCGGCGAGCCATCAGCAAAACCAACAAGGTCCGGCGAAACAGCCCCAACAGCCAATGGCGTTTCCGCAGGGACAGCCGCCCCAGGCACAGCAGCAGGGGACCGCTGCTTGGCAGCAGTTTCTTAATACGGCTGCTCAGCAACAGAGTAAGTTTTTAGTAACGAATCACCTTGTCTGTTTGTCTGGTTTTTTTCTCAAAGACCACTCAATATCACACAATAAGCACAAGGTAAGATATCTTATCTAGCCGTTCCAATTTCGGCTAGCGCGCGCAATGACGTAAACTGATGATCAATTTTTAAATAGTTTATGGAGATTCACGTTGTTGTTAGCGTTTTTAATTCTCATTAAATGTATATTCATACACGTTAGCTAGTTCCGTGTCCGATATACATCTGTGACTGCTAGTCATACGTATCGGTCAAGTGGTGTGGTTCTCTGAAAATTTTTAAAATGGCCGATTTTACAGATGACGGGTCGGATTAGTTCTAATTGCTATAGCTCTTGACGAGGAGGATTTTCTTTTGCAATCCTATCCCAAATATTGTTTTTAAAGCCCGAGTCCATATATTTGGACTATTTGGAATGAAGTCGTATAGAACAGGATATTCTCGAAAAAAATCAATTAACTCTTCGTCAGTCTTATTTGAATATATTTTTTTTGCCGTCACTGAGACTGTATGACGGAAAGGAACTGAGACGTGACTGACATGTCTTTTAACCTTTAAAGGCATTAATAGGTTTTACGCATTTGATAGTAGGTAGAATGAATGAATAATATCATGGTAGTTAGTTATATTAATTTCATAAACATATAACACATATTACAGCCAAGATACCACTAAAATTAAAAAAAATTCCGTTGAAAAGATACAACATACGGGCACCTCGCCACCACTTGTTATACTAGGACGGCTGTGACTTATTAGCCACGCCTCCTTGCGTGGTGTCATGCCTTCTGTTTATTGTATCATGATTCAACATAGAGCTAAAGTTTGGCATGGTTGCATTTACTTGTAGCCGAATTGTTATCTAATTCAACATAGAGATCTCAAATTTAAATTAAAAATGTTTGTGAATGACATATTTCTTTGTTTAGACTCTCGTCCAACCACCACCACCCAACCCGGCCAAGCGTCAGGATCTCTATCTCCTTCCACCGCCAATCAGCTTACGCGCTGGTTCTCCCCCGACCTGCTAGAGCGGGCCCGCGGCGGGGAATTACCGAGCACGGCGAATCTCGCGCGACACGCTCTCAGTTTGGAGGAAATCGAGCGCCAGGCGGCGCCACCGGTGCATAACTAAACGGAGATAGGTCTTCAGATGCGAGGGGTGTGGTGAGATGGAACGAAGCGAAACGGTAAGTGTACCATGTAGGAGACATATGCTATGCTATGCTGTGGTTGGTTGTTGTGATTTGTCAGTGTTGTATTCTGTATTATAGTTTGACGTTAAGGTGTAAATATAGAGTCGTTATTGTTGATAGTATAGGGATTATTTTGACTGACTGGAAAATTGTAGTTTCTACGGGGATTGTATTTAACGCGAAATGTTAGTTCGATCCGTTCGAAATTTTCAAACTTTTTCTTTCGAATTTTCGGCTATATTAGGCGGTATTATGGTCAAGAAGATATTCAAATTGGTTACGTCAAAAAGATGATAGTGCAACAGTATTGTATATCCTTGAATACAAGAAATGTCAAGTTGACAAAATCGAAAGTACTGTCGACGTCAAAATAGTGTCAATGTTAGGTAAAGCTTTTTAGAAAAAGTTAGGTACCGGTTTAAACAAGCTTATATTCAGTTATATTAGTACCATATTACCATAAATACTTACGGAAAACACAAAAGTACGATGAAAGCTCCAAAAGAACTGGTTTTAGGATTAAATTGAACTTGAAGACACAGAAAGTCATAAAAACCAATAAAGATTGACACTTGATTGCCATATCAAAATATAGCTCACACATTTTTAGTGGCTACGAACAATATTCATCTGCGATTGTAATTTTTGTCTTTGTCTAACTTAGTATTGAATTCTAAACGTATTGCGGAACTCAGCAGATGCTCTATTATGTTTTTATTCACTCTTAAGTCTGTGATAAATAAAGATGGGGAGTTTCAAGTACAGAAAGAAGACTGACTTTTCCGTCGCTAAGAAATTCAGACGGAGTTATTCCAAAATGATCGCCTTGCAAGGAAAATAAATGTTTAGTTTATATTATAAGGTGTATGTATGCTTATATGTCTGCACATCACCGCCAGGAACCACTTTTCCCCTTTCCGCAACCATCAGTTTTTTGACGTAACGAATGTCATCATCATCATCATCACTTCTTTGACCGGTGGTTAAGGGTCCCTGCGCCATTTTGCAACTTGCTGTGATTTTACAACAATTTTGCCGGTAAATTTAATGGGGAGCTTCTTGTAATTTTCATTATTTTTTGTAAATTTTTTCAAATTTATTTATCTAGAACAGCGTTTCTCAAACTGGGGTTCACGGACCCCTGGGGGTCCGCGAGTCATTACTTCGGATTCCCCAAACCCCTAAGTGGAAATAAAATGTCACAAAAACAAAATATCGTAATCGACTTAATGCCGAACCAGATACCAGATACATAAGACTGTAGCTTTCTTCAAATAAAGCCCAACATAAAAGAGCTGTGTAGAAGTAGAAATCAATACCCAACATAGAGTAGCTGTGTAGCAGTAGGAAGCAGTACCATCCATCTCACTAAGAACATTTACTGCAGCCAGTGATATATTGTTCATAATTATTTACAAAATTAAACAATTAAGTTTATTAATGCTTTTTGATTTCTGAAAAAATAACATTTAAATAGAAAATATTTGTAACTAAAGGTAATTAAATTTAATTTTGCATGGCATCCTGTTCTAGAATTAATTCTAATGTAGCTTACCGGCTGGATCCACATCAAAATTCTAAAATCAAAAGGGATCCTTGGTCAAAAAAGTTTGAGAAACGCTGATCTAGAAGAATATTTTAGTTAAATATACAGTGTGTCTACTTAAGTTCGCAGCATATGGATACTATTATTATTTATTTAAAAAAAAAATCTTAAAACGTTCTGCATGGTCTACCTAAAATGAAATACAGTGAAACCTCTCTTGAGTAGGACTGTCTAAATGTGACCGCCTAATAGAGGTGTCCATGCAAATGCAATGCAAAATGCAAAATTATTACTATGTATGTACAAATAAACATTTATTAAACATAACAAAAATACACTAGTTTTAGTTAGGGTTTGTTCGGGTTTGTTCTTCGGGTAGTACTAAAAAAATCTAATAACGTATAACTTCCACAACATCAATTTTCTCTTTCAGACTCGAAACGCGACGTTTTTCTGCCATTGTTTACGATTTTAACCTTACAACTCTCAAATAAACGGCGGGCTGCTTTCGGGGAATCACACATACTTTCATTCGGCGAAGTTCTTTCGCTCTGCCACGCATACGCGATTGGTTGCCGGTCTGTCTTCAGAGAGTTTTTGCACGTTACTTATTCATCTTCCGAATACTTTTAAATTTTTTTTGTCCGTTTAAAGGAGACTTTCGCACCCTTTGTATGAAAACAGCCTGTCCGCGTCCGCCCAAATAAGAGTCCACCCAAGAGAGGTTGATTTTCATGGTATTTCATATGCCTAGAAAAAATTTCCGCTTAATAGAGATGTCTGCTCATCAGAGGTGTCCCTTATGAGAGGTTTCACTGTATTCACAAATCAAATTTTTGTAGCCGTATATACGAGATTTGTCAAAAAATATGAATTTTGCTTTATTTTTGACAATAACAAAAATTGTTATAAAAAAAGTTGATCAGAATTGAGCACTACGTTTGAAAATACAATTACGTCCGCCAACTATCAAAAATCAGGTTCTGTTACTTTTACAATGTTTTTTGCTTTTATTAAGGACTTGAGAAGGAAATTAACAAGAACGGACATTGGCAACATTGCGAAATCATTGAGAATCATCTTTACATAGGTAAAAAAGTGGTCGTAATAGTTATCGCGCCTCGTCCGTTCTTTTTATTTTTTGACTCAGAGTGATGTTTTTGATGAGATGAAAATAGTAACTGACATTTTCCGTGCGGTGAATAGTTTTGGTTTGAGAAAAATCGAAATTTGTTTACAGCATTCAACTTATCATGCCTCGTCCGTTTCTTGTCGGATGTTATTTTTCATTATTCGTGACCGGAACAAAATGAGAACGGACATTTTCATCGACGCGCAAGCGCAGTGTTTGATCTTAGGTATGTCATTTTTTTAACGCTGTTCGAGTTATCGCGCCTTGTCCGTTTTCAAGTAGAAATCGTGTATTGTGCCTCGGAAAATGGGGGGAAAATATGAACTGACATTTTACACACGCATTTTTTAGGAAAACCGTTTTCAGTAACACAGCACGTGTATCAATAATAATGCAATATGGGGACATAGCTTGATACCGATTTGTTATAGACAACCAAGTTTAGAGTGTTATCAACAATTTAAAAAAAAATTGACCCGGGCGCTGTAACTTTTTGATACCCCTTTTCTTTACATCTTTTATTTAAACTATGGAATTTTTGCAACACTCAAATCGTCCGTTGTCGATGAATTCACGTTTTTTTTTTATATTTTTAATATTCTTTCATCAAGAAGGGACAAGGCGTATTAATAAAAAGACGATCTGCTTTCTTACGGACTGAAATCACTGTGGGTAATCGCAGTGTTGCTGAACTTTCTCTCTCGAGTAAAATTTTCTTATTTTTTATTAATCTTTCGATTAGTCATTGACTAAGCGAAGGCGTGATAACAAGACATTTTGGTAACGGGCTGCCGGACCATAATGAACATGTTTGTTTATTAAAACATCATAACCTTTCAGTTTTGTAACAATTTATTAATTTTCTTATTGTAGAAACAAGTTTCGAAAACGTTATAAAAATGTTTTTCTTATATCACTGAAAAAATTTGGTGTCCGATTATTTCATTTTAGATTTCAGACCATGCAGAACTTTTTATGAAGAATATTTTTTTTAATTAATAATAAAGTAGATTGTAATGTGAAGACGATACCATAATTTTCAAGTCAAAGTAGTCCTTAGTTACTTTTTTTTTAATTTGTGTAATAACAGCAATATTGGAGTTTTATTTTGTAAATTAAAGTAATTATGAACTCTGGCTTATGTGTAGCATTCATTTTAATTTGTACATAATTCAGATTTTTAGGGAAACTAAAGAAAATTTAATTATTTGGAAGAATTTGGATTTTACTTAAATAAATTGTCAGTGAAAATTTGTGTAATGTTTTATGTTTATTATGATTGTAAATTCTTCTTTATTTTAGTTTTTCCCTAATTCAAATAGGCCCTAGTCGTGAACTCCCCTGTATATTTGCATATGCTATATTAAAGGGAATATGTCAAATGGTAGTCGATAAAAAATTAAATTAATATAACTTATACCGGGCGCATCGTTATGTTGAATATAGGAAATCCCATGTCATTTTTGAGATAGTGGAATATTAGCTCTCCTGTACATTTTATAAAAAAAATGCAATCATAACTTCTTAAAGACATGGTAAAAACCCATGTACCGAGTTTGAATACATTTTGGTACACCAATCCTGAGTTATTAAATTGAATATGATGGAAAAAGCACGAAACTCTCATAGTTCAGGTAATACAGCAAACACCAGCATATTAAATTTTGACATTGACAAAACGAAAATTAGTGTCAGTAACAATATTTTCATTAATCGTTATTATTTGCTAGTGTTCGCTGTACTAACTATGAGAACAATGAGAGTTTCGTGGTTTTCGTTTAATTGAATAGCTTAGAATTGGCTAACCAAAATGTTTTCAAACTCGACACATTGGTTTACCATGTCGGCCTCTTCAAGAAGTTATATCGCGTTTTTTCTATAAAATGTACAGGGGAGTCAATATTCAGCCACCTGAAAAATTACATATAATTTCCTATGTTCGACTCAACGATGCATCAGCCGGTATATAATAGTTTTAATACAGGGTGCTATGGAAATGACTTATTATATTTAAACCCACAAATCCTGAGATGAAAACAAATTGAAAAAAAATAGCAATAAATGGGGCTTTCAATTAATAAGCGAGATATCCACTTTATGTCAAACCCGAAAAACCACGTGATAGGTCACTGGCGAGAAATGTGCCAATCAAAAGACGTCAGAGAATGTAGGCCGGTGTTGTCATATTTACACGTCAAATCCTTTAGAAAAAAATACTGTAATTAAAACTTCTTCAGTCTGTCATCCAGAATTTGAAGTGACGGGGAAAAGAATTTATGTTTTACAATACAACCAATATACACGAATTTGAACTCACATCACAGCATTTATTATTATATATTATTTCACATCGGAACAAAAAAACGATAATGCTACAACTGATAAATTTAACACCTTATTGATTAATCCAGAAATACCTTAACGTTTAAAATATCGGATATGTGGGATTTCAGGGAAAAGACGCGCGCGACGACTTGTCCGTTTCGCACATCAAAACAGACTGAAGAACGACCGACCGAAGCCACGTCTGGGCAACGGTTGCCAACAAGGCACGCGTTGTGATCCGCATCACTGTGGCCTTACTGGCCTACATACACTTGTTAACTGAAAACAGATGTGTATGGCGTGGCTGCACTTTGTGTAAAGGGTTTTTCATAAGTATTTAGACATTCGATTTTAAAAAAAAGTATGTAGGCTTTCTGTAGGACACCCAAGGAGTCACTCATTTAATTAGAATAAGCCATTTCCATAACACCCTGTATTACCTATAAATTGACCCTATTGAATGTTGAAATAATTTACGAGTAATTGTTTTTCTCAAATAATTATCCGTTTAATCCCCGATTTATTTTACTGCGATACGCGCATAATCCTTGTTTTTTGTATTGTTTCCTGCATCCTTTTCTTATTCCACAAAGTTTAAGTGTTATTTGGAACAATGGCTATTCACGTTCACTGCATTGGTCATAAATTAAGTCATTGTTAGCGCTTATCCCTCCATATCTTTATCCGACTGCAGTATTTATTTTTTACTAATATTATTTTAGTTTCAGTGTTATTTCAGTTGTATTGCTTTTGAATGTTTTGTGTAAATTAACGACATAACACTGCTTGCCGCGGTTTAAAACTGACACTGGATCTAATCCCGGGTGCGTTAAGGGTAGTGTAACACCAGGGCCCTAAAAAAAATTCCATTAAACTTCGAGGGCAAGCGATATTATAAAATAATATTTACTATAATGCTGTTGTCCTTTTGAAACTGTTTATCGAATTTTAAGACTAAAAATTGAGTTTTACAAACATTTTATTAACCTTATATGTGAACTTTCTAAAATAGACAGCCTATACTATATCCAATGAGCGAACGGAGGGCGTCACAACAATATCACATAACCTATAAAAGTCAGAATGTTCGTGCAGAGTTGCATTAAACTTTATTAAATTTTTGAAAATGTATAAACCATAATTGAAGACACAAGTGGATGAAGGGTCTATGTAACATCAAAATGATTTAGAGAAAATTGAGTTTAAAGTTTTTTTGTCTGTTACGATCATCAGTATACATATTATCCTTCATCAACTTGTATATCTGTTATTTACCATTAGAACAATATTGTAACGAATTTTCTGTACATAAATCTTTCATCCATGTAAAAACGTAATTTTTTTCGAAAATATTACATAGACCCTTCATCCACTTGCGGCTTCAATTGTTGATTATATAACTTTTATGCCTTTTTATAAAAATAAGAACATAAATGACATGCAAGTGTATAAAAATTAATGAAAATTTGAGTCACGATTAAGAAAACAAACGACTTCTACGTCGGTAGCATTCAAACCTGTCTAAACGCTCCTTTACTGTAGAGAAGAGCCACACCCGCACATATTCTGTGCATTACAGGACCGCCATTTAGACAGGTTTGAATGCTACCGATGTAAAAGTCGTTTGTTTTCTTATTCCTCGACTTAAATTTCCATTAATTTTGTGGTTAATTTGCTCATTTACGTGCCTAATTATATGCCGTTTAGACAGTTTTCAAATTCCGAGTATATATCCGGAAAAAACCGAAATTCTGAAAAATCGTTTTATTGTTTTCTTGAGTTTTTTTGAAATCGAATTCTAAAGTAAATTGCACTTTTGCATTGCCACTTTTTCCGGTCTATCTAATAGCGTTAATTGTTTTGTAATCCGACGAGTCGTCTTCGAAGGGCCATTATCAACTTTCTTTTTTTAAATACGGTCCTGTTTTTCTGATATTGGAATTTGATAGCCTTTTTTCTTCCGAATGCAACGATGTATGACACATTGTGGTTTAATGACGTTTCGAGGATTTTTTGAACAACATCAGGAAATTTTGGGATACGGTCCTGTATTTTTCCTAATTTTATAAATAATATCTCATAAGTAAGCTCTAAATATTTTACTTACGTTGGACTAGTTCAATAAATAGCAAATAATTTAATAATAAACCACAAATAAGTGAACAAAATACATAAACATTATTTCAAACTTCTGTTGATTCGGGATTTTAACGAAAAGTAGGCGCTTGAAACAAAAAAATTAAGATGGTGACGCGTGATTTGTTTCACTTGACATTCCCATTGTGATCGTTTGAGAGCGTTTTCTATTTTCCAGAAAACATGGAACATATATTTACACATGCTGAAAAGTTTGATATTCTATCGCATGTTTTATTTTATCTCAAAAAAACTGTTATGTGGCAGGTAGAAGATGTTATTTGTGCTTAGAGAATAACGGAAATCATTTTGAACACCTGTTTATGTAGTTCCTTACTTTTTCGTTGTTCGTTTTATTACCGTTTTGGAATGATTTTTGTTCACTTATTTGTGGTTTATTATTACATTATTTGTTATTTATTGAACTAGTCCAACGTAAGTCAAATATTTAGAGCTTACTTATGAGATATTATTTTTAAAATTTGGAAAAATACAGGACCGTATTCCAAAATTTCCTGATGTTGTTCAAAAAACCCTCGAAACGTCATTTAACCACAATGTGTCATACATCGTTGCATTCGGGAGAAAAAAAGCTCTCAAATTCCAATATCAGGAAAACAGGACCGTATTTAAAAAAATAAAGTTGATAATGGCCCTTCGAAGACGACTAGTCGAATTACAAAACAATTAACGCTGTTAGATAGAGCGGAAAAAGTGGCAATGCAAAAGTGCAATTAACTTTAGCCTTCGACCTCAAAAAAACCCAGGAAAACAATAAAACGATTTTTCAGAATTTCGGTTTTTTCCGGATATCTCCGGAACTACTGGGAATTTTAAAACTTTCTAAACGGCATATTATTAGGCACGTAAATGCGCAACTTTACCTCTATTTAACCGACTTCGTATCTCTTACGGTTTCCGCGATACCTGTACTGGCCCTTCTTATCATGGACACGTTGTTCCGGTCGACCAAACCGAACAAACCCGACCGATGCAATTCTGCACAAACATTTTGACCTTGATAGATCACGTGATTTTTGTTTTGACCACTGTTCATTCGTTGGATTTAGTATAATGATTTCATCCTTCAGACGAAGGAAAAAGTCACATTAACAAAATATTAAACTAAGAAATATGTATTATTTTCCATACTAGTGCTACAAGGTAGAACCAAAATACATGCGGAAAAATGCTATTTTCCGCAGGCCCGTGGGAAAAACTTTTTGGTTATTTGTTTATGAGTAATTTACACGTACAGGCTTTTTTAAAGTTAGATCTGGTGTCGGAGTGTGCTTAAAATTACGAACAAAAAAAGGGTGACTTGTTCATATTACGTATTTCGTGGAATTTTACAATAATGGTTATGGTTTGGTGTAAGAATTTGCTTAAATTGGTTCAGTATAAGATGAGATCTAAGACTAACAAATAACAGGTAAGTGAAACATATTAAATAACACATCATACTTTGCATGCTTGCTTTATTCTATTTGTTGTGTTGTGAAATATTGAAACAACTTCTCCTACAAAGTCATTACCTCGTATTATCATTATCATTATTTTGTTTCTATGAATCCATTCCACAGCCAACTACCAATAATAAATTTTTTTAAGATAATTTTTAAATTTCACTATAAGCCCGAAAATATTGAAGATGGGTATAGGAACACCTAATATCATTAGATAGAAAATTCAATCCTCCATTAACAAAACATATCAAATACAGGGTGTCCCATTTAAAAAAGAAAATTTTTGCAATAATTCATCTCCCTCAGAAATATTGTTATGGAGACGCCCTGTATAAAACTAATTAAATACTGTTCAAAATTATAAAATTTCGATGGTCTTGTGAAACTATTGTCAAAATATTAGCTTTCTAGCTGTAACCGCTAAAAAGATATGATTTTCTTTTCAGGTCCCGATACGGCGTTAAAAAATTATAAATTATTTATAATTCAAAAACTCTTAACGATAGGTATATAATATTATACAGAAAACCTTTCTAGATTTTTACCTAGATTCCAAAAAAAATATAATATATAGGGTAATTCATTTAAAATTCCGAAGTTGCTACCACTTTCGGTATGATCTGGCAACACCGCATCATTCAAAATATTTTATAAACGTAGAAAACCATCTCTTATAGCCATAGCCATTTCAAAATAAAATCTCATTTAGTTCTCGAGATTCTTCTAATAGGCCACTTTACTTGGTGTACCCTCTATAAGAAATCTTTATGCAGTTTCAACAATATTTTTTCTACGATCTTATCAGTCTTCTTTTTAGAAATAAAATATTGGTGTATAACCAACTCACTGTCACTTAGGAATGCAATAAGTTTGTGATATTAGCTTATATCGACTTGATTATTCAGAATTAATGTTGATCTTAGCTTGGAATGGCATGATCATAAAGTCAAAGATTTAAAAATGTTTTAATTTTCTTAAAAATAGACTAACAATACCCATTTGCTGAAACTCCTCACTTGCTTTTTTCCCAATGCCATTTAGTAAACGTTTTATATTCCTTTCTGTGAGATTTTTCAGGCAATAAATTTTGTATTGCTTCATTGGTTTTATTTATTATTTCCTCTGAAGCGCAATGAAATGAAATCGGAATCATTTCTCTCCATTTTTGGTGTTTTCAAATATTTTTGACATTTGGAAGGTATAGTTGTTGCAGAATTATACCGTTGACTCTTACTGCCATAAATAAACTACCTGATTAAACCCTATTGTATACGCCTAAACCTCTTCAAAGCTCAATAAATGGGATCATAGCCGGCTTGAAAATGTATACCACACCACATGATTTATTTTTAAATTTAAAATAAATAGATAGGTATTTTTAGTTTCAGGTACCTATAATAAATGTAAAATAATGATAACAATTAATGATAATTAAAAATAATATAATTTAAAAGTATGACTATTAGGATAACAAGTACAATAAAAATTAATTAAATTCTAAGAAACTATCGATAATTTATTCAAAATTTAACTCTGTATCACTATCACTATCCATCTAAGCCTAAACTTATAATTAAGGGTTGAACATTTGTAATCCTACAATTGTAAAAATTTTCCACCTTAAGTACATGCTGTACACAGTTTTTCCAGCTGTCTGCAGAAATTTTTCTTACTTCGTTTTTAATTAATTCTACTATAGATGCATTTAATGTAGGAGAAATATTATTTCTCCTAATATTGGATTTTAATTGGTGCCATATTAGCTCAATAGGATTGAATATACAATAGTACGGAGAAAGACGCAACACCCCATTTTCTGCTGCACACTCGTATTCCTTATTTATTTTAAAAGCTTTTAATACTTCTAGCAGTTCTCGTTTTTTGTAAGTTTCTTCAAAATATATATCATTTTCAATCATAAAATTTTGAATTTCTGCTTTTGTATTATTAGAATTGGGAATGATTTTTGCTTGCCGACTATGATGCCCCCCTATCAGCACAATTCCAAGGACGCCACATTCTACCACTAATAAGCCTAACTAAAAATTACTCGCCGGAAAACCACTAAAGAATAAACTTTGTATTTATATATGCATCAGGCATAGGTTTAAATTGAATTTGTATACCTGGTCCGGCTCTGCTCGAAAAGGTTTTAAAATTTAGGATTTCCTTATTTATTTTATAGTCCAAGGGATAATGAGGTTTTATTGAGTCAAAAGATCAACGGTATAATTCTGCAAAAACTATAACAATAACAATGCGGTGCTCAGGAAGTGAATCACGTGGATGCTGTTTTCATGACAACTTGATATTATTTCGTCTAGTCGTTTGCATTAAAGCATTCAGAGAGAAGTGAAAAAATTCCACGTTACGGAACTTTTTTTAACGCTTTTTTTTACTCGTTGAAAAACTATCAATTTTATGCATTTATTAATATTAATTAAAGGTCCGCCATTATTGCAATACTATAAAACCGTTCTTTTTTTTAGGTCTAATCTCTACAGAATGCAGACAACCAGAACCCATATACCTTATAGGAAAGTAAAGCATTTCTCATCTCTCCAAAAAAGTATTTAACGCATGTACGGTAGGTAACTCGTCAATTTTCTTTTTTAAAATAACTTAACCTAGGAAACAATGAAACTATTATTTTAGCGAAATCGACCGAATATATGTAACATTTTTGTATATAGGCTTTGTGAAAATATTTGAAATGTGATAGAGTGTTATAAAACGTCGATTTCGCGAAAAGATGTTTTCTGTGTAAAAATTGTTAGGAAATGGTTACATTATACTCCAGGAATATTAGGCTGTTACTTTATAAGGAGAAAATACATTGCCTTTTAAGTAAATCAAAGGTCGCACAATCCATTCATAAAACTCTTGGAAAGTGAAGCTGTGATTATGTGAAATGTTATTGAAAATCAGTAATGGGTGGAAGAGAGAACTACATGTTTGTTGGGCGAATGGCAACAATGCTGCAGTCTGGTTATATCAGATGGTTAAATCTTAAAACATAACCATACTTACCGATGAAAAGATAAATCCTTATTTAAATAATCCACCCTTTTATAAACTACACATGAATGCACAATGATTGTTTATAATAAAGACGATTTTTCACCAATATTCACAAAAAACACAAATCAACCAAAATATATAAACAATTCTGTGGTCCCACCGACAACGTTGTGGTGTAACGAGTTTAGTATTCATTCATAGCGCGTAGTAAAATATAAATAGATGTTGCCAGAGTGCAGTGGGATTAGTTTAAGATTCTTTTGATACTTTTAAGTATAATAATATATTTTTTTAAAGAATCTCTCATCGCCTTTTCACAGTTTATAGTAAAATTATTGGGAAATAAATGTATTTTAAGAGCAATTGCGGATTAACCTTAAACCAGTCAAATTAACAAATTTTTAATTGGGATTTTGCAAGATACCTTTGCGATAAATATATCAATACGGCTATGCTGCAATAATGACCGAAAGAGGTGAAGAAAACTTTTTGTATTCATTGCGTAGGCTAGAAATGTACATTTGCTGCGGACGTCTTTTTTAGATTCTAATGGGAATGCATGCTCCTCTGTATTAAAAATCGCATAAACAAAATGGCTCGCAGGATGTAACCACAGCGACATACTGGGTCTATTTTTATTTCCGATTCTTTATTTCTTGACATAAAAAACTAGTATACTCTTGAAAAAGTTATGGCGTTCTTGATTTTTTTAAAAATTATTTATCGATTGCTACACCCATTTTAAGCTGTTTCCGATATACTGGCGTTTATTTCGAAGAGTTTTTGATGTCCTAACAGAAATCCATAATAAATTTTTATTGTTTATTAAAGTGATAGTGACATAAATTTGACATAATTACATTAAGATTACTACAGCAAATAACACAGGGTGTTATGGAAATGACTTATTATATTTAAACCGGCAAATCCTGAAATGAAAATAAATTGAAGAAAAATAACCATAAATGGCGCTTTGAATTATTAAGCGAAATATACACTGTATATGAAATCTGAAAATGTACGTGGCCGCTACTGACGACGTTCGCAATCAATAATTTATTGAGGCAGTCTCAAAAGAAGTCGGCCCATTGTAGGCGGTGTTGTCATATTGCAATACAGAATTGCAAACGCACGTGTTCAGTTTTTGACAACAAGAGAGCTTTGACCCGCGTTATCAATTCTTTTTCAAACTTTTTAGAAAAAAAAACTACAAATTTAAGGTATATAGTCTCTTACCTACGATCATATTTTAAAAAATCCGTTTTATAATTATATTCCGTAAAACAAAACACAAAAAGTATGTTTTGCAACAGAACAAACAGTAGATAATATCACACAAATTTGAAATCACATCACAACATTTACTATTATGAAATATTTCACAACATAAAAAAATGGGGTAATGCTACAACTAACAAAACGTTTAAAATTCGTATACATCAAGCACGTGGAACCTTCGGCAACGTCGTCCCAACACCGAGTATCGAAACATACTGAAGCAACGCCGAAGGTTAAACATAAATACGCGCGCGGCGGTTATCCAAGCCAGGGCGAGACACGCGGTGTGATCTGGCATCACAGTAGTTTACTCTAGGGACCTAGATTGTTGCTAACTGAAACCAGATGGAGCGGCGCGACATCATGTAGGCAAAAACGGTTTTTATCTTAGTATTTAGATATTCGATTTAAAAAAAAAGTATGTAGACTTTCTCTAGGACACCCAAGGAGTCGCCCATTTAAATATGATAAGTCATTTCCATAACACCCTGTATAATAACAAAATATTATTAAAATTAAAGGTTCTTTGATTATAAAGATTTTAATTTTAAATTAAATATTTAGGTGATACGCAGCAGTTTATCGTTTTACTCCCTTTTTTTCTCTTCCTTCATTTATATTAGAAATATGTTATCCTATACAGGGTGTCCCATGACTTAGGGGCCATAGAGCAATTGGAGATTCTAAATATTAAACTAAACCGATTAAGCCAAGTATACCGTTTTTAGTTTAGAAATTACCCTTCTTGGAGAATCTTGGATTTATTTGTAGGAAAAATAAATTAACAAGAAAAATATTAAATTAAACAGAATCGTCATATGAGACAAATTGTAATTATCATTTATTTTATTGTTGTGGGGCGCAGGTAAAAATTGTATGCATGGTCAAAATGAGAGGGTGATACAAATACAAGAATATTAGAGTTAATGGTTTTCATTTATGGTCCACCACTGTATGAATACTTATAAAAAAGGCACTGTATTTTCATTAATGTAATTCCGAATATTCCTCATGGAGTAAATAAAATAAATAAATTTAAAAATGTGCTCGTCGTCGAAAGAATGTCTTCGTCTAAAAAATTTTTACTGTTGGGATTTTTACTGGAGAAAATTTTTTAAGTTTTATAGAGCAGAGTCTAGATTTTTATTTTTGGTTTGATGTTTTAGGATTTTTTTGTTTCATTTTGGTGTTTAACTTTAATCGTAATGTAACCATTTTTATAAAAAAAAATACATATTATTGTTAAAAGTATAATGTGTACGGAAAATGTAATGAAATAACCGCGTCAGCTGTCTGTGAATTAGTACGGCGCACCTAAAGTGTCTAATTGACAGTTGACGTGACGGCAGTGTTGTTGATAAAGTGACAGTTTTGACGTTTTGTCGCATTAAAGGCATCATAACCGTACTTTTGGAAGCCTGTACAATTAATTTTATTATCGGTAGCCTGTATAAATTGTTTTTATAATATTTATTTAAAATTTTACTGAACCCAGTAAAATTACGATCTCTTGTACAAGCTTTTAAGGTTATTTTTGGAACTTTTGTATCACCTAGAACAGTTTTGGAGCATGCGTACCACATTATGGCGCATAATTTTATAAAAAATAATTTGACAACTGCAATAGATACGTAAATACAAATGGCCATGAAGGACGAGGTACCATATTAGAAAACGGTTACGTTGTTCGGAACTCCGAGTTTTAGGGGTTCCTTCCGTTTTGTTCTTATTATAGCCAAGATTATATTATATTTTCAAAATTATATTCCATATTCTTGAATGTCTTTTTTTTTTCATGCAATTGTTGCAAAATGCAAAAGATGCTTTTGTTAAGCATTATAGCTGATTATAATGGTAGCGAATCCATAAGTTGCTATATGCTATATTGAAAAGGAAATTGAATGAGCTTGCTCACACGTTCCAAATTTGCTGAATACAGTTGGTCCGGGTCTGCTGCCTGCTTTCATTACCTTAGTATATGTTGCATTGCTTTCCCATAAGGTCAGGTTTAATAATGTGCTGGCCAAGTGTTTGGCAGAGTTGTCCTGCTGTTAATAACAAGAAACCTCTTTCATAATCTCCTGGTAGGGTTAACAGTAAGATAAACGATGTTTGCCAGCAGGGTAACTTACCACTGTTCCATGGCTTGCCGGTGGGTTAAACACACTCTAACCTCAAACATAGTAGTTTTGTCGGATGAATTGGAATCAGATAATGAAGAATGTAGTAATTTGATATTTAGATAATTAATTAATAAATAATTAATATAAAGTAAAAATACTAATAATTATAGAATTATTGCCACTGACTGTTGTCAGTGTCTATTTGTTTGTTACCAGCAGAATAAAACTAATACACAAACTTCATTACCAGACAGGTTAAATTTATGTGGTTGGTAAATGCCAGACACTTTGCCAGCACATTTTTAAACCGGATCAAGTTAGACCTTAGCTAAGGTAGCCTTAACGTGAAGGTAACCCTTAAAAAATACTATGTTTTAGGGTAATTTGATGAGAGTTAAAGAGAACTTTAAAATACTGTCAACCTTGTGTTAAGGATGACTTATGTCATTATGTATTTTAAGGTGACTTTGAAATATCTAGAAAAAACAACGTTGGTTTAATAATGTCGATGATCAAGAGCATGACGTACGTTTATAATAATTATTATTGCCTTTGAGGTAAGGGGCAGGGTTGTCAGATTGTTCCGAGAGAAAATTATAAAATCGGTCGCCAAAAATAATGAGAAATCGTGAGAAATCGAAAAAATGGATATTTTGATCAAATAAGTGACATAACTATGTTTGAGTATGAAAATAAGAGAAAAAGAAACTCCAGAATGAATATTGAACCAATTTTTTTAATTTATTTCGATATAAAGGTACATAATATGCCAGTGGCGTACACAGGCTTCGTTTATGTTGGGAGGGGGTTATATTTCGAAAAACAAATAAGGATGCATAAAATATGATTGTGTAGGCGACATACCTGACGAAAAAAAATCTTCATTATCAGCCAATGGGGTAGGAGGAGGGGGTTTGAACCTCGACCTTCCTCCCTGTGTGGACGCCACTGACCTATGCAATCTAATATTATTTTATTATCTACCATAGATAGCAATCGAATGATAATAATAATACAATACGCAATGCCCCGGGCCGGCGAAAATGTCTTAACGACTGCCGTCCAATTTAAACGCTAAAATCGACCACATAATTTTTAATTCTAATACAATTTTACAATGTGTGGCAATACCATTTTTAATTGTTTTTCATTCAATTCATATATTAGACGATCTAAAATTTGACAGATCATCATACGATTTGCGCAAAATTTAAAAAATCTTGCACCCCTGGTCGCGGAAAATCGCCTAACAGCAAAAAATTCTACAGCCCTTTTTAGCTGTTCTTAAAATCACACATTTTCTATAGCTTTCAGACACACTAAATAGGATAAAAAATTTTAGGCTTTAATAAATGATTTGTACCTATGAAATGGCATATAATATATAATTAATTTATACGTTTCGTTAAATGGTTATTTACCCATCACATGCTTAAATACAAAACGGGTACTTTTATTACCTGCCTAATGACAATAAATTATATAATCTCTAGTAATAAGTAATTAACAAAAATGATAATTATACATCGCTGTATAGTAAAGTTTACATTATACCTTTGACCTTTACTACGATAAATCCACTACCCGATTAGCCTCCCTTGTGTAGATCCCAACATCTTCAAACCGCAATGTGTGCGGGGCCCGCTTGAATATATTATAGATATCTAAAAATTAAAAAATTTATTAACTTAATTGAAAAGTGGAAAGTCGGAACCGTAAGAGATACGAAGTCGGTTAAATGGAGATAAAGTTGCGCATTAACGTGCCTAATAATATGCCGTTTAGAATGTTTTAAAATTCCGAGTAGGTCCGGAGAAACCCGAAATTCTGAAAAATCGTTTAATTTTTTTCCTGGTATTTTTTTGAGATCGAATTCTAAAGTAAATTGCACTTTTACATTGCCACTTTTTCGCTCTATCTAACAGCGTTAATTGTTTTGTAATCCGACGAGTCGTCTTCGAAGGGCCATTATCAACTTTCTTTTTTTAAATACGGTCCTGTTTTCCTGATATTGGAATTTGAGAGCTTTCTTTCTCCCGAATGCAACGATGTATGACACATCGTGACACAATGTGGTTTAATGACGTTTCGAGGTTTTTTTTTGAACAACATCAGGAAATTTTGGGATACGGTCCTTTATTTCTCCTAATTTTATAAATAAAATCTCATAAGTAGGATCTCGGAAGAAAAAGCTCTCAAATTCCAATATCAGGAAAACAGGACCGTATTTAAAAAAAGAAAGTTGATAATGGCCCTTCGAAGACGACTCGTCGGATTACAAAACGATTAACGCTGTTAGATAGAGCGGAAAAAGTGGTAATGTAAAAGTGCAATTTACTTTAAAATTCGATCTAAAAAAACCCAGGAAAAAATAAAACGATTTTTCAGAATTTCGGGTTTTTTCCGAATATCGGAATTTTAAAACGTTCTAAACGGCATATTATTAGGTACGTAAATGCGCAACTTTACCTCCATTTAACCGACTTCGTATCTTACGGTTTCCGAGATCACTGGCCCTCCTTATCTTGGACACGGTGTATAGCGGATTTATTTTCACAAGTTTGAAAGCAAGAGTCACCTAACTTGAAACCAAGTTTTTATTTAGGTTGTTCCTTTTCTCTGTAAATTATTGACTTCAAAACAAGGGATAGGCAAATAAAATATTGGGCAAAATATTAGATACAGGTTGGTTAAGCCAGGGCTACAATATAATATATTATTATAATTAGGGATAAGTTATGGTGTTACTGTCCGGCGACATGCAAAACACAGTAAAGAGTAAAAGAAAGTATCACCCCCTCCCTATACCTAGCCCTTGGGCAGCTGTCGGTTCCCTCGCCGAACGAAGGGGAAAAAAAAATTACAATTAGAAACGTTTACCGTAACCGCCGTCAATGTAAAAGGTTCTTTGGTACAAACAGTTGCCCATTTCATAGGCGTCAGGATTTGAGAATTAATACGGCGGTTAAATTCATTCACTCGTTTTTTAATTTTTCAGAACAGTATTGATAGTGCTTTAAATAATAACGGCGTCTTGTATATTTTGGTTTGTTGCCGTTACTTTTTCAGTATATGACTAAAAGTCCCAAATCCGCACTATTTGAAAGTTTCTTTTAGGATATAATGCCGAGTTGTGAGAAATCAAATTAAAATATTCGATAGGTGTGTTCTCTATGGCCTCTTGTATAATATGTACATTACTAATGTTGACATAGTGTCTTGTTTATGCAGTGCGTAGTATAGTTTTACGAAATATAATTGGATTAAATATCAGAGAAAATAATACCCAAAGCTAAAGTCGCGGTATCGGCCCGCTGCGAACAAGAAGGTTTGTATAATCTGTTGGATAAATGATAAAAAGATTTCGGAAATGCCGATGCGACCCGCCCGAGTAGGTAATTTCTTTCTTAGCCATTTCAATTAGATTTGGACATACCATGTCATTATAGTGTGGCATTTACAAACTTTGACACTGCAGTTCGGTCCAGTTGCGCGCAGTTGAGTTTTGTTCCGCCGGCTGTTGTTCGACTTGAACAACTAAAAACATACCATACCATTTATAAAGTCCGCGGCGGTTCGTTCAAGTCGGTTGGACTCCACTGAACTGAACGTAAAAGTTTATAAATGGACCTTTACTCGGTAATTTATTTACTGCCATGAAACGTCAAAACTGTCACGTTGTTAACGAAAAATTGAACTGATTTTTAAACCGTGTTCCTTTAAATCGCAAAATCCTGTATATCGTCACGTAAACCAAGCTATAATTAATGTACCGGGTACCGAGATCTCGAAGATCTGCAGCGTTTATGACACGATTACATTTGCAACATTCCCTTTGTCGATAATATACCGGGTTGGTAATAATACGGAATATTGAGGGGGTAAAATATTAATTATGTATGTAGCAAAGTATCCGGAACTCTTTTGTAAACGGTTCTACAAAGAAATGTGTATTATATGTTTTAAGATAATCAACTTTTTCCCCATACATTTTCCGGGGTACCGACCTTTTTTCAACACCGTGTATACCCGTTGAGTTGAACATAGGAAATCCCATGTAATTTTTGAGGTGGCTGAATATTGACTCCCCTATACATTTTATAGAAAAACTGCATTTTAACTTCTTGAAGAGACCGACATGGTAAACCCATGTGCCCAGTTGGAATGCATTTTGGTAAGCCAATCCTAAGCTATTCAATTAAACGCGATGGCAATACCACGAAACTCTCATAGTTCAGATAATAGAGTAAACACCAGCAAATAATTTCAATGACACTATTGCAAAGTTGACGTAAAGTTGAACATAAAGTCTGCACGTCATCACTTACACGTCATTAAAACCCTCCGAATCAATCAAAATTTGGTGAAAGCAAAATATCGAGACAAAGTCTGCTTTAATGTAATAGACGTGCCTAGCGCTCCGAAATATTCCGAAAAATAATTTATAATTTCGAAAAAAAATTAAAGTGTCATCAGCGGCAAAAACTGGCATTCCAGAAGTATTCTTCAGACTTGTGTTTATTTCAAAATATCGAAAAATTCGATGTTTTCATAATGTACGTTATAGTCATGGATACATCTATTTACCGGAATTTAGCCACCCCATAAATGTTCGACATGTTATAACATGACTTTACGAAACAAGGATATACTAGTAATAATTGTTCATAAATACTTACTGAAATTGATATGTCAATCAAAATAGCAGCTAAGAATTAACAGCTGGCAAATATTTAATGGATACAAGTCAATATTCAACAACGATTGTAACTTTTGTCTTTGTCTAACACGTTATTGAATTCAAAACGTATTGCGGAACTCCGCCAACACACTATTATGCTTTTATTCACTTTTAAGTCTGTAATAAATAAAGATTGGGAATTTTAAGTCACGATGGCCCTTGATCATACATCCATTACGTATGTGTAAAGATATAACGTACAGACTTTAACTAATAATGAAACTATGGCCACTAATTTTCGCTTTGTCAATGTTAAAATCGGGAATTTGCGGGTGTTTGCTGTATTGCCTGAACTATGAGAGTTTCGTGGTTTTTCCATCACGTTTAATTGAATAGCTTAGAATTGGGCCGTCAAAATGTTTTCAAACTCGGCACATGCGTTTACCATGTCGGCCTCTTCAAGAAGTTATAATGCAGTTTTTCTATAAAATGTATAGGGGATATTTTATGTTCAACTTGCATCACCCGGTGTATAGCTTTTTGGCCAACCGAAATATTATGCCTTTGACATCCAAGAAAGTACAGGACAATTTTGCGAACTTGTGTTTTTGGCATTATCAACCACGTCAGTTACCAGCGGTATTAAACCTTCCTTATACCATAGACAAAAAATAACTACTGCTACATGCTTACTAATATTTTTGCCCTCTTAAAATATTTATGTTTTACAGCCAAAATTATTAAAAATTACTCATTTATTCGATCTATCTCATCCAGTGTGAGTTTATCTTGTCCAAATAAAAAAAAGTTGTAAAAGCTGTAGCTGAAATGTAACTTGAATGTTTAAGAAGTTCTGTGAATTTTTTTGGATCAAGCGAAGTTTTGATATTTTTGAGAGTTACATTGATGCTTAGTTTTAAGTGTAAAAACTGTATGAAATGATTTTGTAAATAAATGAGATTGTCATAATACTTATTGACATTTTGTTTGAAATTAAATAAAGTACAAAAACATATGTGTTTATTTTTAACCCTTTTTGATTTTGCACCCTCGCGGACCAGAAAAAATAATGTTAGGTGGTGAGGAGGGGTTGAGAAGATATGATTGGCGGAATATAAATACCCAACATGTTCTGGTACAATTGTGCGAATGTGTAGTGTGCATGGGCGTCGTTTATAAGGGGCATGAGGGGGCAGTTGCCCCTGGAATTTGATAACTGAATAACACATCAAAAAACTTTTAGTTCGTTCGCGGAAAAGGTAGGTAGTTCGTTTTTCTATTTTTTCTTAAATTTGATAATTGCTATTGCATCGGCGTTCGTCCCACATTATGTGGTTCGTCCTAAACATAGCGGGCTTTTTAGCATGCGTGGTTGTCGCCCAAATTAAATTATACATCAATAATCTTTTATTTCGTTAGCGGAAAAGATAGTATGTTTTTCTATTTTTACTCAAATTTGTTACGTATTTTTAAAGTTTAAAGTAAATTTGGCATTCGAGGCGGTGCATAGTCGGATATTGTTTCTTCAAAAATATTTCACTTAATCGAAGCTAAACCAAACGAAGACAAATTCTAATAGAGCGGACCCGAAGCTGCTACATAGTGTGTCTACTTAAGTTGTAATACATTAGTTTTACTACATTCTTCTGTATTGTCAAAAATAAAGGTACTTTACTCTTGAGCAACATTCGTAATTTCTGATATACCTTGTATATGACTGGGAAATTTTGATAACTGAAGGTTGCATTTCGAGTTTTAGACCATGTGAACTTTTTATAAAGAATAACTTTTTTATAAAACCATTAATAAAAATGTTTTCCATATGATTCCAACTTAATTAAGTAGACACACTCTATAAACAAAATAAAGAAATTTTTGGCACCATTATTATTTAAATTAAAACTAGATTTTTTGGACATTCACATTTGTTTCCGCAAGAACTATATGACATTGAAGCAATTTACGATGAAATTATTGCATATTTGGCATTACAATCGTAGAATACCAGTAAATTACAAATAAGAATACTAATCAATGTTACTTAAATTAAATAGGTATGGAGTGCTTTTTTGGTTTGTTTTCCGATGTCTCTCTTTTTGTATATAGCTCGTAAAATCGGGATCATTTTAAAAATACTGAAAAATCCTCAGAAAATGACAACTCTTCTTGAAAAAAAATTACTTTTGTTCGTCTGCTGTAACTTAAGTAAAAATGTCGCGCTTTTTAAATTGAGTATAATGAGGACACCTTACTGACCTTACCGCTTGGTTTTTCTAGTATTTACTATTAATTATGGACTAAATTTAGATGCGTATTTTGGGTTTGCTCGTGGGGCGAACAAACCCGAAATTATTGCCTGCGGCGCTTTCGTTCGCAGCGAGTTTTTTCCCCTTGTTGCTACCGCTGGTGTCCTAGTTTTTAAGTTTATAAAATTACTCTAGGCTTATTATGAAATCACTAGTTTTCATTCGTATCAAAGGCTCGATATACAGTGGAGTTCGGATATAAACTACCCTCTAGAGCAGCGTCCCTCAAAATTTTTTGACCACGGACCCCTTTTGATTTTAAAATATTGTTGTGGGCCCTCAGCCATTAGCTCCATTAATACAGAATTAATTCTAGGACAGGATGCCATGCCATGCCATAAAAATAATTCTTATTCGAATGTTATTGTTTTTAACAAATTAAAAAACATTGCACTGGCTGCAGCAAATGTTCATAGGCACCTTTTATGCGCGCGTTTATTGTCGCGCGATAAAGTCGCGACGTTTTCTGAAGACATTGTTCTAAATGTGCGCTTTTATGTTGGACGAGCGGCTGAACGACATCATTGCATAAAAACTTTAAACAGTCGCCATTTTGAAATAGCTTCATAGAACCGCGCTAAAATTTATGAGCATACTTTACGAGATATTAGCTTTCAAATGATGTATTACAAGCTGTATGTTTCTATTTAAAAAAGATCGATGTCGTCATATCTTTGACAAATGTATATAAAAAGACAAACGAATAACGTCAAACTGTGAGCATATATAAAACTAAATTGACGTGTCCGAGCGTTTTCCCCAAAAGTTACAGGTTAAGGCTATATTAATTTTATTCCGAACTTTTGGGCAGCCCTGTATAGTATATTGTATTTATACAGGGTGTTCATTTGAAAACTTCCCACCACGGATTTATCGAAAACCACTGATTAAAAGAAAAAACGCCGAGACACGTCAAAAGATTTGCCAAAGGGGACAACTTTTTAACCAAAAACTACTTCACCCCCTTTTACCCTCTGGCCCCCGGGGTCATCCCCTTAAAAATTTTAAATGACAAGGGGTAGCAAGTAATAGCTTGTTTGAAAGGTCTTTCAAAGTGCTTTATTTTGACGTTTGATTTTTTTAAATCGGTCAATTCGTTTTCGAGAAAATTAGAAAAAAATTTACCGCCTTCTTTTTATCAACACAGATAACATGGGCGAACTGTTTTTATTCTTATACCTGTTTAGTTTTTTATAGTTGCTAAGGGAAAGAAACAATTTAATTTGCTGTCAGTTACCTTTGTGACAATCTTGGGATAGTGAAAATTAATTTATTGATGCAGATTTTACTTCCAAAATGGTTTACACACTAGCGGAAAGAGTGGAAATGATTCTAATTTATGGTGCCCAAAATCAATGTGCTCGGCGAACTGCCGTTACATTTAACGCCAGACATCCGGAAAAGATAACTTCGCATAGGTATGTTTTGGACCTTGTTACTAAATTTACTCAAACTGGATCTGTTGCAAATAAAAAACGTAATCATCGTAGAGTTTTGGATGAAGCCGCTCAAGTTGAAGTTTTTGGTATTTCATTAGGCTCTGTACACACAGTTACTAAATTACATAAATTTCATCCATTCAAAATGAAAATATTGCAAGAGTTAACCGAAGATGATTTCGATAGGCGAGTTGAGTTTTGTGAACAAATGACTGCAGCGATTAATGATAATACCATTCATGTAAAGAATATCTGCTTCAGTGATGAATGCACATTTTATCTAAATGGATTTGTTAATAAGCATAACTGCAGGTATTGGAGCAATGAAAATCCTCATGCTTTTGTAGAAGGGCATACTCGGTACCCCCAAAAAATTAATGTATGGGCAGGCATTTTAGGAAACAAAGTGATTGGCCGGCCCATTGTTTATTAATGGGAATTTAAATGGAGGCATTTATTTAGATATGTTGGAAAATACCATCAATCTGCTTATCACTGAAACCATTGAAACCCAAATCGAAGACGATGGAAACCCTATACTTGACGAGGCTGAAATATATTTCCAGCAAGACGGCGCTCCTCCTCACTATGTTCTTCCGGTTCGGCAATGGCTAGACGACAAGTTTCCAGATAAATGGATAGGGCGAAGAGGGCCTATAGAATGGCCTACTAGATCTCCTGACTTGACGCCATTAGACTTTTTTCTATGGGGCCAATTGAAAACTATTGTGTTCACTCCCCAACCTAACAGTTTGGATGAACTTCGTCAACGCATCACCGAAAGCTGCCATGATATCGCACAACATATTTTTGAAAATGTCCGCCAGGAATTTGAAAATCGCCTATATCATTGTTTGGCCAATAACGGACAACATTTTGAACACTTATTGAAATAAATAAAAAGTGATATTTTCGTGTGCTTTTTTTTCTATCTGAACAAATTAAGATATTCTAATTTTCTCGAAAACGAATCGACCGATTTAAAGAAATCAAACGTCAAAATAAAGCAATTTGAAAAACCTTTCAAACAGCCCTACCCCTCGTCATTTAAAATATTTAAGGGGATGACCCTGGGGGCCAGAGGGTAAAAGGGGGTGAAGTAGTTTTTGGTTAAAAAGTTGTCCCCTTTGGCAAATCTTTTGACGTATCTCGGCGTTTTTTCTTTTAATCAGTGGTTTTCGATAAATCCGTGGTGGGAAGTTTTCAAATGAACACCCTGTATAGTATATTGTACGTATATAGTTTTGGAATATTGACTGGAAAGAAAAATGCGAACGAAATTTTAAAGAATAATATATTTTCATATTCAAACTCGAAACTGCTCTACCTACGACTAATCTATTCAAAAGAAAACTGCACATGTTGATTTACAGAAATTATTGTTTCTATTATCGGTTACTAGATGGCAGCAAACGTTAAGTTAAGAGAGTGGAACAACATAGAAATACCCAAAGGAAATACCCTTCTTTTTTATATGATATAAAGTATAATATAGAATAAAAGAACGGCTTTATGATATTTATTAGAAATGTTGATGTAGTTAAAATAATTCAGATAGGAATAGAAGCTAATGCAGGTTAACACGATAACGGATCGTGGATAGAGGTGCTGTGACCTCGCATTGAATTGGTTCCCCCTCGAACGTCTCTTCGCCCTTCTCCGTCGTTTCCATAGAGCTCGTTCCAAATGAAAATTATTTGTGGAACATAAGGCATATGAGCTATTCAGATTCATGTGGATTAGCATGTAGTAATATTTCATTTATAAACATGTTTGTTGTTGTATTTGCTGGCTACGCACTTAAATTACACACTATTTTGAGTTCTGAAGAACTGCTGACGAATTGAGTGACAATGTCAAACTTTTGTTGTGATTGTGTGGTTGGTTTTTAACTAAATGCAATTACCAGTCACCTTAATTAAACAAGAAGCAAATATATCCTTCATCTCCTTTCTTAAGAAAAAAAGAACACTGTAGCCTAAGCGTTTCAATTGAAAACAATCCTCAGGGCAGGCAGGTTATCGTGAAATATGTAGTATTCTGGATATTCAAATCACATTAACTCATTAACAGTGTATTCTATTTCTAAAAGGGAAAATTTCAGTCGATTTTTTTTTGTTTTTATACAGGGTGTTATGGAAATGACGTATTATATTTAAATGGGTGGCTCCTTGGGTGTCCTAGAGAAGCGCTACATATTTAATTATAACAAACACTCTTACTCACAGGTCAGTCCGCGCTACTGTACAACATTTCACCCAGAGCCAATGACATTGTTCCCAAACGTAATGTAAAACTGAAATTCCATATAAAATTATAAAAATAAATTATTTTCTGCCTACTTGTATTTATCTTTATACCTAAAGAGCGAGGAATCCAGGCACAAACACAATCAGTTTTTTTTCTTTTTCATGGGAACACTCCTGGAACACTTTATGTACACACAGTAATGAAACAGAACCGATAGTTAGCTTGAAAATACAATAATACAGATTATACTACAGATTATTAGATTTTATTACACGCGACCAAATTTGACGTCCAGAAGAAACACGTCAATAAAAACAATATTCAAAGATTATTTATGGACGGCTAAGATACACGCGTAAACCGAAAAAACAGAGCGGATTGCTGAGAGTGTGTTGGTGACCGACGACGGCGTATCCGGCCGCTGGTTGGTCTTCAACTAACAGACCGCAAGCGTGCGGCGCTATATGAAACTACTTCGCTCATTCGCCGATGTAAGGCGTCAAGAGGTCATTGGCATTCGACCTAGTGACGTACGTGGCTATTACTATTCCATATGTTTTTTCGGGTTGTTCAAAACATTTTCCGTCGTTATTTTTCTTAAATTAATTATACAGAAAGTTATTACAGAATGGAAAAGTGTTTAAATTATTTTATTTTGTTTAAAGAGTTTAAGGTGTACATATGACAACACCGGCCAGAATTCCTTGATTGCTTACATGTATCGCAGTGCCACACAGGTGTTTTTCTGGTCTGACGTTAGGTCACTTTTACCGCTGAATGAATTGAAAGCGCCATTTATGGGTATTTTTCTTCAATTTGTCTTTATCTCAGGAATTGCCGGTTTAAATATAATACGTCATTTCCATAACACCCTGTATGTCTGTAGTCAAATAAAGACACTACCTAATATTTCAGGGTGGCTGTAGCTCGGTGAGCCATTGTTAACCTTCTAAATCACTGAACCAATTCCAATGAAGTTTTATGCCCCAAAATCGTGCCTATTCTCTCCACTCACCGATCATTGACGACAGCTCTCGAACGAGTTGAACAGCCCCCCACTTACCGACCGCTGTCGAATCTCTTTCAAGTAGTAAAATTGCTTTCCCGCTTCAAGAGAATCTCCGTATGTCAGTTGTAGAGACAACTTACGCTCGACAGCTCTGTGACTGTGACGTCATCACTGTCATCCACACGGCTAGAAATGTGCCTTGTCACACGCTAGTTAAAATTTGTGACCTTAACAAATGACAGCCGTTACGATTAGACCCTTTATCACTGTGTTTTTACGAACAAACCCGTAGCAGGCTAATAACAACCTACACCCTTGATAGGTAGAAGTTGCTACCACTTTTGGTATGATCCGGCAACACCGCACCATCCAAAATATTTTATAAACGTAGAAAACCAACATTTCAAAATAAAATCTCATTTAGTTCTCGAGATACTTCTAATAGGCCACTTTACTTGGTGTACCCTGTATACAAAAAGAGACAGCCGAAACAAACCAAAAAATAACTTCACATTTATTTTAAGAGACATTGATTAGTACGCTTATTTGTATTTTAATGGTATTCTACGGTTGTAATGTCAAATATGCAATAATTTCATCGTAAAAAAGTTCATTGTTTATAAATACTACAACGAGATGTCCTGAGCGTCCTGGCCAGTTGTATTTCGCATTTCCCGCATAAGTTTTGATTCATTTTAAACCAAAAAAAAGCTTCTCTCGACTGAGACGGAAGTGATGGGTTTTAAGTTCATTTTTCAGTTGAACAGAATCAAACATTTTATATTGCTTCAATAAACTGTCAAATAGTTCTTGCGGAAACAATTTTGAATATGATTAAAAATTATTTTTGGTCAATTAATCGAAAAAATTTAATTCACTGATGGGGTGCCTAACATTTCTTTATAAATTTGTTTATATGGCAGCTTCGGATTTGCTATATTAGATTTTTTCTTCGTTTGGCTTCGCTTCGCTTAAGAGAAATGTTTTCGAATACACCATACACCGCCGCGAATGTCGAATTTACTTTAAGGCCGTATTACACTTGGGAATTTTTATGGCGCCAGCAATGGCAATTATAATTCAAGGATTCAGGCGCAGTACACCGTTCTCCGTACTACAGTCAGAAATTCTACTCTTCTGACAATTAAAATGACACGGATTCATGCGCAGTACACTGTTCCCGATCAGCTGTCTCTCATTACCAGAAATGGGGCAGGCGCCATTTTAATTGCCCTTGCCGGCGCAATTGGGTAGACATGGATTATTCTGTTATTTTTAACTGTTTATTCTTTGGCCGAACCAGGTATGAACAGGTAATGGCAATTTAAACCCACTGGTACTTAAATTAGCAGTTTACATTCTTTATTAAACTTATGGACTGCTAATTCAGCAACTTTTTGCACCTCCTATTTGTAAATAGCAGTAGCTGCTTTAACTGGTAATCAAAACGAACAGGTTTGCACATCTCTAATTCTGGGGATATTTTAGGGATTTCGACAGTACCCACTGCTGTTCGAAAACGGTTTACTGCGCATGAATACGTGCCATTATAATTGCCGGCGCAAGAGAAAAAATTGCCGAGTCTAATACGGCCTTTACGACTTTAAAGATACGTACCAAATTTGAAAATAAAAATAGAAAAACTCACTGTGTTTTCCGCTAACGAAATAAAAGATTATTGATATATAAAGTTGACAACTTTCAGGGGGGCAAGTGCTCCGTCTTGCCCCTCCCAAACAACGCCCATGGACATACGGTATGGCTTCATGGTATAACTACACTATTGTATCATGGTATGGCTTAGTGTGATGTATCTGCTTTTATTAAGCAAACCTAGGTAGACGGAGATACCACATTAACTATTTAATTAATCTGGTCGCTAACAATTTGATGATTCTAAGCTGAAATCTCTCAAATTCCTTAGGTAGAGTTGTGCTTTTTAAATGAAAGTTACCAATAATACATAGTATAACATTCTCCGATAAATCTAAGTAAATTTGCAAACATCCTACAACAATAAAAAAAAATTGCATTAAAACGGTATAATCATCCGCAAGTGAAGCCGCGGATGTAAGCTAGTTAAATTTATATTTCTGCTTGCCTATACCAAGCTTATGGCAGGCTATTTTCGTGTAAAAACGGGAGTTTCTGCAGACATGCGCTTGCACTAACTGCTTTTGCTTTAGTCGATGTAAAATAATATCGAATATATTTTATATTCGTTCTCTTCTCACTGTTCTCAGTTCAGTCCCCCACACCAGAACGCGATCCGAAATTGCCGACGTTGCAAGCTGATAGGGCTGTGGTGTGGATTTTACACGTCATTGTTCGTATCTTGGGTGTTCCCCTACAGTGATTCTTGGTTTATAAATAGACAAGTCACCTTGTCAAGTTCTGCATATTGTGATTTCATGCCAGTTATTAGCCAAACAAGTTGACAATTAAAAATATTTTATGGGATTAAGATCTACTGCAGAATTACTGGATCTTGCTAAAATCTGGTTTCAATCTGGTTTCCCGTTGTGGTTGGTTCACTTCCTCGAGTTTTGGTTGGATATCGTGCAGTGAATGTTGATTTAGTGATTTTTATGTTGAGGTTTTGTTCGGGTTTGTGCAATTTTCGTATCTTATCTTAATATAGTAGGTTCTAAGATAATATTTATATTCAGTAGATGATCAGAAAATAAATTTTTGAAAAGCAGTATGCTAGTTTTTGTTTGTTTATTATTAACATACTCTCTTGTAATGTATAGACAAGGGTTAAAAGGAACAACTAGTAATATTAGTACTAATTTCGTTTAATTCTCATTATTTTATTTTAGAAAATAACAAAGCACTATAAAGATAGGTCACAAACTACTGTTAAATGCATACATCGTGCTTCATCTGTATAATAAATAAAATAAAATCAGAGATTACTTTGTTACTTTTTCATTATCTTGTTTTCTACGTTCATAGAAATACATAATACAGTTAAGCTTTGACAAGGCCATGTTTTGGTTTGCTCATATTTGATTCTTGTCTCTATTTAGAAAGAGAAACGCTGCTTTCTCTAAACTATTTTTCATCTCCAAATAAGTGTGTGGTAGGTACCATTTTTTCCTTTAAAATATTTTATTTTTTATCGATGGGAAATAGTTTTAAAGACTAAAATTTAATATTTATTTCAACAAAAAAATTTACCAATTTAACGTTTTTTCTCGGAAACTTTTGCAGACCCAAAGGATACCGCCATCTTTCCAGTGGGCTAAGGAAAGTTTGTTTTTATGATTTGAAACTTGATTCTTGGCCAATAAAATATTTAAGGGCGTATCAGTGGCTGCGATAAGGGGCCTATAAGGTCCGCCATGCAAGGATGCCCCAGTTTCGAAAAGGCGCTCCACGCTAATTTGGTTTGCTTTGCTAATTTCCAATAAAACACTTGGCAAAATTTGGCGGATGCGAATCATTATAGCCGCCACTAGTGCATAGGTACTAAGTACAATATTCGAAACAGGAAAAATTATTGTTCAACTTTGTCGTCGTCATTATGTTATTACCGTTGAGGTCAGGCAATAGTTAATTATTGATCGTGTCGATTGCTAGTTTGTTATTGTTTGTTTAACCATTGAAAATTCGTTTAAAGATAATATTTTCCACTTTTAACGTAAATAATTAAATAAATATAATAATTTAGATAAATAATTCATTTTAGTGGAATAATTAGGGTTGCCAGGTTTAGATTTTGAAATCGCTGGACACAAGTTTGAAAATGGAAGGACATATTCAAATAAGGAAGGAAATTTTTTAACTAAACTAAAACACAATTTATTTTATATAAAAATAATCAAAAAAGTTCTTTTCTACCATAAGTGTAATAGTTATGTAAAATACCTTTAAAATGCTTTAAGAAAATGAATTATTTGGTTGAAAAAGAATATTTCTTATCACTCTTGACGGCTTCCAAGAGCTTATTGTTTTTAACTGCCATATTATAAAATTCTTTGCAAGTTAAACCAAAATTTGTTTTAATCTGAAGCTCTGCTTTAATATGATCAACCAAGAGCTTATTGCGGCTGTCGCTCCAGGCCGCATTCCACAATGAAAAACAAATTGTATTATTTTCAAAAAATTATTCATTTCGGGATTAGCTATGAAAATGTTATTCCATTTGTGAATAGAGCCTTCAGGTAAAGTGCAAGATTTCTCAAAGGTGGATTTCATTATACAAAATTCTTCATATAAATTATTAAGGTTTATTTCAATGGACAAGTTAGCAACAATTTCTGAAAAAGAAATCTGAGTTATATATTTATAATTTGAGTATTTATGAAATCCAGGATATTAGGCGCCCTGCCACAGGTCTCCGCAGGACGCTTATATTCGAGCCTCAAATCCAGGACATCCTGCGAAATCCAGGACACCTGGCAACCCTAGGAATAATACATAGAAACGATCGGTCGTTGTTTAGCTTTTAGCATATTTATTTATAGGTTCGGTGTTTTAAAGAAAAGTCCTTTTACATAAAGTATATAATATTGAAAAGTTAAATTTTTTTATTATATGGGGTTCACCTACGAAAATAACTTTCTTGAATTAAAAACGTTTTTGTAAACTCACATTAAACTTGTGAGATTTATAATTACGTTGTTAATTACCTAGTACATTGGTTTAAGAATGAGTTGCAGCAAAAATCAAAATTTCAAGTAATGCCGAAGGTGAATCAATATTTTTATATGAATACGTACACTGTTCATAGACACACTGCGCTAATTGGATTTATACCTCAAAATCAAGAGGGGGGCAATTTCGAGTTCCTGCAAGTCTATGCACAAGAGATAATTCCTTGTCCTGAGTTTACAGGGAATACAAGTGAAAGTAATGTAAAAAACTCATATCCGATTTTATTTTGTTTACAAGTATAGGCGTAAATTACAAATAAACAAAGTTTCATATATTATTTTTTATTATATATACAGGGTGTTATAAATTCGGCCTTCACCATTGGGATTTCGGAAACGGTAAGAGATACGAAGTCGGTTAAATCAAGGACAAGTTGCGTAATTATGGGTCCAATAATATGTCTCAAAAAAATCTAAAATAACTACTGGGGCTTTCAAAATATTTGGAAAAATCTAAAATTTTTCGTTTCGGTTTTTATTTTTTCCTGACTTTGTTCGAAGAGATGTACAAAAATAAATTTCACTTTCTCATTGCTACTTTTTATTGTCCACAAGATGGCATCATCAGATCTTTCATGCGATGTTTCGTCTTTATGTCACCATTATCAACTTAATTTTTTTAAATACGGGCCTGGATTTTTTTGTTTAAATTATGAAAGAGGACCGAAATGTACGTTCAGTGATATACAACTTCAATTCAATTCAATTTGTTCATTTTTTTATCAGCTACGAGGTGGGATTGGCGAAAAATTTTTATTTTCCCAAAAATACTTTAGATATTATGTTTAATTTTGGTATGTGTTAATAGAATATAGAACCTCAAATTTTAGTTAGAAAAGTTATTCAATTGTTCCACCAGGGGCGTCGCTGCAAACATGTCCTTTGATATTTTTTACAAAAAAGATGGTAGGTACGCCAATGATATTTTACTATGTGGATATTTTTTCTGATTGGCCTGTTCAATTCTCCATGAAAACGATCTCTTGAGTTTTCTCGTCAGACGCACCGTTCTTGATTAAAACCACTAAATTCATATTGAAACGAATTATTTTTAACATTGATAAAATAATTAATGATAATTTTTTTCATTTCATTTGCGAAAATAAAAATTAAACGGCATTAAAAAAAAAATTGATCATTAATTGTTTTATCAATGTTAATAATAATGAGTTTCAATATGAATTTAGTGGTTTTAATCAAGAACGGTCTGACGAGAAAAACTCAAGAGACCGTTTTCATGGAGAATTGAACAGGCCAATCAGAAAAAATATCCACATGAAAAAATATCAGTGGCGTACCATCTTTTTTGTAAAAAATATCAAAGGACATGTTTGCAGCGACGCCACTGGTGGAACAATTGAATAACTTTTCTAACTAAAATTTGAGGTTTTATATCCTATTAACACATACCAAAATTAAACATAATATCTACAGTATTTTCGGAGATGGCCATTTCTTGTATGCCGTGAAAGCGCGCATTTGGGAAAATAAAATTTTTTCGCCAATCCCACATCGTAGATGATAAAAAAAAATGAACAAATTGAATCCGGCCCGATCCCCGTAGCTCGTTTAATAAACTACTTCTTAGCATTTATGTAAAAAAAATTCCAATCCCCCTTACTCCCCTACTAATTGCCCCACAAACCCAAGCCTCCGGCCCATCAAAGTACTCGGTATCAGCCGTTAATTCGCGAAGGAATGATGCCTCAACTCCGTCCCTTCTCGAGATATGATTAATTAAATTTTATTGTTTTTGTAGTTAAAAATCGCGTTAATTCGCGAACTCATTGAGATATCGGGATCGGGTTTGTTGGAGCTTACGCGATCTGTCAAGCTCTTCAATTTTGCCTTTTACATTTTTTTTGTAGCATCAAAACCGGCCGAGTTATTTTCAATTTCTCGTTGTAGGTTAGATTTACGGGGCGTGCCCCCCTTCCCTCTCATGCGGCGCCCTGCACAAATCATTTCAGAATGTCGAGGGGATCCTACTGTATCGATAGGGGAAAAAAAATTACTCGATTTCGTCAAGGGATTTTCGAGCCGTTTATTTCGCCAGGACGACTCCACTATATTAAATATTTAATAATATTTTATTCTTAACGATATGTCCATAACAGGGAATATCAAATACATAGCTTAACATAACAATATTTTCGAGTGTGAGGTTGGTAATTATCTATTCGCGTTTGAGTGCGGTAAGTAGCACTTTACCGCACTAATGCCGTAAGTAATTACATGTCATATAAAAGCCAACTATTAAATTTATAATTTATTTCCCTAGCAACCTGATATTAATGCATTGTTGATAACGACTTACGAGGCACCTACGGGGTAAATTAAAACAATGCTCTTTTAGTTTTTACGAAGGTGCCCTAAAACACGCTTGTAGATAAAATATCGTACAATACACTTACGGTAGGTGTTTTTGCCGCATTTGCGTGATTTACCAAACTCGCCTTCGGCTCGTTTTGTTAAACATCGCGCACATGCGGTAAAGACGTACCTACCGTACTTGTATTGTAATATACTATTATTTAAATAAGCCGGAAACACAGCATAGGTAATTAAGGCGAATTTCAACCAAATTTAATGTTACTTACGACATTAACAACCGAACGTGCTATTTAATATTCCATTTAATGGGCTTTAAACGCCCGTTACGACTGAAATAACAGTTAATATTTAACAACTGTAAAAACAATATTTTGTTCTTTACGCTTCCTTCAGGATTAACTCATGTTGAAATATTATTAATGTTAACATTCTTTCAAATCAGAAAAGTGCAGCTAACGCAAAGTGGCAGTTAAGATGAAAATTTGGCCTTGTTTGGACTGTATCAAAACTACCCAGCAGTGGTCCATCCACATGCCTAGACAGTCGCTTCATTCGTGTTCATCGTAAAAAAGTATACAGGGTCATTTATCATGAGTGGCGTATTAAAAGATCTCGGGAACTAAAATAGATACTATTTGTTTGAAATATTGGTATTCTTTAATGAATATAAACTCCTGGACAAAATTAACGCAACATCATAAATTTCCCATATTTTTGATGCTATTTTTTTTCTGAATTTATGATCCGATTTGAATGATTTTTTTTTGCATTTCCTTGACAATGTTATAGTTTTCGCTGTTTATGATAAAAAATTAATTTTCGATTTTTACTGGGTTTACTAAAAATGCTATGTTTTTTTCCGAAAATTCGTATCACCCTGTGGAGTATATTAGCAACCGAAGCATATTGCAGTTGACATTAAACGGTAGGTCCATCTTTCCCCAACATTTTCTTTTTTGGTTTACTTCATTATCTCTGTTATTAAAGGAGATACACCGTTTTATAGCGTAACATGTTTTTATAGACTTTAACATTCAACACATTCATTGTTAAATGTTTTCTAGTAGGTTTCAAGATTAAAATACTTAATAAGCAGTTTCCTAACAGTTTTTATCAGTATGGCGAATTTTATTTGACCTTTGTAACTTTAAAACACAACATCTGCTGACACATCGCTTGCAATGTCCGAAAAAGTCCATAGTCTACTTGAAAACATTTAACAATGAATGTGTTGAATATTAAAGTCTATAAAAACATGTTACGCTATAAAACGGTGTATCTCCTTTAATAACAGAGATAATGAAGTAAACCAAAAAAGAAAATGTTGGGGAAAGATGAACCTACCGTTTAATGTCAACTGCAATATGTTTCGGTTGCTAATATACTCCACAGGGTGATGCGAATTTTCGGAAAAAACATTGCATTTTTAGTACACCCAGTATAAATCGAAAATTAAATTTTTATCATAAACATCGAAAACTATGACATTGTCAAGGAACCAAGCTACAATGCAAAAAAAATCATTCAAATCGGATCATAAATTCAGAAAAAAAAAATAGCATCAAAAATATGGCAAATTTATGATGTTGCGTTAATTTTGTCCAGGAGTTTATATTGACGTAGGTATCTGGTTATACCGGAAGTTAGGCTTGACATTGTTATTTTAAATAGAATGCCCTATGTAAAATTCCAAGTAACCAGCATTCATTAAAGGGAATAATATAAGAAATATAAGCAAATAACATTCATTAAAGGGATTTTTTATAAAAAACATGTCAGATGTAATTTGACCTTACTTTGTAACTTGTGCAGTTAAAGTTAGGTTTAAAAATTTGAGAAAATTTGGAGTTATGGGTATATTTATTTCGTAGAAATATTAGACTTTTTTATACAGGGTATTTCAAAAGTTATCTTTCTGGTATAATATAATAAATACTCATACATATACCATATTAAAGAATGTAATTCTGCACATAAAGGTAAATTAAAATACATTTTGAAAAATTGACCAAGTATTTATTATAATATATTCATACCAGAAGACAGAATTTTTTAAAATATCCTGTATATTATTCCAGTTCCTGCATATTTCCACGGAAATAAAAATTCTCTCTTAAATTATTTATTTTAAACATTATTTTTTGCTGGCGAAGGCTTGTTTCGGTCCAATTAGTTCAGGAGGTGCCATCCGCTTCGTTATATATGCTCGCAAAAAATAATATAAATTATTAAGAGATTTTTTTATTTGTATCTCAAATCACAGAATAGAATATAAACTATACAAATGTTTAGTATTTTTATGAAATAAAAATACCAATACCACTTTTTCTACATTTTTAAATATTTAACTGTTACAAAGTGACATGTTTTCTCTAAAATATTCCTTTGATGAACTGAAGCATGTTTGTCAAATTTTGTGTCATGCATGGACGTTACGAAAAGTAATAACTTGCCGCGTTAGTCAAACGGGGATCCTGGAACCGCGCTTGGGTACCGATGGCGCAAGTGCTTTAAAGTTAAACTTTTCCAGTGTCCCTTGTTGTATAGTTGATATATTATTATCTAATCGAATTCCAATTCAAATGCTCTCCGTTGCGGTGCTGGCGGTAACTCCTTATATTTTTATTTCTATTCGAATTCGACCAGAGAATAAAATGACAACTGGAGCCCCTTCTGCAATAAGGAACCAACTAACAATTTTTGCTAAAATTAGTTAGCTGGTTCTTTAGAATCACAAAAAGGTGTTTTCTATTTACAATTAAGATCCGTTTTAAAATACCTATGGACGCCATTTATGAAGAATATGACCTAATTGAAAATTAGAGAAACCTGCATTCAAGTTTCGCAATAAAGTACTGGGCAGTGCGCGTTTATGCAAGACGGGACCAACAAGCAGTCGGTTTATTCTTAAATAACGTGTTGTGTTAGGTTTCAGAAAGTTTCTAACATTTATGGCTTTTATTCAGTTAAAAAAAATTAAGGTTAACCTATGATTTACATTTTAGACCTGTCAAGATATTAACAATAAAGTTAATTTGTTAAATATTGATTTATTAAACAATGTGGCAAACCCAGGCGATAATGTCTCGTCGGTAAGACTAATTTTATAAAATAAAGTAATTTGGATCTTTTCTGCTAAAATGTAATTTCGATCCTTTTTGCTAAATGTGTTTTTAAATGTTGTTGATTTAGGTATTTAGACGATTTTGTTTATTTTAGAGTATTAAATACCAATAGAAAAAAGAAGTTTTAGATGAAAAGATTAACTGAAATATAAAAAAAATTAAAATTGTCAAAAATAAACCTTCCAGCATTTTTATAATAATAGATTACGAGAGCGACATAAACTGGATAAACATTAAAAAAGGAAAGAGAAGGATACCAACTTTAGGCGTAGTATTTTGTAATAGCTTAGAAGAGTGCCTCAAAGTAAAGCAATACCAACACTTAAACTGAACGATATAAAATCTTACATGGACCTGCTTCCCGCTGCGGATCAACATTTTTATACTAACCTTATTGGCGATGAAACCCTACAGGAAGATACTGAGGGCTTGAGATATTGATTGATTGATTTTGAAGACCAAATTCAATAAAAGACTAATAACATATTTGTTGTGTTTTTATATCGTGCTTTTCATTGTGTTTCCGTTATGCGTTTTTCTTTTTCCATAATTTGCATTTTTCAAAGAAGAACCAAGTGATTTTTCTTTAAGAATATACGACAAAAAATATTTTTTTAGATGGAGAACTATATTCTAATGTTGTTGATAATAAATACCAGTTAAGAAACAACTTACAGCTTTTCATATTCACTACCAATTTTTTTTAAAGACAGTTCTTTTAATACCGTTTTCTCCCTTTTTTTGGTTTTGTCAGTTGGTTCCTTATTGCAGAAGGGGGTCCATAATAGGCAAGGTTAGGTACGCATTCATGTCCAGATCAGTGTTGCATCCAGAGATTTCCGGGGAGGGATGATCTAAGGGGGGTGGGGGTATTCATATATATGTTTATACTATATTACCATCAATATCATATTTATACCATATTATCATCAATATCTCCAGGGGCACTGCAGGATCTCCGGTGTGGTTGAGCTGAGATGCTGAGCTAAGCAACAAGAAGGACTCAATCCAGTTAATATTATACCGGATTTTAAGTTTTTGTATTTGGGTTCGGGGACCTTTGAAAATAAAAATTTTTTAAATTGCATTATTTCGAGGTTTGGATAAAATTTGTATGTCTGATTGCACATGTTTTAATAAAAAAACTAACGAACCAGACAACTTTGATTGTGACTTAAATGACATTGGCAAAAATATGTCACAAAGTTGGCAATTTTTTTTGGGTCAGCCTATGATTACTACCTGTCAATTCTGCCATTTGAAAAAGTTATGTCTTATGTGTATGTAATTTAATTTACTACATTGTTACATTTGCTACGTCGCAAACGTAGTAAATGTAATTATTGTTTTAATTGGCTGAAAGTGTCAAAAATACTACATAACCTCAACTTTATTATTATACATTTGATGTTAAAAGTTTTAAATTCGAGTGGAAAAGTAGAAAATAGTAGTTTTTGGTCATTGCTCTTCCTGAAAGGGATATTTATAATTCATATGAACTTCTTTATTAATGATGGAATCACACTCTGAAACATTAGCACGTCATTACCAGCACATACTAAGTGAAACATTAACGTCATTACTAGCACATACTAAGTGAAACATAGCACGTCATTACTAGCATATACTAAAGTTACTTTTTTAACCAAAACAAAAAAGGTAGTGATTCTTAAGAGAAGAATCTCCAATTAGAAAAAAATCAAATTTCGAAAATACATAACAAATAAGTTGAAGCAAGTTATAATGATGAAGGTGGATTTATCAGGTAGTAAAATTATAATAATTTGGGAGATAGGCTTTAACAGATGTAAAGGCAAATCTAGACTCACGGCGTGAAGTCCCGCGAATATCCGTGAACGTGAATGTCTATGGTATTCGCGGCGAGTAAACATACGCAGCAAATAGAAAATTCATTATAATATAAAAATAATGTATTTTATTTAGTTTTAGAATTTCAGGTAGAAAAAGAAACGTTTCCATAGGTCTTCGATTTGGTCCATAATTGGTGTCGACGCAAAAAGGAATCTTTGCAGGACCGAAACAAACAACGAACAATGCTAGAGATCGACAGATCCCGATATTATTATCGGGTGTCGGTTTTTTTTGCCGATATTATATTATAAATATACTCCCCGACAATAAATTCCGACAAAGATAATGTTAGTCAAATTTATATAGTCTTGTAACTTTTTAAATATTGTTCCGATCTTGTTGAAATATTTAGCAAAGTGTTGACTTGTGTCTTGGAATGATAACCTGAATGTTAGTGTTCAAAAAGTTTTGGTCATTATACAGGCAGAACCATAATTTCTTAACGCCTTGTGGAAAAATTGAGCGGTAGAATTTAGCTTCATTATTGTTTTGAAGTGTGACCTTTCCTTAACACAATGTTTTTTGGTTCACGTCATTATCTGCATTTTATAAGAAGATACACATTTTGAAAGAAAGTCCTGCAGTTTTTCAATTTTATCCACAATTCACAACATAACAGTATTTTATTGAGTAGCATGAACAAATATCCAAAAATTAATAGCGTGTAGTGCAACCTCCTGTTCTTATCACTTCTACCATACGACGTGGGGCGTGCTTTCAATGCAGTTTTGATTTGGTTCTTGAGGAATATTTTCTCGTTCTTCAGGAAGGACTGTTCGCAGATCTGGCAATGTTTTTGGGTGCCGATTGCTGACACGTCTACATAGCATATTCCATACTTGTTTAATTACATTTAAATCTGAATATTCAGCTCTTCTAGATACCCAGTTTCAATCCGTAAACTAGAAAGAACGTGTTTTAATGCTAGTTTTATATTATTAAATACAACAGCCATTCCTGAAGAACCGGAAAATATTCCTCAAGAAGCGATTCAAAACTTCATTGAAGCATTTGTCTCATGGTACTCGATAAACTCATGTCAAAATTTGTATATTCTTTTAAAAAGCGGATAATGACTTGAACCAAAAAACATTCCCCTCACAACTAATGATCAACAAAATTTCGTCAACACGCTCGCGATAGACAGCTTTCTCAAGTCTACCTACACTAATCTGGGGAAAAACCCTAATTCTTAGGCGATAAAAAAGTTTATTAGTGACTGTATAAAAACCCGCAAAATAATTTTTAAGTTTAGTATTCATCTTGCAATGCTCTTGAAAAAGGCCTAAAAAGCCGAAACATGTGAAGTAATCCTCTCAATATATTGAAACATTTAAAAGCTAATTTCTTCTTCCTTTACATTAAATTATTTTTAAAATGTTTTATAAAGAACCAACCGCGGAATCAGTAGAGTATACAAAAAAACATTGTGTTAAGAAAAGGTGACACTTCAAAACAAAACATAATGAAGCTAAATTCTACCGCTCAATTCTAAGAAATTAAGGGTAAAAAAGTAACTTTTGTTTCTGCTTGTATAATGATCAAAACATCCGTATTTTTTGAAACCTAAAATTCAGGATATAATTCCAAGACACAAGCCTACACTTTGCTAAAAATTTAACCAAAATCGGAAAAATATTTAAAAAGTTACAGGACTATAAAGTTGACTAAGTATTATCTTTGTCCGGAATTTATTATCGAAGAGTGTAGTTTAAGTTTATTTTAGTTAATATACTTAAATAATAATGCAAATTTAGGGCAAAATAAATTTAATATGGAAATATTGACCAGGAGAACAGCGTTTTTTTTCAGTGTGGCGACATCCGGTGGAAAATTCTTGAGGGTGGGCAGCAAAAATGTGCATTATTTCGGTTAATAGGTACAGATTTTTGTATCATTTCTTCCATATTTTCTTGCACAATTTAGCAGATTGGATGAGAACAATATGGGTGGGGCTTATTAATTTTGTTTCCACCAGCATATGCCAAGCTTTTATTAACTATATTGCAGTGTTGAGCTGCTATTAACGTCTATTATCTGACTATAATAATTTAATAACCATTCAACTACATTGAAAATATAATACCGATGTAATATTATCCTAAAATGACGTACGGCGATAGACCAAAACTGGTTTAGTTTGAGTCAGAAAAATGTCCTTCACGATAATGAGTGAGTTCACAGCAAGTGTAACTTTTTATTCGCAAATTTGAACAAGCACTTTTAGGAGCCTTCGTTTTGCAAACGATATCAACTATGGCGATTATAGTTAGAGGGACGGTGACAATAGGGGGTCCGCGAAGTGGAATATCAGTAATTTGTTTTTTCGTGAAGTTTTGGTCCCCCTCTACAACTTTTATATCTGACGAAATGCCGTAGAGCGTTGCTGAGAGGCGCTGTACCGCTTTAGATAGGAAATTCTCAATAAATTCAAAATTATATCAAGCCATGTCTGAAAATGAATTGACAGCAACCCTTGCATATATTTTTCCGAGCGTGTCAAAAAAAAATGAATGGAAAAATTATAAAGTCTCAAGTGAGATGGGTCCAAGTGGGCTTAATAGATTTGTATTCACATGGAGATGACCCATAAACAATTTTCTGATAAAAAGAATATTGAGAAAGTTATTACTCCAGTCCCGCTTTCTCTCCGTCATACCTTCTGGTATATCTGCGTAATATTGTCAGAATTCCGCGTAGCTAGGTACGATTCTTGTGAAATTTTTTTCCACGATATTTGGGTGTCAAGGAATGTAGTGTGACAATTTTCTGACATGTCACGATCGTTTTCCGAATTTCCTCCGAGGAGATTTAAAAAAAAATTCCAATAATGAAATGGCGAGATCTGGAACGACAAAAATTTTTTCACATAATCTTTAACATATAATGTTCCATTCTAGAAAGTTTCAAATTCGCTTTTTTTCTTTTTTTTTTAATTTTAATTTTTTTTACACGCTCGGAAAAGTATATGCAAGGGTTGACTTGTCAGAAAATGTGTTTCCCGTGACTTTGGGGTCGCGCAGATGCTGTAAATTAATTTTCAGAAATGGCTCGATATAATTTTGAATTTATTGAGAATTTCCTATCTAAAGCGCAACAGCGCCTCTCAGCAACGCTCTACGGCATTTTATCAGATATAGAAGTTGTAGAGGGGGATCTAAACTCCACGAAAAACCAAATTACTGATATTCCACTTCACGGACCTCCTATTGTCACCGCCTCTCTAACTATTAAGGGAGAGTTTCTTGGAAAATGAAATTATCAAAGAAATCGTTTCGTTATTAGGGAGAAACATTTTTTATTTTCCCTCACAGAACGGTTTTCAGAAAACCAATAATTTACCGTTTCAGGTCAATAATTCTACTGCCGTAAAAACTGTTATATTGTTCCCAAAAGCAGCCTGAAAGATTAAAAAATTTGTGCCAATTTTAAATTTTAAGGCGTAATCTAAACTAATATATTTTAAGAAATTAATACTCATTATCTAATCATAAATACCAAGTACTTTGTAAACTTTTAATTTCATTGTTGATCCATATGTATTTGTTAATTAGTCATTTTTTAGCATCAGTCATCATCAATTTCAATTTATTAATCCTTAAAATAATTGCCAACTCAAAAATCAAGAACAAATAAATGCACTCTGTTTTTAATAAGAAAATTCAAATTTTTATAAGGCTTGGTATATAATTCGTTTTTTATGACGCAGAAACAATAATGATGCGATTCTAAACCGATTTTACATCGCTTTAAGTGGCATTTATAAACTTTGTCGCTGCAGTTCCGCCGGCTGTCGTTCGACTTGAACAAATGAGAACATGCCAGTTCATTTATAAATTCCGCGGCGGTTCGGTCGAGTCAGTTCAAATTTATAAATCAGAAATTGTGTTTCCCAGCGAACTGCAACTGCGAGTGCAACGCAACTGAAATGCACTTAAAAGTTTATAATATAAGGGTTTCGAGCTCTGAGAATGAATACAGTGCAACCTCGATAATCCGGACTAATTAAAACCGCGGTCATCCGGATTAGTAAATAATCTGGATTATTGTAGCGAGGCAGTTTTTTTATTGAAAAACGAAACATTTAATACAAAACAAGAAAAGAGTACATAAACAAAAATTATTTAAAACAGAAGCATACCTACTTATTAAATTTTATATTATTTTGTGAAGTAATTTGTAATTTTTGTTTGCTTGAATTACCGAGTACTATCAAATCCTGATCATAAAGTACACAATGCAGTTGAAATGTTTGGCCGGATTATTGAAGAATCCGGTGTAACGAAGGTTCGGATTATCGAGGTTGCACTGTATAAATGTGACAGGTATGCCATAGTTGTATTTATGTAAGCGGTGCATGTACAGATCCTTATAGCCTATTAATTTTAACAGAATTGGATGAATCTCCACCAAGCTGGTTTTTACCTACCCTTCTTGTACAAGTATGGTTGGTTATTATAGAAATGTTATCCAGCACCTGGCTAAATTATACATTAAGGTCATTTATAACGTACTAAAACTATATAATTTTCTAACAGCTTCATTCGTTTCTAAGAATTTTTGAATCAGTCCTCTAGATAGCTTTATACCTACTTATCTTGTAGGTAGGTAGGTTTCTTTTATATCTTGAAAATTAGGAACATCTGGCATTGCTACGATAAAATACAGATTAATTTTAATTTGTTTATAAATAGCAAAGTATTTATTAAAAAACTTTTAGGCTGAGAATGAAAACTTTTCGACTATGTCAATCAATTAGACATTTTTTGATCGCGGGTCGCGGCCTTCTTCAGTTTTTATGACTTATGGTAATCATAGTTACGTAATATGACCCGTCAGTTTGAAAATAAATAATCAATTGTTGAATGGCAGCGTCAAAAAAATTCAAGAAGTTTTATCACTGGAAAGTTATTTTAAAAAAATAGAACAAATTAGGTATCGTAAAAATGCGCTTTTGGTTAAATTATTTGTGAGAACGACGTATTTCTTGGTAAGTGGATTTCCTTCTATATGATTTTTTCGCCGTAGTAAGCAATAATATTTTCCCAGCAATTATTCATGTGGCGCGTAGTGGATGTTTTTTTGTAACTAAGGGGCCTATTTTCAACTTTTTGATCATACTTATAATAATTTAACATGGTACTTAGTTAAAACTTCGTCAAGGGGCCAACCTCAATACCTATCATGTTGAATATTATACATACCCTGTACCTACTATTCACGACTCCACTTTGCATAATAAGGGGTTGTTGGCCCCTCGAGTACACTACAAAACACCACGTAAAATTATTTGTCACTTGCATGATAACGAGAGTTTGCACTGTTGAATTTCCTTCGTCACGGCTATCGATTTTCCACATTTATGACGCAAACAGACGAATTTAAGGTGTGTCAGCTATAAAAACTGTAAATGTCTAATTGAAGATTTTTCCATCGTAACTTGTACACGTTATTACGTATTTCATAGATGACCTATTTTACTGTAATTTGAAGCAATGCGTCATCAAACGTTTGGCAGGTTAAAAAGTTAGATTTATTATGTTGGTTGAGACGTGGCGACAAGATCAACGTTTTGTAAGCGGGAAGAATCGCATCAATCGTAAACTTTTATGCCGTTTTACCCATATCCCGTTATCCACCGCTGCTATCGCCCATATTGTATACCTGCACAGTGTCGCCATTAAAATTAAGCCTGCGGATTTGAGACATGCTCTTAGTCGTCGATTCGAAACTCAACTAAATTTTCACGGATACGTGCCGCGACAGCATTCCCTTTTGCTGATGAGCACCTAGAAAAACGCCCATAGTAGCAGAGCGCGGCAAAACGCCGAAGCGGGCCGTGCTTCGGCTAAGGTCGTAGTCACTTCGCAAGTTTTCGCTGACGTTGTATGCGCGCTTCGTCACAGTTGGCTATGGAAAACGAAAGACGAAGTTTGGCCAAAGAACATTACACGTTTTTTAAAACTAAAATTGATAGTTTTTGAGCGATATGTTTAAGTTTATTGCTGACTTAGTTTTAAATATTGCAGATATACAGTATTATTATATGTGTGTGATTCTAGGGTGATTTAAAGGTAAGACGTAGGAATTTCTTGCTGTTCGTTACAGGTTCATAATGGGTACGGCCGTTCGGTAGCTGTAGTCGATGATCCGTTGATGTAAACGTGCACTTTAGTTTTCTGTAATGGCGGCTCTTTCTGTGAAGGAAATTTAATTTTTGAATATGGAATCGTGATTGTGATTATAGGCAGAATGATATAATTTTATTTAAATAGATAATGTGTATTAGTAATAAGTTCTTTTTATTGCTCAGCACTTTTTTAGATTTTATCAGCCTTGATACTGGGTTTGCTCTCTTGATGTTTTTTTAATGCTTCAGGTATTTACTTATACTTACTTCATAGCTATTCAGGAATTTATGTACCTGGTCGTGATGCTTTCAATTTATTCTTTAACAATACACATAACTACTATATATATTCTCTTATTTCTCTGGTTTTATTTGCCACGTAGTACCCTATAACTAAATACAGAGTGGTTACTAAGACCCCACCCGTCATATATTTCCTGAATATTTGTACTGAAGAGATTTTTTGGCAAAGTACGAGCTTATACCATACATAATCGGTGACAAATTGTATTGATTAGTATTTTCGGAATCCAGTTACCTATTACCTATTCAATAAAGTATTTTTAATATGGAATTTAAACCGGCTATGTTCGGAACTATATCGTATAACTTCGTTGGCGTCGGATGCGCATTAAGTAGTATCGGTTACTAAAGATGGTTGACGAAAATTTTTCCAATATATTTCTAACTAAATTTCCTATTGTGGATTTACTTATCAGTGTTGTGTTAGTAATTGTTAGTACTGGTTTTTCAGTGGCGGAAGAACAAAATACATTGATATTTGTGTCAAATAAGGAATATAAATGTACCCATTTATAAAATTTAGTCTTCCGTGTCGTTAATGTAAAATTCAAATGCACTTAGGTAAATACTGATTTTATCTAATAACGCGAATCTTCAACCGTTCATTTTTTTGAATTTATTTAAATTAATTTAGTACTTTTTGGAAATAATGAGTAAACGTGGTCAATCGGTATTGTCAATTTAGTATTCGTTTCTTAGCCTCTAGTTTAAACTGTTTCTCTCATTTAATCGCATGCGTACTGAATTATCTGCTGTATTTAGGGGTATACTCTATGATCTCCCTTTTGTTGAATTATCTTTATTAGTCTTTTTGGGAAGTATCTTCCTTGGTCTTCTTGTGTGTATCAGCTTATTTGTTGGAGGGGTAAAATAGGATTATGGTACATGTGTACAATTCAACATATTTGTGCACTTTTACATTGGCATTTCTTTCAACTCTAAATACAGAGAATATAAAAAGTTATTTTAGTTTTTGGTTATTTATAAATTAAGTTTGTTTTTTGTGTTCTTAGGGAATTTGCGACGTTTTATCAATTCGGGGCAAGATTTATGACGTAACATGCTTAAAAATGTATGGTCAATTTACATAATTTTAATTAATTAAACCTAATAAGGTATACATCGTTATAATTTGGAAAATATTCCAGATTCCCGTGGTATAGATGGAGTTGTAATACATGTTGTGACACGTTTCTGGAATTTGCCGTTTGTAATAAAATTACATTTAGGTTAAATGGCATATATTTTTAATCCTAGAAGATATGGAGAAATTAATAGAAGCTTAAGATATTGATGTGGAAAACTTGTTGAATCAGAACAAACCCAGCTACCATGGCTGTTAACGAAGTTCCGTATTGCGGTTCTATATTTTTGAGAAAAAAATAACTTTGAAGGATTCTAATTATGTAAGGATAGATAGGATCAGAAATGATATAGGTTTGTAAGAAGAAGTGGATGACAAGTTATTTGGCTATGGATTCAAAAGGATGGAAACAGGTATCTCAACATCGGACAAATGAACGCAATTAAGCATTCATTGAATCAAAGAAGAATTTTCTTTTCCCCTACAAGAATAATATAAGTGGCACCAAATTGTACAATATAGCTTGACTTACGCAGCACTATTGTGCGAAATCAACGGTTTCGAAATGGACATATACTCAATGCAGTCAAGTACAGTAGAATTTTAACCGTTCTAAATTAAAGCATCCTAGTACGCAATACATCCAAATTATACGTTACCAAAGCATTTTCGTAGTGTGGTAATACATACCTTCCGTCAATAGAGCAGAGTCATATCTTTTATGACGCGCTATTGGCATTATGGTCATTAAAGAAGACTTAGAACTAGCCACTAAATAATTGTACCTTACGCCGAGAGGTTTCTGCCATAGTACCGCGGAGCAACATTGAAATGTGGGTGTACCTTTTCGACATGGCGGCAAAAAATAGGATTATGAAACAACAGCAAAGAAACCCTACCGTTTTATTAAACCTGGGCTTAGGCTTATTGCGAATGCAAATCTACTAGGTATGGAGAGACGCCGTGTTCTGTAGGTCTCTAGAAAAGGAACTTATGCCCGATTATCTTCGACAGGAAATACAATTACCTGCGCACTACGATTGCCCAGGCAACACCTATCGTTCTACACTATACATTTTTAATAAGTAAAGTTGAAGTGGTTCTCGGAATAACAGCATAAGTCAAAAATGTTAAACCATGAAACAAACAACTGCTTTTACTCAACACGGTTTCTTATTGAAATATGTAATTTGATAGAAAGTCATGCAGCTCTTTTGATGTGCCCTTCAATTAGTTCTAATAGTATAATTAATCAAATCGGAAATTAACTCCGACCACCGTAAACAATTACAGTATACGTTCCATCTGTGACAATAATTCTGTCAATGTCAGTCGTTGATCGTTGTCACCGTCATTATAAGTAAAGCTGGATTCATAGTTGCCGTAACGTATGCCGTAAGACGTAACGTTAAGACGTAAGAAAGATAAACATGTGATTTGCAATAGAACCGTTTATAGTCCGAGTTAAGCCGTAAGCCGTAAGCAGTAAGAAGTAAGAAATGGTTCAATTTCATTTCTTACGTTACGTCTTAGGGAATCGGTTCGGATCGGTCATACTCGTGCATAACCGCCATGTTGACATCCCCAAATTCGACATTTTGCTAATAAATAGGTGATAAATAAATTGCTAATAAATACCAGAACAATATTGATCCCGTTATTATAACGAGGTCGTCATCGCTTGGAGTCATATTTTCACTTTTAAATAAACACACATGTGAAAAACCATAACCTACAAACTCGTAACGTCAAAATTCTTAACGAATATAAATGGGCAAATCCTTACGTCTTACGTCTTACGTCTTATCGACTACTGCTTACGTCTTACGGCATACGTTACGGCAACTATGAATCCACCTTAATGTTTTCTTGTTTTTAACCATTTTTCGTGAGCTCGGAGCTAGGAAGATGCCAAAAAGATTGTACAAAAAGGATAAAAAATTACGTAGAATAATTGGAAAATAGATTTCCAATATCGATTTTAATCCTTCATAAGGGCTAGTACTGGCGAGTAAACAACACCCAACACGAAACCAGCGTGTTTAAATGTATTAAATAGTTTTTAAACCGCTGTATTGGAGTGCCCATCCTTTATGTATAACCATTACCCATTACTGATATTTTTTCTTCATAACTATAAGAAACGGTTCGATGGAGCTCTGATGGAGTTGAATTGAAGCACAGTTGTTTCTTCAACTTAACTTCCATTGCTTGGTGTAAATAAAGTACAGTGAAACCTCTCTTAGGCGGACAAGTGCGGGACCGTCTAAATGTGTCCGCCTAATAGAGGTGTCCGCGCATGGGAAATTTGTTATTAGGTAATATATAAATGCAAAATTATTACTATGTATATGTATGTACAAATAAACATAACATAACAAAAATACACTAGTTTTAGTTAGGATGTAGTACTAAAAAAATCGAATAACGTAGTTTGACGTGTTTGCGTTTTATACTTGCAATCTAGAAAATGTGATTCCAAGTCTGATAACAATTCCATTCCTGTAGAGTCACCTCTATTCTTTGCATACTCTTATAATTCCTTTACCATACTAATGGCTTGTTGATAATTGGTGACATTTGTTTGATTACTGCATTCAACCTCTTCATCAGAGTCGTCAGATAGTGATGTGGTTTTAGTTTGGACTACATAATCGGTAGGAATGGGGTCACTATCATCTTCTAATAGCACATTGCTATCAATGTTAACGAACTCGTCCAAATCATTGTTATCAAATTACAAACTTCCACAACATCAATATTCTCTTTCGGACACAAAACGCGACATTTTTGTGCCATTGTTTACGATTTTAACCTTAACTCACAAATAAATGGCGGACTGCTGTCGGGGAATCACACATACTTTCATTCGGCGAAGTCCTTTCGCTCTGCCACGCATAGGCGTCGCCCAAATACTTAAAAAAAATTTCGTCCGTTTAAAGGAGGGTTTTCGCACTCTTTCTATGAAAACAGCCTGTCGAGCGTTCGTCCAAGAGAGGTTGATTTTCATGGAATTTCATATACCTAGTTCCGGACTATGAAAAAATGGCCGCTTAATAGAGATGTCCGCTTATTAGAGGTGTCCGTTATGAGAGGTTTCACTGTACTAAAATATATGCATAAATACAAAATTCTATACATATAATATTATTAATAATAACTGTTTGGAAACGAAACTTTTACCATGTTTTTGGCATAGCGTAGCGTAGCATAGCGTCCATTTTTCGTTGGGTTTACGGGGTATTTCCGTTATTAGTAAGGATGCGATTTTCGCAGCACTGTGTTACTTTTTGTCAAACAGAAGAATATAATTTTTCTAGCCCTCCTCGTTTTTGAGAATTTTACATTTCGGGACGCCCCCATATTTCGGTTACCCTGCAACTTATTAAAAAGAAATAAAATGTTCTCTTTGTAGAATCCAATGACGTATTCAAATTTTTCCTACGTTCAATAGTTAAAAAACAAACAGATTTGCTTTTTTTAAATGGGTTACCATATTTTTTAATAATGTAATTCAGTTCAGTTCAGTTAAGCTTCTCAGAAATATATATAATACTTTATTTTTAGTCTTAATATTATGCTCAAAATTTACGTTTTTTGAAAAAAAATATACGATTTTTTGGGTAGGACATGACAGATATTTAAAGAAAAGAACACCGGTTGTGGTGTCATAATGAAATATTCTTCTGTTTCTGTCAGAATATAATAATTCAATAAGTTGTTTTATAATTTCTAATTAATAATAAAAATCAGTTTGTCCTAATTATTACAGAAATATGGGTGGTGTCCCAAAATGTAAAATTCTGAAAAACATCTGGTATATCAAAAACAAGGAGGCCTAGAAAAATTCCAATTGGGGCATCTTTTGTTTCACAAAAAAGTAGCATAGTGCTGTGCAAACCGCATCCTTCTATCTTTATAGAGATACCCCGTAAAACCACCGAAAAATGGACACCCTGTACATGACAAGCGATAAACTAGTTGGTTAAACTTAGCCCAAATATATGTATATCAGGAATCGAAAATATTAGTACATTTTATTGCGTCAATTTAAAAAGCGTCAAAGAAATCTTACAAAATCCTGAGTAGAATTCGATCGATGCCGATATATTTATCGGTATAGGAATCGGCATATTCATTTTGAAGTTTTTAATATTTTTGTTTTAGTTATTATAATTAAATAGAACAAATTTAGGGCAAAACAAATTTAATACTGAACAAAAACTGCCACACGAAACTTTTTTTACCACTTAAAAAATATCAGTTTAGCCACTTTCTGTTTTTGATTTTCGACTTTAGGTTTCGATTGTTACGGAAACATTATTTCTTTTAATTTGAAAAGGTTAGATATTGTTGTTAGCTGTGTAACCAGTGTCATTTGTCATATTATTACTTTCATGTAGAAAAATCAGCGGCTTATAAAGCAAAATACATGTAGTTTGTCTACGACCGAGACCGACAGTCAAGTCTGAGGAGAAACACTAACCAGGGGAATCACAAGGCTGTCGGGAATTCCCACCGACCTATAACTATGGATACGTACAACTTATGGGGTGTGCAGTAATAAGTTAAATTTTATGAGTGAAAAAATGGGTTGGTACGCACTGTTTTCCGGTCATTTTTAAAGGTTGCTCGTCGGTTGTCTTGCGCACAATGTTGTCGCCGTCATATAGGCAACCTCGCCGTATTGGTGCCGGTTTGGTTGCCAACCAACGATTTGAATCAACGCCGATCGTCCAGAATCACTTCTGGACGTTCAGTCGTAGGGATGTAACGATATTAAAAAGATATCGCTACGTGGACAATAGATATCAAAATTAATTCTAAAAGTGGCTTTTCTATTATGGGAGAAAATAGATTATTTCCCAGTAAAGAAGGTCTTGGTGCCAAAATATTGCCGTGTAATTATTTTCATGAAGGGCGAAGTACGGTCCTGTTCACCGGTTAAGGTAAATGGTTTATCAGTCGGCATTGCGCATGACATCTGACGATCAGCAAATACCACTAAAAAAAGAATAGATTCCGACAATTTTTTGCCTCTATTTGAGTCGGTCGACGATAACCGAAGCATGCCGAAAGCTGCTCGGCGACCACTGCTGGCTTTGACACAGCGTTGCCAGTCTTTTAAAATTGTAATATATCCATTACTATTTTAACACTTCAATTTTTAACATTCTTGTTGTGGGGCTCCCCATATGAAATTTATGTTCAATCTGAAGGTGGCCCCCATCTAATAGGAAAGTAACATAACATGTTTTCTTCGTACTCTTTTTACTCAGACGCCGTTTTAATTAAAAGGTTTTACCCATTTAATGGTATGTGAAATGAAAGAATAATATCATGGTATTTAGGTATATTTATTTCATGAACATACAACAAAGATTGATGCTAAAATACGACCTAATTATAAGGAAATTAAAATATTTTTTTAACTAGTCCATCTCTCAGTGGAGTAAAATTATGAAGAGGTAAAGAAACTCGTCGTCTGCTTCAGTAGTTAAATAAACAATATTTTAATTTCCATACATGTTTCGAAGGCTTCAGTGGAAAATTTCATATGGGGAGGCCCACAACAAGAATGTTAAAAATTGAATTGTTAAAATAGTAATGGATATATTACAATTGTAAACGACTGGCAACGTTGTTTGAAAGCCAGAAGCGGTCGCCGAGAAGCTTACGGCATGCTTCGGCTATCGTCGACCGGCTCAAATGGCGGCAAAAATTTGTTGGAATCTTTTCTTTTTTAAAAGTCTACTCCTTTAGACGAGAGTTAAAAAGCACTTTAATATACTGTCAAACTTGTGTTATAGTACGGCCGCCCGTTACCAGGATTTCAGGCTGATCACGACCTAAAGTTTTTTGAGTTTTTTGGTGATTTAATAAGGACTTGAGAAGGAAATTAACAAGAACGGACATTGACAACGTTGCGAAATCATTGAGAATCATTTTTACATATGTAAAAAAGTGGTCGTAATAGTTATCGCGCCTCGGCCGTTCTTTTTGTTTTTTGACTCAGAGTGATGTTTTTGAGATGAAAATAGTAACTGACATTTTCCGTGCGGTGAATCGTTTTGGTTTGAGAAAAATCGAAATTTGTTTACAGCGGAGAATTCAACTTATCACGCCTCATCCGTTTTACTTGTCGGATGTTATTTTTCGTTATTCGTGACCGGAAAAATAGAATGGACATTTTCATCGACGGGCAACCGCAGTGTTGGATCTTAGGTATGTCATTTTTTTAACGCTGTTCGAGTTATCGCGCCTGGTCCGTTTTCAAGTTGAAACAGTGTATTGTCGCTCGGAAAATGGGGGAAAAATATGAACTGACATTTTTACACACGCATTTTTTAGCAAACCCGTTTTCAGTCAACACAGTACGTGTATCAATAATAATGCAATATGGGGACATAGCTGATGCTGAGTTGTTATAGACAACCAAGCCACACAGCAAGCCGTCCCATGCACGCGCCCTATACCGCGATCATGAATTATACAGATACAAGATCCGACTCCGCTGCCCTCCCTGTAGCTGCGCAACACGGAAAATGTCCATTCGACTCGATTTCTTTACATCCTTTATTTAAACTATGGAATTTTTGCAACACTCAAAACGTCCGTTGTCGATGAAGTGTAGTAACAAAAAGACGATCTGCTTTATTACGGACTGAAATCACTCTGACGGGTAAGCGCAGCGTTGCCGAACTTTTTCGCTCGAGTAAAACTTTCTTATTTTTTATTAATCTAGCGATTAGCCATTGACTAGGTGAAGGCGTGATAACAGTACATTTTGGAAACGGGCTGCCGTACTATTAAGGTGAGTTTGAAATATCGGCCCTAAGTCTGAGAAATATTGATCAGGAGAACAAACCCGAATGTTCGGTATTCGGGAAATCCCCATATTACTAATTTCTTGCCATGGCGCAGCGTGTCAAGCGTTTAACTTAATTGCACTGTTGCCACTACTAACGGCTATTCGTAAAAAAACGTAATACCCAATTTCACCATTCCAGTTTTTGTAAAATTATTCGTGCATAAATGTGAGGCGGAGTAAAAAGACGTCAGCCTGAGCAAAACTCGGACTATGCAGTGAGTGGTGCAGCTCGAGAAAGTCACACTCGTGGAGGATGAGTAGGAATTTGACTGGTTTGTGAACTGGATTTCTATTACATAATTTAATTTAGTTTTTCTATTTTTTACAGAATTCCCCAAAATGGCTGACCAAGATTATGATACCAAACTTGAAACTCTTCGGAGGTACATTCCGTTTTTGGTCAACATGATGTCTGAACTAAAAGCGAAAGGCAACAGGGAGGCTCAGTTGAACAAGATCCAATCCCTACACGATATGATCACGGATACTAGAAAAAAGTTAGTGCACTTCTGGCTATTTTAGCATCAAGAAAATTAAAGCAAATAAATTTAAATTTCTCGTTATTATGCCATCAATATTTTTCTTTTTAGATTAAAACTGGAGACTCTTAACAGATGTGAAGAAGTTTTGACAAATATATATTACAAAGTGGTAAGTTTGTTTTTAGGCCTCTACGATGGGTGGATGGAATTGTTTTTTTTAAAATGATTTTAAAGTATGTATTAGTAGTAGTATAGTAATTAAATTACTGGGTTTAGTGATGCCGCGCCGTTTCATCTAGTCTTCTGACTGGTTACGTCATGTCACTGATATGTCGATGCGGTCAAGCTGCCCGTGTATAACATAATATTATTAATTTAATTTGAATATAGTGGGTTATTATTAAACATTAAGTGAACCATCGGCGCTAATAGCGATTAAAATTCCAAAAATGATTTGCGCACTGTAAATCTCAATTCGAATAAGTTATATTAATATCGCATATCATTACCACATATACAGGGTGTTATGGAAATGACGTATTATATTTAAACTGGCAAATCCCGAGATGAAAATAAATTGAAGAAAAATACACTTTATATGAAATCTCAAAATTTACGTGGCCGCTCCTGAGGCCCTTCGCAATCAATATTTTATTGAGGCAGTCCCCAAAAGAGGTTAGCGCATTATAGGCGATGTTGTCATATTGCAACACAGAATTCTAAGCACACGTGTTCAGTTTTTGACAACAAGACGTCTTTGATGCGCGTTATCACTTCTTTTTCAAACTTTTTAGACAAAGAAAACTACAATTTTAAGGTACATACTCTCTTACCTTCGATCTTATTTTTAAATAATCCGTTTTATAATTAAATTCCATAAAAAATAAAACACAAAAAGTATGTTTTTCAACAAAACCAACAGTACATAATGTCACACAAATTTGAAATCACATCGCAACATTTATTATTATGAATTATTTCACAACAAAAAAAATCGGGCAATACAACTAACAAAACGTTTAAAATTCGTATACGTCAAGCACGTGGAACCCTCAACAACGTCGTTCCACTCCCGAGTCTCGAAACATACTGAAGTATGAATTGGCGCGCGGCCGGTGTTAGCAATGGAGACACACGCGGTGTGATTTGATAACACTGTTGGTATACTTTAGTGACCCACATTGTTGCTAAGTGAATCCAGATGGAATGGCGCGACAGTATGTGGGTAAAAAGGGGTTTTATCTTATTATTTAGATATTCGATTTAAAAAAAAAGTATGTAGACTTTCTCTAACACACCCAAGGAGTCATCCATTTAAATAGTCATTTCCATAACACCCTGTATATAAACAGTATATTGCTAATACCATCTGTAATTATGTCCCCGCTATGGGCATCGAAGGGGGCGCTGTGAGTTTGCGCAGTTCGGAAATTTCCTTGTAAAAGTTCGACAGGACCGAATTTCAACTTTTTTAATGTAAATTTCACTGGTTAGTTAGGAAAAATATTGCAATAAAAATTTCGATTAGTTCGATTTAAGACAGCGTTCCATGCATACGATTTCGGACGATATGATGATCCGACGGTGCCCTGATCGGTGTAAACTTTTGGTGCCAAATTCCGTCCGAATATTTGTAACAATCGACACGATGACCTTTATTTTAACTTTCATCCAACGTCGTATATTTCTTAACCTCACTTTTTTTTCTAAACCAAAAATTAAGAATGAATTGCCTATTTTGGGAATTATTATCAGCTACTAATGCACCAAATTAAAAATTCATTAATTTTAAGGTTAGGTAGTTATCACATATATAATGTATACAAGCGACACTCTCTTCTTTTTTTACAATCTCTTTAGTGAAATTCGGTTCCGGCTTGGATAATGTGACAAGTAAAATATTTTCGTATATGTACATACATACCTGAAATACTTTATACCTGGTATTGATTCACGACTTTTGCAAAAAAGCACTATGCACTTGTGTCCGTTCATCTTAAACAAAACAAGCCACTATAAATAATAATATAACCTACCAAACAGCGAATTAAATTAAAAACTTCTTTACAAAAATTGTTGTTAGGTAATGAAAGTTTATAAGCACTAATATACCGACAACAATGTGGATGAACCACTTTTTATTCTGTAATTTGAAAAAGCATCCAGAACCAAAGATGGCGACGAATAACAACAACCAAAAAATGTCGGGCCGGCTCTGACGCGATCGAAAAAATTTCCACCCTACTACTAACTCAATAGGCCTCTCCCACACTTTATGTATTTTGAAACGTTCGTATTGGCAATATACTGTTTATATATGTGATCATTACGCGATCGAGTTCCCCCCCACTCGCTTCAATAATTATTCGACCTCCTTCGAAATGAAGATGGTGCCTCTAGAAACCGCGTCAAAGCAAATGTACGTCGACGCAAAGGTTGGTGCCCTTGAATGTATTGTAATGTATCGTGAAGACCGAAGTGAGAACTGTTTATTATTCCACCACTGAAAGGCCATGGAATTTAAAACTGGTCACAAAAACCTGGAAAAGTCAAGGAATTTTGTAGTTGTACCCAAAATCCTGGAAATTTGATATGGCAACCAGGTACTTTTTTTTCTTTGCCAAATTGAATTCCGATTACGTTGCGAACATTTCCTCTCTTTTTGTTTAATCTCATTTTTTGATAAACCATAATACATGGTTGGCAAAAATAATGAAACACCCTTAATATTTTCATAAGCATGTATAGTTTCGAAAAACTCTATGACCCGTCAATTTTATTTTTTTACAATTTTGAGAATTTTTTGTATCTACAGGATTGCTAAAAAAATCGGGGCACACGTCAACTTTAGTTTTTTCAATGAAATACCCCAAACTTTATTCGATTTTTGAGTTCTACTTGAAATTCTGAATATTTTTCATGTAATTACCCTATCTCGATCTTCAGCTGTTTTCGAAATCTAAACACGATGGCGATGACCAGGGAATTAATTGATAGGGAAGAAAATAATATTAACTTTATTATATAAATAAAATAAACGTCTAGCTTGTATTCAGCGTAATTTTTAATTCTACCAACGCCTAGCGCTTTCGGCCTCTAAACGGCCATCATCAGGGCTAAGGCTTCGTCAAAATCACCCCAGGCACACAAGAAACATACCATAAAATAAAACATAAAAGATATTACACACCCTTAAATTCAACTGTAGAAGTGAATTTGACAAGATCAGCGTACAACCGGACCCCCCCCCTCTTACCTTTATTGTAGTAACCTGGTAACAAACCACAGTATTATACTTATGTAGCTACAGTAATTTTAATTTAAGTATCATTTATTTATTTCCATGAACATTCCCATCTTGGTTGTATTGTGATATCTCGAAGCTGAAGATCGAAATCGGGTATGTTTCATGAAAACTATTCGGAATTTCAAGTAGAATTCAAAAATCGAACAAAATTTGTGGTATTCCATTATCGTCCAATAAACGAAGCCCTTAAAAAGGAATTTTAGTAAGAAAGCTGCTTTTTTAAGGAAGGTAGACTTTATAATGTGAAAGAACATTTGAGTACTATTTTAAGTCTATCGCTTGCACAAGAGTTTAAAAAAACCTCCAAATGGGGTTAAAAATAATTTTCTGGTCTATAACTCTTAAACGAAAAATAATATGGAAAAAAGTTTTTACAAATGTTATACATCATTAAATTTCGCACAAGAAAGGTTATTACTACTTTTTTCTTATCTACAACCGATAAGCCGTACGAGGTCCGAAAACAATTTTTCGACCAGAACTTTAATAAATGGAGCTTAATCACAATATGGCACCACTGTCGTCCTGGGACTAGAATTGCAGCGTCAAAGTAGGGCATTTTACAGATAGCAGAATATGATCGGATTTTTAAATGTTGAATAATCCCGTAAATGTTTTTTTGCGGAAACAGGGTGCGCAAATAATATATTTATATCTATACGTCGGTTTAGATGAAATGGTGGGTAGATTTAATAGGGTAGTTTTCATTTCGATAAATGTTCAAGTGCGAGTCGGACATCGCGCAAAACCGAATGGGGCTGCTATATTATATCGATATACAGTGAGGACGTAAAGTAAGGAATAAATTCATTATCTCGCAAACTACAATTTTTTAAAAAAATCGCTCGGACCCTTCGATTTTGTTTTTCGAACGCGCATATTCGGACATAAAATGTAGATATACAGGGTGTTGTAAATAAGAGTGACACAAAATTTTTTTTTCTTAAATAGAACCCACTGTATATTATTGCATGTACGGATTCTTCGGAAAATCCTAAACATTTTTCATGTAGCATGTGCTATACCTTAGCCCAAGCGTTTTGGAGTTATTCTCATTCAAAATTTGAAAAGTGAAAAAAGTCATGGAGAAAACAAAGAATAAAATTATTTTAAAAATGTCTTATTTATCGAAAAAACAGTTAGGTGAACTCAAAAATAATTTTTCTAAAATAAATGTTCGAAGTGTCTTCCGTTGGTCAACTGACAATAGCTTAACCGATCTACAAATTCTCGCTGAACATTTCGAACCATTTGGGGTGTAATTTGCCGAATTTCTTGCCGGATGCGATCTTTTAAATCATCTAAACTTGCAGGCTGGCTTTTAAATACTTTTCCCTTAAGGTATCCCCATAAAAAAAAGTCGAGTGGTGTTAAATCGGGTGACCTTGGCGGCCACTCAATAAAACCACCTCTTCCAATCCACCTGTTTGGAAAAGTATCGTCCAAATATGTACGAACTCCCACAGCGAAATGTGGGGGAGCACCATCTTGTTGCAACCAGGTATTATGATGTGGCAAATCGGGACGTTCTAACTTAGGAAAAAGGGTGGCCAGGGCTGGAACAAGTTCTTGTTCTAAAAAACTCAAGTATCTCTCGCCTGTTAAATTTCCGTCAAAAAAAAGGCCCTATAATAATGTCATCGACAACGCCAGCCCACACATTGATCTTTTGATTAAATTGTGTGTGTCCTTCCCTCATCCAGTGTGGATTTACATCGGACCAATATCGATAATTTTGGGTATTTACGTCACCATTCAAGCAAAATGTGGACTCATCGGAAAAAATTATATTTTTTACAAAATTTCTGTTTACGAAACACATATCCTGTAAACGCTCACAAAATTCAAGGCGCCTCTCAAAGTCCCTTTCCAAAAGTTCTTGGAGAACTTGCATTTTATAAGGATGGTATTTATTTGTATGCAGTATTTTAAGAACTGTTGTTTTTCCAATATCTACGTCACTTGCTACCTGCCTAGACACCACATGCTGGTTATCTTGAACTGCTAGTAAGACTTCTAATTGTTGATTTTCATCAACTTGAGGACGACCAAATCTAGGGACATCTCTTACATGACCGAATTGCATAAACTTGTACTCAATTTTGCTTACTGTTGATTGTGATATTGGCGGACGATTGGGGTATTTTTGATTAAATAACTCACAAGTTTCTTGCTGTGTTCTAACCCTATCACCGTAGCCCATCATCATCAAAACCTCTATGCGCTGTTGCTCAGTGAGCCGCATTTTAATATAATTTAGTTATGAAAAAACGAAATTGAGTCTTTTGAAAACTAGTAAAACGTTAGGAAAATACACATAAAACTGACAATAACAGTAACTATTGACATTAATTCTTTTGGTTCTTGCATCATAACTCCAAAGCCTACTTGACTTTTCTTGCGCTTCACGCATGCTGACTACAGGTTTTCCTCAGCGTGCATGAATCAATGCAAGTCTTGATTGATTGCGAAATATCTGATTTTCAAATTTTGAATGAGAATAACTCCAAAACGCTTGGGCTAAGCGCTAGCTAGCACATGCTACATAAAAAATGTTTAGGATTTTCCGAAGAATCCGTACATGCAATAATATACAGTGGGTTCTATTTAAGAAAAAAAAATTTGTGTCACTCTTATTTGCAACACCCTGTATATCTACATTTTATGTCAGAATTGCGCGTTCGAAAAACAAAATCCAAGGGTCCGAGCGATTTTTTAAAAAAATTGTAGTTTGCGAGATAATGAATTTATTCCTTACTTTACGTCCTCACTGTATGTATATTAAACAAAGAATCTCCCAGAATAGCATATGGCGTAGATTTTTTCGGAAAAATTAGTGCATGTCGAACGCCGGTCGATCGATAAAGGCATTAATATGAAGCAAAACATATTCCAGAATAACACAACGTAGTTTTCATCTCTTAAAAATCGATGAAGTGCGTGTCGGACACCGGCCGAAGCTGCTATATTGGATAAATCGATAAAATTAACACTACAGATATTTTATGGCTATTATAGGTAAAGAAGCTAATAAAAGCTATATTTTTTATTTTAATTTTTTATGCTTTTTATTAAGAGCTGCGTTTAATATCAGGTTGCTCTAAAAACTTTTTCACATACAACATAATTTATTTGCTCTACCCTACAAAAATCGTATCTCCACACTTGGTAATGAGCATAATTATTATTTATTTACTTTACCTTTTATTTATTTACAAATACACATACAAATTATGCAAAATACACCCCAATAAAATTATGATATTATGTTAAATTATTACAACCCATTTAATATTTTTGGCCTAATAGTTCATACATACCTTTCACAGAGTTATTTACACCATTTCACAAAAATGTTTCACAAAACCTTAAAACATGTCAAAAATACAAAATAATTATACTATAATAAAGTACCGAACATACCAAGTCCAAGTCTTAATTGGCCGATAGGCAGTGTTGCCAAGTTGAAAATTTAATGCCTTTGACTTTTTTTTCTAGTGTGATTTGTTTACCAAGTCCAAGTCTTAATTGGCCGATAGGCAGTGTTGCCAAGTTGAAAATTTAATGCCTTTGACTTTTTTTTCTAGTGTGATTTGTTTCGAAGCTACGGGTCAAACAATATTTAAAAGTAATTGTCCATCCCTTATGCAAGGGTTGAATACAAAATAATAATGAAGTGTCTTTTCAAATAATAAAATTTGCTTTCCACCAAAAACGCAGCTTTCTAGCTAAAATTCCATTTCAAGGGCTTCGTTTATTGAACTAATTAAAAAAACTATAGTTGACTTTTTAAGCAATCCTGTATAATACAAAAAATTCTCAAAATTTCTAAAAGTGAAAAATAAAATCGACGGGTCCGAGAGTTTTTCGAAAAAAAAACGTGGTTATGAAAATATTCTTTTGCCAAATGGCAATCTACATAATAGTAAAAAAAATTAGAAATAAAAATAAACTATTTTTAACAGATCTGAATTATAACCAAATATTTGCCTGGAAAACTTGGAAAAGTCATGGAATTTTGCAGCTGTTGAAACGTCCGAACCCTGCACCCGGTTTTTTAAAACCCCTTCCCGATTTACCCTTCATTGTGTGGTCATATGATATAATAATAGTTTTTACTATAGTAAAGTTGCAGAAACTATATTATTTTTCCAGAATCCCCTGTACAAGAACAAGGGCCTTCCTAACTCCAAGACTTTGCCAGGAATGGAAAGCGACAGGGGTTCGTCAACTCTTCCTGGCATCGAAAGCCCTAAATCCACTCCTGCAAGTCCCAGTCCAACGAGAGATATTTTTGCCACCAAGCCAGTGAACATTCCGACTGAGAAGGTCAATACACCATCTACTGGGTAAGAATAAAATAGTTAAGAGAGCATAAAATATAATTTTTTGACAACATTAAAGTTGATGTTCCCCATGGGGATCTGGTTTATTATTGAGGAATTTTTTTTGTGAACGGGCGCAATTCCAGGTTCCCTTTTGCTTTTTAATTAGCTACCAGAGCTACTTCTCATGGAATCCAACTTAGAATTTTACATAATATTAGTTCTCTCCGAATTGCCTTTAAAATAGTGTACAACAATAATATATAGGGTGTTGAAAAAAGGTCGGTACCCCGGAATAACTCCGGTGCATCGCATTGCAACGGAAAACGTCTGGGGAGAAACTTGTTTGGTTTTGAAGGAGGAATAGTTTGCAATTTAACCCCAACCCTCCACCCCCTCACCCCCGGGCGCGGGTGGGGGTAAGTTAAGATTTTCAAATGGAACCCCATATTTTTTATTGGCATAACGTATTCTCCGACCAAAAATAAACATCTTAGTCCGAAAAATGAAAACACGTGCAAATCATGTAATTTCACGCCAATTAAGTTGTTATACTTTATTTAGAGTAATTTCACGCCAATTAAGTTGTTATACTTTATTTACCCTAATTATGATAATTCCATTATTCACTTCAAATTTTGGATCGTTCCTCAATGATAATTAGTTTTTGGAAACCTTACACCTAACTACTCAAATAGCACAAACACGTCTCTAAGACATCTTAAAGATATTGGCGAAAGATGTTTAGGACGTCTTTAAAACATCGTTTTACGACATCCTAAAGACGTTCCCTTACGTCGTGTTTTCGGCATTATAGGTATGGTATACAGGTTGTGAATTTCTCTGAAACTTGCAGTTCTTGGAGATCTCACTATATCTTTATTTTTATTCGTTCCATTTTTTGTTTACATGAGTATATTATTTAAACCGCTTTTTTTCCTATCGTTAGCCCGTCGTAACCATGCCTGAATGGACACCTCAGTTTTCTTCTTTCTTGACGCTATATTAGCTACCTCAGCAGACCCTAAAAGTAAATGTTTACATTATTATAAATCGTACAAATGATTAACATAAACACCATTATTTATTACACTAATAGCATCAGAAACAAAATCAGTAACCAATAAATTAACATATTTTGATTTTTCTTTTCTTTTTATATACCTATCATATCGATCACATCACTAGTAATTCACTACCAACAATACTGCATAAAATATTTATGTATGTCCCCTATAGCAAGTGTAGTAATTAATAAAAATTAACTTACCTCTATCTTTGTCAAACAGAATTATAAGCTCCAAAGCAAATATAATAAACTCAATTCACAATCACAAGCGTAGTTTAGAAATCTCGTCGAACGCCAATTCGCTAATGATGTTCACGCCATTTTAATGGATAAGCACCGCACCGTAATCCAGCATTGTCACATTTACTTAGGTCTTTATGGAAATTATGACCGGTGTACCGCTGTTATTTGTATATTTTTTACTTTCAAATAAAAAATAAGTATTTTATTTTTTAGAGAATTGATATAAACAAAAAATGTATTGTTCCCTTATACAGGGTGTCCGGGAACATGTGGGAAATCTCCCGGATATGAAGAAAACACGCGAAAAGAATACTATAGGTTCATATAAATTTCTTTCGTATCGGCCTCCTCTTCGGAGATATGGGCTCCCAAAGAGCACCATTGGAATCAAGTTTTTTACACATAATTATTGAACCACCTGGTATATTTCAATTATTTTTTAATATGATGTATACCAGGTAAGACCCGTCAAATATCTACCCAAGAAACTGTTGTGAATTACTCACAGCTGCAGGGACGGACTAGCTGTAACACTCATGGGCCCATTTTTTTTTACGCCCTGTATGATGAGAACTTTGGACAATGTTTTTTACATACCTTTAACTATTGGCTAAAAATTAAGTACTCTTCATTCATGTCGCTAATCCTAACCGTTTTCGGAAAAAACTTATTTTTAATTACTATATCATGTATTTAGCGTAATTTTCCACTGTAACCAACATAGTTTCAATAAAAAGTTGAACTTTAACTGCTTAGTTAAAACCCTCGTAAGAGGGTTGAACATGGGCTCCATGAAGTCTGATACACTCGCGGGCACGACGAATTGAGGACTGCTGTACCCGCCACAATAACCCAGCTTTGTTCCTTATTTGAGTACATTGAAACGTGATTCTTCGTAGAAGTTCCTCCCTACTATCAACCGGAGTGGAATACACCAAGGTTTTGAGATGTCCCCACAGGTAAAAATCTAATGGCGTTAGGTCGGGAGATCTAGGAGGCCAGGCAATAGGTCCTCGTCTACCTATCCAACGGTTTGGATAGACGTTATTCAGGTGTTCCCGCACAGCAACGCTGAAATGAGGTGGGGCCCCATCATGCATGAAGTACATGTTTCGGCGGGTTTCAAGTGGTAATTGCTCTACTAAATCATTAAATGCGTTCTGGAGGAACTCCAAATAAAGTATTCCATTCAATCGTGCCGGCAATACGAATGGTCCAATCAAAAAATTGCCAACGATTTCTGCCCAGACATTAATTGATTGGAACTGATGTTGATAATGCGAAACAATAGTTTCATGAGGATTTTCATCAGCCCATACATGTGAGTTATGTAAATTTATGATACCATTTTTGGTAAAACCTGCTTCATCCGTGAAAAGAATAGTGCTAATGAAGTTTACATTATTTCGTTGCTGATCCAATAGCTAGCTAGTTTGCAAACTGCATTATACGGGGAAAATCTTCAGGAATCAGTTTATGCACATTTTGCAAACATAACAGTTATTCTTGAAGAACTTCACGTACTATTGTTTTCGACGCATTAAACTGTGCTGATAATTTTCGAGTGTTCGTTGAAGGAGTATCATATACAGCATTTAAAATATTTTCCTCTAATTGCAGCGTACGTATTCTTCCCTGACCAGTATCATTACTTCTTTTTTCAAAATTTCCTAAAATTATGAAAGAAGTAAATAACATTACCTTATTAAAAAGAATCGCCCACCATTCTCCCTTAGACGTTGGTCAACCCGTTGAAATGTCTTCTGATCTGGAAGAGTGCAATTAGGAAATCTGTCGTGATATAACCTCCTAGCTTCCAAAGCATTGGAAGATGCAAGACCATATGTCAGATGCATATCTGCATACTCAATAAACGTGTATTCCATATTTCGAATTATTTCACAATTAATTTCACCACGAAATTCACAAATCAGTAAATTAATATCAAAGTAATAAGGAATCAATGTATCAGTGATGTGAAAGTTGACAAGTTTTAAAATGAAGGATATTTATTTACTTCGAACCTACCAAACTTTTCAAAGGTAACTCGAAAAAAAGTATCTTTTATCGAAATACGCTAAATACATGATATACTAATTAAAAATAATTTTTTTCCGAAAACAGTTAGGATTAGCGACATGAATGAATAGTACTTAATTTTTAGCCAATAGTTAAAGGTATGTAAAAACATTGTCCAAAGTTCTCATCATACGTTACAGCTAGTCCGTCCCTGCAGCTGTGAGTAATTCACAACCGTTTCTTGGGTAGTAATTTGACGGGTCTTACCTGGTATACATCATATTAAAAAATAATTGAAATATACCAGGTGGTTCAATAATTATGTGTAAAAAACTTGATTCCATTGGTGCTCTTTGGGAGCCCATATCTCCGAAGAGGAGGCCGATACGAAAGAAGTTTATATGAACCTATAGTATTCTTTTCACGTGTTTTCTTCATATCCGGGAGATTTCCCACATGTTCCCGGACATCCTGTATATAATATAACCACCTCTAGTTAGTACATCTGACAATACCGGTTCTTGTTGCGGCCTGTATAATAAAGATTTTATCAAACCCTTTTTATATTTATTGCAAGACAAGCCAATAATGTAGAAAAAAGTACAAAACGATGGCCTCGCAAAAACACAAATTATATTAAATTTAATGCTTCATAATTAAAGTTATATTTTTTATGAAAAAAACATAGGTTCTATCATCGTCCACTTTCTGACGTAGTAAAGACGTCTAAACTAAGATGTCTTAAATACGCTGATGTAGTGTTGTGTTTTTTACGTCCAAAGTACCCCAAAGACGTTCAGGCTAAATGGACGTCTTTAAAACGTAGTCTGCTATCTGGCTAGAGAACTAGAAACTAAGGGCTAGTGATACAAGAAATATTTATATTTTGGGAAAAGGTGCGATTCATTACTAGAAATATAAACAAAGAATTACAAAAATGTTTACCAATACGGAAAGCAGAATAACATTGTGATCTCTAATGTCAATCTCATAAGAAAAGGGCGCAACGTTTCCGTCGAAATTCATTGATCAAATGCTTCGCTGAAGATATAGAATCGCCCATTAACCACCACTAAGTGAATATTTTATAGTAATAAAAATTCCCATCTCGTAATCAGTGGCGGCTCGTAACCTATGATAGAGGGGGTTCACAAGTATGGTGAAATTATTTTTAAAATTTTATTTTTGTGTAACGACCAAACAATTACTTTCTAGACGTTTTAAATGTAGAAAGAAAAAGTAATAAGAAAATGCGTTAGGTAAAACATATTTTTACTTATTTTTTAATTTTACGCAAGGAAATACAACTTTTGGAAAATAAGAAAGGTTTTCTTAGTGTGTATAGCTGTCGGATCTTAACGTCGTCGCATGCAACCCTCGTAACAATATTTACACAGTCCACTACTAATACTACTAAAGCCATCTACGAGCTATCAAGAAAACCGAATGATGTCCAATACTACTACCGCCATCTACGAGTTATCAAGAAAACCGAATGATGTCTAATTCCACTACGCGATCTACGAATGCGTCATTAGGCGCAACCAAGACGAGAACAATAGTTAACTATTTTATGACGAGAACGAATCGAGCCACGAGACTGACAAGTTGGCATTCTTCATATTTTCAGTGTTTTTTTTTAGTTTAAATCCTTAAATAAAATGGTTTAAAATCATATCGAGTATCATTTATCGAAATACACTACATTTATCGACCCTACACAATAGTGCTTAAACGTAAAGTCCATTCCTTCGGTTCTTAATTGTAGAAAATTGATCAATAACAGCCTCATTAAGTTTGGAATACTGGGTTTATGTGTTCCCGCATCCTTCACTTAAATTTTTTTCTGCAAACTCAAAGAGCTAAAATTATTTCTTAAATAGTCCACCATCAACTATTCATTTTAACTTAATAAATAAATAATATTAAAATATTAAAAGATACACGCTCGAATTTCTAACTAGATGCACGAACAGACAGCAGCTCGGTGCACACAAAAACTGTGCGCCTTTTCCATGTTAAATCGCCATAGCCCCGCTATCCCCCTCTGTCATCCGCCACCTGTTACTAGAGGAACTGCATTACTTAATCGCACGTGCGAGTAAGTCTCGTCATAATCGCCATTTTCCTCGACCGAGGCACGGTTGCCGGATCTATATAGTTTGGTTTGACGGGATGATAAAATATTAGGGAGGGTCGTACTTTTTTAGTTTGACGGCACGATAAAATATTAGGAAGGGTCGGGCTTTATACGATAAATAATATTCAATTAAAAATTAATAATTTTTATTCGTTTTGTTTTGGGGGATACACGTGCGCATGTGCTCCTGTGGATGAACCGCCACTGCTCGTAATGTAAAACCAATCACGTGGATTAATTTAATATTTTACATCTAATATCCCGCTCTTTATTCCAGGTTGGGTTCACTTCCTGCCAGCAAATCTAACCGACCAAAAATAAACGTCTATAGCAATGTTGTAATACATCCAGCCAAAGATGCCTCACTTGCCATAGCAGCTAAAGTTCCTGACATGTCGAAACCACCTATTAGTCTGGATGACCTCAAAACACTGGAGGACGACGTCCAACAAAAAATAAGCGATGCAAAATTTGTTAATGCTTCTGTGGATGATCTGCAGGCGTTCCGAAAGGAGTTAGAACTTCAGCTTCGAATAGACTCTGTTACATCAACGATGAGTCCAGAAAAGATCAATAAAGCATCAATTAACACTACTGTTCGTAATTCCAGTTTATCAAAAAAACTGTCATTTACCGAAAACAAATCCAAAACGCAAAAGTCCCTTCCTAAGGCATCAAGAAATTCTAGTGGCCCTATAAAAGAAACTAAAACGCACACAATCTCCGACAAGAAATCGCCTAAAGAAAGAGGAGACACGGCCTCTTTTAAGATTTCGAAAGATTCAACACCAAATAAGTCTTCTCAGAAGGTAGAGAAAGATAGTTCAAACAAATTCGGAAGCTTGCTATCCGGTATTGATAATAAGCTTTTAGGAGATACGAAAAATCCTCAAAAAGGCGAAAGGAGGTCTTCTATCACCAGTAGCAAGGAGGATGGTGGTAGTACCACGAGCCTGTCTTCTGATACCAAAAAAACTGAAGGAAACCCCAAACCAGCTGAAGATAAATCAAATGAATCGAAAGATAAGAGTGAATCTCATAAGCATAGGCGATCATCTGTAGATAAACAGAAACATAAGCACAAAGAGAAAAGTAAAGACAAATCCAAAGATAGAACGGTCAGTGAAAAAGATAAAGATAAGAAAAAGAAGAGAGAAGAAAAACACAGAAGCAGACAACGTAGGCACGATGATAAATCGCAACAATTATTAGCAACAGCAGGTAAAGACGATAACAAAAAGGAAGGGATAATGCTACTATCGGATATTTTGTTATCTAACAGTAAACTTTGTTCTAATCAAGAAACTGGCTCTCCCAGAAAAGAAGAATCGAGTGCACCTAAGTGTGATAACAATACCCATACTTCCACCTCTGATCCTCTGAAAGACAAATCTCATGCGACAGATACATCTACTAGTACTTTAGAAGAAATAGTGCCGAAAGTTTCTCAAAATGTACCAAAAACAACTACCGTCTATAAAAGGTTAGCTGACAAATATAATCCGAAACCGAAATCAAAACCGGCTGAGACAGATATTCCAGATGTCGACAAGGCCGTATCGGACAGTATTGAGAAGTTGATGAAAGCATCACCTGCCCAGCCTGTATTGACCTCATTAGGTGAACCTAAGTCGGTGCTAGGGAGTAAGGGTTTTGAAACGACCACGTCTCGGTCTAATATTCCTGGACTTCCTGCTGAACAGTCAAAACCCGTTCAGCTACCAGAAATACTCCAGAGAATATTTAGTAAGCCTTTATTGGGAGATATTATTCCGAAACGGTTGAACGAAAATATGTTTCCGCTTACTGCTGCTGCTGCTGCTCAAAATAAGATAAGCAACCTTGGACTAAACCCCCATCCTCTGGAGCCACCTATTTTATCTCCCCCACAGAGACCTTTAAGTTTTCAATCGCCTGATGTTTCAAGAAATTCTTTAAATTTCATGTCACCTCCACAGGAGTTTGCACCCAATCATGAAATGGGTTCAAGACCAAATTTACATTTACCGATACCTGGTACTAAACGTGGACTTTTACCAACGCCACCAATTCCATCAACGTTGAGAGCGTTTTCCGATCACAACCAAATGATGGATTGTTCATTTGCTAATCCCCATGGTACTCCTCGCATGGATTTCGATGCCCCTTCAACTCCCATGCTTGATTTCGAATCTCCTCGAGTAGATTATGAGCCGCCTAGTCGTATAAGAAATGAATTTAACTCAAATCAAAGGTTTATACCTCCGGTGCATCAAGAACGCCAACTGAACTGTTATGATCCTAGAAATCAGAATTTTATGGGCCAACCTCAATTCCAACCTCAACCTGAAGTAAATATTTTTAACAATCAGTTAGCGCCTGGTAGGACTTATTATGGCGCGAATAATCAAATGCCTTTACTTAACCCTGATGGATCTCTCTATAGGCACGATCAGAACTTTTATCAGGAAAGGTCTTGGCACGAGAATGCTCGTTGGGGCCGAGACAGGCGCCCTGGAGATCCTAGAAATTATAGAGAGTATAAAGAAATGAAAGATCGTCAAGAACGGGAAGCTAAAGCTGCACAAGAAAAGCAGAAGGAAATAAAAGATCCCAGATTAGCACCTAGGGAATCTAAGGAAGATGGAGAAAAGGATTTTAGAGATCCAAGGTTAGTTAGGGATAATAGCGATAAAAATATCGGAGACAAACCAGAAGCGATTATTAGAGATCCTCGTTTATCTAGAGGAAGTGAGAAAGGCGTTGATCGAGATTTAGATCGAACTGTAGAGCGAGATCAAAATCGGGACTTAAGAGGCAAAGAGGATGAAAGAGATCTGAGAACCAGCGATAAGAGCAGGGATCCGAGAGACCGGGCGAGAAGTCGTGAACGAGCAATAACACGTTTGAGGGATTCTTCTGATTCTAGAAATTCTAGATCTAGAGAACAGGAAAGTCGATTTGATAAAATGTATGCGCGGACGAACAATGTATCACAACGATCAACGTCACAATCACGATCCAAGGATGATAAAGACGATGAAGACGAGTCCTTTATTTCGCCATTAGATAGCTTGTACAATGCTGGGGAAAAGGGAAAGACAGGTCGAGGTTATGGTGTTCAAAAGTTTAAAATTCCTAGGAAATCAAGAATAGATGATTTAAAACGACAAGATGAAAAAAAAGATGAACGACGAAGTAGTAGTGTTGGTAGGAAGAAACGTTATATTGAAATACTCGATAGCTCTGATGAAAGCGATATCAATGACGGTGACAACAATTCAGTTCCTGAAAATGATAGCGACGTTGAAATTGTCGAAGAAGATATATTTGAAAAGTTAAAAAATGTTAAGGATAAATCCAAAGAACAAAGTACGGAAACTGTAAAAGCTGTAAAGAAAACTGGGGGGAAATCTCAACCTCCCGTTGTGGATACATCCAGAATTAAGGTTATTATTAAACCCGACGTAAAAGACGAATTGCCGTGGCAGGGCGATTTAAAGTCACCAGATACTGCAGCTGAAGATTCAGATTTTAGTAATTTTGTAAGTGAATATGATAAAGAGTTTCAGTTGGAAAACAAGGAGAAGTCATTAGCCGCGACAGAACCTGAAGATATTTCAGAATCAGATAAACCTATAAAAGAAGTTATAACTATTGACGAAATCGAAGTCCAAATCAAGGAACCAGCTCTTCAGGTGGAAGAACCAACATCTTCACAGGATGTAATAGAAACTGATTTAAATAATCTAGTAGAAGCTGATAGTTCCAAAAAAATCGATGAGACGTTCCAAAATCTAGCAGAATCTGTTGAAGCTGATAGTTCTAAGAGAAGCGACGGTACTTTGACCCCTCAAGAAGCTACGATAAAATCGGATGAGCCCTCGGAACAAAACATTTTGGCTCATTTTTTCGAAAATTTGCTTAAAAGTAAAAATAAAAAGGACAAAAAAACAGCTTTGTTTTCGCTTATCGAAACATTTTCTGATAGTTTTGACACAAAAGAAATACAGAAAATTAGAAAAATAATTAAAGTAAATGAGGTTGAAGACGAAGAGAGTGAAGAAGAAGATAAAGAGCCAAAAAGTGTAGAGCATAAAGACGATAATAAAGACAAATTAGTAGACATTCCGCAGACATCTGCAGCAGCTACAATCCAAGATGAAGAACCCGTAGTCGGTTCCACCACCGAAGAAGTACTTTCAGATAATAATCAAGAATCAAAAGATACCAGTGTCGCCACCGAACTGCCAGAGGATGCTGAAACTCAGGTTAATGAAGTTACTAAGTCAAGTGAAGAAGTAGAGCAGCCAAATTTGGACGAGACCAAATCTGAAGAATCCCTAATTCAGTCGGATAAATCTGAATTATTTGAGACTTTAGAACCCGTGCTTGTATCAGTTGGAGAGAGGATAAAAAATCGAAGACGTAACCTAACGCCGCCCAAAACAAGAAAGAAGGGTAAAACGGAATTGGATATGCTTCACGAAGACATTCAGGACATGTTTATTAGAGACGGCGTTCTCACTGCAACTGGAAAAAGAATGTGCCGTATTCTTAAAGACGATCCTACTGTGCTTACCACCACGGTTTCTGAACTAGATGCTCCTACGGAACAACTTAAGAAGGTCCGGAGGAAGCCAGGTCCGAAACCAAAATTGAAAATGACCAAGGATGAGGCGCAGAATTCCATGAAGGACATGAGAATTGTTATTAAAAAAATGCCCGATGATGTTATAAATGCGAGTACTTCGACAACCAGGCGACTCAGAAATAGAACTAGGTTAAGTAGTTACGCGGAAAGTGATGATGAGAGTAGGAAAGTTATCACCGATATCACGACACACCAGCTTAGAAGAAGGAATTTACATGGTAGCTATGCTGAGAGTGATGACGATAGTCATAAGAGTAATGATATTGAGAGCGAACTTCCCGAAGATAATGAGTCTATAAGGTCTGAAATAGAAGGAGAATCATCCGGCGAATCAGAAGATGAAGACAATAAATCTCAAACTAGTGAAGGTGTACCGAAGCCGAAGGTTGTTAAAAGACGCAGGGGCGCTAAATGGGCCTCTGGGATCATTCCCAAATTAAAAAAGAAAAAAGCTCAGGGCAGGTCTCGAGAAAACAGTCCTAACCCGTCGCTCTCATCTTCACCTGATGTCGATGTTAATACTGTAGCCGAGTCTGATTTTGATAAATTGGTAGAACCAGACAAAGAATATTATTATGACTACACCAGTAAGGTAAAAATGATATGCAAATTGTGTAAATATATGGGTCACCTGCTTACTGGGCATTATTTAAAGGAACATCCACAATCCGAGGTTCTCTGTTCCAGAGTAGCGCCTCATGTTGCATCTGAAGCAATCGAAGACTTTTTAATCAACGGGAAAAGATATGAAAGCCTCATTAATAAAAAGCTGTCTACTAAATATCACTATTGCTGCAGAGTATGTGGATTTACTAGTATTACAAGCCCAATTTTCTTCTACGAGCATGTTACGACTCATACTGGTGAATACAGACATCAATGCGGCATCTGCGAATATTTTTCCGTTACCGGAAAAACAATGACTGGTCATTTTCTGTCTGCTCATCCTGATCAAGAGAAAAAAGCTATCCGAAGAAGTTATACGTTGGCGATCATCTTTGGATATATATGTGGAGAGTGTAATTTCCTGCAGCTAAAAGAAAAGAGCGTCGAGGACCATGCCAATATTTTTCACTTGGGCGAAAAACCTACTACTATTTATAAAGTTAATATGTCTACGATACTCGATCCAATTTTTAATAAAGAAGAAATAACACTAGAACCCAAACTAACTAATAAAGCCATATCGTCAACGGAAAATGATGCACTTGGTGAACTTGCCGCTGAAAATGAGACTATAGAAACTACTTTACCAGCACCTAAGAAACGAAAACCGGGTCCAAAGCCTAAAATTTCCAAAGAAAATAAAGTAGAAAATAAAAGTGAGGATAAGGAATCCTCTCCTATGCCTTTGATTCGAAAAAAACCCGGACCTAAGTCTAAAACTATGAATCTTGTAGCCATAGAACACGATACAGTGACTAAAGAAGTATCAGAAATACTTCCAGCATCTTCTACGGAGCATGTTGCAGAAATTCCCCCAGCAGCTCCGGCAAGAAATAAGCCAGGTCCAAAATCCAGAACACAAAAATCGAAACCTGCAGTTGTTGAAAACTTACCCGCTATTGAAAAAGAAAAGGTTTTAACACCAACGGACATTTCTTCTGAATCACCTCTAGAAAACGTAGCCGAATTAATTAAAGAAGCTCCTCCTACTAGAAGGAGAAGGCGGAGTCTTGATAAACTCATATCGGAAGATAGTGGAGATGATCTTGATACAATCATTACTCTTTCCAGTAGAAGTAGTAGAGCCGCCAAGGAGAAAGCTACTGCTAAACTTAAGACGTTGATGGAGACTAATGAAGGATTATCAACACGAAAGAAAACTGATACCGATACAACAAAGAAAGAGAAAGAAATTAACACAGAAGAGCCCGAATCAAATGAAGTGGTGCAACAAAGTAATCGTCCAAATGAAGCAGATCAAGGGGAGACAAATAAAGACACTCACGCGGCAAAAGAATTACCCAATAAGAATCAGGCAGAAAATACGCATTTTTCAGGAAACTCGCCGGAGCGGGATCTTAATGTTTTTACTTGTAAAACTGATATCCTTGAAGAAGAAGCAAAAAAGATCGAGGAAGAGCGGTTGCGCAAGATGGAGGAGCTTAATAAGTCCATTGGCTCCAGAACTTCGAAGCTTGATTTTACTGATAAGTTAAGCAATCGTCTGAGCAATGAACAGTTAATCGAACTCCCAAAAATTAGAGTTAAACAAGAACCAAAAGACGACTATCCGCGTGCTCTAGCCTCGAGGGCTGAAACACCCACGATGCCGGTGTTAGAAAAAGAATTGCCTTTACCTGTAACTAAAACTCCACCACTAACTAAAGTGAGCAAGTCTCCTTTAGCTAACAAAAAGCCAGTCTTAGAAGAAAATAATATGCTACCACAATCAAGTATTAATTTTAGGCAAAATAAACCAAACAGCTTGTTTTCTAATATGATTGAGAAGCTACAAGGCAAAGTAAACGAAGCAGCTGTACAAGAGCCAGGTCCAAGCACAAGCTCTCAGTCCCACAACGAGGAATCGTCTTTCAGCAATGCGGAACGTTCAAAAACTCCGGAAGTGTTGATTTCTATTGGCGACTTGATTACCGCAACCAGGAAAGATAACGAGATTATCTATTCTTGCCATGCAAATAATTGTTACGTCGTTACAAAAGACAAAATGGTATTTCAGCTTCATTGCAAATTTGGTCATAAAGATTTAGTAATGACCACATCTCTTTGCGATAAGTGTGGAGTAGTTATAGACATAACTCCAGATACTAGTTTGTTAGAAAACCTATATGATCATTTAGTATTTGCTCATTTGGATTGTATTACCAAGTCATCCAGCCTTAGAATGCGTCGTTTGAGTGGAGATAAACTGTCCGTTAAGCAGGAGCTAGCCGAAAAGAATTCTACTAATCCGCCATCCAAAGAAAAAAATACCCATGATATTGAAGCTAGTTTAGATACGCATACTCTAATATACATCCCCGCACATGGTTCCTTAGGACCAAACATTTCGGCTGCACCTACAGAACCGTTACAAGATGACGTACCTATGGAAACTGAGCCAACTCTAGTACCAGCACCTGTGACAATTCCTAATAATGTAGAAACACCAGCTGACGAAACCTTGGCTTCGGAAGCCACGCTAGAGCTTGCAGAAGACAATCCATTCTCATTTAAAATCGCCAACGTAGTTTCTCTAGCAAAATTAACCGGGTCTGAAGATCAAGCCCAATCTTCATCCAGTCAGAAGAAAGTAAAACAAGAACCACCGCTATCGCTGTTAAAACCGGTACCTCCTTTAACGTTAATTGGCATCCCTAAGCAACAGCCCTCAATGCAACATAACCCCTTGATTGTTAAAGAAGCTAAGTTGACATCAGCAGACCTAAGTCGTCCTAAAAAGGCTCCAAAGGCACTTCAGAAATTCGTAGATACCCCTGGGGATCTGTATAAGTGTCCACATTTTTATTGCATGTTCAGTACTAATGTTCGAACTTTCCTTGAACGTCATCTTAAAGTCCACAAATGTGACAGCGAAGAAATGATTCGGTGCGTCTACTGCGATATGAAAACCCCTTGGGAACATGTACCGATGCATATAGATATAAGACACGCAAACTGCCGTTTTGCTTGCAGCTATTGTCTATACAGAGCATGTTTAAAAGAATACGTATGTTTGCACCAAGAGCAGGAACATGCAGATAAAGAATATCTAGTTTTGGCTTTGCCCCAACACAAGGCGGCTAAAAAGTTTTCTGTTGCCGATGCGCGAATCGATTGCAAGGTGCTTTGCGAGCCATTTAGGTGCATTTGCAAAGGAGAAGGTGAGGTTACTCTTTTTTTTTTTTAGTAGAATCAATTTTTGTAATATCAAACTGTCAAGTTCAGGAATTATTCAAAGTTGGGTGCGTTAACCTATAAACGCTTCCGTCATAATCATAAGGTCAAAAGGTAAAGCGCGGTGGTTAAAAGTAATTCTGAAAAATTCTTGGTTCTTAAACTACATATTGCCAAAATGTTATAAATTTCATTTTTAAACCGGGAACGTCTCATTTTTTATGACCATAACATCCTGTACAATTCTGTATATTGTTTTGTATCTTTAACTACAACAGGGATTATTTTTACTTTGTCATACTTGTGGGACACTCTGTGTGTATTTATTGCAACAAGCTATGTAATCAGGTAGGTTGATTTATCTGGTAATACTACTATAGTAAAGCTCGCTCTTATTTGGCTGCTCTATCGCGCAACATTTTTAGTAGTGTTGTGATCGCTCGAGCGAAAAACCGCTTGATCACTCGATTATTGACATAACCGACATCGCTCGATTATTAAAAAAACCGCTCGAGTTATCTATTCAGGCGAAAACCGTCGCTCGTCACTTATTATCTTTCACTCGATACCCGAGCTTCGCTTGACGCTCGTATATTCAAACAGTTTTTCGCTTGATAGGAAATACTCTAGTTATAAATTCGGACGAAAAACCGAAAAATATCGCCTGTCACTTGATACACGACCTTCGGTCTACGCGCCGCGCCATCCGATTGGCGACGCTCGAGTTTGACGCTGAACAGGTACACGACATACGTCTTCCTTAAAGGCACATAAACGAGAAGGTGCATATAAAAAAAGTATGCCAAATCCCTTAGCGGAGTCATCGCGACATGGGTTTTGTAAAGTTTTGTTTTAACTGGCCAGCCAGCGCCGTAGTCTAGGTCTCCGATTGTAAATATGAAAAAATTAAAGGATATAATTTTTTAATTTTTATTTACTATAAACTCGAGAAAACTTCTCCAAAAATAACATAATAATAGAAATTGTAAATAAAAATAACAAAACGAACAAAAGGGTTAACAAAACATATAGAAAAATTCGTTGGTAATCTTATAGTAAACATTGTTAAATCTAAACAGGAACTTTTAGGTAACTATAAACATGAATTAAAAAATAATCATTTATTTTGCCAGTCGCGTAACTAAGCCTACATTTTTGAAAGGCACACAGTGGGCACCTGATAATTTAAAGTCGAAGAATTTGACGAGCCATTTTAAATATCTACTTATTTTATGCTCGTAGATTGAGATAGATGTGAAGAAAAATAACTCTTGGTAATACTTTTTGTTTTAAAAAACCACAAGAATAAATCCGAACAATAAATACATATTTGCGTGATTTTTTGCAGTTTTTTTGTTTGGTATCGAGACACGTGGTGGAAAAAAATCATTATTCACAATTTCTGGAATTTTTTTGGTGGCTACTGCAATTTTTTTAGCTAAACCTGTGTCCATCCGTAGTTACGTGCCTGCTAAATACCCCACCTGATCACATGTAAATGGCTAGGCTGCCGGTCGAGCAGTCGGCGATGTCATCGCATGGTGAATTGGAATTTCAAGCGATTCACTCGATTATTAAAATCGCTCGAGTATCAAGTACTCGATTATTAAAATCATCGGTTTTTCCCAACACTAATTTTTAGTGTTACTTTACATGAGATTTTTGACATTATAAAAAATATTTTGTACATACACAGAGCAATATTGCCGGCATATAGAATTCAGAAATTCTTTTTAGTCCTAGGGATAAGGTAAAAAAATGGAATGGATTATTTCATCGCCATGCTAAATAAGTACAAAAAGCTCAGATATGTCAAAAACTGGCAAAGTCAGACAAAAAGATGTTCTATAAAATTTGCTTAGAATTAAATGGTTAATCGAAAAATATAATTAAAATTACCATGTTGTATTTAAAGAACGGACGGTATAACTTGTGAATATTTTAGTTAAAGAGAGCCTACTACAAGTTCTAAATTTGATGGTAGACTAAAAACCACGATCCTTATTAACACTTTTATACGACACATTGATACACGATTATTTCAAACACAGATTCGGCACATGTCGACAGTATTTTTCCTTCTGTCACTTATAACAATCAAAACGTCGATCGAAGTTAATTGTGATCAACTTAGGTAATAAGTTGATTTTATTCTTAGATCGAATTTAAAATGAAATAAGAATTATCTTCATAAATATTATTTTTTGAGAGCAGATATAAACGAATCGACGTCCAATCGTAAATCGCCGCCTCGTAAAATAAAACACTTTCTAGTAGACGCGGCAGCACTGTACGACTGAAAAAGAGAGAGAGAGATAAGCTACCAATTTTGTGAGTGACCGTCGACTAGTTCCTCATAAACGTCTAAAAGGCCATCCACCATCAATCACCCTGTATTAAAAAATCCGATCAAAGTATAAAAAACTCAAACTTTACCAGCAATTAGTGAATACGATGATATTATAATCTTCGTTGCTAGTGTTGTTGTACGATTACGATTAATCACCCAACTAATCGTACAATTACGATTTCGATTATCAATAATCATAAAGTGTTTAGATAATTTTTTTCTGTAATATAAAAAATCGTAAAATAATCCCATTGATATTGACGATTACGATTAATCGTATAAATCTAATAATCGGCGGTTAATCGTAATTATCGCATCACTATTCGTTACTTATTTTTTAGTCCTTGTCGATGGCAAGCCACAAGTAAAAGAATACCTTTTTGAGAACGAATTCTCATACCATCTCGATACAGTTCATCACAACAAATTTGCACACTGTGGATATCCGGGATGCAGCTATACAGTGAACTCGTCGATGATGCTGAACCACTGGGCGATGTTCCACGGAATTTGTACTTACCAGTGCGGATATTGCAAAACAAGCAGTAAAGAAATAACTCGAATTTATACTCATTTTTCCCAGATGCATCCAGCGTCTCAGTCCGATATTTTGGTGAGAATGAACGACAACTTGCCAAAGGTAATGACTCTCTTGAATTAGGTTTATTCGCTTTATTGCAAAAGAAATACACTTCCCGGCAATAAATTGCGTGGCAGAGTGAAAGGACTTCGCCGAATGAAAGTATGTGTGATTCCCCGACAGTAGTCCGCCATTTATTTGTGAGTTGTAAGGTTAAAATCGTAAACAATGGCACAAAAATGTCGCGTTTTGAGTCTGAAAGAGAATATTGTGGTTGCAACAATTTGATAACAATGATTTGGGCGAGTTCATTAACATTGATAGCAATATGCTATTAGAAGATGATATTGACCCCATTCCTAACGATTATGTAGCCCAAACTGAAACCACATCAATATCTGACAACTCTGATGAAGAAGTTGAATGCAGTAATTATAAATTGTAAATGTCACCAAGTATCAACAAGCCATTAGTATGGCAAAGGAATTACAAGAGTATGCAAAGAATAGAGGTGACTCTACAGCAATGGAATTTTTATCAAACTTGGAATTACATTTTCTAGATTGCAAGTTTAAAGCGCAAATACGTCAAACTACGTTATTCGATTTTTTTAGCACTGCATCCTAACTAAAACTAGTATATTTTTGTTATGTTATGTTTATTTGCACATACATATTAATAATTTTGCATTTACATAAATTACCTAATAACAAATTTCCCATGGGCGGACACATTTAGACGCCTAAGAGAGGTTTCACTGTATTTCAGTATTTTACAATGATTTGCGATTCTTTAAACGAATATATTAATTAATAAGTACCTATTGTTATTGTTGCTACCATATTTGAACGAATTTCTAAAAATGGTTTCAAATAAAAATGATTTGGCAAATTCAATTGACTAGATACAATAATTTGTAAGGACCAAGTTTTTGAGCGCGCAGCGTTTATAGCAAAAATAACAAAATGACAAACAATAACGCAAATATAATCTGAAGAATTTTACATCTGTTTTATTAATTATGGGATGATTTGTTAGTACCTACCTACTTATATTGTGTAAATAGTAGTGTCAAAGATAAGACCGTTCGAATTCGGGGTCATATCAGATAAGATAGGGAAGTCGTTATTAAATACGCTATTTCCTGAAAATATTTTACGAATTTATACCATTGTTAATCTAGCTGAAAAAAAAATACGATAATTTTATTGTAATCTGCCGTTTGAGTCAGTTGCGACCAATCATGAGAAGTTAATTATTTTAAATCGGTATTAAATTATAGGAAAGGTCCCGTTCTAATATGAAAAGAAAATAATTCTATATACAAACCTTACACCCATTAATTAGGATTGATTTTTAATGCAGCAGCAGCAGTTAGTTAAATTGTGCAAGATAAACATAAGAAACAAGTTTTTTACATGCATTTCTATAGGAGTGTGTAAGATATATATGTAATAGCTTATTTTTTAAAATATGTAGTATTTTAACGATTAAAGTAGGTTACTATATTTGTAAATTATATTTTAGGATAGAGAATTGGGATATTCAAAAGAAGCGTTCCAGAAAATCTCTCACATAAGAAAGATCCCTCAAAACCTCCTTACTGCAATTGGTAAACGACATCAGCGTTCTATAAAACTCATTCATTTTACCGGATCGTCCGAAGAGACCGTTGCCTCAGAGGGCACATCCCCAGGTACCCATTTATTAACTCTGCCACCATTAAAACCAGTAGTGCCAGTTTCTCAAAAACAAAATATTATTTTTTCCAATCCTAACCTTCAATTGCTTGTAGCTTCCGCGACTAGTGGGAACGAGCAATTATATTTGGTACCGGCAGCGATGGTATCGCCGAATAAGGGACAATCTGTGACGTCTACGGCATCCATTAGTAAGGGTGTAGCACAAACGTCTTCAACAACTGCGGGCGAAGCCGTAATAGAAATAGATTCAACTGTGCAACTGCCTAGACCAACCGTCGCAGCTATAAATGAATCAAATCTAACCCAGGTTCCGGTAAAGATCGGTAACATAACGATCAATCCTCCAGGAGGGAAAGCGACTAATACTGCTGTTACTAGCACTACTACTTCCGCTTCTCACGCCACCATTGCAGTCTTGTCACGATCATTACTGGCGGGCTCATCCACAACGTATCAAAGATCGTCGAAAACAACAGGCAACAAGAACGAAAATCCAAAACGTACAGAATCACTTACAAGTAAAATCATCAGTAGTACTGCCTCCTTGATGCCTCCGACTCGAGCTGTATCTATTATTAAACCTATGGAATCTCGTTCTGGGGATTTGGTGATCCTGGGTCCAGGGGCCTCGACCAACGATAGCGGTTTTATGGGACCTATGATTGAAGAAACTTCACAGCATAGCAGCACAGGCCTTAGCGAGGATGATATTTTACAATCGGCAATACAAAGTATTCTCGATGCAGATGACTTGTCTGAATCTAATTCAAATATCTCGGCTTCTACCAGTAATCTTACAAACGAGCAATTATTAGATAATTCTGCAAACAGTGAACCTGCGTCAAAGTCAAATCAAGGAGGTGTTTTTGTAGATGTCGGAGTCCTCGACAGTTCTCCAAATACATCACGTCCTTCTACCCCACTACGAAGTCCCGTTAGTAAAACAGTCCCTCCACCACTAATTTTGCTGGCGAGCAGTTCCAAATCACTAGGAGTTTCTACTCGGCCTGCAGATGCACTCAAGAAGGACGAAACACAGCAAGTTGCTCCAGTAGAGCATGTAGAAGTGGCAGGGGGTGTACCAGACAACTCTCTTGTGTCGGAAGATGTCGATCCCCTAAACATAGAGTCAAACGATGATTCAAACTCAGACCAGCCTTGTTTCGATGACATTAATGTGGGTCTCGATTCCCCTCCAGAAGACCCCCTAACTATAACACCTACTTTTAATACAGACGATCCCTTAAGTATCGATGATTCAGTGGCGGCTACAGATCCTCTGCATGTAGGCGAAGAGCAGGGGGATGATTCTGCTGGTCAATCTATAACTGAGAGTAGTACCGGCCCTCTGTTGATTACGAGTATGCGGAGATCTACATCTATGATGTCAAATTCGGATGACGAGTCCGATAGTGGCAGTTCGGAGAAGGGAAAGAGAAGTGGACTTATGGGTAAGTTGTTTTCTAGGTTGCGTAGTATAAGTATACGGTAGTGACCAAAATTGACATTTGCTTATAATGTACATGTTCTGTTGCAATTTAGTAAAATGATGATTTAATCGGGATCTAATTACTTTTTTTCAAAGGTACTAATGTTGATGGGGGCAACTATTAATACAGGGTATTCAAACAATAAATTAAAAATGAAATTGATAGAACTGCAAAAAATCTACATTTTCAACAATGGAAAATCTCAAATTTTATATTTATTTTTTATTTAGCATTAAAAATAAGGGTAGGTTTGTATACGGTTGCCTATTTCGAAAATTTATAGTTTTCGAAATATTGTCACGCCGTGCGTATCGGCGCTTTCGCCAAATGGCACGCTGGGGGGTAGCGTATGGAATGAAGGGTAGACAAGTCTTCCAAAAAATTAATAACAACGGGATAACTGGTACCACAATATATATCACTGTTTTAAGTTCTATAATTATTATACTTACATAACGTATAATCTAACCAATAAATCTCTCGGATAACTCTAAGGGCGTATCTTTCAGGCTGTCGTCTACAGTGGCGTGCAGTGCAGTCATTATTTGAAAATTATTAATAATTAGTCCGGGGCTCTTAAAGTGGCATTTATAAACTTTGTCGCTACAATTCAGTTGTGCCCAGTTGCGTTTAGTTACGCCAGTCGTTCGGCTCGAACAAATGAAAACATACCAGACCATTTCAGTCAGTCAGTTCAAGTTTATAAATCAGAAATTGTTTCCCAGCGAACTGCAACTGCGAGCGCAGCGCCGCGCAACTGTACTAAACTAAATGTAAAAGTTTATAAATGAACAAACGAAGATTATTTAAACTGAACTTATAATCCGCAGCAAAATCGCCAGAAAAAAATATTAAATTGACAATATTCCGAAATCTACAAACTTTCGGAATTGACAGCATTATACAAACTTACCCTAATTTTTAATGCTAACTAGAAACTAATTATAAAGTTTGGGGATTTCCATTTGAAAATTTACATTTTTTGCAGTTTTCTCAATTTCATTTTAAATCTTATTGTTTGAACATCCTGTATTAATAGTTATCATAATATTACGAAAAATATATTAAAGCAGTTCCTTTTCAACAGGGAATTCCACCCAAATTAAATAATAAAGGCTTCCTTACACGAAAAATTAATATTTAGTTCAAGGTCTGCAAAAACGTCACTTACACACAAAACCTTAAATAAATATGTCACACACGCTTAGGCTTAGGTATATGATATGATATACAAAAGCTGCGTAGAATCTTGCGTAGAATTCAAAAATGTCATAATATATAGGGTGTTCCATTTAAAATAAGCAAGTTGACACCGACTTCCGGTATAACCGGAATTGCCACCAAATTGAAAATATTTTAGCCGTGTTACCCCCATCAACGTTAGCATACTTTCCAATTTTCAAAATTTTCCTATGTATAGTTTTCCATATACAGGGTGTCCCAGAATATGTGAGCAATCTCCCGGGTTCAGATGACAGGACAAGTTCATATACATTTTTCTTCCTACGTCTCCCCCTACGGAGATAGGGGCCCATAACGGACGTCGCTGGAAATCGTTGATTTTTAAATAATTTTTTAAGTACTAGATGTAATTTAATAATTTTTTAGTATAATGTTTACTAGATGAGTCTCCTTGATATTCGCCCTTTGACACGGACGGACTAGACGTAACACAAAAATGCTTTTTTTACACCCTGTATGATGAAGGAACGACAATAATATTTTTTTTTGGATACTCTAAACCTTAAGCTAAAAGCTCTTGATCAATGTCTATAAAATGAAATGTTTTCGAAAAAAATATATTTTTGTTCATACATTAAATGCATGTCGGCATATTCAGTATACGTAAATTCCATTACTAAGTTAATAACTAATAAGACAAAGGAGAAAAACCGCAAATTTCAAGACACTACCATAAACTGACAATGGCGTATATTCTTATTTAAATCGGTACATGTGAAAAATACCATAGCAACAACGAGGGAATTTTATGAACATAAAACAACAACCAATGCAAAAAACCATATTGAACAAAAATATTTTTTTTGAGTATCCAAAAAAAATATTATTGTCGTTCCTTCATCATACAGGGTATAAAAAAAAGCATTTTTGTGTTACGTCTAGACCGTCCCTATCAAACTAAATAAGCCCAATGTGTTTAATCATCTAGTAAACATTATACTAAAAAATTATTAAATTACACCTAATACTTAAAAAATGATTTAAAAATCAACGATTTCCAGAGAGAAAAATGTTTATGAACTTCTCCTGTTATTTTTAAGTGTTCTGAACCCGGGAGATTGCCCACATATTCTCGGACACCCTGTATAGATCGAATTGGTTCCCTAAAATATCTATAAAGTAGCTTCGATTTTGTTCGCTAAAAACACAAACAAATTACAATATTTTTCGATCTGAAACATTCAATTTAAATAAAACATTTTAACAGAGGAAAGTAAAACTTTTTTATTATTTATTTGTCAAAAAAGGTCGTGCAAGTCAACATCTTCACCATTTCCTTATACCTTTCATTTTATACTGATATATTTTTTTAGGTTATCAGCTTTACAGATGTATATCCTGCAATCTGTCATTTTCGTATGTTCAGTCATTCAAGTCCCACGTTGCAAATTCCCCGAAGTGTAAGATGCCTGGCGTCAGGCAGTATCAGTGTGTCCATTGTGAAAAGTCTTGGAAAACGCCACAGCGACTGGTGGATCATATCCAGACTCATGGACATCCAAGATTCATTTGCTCGTTGTGTAACGAAAAGTTTCCTGTCGTGAATATCGCAAAGTATGTATAGTTTGATTTTGGTTTTAACTTTAGATATTGTTTCATCATTTGCTCGTTGTGTAACGAAAAGTTTCCTGTCGTGAATATTGCAAAGTATGTATAGTTTGATTTTGGTTTTAACTTTAGATATTGATGTTGGTTGCGGTACTATAGTGTGTATTCATCGAGCACATGGCTATCACGCGCTGATGTGGCTGAATATTGGCTCCCCTGTACATTTTATAGAAAAACTGCATTATAACTTCTTGAATAGGCCGACATGATAAATCCATGTGCCGAGTTTGAATACAGCCAATCCTAAGCTATTCAATTAAACGTGATTGCAAAACCACCAGGTAATACAGCAAACACCAGCAAATAATTTCTATGACGCTATTACCAAAAATTGACATAAGGCGCATTTACACGGATCCAGTCGCTGGCGCCAGTCTCACTGTCGCGCCAACACTGGCATACTAGTGGCATTGTATAAACACTTTTTCGTGCCAGTCCAGCGCAGGCCGCCAGCGCTGGAGCGAATAGACAGCGCGTCTATTTTCCTTGCCAGTAGCTGCCACCCCCTACCCCGTAACACCCGCGCCAGTGTTACAGGCAACGTCTAAACACGTTGGCGTCAGTCGCCGTCATACCTACATGATTATTGCATTGTTTAATTTTAGTTTTTGACATAAAATGGCTCCTAAATTTAGTGAAAATGAAACGTTTAAGCTTGTTGAAATGTACAGAGAGCAGGAATGTTTATGGAATATCCGATGCGACGCATATAAAAATAAAGAAATGCGTACATCGGCTCTACAAAAAATTCAGAAAAAGATAGGTATGGAAGGCCTGACGATCCATTTTCTCACCCAAAGTCGCTTTTCCTTCCCATTTTCTTCAACTAATATGCTACTGAGCTCTTCTTTTAATAATAAACACATGTTTTTTACAATATTTTTTTTTTAACATTCGAATTTTCCTCGAATTCATCGTGTAAAATGACTTCCCAAGTCATGGTAGCGCTTTGCCAGTCAAGAATTGGCAAGCCAGTAAAACTGGCGCCAGTTACTGGATACGTGTAAACGACTTGGGTCCAGCGCTTTGCCAGGCAAGAATTGGCGAGCCAGTGAGACTGGCGCCAGCGACTGGATCCGTGTAAATGCGCCTTAAAGCTGAACATAACGAATAATGAAAATATTGTCACTGACGCTAATTTTCGTTTCGTCAATATAAAAATTTAATTTGCTGGTGTTTGCTGTACCTTAAGAGTTTCGTGGTTTGGCCCTCACGTTTAATTGAATAGCTTAGGTTTGGCTCACCAAAGTGTATTCAAACTTGGCACATGGGTTTACCATGTCGGCCTCTTCAAGAAGTTATAAAGCAGTTTTTTTATAAAGTGTACAGGGGAAATGTACAGGGGATCCAATATTCAGCCACCTCGAAAATTTCATGGGATTTTCTATGTACAACTTAACGATGCATCATCCGGTATACAACGTGTCCAAGATAAGGAGGGCCAGCACAGGGATCTCGGAAACCGTAAGAGATACGAAGTCGGTTAAATGGAGGTAAAGTTGCGCATTTACGTGCCTAATAATATGCCGTTCAGAATGTTTTAAAATTCCACGTAGTTCTGGAGATATCCGGAAGAACCGAAATTCTGAAAAACCGTTTTATTATTTTCCTGGGTTTTTTGAGATCGAATTCTAAAGTAAATTGCACTTTTACATTGTCACTTTTTCCGCTCTATCTACCAGCGTTAATTGTTTTGTAATCCGACGAGTCGTCTTCGAAGGGCCATTATCGACTTTCTTTTTTTAAATACGGTCCTGTTTTCCTGATATTGAAATTTCAGAGCTTTTTTTCTCCCGAATGCAACGATGTATGACACATTATGGTTTAATGACGTTTCGAGGGTTGTTTGAGCAACATCAGGAAATTTTGGGATACGGTCCTGTATTTCTCCTACTTTTATAAATAATATCTCATAAGTAAGCTCTAAATTTTTACTTATGTTGGACTAGTTCAATAAATAACAAATAATTTAATAATAAACCATAAATAAGTGAACAAAATACAGAAACATTATTTCAAACTTCTGTTGATTCGGGATTTAAAAGAAAAGTAGGCGCTTGAAACAAAAAAATTAAGATGATGACGCGTGATTTGTTTCACTTGACATTCCCATTGTGATCGTTTGAGAGAGTTTTAAGAGGTTTTCTATTTTCCAGAAAATATGGAACATAAATTTACAAATGCTGAAAAGTTTCATATTCTATCGCATGTTTTATTTTATCTCAAAAAAACTGTTATGTGGCAGTTAGAAGATGTTATTTATGCTTAGAGAATAACGGAAATCATTTTGAACACCTGATTATGTAGTTCCTTACTTTTTTCGTTGTTCGTTTTATTACTGTTTTGGAATGATTTTTGTTCACTTATATTTGTGGTTTATTATTAAATTATTTGTTATTTATTGAACTAGTCCAACATTAAGTAAAATTTTAGAGCTTACTTATGAGATATTATTTATAAAATTAGGAGAATACAGGACCGGTTTCTGAGATCCTTGTACTGGCCCTCCTTATCTTGGACAAGTTGCATAACTGTGTTAACATGAAGGGACCAAAAAATATTTATTTTAGGTAGGTCCACTATGTTTGCATGGTCATCTATTGTTATATTCGAGGATTTACCATTGTTATTGGGAAAATCCCTTAATCGACGATGAATTCTCGAAGGATTGTAGTTAGAGTTCGTTTGTAGAACAAATTACCGAAATCTATCGTTTATAGTTATTTTTTTTCAATTTCAGACTCCATATGAAAAACCGTCACAACATACAACAAACCAACCTGATCCCTCTAAAATCGGACAAAACCAACATGGACATTGACGAGTTCATGGTAAAACCAGGTCATGCAAATCAGCAAACGATGTACAAAGATAAAGAATCGGACAGTCCGAAACAGGCTGCCGAGGACAATACTTTCAGTCCCGATCAGATTAACAGTATTCCTATCAGGCAGATATTTAGTAATAACGTCAAGTGTGGAAAGTGCAACTATCAGACAAAAGTTAGGGTGAGTATGAATGAATAAATTAACTTAATTAATGTTTACAGATCATTAAGTAACAACGTATAGAGTTCATTACAGGGAATATTAATAGTACAATATGATCTAATAAAACTTTAAAAAATACAGTCTGCTTCACAACAAATTGTTTTTTAAATTGGTTACATGTTTCGCCCTTAAATGGGCATCATCAGACCTAAAAGTTACACTTTACAGTTTCAAAGAAAAAACCCCTAATACTTTTTCTTACCTAAAATACAATGAATCCCAAATAAAAATTAAAATGTTAGAACTAAGTACACACACAAAATATCTTAGTGTGCTGGTTGACCAATTTATGAAGTGGAGTCCACATATTGACTATGTTTCTAATAAAATTCGTAGACTCATACACAAATTTTATATATTAAGGGAATTTCTAAATGAGAAAACATTAGTGATGGTTTATAAAGCATTTGTGGGGTCACTAATACGATACAGAATAATTCTCTGGGGTGGTGCCTATGGCACAGTACTTATAAAGTTAAATATAACACAAATATATATTCTTAAAATTATATTCAAAAAAAAAAATAAAAGATTTCCAACAAATTTATTGTTTTTTTGGAGGATACTGTAAATATCAGAACTTTATATGTTAGCAGTATATGTAATTTTGTTTTGTCGGTATAAGACCAAGCTAAACTATGTAGATCACTCTACCGAAACGAGGACTAAATCTAATTACAAATTTAAATTACCAAAAAATTTAACAACCGCCAATAAAAAGTTTATGGATTACTTAGCACCAAAATCATTAAATTCTTCCAGATAATCAAAATCAATTAAAAATATAAAACTTTTAGTAAAAAGTGTAATCAGTATGTTTATCGTAATACAGAAAAGTTTCGATACTTTTTCAGTAATTCGCTTAATCAATAAGGATTGTGGGCATGTTTCAGGAACGTGTGTCACATATAATTATAATATATATAATATAAATAAAAATACAAAATAATAATATACATATGTATAATTTTAGAATTCGACACATACGGGTGTTTTGCACCTTAGGTGTCTATTATTGGTTTTTGCTATTCATTATATTATATTATATATTAAAAATGTTAAAATGTTAAATGTAACAGGTTCGATGGTAGTTCGGTGTGAACCAATAAACCCGAACAAACCCGACAAACCCGTTTTATAAAACCCGCTTAAAAATTAAAAGAAGAGAAATGTCTAAATAGTCAATTTGATGAGGCGCAGACTTTGTGTTTTGTTGTTTTTTATTACTAAAATCAGGTCTCTTCGAGAAATGGACTGCTTCTTCGAAATATATCTAAACATTAAAATACCAAAGAATTAATAACAATTACAATTAAAAATTAAAAAATTTTAACTGAAATACAGTACCGATTTACTACACTTAACTCAGTTATCGTTTAAATTACAGAAATACAATTTGGTGGCTTTGTATTTCATATTATTTTGCATGTTATAACATGACGAACTCCATTTTGCCACTTCTGGTATAACCAGAAATGACCTCAACTTTTGATTTTTAAATGGTACACTCAGTATATTTTTGGCTGCAACGATTCAGTATACCATTCCAAATTTAACGACAGGGTTGACACTTTAAATCATTTTTATTTTATTTTTTCATCTAGATTGCTATGAACTCCCTGAAATAATTTACTTCTAAGCCAAATTCTCGATAAAAATATGCTTTTCAAGTTTTGTTGTGTTTTGAATTTTTTACACACTTTTTAAAAAGACTTTTCCAGCAAACTCAATTTTTTCAAATTGGAAATTGGATCAAACCCTCATGGAGGACTTTTTGTCCAACAACCCACTAACAGTCCTTTTTTTAAATGAGAGATAATTTATTAAAAATACCAATTCTTGGCAAGAAATACAACAAGAAGCTCAAACAGCTTTGCATTTATATCGGTACCTATGACGCCAAAATGCTAACAAACAACTGAACATAATTACAAATTTAAAATAAGCCATAATTTGGCTTAGAAGTAACCATTTGAGGAAGTTCAAGCAATCTAAATGAAAAATAAAAATAAATATGATGTTCCATTTAAAGATCCAAAGTTGAGGTCATTTCCGATTAAACCGGAAGTGACAAATTGCAGTCCGTCATGTCATAAAAAAAAATATCACATACAAACCCATCGAATTTTATTTTTGTAATTTAATCAATAAAATAGTTATAGGGGCGAGCGTTTCTCCTGAAACACCCGGTATTTTAATTTTGTAACGGTCTAAATTTAGCCGAAGCATACAATATTGGTATCATCTGCAAAGAGTTTGACACTATCTTTTAACTTCAACCCTTGATATTGAATTGAATAAAGGAAAGTAGTATCCCCCTAAAGTACATCCTTGCGGAACTCTACATGTGATATATTTTTTGTACTTCTTATAGGTCCCATTTGAACAAATGAGGCTTATCGATTTTTTTTTGATAATTTTATTTTTCAAAACAAATATCCCTTAACTGCCTCTGACTTATTCAGTTGGTTTTAAACGGTCGTAATTTTCATACGAGAATTATATGTTGTTTCTTACATAGGCATCTGTCTATTACAGGTAAATATAGTGAGACATCTCCAGATGCATTTAGAAGAAAAGGCGGTGCCTGATACAGCTCCAGTTAATCCCGTCCCATGTTTGGAGAAGAATGAAAAAATGTTTGACAAAATGTTTAACTTAGCAGCTAGTTCTATAACGACTGGGGCGAGTAGAATGGGAGGCACAAACCAGGGTAATAATTATTTTCACAATTTTTTTAAATAATATGAATGTTAAAATTTATTATATGAAAATTGATAAATCGTGATTGAAATATGCAAAGCAATGAAAATACATAGTAGATTGGTATACATATCCACTTTGTAATAAAAGCATCGGTTTAAATTTTGAAGCGATAAGGAAGTAAATTCTTGTTATTTTATTTAACAGGATTCCGGAGTACCTGTAAACGAGTTTTCTTCCCAATCGTTTATTCCTGTTTTAGGAAAAAAATGTCTAAGGAAAAAAACCTTTGTAATAGAACTGTTACTCGCGGAAAGTCTATATTTTTTTTTTTCGGAAAATTTTTAGATTTTTTTTTTTTTACTGGTCCATATAGAAAAAAATGATGGACTTTCCTCGAGTTGTTAACAAAATTTAGACATCTTTCGTTAAACAATTTTTAAAAAAAAATGTATCATTTTCATAGGAGACGAAAACTACGTTTTTCAGCGTAGAAAATTGAGGTATAGACCCAGATCACGTGCGGTCCCTTTCTTCCGATTATCTCCGTTTCTGTCGGCGTACCGATCCCGGGCGGGCTCGACGCTGGAATTTATTGTTCGAACGGCAAAGAAAGATATAATTATTTATTATGCATTGCGATTTTCGTTTTCAACGCGTGGTATTGAATTTTTGAAGTGCAATCGAGATTTGTTGTGTTATTTTACTTCCTAGAAGTTGCTATTTGGTTTATATATTTTATTGGTTTTTATTCGTTAAATATATATTATTATTTGTCATATTTATATAATGGTTTGTCATATTTATATAATGGGAAAGTTCAAGGAACGAGAAAAGAAAGGAAAAGTTATGTCAAATTTCGTTTTGGGGGGGCCATGCATAGAAAAATTACGAAAAGTATTACCTTGGCGCGTTAGTCAAACCGGTATATATGGTATTTTTCGTGTTATATTGATGGGTCATGACCCCCACCCCCCCCTGGATCAGCGCTTGACCGCGTTGGTGTGAACAACTTAATTTTACAAGAATATGATGAAAAAAAAATCTGTGCCGTAGAATAAAACTATAGTTTAGTGGTAAACCATTGGACTTGATAGACTTTTATTCTGGGGTATAAAAATAATTATTAATTGTTAACGATTGATTAACGAACGATATTTTTCATATATGTTGATAAGGGCGTACAATGCGCAAATTTATAGGATGATTAACAACGTTTGTCGGTAGACGTGAAATAAGCTATCATGGTAGGATTTTGCTACACTGAGAAAAATATCCAGGTTAGTAAATAGGGCTAAATCGTATGTGTTTTTTTGTATTGTCAGTGCCAACCACATAATATGTGTATTAATTTTAGAAGACGTTACTATTAGTTTTACTTTTAACTTTTAGATCTAAAGACACTTACTTACATATTAACATATACTGTGTGTGTATATAGTTTGGAAACGGCTTAATAACTTTTGAGCCGTTAATTTTTTTGTACAAAATTTGGGAGTGGTTTATAGGGGAATGTAAACTTCTTTTTGAAGGAATAATAACAGACTGTCAAAATGGCTGATGGGCGCCATTTTCGGGAAGAAATTTAAATAGGAAGGGGGTCTTGCGATACATCATATTGAAGATACTATCGAGTACTTTACGATCTCAGAAAATTACTTCTGTATACCCGAAAACAAAATGGCGGCGTTTTAAAAATTGCATAGTTGGTATTTTTTATTATCCTTAATTTCATTTACCGTCTTAGGAAAATAAATACAACTTGACATAGTGTAGTAGGAATCAGAGAGCTACTCTTTCTTGAATAATTTATGGTGCTCAAATCCAAAATGGCCGCGGAGCGACATCTTGATAAGAAAAATTGAATAGGAAGTGAGGTCTTGCGATACATCATTTTTAAGGTCCTATCAAGTACTTTACGATCCCAGAATATTGTATACACAAAACCAAAGGGCGGCTTGTCAAAAAATAATATTTACTATTTTTTCTTTTGTTATATAACTTTAGATTTGTTGTTGTGATTATTAGTGGGTATTCTTCCTTACTTTTCAATTTTTTACATTGCCTATAGAAATAGTAACCCTTTCGCTGAGGACGAATTTTCGGACCTTGATTTTCTGTGTCTGTGGTGCGGTCGTCCGATATTTAGTAGTTTCAAATTATTTTGCTGTTGGGTCAAAATTTGTTTACAGGCAACTTTCAGTAAATCGGAATTTAAAAATAAATCATCTCAAAAAACCTGTAAAATTTTTAATAGGTTTCTTATAGTATCTAATTAGAGGAATTATATATGTCCTCGCAAAAGATCATCGTCACAAAGATATTGGGTCTATTTTTGTATTTAGCATCGAATTTTTAATAATTTAACGCCCGTCACATGGCTAATTTACTCTTCTGAATCATATAACGCCCATATTTGGAACTGAGTTATTTTAATTTGTCACTATAACAATCTTCCTATTATTTATAACAGCCCTGTCTTATATTGGCTTAAAGATTTGGAATGTTCTTTATAGAATATTAAAATACTCATAAAATTAGTCATATTTTTAATCTACCTAAGGTGTAAAGGAAACTTGCACATCAAAATATATCTTTCCTTAATGGTTTATAAATGGTTAATAAAAAAATATTGTATATAGCTTCGGATAACAAACCGTCGCATCAATTTTCATGCGTGACCGGTGTTACTGTGACCAGCGATACAAAAATGCATAAATTCGTGGATAACAGCTAATACAAGCTATATTTCTTAAACTTTGTTAGACTGAAATGAGTGTCTGTACTCAAGAGAATGACTTCGTGTAGTAATTTTCCCTTAATTAAGACTGCTAGGTCTGAGTTAACCCTGTGACCGGCGATACAACATAAAAACATACGCCTGATAAAAAGTATTCAATGTTCGAATTTATACCTAAATAAACATAATAAGGAACTTACCTAAACAGGAGCACACTTTACACAAATTCAAACACATACCGTCATATTTGTAAAACTATTAGGCCGACCTCTAGTGGCTTCATTTATAAGAAATTTCTGCCGTGACCGGCGATACATACAGCTGCAGGGACGGAACTTCTGGTTAATAATTGCGTTAGAGAAACTAAACTGTTGATCTTTGAACATTATTTTTTTAATACAAATTGTAGTAGGAGTGTAAATTATTTATATATAAAAGTAACTTTAGTAAAATGACGTGAAATATAAAAGGGTAAAGTAAGAAATTATTGACTGGGGACACGTGACCGGCGATAAATTTTTAAATTCAAATTATAGTACTGCAGCTATAGTCTAAAAAAAAATTTTAAAATTGCTTTCTATGTAAGCGGTTACATATATTTCGCAAATTATAATCATTTCTACAGGCAAATAGTTTATTTTAGTAAGTTATATGCTAAGGACTGAAAGTTGCCTGTAAAAATTTTTTGACTCTGCTACAGTGTATACATCTTAATTTAGATACAGGAAGTGGTACAGAGAGTGTCAGTTCATCTTTAGAATTGTACCTGTTATACTTGGGTGTATATACCGGGTGTTTCAGCAGGAACGCTCACCTCTATAACTTTTTTATTTTTTAAATTACAGAAATAAAACTAGTGTATTGTGTTGTATGTGATATTAATTTGCATTTTATGACATGTCGGACTAAATTTTGTCACTGCCGGTTTAACCGGAAATGACGTCAACTTTGGATTTTTAAATAGAATACCCAATATAATTTTGGCTATATCGATTTAAAACATCATTCCAAATTCAACCACGCCCATACGTCACTTTTTGACATCTAAATAATTTTTATTTTTTGATCTAGATTGCTGTGAACTCTCTAAAATGGTTTACTTCTAGGTATGCCAAATAAATTATGGCGGATTTTAAAGTTGTATTTATGTTCATTTGTTTGTTAGCATTATGGCGCCATGGGGACCTAGATAAATGCGAAGCCGTTTGCACTTCTTGTGGTATTTCTTGCCATGAATTGTATTTTTAATAAATTATCTCTCCTTTCTTAGGCCGGTATTAGACTATCAAATATATTTGACAAAGAAATTTTATAAAAGAAATTTTATAAAATATTTGAAGTGTAATATCAGTTCTTTTATAAAATATTTATTTTATAAATGATATTTTATAAAAGATAACAACAGACGATTATCTTTGATAAAAGATATTATAGTTGATTGGTAACGGTAGTAACCTCATTTTCTGACAATAAGGCATAAATTTGACATTGACTGCGACTGGTATTGGTATATAATACAACAACAAATTGCTAATTTCGAAGTATGGAAGGTTCGAAATATTGTACAACCATCAACACCCGGATTACAGAAACCGAAATAAAAGACTGGATATATTTATTTATTTATTTTAATTTTTTGCCTTGCAAGTTTCTGGGATTATGCCTGAAAGGATACATTGAGGTATGCGACTGCTGTACTGTAAACTAGCATAACTCTCTCCTGTTGCCATAAACCGAAGGGTAACCATAAGGCGTTCCTCAACGCTGATACAGTTCCTTAAATGTGTATTCTGTCGGGATATCAATGGTGATATCTTTAAAACAATAAAGTTAAATGTTTCGTCGTCCATTCTTAAATAGTTTTTATAACTCCTAATACCTTCAACTCGTAACTCCTGAAGGAGATTGTGGTGGATACCCCTTAAATTACGTTTGCCACCCAGGGCCTTACCCAAAGGCGCCTGGCTCTTTTTTTTCTTTTTTAATACTAAACACATTGTAATCACGGCAGCACTTAACGCTAGACAAGCTAATGCACGTCTATCGTTCATTTTTAATTGTAAAAACTTGACAAGTCCCTTCAAAAATTGTCAAAGTTCTTTGACAGTGTAATACTAGTAAACCTTTTATAAAAGATCTTTGTCAAATATATTTGATAGTCTAATACCGACCTTAACTTGACATAAAGGTGTGTGATATCAAATTGTTGGAAAAAAAGTGCTCTATCTTTTTGCCCGAGTGAGTCAATATGTTTCCATTTGAAAAAATTGAGTTTTCCGGGAAAAAGCCTTCTTAAAAGTTTAAAAAGTGTGTACAAAATTTAAAACGCAATAGAATTTGAAAATTTCATTTTTATCAAGAAATTGGGTTAGAAGTAAACCATTTTAGGAGTTCATAGTAAGTAATCTAGATGAAAAATAAAAAGAAAAATTATTTTGTCTCAAAAAGTGACGTATGGGGTGTCGTTCCATTTGGAATGGTCGAATGGTGTGGAATCGATATAGCCAAAAATACATATACAGGGTGAACCATTCAAACATTCAAAGTTGAGGTCATTTCCGGTTAAACCTGAAGTGCCAAAATGGAGCCCGTCATAATATGCAAAATTATGTCAAACTACATAAACCCACCAAATTTTATTTCTTTAATTTAAACAGTAAAAAAGTTATAGGGGTGAACGTTCCTCCTGAAACACGCGGTATGTGCTTATATATGCGTATATGTTACTACGAACGTTTTATATGCTTGCGGGTATGCGACTGTGTGTGTAGTACTTTTGCTAGTTCGCGTGAAAGTACTTATGCGAGTGCATTTATTATTATTATACTATATAGGCATAAGTAAACATAGGATATTTTATCGATATTATGTATTCTTGTGGAAATTTTGTATTTTTGCAAACTTCTCCTATGCTACAGTACTATAAAGTATCCGGCACTGGAGACTGAGCTAGGTTGAAAACCCCAAATTTTATTAATACTTTCTATTAGCATTAAAATAAAGATAAGTTTGTGTAAGGTTGTCTATTCCGAATATTTGTATAGTTTTCGAAATATTGTCAATTTAATATTGTTATGTGGCAAGTTTGCTGCCAATTTTTAGTACAGTTACTATACTAGTTTTCTATGACGGCTTTGAAAAACAGTTATTTTAATGCTAAATAGGAAATAATTAGAAAATTTGGGAGTTTTCATTTGAAAATGTAGATTTTTGCAGTTTTCTCAATTTCATTTTTAATCTTATTGTTTGAACACCACAAAATATTATATAAAATCTATTAAATCAGGTTACTTTTAATAATATTTTCAATTGGAATTAAATGAAAAACTTTCTTATAGGAAAAATTAATTATTATTTTAAGGTCTGCAAACGTCAAAGACATAAGACCTTAAATATGTCAAATACACTTAAACTTAGGTATAGGACATGATATACAAAGTCTGCCTGGAATCTTTCGTAAATTCCAAAATGTAATAAAGGATAATCCATTTAAAATAAGCAAGTTGACACCGACTTCCGGTATAACCGGAAGTACGACCATATTGAAAATATTTTAGTCAAGTTCCATCAACATCCAGCATACTGTTCATTTTTCGAAATTTTTGCTATAGTGGATCGAGTTGATTCCCGATGGGACACCCTGTATATAACTAGAGAAATTTCTCTCTGCCACTTTTCCTATAGAAAAATGTTTCCTAAAGCTGTGCGATACATACATGAATAAATTGTTTTATTAAATTTGATTTATTTAAATATGAAATCTTTATAATAATTGGTTACGTTGGAAAGTAAAAATCAAATACAACTGCCAATAGTGCCAATGAATACTAGCTGAAACCGCGACCCACCGTCGGCGTCGAGCGATCTACATTATGCCAAAGTTAGTACAAAGCGCGAAATGAAAAATAAAATATGAACAGAACAGAGGTCAAATCGGAGAATTCGACTGACCCGGCGTCCACGTACCTTCGACCGATCCGCCCCGTGCTACAGAGCGCGAAATGAACACGGGTCAAATCGGAGATTTCGACTCACTCCGGCGTCCTCTTAATTATATAATTTGTAGAAACAACCTCGTACAGGAATAACCAAATAACACCAGAAACATAATATTTTTAAACTTAAAAATGAAATAGCTTTAAATAAAAGCTAGTTATATTAGTTGCAATTATAAAGCTAGCGGCAATATTATTCTCGAAAAAATTGCTAAATTATTGATATTACTCGTACAGGGTGTCCCAATTTTTAAAAAATACAGAAATTCCACTTTTTTAATACTTATTATTTTTTAATCTAATATTTATTATTTCTTATTCTAATATTTTTTATTCTAATATTTATTATTTTGTATTCTAATATTTATTATTTTTTATTCTAATATTTATTATTTTTTATTTTAATATTTATTATTTTCTATTTTAATATTTATTATTTTTTATTTTAATATTTATTATTTTTTATTCTAATATTTATTATTTTTTATTTTAATATTTATTATTTTTTATTTTAATATTTATTATTTTTTATTCTAATATTTATTATTTTTTATTTTAATATTTATTATTTTTTATTCTAATATTTATCAGCGCAGGTATTGCTGTCAACATGTGTTATTTTGAAGGTTATTTTTATTTGATTTGCAAAATACAATGTTCTTTATCATACGATGAATTATTAGTCTAAATGGTTTCAACACATCCTTCTCTGTACTTTACAAGGATTAACTCGTACGACAGATGCATCCGGCCGCCCTATTGCGCCGTGGGCGGCGTATAGGGAACCGCTTCTTAAAACCTCAATTTTTGCTTTTTTACAGAAAAAGAGAAGGAAGAGGAAAAATATCCCGAGTTCGTCCCCAGCCACCGGCGCTACGTGTGCTCAGCCGATGGTTGCTCGTACCTATGCCCAGAGGAGGGAAATTTAAAGCACCATCTTGCAGCCTTGCACGGCGACGATTCCGGGTTTATGTGCAGCCATTGTAAGAAGAGAATCGAACCTACGGATCCGGAGAGCGTTATTAAGCATCTCAAGCTGCACGGGCTGCATCTGTACAAGTGTCATTATTGTAACTTTGTGCATCAGCAGAAGCACAAAGTCGAGCGGCACATAACCGACGGACATTTAGATGCAGCTGTCAAAATAGTTACTGTCAGGTGAGTCATTATGTTTGCTTTCTGTAACATGTAACTGTTAAAACGTTAAACTTTTAAAAAAAGTTTAACTCTTTATATGAATCGCCCTGTATTTGATGGTATTTTTGAATGTACCTACAACCAAACTACACAGGGTGTCCCAGAATATGTGGTCAATCTCCCGGGTTCAGATAGAACACTTAAAAATTACAGGAGAAGTTCATATGCATTTTTCATCCTACGGATATACGGGCCCATAACGGACGTCTCTGGAAATCGTTGCTTTTTAAATAATTTTTTAAGTACTAGGTGTAATTTAATAATTTTTTAGTATAATGGTTAGTAGATGAGTCTCCTTGAAATTTGCCCTTTTAAACACATTTGGCATATTTAGTTTGACAGGGACGGACTAGACGTAACACAAAAATGCCTTTTTTTACACCCTGTATGATGACGGAACGACAATAATATTTTTTTTTGGGATACTATAAACCTAAGCTGAAAAAAGGTACTCTTGATCAATGTCGATAAAATGAACGGTTTTCGAAAAAAAAATATTTTTGTTCAATATGATTTTTTGCATTGGTTGTTGTTTTATGTTCATAAAATTCCATTATTGTTGCTATGGTATTTTTCACATTTACCGATTTAAATAAGAATATTTATGCCAGTGTCAGTTTATGGTAGTGTCTTGAAATTTGCGGTTTTTCTCCTTTGTCTTATTAGTTACTAACTTAGTAATGGAATTTACGTATACTGAATATAAATCATATTGAACAAAAATATCTTCTTTTTCGAAAACAGGAAGAAAAATTTCTATGAACTTCTCCTGTTATTTTTAAGTGTTCTATCTGAACCCGGGAGATTGCCCACATATTCTGGGACAACCTGTATAGAAGTTTTTTTTAACAACTGCAGAACATCAGTAGAACTTACAATATACAGTTAAATTGTTCTGTAGGCTTTTAGCACTATGCTTTTGATGTCTCCTAAATGATATTATACAACTTGTAGGCTTATTGTAAACACAGCCACAGCACCGGTGGCCACACGCTGTGGACACTGTGTTGTGCACCAGTGGTCTCCAATTCCAGTTAATTCAATATACGGGAAGAAATAAATAGATGTAAAGGAAAGGGGTATCAAAAAGTTACAGCTCCCGGCTCAATTTTTTTTTGAAATTGTTGATAACACTCTAAAAAATAGTAAATCGAGTCGAACGGACATTTTCCGTGTTGTGCAACTGCAGGGAGGGCAGCGGAGTCGGATCTCGTATTTGTATAATTCATGATCGCGGTACACGGCACGCGCATGGAACGGCTTGCTGTGTGGCTTGGTTGTCTATACACCCCCCCCCCCTTTTCGAGCAACAATACACGATTTCTGCTTGAAAACGGACGAGGCGCGATAACTCGAACAGCGTTAAAAAAATTACATACCTAAGATCCAACACTGCGCTTGCGCGTCGATAAAAATGTCCGTTCTCATTTTTTTCCACTCACGAATAACGAAAAATAACATCCGACAAGTAAAACGGACGAGGCGTGATAAGTTGAATTCTGCGCTGTAAACAAATTTCGATTTTTCTCAAACCAAAACTATTCACCGCACGGAAAATGTCAGTTACCATTTTTATCTCATAAAAAACAAAGTCAAAAATAAATCAAAAAAAGTCAAAAAATAAATCAAAAACAAAGTCAAAAAGTAAAAAGAACGGACGAAGCGCGATAACTATTACGACCACTTTTTTTTTACATATGTAAAGATGATTTTCAATGATTTCCCAACGTTGCCAATGTCCGTTTTTGTTAATTTCCTTCTTAAGTCCTTATTAAATCACCAAAAATCTGAAAGTGATCAGTCTGAAATAACTGGCTACCAAACACACTATTGAATGGTCCGTGATTATTTATTTGTCATTTTGGTTTTTTATTAACTTTTGTATTATTTAATTTAATATGTATTTTTGTTGAAATACCCTGTATATTCTAAAATTATTAATTTCCATTTTAGAAGCATGGAATCGGAACCACAAGAATTTGGCAATACAGAAGATATCGCAACGGCCCCAGCGGTTTCGACTTCGAAATTCAAGCCGTGGCGCTGTTGCATGTGCAAAGTAAAATGTTATACAAAAGAAGACATACAACAGCACATTGTCCATAGGCATGATATCGACACCCAGTATAAATGTACCCTTTGCGCATTCAAGAACGACAACGACAATAGTTTTAGAAATCACTTTAAGGAGACACATCCAAATCACGATATTGATGTGATACTTGTATATCAGAAGGTAAGTTGTGGATTATTATTAATGGATTTCCTAGGAAGTAATCGTCAAAACGCCATCATGATAATATCATGGTGGTTCGAAATTCTATATCAATGAATTTTTACTCATCATCATATAAAGTGTGGATCCATACGGGGGAAAATTCGACGTCACCATAAGTTCTTGCTTTAAAAAAGACCAAAAATTACAATTAAAAGTGACATTTTATTTTTGTGTAACGACCAAACAATTACTTTCTAGGCGTTTTAAATGCAGAAAGAAAAAAAGTAATAGGAAAATGCGTTAGGTAAAATATATTTTTATTTATTTTTTAATTTTACACAAGGAAATACAACTTTTGGAAAATAAGAAAGGTTTTCTTAGTGTGTATATTGCTTAAACGTAAAGTCCGTTCTTTGGTTCTTAATTGTAGAAAATTGATCATTAAAGTTTGGAATACCCTCTATAAATTTTTTTCATATATTTCATTTTTAAACTTTCTAAGTCCCTAGATTTACCCTTTGTGGTCTGCGTTAAATTAATTTCGGGTCAGGTCTCGTCGAGAAATAGACTACTTCTTTGACCTCGAATATACCGATGTCTTGATCATTATACAGGCAAAAACAAAAATTGCTTTTTTTCCCTTAATTTCTTAAGCCTTGTGGAAAGATTGAACGGTATAATTCAGATTCATTATGTTTTGTTTCAAAGTGTGACATTTTCTTAACACAATGTTTTTTGATTCACGTCATAATCTGCTTATTAGAAGAAGATACAAATTTTAATAGAAAGTATTGCAGTTTTTCAATTTTATTCACCCAGAAACATTGCCAGATCGGCGTGAAGAATGGGAAAATATTCCTCAAGAAGTAATTCGAAACTGCATTGAAAGAATGCCACGTCGTATTGTAGAAGTCACAAGAACACGAGATTGCAGTACGCGCTATTAATTTTTGGATATTTGTTTATGTTACTCGGTAATTTTCCGAATTGTGAATAAAATTGAAAACTGCAATAGTTTCTTTAAGAATTTGTATCTTCTTTTAACAAGCAGATAATGACGTGAATTAAAAAACATTGTGTTAAGAAAAGGTAATCCTTCAAAACAAAACATACAGAAGCTAAATTCTACCGTTCAATTTCCACAGGGTGTTAAGAAATTGAGGGTAAAAAAAGTAACTTTTGATTCTGCCTGTATAATGATCAAGACGGTATATTTTGAAAACTAAAATTCATGCTAACATTCCGAGTGGATCGGTAGAATATCTTTTGTAACTAAACGTATAGAAGGTGAAAGCCGCGATGAATTCAATACCTTTTTGGACCCTAGTTTAATTCACTACGAGTGGTGAAACCAAATAAAAAAAAAATTGACTAACATATGGGGTTTAAATTTTAATTAGGTCGAAGAAGAGATACCAAAGGACGACACCGTCGTCACCCCGTTCGACACAACCCCCCTCTGGCAACGCGACAAACCACGGGTCCGTCATATCAGAGGCATACTCTTTGACGAATCTTCGCCGCAACCCATCAAATCACCGAAGAAGCCCACAAAGACTTACTCAGGTCCTAAAGCTGGTTCCAGTAATAGTACCAGCAGCCCTGGTGGCAGTGCCGCCAAGATTTTCAATAGTAAAAACTTGTTTGATTGTATTGATGCTGTCGCACGGGGTACATCGGTGCTTCATAAAACAGTGGGCACTGCTGCTGTTAAGGTGGATGCTGTAAGGAGTTTTTCCAAAGGGGTTGCTGAAGCTGGCTCTTCCAAAGCGGCTGTTGCAGCTGGTTCTTCCAAAGAAAGTACAATTGCTGTTAAAGAGAAAGCTGCTGCCAGTGAAAAGAAAGAATCTGTGGGAAAAGGATCCGGAAATAAGGAAGTTTCTGGTGTGAAGAAAGAAGATAAAGATGATCCATTTGATAGTGGAAATGATGATGTTATTGAGGTTAAGCAGACTGCAAGTATAATTGGTAAGTGGAAATTATACAGCGAGCAAACCCGAAAGAATCACAAATATAACGTACAGTGTGGTAAAAAAATAAGAAAATGTATTTAAATGTTAAGAGTAAAGTAACATCAATTTATATGATACAAAAAATTTTATTATGATAAAGTTGTTAAGACTCAAATTTAATATCAAAATATAAAATAACAGCCATCTACGAAGAAAAAATATTTTCATCTATTTTCTCTGGCTGAAAATATGGAAAACATCATTATTTCTAAAGGTAATGTAATGTATTTTGAAAAGTACAGTACATGAAGTCACTTATGATAGAAACAGGTGTCAAAATAAACGTCAATAGGATTCTTAAAAGTTAATTGCTTAAGGATGCGACTTACTAACCAAGGAAAAGTAGAAAGTGTGCTTATTGTGTTCAATCTACCAATGAATTGAAAAACGGAGACGAGCCTGCAACGAAATACAAGGATTTGAAATTGAAAACGCTGTTCGAAGATTTAGAAAAAACCTCGTTAAATACATTGGAAATTATGGTGGCTCAGCTGAAGCCTAAGAAAACATTTTTCTTACTTTCCTTTTTAATAAAATGTTTTCCATATCTGGGACAAGAAAAAAATAGATGGAATTTTTTTTTTGTGATGTCTGTTATTTTATATGGATAGATTTTGTTCAGATTTTGAATTGGTTTCGAAATGTGGTACTACATGACCATACACCGTGTCCTAGATAAGGAGGGCCAGTACAGGTATATCGAAAACCGTAAGAGATACGGTCGGTTAAATAGAGGCAAAGTTGCGCATTTACGTGCCTAATAATATGCCGTTTATTTTTTGTTCACTTATTTGTGGTTTATTATTAAATTATTTGTTATTTATTGAACTAGTCCAGCGTAAGTAAAAATTTAGAGCTTACTTATGAAATATTATTGATAAAATTAGGAGAAATACAGGTCTGTATCCCAAAATCTCCTAATGTTGTTCAAAAAACCCTCGAAACGTCATTAAATCACAATGTGTCATACATCGTTGCATTCGGGAGAAAAAAGCTCTCAAATTCCATTATCAGAAAAACAGGACCGGATTTAAAAAAAGAAAGTCGATAATGGCCCTTCGAAGACGACTCGTCGGATTACAAAACAATTAACGCTGTTAGATAGAGCGGAAAAAGTGGCAATGTTAAAGTGCAATTTACTTTTTCGATCTCAAAAAAACCCTGGAAAAAAATAAAACGATTTTTCAGAATTTCGTTTTTTTCCGGATATACTCGGAATTTTAAAACTAGTCGGAATTTTAAAACTTTCTAAACGGTATATTATTAGGCACGTAAATGCGCAACTTTACCTCCATTTAACCGACTTCGTATCTTTTACGGTTTCCGAGATCCCTGTACTGGCCCTCCTTACCTTGGACAAGGTGTATAACCTTAGATTTTGAAGAAAGATTTTTATTTTGTCCAGAATGTTCAAATTGAAAAAATATGGTTATACAGTCATTTTTGAAAGTATTGCATGCACTATCAATAATCTCAATTAATTTCATAACTTAGTTTTAATGCAAAAAAAGTCACACCGAGGCTTTCAGAAAAAATATCTAAACTCGCAAGTATCTAAAGTGATTTGGCAACCGCTTCCGATGATCAAAGGTAGAAGAATAAGGAAAACGTCTCACTCCCTCGACACAGCCGGCCACAGCGCTGGCTCGTCGTGTCTTGGGATGGCGTTGTTGTCTCATTGTTCAATAACAATGACTTATGTTGTTCCGCGGCAAAATCCCAAATCGGACCACGCGGTCCACTGATAAATACTCTTAACATTAAATTTAATTCTTGACAACTTTTTTCTAACAAATTTTTTTGTACTATATAAATTAATGTTACTTTACTCGTAGCATTTTTGCACATTTTCTTAATTTTTGTACGTTGTAATTCTGATTTTTTTTCGGCGATTTTAGTATGAATAAACAATAATTTTAAATACATTTTTAATTAATATATTTTCGGTAAGCAACACTTTTTATGCAGAACAGTATTTTTCCTAAAGTCACAGATGAAAAGTTTTCTATATGGTGCCAAAATTTTCACACACGCGGTATGTTCGTTGTAGCGCGGGTTGATTAAATCGTCCTTTTTAATTTAACGTTTACAGGGTGTCCAAAAAGTAGGTACAGTACATTATGGTAATTTTTTTTTATCGGAACAGTTTTCAAATATGCGGTAGTCATATTCTTGTTGAAATATTTTTATTTATGGACACGTCGACATTTTTTTGTGTATTTGTGTAAATTGATACATGCTTTTTGTAATTTATAGTTATCGATTCTGACAGTGACACTGAATCTCCACCGGCGCCGAAAACCGACGATTCACCAAAAACAAAAGAGAAAGAAATCATCACGAAACCATCTCCGAAAACTAGAAGTCTTAAACGTCAAAATACCACAGATCTCCTGCAAGAGGCTGTTAAAATGGCCAAGATTGAAGACCCAGATCCGGAGGATGAAGATGCCGTTATGGTAAGGAAGTAATTTATTTAGTGGGACGTGCAAAGCCTCACTAAAATGAACTGAATTCATTATTTTGGGTCTTAACATTCTAGCGTAAAACTCAACGAAATTTAAAAACGGAAATACACTCGCTTGTCATCAAATTCCGCTACCCTGAAATTTTGGTCAAGTTTGATATTTTATTATTTATTTTTTATGTGATTTTCATGATTTCTTATCATTTTGTAGATCCATTTATTCTGTTTTTCCTGAATTATTTTATTAAGTAATATTTTTCGGTTAGGCTATATTATACAGGAGTAAATCAAACTGTTGTTTCTTGTCTTAATTTCAAGACATCTTGTGGAATAATCAAGTAGCAAAATTATTTCAAAATACCTACCAGTTTTCATTTAGAGTTTGTTTTTTGGTTCATGTCAAAATTTTTCCATAATTTCTGATGCAATATGAATTCAGTATTTCCTTTGACAAAGTGGAGGTTCTGTAATGGTATGAACCAAAGATATTACAAACTACAGATGGAAAAATGTACATTTCGAGCCCACGCAATGACTGCAAACAGTCTTTCCCACCTCTTTCGGTCATTATTGCAGCATAGCCAGATTGACATATTTATCGCAACGGTATCTTGCAAATTCCCAAATAAAAATTTGTTAAATACAACTGGTTTAAGATTAAACCGCAATTGCTCTTAAAATAAATTTATTTCCCAATAGTTTACTATAAACTGTGAAAAAGCGCTGAGAGATTCTATAAAAAACAATTTTTATTATACTTAAAAGTATCAAACGAATCTTGAACTAATCCAACTGCACTCTGGCAACATCTATTTCTATTTTACTACTGCGCTACGATGCGGACCCAAAAGATAAGCAAAAGATGAATGAATACTAATCTCGTATACATTGCGTGGTTTGTCCTTTGATCTAACGGATTGTTATATATTTTTGTTTATTATTGTTTTTTTGGTTTTTTTGTCATTATTGGTGAAAAATTGTCTTTATAAACAATCATGGTGCATTCATTTGTAGTTTGTAAAATAGTGGATCATATAAATAAGGATTTATCTTTTCATCGGTAATTATGGTTATGTTTTAATATTTAACCCATAAACATAATATACATTGGGAGACGAACACTCCATTCATAAAACACCATTTGTTTACAATCATGCACAGTTAAAAAAAATGGCAACGCTGTAATAAGGCACGTGTTTAGATAATTTCGATCTAGCATTACTCATAAATATAATTGCAGTAGAAATAAATACAAGCAACATTTCTGCATGAAAAAATGAATGAAAGTGCCAAACTTCAGTGTCGCACACGTTACCCAGACAGCACAGAAACGTCCGAAACGATTGGACGTCCAATTGATTTACTTTTTTGGCCATTCGGACGTCCATTAACTGGATCATTTCTGGACATCTACGTCCAATGGACGTTCAATGGACTATACAGATGGCACACTTCGGTACGTTCATAAGACGTCGGTTTTCTGACTATATTTGGACGTTAATGTCCATTTTTGGCATAATTCTGGACATATTTTGTACGTCCATTGGACCTTTTCTGGATTACATTTGGATCATTATAGTATCTCATTTTGGACGTCCAATGGACACATTTCAGAGGTCTTCTGGGCATCCATAAGACGTCCGTTTTCTGGTTATATTGGACGTAAATGTCCATGTTTGGTATAATTGTGGACATATTTTGTACATGTGGACGTTCATTGGGATTACATTACTTTATTTTTCAATACATAAATAATATTATTTTTAATATTATATTTAAATAAATTTTAAGTCAGTTCTGAATGGCATCTTCCTTGTTTTTTGTCATAGTCCTTTCTCGGAAGTAAAGACTAAAAAAAACAAGTAATTTACAAATTGCATGTGCCCCTTGAGAAACCTCTGTTATAGGTATCCTAAATAAATAGGTGAAAGACTTACCTAATATGACTTCATTTAGATTTCAATTTTTAAATGGCCTTTTTGCTTGGCCCCATGATATGAGTATTTGGATGCTAGGGTATTTATTTTGTGCTTGAAAGGCAGCGTCTTACGCAGTCATAAAGATTTCTTCCACCCACTCTGGAGATTTCTTTAACCTAAAATAATTTAAATTTTTATAAAATATAAATTTACAATTCGAAGAACAAATTGTGACAAGAATTGAACTTGAAAAAATACTATTTGTATATGATCGTGCACGCCGATAATTACTTCTTGAAACTTTTAGCATTATTAAAGTTGAAAATACTTTCCTATTAAAGTTTTTACACTTCACTTCCATTCAAAAGGTGCACTAGTAACAATTAAAAACCACAAAATGTTGCAAAGCCACCAAACCCCCCCCCCCCCCCCCCCCCCCCCCAATCAACGAATACTTCTACTTCTCCAAAAGTGCGATGCATAAAACGATGTGCCACAAACAACCAAAATTCACGACAAGATGTCTAAAGTCACTAAACTGTCAATTGCAACTGTCATTCTCTTACGGGCGGGTCCCCGATATGGACCTAAAATGGACGTCCACTACTTGTTCGGGTTTGTTCTTCCAATGGTTGTCCAAATATGGCTATGGTCCTAATATGGACCTAAAATGAACGTCCACTACTTGTTCAGGTTTGTTCGTCCAATGGTTGTCCGAATATGGCTATGGACGTTCTGGCTTTAATATGGACATGGAAAATGGACGTCCCTTGGACTATGTGTGCCTTGGACTATGCTGTGCTGTCTGGGTAGTATAATCGGTCGCACGTGCGTACAGCGTTGCCACGATGGTTTCCCTAAAACATTGGAATTTAATATTAAACTCTTCGGTTTCAAACGCAGACGGTAGATTTAGGACCCTCAGTACATACTTGACATCATTGATTACTGTGTAAAACTTTGTATAATTGTGACAGAATAAAAATAGTTCTGTCCATTTATAATTAAATGTGTTTGATATAACCAGATCAAGAGTTTTATGAATGGATTATGGGATTTGTAGTTTACACTACCTTTGGTATGAACCGACTTGTATTGGAGGCATATTTAGGTTAAAATGTTTGTTTTTAACATAGCATATTTAATTTAATAAGGATATTTAAGTAAAAATTGATAGTTAAGTTTGTTCCTAAATTAATTTTTAGTTAAATCTTGATTAAAATAATAATTTCTGCGGCGAAATAATCTTTTGTTTACCAACGATAATAATGAAATTATTATGGAAATATTTGAATTATTGATAACCAAGAGCATTTGGCATTTGTGTGAGAATAAATGCATGTATTGACATGAACTAAAAAACAGAATGTACCGAATAGATGACTCCAAATGAAAACTGGCAATTTGAAATAATTTTGCTACATAATTAGGTGTCTCGAAATTAGTTAAAAAAAAACAACATTTCAATTATTCTTGTATAAAAAGTATGTCAAATAACCAATGTTACTTAAAATTTGTAAAATACAATAAACTGACAGTTGTATCCACAGTTCTCTAAATTAAAATCGAATTAAATATGAAAAAGTTATTAAGCCTAAAACTATCAAACTTTAAATCACCGACCTGTATCTAAGGATAGCTAAGCTCGAAAAGTAAAAGTGGCAAATGTATGGCCTCGCGCATGTAAACAAAGCTGCTCGTCAGATGTCATGCGCAATGGCGACTGATAAACCTTAACCGGCGAACAGGACCGTACTTCGCCCTTAATGAAAATGACTACACGACAAAATTTTGGCACATTAAGACCTTCATTACTCGGAAATAAATAATCCATTTTCTCGCATAAAAGAAAGTGACCATCACTGAAAAGTCACTTCTAGAATTAATTTGTAATCGGTTCTGGACGGTCGTCGTTGATTCACGTCGATGGTTGGCAACCAAACCGGCACCAATACGGCGGGGTTGTCTATATGACGGTGACAACATTGCGCGCAAGGCAACCGACGCACAATTTTTAAAAATATGACCGGAAAACCGTCCACACCAACCCATTCTATCTAGTGTTGTGGTAACCGACATCGCTCGATTATTAAAAAAACCGCTCGAGTTATCTATTCAGGCGAAAACTGTCGCTCGTCACTTATTATCTTTCACTCGATATCCGAGCTTCGCTTGACGCCGACGGAAATGTACCGCTGCTGTAGTGTGATCGTGTAAAAAAACTGCTCGCATATTCGGGTTTGTTTCGTTCGATAGGAAATACTCTAGTTATAAATTCAGGCGAAAAACCGAAAAGTATCGCCAGTCACTTGATACCCGACCTTCGTTCTACGCGCCGCGCGATCCGAAATATGCCGATTGGCGACTTTCGAGTTTGACGCAGAGCAGGTAACACGACATACGTCTTTCTTAAAGGCACATAAACGAGAAGGTGGATATAAAAAAGTATACCAAATCCCTTGGCGGAGTCATCGCGACATGGGTTTTGTAAAGTTTTGTTTTAATTTTCTAGCCAACGGCGTAGCTTAGGTCTCCGATTGTAAATATTAAAAAATTAAACGATATAATTTTAAATTTTTTATTTAGTTAAACTTGAGAAAACCTCTCAAAAATAACATAATAATAGAAATTGTTAATGAAAAATTTCAAAACGAACAAAATGGTTAATAAAACATAATATAGAAAAATTCCTTGATAATCTTATAGTAAACATTTTTAAATATAAACAGGGACTTTTTATTATTAAACTCAAGATGACTTCTTAAAAATAATATGCATTATAGAAAATGTTAATGGAAAATAAGAAAACGAGCAAAATAGTTAACAAAACATAGGTATCGACAAATTTTTTGGTAACCAAAAGTAAACATTCTTAAATTTAAACAGGAACTTTTAGGTAACTATAAACATGAATTTAAAAAATTAATAACCTATTTTCTTATTTTGCCAGTCGCGTAACTAAGCCTAAATTTTTGAAGAGCACACAGTGGGCACCTGATAATTTAAAGTGGAAGAATTTGACAATCCATTTTAAATATCTACGTATTTTATGCTCCTAGATTGAGAAAGATGTGGAAATACTTTTTGTTTTAAAAAATCACAAGAATAACCCGAGCAATAAATACATATTTGGGTGATTTTTTGCAGTTTTTTTGTTAGGTATCGAGACACGTGGTAAAAATTCATTATCCACAAATAAATAAATTTCTGGAATTTTTTTGGTGGCTACTACAATTTTTTGGCTAAACATGTGCCCACCCGTAGTTACGTGCCTGCTAAATACCCTACCTGATCACATGTAAACGGCTAGGCTGCCGGTCGAGCAGTCGTTGACGTCATCGCTTGGTGAATTGGAATTTCAAGCGATTCACTCGATTATTAAAATCTCCCAACACTAATTCTTTCACTCAAAATTTAACTTTTTCCTGCTCACCCCATAAGTTATCCATAGTTATAGGTGGTGATTTAAACTCGCATATCCTGAGATGAAAGAAAAATAATCGCAAATAATCACCTTATCTTATGAAAAGCCGGGCTTAACTGACGTTTTGTAAACAAACACATATGATTGTTGACTCGAGAGACGTCAATGGTTAAGCGATGTTGTCAATTTCTTTTTCCATAAAGATGACAATAAAAATGTGTTATTCGCAAGCGAGATGAACACTCACAATAACGCACATGGAAGTAAATGATTTCACAACGGTGGCGAAAAGGCGATAATTTTTTATGCTCAATACAATATTTCCTATTCTTGGGTTTTGATTAGTTGTATAATAACGTTTTAACTGAACTTCCTTCTCTTGGTTTAAATATGGCGAATATAACGATAAACTGGTGCGTATTTCCTACTTTCTTAGTAAATATGACTCTTTTCTCACTAGACACGAGCTGAATTATGTTATTGTCAATTTAGATTTATAGTCTAATATGAGTTTTTATTTTTAGGCGACAAATTGCAGTAAAGACCACTTGATATCCATATATGGACCATTCGGTGCTCCTCACAATAAGCAGTGGAAATGTCCGAAATGTCGACAGTTTAAATCGAGGAGAGTGGGAGATTTTATGTTTCATATTTACAAGGACTTCAATATATACAGGTAGGAAATAAAATTATTATTTTTGTATCACGAAGTTTTGGGTTTGTTTGATGATGTTTTCGCACAATTTTCCCTCGATTGGTAAACTTTAGCCGAAAGGGAACATTTTACAAAACATGTGAACATGTGATATTTTATTTTTACTGCATTAATTTAATGAAAAATCCCCTTTGGGTGAGTCAATGGCCGCGCGAAAACGCCGCGAATTTTTTTATGGACCACGACCACGAACAAACTCAAAATACACACCTAAATTTGTCAATAATTTATAGTAAATAATAGAAAAAACGATGAGTAATTCAGTTAATAAATTTAAGTTTAATCACTATTAGCGCGTAAACCGCCACTCTAATCAAAAACTTGCACTTTTTTGTTTTGTCTAGAATCTTAAGATGTATCAAAATTTGTTAAAAAAATGCGGTTTTGCCATTTAAGAAAATAAGTCTTTGAATAGCCCCCAATCTGGCAACAACGCGTTTAGTTTTTCCACGCATTTTACTTAGTTGAACTAATTCCTAAAACTTTGCTTCAGGAACTATAAGTCTATCTTTTCAAGTAAAAAAGTTAGCCTATGTCAAGTTTAAAAAAAATAGCCCTGTATTTTGCGCTAACGAAATAAAAGATTATTAAAGTTGATAACTTCTAGGGGGATGGGCACGTGCCTCTCCCAAACGACGTCCATGCTTGTACCTAACCATCTATGTCCTTTCAGATATAAATGCAAGGTTTGTTCAGATCTTAGCATAACCTACAAATACATGTTGGATCACATCGCCCTTCATCCTTTCTTTACCGAGGACATTATAGAGCCCCTACAGCCCAACCTCAAGCTGGAGACTTGGATCCATATGGTCATAAGAGAGCAGAGTGCGGCCATTTTGAAAAATTCGCCACTAATGAGGAAGAGGCCCCTAACCGGACCAACGGACATTAGCTGTTATTTTTGCAATGAGAAGTAAGTTAAACTATACAGGGTCTGGAATAGGGATTGTCGCTTTGAAACAGGATCTGTTGTTTTCGAAACAGGTTTTTATGTGGAACAGGTCGATAGGTTTTCCTGTTCCGCTCTTCGCTGAAGCAGTCTGCTCCGCCGGAACAACCTGTTTCGATGAAACACTTTCGAATGCTCGGACACTGTCTGTTGCAACGAAGCAGAAATATGAATTGCGCGGTGGGGGTCGACGTTTAATATTTTTCGGAAATACGCAGAAATTGCGATGTAACAGAAGAGCAACAACGAACCTTTTGAAACAGTTTAGAACTGGAACAGGTTTCATGATACAGGTATTTTTTGAAACCGAAACAGGTTGCACCTGTTGTTGAAAAACCCTGTTCCAACCAACCCTAGTCTGCAATATTTCAAATACACTTTCCAGACAAAGATGTTGTTGCTCAGGTTTATAGTTTCCATCCACATGTTAAGTGGATTCCGGGTAGGTATCTCTAAACGAGTTTTCTCCCCAAGCGTGTATTTCTGTTTTAGGAAAATAATGTCCAAGAAAAAAAAATTGTAATGCAACTAAAATTGGAGGAAAGAATATATTTTTTTGTGTTTCGGAAGATTTTTAGTTTCAAATTTATTTACTGTTCCATGTAGAGAAATCTCCGATTTTCAGTGCTAAAAATTAAAGTCTAGACCCCGATCACGTTCGGTCTCTTTCTTCCGATTATCGTTATTTCTGTCGGTGTACCCTTGATCTTATAAAGTGATGTAACTCAAGAAAAATATTTATTAAAATTTTTAAATCTTTTTTTGAACGATTTACAACTGATATCCGGGAACTTATTTAGAGTTTCAGAATTATATAATTTGGGAATCACAAAGGAAAAGCAACGCTCATATTAAATTTATAATCAACCATCACCATCGTCAGAACTATTTGTTAAAAATAAAGATAATATTTAGAGAAACGGAAAAGATATCCGGGGGTGTTAAGAATAGTGTTGTGATCGTTCGAATGAAAAACCGCTTGATCACTCGATTATTGAAATAACCCACATCGCGCGATTATTAAAAAAAAACCGCTCGAGTTATCTATTCAGGCGAAAATCGTCGCTCGTCACTTATTATCTTTCACTCGATACCCGAGCTTCACTTGACGCCGGCGGAAATGTACCGCTGTAGTGTGATCGAGTTAAAAAACTGCTCGTATATTCGAACAGTTTTTCGCTCGATAGGAAATACTCTAGTTATAAATTCAGGCCAAAAATATCGCCTGTCACTTCGGTCTACGCGCCGCGCCATCCGATTTTCGACGTTCGAGTTTGACGCTGAGCAGGTACACGACATACGTCTTTCTTAAAGGCACATAAACGAGAAGGTGCAGATAAAAAAGTATGGAGAATCCCTTAGCGGAGTCATCGCGACATGGATTTTGTATAGTTTTGTTTTAACTGGCTAGCCAGCGGCGTAGTTTAGGTCTCCGATTGTAAATATTAAAATATTAAAGGATATAATTTTAAAATTTTTAATTACTATAAACACGAGAAAACTGCTCAAAAATAACATAATAATAGAACTTGTTAATGAAAAATAACAAAACGAACAAAATGATTAACAAAATATATAGAAAAATTCGTTGGTAATCTTATAGTAAACATTTTTGAATCTAAACAGGAACTTTTTATTATTAAACTCGAGAAGACTTCTTATAAATAACATCCATTATAGAAAATGTTAATGGAAAATAAGAAAATGAGCAAAATAGTTAACAAAACATAGGTATCGACAAATTTTTTTGGTAACCAAAAGTAAACATTCTTAAATTTAAACAGGAACTTTTAGGTAACTATGAATACATGAGTACATGAATTTAAAAAAATAATAAGCAATTTTCTTATTTTGCCAGTCGCGTAACTAAGCCTAAATTTTTGAAGTGCACCTGATAATTTAAAGTGGAAGAATTTAACAACTATTTTAAATATCTACTTATTTTATGCTCGTAGATTGAGAAAGATGTGAAGAAAAATAACTCTTGGTAATACTTTTTGTTCGGGTAAAAAACGCACAATAATAAACCCGAACAATAAATACATATTTGGGTGATTTTTTGCAGTTTTTTTGTTGACACGTGGTAAAAATTCATTATTCACAAATGAATAAATTTCTGGAATTTTTTTGGTGGCTACTACAATTTTTTAGCTAAACCTGTGCCCACCCGTAGTTACGTGCCTGCTAAATACCCTACCTGACCACACGTAAACGGCTAGGCTGTCGTCGAGCAGTCGGTAACGTCATCGCTTGGTGAATTGGAATTTCAAGCGATTCACTCGATTATTAAAACCGCTCGAGTATCAAGTACTCGATTATTAAAATCATCGGTTTTTCCCAACACTAGTAAGAATGATTTCTTATTATTATGTTTTAAATAATCATAAAAGTTAAAAATTTTGAGTGGCGACGGTTTTGAACGGGATGTACGATTTGTTTAGTAGGATTCTGAATTAACGACCTTCCCCTTTTATTTCAGATTCATGTCGATGCCGGACTGCTGCGAACACATGCTTTATCACTGGGTTATGATGCCATATCAGTGTCCGCATTGTCCCCATGAATTTTACACTGTGTTCGATCTTAAACTCCATCACAAGATAGAGCATCCCGACCAAAAGCTATATTTAGATCCTAAAGGACCTACTCTAGCTAGAGCTGTACAGTGTATTGAAAATATAAAAAAGAGACCAGCAACAAAATCCGGCCCTCCGAGTCCGTCCAGAAAGAAAGCTAAAGTCGACGAAGCTACAGATAAAATAGAAACAAAGGCCGACAGTGAACCGGTTATGAGTGGGTTAGTTGTAAATAAATCTCCATGGATGTGGAGAGGGGCAAAATCTGTTTCAGTTACTCCAGCTGCTCAAAGTGCTCCTAGTAGCAGTACAGCTGAGGTTATTAGAATAGACGATGACGATGATGATTTAGTTATTGTGTCGAAAACAGAAGAAACAGTACTAAATGAAGATGAAGTTTTTGCTTGTCAAGCTTGTGCTTATATGTCGGACACAGAAATTGCGATAGCTAATCATTTGCTGAACGTGCATGGAATTAAGCCGGGCAAATATAACAGGTTAAGCAAAAAGGACGCGGAATTATCCAGTAGTCAAGACATGGCTTGTAACATATGTGACGAAGTATTTTCAGAATTAAAGTTAAGGCGTCACTTCTTGGACAATCATCTACAAAGTCATACCTTCTTACCTTACAGATTTAAGTGTGACTTATGCTCAAAGAGGTATTTGACACTTGGAAAAGTAAAAATGCATTCCATCCGGAGCCATCAAGGTTTGGCATTGCAATACCACTGCGTGATTCAGAATGTACCTAAAAGTAAACCTCCAAAGTTGTCCAAAAAGCCCCAAAACAAATTGTACTCGTGCACATTGTGCTCGTACACAAATATTAGTCTCAACGTAGCGGCAACGAGAGCTCACCTAAGGGGACATTTGAGGCCAATGGTTTGCAACCACTGCAATATTAGGTTTAGGTATCACAGTGAGGTACTAACCCATAACACCAAGGAACATCCTGACGATGAGCTGGATTTTACCGCTTTGGAGGAGGTTCAGAAGGAGTTTACTGACACTTTAAAGATCATATCTAATCGTGCCACTGTCGTTCCTGAAAGTGGCGTTATCGAGGAATCTCAAATGACTGGAGTTAAACATTTTGCTAGAAAATCTACGTCCGCTCCGTTTATGTCACCAAACGTTCACTCTGACGAAGAGGAGGAATATAGTAACTATGGAGTTCCGCTTGAAGAATTTAACCTATCGGCTATAACCACCACCTTCGAGCTAGATGGTCTAGAATACACCACAAATGCGGAGCAAATGATGAAAATGTTTAATATGGATACATTCGTTGACGTAAGCGATTGCGCTGTAGATATTATGCCCGTAGATAAAAGTTGACACGAATTGGATTGGTTACAGGAGTTGATTACCAAATAAAAATAACTTTGGGACAATTATTCACTGCTGAAGGTTTATTAGCTACTGAAACTTAAAAAATGTGGTTCCCTTTGAACATGTCGGCTGTTGGCTTCAGTATTGACTATGTATTGGAGCTGTAAGACTGAATTAATAGGACGTAGGATAAAGAGGAGGATATAAATAATGGTTAAATACCAATCGTTATGAATATTGAGCAGTTAAAATACGTTTTAAGTTTCTATAGTGCATATGTGTAACGTTTAAAATACTTTGCCCAGTCACATACTTTAGTGCGAGGAAATATTCAAGGATTTCTTCCCATTCGTTGACTTCTCTCAGGGAAAGTAGTTACGCAAATGCAACAGCGGACAAGAAATGAAGGTGTAATTTCAAGGCAAATGAATCCGAATAATATTCCAAATGTTAATATTTTTATTAGCGTAGGAAATTTATTTAAAGGGACAATTCTCACTGGCCATTGAACTAAGTGCAAAGTGATTTCGTTTTAGAAGATTAAGAAAAATATCACCTTTAAGTTTTATTACTTAGTTTGCATGTTAAGTTAGAAAAAAAAGTGAAATATTGTCTGTGATGTTAAACTAACGACTAAAAGATGGGCTATGCAGAATACAGTCAATTCAACGAAATCTGAATCGTAATTTTCTTTTTTAAAAGATTTTTCGATTACCATAAAATGTCATGTAATCGAATACCTCGCGATCAAGCGGGATACATGAAAATCCCAGATTATGAGAATAACGCATAATATTGAAACCTTTAACTAGAATAGATTCTGTAAAAAACGCACAAATGGAAAATATATACCGGATATAGCATCGTTGAGTTAAACATAGGAAATCCCGTGTAATTTTTGAGGTGACTGAATATCGGCCCCCCTGTACATTTTATAGAAAAAATGCATTATAACTTCTTGAAGAGGCCGACATGTTAAACCCATGTGCCGAGTTTGAATACATTTTGGTGAGCCAATCTTAAGCTATTCAATTAAACGTGATGGCAAAACCACGAAACTCTCACATTGCAGGTAAAACGGCAAACACCAGCAAATAATGTGTATGACGCTATTGCCAAAAATTGACTTAAAGCTGAACATACCGAATGATGAAAATATTGTCACCGACAATAAATTTCGTTGTGTCAATGTCGAAATTTAATTTGCTGGTTTTTGCTCTATTACCTATGCGAGTTTCGTGGTTTTTCCATTATGGTTAATTGAATAGCGTAGAATTGGCTCAACAAAATGTATTCAAACTCTGCACATGGGTTTATCATGTCGGCCTCTTCAAGAAGTTATAAGTCAGTTTTTCTGTAAAATGTACAGGGGAGCGAATATTCAGCCACCTCCAAAATTACATGGGATGTCCTATATTCAAGTTAACGATGCATCACCCGGTATACCTTTGGAGTTGCTGAACAACACTTTATTAAGGGGTTGAAGCTACCCTCTAGATAGAGGAATCTAGCGCACTATTTAGTTACGCCATTAACCATCAGCAAAAGAGGATCTGCGGTATAGACTACTGACCAACACAAGATATGACAACTAAATTTCGAATTGTTATACTAAGCTCCTCCGCACACGCAGCTACTCATTAGAAACGGTTAAGGCTGCAAACACGCTATTATCACGTCACGTGAGATCACATGCTATCACGCAATGTCACGGCATACCCGAAATATCTGCAAGGCGGTTTATGCGTGCTTATAAATAGGTTTAGAAGTACACTATAGTCACCTCATGCAACTCACGGCAAGTCATACTTGACAGCACAATTTTATTTCTGCAAATTTACATATTCGGCACGCTTGATAACACTGTGTCAGAGTTTAACGCTAGAATGCTACAAGATTCACGTGCGATCTTGACAAACTCAAAATATGTATTAAAAATGATCTGCATTGTACGTAGTCTGTTTCTAAGCCGTGGCAGCATGTGCTATCTTGCCGATATGACAACACGTAAATTCAAGATCGCAAGTGAATCGTGTAGCCTCCTAGCGATAAATTCTGACACAGTGTACAGTGTACAATTTGCAGAAATAAAATTGTGCTGTCAAGTATGACTTGCCGTGAGCTGCATGAGGTGACTCAAGTGTACTTCTAAATCTATTTATAACCACGCATAAACCGCCTTGCAGATATTTCGGGGATGTCGTGACATTGCGTGATAGCATGTGATCACACGTGACGTGATAATAGTGTGTTTGCAGCTTAACTGGTTTGTGATAGAAATATAAATTGATTGCTAATTAGTTAGTGACAGGGGTCCGCACACGAAGCTACGATGTAGTTATTGCATAGTAACTCGCCATTATCATATGTTCTCGCAGTATATGGGTGTCCTGTAATATAAGGTGTGCACAATGTCGTCTACTGACTCAATTGATGAGGAAGCTGTGGTTTTGAATTATTATTTAAGAAGAAGGGTTAAAAGAAGATTCTGGCTCCACCAGGAAACGTCAATCGCAGATTATTCGTAGCAGCAAAAGAGCGAAACTAAAATCACCCACCTGGCTGCACTGCAAGTTTCTAATAACTGATCACAAACCAATTACCAACTAGTTACTAACTCGTAGCGTCGGCGTCGTGTGCGGCACTCGATAGAACAACATAGGAAGTAACTGTCGAGTAATTAGTTACTAATTGCCGTCAGGAATCAGTTTCTTTTGAGTGGCCCTGTCTGTTTGTCCAAGTAAATAGTACGTTAGGTTCATGTTTTAGCGAGTGATCACATGTCATAGGTACCAGTCTATCAAAAGAAAAGAAAGGTAGATGTAATGTGGTTCTTAATGTACAAGGGTTACAGATGTGACAACAACGCTTAAAAATTAAGGGTGTATGTTTTTTGTTGAATTCTTTTTACAAAATTTATTCCAGTTAGAGTTTTCACAAATGTCTCTACTTGGGAGTGTTACTAAATATCTACAGTTTTGCGTAAGCAATAATCCTGTAGAATGCTTAAGATGATACACTTGTATATTTGAAAATAATCCAACCATGATTGCCACGTCGATCGCTATTCCTTGCAGTAGAATCGATAATGTTGTTCAGTTTCACTTTTGTCAGAATTGTGTGCGGTTTATTTACTTTCCCATCGAATAAAATACAGGGTGTCCCATAACTTATGTGCCATAGAGCAAGTGGAGATACTAAACATCACACCGGTTAAGTCGTCGTTTTTTTTTTTAAATGTTTTTCGTTCGTGTTGAAAATCAAAATTTTATTTTCGAAAATAAGGCTTAATTTGAAAACGGTTCAATGTATCGGATTGACGTTTGTATGAGTAAGAAATAAGAGTTTGTAGATTTTTTTTAAAGTTTTGCATTAGAGGGCGCTGGTTACATACACTGGGTTTATAAATATGATTTCTCTAACCATTATGAAATCTCTAACCGTTTTCGAGATATTTCCATTTTTACTTTACGTTAGAGATCTAGATCGAGTCAAGTATACCTTTTTAGTTTAGAAATTGCCCTTCTTTGAGAATCTTGAATTAAAAATATTTAATAACTTGTAAGAAAAACATCATAGATTTATTAAACCCAGGGTATCCATTTTCAATTTATGGCTTATTTTCGAAAATAAACCTTCAACACCCTGTATTTATAGAACGAGAAACATCCGCTCTATATAATTTGTCGTTTGGTATCTCCAGTTGCACTATGGCTGATAAGTTATGGGACACCCTGTATGATTCGAACATGATATCATAGTCATTATAACATTTAAAGTGTAGCATAGCCTAGCTTTTACGAAATTATGGAAATAAGGCGTTATAATTGTACATATAGTTTTTAATTCGTTAAATAAATAGATTTAAGTTGCTGTACAGACTTTAAGAGAGAAAAGTGTCAAAGACTTATAGGGTTAAGTTTTTAAAATTAAACTTTTTTTTGTTCCTTTGATTTTTGTTCGCCAACGTTTAAATAAATACAAAAAAAGTGTATCTTGCATTTTAAATCAAAAAACAATTCCATCCCAAAACAGTACGGCCAAGTACTATAACTGCTAAGTAGATTTAATTACAGCAAATTAAGCTTAATGTAGTCATATTAGGAGTCATAGGAGGTGTTATGGAAATGGTTTATTATATTTAAATGCGTGTCCCAGAGAAATCCCCTATTTTTTTTTTTAAATCGGCCATCTAAATACAGTGAAACCTCTCATAACGGACACCTCTAATAAGCGGACATCTTTTTTCTAGTCCTAGTCCGGAACTAGGTATATGAAATTCCATGAAAATCAAGCAATCAATGGGCGGACGCGGACTGATGGCTGTTTTCATACAAAGAGTGCGAAAACCCTCCTTTAAACGGACAAAATTTTTTTAAAAGTATTTGTGAGATGAATAAGTACGGTGCAAAAACTCTCTGAAGACAGACCGGCAACCAATCGCGTATGCGTGGCAACGCGAAAGGACTTCGCCGAATGAAAGTATGTGTGATTCCCCGACAGCAGTCCGCCGTTTATTTGTGAGTTGTAAGGTTAAAATCGTAAACAATGACAGAAAAACGTCTCGTTTTGAGTCTGAAAGAGAAAATTGATGTTGTGGAAGTTTGTAATTTGATAACAATGATTTGAGCGAGTTCATTAACATTGATAGCAATGTGCTATTAGAAGATGATAGTGACCCAATTCCTACTGATTATGTAGTCCAAACTGAAACCACATCACTATCTGACGACTCTGATGAAGAAATTGAATGCAGGAATCAAACAAATGTCACCAATTATCAACATGCCATTAGTATGGTAAAGGAATTATAAGAGTAGCAAAGAATAGAGGTGACTACAGCAATGGAATTGTTATCAGACTTGGAATTACATTTTCTAGATTGCAAGTTTTAAAACGCAAACACGCCAAACTACGTTATTAGATTTTTTTAGTACTACATACATCCTAACTAAAACTAGTGTGTTTTTGTTATGTTATGTTTATTTGTACATACATATACGAAGTAATAATTTTGCATTTACATATAGTATAGACGGTCCCGTAGGTGTCCGTCCAAGAGAGGTTTCACTGTACTTAGGTAAAAACTCCTTTACCCTAGGTGCAGCTGCGCCATACACATCTGTTTTCAGTTAACAAGTGCTTGTAGACCGGTAGGCGAGCAGTGATGCCAAATCACAACGCGGGCCTCGGCCTCGCCCTTTGGAAAACGTTGCTCAAAATGATTATATGCGAAGGGGATACGTCGCTTTTATTCCCACGTGTTTGGATACGAATTTTAAATATTCTGGTGGTATTGCTGGTTTAATATTGAAGGTGTTAAATTTACCAGTTGTTGCATTAACCGTTTTTTTGTTCTGTTGCGAAATAATTTATAATAATGTTGTGTTGTGATTTTAAATGTGTGTGATATTACTATTCGTTGTATTGCAAAACATACATTTTTCGCCGTCATTTCAAATTGTGGAAAAAATTGCTCAAAAAGATATGAGAGAATGAAAAAGTGTTGAAATTATGTTATTTTTTTTTTTAGTATTTGCCATGTATATATGACAACACCGGTTACTATTCACTGACATCTTTTGAGACTTGACCTACTCTATTAGACTGTTGACATCTCTCGCCAGTGCCTACAACGTGGTTTTTCGGGTTTGACATAAGATGGCTTATCCCGCTTATTAATTCAAATCGCCATTTATGGTTATTTGCTTTTGTTTCAGGATTTGCGCCATTAAATATAATAATATAAGTCATTTCCATAACATCATGTATAGAGATATAATTCCCGGCACTATAGGAGGGCAGCTAACCGGTTGCTTGAGCCGTTTAATTTGTTTAGTTCGTCAATACCGTATGCCACTTCTGAACAAGTTTAGCAACCATGGCTATAATTTCCTTAACGCATCCATACCCGCTAATCGTTATAATATTCATGTCAATCGGTTAGAACAAAAACTCTCCAATGCACCTCCATACTTCCTTTCGCGCGCTGTCGCACCTCTAAAATGCCTCCGTTATTTACGACAAATTGGTGAATAGTATGTATATGTTCAATAACACAATTTTATTTTATATTCTCATGCACAACATGTTCCACTATGAGAGATCCAGAAAAAATGTCTATAGTTTATTGCTTTCAACAGAATTTCCGTATTGAAAATGTTGGTCATATAACTACATTTACTTTTAAGATGAAGTAAGTTAATCGATAACCATGAGCACAATTTAATTTCTCGTATTGTCGTCGGATGGCACTACATCGTTTTTGGCTGGATGGAGTATATTCGATTTTTATATACAAGGTGTTCATTATAATGACGTGCTAATATGGTCAAATTCTACTAAGAAATAGGAGATCAAAAACAGAACGAACCTATTGCACATTACTGGACTACTTATTCACAATTTATTCTTGGAAAAATACTTGAAACAGACGACATAAATTCGTCGCTTTTTCCTGCAACGCTTAAAGTAGAAATCGTAGACTGACTCCATCTAAGTATTATATTGCTCATTAATGAATTAATTGCACATTAATAAATTAAAACAATTTCCTCTTAGTAAAACTGTAAGTCAAGAATCGTCGACATCTAATTGCATATTAATGAACTAGAACAATTTCCTTTTAGTAACTGGAAGTCAACACTCGTCAACATCTAATGAATTGAAACCATTCCTTTTAGACACATTGGTCAAAAATCAACCGCTTCTATTGCACATTAATAAATTGAAACAATTTCCTCTTAGTAACTATAAGTCAAGAATCGTCGACATCTATTGCATATTAATGAATTAGAACAATTTCCTTTTAGTAAATGGAAGTCAACACTCGTCAACATATAATGAATTGAAACCATTTCTTTCAGACACATTGGTCAATAATCAAACGAATATATTGCACATTAATAAATTAAAACAATTTCCTCTTAGTAACTATAAGTCAAGAATCATCGACATCTATTGCATATTAATGAATTAGAACAATTTCCTTTTAGTAACTGGAAGTCACCACTCGTCAACATCTAATGAATTTAAACCATTTTCTTTAGACACATTGGTCAAAAATCAACCGCTTCTATTGCACATTAATAAATTAAAATAATTTCCTCTTAGTAACTATATGTCAAGAATCGTCGACATCTATTGCATATTAATGAATTAGAACAATTTCCTTTTAGTAACTGGAAGTCACCACTCGTCAACATCTAATGAATTTAAACCATTTTCTTTAGACACATTGGTCAAAAATCAAACGAATCTATAATAAATGAAACCAATTTCCTCTTAGTAACTGTAAGTCAAGAATCGTCGACATCTAATTGCATATTAATGAATTAGAACAATTTCCTGTTAGTAACTGGAAGTCAACACTCGTCAACATCTAATGAATTGAAACCATTCCTTTTAGACACATTGGCCAAAAATCAACCGCTTCTATTGCACATTAATAAATTAAAACAATTTCCTCTTAGTAACTATATGTCAAGAATCGTCGACATCTATTGCATATTAATGAATTAGAGCAATTTCCTTTTAATAACCGTAAGTCAAGCCTCGTCAACATCTAATTAATTGAAACCATTTCTTTTAGACACATTGGTCAAAAATCATTCAAATCTATTGCATATTAATATATTAAAACAATTTCCTCTTAGTAACTATAAGTCAAGAATCGTCGACATCTATTGCATATTAATGAATTAGAGCAATTTCCTTTTAATAACCGTAAGTCAAGCCTCGTCAACATCTAATTAATTGAAACCATTTCTTTTAGACACATTGGTCAAAAATCAAACAAATCTATTGCATATTAATATATTAAAACAATTTCCTCTTAGTAACTATAAGTCAAGAATCGTCGACATCTATTGCATATTAATGAATTAGAACAATTTCCTTTTAGTATCTGGAAGTCGAGACTCGTCAACATCTAATGAATTGAAACCATTTCTTTTAGCCACATTGGTCAAAAATCAAACGAATCTTTGCACATTAATAAATTAAAACAATTTCCTCTTAGTAACTGTAAATGAAGAATCGTCAATATCTATTGCACATTAATGAATTAAAATAATTTCTTCTTGGAAAAATATTTGAAATCAGACGACTTCAATTCGTCGCTTGCTTTTTCCTGCAACACTTAAAGTAAACATGCAAGCGCAGACTCTCCTAAAACTTTCAAAATAAAAAAATCATCAGCTGAAGGCAATAAAAATTAACGGAATTACGAACGAGAGGAACTGAATTCCGCTCCCGGTTAAAGGGCTTCTTAATTAAATTTGTTTCAGCGCCGCAAGTTTATTTTTAATTAATTGTAGTAAACGCTTTCAGGTAATTTCTCCTCTTTATAGCTAACCGGTATTCATTAGCTGCTTTTTGAAATAACAGGATAAAACTATTTTTAGTTAATTCCATTAATTACAGACGGGTTTGTTCGGTGTTCGGTGTCGACGTTGCTGTATTAAAATTAGTTTCCAATAAACCCTCTCACCTTCACTTTTCATAGAAAAATGCAGTTTTAAAGGCTTATGTCGGGTTGAATGAATATTTTAATTAATAATTAACTAAGGATGCAACTGCGATTGTGACATTCATGACATAGGCAGAAATAATTTTTTCCAGCCCGGGTCTCCCCCAAAATGTCAGGTTTCAACCAATTTATTCAAAGATGAATTCGCTAGGGAAAATATAAATCTTGATTTTACTAGATGTTTGTTTTATATAGTAGATGATTTTCTTGTTCGTTGCTGTTTAAACGCTCAGTATATTTTTTTTTTCAGTTAATAATGAAGTCATAGTTAGTGACGCATTCAACATTTTGTTTTTTGATCAATATTTCGATACTTTTTCGTTTATCCTAAAAGCGGTTAATAAATCGTTTTTAGGGACCAATTACAGTGAAACCGCTCTTATGCGGACACCTACCGGACCGTCTAAATGTGTCCGCCCATGGGTACTAATATGTAAATTCAAAATTATTACTATGTATATGTATGTACAAATAAACATAACATAACAAAAATACACTAGTTTTAGTTAGGATGTAGTACTAAAAAAATCTAATAACGTAGTTTGACGTGTTTGCGTTTTATACTTGCAATCTAGAAAATGTAATTCCAAGTCATAACAATTCCATTGCTGTAGAGTCAACTCTATTCTTTGCATACTCTTATAATTCCTTTACCATACTAATGGCTTGTTGATAATTGGTGACATTTGTTTGATTACAGCATATCAGAGTCAGATAGTGATGTGGTTTCAGTTTGGACTACATATTCGGTAGGAATGGGTTTGTTCGGGTTTGTTCTATCATCTTCTAATAGCACATTGCTATCAATGTTAATGAACTCGCCCAAATCATTGTTATCAAATTACAAACTTCCACAACATCAATATTCTCTTTCAGACTCAAAACGCGACATTTTTGTGCCATTGTTTACGATTTTAACCTCACAACTCACAAATAAACGGCGGACTGCTGTCGGGAAATCACACATACTTTCATTCGGCGAAGTCCTTTCGCGGAGCCACGCATACGCGATTGGTTGCCGGTCTGTCTTCAGGGAGTTTTTGCACCGTACTTATTCGTCTCCCAAATACTTTTAAAATTTTCGTTTGTCCGTTTAAAGAAGGGTTTTCGCACTGTTTGTATGAACACAACCTGTCCGCGTCCGCCCAAAGGAGAGTCCGCCCAAGAGAGGTTGATTTTTATGGAATTTCATATACCTAGTTCCGGACTATGAAAAAATGTCCGCTTAATAGAAATGTCCGCTTATCAGATGTGTCCGTTATGAGAGGTTTCAATTTTAGGGTTGAATTTTTTTAATTAATAAATTAATGGAAGCAAAAAACGAAATTTTGACAATTTGCACAAATTTCGTTGCCGGCTTCAATTCATTTTTTAATCATAAACTTTAAAACTTTAGGTACAGTACGTTTCACGAAAATTGGATACGACTTAATGATTTCCTGGGACGGTCCCATTGTGTCGATAAGAGCTTGGCAATAAACAATTAAGTGAAGTATGAAGGGACGGACTAAGGAAAACAAGTAATGATAGATTATATTAATGTAATCAAATGAAATAACATTTTTTAAAAATATTACTAGTCATATTTATTTACATTTATAATGTTATTCTATAGATAGTTCTGTTTCGCTATCGCTATCCTCATCATAATTAATTATAATTGGATTAATTATACGATCTAGACTAATATACGAATTTTCTACAGTTATTACGTGACGGACTGAATTTTTCCAACTACCTGGGGGAATATCATTAAAGCATTAATTCTAACACTAGAACTTAAAGTCGGAGAAATATTTTCAGACCTAACCAGTGATTTTAACTGGTGCCACATATGCTCTATGGGGTTAAAAATGCAATAATAGGGTGGGAGCCGTAGCACTGTATATCCAATTTCTTCTGCCAATGTGACACAAACATATACTTTTTTTAAACAAAATGTCTTTAAAACTTCTAAAAGATCACTTTTTTTATAACTTTCTTCAAAATATATATCTTTCGCCGCCATGTAGTTCTGAATCTCCAATTTTGTATTATTTGAGCTTGGAGCTTTATGTAATTTGCGACTGTGATAGCTCGCATTGTCCATTACTATCACGCTATTCCGAGGAATGTTTGGTAAAAGACAATTCTTAAACCATTCCTCAAAAACTAACAAATTTTACCACAAAAAGATATTTAAATATAAATTAAGAAACCTAACCTACCTGATGTGCCTATATTTAATTATAATTATTACAATCCCGTCCATTCCACATAATAATAACAAACGGTCATAAATAATGGGATGGCCCAGGTACTTTTACCGCAGTCATTAAGTTATATCCATTTTTCATGAAATAATCTTTTTAATTGATCCCCTAAAACGGATATTTTCGGATAAAACTAAAAAACAACGAAATATTATTCAAAAAACGAAAAGGCGAGAGCGCCACCATATTTTTTTTTATGTAGAAGGCCCCCCGAACAAACCTCCTCACCCCCAGAAACAAATTCCTATATACGGCACTGTTTCATACATAACTAAAACTATTTCGGCCGCAAGTATTTGTATAATTTCAAGTTAAACAACATTTATTTACACTTTTTGTTAAGACGTCTCAAGTGCCTCGTATACCTGCGGTACCTGCCTTAACACCCAAACAGACACAAAACAAACAAAAGAAAAACCCAGCACGTGGATAACAAGACCATTAAGCCCATCTCGCCTACGGGGACGCGCAAACATTACCTCCCCCACGGAGGCCGATTTGGCTCGCTTCAAGCCGACTTTCAGGCCTCTTTGAATCCGCTTTCCACTTCCAGCAGAAGCTCATTCTCAATTTCTCATTGCAGCGCAGACTTCGGTACGGAGCGGTCCCGTGACACTTTGCCTTCCGAGTCCACCCTCACGTGCTCTCGTCTTCGACGGTGTAAATAGGTAGGAAGTATTATTTTTCAAAAAATCAAGTCGCCTACGCGCGCCGGCCGGGATCCTCGCAAAAACAATTGCATAAATTGACATTCTCGCTTGAAAGAAATTTATCGAAATGGCGATTGTTGGGCATAACAAGCTGCTCCTTTCGGCATTTTTCCTGCAATTTATGTGCGGTTTCGTTTTCGGTGGAAGTTGCAAGGAAGCAAAATTATGCTGCACCGGTCGGGATTCGTCTTGTGTTGTGCAAAAGGCACCGATTAACGCGATTATCGAGGATTTGAGCGATAAGCCTTGCTATTGTGACCATGCATGTTTGAAACTGGGAGACTGCTGTACGGATTTTAAGGATGCATGTGGAGGTAAGTTTCCTCTTTTTTATGAAAACGGTACGCGTTGCGGTGAATATTTGAAAATGTTTTGTAGCAATTTTCCGTAAAAATATCCAATTTCTTGACAGTTTTGCGAACAATTATAATAGAGTTTGTGACCGAATCGATCACATTGTTAATTAAAAAATAAACACTTATTTTATAAGTTTTAACCCATCATTTTATACAATTGACAGTACATTTCATTTACCAGCATTGGAAAGTAGCTACTTTTTACACGCATTTATTTTTTGCGCTTATTAGGTAACTGTAATGAGTAACGAAACAAAAAATCCTATACGATTTTGAAAAACGGTGGCCATCTGATTCACGAGCAGATTTATATTCACGTTCGGAAACTTTTTTTGTAAAATATGGTGCACAAAACTATGATAATTTCGATTTGCAAGATTTAAAATGTTTGGGATCACACTTTTTGGGAGCAATTACAATGAAGCAGACATTGGAAGCCAAATAAAGTAGTTAGTTATACACAGTGGCGTAGCGACAAATTATAGCCCCCCCCCCCCCCCCGCGAAAATTGAGTTAGGGCCCCCTACCCTATATTAAGAATATACATATATAAACATATAAACAAACAAAATTAGATAATACTGTTTATTATATAAACCACAAACCTATATGTAGAGAACGTTACAAAAAATAAAATTATTGAACAACAAGAAGAAAACAAAAAACATTCTTTAAAACTAAAAGGAACAAACACGAAAAAATTCTTTAGGTACCGAGCTAAGGTAGCGATGCTTGAAAGTTACAGTGAGATAAAACCAAAAGTACTTAAAATTAAGCAACAAAATATTGAATATAATATTATAGGTATCTCAATAGATTGCGAGGCAATTGGCTTATTGCCTATTTTATTTATTATATTGTAAAATTATTCTTATATTGTTGCTTTCAGGAGGTAAATTGTTTTTTTTCCTCCGCAAAATTTTGTATTAAATGGTTGTTATCCATTTTGGCCGCCTCTTGTGCCTCGCTATAGACAGGATAGCCAAGTTGGTTAACCTTGTCTGAGAGGAACTATTTCGTAAATAATTTTTAATGATTTTTAATTTGGAAAAGGATCTCTCAGCTGTAGCAACACTTACTGGAAGAGTTAAAAATAATAATAAGGCTGTTGTTACCTCTGGAAAATTTGATGATAAAGATTTTCCACAATTAAGAATAGAGCAAAGTCTTTAATACTTTGAAGAGAAGCAATTTTTTCCTTTAACGGCATACACAACGCGACTATCTCTAAAGGAAAAGTCGCAGACAGATCGCTAGAATATGTTTGCTGTAGTGTTTCTGCAGACATAAATAATTCTTTTTCTGGCAAAGTTACTAGAACTTGGGGACATAGAAATCTAAATTTATTAACAAATAACTCCATTCCCTCAAAACGATAACCTATTTGGTTAATTACAATATCAAATACGTACTTTGTAATATATATTTATCCTAAAATAGTTTCCTCGACTAGAAAATAGATAATTTGTATTGGCTTCATCAACGTGTTTTTTGGTTTTAATTGTCTTTTATCTTCAAATTCCGGGTTTATATTCCATGATCTTGATATACCAATTGTTTCATTCTTCAAATTTATATAATTACGGGCACAGTGTGACAAAATCTAGATCAGGTGGACATTGGTAATATTGGTTTTTATTTGAAAGATTTGCTAATTAGCAATAGGCTCTATCGGCAGTCGAAGATTTCGGGCCCCCCGCGACTGCGGGGGTTCGCGGTAGTAGCGCTACCCACTGGTTATACAGTGTTAATAAAAGTGGCATTTTATTTTGTGAGACGGGAAATTGGTTAATTAGCGTAGCCAGTGATCCAGTCCTTTCGAAGCGTCCTTATAAAGATTTCGGGACCTAAAAGAGACATTTGTTGAAATATTGGTAGGTACTTGTTTTATGTAAAAATCCAAGATACTTTGGTTAAAAATTTCCTATTAAAAGTAAGTTTTATATATTTTTTTGAACTAAACAAATTAGAGATATATCTGGGTTAGACACTGGCCTAAAAGTATCGCCATGCCACTCAAGGTAACAATAAAATCCCTATTTCTTCTAAATACGTTATATTGTCGAAAAAGCGTTTCACAAAGAATCAAATTTTATTATTTTTGGCTTTTGCAAAATAAAAATCATTACAACAAATAAAACCTATAATACTGAGTGTTACGCAATTATCTATTCATTTAATTCATTTACTTAAAGGTGCATTTACACATGCATGGATTTAGTGGCGCCAGTGGTCGCGCCAGTTCTATTTGCACGCCAGTAAAGGTTTACACTTTCTTGAGAAAAAAAGAGTAAGTGGCACGCCAGTTTAATTTTTAAAGTGTTTTTCGCAGTGCGAACTATGTAGAGCTGTAAGATAGTCGCTGAACTTTTAGTGGAAAAAAAGATACAAGAAATACAGAAAAAGAAACGACGAAAAGGCCGTGTCTGGGTTAAACCACGGATTGATCGTCGACCTGCTTTGGGTGCACATCCCATAAATACGGATAAGATTCATACCCTACAAGAAATTTGATTGTCAGTTCTGCTGACCACTTTTTTTTAGCCATAATAAACTATATAAACTACAATCAACAAATATGAGAAGCGCAACCAAAACGAAATTCAAAAATATTGGCGTGCGGTCGCCACCGCGCAAACACTTTTTAAGGTGCGTTTACATATGCATGGATTTAGTGGTGCCAATAAAAACTGGCCGCCAGTAAATAAAATTAGCAAGTGTCGACTTGCATAAAAATTTATTTTTGCATGCATAGATCAAGAAAGTATCAGCATCCTTCTGAAAACACTGGCGCCATTGGTGACAAATTCGTACAGAAAATCAAAACTTGCAAGTGTAAACAAGAGCTTGCACGTCAGCGACCGCTCGCCAGTTTTTCGTTTAGGTTGCGCTTCTAATTTTTGTTGATTGTAGTTTATATAGTTGGTTGGTAGAAGATGGTTTTTATAGCTTGCAGGATCCTCTGCTGCGAGTTCTACTAGAAGTTTTGCAGAAGCACCCAAAGCAGGTCGACGATCAATCCATGGTTTAATCCAGCCACGGCCTTTCGTCGTTTCTTTTTCGGCATTCCTCTTATCTTTTTTCCACTAAAAGTTTAGCGACTATTTTACAGGCTTCGGAAAGTTCACTCGAAATAGTGCGCACTGTGAAAAACTCTTTAAAAATGAAACTGGCGTGCCACTTATTTTTGTTTTCTCAACGTGTAAACCTTTACTGGCGTGCAAATAGAAATGGTGCGATCACTGGCGCCACTAAATCCATGCATGAGTAAATGCTCTTTTTTACACTTGCAAGTCTTGATTTTTACGAATTTGTCATCACTGGCGCCAGTGATTTCGGAAGGATGCAAACTTTTTTGGTCTATGCATGCCAAAAATAAATTTTTATGCAAGTCGATGTTTACACTTGCCAATTTTATTTACTGGTGCGCCAGTTTTTATTGGCGCCACTAAATCCATGCATGTGTAAATGCACCTTAACATTAAAAAAACAAACTAGGTATGACTTATATTTTTAACATTAAAATGTGAACCTTGTTTGACTTTTCTATTTTTTCCAAGCGCTTTCATTTCGATACTCCAAACGTATTTTTAAAATAAACTCGTAACAAAGTTATTCTACTTCGTGATATTATATACATGGTGATTCACGCAATGCAATAGAATTTTATGGAGAACTGCTGAACATGTTTCTGAAACTTTGGAGATTTAGGTTTATCGACACGCTCTCTTTAACCAAAATATTCCCATATTCCTGTAATTTCTGGTTACACCAGAAGTAGCTGTCAACTTAAATTCTAAGCAAATTTTATAGAACATATTTTTGTCTGACTCTGTCAGTTTTTGAGATAACTGGACTTTTTGTAATTATTTGGCAAATGCATAGTGATGAAGTAAATTCATATAATGTTTTAACCTTAACGCTTGGACTAAAAAGTTTCTCTTACCGAACAGGTAGATGATCAAGACTCAAAAATATTTTAAAATTGGCAGAAAATGTGTGAAAGAATTCAACCATTAAACACTTTCTTATTTTAAATGGAACACCCTATATATTTTTATTTAATTTGATGACCTATTAGTTGTTCTTTATAAATAGTATTGATTGTTCTATGTATATCTATATCAAAGCGTTTCCTCAAAAAATCAAATTTATTGCAAAAATACTATTTTTTCAAGTATGCTGTGAAAAGAATGTATGTAATGTATTAGTGAATGACGAAACGATTTAGAAAGTTGTTTTTTCAAGCAATCAATCACTTTTTCTCCGTATAGACACCAGTATACAGTACCTACCTGTGCATAATTGTTTTCATAGCACACTTGAAAAAATAGTATTTTCGGAATAAATTTGATTTTTTGAGGAAACGCTTTGATATAACTTAAAAAACAAAAAAGGAAGATATTCGAAAGATACATCAATATGCATAAAAATATATAAGGTGTCCTATTGAAAAAAATTAAATTAATGCATATTTAAAATCGTTGGGTGGTCCAAGTTCTAACGAACGCTTTGTATAAGAGGTTTGAAAAATAGTAGCATAGATCGATATTACGCACCTTAGGGTAGCCACAATGTAAATTGCATTTGTTCAGGTTATATCGACAAATTACTAAAATTTCAGGAAAAAATTAATTACTTGACAACGCTACATTTCAGTTCAAAAAATTAAATACGGCAGTAAAGCTCTAGTTCTACTAAATCAAATTCTGGAAAAATATACCGGGTGTCCTATTTAAATTTTTTTTATTCAGTTCTACTTTTTAAGGATTCCGTGTAGATTAGCATTTGAGTTATGTTAAAGCGTTAATAACTTAAAATATTAGGTATAGAACAGTAAATAATATACAAAAAGAACAATTAATTTGTCATCAAATTTAATGAAAACGTTTTTTTTTTTTCCATTTAAAATAAGAAAAGGTAAAAATATTAACCATGCATTGGCCAAATAATTACAAAAAGTCCAGATATCTCAAAAACTGACCAAGTCAGACAAAAAGGTGTTTAATAAAATTTGCTTAGAATTTAATGATTAATCGAAAAATGTAATAAAAATTATCATGTTGTATTTAAAACGAAAGTTGACAGCTACTTCCCGTATAACCTGAGAGTTTCACAAACATATATTCAGTAGTTCTCCATATAATTCTAATGCAAGCTCGTCGTGGATCACCTTATATTGATATTCTTGTTAGCCAAAAAATGCATACGATGCATCAAGACGACGAAAACCTCAGAAATTCCTCTTGAATTCGAGTGCTCGAAAACGCCTGTAAATAAATGCACGAGACTGATCTATTTTAGTAGCAGCTTCTTCCAAGTTTTTGTGACACTTACAAGACGACGCATTAAGACAATTTGTCACACTCATTGAAAGAGGCACTTACATATTTCACTTATAAATAAATACTTTTTCTCAGAAAATATGACTGGGAAACATCTGGTTTCATCGCCATGGTAATTGTGGAGTCGCTTCTTGTTAAGAGGACCGTCTGAAATTCCTTTGAATTTTTGCCTTTGTCTTTCGTTTGTTATACCGGTCGACAAAAATCGGACGCAGTGGCGGATTTATTGATTGCGATATCAAATATATTTATTATTGTACTTTTCACGTCATCTTTCATAATTTAAACAAAAATGTCCAGGCTCGTATTTAAAAATATTAGCAATGAGAAAGTGAAATTTATTTTTTGACATTTCTTTGAACAAAGTAAATAAAAACCGGAACGCAAAATTTTAGATTTTTCCAATTATTTTGAAGGCCCCCTGTATTTATTTGCGGCATATTATTGGGCCCATAATTATGCAACTTTGCCTCAGTTTATCCGACTTCATACCGTATGGTGGAGGCCGAGTTTATAACACCATGTATATAAAAACTTAATTTTTATGGAAACCAATAAATCTGTAGTCAATGTTATGTAGATAGCCGACCATGTACCAATTTATTGGACTTTAAAGATTTAGGGATAGACACAATGGGGATTTATCAGGTAGTTACAGCGTAGTTACATTATCAGCGATCATCAATATGGTTTTCGGAAGTCCAGATCAACTGGAGATCTTCTAGTCTATATCACCCATATTTGGAACAACGCAATCGAACATCATGGGGAGTCTCGGGCTGTTGCACTGGATATTTCTAAAGCTTTTGATCGTGTTTGGCATGAGGGGCTTCTAAGTAAATTGCGATCCTATGGTATGCCCAGTCGATTCTGTCCATGGTTGTCTAGCTTTCTTAAGGACCGCTCTCTGCAAGTGGCGATTGACGGATTTCTCTCAGACACCTTCACCATCAATGCCGGTGTTCCTCAAGGGTTCATATTGTCTCCCACTCTCTTCTTACTCTACATTAATGACCTTCTATTGAAAACGAAAAATCCGATATTTAGTTTTGCTGACGATAGCACACTTATCTCATCTTTCTCTTTGAATGCACAAGCATCGCGTGTCGACGCACATCTTCGCAGACAGATCTGGAAGAAATTTTGGCTTGGGGTGACAGTAACCAAGTCGAATTTAACGCTAAAAAAACCCAGGCAGCAGTTTTCTCTAAAAAAGTTAACATTACAGAACCGGATATAGTCATGGACGGGCACGCAATCCCACTGGCTTCATCTATTAATTTGCTGGGCGTCAATCTGGGAGGAAATATGTCTTGGCATAACCACGTTGTGGCAATCGCCAAGATAGCTTCTCAGAAGCTTGGGGGTACTCTTCCGAACCAGAAAGTTGTAGATATCTCAACAACTTTTCACACTATACAAAGCCCAGATTCGACCATCACTATAGTACTGCTTTCATGTCTGGAGCTCTGCACCCAAATATACTCTTCGGCTACTGGATTAAATCTTCTGATCGGAGACCACGAGCTGACGAGGAACCTCGACAGCCTAGAACATCGAAGACAGGTTGGGGATTTGTCTCTCTTTTACAGATATTTTCATGGAAGGTCCTCGGCTGACCTTGCCCTCTTAATTCCGCCCAGAGCGACGAATAGCAGAAATATACGACGAACCACTGCCGCCCATCCATATGTGGTTAAGCTTAGTACTCCTCGAACTTCGTTATTTAAGAATTCTTTCATCTGGAGGACTTCATCCTTGTGGAACGACCTTCCCGAGGTCGCTTTTCCCAACGAATATACCCTCCAACGATTCAAAACCAACGTGAATCGCTTTTTGCGCACACGCACCACCCCCAGAGTGCCCGAAAGGATTTTTCCTATAGTGCTTGTGTTTGATCATATTAAAAAAAAAAAAAAAAGTTTCTTTATTGCAGTAAAAACCAAAGGTATACCACAATTTTCACGACACGACATGACTTTTCAAGACAATTCGGGGACTGAAAGGATACATTTTCCATGCAATTAAAATGTTAGGTTGTGGTTTTAATGAATTAAACATTGCAGGAAATGTGGGAAGGTGACGCGGTGCGGATTTCATTTTTAATTAATAAACATGTGTGCGTGTGATTTTGGTTTCAATTACCGCATTTAATAAGTGTAATTTTGACATCGTTCGCATGTGTAAACGTTAAGCGGATCGTTTTTAATTGTTCTAGAAATGTCAAGGGCGGTTCACTTAACGGCTATAAATCGCAAACAAATCCGTATTGTTCCAAAACCATAGAATTTTTCGGATTTATCGGTTTCAAGTTTACATCCACTGTAATGCCCTGTATTTGCACCCTTATCAAAGCTTACTTTATCACGTACCTGGCGGCGATCACGTCGTATGTAAATTGAATAAAAACACATTTTATCACATCCACCTACTTTGACTGCCTGTCGATATAGCTCCGAAATTTGGTTTTTATCTAATCTCCAAAGGAATAATTCTAGAGAAAACGGAAAGAGCCGGAAGGACGCATCTTAAAATAAGATCTGAAGATATATTTGATGTCATTATGCCACTTATACCGTGGTTTATGGTTATAAGATATTTTAAAGTTGCCTTTTTATTCAGTCTCGTCCCAAAGAAGTGATGCTAAAGTTGGCAATTTCATTACTGACTTGACCTTTTAAACATCCGAATGCTTGCGATCAAATTAAAATCACCATCACGGCTAAAAATCTGTTCCTTTGTGGCAGATTTATTTATCAAAACAGGTTTAATATTAGTGGGTGAATTTTTATGAGCTCTTTCTTCGTAATGCCAGAGTAGATATCTAAAACGCAGGATCTGTATACCGAGCGATGCATCGTTAAGTTGAACATATGACATCCCATGTAATTTTTGACGTGGCTGAATATTGGCTCCCCTGTACATTTTATAGAAAAACTGCATTATAACTTATGGAAGATGGAAGAAATTGAAATCCATGTGCCGAGTTTGAATACATTTTGATTGAGCCAATCCTAAGCCATTCAATTAAACGTGATGTCGAAACCACGAAACTCGCATAGTTCAGGTAATACAGCAAACACCAGCAAATTAAATTTTGATATTGACAAAATGAAAATTAGTGCCAGTGACAATATTTTCATTATTCGTCATGTTCAGCTTTACGTCAGCTTCTGACAACAGCGTCATAGAAATAATTTTTTTTTATATGCTCATGCACAAGCACTCTAGGAAAAATCCTTTAGGGCACTCTGGGACTGGTGCGTGTGCGCAAAAAGCGATTCACGTTGGTTTTGAATCGTTGGAGGTTATATTCGTTGGGAAAAACGACTTCGGGAAGGTCGTTCCATAATGACGAAGCCCTCCAGATGAAAGAAATTTTAAATAATGATGTACTAAGCTTAACCACATATGGATGGGCGGCAGTGGTTCGTCGTGTATTTCTTCTATTCGCCGCTCTGGGCGGAATTAAGACGGCAAGGTCAGCCGAGCACCGAACAATCAGACGAATGGGCCTCCTTTCGATGGAATCCAGTAGCCGAAGAGTATGTTTGTGTGCAGAGCTCCAGACATGAGAGCAGTACTCTAGTGATGGTCGAATCTGGGCCTTGTACAGTGTCAAAAGTTGTTGAGGTGTGTACAACTTTCTGGTTCGGAAGAGTACACCAAGTTTCTGAGAAGCTATCTTGGCGATTGCCACAACGTGATTATGCCAAGACATATTTCCTCCCAGATTGACGCCCAGCAAATTAATATATGAAGCCAGTGGAATTGCAAGTCCGTCCATGACTATATCCGGTTCTGTAATGTTAACCTTTTTAGAGAAATTTCTTCCAGGTCTTTGTTGAGGTGTGATACTTCAAGCTGCCTGCGAAGATGTGCGTCGGCAGCCGATGTTTGTGCATTCAAAGGGAAAGATGAGATAAGTGTGCTATCGTCAGCAAAACTAAATATCGGATTTTTCGTTTTCACTAGAAGGTCGTTAATGTAGAGTAAGAAGAGAGTGGGAGACAATATGGACTCTTGAGGAACACCGGCATTGATGGTGAAGGTGTCTGAGAGAAATCCGTCAATCGCCACTTGCAGAGAGCGGTCCTTAAGAAAGCTAGACAACCATGCACAGAATCGACTGGGCATACCATAGGATCGCAGCTTACTCAGAAGTCCCTCATGCCAAACACGATCAAAGGCTTTAGAAATATCCAGTGCAACAGCCCGAGACTCCCCATGATGTTCGATTGCGTTGTTCCAAAGATGGGTGACATAGACTAGATCTCCACTTGATCTGGACTTCCGAAAACCATATTTATAATCGCTGATAATGTTGAAGCCTTCCAGGTACTTTAGAAGATGTTGGTTAATAGCTTTCTGCATTACTTTTGAGATACCTGAAAGCAATGCGACTGATCGATAGTTGCTAGGCAGGGTTCTCTGCTGCAATTTGCTGGTGTTTGCTGTATTACCTGGTGGTTTTGCAAGAAGTTTTTCTCCGTGTATATTAATTTTTTTCGATTTAATAAAAGCTCACTGTATATGGAGCAAAAAAGAAATTTTCCACTTCACCAAAATTTTACACCAAATTGATCGTATTTAATCTACCGCAATAACCCAATAAAAAGATATCCCTTCAGTCTGGAACTTCCGAATAAAACCCCCGGGTTTTTACCTAAAATTCGGGTTTTGTGAGGTTTCCCAAGCTGCAGGTTAAATGGAAATATAAGCTGAAAATAATGAAGAGGGTGTTTTATTCAGGTATTTAAAATGACATTAAATGAATAGGGCTAAAAACGCAATATTTCCAAATCCCCACGATTTCCAGCGAAACTTTTTTGCATAATTATGGGCACCTAAAAAGAATGACGGATTTAAATGTATTTTTGTAGGCAAGATTTTCGAAGTTAACGGAAAAAAGGCCTTTTAATCATTTAATTTTCTTAATAAATAAGTCGCTGGTTGTTAAATGAATAATTGATGATGGTATGGTAATTTGTTCAGAATATACAGGATGCCCAAGATAAGATCTCGTTAATGGTACCAACTTTTAGTTTTATCAGTTGTGCTGTAGCTTTAATATTAACGTCAAAAAAAAATTTTAAATTTCAGTTTTTTTTAAATAACTCTAAACTTCAAAATCTTATCAAAATTTGTTCTACGGCATATTATTCGTGTATTCATTGCGATACTTTTTCTCCATTTAATCGAAGTTGTATCTGTTACCATTAACGAGATCCCCATAGAGGCTTCGTTATCTTGGGCACCCTGTATATACAGGGTATTTCAAAAAATATGTGTCATCGCTCGTAGGATGTTAAAATTAGAAAATTGTTTCGGTGTTTTCAAGATATTTCCGAAACGGCTTTAGTAATTTTAGTAAAATTTGGGTATGAAAAGTACCTAAAATATCACATACTTTAGCAATATTTATATTTACTGTAATTTTATATACAGGGTGGCCAATTAGTGCGACAAAGCTCAATATCTCTTTTACCGCTAGGGATAGCGGAAAACTTTTTTCACGAAAGTTATTAAGCGTTAAGAGATGCAGCTTTTAAAATTATTTTCGACCATACAGGGTGCTCCAAAAGGTCGGAGTGATAAACATTTCATATTTTTTAAATGGGACACTATGTATATTTTTACATATTTGAATTCACCGTAAAATTCAGTACATAGCACCGTAATTATTTGTCGGCATTTTTGCAACGTTGCCAATTAGATTGGAAAATTCCTAAAATTTGTGCAGAAACATGGTTCAATGAAATGTGTAATATTTCTTAACTTATACTAATTTGAAATAAAATATTTTTATGTCGGAGAGAGGAATGTTGACAGAAGTCCCCTATAATAACGCATATCAATATTTTTATACAGGGTATTTTCTATGGATATGCCAACATTACGAACTTGAAACATGAGTTTCGTAAGTTTTTTAAATAAAACACCTTGTATATGATTACTTTATCTTGTAGATATTTTAATCCTCTCTAATTTTTATTAAGGTCTTTCTATGCCTATCTCTACCAATCTTGGTGGTATTTCAATTTTTATTTAAACTCGAGCAAGAAAAAGTGGATGTATTTTACCATTGTCCTTTTTCTAGTCACCTATGACAAAATAAAAACAAAATGTTGTAATTTAAAAAAAATATATTTATTTATACGGGAGGATACGACACAAAAATATTTTAGCGATTCAAGCTTGTGGACAATTTCTAAAGTAAATTATTACCTAATTATTTGCTCATATAGTAACCCCCATTAACTCGAACACATAATCTATTTGGCAACGTTGCAAAACTGTGTACAAATAATTACGGTGCTATGTACAGAATTTTACGGTGAATTGAAATATGTAAAAATATACATAGTGTCCCATTTAAAAAATATGAAATGTTTATCACTCCGCCCTTTTGGAGCACCCTGTATGGTCGAAAATAATTTTAAAATCTGCATCTCTTAACGCTTAATAACTTTCGTGAAAAAAGTTTTCCGCTATCCCTAGCGGTAAAAGAGATATTGAGCTTTGTCGCACTAATTGGCCACCCTGTAGGTAGATATCTTTTCATAGCAATAAATAAAGCAATTTACTAAAACCGTGTTAAGCCTCCTAATAAAATTGCATTTATCGTGTAAACAAAGAATATTAAGATATATAGGGTGTTCCTTAATGACGTGCTAATATTTAAGAGTGTATGTTCCTTAGGTCATTTTCTAAAGAAAAGTTCATTTGAACATATGTCCGCAACGGCAACGACAAACGAAATAAAAGATTCAGATTAATATAAAAAATAGCGGGAATCATCGCAAATGTTCGGAATATGTCCTTAAATGGTTACCGTCTTTCCGGATAGCGAACAAAATATACATCTTGCGCCATTTCCTCGTTTTTTCCACTTTCAATATAAACTGATATCATATCAAATTTTTCAAAATGTTGATAGGTAATTTTCGCAAATGAATATGTAAAAATTAAATTGACGTTAAATGTTAATAGTTAACATAGGATATTAGCTTTTGTTTCATGGTCTACTGTGGTTTAAAGTAATAAAGTTTAACCAATCGCCTAGGAAACCAATATCATCCATGATGTGTTATAGGTACATTTGAAAGGAGAATTTAAAATAGTATCTTTTTAGAATAAAATATTGTGTGCCATTTAACAAAATAAGGTTAGGTCCGATAACTTTTTTACCTGACCCCGTATACTTGTTCTGAAAACGGCAGATTATTCAACAATCAATATAAAGAAACTTCTGTATAAAATATTTTTCTGTATCTCTTTTAACTAAGAAAATACAGGGAAATTTTTAAATTGTCAATTTTTTGATTTCACCATTTTAAGTTTGACCCTAAAGAGCACATGACACATACATTACTTTTTTTTATAGCGCTAACAATTATGGATTTACCCTATGAAAGTATCGAAAATGGGACACCCTGTACAAGAATTAAATCGTAAATATAGCATTTCTGAACAGGACGCTTCTTGAATAATTTTTCTTTTTATTGGCTTTTCATTGGCTTCGCTCTACGTTTCCTGATTAATAATTCTCTTACGGCAACCGACCTTCATTTACGGGGGTGGTTAAACAATTATTAGACTCATTTTGTATTTTAAAAGCAACTTCGAAGAAGGGAGATGTTACAACAGGCCCTGAATGTATTGTTAAATGTTTTTAGCCAATTAACCAAAATCGACGATGTTCTTTGTCTCCGATTTTGTTTTGCGGATACGAGGGAGCCTAGAAAAATTTTCTCCCTAATAATGTAACAAAGGATTTATTTGATAATTTAATTTTTCTTTATGATCTCTCTCCAAAAGTATTACTGTTAACCTTCAAAATCGCCTCCCTAGTTTTTTATTTTGATTTGATATCTGGAATCATTTTATAGTAATTATTAGGCGTACCCGACATTAATTAGAATACTATATTTCAACTAAATTAAATTGCTTACCTTTACAAATCACTATTATAGGTAGGTATTAGATATGACTAATAATAATATAATGGTTGTAAAGATGCAGTTATACAGGGTGTTATGGAAATGACGTATTATATTTAAACCGGCAAATTCCGAGATGAAAATAAATTGAAGAAAAATAACCATAAATGGCGCTTTGAATTAATCAATTAATTTCAGTCGCGCATTGATCCTCGCTCTTTCTAACATCAGTGGGGAACGCTAATCTCAGAAACAAGAAACCCGCGTCAGCGCGGCCGGCGGAATAGCTAAAAATATATTATGAATAGTGTAAATGCCGGTTGCTATGGAATCCTCTTAAATACTGATGTTCAGGTATTTTTCAACCCTTTTTTATCTATGCCGAAAAGGGAACAGGAGGAGGATACAAGAACGCTAATATAGCGCTGGTTTTTTCCAATAAAAAATGCAGTAAATACAAGAAACACCAAGACGATCGAATAATCACCCAATTAAAAACGCAGACAAGACCTTAAAATACGAAACTAAATACTGCAGGAAAGCTTAGGTCGTGCTTTAAAAAAAATTTAATTACTTTAGAGACTTCCGAGAAGGGGCTTTCTTTTCGGAAAGGTTGAAACATAAAAGGAAACTGCCATCGCTACGAAATTAAAACACCCAATGGACGAAATAAAGATAAAAGTATTATTACCCCCAGACAAACAAAAAAAGCAGTAAATCAAATTACCTTTTCACCCCTATTTCGGGGTCGAAATCGGATTAAACGCGTCAGCACTCAACATTTGCGGTGAACAAGACGAGCCTGTCGAATTTAACAAAAATTAGCCGTCTTCTCCCGTTGCTTTCAAATAACATTTTTAACTTATACTTTTGGTAAATAGTCGCCTTTTTCCGATTACGATGATCCAAAAAAAAAAAATAGATTATGATATTTGTAGCTTTAAGGTGCATTACACATGCATGGATTTAGTGGCGCTAGTGGTCGCGCCAGTTCTATTTGCATCCCAGTAAAGGATTACACTTTGTTGAGAAAATAAAAATAAATGGTACAGTACGTTTCACGAAAATTGGATACGACTTAATGATTTCCTGGGTCGGTCCCATTGTGTCGACAAGAGCTTGGCAATAAACAAGTGAAGTATGAAGGGACGGACTAAGGAAAACAAGTAATGTGATTATATTAATGTAATCAAATGCAATAACATTTTTGTTAAATATTACTAGTCATATTTATTTACATTTATAATGTCATTCTATAGATAGTTCTGTTCCGCTATCGCTATCCTCATCAAAATTAATTATAATTGGATTAATTATACAATCCAGACTAATATACGAATTTTCTACAGTTATTACGTGACGGACTGAATTTCTCCAACTACCTGGGGGAATATCATTAAGGCATTTTCGTATTAATTCTACAACACTAGAACTTAAAGTAGGAGAAATATTTTCAGACCTAACCAGTGATTTTAACTGGTGCCACATATGCTCTATGGGGTTAAAAATGCAATAATAGGGTGGGAGCCGTAGCACTGTATGTCCAATTTCTTCTGCCAATGTGTCACAAACATATACTTTTTTTATACAAAATGTCTTTAAAACTTCTAAAAGATCACTTTTTTATAACTTTCTTCAAAATATATATCATTCGCCGCCATGTAGTTCTGAATCTCCAATTTTGTATTATTTGAGCTTGGAGCTTTATGTAATTGGCGACTGTGATAGCTCGCATTATCCATTACTATCACGCTATTCTGAGCAATGTTTGTTTGGTAAATGACAATTCTTGAACCATTCCTCAAAAACTAACAAATTTTACCAAAAAAATATATTTAAATATAAATTAAGCAACCTAACCTACCTGATGTGCCTATATTTAATTATAATTATTACAATCCGGTCCTTTCCACATAGTAATAACAAACGGTCATAAATAAAGGGATTACCCAGGTACTTTTCCGGCAGTCATTAAGTTATATCCATTTTTCTTGACACAATCTTTACGCCAGTTTCATTTTTAAAGTGTTTTTCATAGTGCTCACTATGTCGAGTGAACTTTCCGAAGCCTATAAAATAGTCGCTGAACTTTTAGCGGAAAATAAGATGAAATAAATACAGAAAAAAAAGCGACGAAAAGGCCGTGTCTGGGTTAAACCATGGATTGATCGTCGACCTGCTTTGGGTGCTCCTGCAAAACTTCTAGAAGAATTCGCAGCAAAGGATCCTGCAAGCTATAAAAACCATCTTCAAATTTCAAGAAATTTGATTGTCAGTTCTGCTGATCACTTTTTTTAGCCATAATAAACTATACGAGTATATACTACAACCACCTTTGGAACAACGCAATCGAACACCATGGGTTTGTTCGGGTTTGTTCTCGAGTCTCGGGCTGTTGCACTGGATATTTCTAAAGCCCTTGATCGTGTTTGGCATGAGAGACTTCTAAGTAAACTGCGATCCTATTGTATGCCCAGTCGATTCTGTGTATGGTTGTTTAGCTTCCTTAAGGACCGCTCTCTGCAAGTGGCGATTGACGGATTTCTCTCAGGCACCTTCACCATCAATGCCGGTGTTCCTCTAGGGTCCATATTGTCTCCCACTCTCTTCTTACTCTACATTAACGACCTTCTAGTGAAAACGAAAAATCCGATTTTTAGTTTTGCTGACGATAGCACACTTATCTCATCTTTCTCTTTGAATGCACAAGCATCGGCTGTCGACCCACATCTTCGCAGATAGCATGAAGTATCACGCCTCAACAAAGATCTGGAAGAAATTTTGGCTTGGGGTGACAGTAACCAAGTCGAATTTAACGCTAAAAAAACCCAGGCAGCAGTTTTCTCTAAAAAGGTAAACATTACAGAACCGGATATAGTCATGGACGGGTACGCAATCCCACTGGCTTCATCTATTAATTTGCTGGGCGTCAATCTGGGAGGAAATATGTCTTGGCATAACCACGTTGTGGCAATCGCCAAGATGGCTTCTCAGAAGCTTGGGGTACTCTTCCGAACCAGAAAGTTGTACACGCCTCAACAACTTTTGAAACTATACAAAGCCCAGATTCGACCATCATTAGAGTACTGCTCTCATGTCTGGACCTCTGCACCCAAACATACCCTTCGGCTACTGGATTCTATCGAAAGGACGGCCATTCGTCTGATTGGAGACCAAGAGTTGACGAAAACCCTCGACAGCCTAGAACATCGAAGACAGGTTGGGGATTTGACTATCTTTTACAGATATTTTCATGGAAAGTCCTCGGATGACCTTGCCGTCTTAATTCCGCCCAGAGCGGCGAATAGCAGAAATACACGACGAGCCACTGCCGCTCATCGATATGTGGTAAAGCTTAATACTCCTCGAACTTCATTATTTAAGAATTCTTTCATCTGGAGGACTTCATCCTTATGGAACGAACTTTCCGAGGTCGCTTTTCCCAACGAATATACGCTCCAACGATTAAAAACTAACGTGAATCGCTTTTTGCGCACACGCACCACTCCCAGAGTGCCCTAAAGGATTTTTCCTATAGTGCGTGTGTGATAAAAAAAAAATTAGAAGCGCAACCTAAACGAAAATCAAACTAAAAATTGGTAAGATGTCGCCGACTTGCAAGCACTTGTTAACACTTTCAAGTTTTTCTTACATGCATAGACCAAGAAAGTCTGCATCCCTCTGAAATTACTGGCGCCAGTGGTGACAAATTCGTATAGAAAATCAAAACTTGCAAGTGTTCAAACTTATAACTGTTCATTGTTTTAGGATGATATTTTAAAATTTTGAACTATGTGATAATGAGTAAAAACTGCTAACAGTCGGACCCGCGAAGTGATTGCAAGTGTGTATAGGGTATGTGAGGAGGAATCACAAATCAATATATTTAAATTGCCACTTAAACGAAAGCTGGACAGGTACATTAAGACGACCAGAACGGAAAAATCATCATTAATCAATTAATCATGTAGCTGCTTTTTTCCATGTTAAAAAATTTACATCTTGTAGGAAGTAATGTATTAAACCTTCATAAAAAATATGTATTCAAACATAATGCAATTACTGAAGAATTTCCTATTTTTTAACATTATTTAAAATAATAATAGCACGCCCATGTTTTAAACGCTATTGCTTTCCCCCTACCGATACGGCGGAGACACAGATCCACTTGTCGACCTGTAGCAACAAACTTAACCTGTTGCGGATATAATATTCATATGAACTTTCAATTTGCGGATATAATATTCATATGAACTTTTCTGCATAAAATACCATGAAATGTCAGCGCGTCATTTTGGGACGCCCAAAACGTAAATAACGTAAATGTAAACATTATATGTTATTAATAAAATGACTGGTCACTGCTCCTGAACAAACAAAATCACACCTAAATTGTACGTATGTATACATCAGAATTCTTTAGAATAAACTACGTGATTTTATGCATTCCGTGTCGCTCGCTTCGGATGCAAATAAAAATAGAAGTTGCCGGGGACACAAAGAACATTATTTTCGGGAGGCAGATGCGACAGACGCACATTCGGAATTGCATTGGAATGTCCTGCATCCTGTTTGAAAGAAAATAAAAGAGTTTAAATGCCTTAACTATAACATGTATGTATATTGTTATTGATTCGCTCGTTTGGTTAAACAGATACCATTATTTGTGAAAAACTTCCATACTGAACAACATTGTCCTATTCGTTGGTCTCATGGCCATTGGTTTGTTACGGGTATTAGTATACAGGTTTGGCAAACATCTATTACAATCAGACCCTTAACGGACAGGAAAGAGAACGTACTACACCAGGTATAAATTAAATAAAGAGAATCAAAATTCCTCGTCGTATCTTAAAGCTGAATTCATAACCTATCGCAGGCGCTGGCGTTCGCGTTGGCGCTAGCGTTCATCGTTGCCGTTTGTAGACCCCATTTATAAACTTTGAGTTGGCGTCGTTGGTTGGTTGGTTAAAGGCGGGGCTCGGTTTAAAGGCTCGAACTTCTATCACTGCAGCCTTTCGGCTTATTGTGTACCCCGATCTTGTTAGAAGATGTTTGTTCCATCTATGAGGTCCAGTAACCTTCTACCAAGCTTGTTATGTGGGAGGTTGTCACCACGTTGTATGTTCCCGAAGATATTTTGTCTTCTACGAGACAGCGCTACGCAGCGGTATATTATGTGCGAGGCGGTTTCATCCTCTTCGCCGCAGAGTCTCCATTCAATGGATCCATTGAAGGTGTTTTCGCAATTGGCAGTGGCCTGTTAGCAGACCCTTCACTTGTTTCAACTGGGGCCGCGTCAGGGTTAGCATCCCATTCGATAGTATTTTCGATGGTTTTCCAATTAAGGCCCGTGCGTGTATTTGACCAGGTAACCCTTGCCATCGAGATAGGTGTTGTTTTTCCGACCATCTATCTAATGTTGTTTTTGTTGCCTGTTTTGATATTCCAAAGGCCGGTTCGGGGCCCCAGAGCGGATCCGGCTCTCGCTAGTTCATCCGCTTTTTCATTTCCTAATATCCCAGAGTGACCAGAGACCCACAAGAGCTCTACCTTGTTCCCCCTGGCCGCCAGTGCTTTTAGGTTGGTATGGCACTCCAGTGTAAGTTTTGAAGTAAATCGATTGGAGCGTCGTTGGTCGCTCCTCTTTGTTTACTTCTAACATAACATAATATATTTTTGTTTTAACAGCTCAGTGGTTCTTCGATAATAAAAATGATGGAACACCAAGTCAATAAAACATTTTATGAAATAATAACGGATGTCTTTGAATCTTCAATAAACAGCTGGAAACTTCACGTGATCTAAATACTAAAATACTATTGGCCTAACGTCACTGATATGGATTTGCTACGAACGCCAGCGCCGAAAAGTTAAAATTGGTTCAAGTCGAACGACTGCCTACGCCAGCACGAACGCCAGCGAAGTTTATAAACCACTGTGTTCTATTCCATTGGTTAACTTCTAGCGCCGTCTATATATTCAGCTTAAACAGTGTTGGTAATCTGAATTCGTGAAATTACACACAGGGACGCGCCTAGTATATTTGGCGCCGTCGCACACGGTCGACGGAATCGTGGCCAAAAAGATTATCAACATGAGACAAAAGACAAAAAATGTTTTTAATTGTAAGAGACCGTTATAAATATGGTAACATGGCATTTCGTTTTTAATATCTTACATCTTTGCCCTCTCCACATCCCTTTTTATGGTTATTAAATTATAGAAATTGGAATAAACAAAGGTAGTTTATTTTTACGATATTATGATTGGAGAAACATTTTATGTTTTTTTTAATCTCAATTTGATTTAGAATTAAGTGTTGCAATATGACAACATCGCATATAATTTATGTTAATGTTATGTGCTAACCTCTTTTGAACCTGGAGACTGCCTTAATAAAATATTTATTGCGAAGGGCCTCAGGAGCGGCCACGTAAATTTTGAGATTTCATATAAAGTTTTTTTTTTTTTTAAGATCAAACACAAGCACTATAGGAAAAATCCTTTAGGGCACTCTAGGAGTGGTGCGTGTGCGCAAAAAGCGATACACGTTGGTTTTGAATCGTTGGAGGTTATATTCGTTCTGAAAAACGACCTCGGGAAGGTCGTTCCACAAGGATGAAGTCCTCCAGATGAAAGAGTTTTTAAAATTGAAATGAAGTTCGAGGAGTACTAAGCTTAACCACATATGGATGGGCGGCAGTGGTTCGTCGTGTATTTCTGCTATTCGTCGCTCTGGGCGGAATTAAGAGGGCAAGGTCAGCCGAGCACCTTCCATGAAAATATCTGTAAAAGAGAGTCAAATCCCCAACCTGTCTTCGATGTTCTAGGCTGTCGAGGTTCTTCGTCAGCTCGTGGTCTCCGATCAGACGAATAGCCCTCCTTTCGATGGAATCCAGTAGCCGAAGAGTATGTTTGGGTGCAGGGCTCCAGACATGAGAGCAGTATTCTAGTGATGGTCGAAACTGGGTTTTGTATAGTGTCAAAAGTTGTTGAGGTGTGTACAACTTTCTAGTTCGGAAGAGTGCGCCAAGCTTCTGAGAAGCTATCTTGGCGATTGCCACAACGTGGTTATGCCAAGACATATTTCCTACCAGATTGACACTCAGCAAATTAATAGATGAAGCCAGTGGGATTGCGTGTCCGGCCATGACTATTTCCGGTTCTGTGATGTTAACCTTTTTAGAGAAAACTGCTGCCTGGGTTTTCTTAGCGTTAAATTCGACTTGGTTACTGTCACCCCAAGCAAAAATTTCTTCCAGGTCTTTGTTGAGGCGTGATACTTCATGCTGTCTGCGAAGATGTGCGTCGGCAGCTGATGTTTGCGAATTCAAAGAGAAAGATGAGATAAGTGTGCTATCGTCAGCAAAACTAAATATCGGATTTTTAGTTTTCACCAGAAGGTCGTTAATGTAGAGTAAGAAGAGAGTGGGAGACAATATGGACCCTTGAGGAACACCGGCATTGATGTTGAAGGTGTCTGAGAGAAATCCGTCAATCGCCACTTGCAGAGAGCGGTCCTTAAGAAAGCTAGACAACCATGCACAGAATCGACTGGGCATACCATAGGATCGCAGTTTACTTAGAAGCCCCTAATGCCAAACACGATCAAAAGCTTTAGAAATATCCAGTGCAACAGCCCGAGACTCCCCATGATGTTCGATTGCGTTGTTCCAAATATGGGTGACATAGGATAGAAGATCTCCAGTTGATCTGGACTTCCGAAAACCATATTGATGATCGCTGATGATGTTGAAGCCATCCAGGTACTTTAGAAGATGTTGGTTAATAGCTTTCTCCATTACTTTTGATATAAGTGAAAGCAATGCGACTGGTCGATAGTTGTTAGGCAGGGTTCTCTTACCTTCCTTTGGAATAGGCTGGACTGGAAGTGTATATTTCGCTTAATAATTTGTGGTTAACCGATACGGGATTGCGACTTCGAACTTTTCTTTTAAGAGCGTCCCATAAATGCTCTATGGGATTTAAATCGTGACTGTGAGGTGGCCAGTCCATCAATGGAATAGCTAAAGTAGTTATAAGACTTCTTCTACCGACAAATTTTTTGGTAGAATAATTTTTCAAGATTAAAATACTCGTCGGGCAACTGGACATACGAAACGAACGTTTAACAAGCCGTTTCCAAACAGTTTTTATCAGTATGGCGAATTTTATTTGACCTTTGTAACTGCTAACACATCGCTTGCAATGTGAGAAAAGGTCCATAGACTACTTGAAAACATTTAAAATGTGTTGAATAATAAAGTCTATAAAAACATGTTACGCTATAAAACGGTGTATCCCCTTTAATAACAGAGATAATGAAATAAACCAAAAAAAGAAAATGTCGAGGAAAGATTGACCTACCGTTTAATGTCAACTGCTATATGTTTCGGTTGCTAATATACTCCACAGGGTGATACGAATTTTCGGAAAAAAACATAGCATTTTTATTACACCCAGTATAAATCGAAAATTAAATTTTTATCATAAACAGCGAAAACTATGACATTGTCAAGGAACCAACCTACAATGCAAAAAAAAAATCATTCAAATCGGATCATAAATTCATGAAAAATATGGCAAATTTATGATGTTGCGTTAATTTTGTCCAGGTGTTTATATTTAAATAATTTTTTTTTAATTTATCAACAATAAATCGACTTTCCAATATTATATAATTAATTCTAAAGCACTTTTATCAAAATATTTTTTGAAAAACAATACTGTTTTCTTATGAACCGAAATTTAGTTTCTCTTGTTCTGCTAAGAGCAACTAATGCAATCAATTGGTGGATGCAGTAATTGCAGAATGGGAGGATATTCCCCAAGATACAATTAAAAATTTAGTTTCCAGTACGCCGAGGGGTATGAATGCAGTGATTCGTAGTAGAGGGGGGCATACACGCTATTAACGTTATAAATCCATTAATTTTATTGTTTCTGATTTTTGTTCTTTTCATGTTTCACTCGTTTCCAAAAAAAATTTTTTTAATCAACGTAATCTTAATATTGTAATTTTTTATAAACTAAAGTAACTCGTTAATTTTGTTTTAAAGCGAGCAGAAATTTTACAGTTATATAGATAATAAATAATGTATTCGATATTGACACATCGCTTGTAATGTCAGCAAAGGTCCATAGCCTACTTGAAAATATTAATGTGTTGAATATTAAAGTCTATAAAAACATGTTACGCTATAAAACGGTGCCATCTCCTTTAATAACAGAGATAATGAAGTAAACCAAAAAAGAAAATGTTGGGGAAAGATGGAACTACCGTTTAGTGTCAACTGCAATATGTTTCGGTTACTAATATACTCCACAGGGTGATGCGAATTTTCGGAAAAAAACATATCAAAGTACACCCAGTATAATTCGAAAATTACATTTTTATCATATACAGCGAAAACTATGACATTGTCAAGGAATCAACCTACAATGCAAAAAAAATCATTGAAATCTGATCATAAATTCAGAAAAAAAATAGCATAAAAAATATGGCAAATTTATGATATTGCGTTAATTTTGTCCAGGAGTTTATTAACATATGTCCTAAAGCTCTTCATTTTTGAGCTACAGAATGTTAGAATTTAAACAATAACTTTAAAACACAACATCTGCTGATACATCGCTTGCAATGTCAGAAAAAGTCCGTATTCTACTTGAAAACATTAATGTGTTGAATATTAAAGTCTATAAAAACATGTTACGCTATAAAACTGTGTATCTCATTTAATAACAAAGATAATGAAGCAAACAAAACAAAAAAATGTTGGGGAAAGATGGACCTACCGTTTAATGTCAACTGCTATATGTTTCGGTTGCTAATATACTCCACAGGGTGATACGAATTTTCGGAAAAAAACATAGCATTTTTATTACACCCAGTATAAGTCGAAAATGAAATTTTTATCATAAATAGCGAAAACTATGACATTATCAAAAAAATAACCTACAATGCAAAAAAAAATCATTCAAATCGGATCATAAATTCAGAAAAAAAATAGCATAAAAAATATGGTAAATTTTTGATGTTGCGTTAATTTTGTAGAGGAGTTTATATGACGCACATGTATTGGGCCAAAGGAATATATAAGGCAGTTTTTTATTTCTCACCTAGTATTTATTGTGTACATAATAGGTTCAACAAATACAACTAAGTTTATTTGATACTACATGGTATTAACAATTAATCAACAATACCGCTTATTTATTTTATTCACAATAATAATAATAAGACGAAATAATTTTTGTTATTTTTGGCGCATATTAATTGGACCAAAAGGATTTAAAATTCTATCATCCGTTACCACTGAGTGCAGTCTCCTTTTTGTTTTATAACAGCGTCAAGTCTTGCTCGCATGGTGTTCACTAATGTTTTACAGTAACCTTGTCGAAAGTTATTCCAGATTTCCTGTATTTTGACCTTTAATTCAGGAATGATGCGGACTGGACTGGTTCGTAGAGCTTTCAATCCCACTGACGGTTTGACCGGTTTTTATGCCTCTTTGTCCACAAAAGTCCTCAGTTATATGGAGCGATGAATCCAAATTCGAGATATGTGTTGGTGATTCACGAAGTAGAATTATCCGAATGCCGGGAGAGGAACATCATATAGATTGCCTTAAGAGAAAAGTTAAATTTCCAGCATCTCTCATGATACGGGGCTATATGTCCTCACAAGGGGTTGGTCGTCTTCTTTTTATTAATGGTACCATCAATGCTGCAAAGTAGAAAACAATTTTGTAAGAAGAATTGTTGCCTTCAATTAATGAGATTTAGCTGCCAGATGGAGAATTTATATTTCAACAGGACGGCGCCCATACTGCCAAAACGGTAACATCGTGGTTGCCAGAAATTAATATTCCAGTTTTAATATGGCCTTCAAGTAGCCTCGACTTGTCACGTATCGAAACCCTCTGGCATCAAATGAAAAAAGCTCTACGGACCAGTCCAGTCCGCATCATTCCTGAATTAAAGGACAAAATGCAGGAAATCTGGAATAACTTTCGACCAGGTTACTGTAAAACATTAATGAACACTATGCCAGCAAGACTTGAAGTACCTGCTTTTTTATTATGTGTTCTTCTGTCTTTAAAATTACATATCCTTTTTTCCAACAACTTTCAAAACAAATGAGACCAAAAATTAAATTTGAGGTACAGGGTGTCCCATTTTCGACACTATTATAGGGTATCCCCGTAATTGTTAGTGCTCTCAAAAAACTAATGTAGGTGTCGTGTGTCCTTTTTGGGTCAAACTTAAAATGGTAAAATGAAACTTTGAAATTTTTCGCTCGCTTAAGGTGTAAATCAAAAAATTAACCATTTCAAAATTACAATATATTTTCTTAGTTAAAAGAGATACAGAAAAATGTTTTATACAGAAGTTTCTTTATATCGATTATTGAATGATCTGCGGTTTTCAGAATAAGTATACGGGGTCAGGTAAAAAAGTTATCGGACCTAACCTCATTTTTTTAAAATGGAACACCCTGTGTATTTTAATCTAAAAATATACTATTTTAAATTGTCCTCTCAAATATATAATACACCACAGATAATATTGGTTTCCTAGGCGACTTATTTAAACTTTATTACTTTGAAACGAAAAAGATTCAGATTAAGGTAAAAAATAAAGGGAATCATCGTAAATGTTCGGGATATGTCCTTAAATGGCCACCGTATTTCCGGATAGGGAACAAATTATACATTTTGCGCCATTTCTTCGTTTTTTTCACTTTCAATATAAACTGATATCATATCAAGTTTTTCAAAATGTTGATAGGTCAGTTTCGCAAATGAATATGTAAAAATGACGTTAAATGTTAATAGCCAACATAGTTGTTTCTAGGATATTAGCTTTTGTTTCATGGTCTACTGTGGTTTAAAGTAATAAAGCTTAATAAATATATAACACCAATATCATCCATGGTGTGTTATATATTTGAAAGGAGAATTTAAAATAGTATCTTTTTAAAATAAAATATACAGGGTGTTCCATTTAAAAAAATGAAGTTACGTCCGATAACTTTTTACCTGGCCCCGTATACTTAGTCTCAAAACCAATTATTCAACAATCAATATCAATAAACTTCTGTATAAAATATTTTTCTGTATCTCTTTTAACTAAGAAAATATAGGGTAATTTTGAAATTGTCAAGTTTTTGATTTTCCCCCGTATCTCTTAAGCGGGCGAAAATTTTCAACTTTTGAATTTACCATTTTAAGTTTGGCCCAAATAGAGCACATGACACCTACATTACTTTTTTGATAGCACTAACAGTTACGGAGATAACATATAAAATGGTCGAAAATGGTACACCTGTACTGCCTCTGGTGTTATTAGTAAAGAAACATTATTACAACATAATGTAACTCGAAAATTATTAAATTTTCGACTTTTTGTTATATCCTGATGCATTATCTGAACACCGTGTATCTCGCAGGCAAAACGTAGATATTATTTTAGTTGTTACCTCCAAGATCGTTGTTGCTAACAAATAGCTATAGCAATAAAGTACTTTAATAAAGAAAATGTTCCGAACCAAAATCAGGTTAATTAGTCACGTACCGGTTTACCTCATTATTTTCCCCAAAGAATACATTTTAAATTACACTCTGTTGATATTCGGTTTAAAACGCTGAAAAGGGACTGGTTTTACCCAGACAATGGAAACTGAAAGTAGATTAATGTGTCTAATCCTTTCATCAATATTGCAACGGAAAGGATATCCCGAAGGCACGTAGTTGAACTATCGAATTTTCTTATAATTCCTTATGGGAAAATGCAGTAGGTACATACCTATTGGAACTTACTATGGATTATTATAATCTCGAAAAACTTTTGTGCAGTGTTCACCATTACGAGATTAAAGTTGGGTTGCTTTGAAAGTAACTAATGTAGTGTATATTAGGGATGGGCGATATTCCCAGAAGTATCGGTATTTGGGGATCGATCTGTATCGACTTGGAAGTACCGGCCTATTACAATATCGTTAGGTAAAGTACCGGTTCTGTGAGTACCTACTGGTATATTTATTAGTGTTGTGATCACTCGAGCGAAAAACCGCTTGATCACTCGATTATTGAAATAACCGACATCGCTCGATTATTAAAAAAACCGCTCGAATTATCTATTCAGGCGAAAACCGTCGCCCGTAACTTATTATCTTTCACTCGATGCCCGCGCTTCGCTTGCCGCCGACGAAATTGTACCGCTGTAGCGTGATCGAATTAAAAAACTGCTCGTATATTCAAACAGTTTTTCGCTCGATAGGAAATACTCTAGTTATAAATTCAGGCGAAAAACCGAAAAATATCAACTGTTGTAATGACCTTCGTTTTACACGTCGTGCGATCCGAAAGCTGGCTAGCCAGCGGCGTAGTTTAGGTCTCCAAATATTAAAAATTTAAGGGATATAATTTGAAAATTTTTATTAACTATAAACTCGAGAAAACTTCTCAAAGAGAACATAATAATAGAAATTCTTAATGAAAAATAACAAAACGAACAAAATTGTTACAACATATATAGAAAAATTCGTTGCTTATGTTATAGTAAACATTTTTAAATCGAAACAGGAACTTTTCATTATTAAACTCAAGAAGACTAAAGACTAAAAATAACATACATTATAGAAAATGTTAATGGAAAATAAGAAAACGAGCAAAATAGTTAACAAAACATAGGTATCGAGAAATTTTTTGGTAACCAAAAGTAAACATTCTTAAATTTAAACAGGAACTTCTAGGTAACTATAACCATGAATTTAAAAAAATAATCACCTACTTTCTATTTGCCAGTCGCGTAACTAAGCCTAAATTTTTGAAGGGCACACAGTGGGCACGTGATAATTTAAAGTGGAAAAATTTGACGGCCATTTTAAATATCTATTTATTTTATGCTCGTATAGATTGAGAAAGATGTGAAGAAAAATAACTCTTGGTAATACTTTTTGTTTTAAAAAAGCACAAGAATAAACCCGAGCAATAAATACATATTTGGGTGATTTTTTGCAGTTTTTTTGTTTGGTATCGAGACACGTGGTAAAAATTCATTATTAACAAATAAATAAATTTCTGGAATTTTTTTTGGTGACACTATAATTTTTTAGCTAAACATGTGCCCACCCGTAGTTACGTGCCTGCTAAATACCCTACCTGATCACATGTAAAGGGCTAGGCAGCCCGTCAAGCAGTCGGTGACGTCATCGCTTGGTAAATTGGAATTTCAGGCGATTCACTCGAGCGATTAACTCGATTATTAAAATCGCTCGAGTATCAAGTACTCGATTATTAAAATCATCGGTTTTTCCCAATACTAATATTTATATTAAATGATATGGGATATCAAAAATGAACAAAAATATTTTTTGATATTGCTTTTGGAGATAAGAATCCTTTAGGGCACTCTGGGAGTGGTGCGTGTGCGAATAAAGCGATTTACGTTGGTTTTGAGTCGTCGGAGGTTATATTCGTTGGGAAAAACGATCTAGGGAAGGTCGTTCCACAAGGATGAAGTCTTCCAGATGAAAGAATTCTTAAATAATGAAATTCGAGGAGTACTAAGCTTAACCACATATGGATGCACTGTCCAGGAAAATATCAGTAAAAGAGAGTCAAATCCCCAACCTGTCTTCGATGTTCTAGTCTGTCGAGGCTCTTTGTCAGCTCGTGGCCTCCTCACAGACGAATTGCTCTTCTTTCGATGAAATCCGGTAGCCGAAGAGTATGTTTGAGTGCAGAGCTCCAGACATGAGAGCAGTACTGTAGTGATGGTCGAATCTGGGCTTTGTATAGTGTCAAAAGTTGTTGAGGTGTGTACTACTTTTACAAATTAATAGATTAAACCAGTGGGATTGCGTATCCTGCTACGAATATATCCGGTTCTGTAATGTTAACCTTATTAGAGAAAACTGCTGCCTGGGTTTTTTAGCGTTAAATTCGACTTGGTTACTGGCACCCCAAGCCAAAATTTCTTCCAGGTCTTTGTTAAGGCGTGATACTTCATGCTGTCTGCGAAGATGTGCGTCGGCAGGCGATGTTTGTGCATTCAAAGAGAAAGATTAGATAAGTGTGCTATCGTCAGCAAAGCTAAATATCGGATTTTTATTTTCCGCTAGAAGATCGTTAATATACAGGGTACACCAAGTAAAGTGGCCTATTAGAAGTATCTCGAGAACTAAATGAGATTTTATTTTGAAAATTTGGCTGTGGCTATATAAGAGATAGTTTTCGACGCTTGTAAAATATTTTGGATGATGCGGTATTGTCGGATCATATGGATTTTTCATTATTTTGTTTCTATGAATCCATTCCACTGCCAACTACCAAAAAATATATATTTTTAAGATAATTTTTAAATTTCGTTATAAGTCCGAAAATATTGAAGATAGGTATAGGAACACTTAATATCATTAGATATAAAATTCGATCCTCCATTAGCAAAACATATCAAATACATGGTGTCCCATTTAAAAAAAATAATATTTTTGCAATAATTCATCTCCTTCAGAAATATTGTTATGGAGACGTCCTGTATAAAACTAATTAAATACTGTTCGAAATTATAAAATTTCGATGGTCTTATAAACGTAGAAAACCATCTCTTATAGCCACAGTCAAATTTTCAAAATAAAATCTCATTTAGTTCTCGAGATACTTCTAATTAGCCACTTTACTTGGTGTACCCTGTAGAGTAAGAAGAGAGTGAGAGACAATATGGACCTTGCTATGGATCTTGCTTGGGAAATAGTGGAATGAACAATAATTTTTATTTTTATATATGATAGATACTGGGTAAAAACTTTGTGTATCGGAGCGTATAGTACTGTAAAATACCGGTACAAAATATCAAGTATCGGTAAAAAAATACCTGTACACAAAAATGTCGTACCGCACATCCCTAATATTAGTATTGCATATGGTCTGGAGGTGAAGCAAGTGAGACGACGCTTCACTTAATATACAGGGTGTAAATTTTAAAACTTCCCACACTGAGTATCTCGTAAATGATATTAAAAATCGGGTACACATCAATTTTAGTGTGACGAGGGAAAATTTTAAAGAATATTTGCTGTCTTCGTAATTTGGGGAGGGGTAGGTGTGATACAAAAGTTTTAACATAAATTTTGCTATAATTTAATGGAAGTTCTTAATAAAGGTTATTCCAGTCACATATAGAGCCTAAATTATGGTTAGTTTTGCTATTTTTATAGTAAATTTAAGTCTTGTTTCCGTGCACCTATTTTCAAACTCAAAAAATGATAATCACCAGAGATCGGGCTGGTTTCGTTACACTATTCGGACACACTAGTTAGGTACTTTGAGTTTAAATGTAAAAATGGTCGTAAAATTATTGGTTCTTAAAATTTACCCTGATGTTTGCACAATTCGGTATCTTAACAGAGTTGCCACATATAAACGCTTTCTGCAATAATACAGTTTTTAGGTTGTTCTGGTTTGTTTATATCGATGTAAGGTCGAAGTTTATTTATTGGCAATGTAGCTATGTCACGACTAAGCAATATTTTTTAATAGGGTTAACTGTGATTGAAAGGTCGAAAAATATCCGTTTTTGTGCAATATTATTTTCCTATGTAGCTAATAAAAGACAACTGGCAACTCTGTTGACGATGTCATTTTTGAGTCGAACACAAATTTGACATTGCATTCCACTGTTGCCAAGAACAGTTATATTTTGGCGTTGAAGAAAAAGAACAAATCAAAATAAAAATGGAAATAGCAAATATAAATAATGTTTACGCACTTACAAGCAAGTATGATGTGAATTTAGCAAAATATTTACAAGACATAGGATTGATTAGAGATAATTTCAGATGCAAAACCAGAATTGTGCTATTAGGCAGAAAGTTAATGTAAATTCCTTGAATTCCTGCTTTTATTGTTGCAAATGCCGGAAAGATTATCCCTTGTTTTTGGAATCTTTTTTTCAAAATATGAATATTCCTGTTAGGCAGATATTTAGATTACACCGGTGCCGACCACAAGGTCGCCACCGGTTATCCGCTACACCCTGCGGGCACTATGTTGTACACAGTTCTTATGGGCTGAGGGCTGGCGGTTTCAGTGGCTCGGTTGAGCTGCACTGAGCCCATAAGAGGCACGTGGCGGAATGAAAAGGAAAATGGCTCCAAAAGGTGTAGGGGGCGGATGTTCACTTGTTTTCCCAGGACACTATCAATTTATGTAGCTTTCTTCCCGAATACAGAATTAAATCGGCTACAAAAGGTGTAGCGGGAGCGGGTTTTTACTTGTTTTCCCAGGGCACTGTCAATTTATGTAACTTTCTTATGTTTTCTTTTTCCGAATACAGAGGGAAATCGGCTACAAACGGTGTAACAGTGTTGGTTTTCACTTGTTTTCCTAGGGCACTCTCAATTTATATAACTTCCTTATGTTTTCTTTTTCTACAACCATATCTTCCCATTGCATTTTCAAAAATTGTTAAATTCCGTGAGTGCTCAAGTGCAGTCATTACAAAACCTTTACTTTTTATTTTTGTTATAAAATTATAAATCCAGCAACATCGCTAACATTTTTGTTGTCAAAACCTTGTCAAAACATTCAAAAACCATAAAATCGGGATTTTTATTAATTCATTTCTTAAAAACTACTAGTATTTCCCAATTTTTTTTATTGAACATTACTACTAAAAATGTATACTTTTAGAAAAAAATAGTAAAAATTTAATATTTGTGTGTCCGAATAGTGTAACCGACCCATCGGGCCTTTTTAAAAAGTTTTTCACCAATCATTCATAAAATTACCAGATCTGGTGAAATTTCACCAGACATGGCAACACTGTCAGGTAAAAGTCAGGTAAAACCTTATGACTGTGTGGACGCTGCTTAAGATACGACGGGTAATTTTGCTTATCTTTATTTAATTTATAACTGGTATATAACGTTCTCTTTCCTGTCCGTCCGGCGTTTAATGTTTGCCAAACCAGTATATTGATAAAATTGCGTATAAAAAAATTTTGCGAAGAAAAAATTATTTAAGGCCGTATTACAGTCGGGAATTTTTATGGCGCCAGCAATGGCAATTATAATTCAAGGATTCATGCGCAGTACACCGTTCTCTGTACTACAGTCAGAAATTCTTCTCTTCTGACAATTAAAATGACACGGATTCATGCGCAGTACACCGTTCCCGATCAGCTGTCTCTCATTACCAGAAATGGGGCAGGCGCCATTTTAATTGCCCTTGCGGGCGCAATTGGGTAGACATGAATTATTCTGTTATTTTTAACTGTTTATTATTTGGCCGAACCAGGTATGAACAGGTAATGGCCATTTAAACCCACTGGTACTTAAATTAGCAGTTTACATTCTTTATTAAACTTATGGACTGCTAATTCAGCAACTTTTTGCACCTCCTATTTGTAAATAGCAGTAGCTGCTTTTACTGGTAATCAAAACGAACAGGTTTGCCCATCTCTAATTCTGGGGATATTTTAGGGATTTCGACAGTACCCACTGCTGTTCTGACCGTTGACAATGCTCCAGCTGATCGAAAACGGTTTACTGCGCATGAATACGTGCCATTATAATTGCCGGCGCAAGAGAAAAAATTTTTATATGCATAATCTTTTAGGCCGTATTAGACTAGGCAATTTTTTCTCTTTTCGATCAGCTGGAGCATTGTCAACGGTCAGAACAGCAGTGGGTACTGTCGAAATCCCTAAAATATCCCCAGAATTAGAGATGTGCAAACCTGTTCGTTTTGATCACCAGTTAAAGCAGCTACTGCTATTTACAAATAGGAGGTGCAAAAAGTTGCTGAATTAGCAGTCCATAAGTTTAATAAAGAATGTAAACTGCTAATTTAAGCACCAGTGGGTTTAAATGGCCATTACCTCTCCATACCTGGTTCGGCCAAATAATAAACAGTTAAAAATAACAGAATAGTCCATGTCTACCCAATTGCGCCGGCAAGGGCAATTAAAATGGCGCCTGCCCCATTTCTGGTAATGAGAGACAGCTAATCGGGAACAGTGTACTGCGCATGAATCCGTGTCATTTTAATTGTCAGAAGAGTAGAATTTCTGACTGTAGTACGGAGAACGGTGTACTGCGCCTGAATCCTTGAATTATAATTGCCATTGCTGGCGCCATAAAAATTCCCAAGTGTAATAAGGCCTTTATACTTTCATGTTCACATTGATTATGCAAAATTGCACGTCGCCCGTGAAATGGATTAAAAACACTAACCGACAAACGTACGGACAGAAGAAGGGATCGGTACCGAACCCCTAAAAACTGTTCACTGAAAAGGTTAATTAGGAAGGGTTACGTCGGGCCTTTGGTATTCCTATTTTTATTAATTTTAGCCGACTCGTCTCGTTTACCACAACTGCTGATTGCCGACGATTTTAATCTAATTTTGATTCCGGAATCCGCAATAAGGGGTGAAAAGGTAATTTGATATACGGTTGGCTTTATTTGTACGGGGTTAACGACTCTTTTTATCTTTATCGCATCACACGAATGGCTCTTTTTAGCGGCAGAAGTTTATTTCACAGTTTATATATTATGGGTTCTCTCCGGATTCCTATTGACGGCAGCCGTCCGCACGGTTTAGCGGTTTAAGGAATGTACGAGAGGCGTTTGAACGACCACCGGAACATGCAGAACCTCTGCTATGCTCCAATATGCCCTACAGAAATTTATGGATGGACTTCAGAAACGGTAAATTTTAACTCGAGAGTAGTGATGTGCAACTTGGATAGTATCGGATACTATCGGACCAGTGGCGGCTCATGACCTGGGCAAAATATGTTCATGGGCCCCTTCATGTTAAAAAAACCAAGTAGGAGAAATAAAATGTACTTATTGAAAAAATAGTCTTTAAAAATATTCTTTAATAAGAACAAATAATTAATAACAACAAGAATGAAATGAAATAGGAAACTATTTATATAATAAGTATATAAGGAATAAGGATATAGGTACGGATTTAAGTCTAAAACGGTCTTTTCCTGACTTGGGCATTTGCGAACCGATTTATTAAATCTGTTATATCTAGTTTTGACGCAACTTTATATTCTATGGTCAATATAGCTAAATTACGCAATCTTTCCTCGCCAGTTGTAGATCTCAAATAATTCTTTAATAATTATTTACTAAAAGAGCGCTTTAAAGACGCAACCTTTACGGGCAGGCTAAAATATAATAAGAATTCTGTGTAAACTTCAAAAAAAAAATTCGAGATAAGCATATTTTTTTATTATAATTTAAAAAAACTGCCTGACTGTTATATCTAACTTAAGTTCTTATTTAACTAAATCAATAGCGAATTGATTCACAAAACTAGCAGATAAAAGGTGGGGGTACTTAATTGATAAATTTTTGCATTTTTCTCAAATCGCCTCTGTTGAACTTTTCAGAAAATTTTGTGGTTCCAAAACCTGGAAACTTTCTTTAACGGAAAGCATGCCTGAAAATCTGTCTTTGATCTCTCGCCAAATTTATTTTATTTAAAGTTTTGAACATGAAAACAGTCATTACAACGAATTCAAAATTAGCCATATTCATTTTTAAACTTGAAGCTTTCATAATTTCATCTTTTTTTGTTGACTTTAACTCAATTTCAGTAAGAGCCTTTAAAATATGAATATTGTTTTCAAAGCTGTTAAGATACTCTCGATCCTAATCGATTAAACAGAGAGAAGTGAATAGTCAAGACTAAGTTTACAAAGTCCAAAAATACGTAGTCGTTAACCGAAAACTCCTTACTGTTTAAATGAATACTTTCAATCCACACCACAATTCTTATTAAACTATACGTTATTTAAATAATTAGAAATCTGAAATTCTGGCGGTAATCACAAAGCGGTAATGTGCGGTGTTGCCGCGTGTAGACAAAGATTGGGCGCTCTTAGGAATGTTTTAAGTTATCTCTAATTTCAGATTTTGTTAGTGGTTTGTTGTTTCAAAATCTTAAATTGGATTGATTAATGGACCCCCTTAAGGCCTGGGCCCCGGTGCATTGCCCCGGTTGGCCCGACGATATGCCCGCCACTGGATAGAGGGGGTTCACAAGTATCATGAAATTATTTTTAAAATTTTATTTTTATGTAACGACCATTTGGCGTTTTAAACGTAGGAAGAAAAAAAGCAATAAGAAAATGCGTTAGGTAAAACATGTTTTTATTAATTTTTTTTATTTTATAAAGGAAATACAATTTTTGGAAAATAAGAAAAGTTTTTTAGTGTATAGTGCTAATACATAAAGTCCATTCTTCGGTTCATAATTGTTGAGATTCAGTCATTAAAGTTTGGAATACCCTCTATACATTTTTTTCCATAGATAGCATTGCTAGGCCATTATTCAATCATTCATAGAACTTCGCAAAAATGTTTTTATTCGTTTTAATGTTGAAAAACATCGTTCACCTTCGGCCGTGGTCATTGGTATGGTGACTATTATTTGTAAAAGTGACAGAAAATATGCTCTGAAGATTATTTTCTATTCCATTTTTTGCCAGGCAGGCTGCGCAACGCCGCGACGAAACAACAAACAGGAAAAACAAAACAAACGGTTAGTTGTGCTGCTTGTGCTGCATCCACAAATCCAGTTATGTTTTTCGTATATTTAATTTTTATACTTTCTAATAAAGTCCCTAGATTAACCCTTTGTGGTCTGCGTTAAATTAATTTCGGGTTTAGGTCTTCCCGCATTCTTCACTTCAATTTTTTGCTCCAAACTCAAAGGGCTAAATTAAATAGTCCACCGTTAAACTATTCGTTTTAACTTAATAAATATGTAATATTAAAACATCCACGCTCAAATTACTACATGCGTGAACAAAGGCGCACTCCAAAATTGTGCGACTTTGCCATGTAAAATCGCCATAACCCCCGCTATCTCCCGCCACCACCACTAAAGAGGAGCTGCATTACGTCCCGCCTATTTTATCGCATATGCGAACATTTCTCGTCATGAACGACGTCAGCGACGGTCGGAACGCGCCACGGTGAGAGATTATACAGTTTGGTTTGACGGTACGATAAAATATTAGGGAGGGTCGGACTTTATACTATAAATAATATTAAATGAATATAAATTAATATTTTTTTTATTCGTTTTGGGGGTGCACGTGCGCATGTGCTGTTGTAGAAGAACTGCCACTGTATCGGACTCTTCTAACTTTAGACGATAACATAGAATAGAATTTGCAATATTGGGTAATCGCTATAAAAGATGCCGATCTTCTTAATGAAAATATTTTGACGTATTTATCACTTCCTATTATACCAAGAGTTAGACTGAATATTTTTGTTTTAGATAGGAGGTCCTATATAGGGTGTTATGGAAATTGCTTATTATATTTAAACCGATAAATATTCAGATGAAAATAAATTGAAGAAAAATAATCTTAAATGGCGCTTGTACGAGCTATGCACTTTATATGAAATCTGAAAATTTACATTGCCGCTACTGAGGACGTTCGCAATCAATAGTTTATTGAGGCGGTGTTGTCGTATATTGTAACACCGAATTGTAAACGCACGTGTTCAGTTTTTGACCCGCGTTATCACTTCTTTTTCAAACTTTTTAGAAAAAAAATACTACAATTTTAAGGTACATACTCTCTTACCTTCGATCTTATAATACGTTTTATAATTAAATTCCATAAAAAAATAAAACACAAAAAGTATGTTTTGCAACAGAACCAACAATAGGTAATATCACACAAATTTGAAATCACATCATAATATTTCTTATTATGAATTATTTCACAGCAGAAAAAAATCGGTTAATGCTACAACTAACAAAACGTTTGAAATTCGTATACATCAAGCACGTGGAACCCTCGACAGCGTCATCCCATTCCCGAGTCTCGAAACATACTGAAGCAACGATAGTCACGCGCGGCATGTATCCAAGCAAGCTCTCAACATGTGGTGCGATCTGACAACACTGTTAGTATACTCTAGTGACCCACAATGTTGCTAACTGAAACCAGATGAAACAGCGCGACAGCATGTGGGTAAAAAGAGATTTTACCTTAATATTTAGATATTCGATTAAAAACAAAGTATGTCATCCATTTAAATATAATAAGTCATTTCCATAACACCCTGTATATTTTGGCATTTTTCGATTCTATGTAAAAATCCAAGGAACTTTTGCTAGCAATATCCTATGCCCATCTCCAACCGTTTCTGAGATAAAATACATTAAAGGAATTTAAAAAAAATTATGTCAAACCTAACACAGTTAACAAGTTAAAAATTTTAGAAAATTTAGAGAAGGTATTTGTCTTTTTATTTCATAAAAATACCAGACATTGCTTTATACAGGGTATTTTAAAAATTATACCTTTCTGGAATAATACGCATCGTTGAGTTGAACATAGGAAATCCAATGTACTTTTTGAGGCGGCTGAATATTGGCTCCCCTGTACATTTTATAGAAAAACTGCTTGAAGAGGACGACATGTTAAATCCAGGTGCATAGAGTTTGAATACATTTTGTTGCGCCGATCCTAAGCTATTCAATTAAACATGATGACAAGACCACGAAACTATCATAGTTTATTTAATTAAAATATTGTCACTGTCACTAATTTTCGTTTTATGAATGTCAGAATTTAATATTTGCTGTTGTTTGCTGTATTACCTGAACTATGACAGTTTCGTGGTTTTTTCATCACGTTTAATTGAATAGTTCCGGATTGGCTCACCAAAATGTATTCAAACTCGGCACAGGGTTTACCATGTCGGCTTCTTCAAGAAGCTCTAATGCAGTTTTCCTATAAAATATTCAGGGGAGCCAACCCAAAGATTACATGGGATTTCCTATGTTCAACTCAATAAAATAAAAATAAAACTCAAGTCAATTCTTTTTAAACAGTCTGTATTTAATTTACCGTTACGTGTAGAATTACATTCTTTAAGTACATACATATTTAAATAGTTTTAAGTTAAGAAATTGACTTATGAATATTTATTGTATTATACCAGAAAAGTAATAATTTTTGAAATATCCTGTATAAAAAATATCTAGTATTTTATGAAATAAAAGGACACTAAATTTTCTCAAATTTTTAAATCTTACTGCATTAGTCATAAACTAATAATCGGTAAAGTTTTTTCAGGAAAAATGGATCCGATTTAATGACTACTGTTGTGTTGGACATTCAATTTTTCAAAATAAGAAAGACTATTCATGCCACAAAATGTATTTTTTTATCTACTATAGGGGAAATTTTATTTTATAAATATTAAGAGCATTTAAAAATTTCTTTACCGAGAAATCATTATAATCCGGCCCTTTTTGTTGCCAACAAATGCTGGAATTTTAAGGGTATTAATTTTCATATTGGTCCTTCCTGCCGACGCTACATATATATAAATAGTATATTGCTAATACCATCTACAATTATGTCCCCGCTATGGGCATCGAAGGGGCGTTGTGAGTTTGCACAGTTCGGAAATCTCCTTGTGAAAGTAAACATTGGACAGGACCGGATTTCAACTTTTTTAATGTAAATTTCACTGGTTAGTTAGGAAAAATATTGCAATCAAAATTTCGATTAGTTCGATTTAAGACAGCGTTCCATGCATACGATTTCTGACGTTATGATGATCCGACGGTGCCCTGATTGGTGTAAACTTTTGGTGCCAAATTCCGTCCGAATATTTGTAACAATCGACACGATGAGCGTTATTTTAACTTTCATCCGACGTCGTATGTTTCTTAACCTCACTTTTTTCTAAACCAAAAATTAAGAATGAATGACTATATTGACTATTTTGGGAATTATTATCAGCTACTAATGCACCAAATTAAAAATACATTAATTTTAAGGTTAGGTAGTGACCACATATATATTATATTATATACGAGTGACACTCGTCTTTTTTACAAGCTTTTTAGTGAAATTCGGTTCCGAAGATTGGATAATAAATATTTTCGTATATATGTATGTACATACATACCTGAAATCCTTTATTCCTGGTATTGTGCCACGACTTGTGTCCTTCCATTTTAAACAAAACAACCTACCAAATAGCAAATCGAATCACCACAAATTAAAAACTCCTTTACAAAAATTGTTGTTAGGTAATGAAGGTTTATAAGCACTAATATACCGACAACAATGTAGATGAACCACATTTTATTCTGTAATTTGAAAAAGCATCCAGAACCAAAGATGGCGACGAATAACAACAAACAAATAATGTCGGGCCGGCTCTGACGCGATCGATAAAATTTCCACCCTACTGCGCAAACTCAATAGGCCCGCGCAATCTCCCATAGCGGGGACACTTTTTGTATTTTGGAACGTTCGTATTGGCAATATACTGTTTATATATGTGGCTAACGCCCACGCTTTATATATTATTAAATATAGAGTGTAAACCTCGTTTAAATATAACCAGAGACACTGATTGTTTTGGTCGCTGTCTATAGTAAATTAGATACATTTGCGATTATTGTTTTGGCGGTTCTAAAGATCGTGATATCCATGGATCTTAATAAAAATATTAATTAAATTCCTTTCAGCATAACTCTTCGAGCCTAAAGGCTCTCGGGGTTAACTGTATTAAAATTTGGGTTATACTAATTGGGTTTATTTGACTTTTATTAAAACCCTTGTTTGAAGGCGTCTAAGTCAATTTAAAATAATATTTAAATAAGAAGGGATGTATATAAACCGTTTATTCTTGAACCTCCAGCTGTTTGTAGTTCACAAGGGCGGAAAGTGAATTTTAGGTAAATTAGGAATTAATAGAATATACAAGGAAAACTAGAAGAAATATCTATAACTACACGGATGGAAAAGAAGCGATTGGGTCGATTGTTTCAACAATGTTAACGGCCACATGGCTAATTGAATTAAAAAGCTGTTAGAATAACATTTATTTCGATATTGAAACGAAATTAAAAATTTCTTAAATTTTATTTATTCATCTATTATGCTCTTGATTTTTAGACATTTTTTTTTAGAGCTTGAACTTAAATTGACAACATCGCTGACAACTCTTGAGTGACCATATGGGGTTGTTAAAAAATGTTTAGTAGTGCATGCTGCTTTTCATATCAGTCCCATTATTCTTATTTCTTCAATTTGTTTTCATCTCCGGATTTGCGGGTATTGGGCAGAAAAGAGTGCGTTATACAGGGTATTCCTTAATGACGTGCTAATATTTCAGGGTGTGATTTCTTAGGTCATTTTATAAAGAAAAGTTCATATGAACATATGTCCGCAACGGCTCAAATTTTTTGCTAGAGGGTGTTGAATTTTTATTTTTAAAATGGTTGTTTTTTAATATCTCCGAAAGTACTTTAGATATTATTTTCAATTTCGGTATGTGGTAATAGGATATAGAATCATAAATTTTATTTAGAAAAGTTATTCAATTGTTCCACCAGTGGCAACCCTGTAAACATGTCCTCTGATATTTTTTTACAAAAAAGATGGTATGTCACTGACATTTTTCCATGTGGATATTTTTTTCTGATTAGCCTGGTCAATTCTACATGAAAACGGTTCCTGTTTTTCTCGTCAATAATTATTATTAACATTGATAAAATAATTAATGATAAATTTTGTTTTATAAAAATTGTTGGAGTGGGAAATTCGATGCGAAGACGGGCGGAAGTATGCCTTTTAAGTGAAGGTGGCCATTTCCAACAATTTTTATAAATCAAAATTTATCATTAATTATTTTATCAATGTTAACAATAATGAGTTTCAGTATGAATTTAGTGGTTTTAATCAAGAACGGTGAAACTCAAGGGACCGTTTTTATGTAGAATTTACCAGGCTAATCAGAAAAAATCCATAGTGACGTACCATCTTTTTTGTAAAAAAATATCAGAGGACATGTTTGCAGGCACGCCACTGGTGGAACAATTGAATAACTTTTCTAACTAAAATTTGTAGTTCTATATCCTATTAACACATACCGAAATTGAAAATAATATGTGAAGTACTTTCGGAGTTATTAAAAAATAACCATTTAAAAAATAAAAATTCAACACCCTATAGCAAAAAATTTAAGCAGTTGCGGACGTATGTTCATATGAACTTTTCTTTATAAAATGACCCAAGGAATCACACCCTGAAATATTAGCACGTCATTAAGGAACACCCTGTATAACTGAATTTCCTTGCGTCTCCTAATTCGCTTACTTTACCCCCTTTAGCATCCCCTTTACCACAGTAGGCGGATTTTCGCTGTGATTTTCGCACTCTCCTCTAGCAGATTTTACAAGGCGAGCCGTCGCTACAGTGTTGCCAGGTTCAGCAATATTTCATTAGATCTAGTGATTTTTTTTTCAAATTAGTGATTTAATGAAAACTTTTAAAAAAATGCAATTTTGATTGATTTTTTTATTTACATCCAAGATGCAATTATTATTTTAAAAATTATATCTATTGCGTTTCCATTTCATTTCCTTAAATACCTTTATTCGGGTTTGCTAAGTCATCCGTCACAATACAACGGTATAACAATTATTAAATTTTTCAAACTAAATATTTATTAAAAATTATACAGATACATGTATTCTCACTTGAATTTCTACTAAAAAGAAACGAAACTCATAAAACATTTTAATCCCACCCAGTATAAGAAGAAATAATAAAAAGAATGCCATGCATGGCATGAAGCTGAATTTTAAAAGAAACTTTAATATTCCAAGTAAAATGTAGATGTGTGCAGTTTTTAAAATTTCCAACTTTCACAAAATTTTATGTTAAATTTAAGCGACATATTATTTTAATGTAGCGCCTTTCGGTTCAAAACTTTTTATTAAGATTCTTTGAAATGAAATTAAAAATAATTTGTGGGGTGAATAAATTTGTGATTTTAAGTATTTGTAGAGAAGACCCACTTAGGGAAATTTCCGTAAGATTTAAAAAGTATAACATCCTCTGCTTACTAGCCAAAAAAGATTCTCGTGAAAAAAATTAGTGTTGGGAAAAACCGATGATTTTAATAATCGAGTACTTGATACTCGAGCGATTTTAATAATCGCGTTAATCGCCCGAGTGAATCGCCTGAAATTCCAATTTACCAAGCGATGACGTCACCGACTGCTTAACGGGCAGCCTAGCCCTTTACATGTGATCAGGTAGGGTATTTAGCAGGCACGTAACTACGGGTGGGCACAGGTTTAGCTAAAAAGTTGTAGTAGCCACTAAAAAAATTCCAGAAATTTATTTATTTCTGAATAATGAATTTTTACCACGTGTCTCGATACCAAACAAAAAAACTTCAAAAAATCACCCAAATATGTATTTATTGCTCGGGTTTATTCTTGTGCTTTTTTAAAACAAAAAGTATTACCAAGAGTTATTTTTCTTCACATCTTTCTCAATCTACGAGCATAGAATAAATAGATATTTAAAATGGCCGTCAAATTCTTCCACTTTAAATTATCAGGTGCCCACTGTGTGCCCTTCAAAAATTTAGGCTTAGTTACCCGACTGGCAAAATATGGAAGTAGGTGATTATTTTTTTAAATTCATGTTTATAGTTACCTAAAAGTTCCTGTTTAAATTTAAGAATGTTTACTTTTTGTTACCAAAAAATTTCTCGATACTTATGTTTTCTTAACTATTTTGCTCGTTTTCTTATTTTCCATTAACATTTTCTATAATGTATGTTATTTTTTAGAAGTCTTCTTGAGTTTAATAATAAAAAGTTCCTGTTTCGATTTAAAAATGTTTACTATAACATAACCAACGAATTTTTCTATATATGTTGTTAACAATTTTGTTCGTTTTGTTATTTTTCATTAAGAATTTCTATTGTTATGTTATTTTTTAGAAGTTTTCTCGAGTTTATAGTAAATAAAAAATTTCAAATTATATCCCTTAATTTTTTAATATTTACAATCGGAGGCCTAAACTACGCCGCTGGCTAGCCAGCTTTCGGATCGCGCGGCGTGTAAAACGAAGGTCATTATAACAGTTGATATTGTTCGATTATTCGCCTGAATTTATAACTAGAGTATTTCCTATCGAGCGAAAAACTGTTTGAATATACTAGCAGTTTTTTAATTCGATCACGCTACAGCGGTTCAATTCCGTCGGCGGCAAGCGAAGCGTGGGTATCGAGTGAAAGATAATAAGTTACGGGCGACGGTTTTCGCCTGAATAGATAATTCGAGCGGTTTTTTTAATAATCGAGCGATGTCGGTTATTTCAAAAATCGAGTGATCAAGCGGTTTTTCGCTCGAGTGATCACAACACTAAAAAAAATGATGCACTTTTAATTCTCATAAGGGCGCCCAAGATAAGGATGGCCTGTATGGGGATCTCGTTAATTGTAATAGATACAACTTCGATTAAATAGGGAATAAGTATCGTCTTCAAACCACGAACAATATGCCGCACAAAAAGTTTTAGTAAAATTTTAAGTTTTGAGTTATTTAAATAAAACTGAAATTTTGGATTTTTAATTTAATTTTTCTCCGGCTAATATTAAAGTTAGAGCAAAACTGGCTAAACATTCTCACAGCAACTTTTGGTGACCTCAAAGATTGCACAATAAATATTTTTATACGACGTTTCGTTTTCAAGCAATCATCATCAACTTCATTTTTTCTAATTTCTGATTCTATAATGTTAAATTTTAAGACCTTTTTTTATTCTAAATTGAGCGTCTGTAACAGTTCAAGAGAGTAAGTACTAAAATGAATATCTTTAAAATTCCTTTATAATAATGCACTACAAAATAATCATAGAAAATAATAATTTATTAACAATAACAAAACATTAAGTATGAAAAAGTAAACGACAAATAGGTACATCGGCAAAAAACATTAGATAATGTAAAACTAACAATATACTGTTTAGAAATTAATTTTCCAAAATTTTCAATAATTTCCATCAGTCTTCAAGCATCTTAAAATGGCAGAATTTAAAACATTCATTGCATTTGTGGCCCTACGCTTTGAAAGGTTTTAATAACTTTGACGGAAATCATTTCGAACACCTTTTCGAAAAATAAATTTTTAATAATCTGTTAGTTTTCATGTTTTTTTGTCGATGTACCTATTTGTTGTTTATTTATTCATACTTGCTGTTTTGTTATTATTAATAAATTAACTTGTTTTATGATTATTATGTTTATAATAAAAGAATTTTAAAAATATTCATTTTAGTACCTACTGCATGTTTTTACAAAATTATGGAAAATGCAGGTCCGTATCCTGAAAAATTCATGAATTTAGATTAAAAAAAGTCTTACAATGTGATATTATAAAATCAGGGCCGTATTAGAAAAAATTAATATTTGAGCTCACTAAAAGTTGCTATGAGAATGATTTGTCAGTTTTGCTCTAATATTAACGTCAAGAAAAAATTAAATAAAAATTCAAAATTTCAGTTTTTTTAAATAACTCAAAAAAATCTTACCAAAACTTCTTGTACGCATAGTGTTCGTGCTTTGATTGCGATACTTTTTGCCCATTTAATCGGAGTTGTATCTGTTACCATTAACGAGATCCCCACAGAGACCCTCCTTATCATGGCCACCCTGTATAATATACTAATTTTCTATGACCATCCAAAAAAATTATTTTTAATTTTTTGGAAATTATTTGATGGCATGATGGATGACTGGCATGACGTGCCGGTGAGCAATAATCATCGCACAAACGAAACAATCTTATTTCTTAGGATTTTTTTAATGCAATCAGAGAGTCCATTAAGTCAAAGCCCGCGTTATTACTTCTTTTTCAAACTTAAAAAAAGAAACTACAATTTTATGGTACATATTCTCTTACCTTCGATCTTATTTTAAAATAATCCGTTTTATAATTAAATTCCATAAAAAAATAAAATACAAAAATGTTTTGCAACAGAACCAACAGTAGATAATATCACACAAATTTGAAATATCATCACAACATATTATGAGTTATTTCGCAACAGAAAAAAAAATCGGATAATACTAACTAACAAAACGTTACAAATTGGCCGGATACGCAATCGCACTGGCTTCATCTATTAATTTGCTGGGCGTCAATCTGGGAGGAAATATGTCTTGGCATAACCACGTTGTGGCAATCGCCAAGATAGCTTCTCAGAAGCTTGGGGTACTCTTCCGAACCAGAAAGTGTACACACCTCAACAACTTTTGATACTATACAAAGCCCAGATTCGACCATCACTAGAGTACTGCTCTCACGTCTAGAGCTCTGCACCCAAACATACTCTTCGGCTACTGGATTCCATCGAAAGGAGGGCTATTCGTCTACAGCCTAGAACATCGAAGACAGGTTGGGGATTTGACTTTCTTTTACAGATATTTTCATGGAAGGTGCTCGGCTGACCTTGCCCTCTTAATTCCGCCCAGAGCGATGAATAGCAGAAATACACGACAAACCACTGCCGCCCATCCATATGTGGTTAAGCTTAGTACTCCTCGAACTTCATTATTTAAGAATTCTTTCATCTGGACGACTTCATCCTTGTGGAACGACCTTCCCGAGGTCGTTTTTCCCAACGAATATAACCTCCAACGATTCAAAACCAAAGTGAATCGCTTTTTGCGCACACGCACCACTTCCAGAGTGCTCTAAAGGATTTTTCCTATAGTGCTTGTGTTCGTTACATCTAGCAACACGAGTAACCAAACATACTGAAGCAACAATACCGAAGGTTAAACATGTCAATAAACGCGCGATGGGGTTATCCAAGCAAGGGCGAGACACGTGGTGTGATCTGGCATCACTGTAGTTTACTTTAGTGACCTACATTGTTGCTAACTGAAACCAGATGGAGCGGCCCGACAGCATGTAGGCAAAAGGGTTTTTACCTTAGTATTTAGATATTCGATTAAAAAAAGCATGTAGACTTTCTCTAGGACACCCAAGGAGTCACCCATTTAAATATAATAAGTCATTTCCATACCACTCTGTATTGAAACAGGTTATTTTTTTTTATATTGCTTTTTCATCACAAATACCTTTAAACTAGAAGACTTTGAGAGTGAACTTTTAGAATTGGCCAAGGAAGCCAAGAGTTTGTGGACTACTAGAAGCTATAAATATTCTCCATTCACCTTTATTATTTCCAAGAGGAATTAAAATATTAATATTATTCTTGTGAATGTAAAAATTTCTAAAATTCTTGATTTTCGCCACAAAAAAATATTCACATTACATTTCCTGTTCCGACTTGTTATTCCAGTTGTCAGATACATAGTCATAAATAACTTTATCACTAAATTACAACAAGTATTATTGTCATGGCGGTTTTTACGGCCGACATACTGAAACGATATACTGCCCGTTTTAATTATATATGTCGTAAAAATATACCCAGTCTCAGTTCAATTGAGTTCGTAAATAAAGTTTGCACTCGATGCCAGCAATGTCACGAGCCACGACGCACAGTGTGTCGAGGATTCGGAATAAGCAACAAAAATAGGAATTGATAGGAAATGCTCAAGAACTCAATTTTTATAATTCCGAAACCTGTGGGTCAAAAATAATATTATCCGGTAAGTATTCAGAAAGTTCAGAAAAACATGAATACCATCCGAACATCGGTATACAGGAAATGGACTCACACAGGGCAATACCATACCTTAATTATGCCTCAAGCCATTCAAGATCAAAATACCGAACATGGGATAGTTAAAATACTGGTTGACTGAGCATTCAGACTTTGCCCTTCACAGGAGGCTATAACACAATAACTCAACAACATCACAAAGGATCTTGGTATGAATGGTTATCCGACGAGATTATAAGACCAAGCCATCAAAAGACGTCACAATCATAAACATAGAATGAGAGATGACATCGAAGCCCGCCCCACCATCAACATACACTATGTCAAGGCAATTTCTGAATAGATTCGAATGAAGAGTAACAATACAACATCCGAATCGTATTTAGCTCCAAAGACTCCTTAAGAAGCCACATGACGATGACAAAACCAACCAACCAAAAAGACATGACTGCGAGTGCCGTCTGTCATACGTTGGTGAAACTCTGACCATTTGAAACACGGACGAAGGAACATCGGAACCACATACGAAAAGGAGGAACAAACAGATCAGGTGCAGCATACCACGCTTGGGCCCACGGTCATCACTTGCAATGGGAAAAATCATAAATCATCCTCAAAGAAGCACATTGGCGAAAAAGGAAGTTAAAAGAAGCAGACGTCATAAATCAACATCCTGACTGCTTCAGCAAACCTTCTTTAGAAATTAGAAACATTTGGGAACCACTTTTAAGTAATTGTTAACTTAGGTTATGTATGTCAGCCAGTGGTAACACATGACTACACCCACCACCACGGTCATGCTTAACTAACTTTCCACAGCCCCCCCCCCCCCCCCCCCCCAATGCTAAAATGAAAGTTTAGTAACTTATTCAGTATTCACTTAAAACGACTGGAGATGTTTACGAGTTGAGACGTTGTGTCATAAATAAATAAAGACAATGGAAGTCCAAAATACGTTTATCACTTTAAAAATATGACTGGTAAACCGTGCGCACCAACCATAAACATATAATATAAAATTGGAGATAAAACAGTACCCGTTTAGATAATTTCGATCTAACATTAGTCATAAATAGGTAATAGTTGTAGGTATTTTTTACAGAAATTCAGGTAATATACAGAAAAAAAACATAACCTCATAATTCTCACTTACGAAATATTAATCCGGTGTTAGAATAGTCGAATTTCTTACACACCACGCACTAACGAACCATTGTAGATGGCTCTAAATAGTTCGAAAAAACACTAAAACTTAATCCAGAAACATAATAGAAAACAAACAATCGCCATAGCAGCAGTGATAAACCGGTAACAGCACCGCAGGCGATAATGAATGAAATTAGTAAACTTTAGGTTCATTTTTACACTAGCAGGTAAAAATGGGCATACAGCGTTGCCAATATGATTTCCTTAGAACATTGCAATTTGATGTTCTTGGGATATATATAAATAACTTTACGAGTAGAAAATTTAAAAATTACACACATATTTAGTACAATATTTTTACTTACTTGGTACACATGAGAAATGCATTCAATATAATTAATATTATACTTTTCGGTTTCAAACGCAGGCGGTAGATTTATTACTTTCAGTACAGACCTGGTATCATTGATTACTGTTTAAAACTTTGTATGATTCTGACAGCATGAAAGCAATTCTGTCTATTGATTAATTAAATGTTTTTGGTACCAACCAACCCATTGTTTCACTCATAAAATTTAACTTCTTACTGCGCACCCCATAAGTTGTACGAATCCATAGGTCGGTGGTCTCTCCGGCGGTGATTGCTCACACAGGACGCTGTGTTACCTTGCAAACATGTCTTTAATTATATTTTTTTCTATTTGGGTTTCATAATGGCTACATTAGGAAATGCAAAAAATTGAATAACCTGCCCCTTTATGAAACTGAAATTTTATTTTTTTTTGTTGGCAGCAAGTAGGGTTCGAATTTTAGGCTTACTTTGATTTCGATGAAATTAGTTTTCATTAGTCATTATGGATTCGACAAAAAATTTGTATAGGAAACTTTAAAATACTAACCTTTAACCTTGCCAATAGATCATTGTTATCAGATAACTATCTGAAACCTATACTAATTTATAACATGCTGAAGGTGTCCGTCAACTAATTTCTAGTCACAATTATAAAACAACATAACCTAAAAATAATAGAAATATCTTCTAGTTTATGCTCTATTTCTAAAGTTTTATTCAATAAATTACTATTTTTATTTTTAATTCAATATAGTATTATACATATTACTTTATATATACATATTTATAGTTGCTGTAGACATTTCCTGGGCATCTATTGTTATTCCTGTCAGATTCTGTGTCGACAAAATATCTTGTTCAATATTTTGAACTTTGTTCTGCTCGCACCATAACTCAAAGATTTTTATATTTTTTTAAAAAGTTTTCCTAGATTATTTTCTGCAATTTCCCGTATTTCTGACTGAGTACAACTTTCTGCCCGACTCATTTTTATTAACTTTAATAATATATTTATTTTTAATTATGACGGATGGGAAGAAGCTTTGTTGTGTTCTATTGTTTCTATCGTGGCATATTTGATACTGGTAATATTTTATGAAATTATAAAAGTATTGCCAACCCAAAAAAAAAATTTAATTCAAATGGAAAAAATCTACTATATTTTCAGACTTTAAAGCCCAAATAGAAAAAGTATATAAAAATACACGGTTCATAAGACAATAAGAGCACTTGTACTTTAGAAAACTCCCCGCTTCGCGGGTCGTTTTCTAACTTAAACGCGTGCTCTAAGATAATGTCTTATGAAACTTGTACCTTAATATACTATTATAGATTTATAGATGTGTTCAAGTATTTTATTATAAATATCCGAAAATAAAAAAAATCCACATTTTTGTCCACCTATAGAACATTGTACTAAACGCTGTGCGTCATGCACTCGGAAGAAGAGTAATAAACCAGACGTAATTGTGACTCACATAACGAGCACAAGATGCACCGTTCGAGATTTCCTAGAAAATGGGTTTCCGCATATTTTATTAGTTCTATTCTATTTTTAGTTTGATATACTTTCATATTATACCAGTTGAGTCGGGAGGAACGGACCAAACTCCAGGAACATATTATTGAACAAGTGAAACTAATGTAAAAACTTAGATGTCTTTGTCCCATTTTCATTTCTTTTTACGCTCATTTAGCGTAATTAAGAAAATATCTTTGGTATGGTCCATACTTACTTAAATCATTTTGGAGAATTGCCTTAAGACCACGTATCAGTGACCTCCATTAAGGTAAAAAGCTGTGACAAACTAGAAGAAAACTATTGGATAGAATTTGTTAAAATTTTAAATTTAGCTTCGAAATATAGTACTACAGGACTATATTACAATTTTGTGTTTGATCGGGTAAACGGCAAAAATAACGTTCATTTCAAAATTAATTTACATATAAAAACCATTTATTAGCAACACATTTAAGTAAATTTAATCAAAATAATATCCTAAATAGCATACATATATTTAAAACTTACCTTCAAACACGGGAGCTAAATGAAAAAGATTATTTTCTTTCAAAAACTTTTCCATCACTGTGCACTGACACGTCACGCAAACCAGGAACGGCCATATTAAAACAGCGCCTTCGACTTCGACGTCTCTCTTCACTTACCTATTTGGTTGCCGTCCGTTAAATAAGAAATATCTGCCCTATTGATTGGAACAATTTACAATAACGCATTGTTTTAAATGGCTATATTCGTGAAGATTAGAGACACCTATTTAGCTGAATATTTTGGAGCGATATGTTTGTATATTTCGGACTAATATATGGCATTAATTTATGTGAAATTAATATAAAGGTGAGGCATTATGATAAAGGTATGAAGTAATCGCATAGAAAATTATTATTAAAAGAATTTAAGACAAGTGATTATTTAATTAAGGCACTTGCATATAGATTAAATAGATAATACATTTCCGTTAAATTTATGAATTTCGTTAAGTCAAGACATTTATATCAAATACAGTGAAACCTCTCTTGGGCGGACATCTACGGGACCGTCTAAATGTGTCCGCCTAATAGAGGAGTCCGCCCATGGGAAATTTGTTATTAGGTAATATGCCAATGCAAAATTATTACTATGTATATGTTATGTACAAATAAACATAACATAACAAAAATACACTAGTTTTAGTTAGGATGTAGTACTAAAAAAAATCTAATAACGTAGTTTACGTGTTTGCGTTTTATACTTGCAATCTAGAAAATGTAATTTCAAGTCTGATAACAATTCCATTACTGTAGAGTCACCTCTATTCTTTGCATACTTTATAATTCCTTTACCATACTAATGGCTTGTAGATAATTGGTGACATTCGTTTGATTACTGCATTCAACTTCTTCATCAGAGTCGTCAGATAGTGAAATGGTTTCAGTTTGGGCTACATAATCGGTAGGAATGGGGTTACTATCATCTTCTAATAGCACATTGCTATCAATGTTAATGAACTTGCCCAAATCATTGTTATCAAATTACAAAGTTTCACAACATCAATATTCTCTTTCAGACTCAAAACGCGACATTTTTCTGTCATTGTTTACGATTTTAACCTTACAACTCACAAATAAATGGCGGACTGCTGTCGAGGAATCATACCTACTTTCATTCGGCGAAGTCCTTCCGCTCTGCCACTCATACGCGATTGGTTGCCGGTCTGTCTTCAGAGAGTTTTTGCACAGTACTTATTCGTCTCCCATAAACTTTAAAAATTTTTTTGTCCGTTTAAAGGAGGGTTTTCGCACTCTTTGTATGAAGGCAGCCAAAGGAGCGGTTGATTTTCATGGAATTTCATATACCTAGTTCCGGACTATGAAAAAATGTCCGCTTAATAGAGATGTCCGCTTATTAGAGGTGTCCCATTATGAGAGGTTTCACTGTATTTCCTTATTTAAATTAATTATATATGGGTCAAATAGACGATTTATTTAATTATTGTTTACGAATTTGTAAGTTCCGTGATACCTTCTTATGTCTTGGCTTTAAGTTAAACATAAGCTCGGCATATGTGAAATAATGCATTGTAGTTACCAGTGGCGGCTCGTGATCTATGATAGAGGGGGTTCCCAAGTATGGTGAAATTTTTCTAGGCGTTTTAAATGTAGAAGGAAAAAAAGTAATAGGAAAATGCGTTAGGTAAAACATATTTTTATTTATTTTTTAATTTTACACAAGGAAATACAACTTTTGGAAAATAAGAAAGGTTTTCTTAGTGTGTATAGCTGTCGGATCTTAATGTCGTCGCATGCAACCCTCGTAACAATATTTATACAGTCCACTACTAATACTACTAAAGCCATCTACGAGCTATCAAGAAAACCGAATGAAGTCCAATACTACTACCGCCATCTACGAGTTATCAAGAAAACCAAATGATGTCTAATACCACTACGCCATCTACGGGCTACGTCATTAGGCGCAACCAAGACGAGAACAATAGTTAACTGTTTTATGATGAGAACGAATCGAGCCACGAGACTGACAAGTTGGCATTCTTCATATTTTCAGTGTTTTTTAGTTTAAATCCTTAAATAAAATGGTTTAAAATCATATCGAGTATAATTTATCGAAATACACAACATTTATCGACCCTACACAATAGTGCTTAAACGTAAAGTCCATTCTTCGGTTCTTAATTGTAGAAAATTGATCAATAACAGCCTCATTAAGTTTGGAATACCCTCTAAGTATACTTTCTTTTTCATATATTTCATTTTTAAACTTTCTAATAAAGTTCCTAGATTTACCCTTTGTGGTATGCGTTAATTAAATTCGGGTTTATTAAATTAAATTCGGGTTTAGGTCTTCCCGCATTCTTCACTTCAATTTTTTGCTCCAAACTCAAAGAGCTAAAGTTATTTCTTAAATAGTCCACCTTCAACTATTCATTTTAAATTAATAAATATATTATATTCCATGTTAAATTGCCATAGCCCCGCTATCCCCCGCTGCCACCCGCCACCTGTTACTACAGAAAAAATGCACTACTTAATCGCACGTGCGAGCAAGTCTCGTCATAGTCGTCATTTACCTCGACCGAGGCACGGTTGCCGGATCTATACAGGTTGGTTCGACGGGATGATAAAATATTAGGGAGGGTACGACTTTTTTAGTTTGACGGTACGATAAAATATTAGGGAGGGTCGAACTTTATACGATAAATAATATTCAATGAATATAAATTAATATTTTTTATTCGTTTTGTTTTGGGGGTGCACCTGCGCATGTGCTCCTGTGAAAGAACCGCCACTGGTAGTTACTTTAAAAGGACATCGACCAGCTAATGCAACCCTCCTTAGTTATTTTTTGAAAATTTTTTGGAAATCACCCGGTTTATGTTTTAAAAATATTATCGTTTAAAATAACAAATAAATTATTACTGTCTAAATTTGGGTACAGCCAATTTTCTTTATTTTTCGCGTGGTTTTATTTTAGGTAAACACGAAACTCGTTTTCCTTCATTTGTTTCGAGAAAACTGAGGCAAACAAAATAAAAGAAAGGGGGAAATAAAAATTCCGGAAGGAAACCGAGTGGCTTTTATTCAAACAGGTACGGAGGTAAGAATAAGAAAGGACTTATTGTATACTACCGACGGCCGGGTTTCCATGAATACAAAATGGAAAAAATTAGGCACAAATTACGTGCTGGAAGGGATTTCCTGTTTTATATAGACTTGTAAAGTACATTTTAATTACCGCTGGCATAATTGGAAGGTGTTTTAATTCTTACTTTTCATCCGATTGTTCACAGATGGAAACCATGCAGAGTTAGTAATCAATATATTATACACCGAGGTGGAAATTGTTTCTTTTTCGTCGAGAGGAAAGGAAGGTTAACCATTTCTCGATAATTTTTAAAATACCCTGTATAAAAAGTATTTTTGTGAAGTAAGAACAGACCTTCCTAAATTTTCTCAAGTTGTTAAATCTTTAACTGCATTAATTAGAAAGTAATTTTTATAAAAAAAATCCTTTTTTGAATTTTATCTAAGAAACGGTTGGAGATGGGTATAGAAAATTGTTAACAGAAATTACTTGGATTTCACATAGAAAATCGAAAAATCACCAAATGAATAAATATAGGCATTCTATTTAAAATAGCAATGTAAGACCCAACTTTCGGTCTAACCGGAAGTGATAGATACGTTAAAATATGTTCATTAAAAAGATTGACATCTCTTATAGCGCGTACCAATATTTCAAACAAATATCTTTTCTTAGTTCCCGAAATCTTTTAATAGGCAATCACCTTGAAGAACCCTGTATTATTTCTTACGAAATTCACGTGTACGTGTGCCTTGTATAACTTTCAACTTTATTTTTGAAGCAATTTAACAGATTACTAACCAATCTATTAATACTGTGTTCGGGCGAAAGTTTGGGAACTATCTGAAAACTATCCCAAATTTCCGTTAAACCTATAACATATCGTATTGTTGTCTGGCCTCGCGGCTAAAAGGAGGGGTAAAACCTATTAGAAACAAAGGTTAAACCCATATCTAGTTCAAATGTACAAGATACATAATAAAGGGAATTCTTTTGACTTTGTTAGGTATACAGTGTGGCGAAAACTATTTACAAATGAAAAACGTTTGTTGTTTTCAAAAAAAAAATTCTTTATTATTGTCTACTTCTTAACACCATGATACGTGTTTAGTTGTATGTTTTTCAAAAATTAGATTGTTTTGTCCTATGTGTATCTAGTTAAACAAAGAAAAGCTTCTTCCTACGTCAACCGATGTAAGCAAGTAAAGTCACTTGAATTTCAGTCGAGGTAGTCCGTTCACCCAAAAAATTTTCTTTAAGAAGCAAATTTTCTGTATAGCTGGATATATATCCTTGGATATAGGTACCGCAATGGGGTACCGTCCTTAAGGTATAGTTTCAGTAGAATTGTCACGACCAGTCGTTAACTGCCGAGTGTTTTCCCTGCAACTGCTGGAAGCCATCGGTAGTCAATTATCCCCGTTCAGAAAAGCAGACGTACTGTGGTATCTGTGTATACAGGGTGTCCCATAACTAATGGTACGCAGGAAAACTGCAGATTCCTTGGGTAAAAATACTGCGATTTGGCTGTACTTAGTTTAGTTCAATAACTGGTAATAACCGAGATACAGGGTGTCCAAGTAAAAATTTAATTTTCAATTTTCCTAAATAACTTATTTCTGAATCAATATTTTTGCACAAAATTTTGTAAAAACTTAACTATAGTTTTTTGTAAATTATGTTCACAATATTATTTTGGTACGGATTACTCATAAAAAATGTAATTACATAATAGGAATAGAAAATCACAAAATAAAATGTTTACTATAATAATCTATCTAGAACTACTTCAGATTGGGAGGTTAAACTTCATTTTTTTTTTGTTGTGGGGGGTCATGCAAGGAAAAGTTACGAAAAGTAACACCCTGACGCGTTAGCAAACCGATATATTATTATACAATGCGTACATAAAGTAAGGAACAAATTTATTATCTAGGAATCTAAAAATATTTCGGAAAAATCCTCGGACACGTGTATAATAATTTTTAATGGCGCATTTTTTCCCATACAAACTTAATATACAAGGTGGTTCATGTAGTAGATATGACATTATCGACGATTTTTTTAAATGGGAACCCCATATTTTAGTTCAGATCTGTAATCTCCAAGAACAGCTGATTTCAAAAACATAACACACTTAGGGCCTAAAATTCATAGTTTCGTTACTACAGGGTAAAACAAATAATTTTATTTAAGATATTTTTTTTTGGCTTGGGAGGCATCAATTAATTACGTGAGGCGTTTTTAGCGATTTTTCAACCCCCCTTCCCCCAATAAAAGATTTCGTGACATTTGGCTCAATCCCTTCCGCAATCACCCAATTTTACCTGAAAGCCTTACGTAATTAATCATTTGCTGTTACTTATGTTTTTTCTCAAGTAGGCTTATTTGCTGTTATGTAACTATGGTATTTAGATAATGTCATTGTCATTACATTGTATTTTTCTGGTAAGTTTATTAGAAGTAATAAATTTTATTTTAAAACATATTGAGTTACTATGCGTTTATCTTTAACACAAAGAATAGAAATTCTTATGATGATTGGATATGGTGATAGGATCCGTACTCAACAAGAAGTTTGCATTTTGTTTAACAATAAGTGTCCAGCAAGACCAATTACTAGATCAACTGTGTGTAAACTTGAAATAAAATTTCGGGAAACGGGTTCAGTGGAAGATATTCCCAGAAAAGGCCGTCCAACTATTCCGGATGATAAGAAATTAGATATTTTATTGGCTATGGAAGAAGATCCCCACAACAGCGTCTGCCAGATTAGCATTGATCATGGGGCGGCTGCTATGACCGTTCATAACCTATTGACGGTAGAAAAATGGCACCCGTTTAAAATCCGATTGGTTCATGAGTTGAATGAAGATGATCCAGATCGTAGGATGGACTTTTGTCAAATATATTAATGAAAAGATGTAACTTAGATCCTTTGTTTGTTGAAAATATCCTATTTTCGAATGAATCTACCTTTAAATTAAATGGAGAAGTGAACCGGCAAAACTGTAGATACTGGGCAAAAGAAAATCCCAGGTGGATGCGTGAGCACCATACTCAATATCCTCAAAAAATTAATGTTTGGGCTGGTATTGTGAAAAACAAAATTATTGGGCCACATTTTTTTGACAACAATGTAAACGGGCTAAATTATCTTCATTTTCTTCAGAACTTTCTTATCCCTATGCTAGTTAACTTATACCCTAGTAGAAATAATCCAGGAATTCTAGATGAAAATTTGTGGTACCAACAAGACGGCGCACCTCCACATTATGCAGCAGTAGTGCGCCATTACATAAACCAAATTTTTCCGAACAAGTGGATTGGAAGACGTGGGCCTGTTGAATGGCCGCCTAGGTCTCCAGACCTTACACCACTGGACTTTTTCTTGTGGGGTCACCTGAAAAATGTTGTTTATAAAGTCAGACCTGCCAATATTGAAGATTTAAAAAATCGAATAACAACAGAATGCAGGAACATTTCAGAAGAAACCATAAGAAAAGTCCAACAAGAATTTATTGATCGCTTGGGGTACTGTCAGGCAGCAGAAGGAGGACAATTTCAACACTTAATTAAATAGCTTATTTAATTTTTTTACATTTTTTAAATTAAAAATATCTTAAATAAAATTATTTGTTTTACCCTGTAGTAACGAAACTCTGAATTTTAGGCCCTAAGTGTGTTATGTTTTTGAAATCAGCTGTTCTTGGAGATTACAGATCTGAACTAAAATATAGGGGTTCCCATTTAAAAAAATCGTCGATAATGTCATATCTACTACATGCCACCTTGTATATTAAGTTTGTATGGGAAAAAAATGCGCCATTAAAAATTATTATACACGTGTCCGAGGATTTTTCCGAAATATTTTTAGATTCCTAGATAATGAATTTGTTCCTTACTTTATGTACACACTGTATGATATTTTTAGTGTTAAATTGTTTGTTCGAACTAATCGAAAAATGCAGACATTATATTAAAATGCAAATTTCTTATTAGCAAATCATTAATAAAGCAAGAAATTAAAAATCAGGAAAGAGCAAACAATCCTTATTTTCAAATATTAACAGTTCCTATATCGATCAAAGGCGATATTCGGTGCACGAGCCGCAGACAAATTGTTTTAATCACAAAAGTGACAATATTAATCCCTCAGAGTGTCTATGGCGACCAGCCACCAAACTACTCTTATTGATTAAACCATAAACATATAATATAAATTTGGAGACAAAACATTCCATTCATAAAACACCATTTATTTACAATCATGCACAGTTTTACAATTTCGAATAAGTTAGGAGAAGAGGGCTTTAAAAAATGGCAACGCTGTAATATGCTACGCGTTTAGATAATTTCGATGTAACATTAGTCCTAAATAGGTAATCGTTGTAGGTATTTTTTTACAGGAAGTCAGATAATATAAAGAAATAATTCATATTTTTGCAATATTTACAAATTGATCACAAACCATCACAAAAACCGCGTCTCGTTTGGCGAGCCCTGTGGGACCCTTATCGTCTCTAATGGTAAGGGGACATAAGTTACAAATCTGACTTGACTTTCAATAGGTTTTTAATTTTGCGATGTCTTAAATTAAATAGAGGTCGTCACTGTCATCACCCGAAATCCAATATTTACAAAATTTCCCCTTTTCCTTCAAAATCTATGGAATATGTGAAAGGTCTGTGGGAAAGTGCATTTTTAGATGACGAATTTGAAAATTTCCACGGAACGGAGTTACGGAAAACGGGCCATTACGTGCCATTTTAAAATGTTGCCTTCCCTGTCTTTACCAGATGTGTGTAAAACGAATTAAAGGCGATGGCAAAGTTTGGCTTCCACAAATTATATTCGGTCAATTTATTCCAATTTGGGTCGACACGGCCAAACCCGCGAAACTTGTAACTTTGTAAATGCTGTTAACAACCCTTTTGTATGTAAATCCGAAAGTTTCTTATTAAACAATGATTCGGCTCATGTACGCGCGGAGTTCTGACAGGAAACTTAGTTCATCATCGTCAGCCTGATTTATGCAGTGGTAATTTCGAAACTTGAAAACTTCCGCGTGTTACAGTAGAAGTTAATTTTTTGGAAATGAGCCGCTTATCAAAAAAGCATTTTTAACATTAATTATAACGGATACTTAAGTTGTTTAATAATTACTTACAGTTAAGTCGGGTGCGTCATCACCTTCAATAGTATGATGAATTCGAGATTATGTAGATCAGATACGACAAAACTAGTGTTGGGAAAAATCGATGATTTTAATAATCGAGTACAGTGAAACCTCTTATAACGGACACTCTATTAAGCGGACACTTTTTCATAGTCCGGAACTTGGTATATGAAATTCCATGAAAATCAACCTCTCTTGGGCGGACTCTCCTTTGGGCGGACGAGGACAGGCTATTTTCATACAAAGAGTGCAAAAACTCTCCTTTCAACGGACAAACAAATTTTTAAAGTATTTGGGAGACTAATAACTACGGTGCAAAAAATCTCTGATGACAGACCGGAAACCAATCGCGTATGCGAAAGGACTTCGCCGAATGAAAGTATGTGTGATTCCCCGACAGCAGTCCGCCGTTTATTTGTGAGTTGGCTTGTAAGGTTAAAATCGTAAACAATGGCACAAAAATGTCGCGTTTTGAGTCTGAAAGAGAATATTGATGTTGTGGAAGTAATTTGATAACAATGGTTTAGGCGAGCTCATTAACATTGATAGCAATGTGCTATTAGAAGATGATAGTGACCCTATTCCTACCGATTATGCAGTCCAAACTGAAACCACATCACTATCTGACGACTCTGATGAAGAAATTGAATGCAGTAATCAAAGAAATGTCACCAATTAGCAACAAGCCATTAGTATGGTAAAGTAATTAGAAGAGTATGCAAAGAATAGAGGTGACTCTACAGCAATGGAATTGTTATCAGACTTGGAATTACATTTTATATATTGCAAGTATAAAACGCAAACACGTCAAACTACGTTATTAGATTTTTTTAGTACTACATCCTCACTAAAACTAGTGTATTTTTGTCATGTTATGTTTATTGGTACATACATAATAATTTTCCATTTAAAGTCCGTTTTGTTGCAGTTGATAGCTCATATCGAGGGTTGAAGCCATAAAACAACCGTAAACCATACGCGTTGCCAATAGTAATTACCTTATTTAATAAGAAAATTGGCCTCTGTCCATTGTTAAGTAGGATTAGGGTTAAAGTAGGTACAACAGGGGTAATTAATTTACCTATTTTTGCCTGCTTTAGGATGTTATTACGCCATTTGATGTGCGTTTGTCAAACTATGTATTTAGTTGTATTTAGATACTGCATTATCTCAAAGTTGAATTATTTCCTATACTTGTAACAATGGCTTCAAGTTTTTCGCCAACGTGTCTTCGTCAAATTAGCAAGAGTGCATATTCTCTCCGAGAAAAGACATTAATATTAAACGTGCATGATGCTCTAGTGTACCAGAAACCTGCAAGTGATGTTCGTAGCATCATTGCAGAGTGTGCCAATATGGTAGGAGTTGGAGAGGCTACTATATATAGGTTCTTGCGTGAAAGAAAATCTAAGAACCTCAGTGAGCCAAAACCACTCCCAGGAAAGAAACCGTTAGAAATTGACAATTTCATTAAAAATGGTATTAGAAGAAAAGTACATAGTTTTTATTTTGCCAAGGAAATACCAACTATAGACAAAATACCGCAGCGAAGGCAAAAACATTTTCTATTTGGATGAAACTTGGCTGAACGAAGGGCACACCGTATCTAAAGTTTGGCAAGATAAAAATGTCCTAAGTTCTCGACAAGCTGTCATGGAAGGCTGGTCAATAGGACTTAGACCACCATCTGGAAAGGGACGCAGACTTATTATAACTCATATAGGAAGTTCAAATGGCTTTTTGGATCAAGGATTATTACAATTCCAGTCGAATTCTACTAAAGACTATCATGAAGAAATGACTGCTGATGTTTTCGAGGAATATTTTAAGCAAATGATAGAATACATTCCCGCTAATTCTGTAATAGTGATGGATAATGCCAGCTATCACTCTAGGCTAAAAGAGAATCTTCCCACAACTTCATGGAAAAAGGCGGAAATCGTAAACTGGTTACAACGAAAGGAATTGAGTTACGATAATACCATGGTAAAAAAAGAACTTTTGGATATTGTTAGGCTACATAAATCACAGTATAAAAAGTATGTTATTGACGAGATGGCAAGAGATCGAGGTATTATAGTGCTCCGTTTACCACCTTACCATTGTGAGCTAAATCCTATCGAATTAATATGGGCTCAAGTAAAAGGATATGTTGCTAGAAATAACAAAACTTTTAAAATGCAAGAAGTGCGACACCTCTTGCTTCATTCTTTAGCAAATGTGTCATCAGAAAATTGGCAAAACGCCATAAAACATGCTATAGTAGAGGAACAAAAAATGTGGGAACTTGACAACGTAATTGACACAACTATGGAAATTGAGCCTTTAGTAATAAGCGTAGGGCATGATGACTCTTCAGATTCTTCTGAGGACCATTTTATCGAGTTATAATTATTGAAATTGTCAATATTTTTTGATCTGTAAATAAATTAGTTTTCTTGTAAATAAATTCATAAAATCATAAAATCTATTACATTTAAATAAAATAATAAGCGGTTACATTAAAAACCCAACTCTCCGACCATGATGGGCCGTTTTAATCATTATCCTTTCATTTCATTTTATGGCTCTATTGTTACTTTATCTGTTACCCGGTGGAATAGGTCAAAATTTCTTCATCTTTATGCTAGATGTACGTAAAAAGACCATTTTATAGGTAAAATATTTTAGGCCACCGGGCCCTTGTTTTGAATCTTTAATGAGGGTATCGAGCTATCAACGGCAACGAAACAGACTTTATATATTACCTAATAACAAATTTCCCATGGGCGGACACCTCTATTAGGCGGACACATTTAGACGGTCCCGTAGGTGTCCGCCTAAGAGAAGTTTTACTGTACTTGATTCTCCGATTTTAATAATCGAATGAATCGCTCGAGCGATTAATCACTTGACATTTTTATGACTAAGAAGAATGTGTTGATAAAACACCTGGGGTTGTTTTTGTAAGTTTTAGAAGTTTAGTCTAGAGTTTTTATTAAGGAAGAACAGTTGCTCCTGATTTTAAAATTATTATATCCTTTAATTTTTTTAAAATTTACAGTCGCCCCTGGCTAGCCAGTCAAAACAAAACCCATGTCGCGATGAATCCACTAAGGGATTTGGCATACTTCTTGTATGCGCCTTCTCGTTTATGTGCCTTTAAGAAAGACATATGTCGTGGCAGTCTTCTGAGCGTCAAACTCGAACGTCGCCAATCGGTATATTTCAAGTGGCTCGGCGCGTCGACCGAAGGTATCGATTTTTCGTTTCAATTTATAACTAGAGTAGTATTTCCTATCGAGCGAAAAACTGCAGTTTTTTACCTCGAGCGAACACACTACCATGCGGCACATTTCGTTCGGATACCCGAAGCTCGGGTATCGAGTGAAAGGTAATAAATAACAAGCGACAATTTTCGCTTGAATTTATAACTCGAGCAGTTTTTTTAATAATCGGGCGATGTCGGTTATTTCGAGTACACAAATTTATTTTTAAAATGGTCCATTACCTACATGTATTTTAAAGTTAATTTAATTATTTCAATTCAAATGTGATTTATTGTTTAAAATATACTAATATTTATTGACGAAGGTAACCAATTGCTTACAAAATATGCAAATGTAAAATATAACGAAGTATCCCCAATAGCTCATCGCCCTATTTTCTCTAATAACAGAACATACCGTCACAACGAACATACCCTAAATACATTGAAAACAGGACAACTTATTTTTACAATACAATACATATATTATTCCTGTAGCGTAATAACCAGAAAGTTTATTTCATAATTTGTTTATCTCAAAAACAAACCTAAACGTACTCCCACAGGGACGTATATGTTAACATTAAAAGGGGCAAATAAATAAAAATGAACGCAAATAAAAATTACAGAACCCCCGACTAAAATTGGCAATTTTATTCCCCAATTTAACCAATGCCGAGTTTGGCTTCTCAACAAAACTCTTGAGGGATTTTGTCCTTTAACGAGGGCGCTCATCTTTTGCGCCCTGCTCTCAGTTTTGCTTAAAACACAACATCGAAATACGAGTCCAATTTCCCAATCCAATAATTGTCCACGAAATAAAATAATTAATAAAATGAAAACAAGTTAACACTAATAATACACTATAAAGCAAAAATAATCTTGAATAGACATCAGACTATCGTTACGCGTCAATATAATTTACGTCTAAGGCCATGAAGTGGCAGTTTCCCTGCTTCCTCAAGCTACCACTGCTTTTAGTATAACAAAATTAATTACCCAATTATTGTTCGATACAAAAAATATAAACAATAAATATAAAATAGTTTTATTCACAAATAATTATATTCTGTTATAAGAGTAGCATTCTGTTCCAAGTTAGAAAAAAGTAACAAAAAAGAAAAGGTACCCTCTAATAGTTATAAGAATAGCATTCTGTTTCAAGTTAAAAAAAAAGTAACAAAAAAGGAAAGTTACCCTCTAATAGTTGTAAGAATAGCATTCTGTTCCAAGTTAAATAAAGGGTCGTCAACGGTAACAAAAAAGAAAAGGTAGCCTCTAATAGTTATAAGAATAGTATTCTGTTCCAAAAGAATAGCATTGTGTTCCAAGTTAAGAGAACGTACAAAAAAAAGTTACCCTCTAATAGTTATAAGAATAGCATTCTGTTCCAAGTTAAATAAAGGGTCGTCAACGGTAACAAAAAAGAAAAGGTACCCTCTAATAGTTATAATAGTTATAAGAATAGTATTCTGTTCCAAAAAAATAGCATTGTGTTCCAAGTTAAGAGAACGTACAAAAAAAAGTTACCCTCTAATAGTTATAAGAATAGCATTCTGTTCCAAGTACGGGTACGGGCCTTCCCCACAAGGGCTTTTAGCCCCTGGGCGTGCGGCCGGTTATCCCGTACGATAATACGGTACCGACTGGGACACCCTATACAGGGTGTTATGGAAATGACTTATTATATTTAGATGGGTGATTCCTTGGGTGTCATAGAGGAAGTCTACATACTTTTTTTTAATCGAATATCTAAATGCTAAGTAAAAACCCTTTTTACCCACATACTGTCGCGCCGTTCCATCTGGATTCACTTAGCAACAATCTGGGTCACTAGAGTATATTAACAGTGTTGTCAGATCAAACCGCGTGTCTCGCCCTTGCTTGAATACCGGCCGCGCGCCACTTCATACTTCAGTATGTTTCGAGACTCGGCAGTGGAACGACGTTGTCGAGGGTTCCACGTGCTTGACGTGTACGAATTTTGAAACGTTTTGTTAGTTGTATTGCCCGATTTTTTTTTTGTTGTGAAATAATTTATAATAATGTTGTGATGTGATTTCAAATTTGTGTGATATTATCTACTGTTGGTTCTGTTGAAAAACATACTTTTTTTGTTTTATCTTTTTATGGAATTTAATTATAAAACGGATTATTTAAAAATAAGATCGAAGGTAAGAGAGTATGTACCTTAAAATTGTGGTTTTCTCTGTCACAAAGTTTCAAAAAGAAGTGATAACGCGCGTCAAAGACGTCTTGTCAAAAACTTAACACGTGCGTTTAGAATTCTGTGTTGCAATATGACAACATCGCCTATAATGCGCTAACCTCTTTTGAACCTCGAGACTACCTCAATAAAATATTGATTGCGAAGGGCCTCAAGAGCGGCCACGTAAATTTTGAGATTTCATATAAAGTGTATATTTCGCTTAATAATTCAAAGCGCCATTTATGGTTATTTTTCTTTAATTTATTTTCATCTCTTGATTTGCCGGTTTAAATTTAATACGTCCATAACACCCTGTATACCAACGGTTCTACCTTAAAAAATCCGCAACCAAAAATACTAATTGACGCATCCGGGCATATAAAAAAAATAAATCTCTGAATTTTCAATCAGTTTGTGCAATTATAGAAGCACTGCATTATAATTATATTTTTATTTGTTATTAGAGCCGACCCTGTAATCGGCTAACGAAAGAACGTGAAACGTTCAACATAAATCTGAGAAAAAGACGTCGGCGCGCTGTTGACTTATTCCCCTTACAAAAATCCCCCAAGAACCTCAAAGGAAGTTTTAAATTGATATAAATTGCCCGAGGAGCAAGTTTCTTACAAACTCCTCTTATGAAATGACTTTCTTTTCATAGGTAACCAGTTTAGGAAGTTCGTTTTTGAAAAGGTATTTTCCACTTAAATAAAAACGGATTAAATGATTAAATGTTTTCGAGGGGAAGGATAAATAAGTCTTACGCTCAATGCCATATGGCGCAATTGTAGAAAGCAGTGTCAATGTCATTTTAGGGTATTATGACCGTGAGACCGAAAATGCGTAATTTGGCCCGATATGCTGATCAGTGGCGGTTCTTCCACAGGAGAACATGCGCCCGTGCATCCCCCAAACGAATAAAAAATATTAATTTATATTCATTGAATATTATTTATCGTATAAAGTCCGACCCTCTGTATATTATAGGCTCTCGATCCGGCAACCGTGCCTCGGTCGAGGTTAATGACGATTATGACGAGACTTGCTCGCATGTGCGATTAAGTAGTGCATTTTTTTTTTTGGACAGCCGATGAGAATCTGCACACAGACACCTTACAGACGCGGCTGCAAGGTTAGCAACATTGTGGGGAAAGACCATCAATATCATCCTTTTTGAAGGAAAGGATCCGCCTCTGAAGGAGGACGAGCCGACTAAACTCACCGTGTGAGTCAGGTATAAAACCTTTAACTCCTTTTCACTCGACGTGTTATTTTTGTCTATCATAAGTATGATTAAGTAGGCGGAGCATAATGCAGTTCTCTGTAGTAACAGGTGGCTGGAGACAGCGGGGGATAGCGGGGCTATAGCGATTTAACACATGGGAAAGGCGCACAATTTTAGTGTGCGCCGCGCCGTTGTCTGTTCGTGCCTCTAGTTAGAAATTCGAGCGTGTATGTTTTAATATTTTAATATTATATATTTATTAAGTTAAAATGAATAGTTGGATGGCGGACTATTTAAAAAAAAACTTTAGCTCTTTGAGTTTGGAGCAAAAAATTGAAGTGAAGAATGCGGGAAGACCTAAACCCGAAATTAATTTAACGCTGACCACAAAGGGTAAATCTAGGGACTTAGAGTTTAAAGTTTAAAAATTAAATATATTTTTTTTTATTTTTTTTTTATTGAAGAAACCCTAGTTGGCATCTTTCTACTATTAAAACTGGTCTACAGACCAACCATCAATATTATTCTAATAAATCCTAAAACTAAAATTGATAATACTTAAGTTCATCCAGTGATGTCCTAGGCTTGTGTCCTATTGAGTTAGACTCTTACACATGTACACAGAGTACGCGCACTTGGCTATGCTTTTGAAACATACACTACACTAATTCGAAGGGTTTGGTTCTCTTTAATCTTCGAGTCAGGTTCTGGTTGTCAAGCAGATGGATGGCTTCCACGTTGACATGGTGATGCAACCTGGCCTCGTGTTTGGCAGCAAATCTCTTGATCTCTTGTTTGACATAAGGGATTCCAAGGTCCCTATGAATATCGGAGTTGCGTACGTACCACGGTGCATTGACCATGTTACGTAGTACTTTATTTTGGAATCTTTGAATTGACATTATGTTGCTCTCTTTTGTACAGCCCCAAAGCTGGATACCATACAGCCAAACTGGTTTAAAGATTTGGTTGTAGATAAGGATCTTATTATGTATTGACAGTCCAGATTTTCTACCCAGAAGCCAATAATATTTCTGTATTTTAAATTAAGCTCAGTTTTTTTCTTCTTGATATGTCCCTTCCATCGCAGCTCGACGTCCAGGGTCATAACAAGGTATTTTGCTTTAAGTTCATAAGGAACTATTGTACCATTAACATTAAGAGTCGGAGGATCCGTTAATTTCTTGTTGGTAAAATTAACATGGACTGATTTTTGTTCGTTTAATTTGATTTTCCAATTCTTGGTCCAACTCACAATCCTATCGCAAGCACTTTGTAACTTGGCTGTGGATTGTTCGACATTTTTATCCACAACTATTAGGGCAGTATCGTCTGCAAAAGTGGCAATTCTTGCATTATGAATTAACGGTATGTCACATGTATATAATAGGTACAAGATGGGTCCCATTACACTTCCCTGTGGCACGCCTGCTTTTATCTCTTTCAGTTCAGAATATTCATCTTCCTGTTTTATTCTGTAAATCTGATATATAAGATGTTAAGATATCAACAAATTGTTTTGGGAGTAATTTGTTTAATTTATGGATTAGGCCATCGTGCCAGACCTTGTCAAATGCCTGAGCAACATCTAGGAAGACTATTGAACAAACTTGCCTTTCTTCAAGAGCACATTCTATGATATCGATGATACGATGTACTTGATCTATAGTAGAATTAAAAAAATTAAATATAGGAAAAAAAAATTATAGAGGGTATTCCAGACTTTAATGAGGCTGTTATTGATCAATTTTCTACAATTAAAAACCGAAGAACGGACTTTACGTTTAAGCACTATACACACTAAGAAAACCTTTCTTATTTTCCAAAAGTTGTATTTCCTTGTGTAAAATTAAAAAATAAATAAAATTGTGTTTTACCTAACGCATTTTCTTATTACTTCTTTTCTTTCTACATTTAAAACGCCTAGAAAGTAATTGTTTGGTCGTTATAATACAAAAATAAAATTTTAAAAATAATTTCACCATACTTGTGAACCCCCTCTATCATAGGTCACGAGCCGCCACTGATGCTGATACAGTGTGTTAATACAATAAGCGGTGCCAGTGTCATTGTATCGACACCAGAAAATTTAGGGTTTGTTACTCATGACAACATCAGTTACACTAAATTATCACACCCAACTCTTCCCTCTACTATACACGTTCCTTTTCACCCTTCAAATTACATTTTTGCGTGCGCCAAAAGATAATTTTGCCAGTCGCCGTAACCGTGTTTTACCGTTCTATACAGAAAAAAACTCACGCGGGAGTATTTATTATTTATAGAGGGATTTTTTGGTTCAAAACATGCTTTTACAGCCCGCTGGCATATGATACATTTCCTGGATTAGGTAGATATTAGGGAACCGTCAGGGACCGTAAAAAACATATTTTTTTGGAGATTAATAACATTTCCACTCTATGTTTGGGAACATAAAACCCTTTTACCGATGTACTCGATTCGTAATCACTGTTTGTAATAGTCTAAAGGTGCGTGTCCACCCATAAATCAAATGTTTGTTAATGTATGTATTTGTTTGCAAACATTTGTTAGTAATCCTACTAGAAAAAAATGCCTACTATAGCTGTTCGTGACCACGTTTACGAAAATAACAGTGTGTCTCAAAGATATTACAAACTACAGATTGGATAAATGTACATTTCTAGCCTACGCAACGACTGCAAACAGTCCTTCCCACTTCTTCCGGTAATTATTGCAGCATAGCCAGATTGACATATTTATCGCAAAGGTATCTTGCAAAATCCCAATTAAAAATTTGTTAATTTGGCAAATACAACTGGTTTAAGATTAATTCGCTAAAATAAATTTATTTCCCAAGAATTTTACTATATAAACTATGAAATGGAGATGACAGATTCTTTAAAAAAATATTATTATACTTAAAAGTATCAAGCGAATCTTGAACTAATTAAACTGTACTCTGGCAACATCTATTTCTATTTTACAAATACAATAAGCAGAAGATGAATGAATACTAATCTCGTAAACATTGCGATGTTTGTCCTTTGATCTAACGGATTGTCCGCTAATTAATGGGACATGGAAAAACCTCAAACTCCTTCCGTAAAAATATTAGGATTTAATTATACTTAGCTATATCCGAAAGTTGATATTAACTGAGGTACAAGGTGTTAAAGTTAAAACTTAATTTTTGTTTTTCTCTAATAACTTTGACAGAAACTAACGGTTTTTTTTTACAAAAGTTGGCAATTATGGCTTCTTTAGGATGAAAAACTGATTTTTTGATTTTAATGTACAATGTAGGGGGCGCTGCCTGCGGCATTTTGTGAACTTTTATTAGGTCATAACTTTCTTGTGCCACAGTGCATTTAAGTTTTTAATGAAAATAATACTTTTCTCATATTTATTACGTAAAAAAGGTATACTAATTTCAGGTCGCCCAGAGCTACCGTTTCGGAGATATTTGCATTTAAATTGTTTAGTGCACCCTGCCCAATTACTATTAATTTGCAAACAACATTTTTTTTTCAAAGTAACCTATGAGAAAACAAATGAAATTTAGAGATGCAGTTGCTATGGAACAGAAAATGTTTCATTTTTGAGTTTATCGTTTATCGTTTTCATTGCTGTTGGTTTCTTTCGACACGATATTTTCTAGGGGCAATGTTATTTTAATTAAAGTAAGTTAAAAAAACAATCCAATTGTATTTATTATTCCCAATTACCATTACTAGAACATTAATTAGCATGTAAAAATTAATTGGTAAGAAGTAACAAAATATTATTTGCTTGCCTGAGCTAATGCACTAAACAGTTTAAATGTAAATATCTCCGAAACGGTAATTAGTATACCTTTTTTACGTAATAAATATGAGAAAAGTATAATTTTCATTAAAAGCTGAAATACACTGAGGCACAAAAAAGTTATGACCTAATAAATGTACAAGAAATGCCTTACATTAATATTTTACCAAAAATCAGTTTCTCGTCCTAAAAAAAAACATAATTGCCAACTTTTGTAAAAAAACGTTGGTTTCTGTCAAACTTATTAAAGAAAAACAAAAATGAGGTTTTAACATTAACACTCAGTTAATATCAAATTTCGGATATAGGTAGGTATAATTACATTTTAATATTTTTACGTAAGGAGTCTGTTGTTTTTTCATGTCCCATTAATTAGCGGACACCCTGTATATTTGGGTTGATTAGTGTTTATTTTTGGTGATTATTCGTGAAAAATCGTCTTTATTATAAACAATCATGGTGCATTCATGTGTAGTTTGTAAAAGAGTGGGTCATTTAAATAAGGATTTATCTTTTTATCCGTAAGTATGGTTATGTTTTAATAGTTAATCATCTAATAAACCAGACTTCAGGATTGTTGCCATTCAGCCAACAAACATGTAGTTCTCTCTTCCACCCATTACTGATTTTCAATAACATTTCACACAATCACAGCTTCACTTTCCAAGAGTTTTATGAATGGATCTGTTGCTTACAATACCTTTTAGACTAAAAAATAAGAGAACATGTTAGACTAAAAAATAATGCAAACATATTCATGATTGATTGGATAAGACTTAAAATTCCTTAGACATTTCTCTATACGAAAAAAAATAATAGTTATTTTACTATAATCTTAATAATTAAGTTACGAAATAGTACTGGCAAATATCTTTTGACTTCGTTGAGTTTTTAAGTTCGTGGGAAAAACTTTTAAGAAGCGTATCTTCATTTAGTAAGTAAGTATACTTGAATGTGCTACTCAAGGGAGTTATATCGAGATAATGACTGTGAAGGGACCATTCTACCAATCAGTCTAGGGGTCCCGAAACGATGTTTTATATTTAACTTGAACTTTTTACTGTGCTTCCTGCTTGTTGTGAATCGCAAAATCCCTAAATACGTTTAAAAACATTCTTCCTTAAATAAACTAATTTTATATAGTTGTACAGGGATTTCAGGATGTTAGAAAAATTGTTTATTATATTTAAACGTGCGATTATTGAGATGAAAAAAAAAATAACCACACCGAAAGAAACAACCATTTAAATTTACTATAAAAAGAATAAAATTAATCATAATTCATTACTTTTTCTATTTGGGTATCATAATGGCTACATTATAAAATTAAAAACAAATTGAATAACCTGCCACTTTATGAAACTGAAATTTTTTTTATGTTGGCAACAAGTAGGGTTCGAATTTTAGGCTTACTTTGATTTCGTTGAAATTAGTTTTCTTGGCATTATGGATTCGACAACAATTTTTTATAGAAAACTTTAAAATACTAACCTTTAACCTTGCAAATAGATCATTTTTACTAGATATTTATCTGAAATACCTATATTCGGAAATATATAACATGCTGACGGTGTCCTTCGACTAATTTCTAGTCACAGCTATAAAACAACATAGCCTAAAAATAATGGAAATATCTTCCAGTTCATGCTCTATTTCTAAAATTTTATTCAATAAAATACTATTTTTATTTTTAATTCAATATAGTATTATACATATTACTTTCTACATACATATTTATAGTTACTGTAGACATTTCCTGGGCATTAATTGTTATTCCTGTCAGATTCTGTGCCACGCAATATTTTGTTTAATAGTATTATTTATTATTTTGTTCAATATTTTGAACTTTGTTCTGCTCGCACTATAACTCAAAGTTTTGCATATTCTTTTTAAAAATCTTTCTAGATTATTTTCTGCAATTTCTCGTATTTCTGACGCACAACTTTCTTCCTGACTCATTTTTATTAACTTTAATAATATATTTATTTTGAATTATGACGGATGGGAAGAGGCTTTGTTCAATTGTTTCTATGGCATATTTGATACTTGTAACATTTTATGAAGTTGTAAAAGCATTGCCAACCCAAAAAGAAAATATTAATTCAAAAGGAAAAAATCTACTATATTTTTTAAAGTTTTTCAGACTTTCAAGACCCAAATAGAAAACGTATTATAAAATACACGGTTCATAAGACAATTAGAGCACTTGTACTTTAGAAAACTCCCCGCTTCGCGGGTCGTTTTCTGAATTCGACGCGTGCTCTAAGATAATGTCTTATGAAACTTGTATCTTAATATACTATTATATGTGATTGGATTAACTTTTATTTAGAAATGTCATTAAGTTATATCTAAATTTTAACATAATTTTTTAGTAATAAAAACAAAAATATTTAGTAAACCATTTATACGAAAAGTTTCCCAAAAGATCCTATAATCTTTTGTAAAATTGACTAAAATCGTTGGATTCCCAAGCGGTCACCCATCCAAGTGGAAACCTTGCAATGTGTCGCTTGACTTCTTCCAACGATGATATATTGGCTGTATGAGTTCTCCACTTATCATCTGTTACGAGGATTGAAATTCTAGCCTTTTATTCTTGTAAAAAAGATTTTAAAAAATATTTAATTTAAATTTGGTCATTTTTATAATAAAACATACTTAAAGTACCTACAATAATAGTCAGTAATGCACCATATATGTACATTTTAAAATGTTGACCTACTGAAGTTATAAGTAAATTATTTTTACTAATTACCATTTTTGTGGTAGCATCATCGATTTGCGAGATATTTAGCATTGACATTGTCACATATACTTTTCGACTGGATCAACCTAAAGGCTGATTCTCACTATCGTGCAAGGCACGTGCTCGGCAACGGCAAGGCACCGGGTCAGCAAAATAGGATAATCATTGCGTCTTATGAATTTTGACGGGCCGTCGCTTGCCGAGACGTTGCGCGCATATTGTGAATATACACCCGCAAAAATCATAAGATTCAATGATAAATATATTTTGCCGATGCGGTGCCTGGCCGTTGCCGAGCACGTGCCTTGCATGATAGTGTGAATCAGCCTTTAAGGAACACTTAGGAGAGAGTCTGGAACATTTGACTTAAGAGTTATAACTATAGTTACGTACTCGCCATTTTGTTTCTGATCAATATGTCGTAACTAGGGGTTTGTTCGGGTTTGAGTGAAGCATTGTTCCAATCCCGGGAATTTCGAGATATGAAGTATATAATCCCGGAATCCCGGGACTAATCCTGAAACATGAAAGTTATCCCAAATAACATGATTTAATCCTTGATGGATTATAAAAAGTAATCCCTCAAAAGTAAATTTTTTGACCGTTAAATGAAATTTTTAAAAAAATTATTTTAAGTCTCAATTTTCCCTATCGTAAAGTATAAAATAGTGATTCTACTTAAGTTGGTGCCATATGGGAAACATTTGTATTATTAATTTTACGAAAAAAAGATATTGTTTATAAAAAGTTTTGCATAATCCAAAACCTAAAATACAGATGTTAAATTTTTTCATTCTTATACGAGGTTTTTCAAAAATCATAAATTTGGCTCAAGAGTAATCTACTTTTATTTGTGACAATATTGAAAACTGTAAGTTGTTCGGAATAAAATATAATATGTTCTAATATGCAATTACATTCTTCTACACTGATTTTGTTATGTTTTTCTCAAAGTACCGTTGAGGTTCTGGCTTGAACGTTTTTTAATTTAATTGTGTATTATTTAAATTTTTTTATTAAATTTTGTTTTGAAAGAATTTACTTATTATTTTCTGAACGGAACAGAACAGAAAGATAATGTTTTTAAGAAATAAAAACATAAATGTTCGGTATCGATAATTTGGAAAAAACAAGCCAGGGAAAAGTGGTTCGTTGTTAATTAATTCTCTTTTTTACTGATCTCCGAAAATCGGAGCTAAAAAATTCCATTATTTTGTAAATTGGATATTTGTGTTAGGGGCTATCGAAACATGTGGCCAAGATAGATATTTTTTATGAAATATAATTTACAATAAAATTGTTACGTTTAAAAAATTTTAAAACCAAGTAAATTTTTAAAGAAATTTTATATAATTTATCCCGGGATTTGATGGCCTAACCCCGGGATTTTTTACAGCATCAAAATTAAATAGAAACATAATAGAGCGTATGCGGAGTTTCGCAATACGTTTTGAATTCAATAACGTGTTAGACAAAGACAAAAGTTATAATTGTTGTTGAATATTGATTTGTTCGGGTTTGTTTTCATACTTGCTCTTTTGATCATATGATGTGTCAATCTTAATTTAGTTTTATAAGTTTTTGTGTCTTTAAGTTGAATTTAATCCTAAAAACAGTTCTTTTCAGAGCTCTGTCATAGTACTTTTGTGTGTGTTCGGTAAGTATTTATGGACATTTGTCACTAATATAAATGAATATAACCACGTTTTATACAACCATCTCATAACATGTCGAAAATTTAAAGGCTGGCTAAAGTCCGTTAAATGGATGTATCCATGATTTTAAATTGGATTTTGACTGCCAACTAAATGGCGGCCGAGGTTCTATTATAATTCTCTTATGATAAAAAATAGAATTCCAGGTTTTCACCGTCATCATTTAAATTTTTTTTTCTCGACATTATAAATAATTTTATTATAATATTTATGAAATTAGTCTTTGTTTTGATATTTTTCTTGCGCTAAGTTTTGATTGATTCGTATGATTTTAATGACGTGTAAGTGATGACGCATGTGTAAAGATATAACATAGAGACTAGTGATGTGGTACTCGAGTACAAGAATCGAAGAAAAACTCGATTCTTTAATGTACTCGCTTGAATTCTTGTCTCAAAAATCGAGTACAGTATTCGAGTACGGGGCTAAATTATTACTTGTCGCATTTAACTCTCCTACTCTTTGTCGAATCGATTTCGAACTAGTTTACCTGCAAAACAAAAACTGTTTTTTCATCTGAATAAGAAACTGAGTGAAATCAGGGATGAAATAGGAGAATCAGACTTTGTTGTTTAATTTTTAATACTTATATTTAATTTTTATTAATTTTTAATAGGAAAAAAGGAAACAATTGAACATAGCAACAAATTTATTGATAATAAGAATTTAAAAATATTATAATATCAAAAGTTCTCGTTTCGTGTATACTCGATTCTGAAAATGACGATTCTTTCCCAACAAGAGTTCATACCAAATAGAAACAATAAAATTAAAATCGTACTAAGAAGCCGAGTGAAAGCATGGATGCAATTGAAGGATTAGACTTTGTTGTTTAATTTTTAATACTTATATTTAGTTTTTAATAATTTTTCATAGTAAAAAACGAAAAAAATTGAATATAGCAACAAATTTAATGACAATAAGAATTTAAAAATATTATCATATCCAAACTTCTCTATTCTTGTATACTCTATTCTGAAAATGACGATTCTTTCCCAATACGAGTTCATACCAAACAGAAACAATAAAATTAAAATCGTAAAAGTTAAATCCACCTAGAGTCACCCCCCGCTACACGCATTTTATGATACGAGATGCCGATGCCGACGGTGATTGGCTATCGAATAGGAATAATATCGATTCCGACACCGAGTATGTTCGAATGTAGTGCCGGATCTTGATGTTATATTGTCAAATCGAATTAATCCTATTAGTACGGCAGCCCGTTACCAAAATGTTCTGTTATCACGCCTTCGAGCGGAAAAGTTCGGCAACGCTGCGCTTACCCGTCAGAGTGATTTCGGTCCGTAAGAAAGCAGATCGTCTTTTCGTTCCTACACCTTGTCCGTTCTTGATGAAATCATATTAACAATATAAAAAAAACGTGAATTTATCGACAACGGACGTTTTGAGGGTTGCAAAAATTCAATAGTTTAAATAAAAGATGTAAAGAAAAGGGGCATCAAAAAGTTACAGCGCCCGGATCCATTTTTTTAAAAATAGTAAATCGAGTCGAACGGACATTTTCCGTGTTGCGCAGCTGCAGGGAGGGCAGCGGAGTAGGATCTGTATACGGTACACGGCGCGCGCATGGGACGGCTTGCTGTGTGGCTTGATCGTCTATAACAACTCAGCATCAGCTATGTCCCCATATTGCATTATTATTGATACACGTGCTGTTTTGACTGAAAATGGTTTTGCTAAAAAACGCGTATCCAAAAATGTGAGTTCATAATTTTCCCCCATTCTCCTACCCACAAGACACGATTTCTGCTTGAAAACGGACGAGGCGCGATAACTTGAACATCAGCGTTAAAAAAAATTACATTCCTAAGATCCAACACTGCGGTTGCGCGTCGATGAAAATGTCCGTTCTCATTTTTTCCGATCACGAATACCGAACAATAACATCCGACAAGTAAAACGGACGAGGCGTGATAAGTTGAATTCTCCTCTGTAAACAAATATCGATTATTCTCAAACCAAAACTATTCACCGCACGGAAAATGCCAGTTACTATTTTCATCTACTCAAAATCATCACTCCCGCCTCAACAAAGACCTGGAAGAAATTTTGGCTTGCGGTGACAGTAACCAAGTCGAATTTAACGCTAAAAAACCCAGGCAGCAGTTTTCTCTAAAAAGGTTAACATTACAGAACCGGAAATAGTCATGGCCGGACACGCAATCCCTCTGGCTTCATCTATTAATTTGCTGGGCGTCAATCTGGGAGGAAATATGTCTTGGCATAACCACGTTGTGGCAATCGCCAAGATAGCTTCTCAGAAGCTTGGGGTACTCTTCCGAACCAGAAAGTTGTACACACCTCAACAACTTTTGACACTATACAAGGCCCAGATTCGACCATCACTAGAATACTGCTCTCATGTCTGGAGCTCTGCACCCAAACATACTCTTCGGCTGCTGGATTCCATCGAAAGGAGGGCTATTCGTCTGATCGGAGACCACGAGCTGACGAAGAACCTCGACAGCCTAGAACATCGAAGACAGGTTGGGGATTTGACTCTCTTTTACAGATATTTTCATGGAAGGTGCTCGTCTGACCTTGTCCTCTTAATTCCGCCCAGAGCGACGAATAGCAGAAACACACGACGAACCACTGCCGCCCATCCATATGTGGTTAACCTTAGTACTCCTCGAACTTCATTATTTAAGAATTCTTTCATCTGGAGGACTACATCCTTGTGGAACGACCTTCCCGAGGTCATTTTTCCCAACGAATATAACCTCCAACGATTCAAAACCAACGTGAATCGCTTTTTGCGCACACGCACCACTCCCACAGTTTGATCATAAAAAAAAACTGAGTCAAAAAATAAAAAGAACGGACGAGGCGCGATAACTATTACGACCACTTTTTTTACGTAGGTAAAGATGATTCTCAATGATTTTGCAACGTTGCCAATGTTCGTTCTTGTTAATTTCCTTCTCAAGTCCTTATTGAATCACCAAAAAGCTTAAAAAACTTTAGGTCGTGATCAGTCTGAAATCCTAGTAACGGACTGCCGTACTATATGGAAATATAAAATAAGAGACTCGGTCACTTTTTTTCCCAACACTAATGCAGACTTTGAGAGTTTTTGGCTCGGTGATACTTAATGCGAATAATTAGATTTCGCGTACTTACGTAAAATACTAAGTGCCTACCCATTTAGCAAGGGATACAATCTTCTTTATAACTATTTCGTAAACCCTACTGCAGTAATCTAAGTTTACCACTAAGTGCAGTTAAAACTTTTGTGTGATTACGATGAAACTGTAACCTAAGCCCTTAGCCCTAAACGACACTACTTCTAAAATTTTATACAAAGTAAGGTCGTACGTATACGTTAATCCATATGGCAAAGCCAAAGTTGGTCCGCAGTTTTGTTTTTAGAAGCTCGTCAAAACCACAAATTGGTGAAAGTAAAGATATAAAGTTAGATACAAGTTTATAAGCTTTCACAGCTTTCGTTCGGGCTTGATTATTACGAAGTTGATATGAAATTTTAATATCTTTTATCTTTTAGAGTAAAATATGAACTTTCTTTGGTTTAGAGCGCTGCTTTCTTATTAATGATTTATAATTTCCTGGGAAATATAAAATATAAGTAGTATTGATTCCTGACCGTTTGTTCAAATATATTTGTTCTTTGGGTTTTCGGTCAATTCTTAATAAAGCGAGTTATCAATTTGTGACGTTTCGGTTTATTTCATTTTAAACCATCATCAGACCACAATTAAAGGAAAACATTTCTTTAGTTTTTAAGGACATGATTTGTGAAATATGATGGGAAAACATTTAGTTTATAGCAATCTAATTATAATAAAAACATACCTTATGTAATTGCACTATCACAATCACTTTAACATATTTACTTATTATGAAGATGTTGTATCACCCTAGGTATAATTGTAACTAATTTCTATTTTAAATTACTTTACTGTGTTCTTGGTTTTTCTTAATCTATGGGTTTTCCAGGCGGTTTATGGCTTTCTTTTGATGGTAAAAATTTGCATTTTATTATTTAATTAAATTACTATAGTTACAACTTAGATTATCAGTGTCGGTACGGAAATTTAGTGTGTTTGTATTATTTTTTTTTATATGAATCATTTCTTTAATGTTTCGTCTCTTATAGTTTGATTCGTGGTCAAGAATTTGTGTTTCATTAAATTTGAAATTATGAAGATTGTCTATTGCATGTTTAGCTAGGGCTGTATTTATTTGATTTGTGTTTTTTATACTTCTTTTATGTTCATTTATTCTGTTTTTTAAATATTGTTTCGTTTGATCTATATATGTTTGAGTACAATCATTGCAATCTATTTTATATATGACATTTGTATTATTTAGTTTAGGTATTTCAGGTTTTAATTTAGTGAAGAGCGTTTTTGTACTGTTATTGGGTCTTTCCGCGATGTTTATATTATATGGCTCAAGAACTTTTTTAATTTTGTTATTAATTTCCGGAATGTATGGCAGTGAGATATAGTTAGTGTTTTTGGGTTTATTTATTATTTGTTATGTGGAGTTATAGATTTTATTTATTCGGCTTTTGATAATTGGTTCATAGAATTTTTTTGGGTATTGGTTTTTTTCTAGGGTATTTTTAATTTTTATTATATTTTCAGGTCTGTATTCTGTGTCCGTTAGTAAAACTGCTCTGTCTACTAAAGAGTTTACAACACTTTTTTGATATTTTTTGGGGGTATAAGAATTAAAGTTTAAGTATCTACCCGACCATATTGGTTTAGTGTACCATTCAGTTTTGATGTTGCCTTCTCTATTGTATCCAATATTTAGGTCAAGAAAGTTAATATGTTTTTCTTTTTCGGTTTCATGTGTAAATTTTAGCTTATTATTGAACGAGTTAAATTTTTCTAGAGTATATTGAATCTTATTTTGTGGGATGCAAAGTAAGCAGTCATCAACAAATCTTTTATAGAAATATGGTTTATAGTTTAAAGAGGCGAGAATTTGTGTTTCGGTATATTCCATTACTAAATTAGCAATTGTTGCCGATATAGGGGATCCCATTGCAACACCATAAATTTGTGAAAAAAATGATCGTTAAATTGAAAAAATGTAGATGTGAGGCATAATTTGGTTGCATCTACAATGTTTTCCTTTAATTGTAGTCTGATGATGGTTTAAAATGAAATAAACCGAAACGTCACAAATTGATAACTCGCATTATTAAGAATTGACCGAAAACCCAAAGAACAAATATATAAAATATAAGAATATTTCTTGTTTTTACGATCAGACATTAACACTAACACTAAAATAGGATAGAGGTAGAAAGTGTTTCATTCCTGTCGAGAGAGTCGGTAGTTAACCCATGCGCGAAGCCGCGAGGTTAACTAAATCTCGTGACAGTAATGAAACTTTCCACCGAGGTTTGTATACTATTTTATTTACAAGCACATCTAACATCCACTTCTCATTATTTTGAATTAAAATTATTAATAAAAGGTAAATGTCATTTTGACTTTTCCATTGAAAAATTAGACAGACATTTCAAATAACCGCTGGTGGTAAAATAACGTAGGTAATAATACACATCAAGATGGCAAATATCATTTTTTGAATATAGTTTCCATGTCACTAAACAATATATTATTTTTCCTACACCCGAGCGCAAAGTACAAATTTGTGCTTTCAAAAGAAAGCGCAAAGTTGCACTTTTTCGAGGAGCGAGCGTATGTATACTTTGTCGCTCGCGCGAGCGACAAAGTAGCCAAAACGCTTGCTTGGTTTGCAATGAAACCATAACAAAGAAAACGTCCAGTGTGCCTGGAACTTCTGACACAAAAGTAGGCGTTGATGGTATTTGACAGATGTCGACAATTTTGTGACCAACGCGTAATTTTCGATCATTCTCGTAAAATAAAAATGTCTTTCCGTGAAAATTCAATGGAAATCGATGAAATTAGTGAAGTTTCGTGCACACCGCCGGAAATTGCGCAAGCTGCAAAATCAGTTACTCTTAATTTACTGCCAGAGAAGTCGAGAAACAAATATGAAAAGCAGTATGAAGTTTTTAGTAAATGGTGCGAATCAAAAGAAACGAACAAGATATCAGAAAATATTTTACTTGCATATTTTGCCGAAAAAGCTAAGGTAATGAAATCCTCTACACTTTGGTCAATGTACTCATATATATATATCAGCAAAATATGATATAAACATCAGCGAATACAAGAAACTCTTAGCTTTTTTAAAACGTTAAGCTGTTGGCCAAAAACCTATAAAATCAAAAACCTTAAATTTTGATGAAGTGAAAACCTTTTTAGAAGAAGCTCCTGATAAGATATATTTACGGAAAAAAGTGATCTTAATTGTGGGTATCGCCGGGGCATGTAGGAGGGACGAACTTGTCAAAATGGTAGTGGACGACATTGAGGATAAATAGTCAATCCTTATTGTAAACATACCTGATTCTAAGACCTACAATAGCAGAATATTCACTGTGACAAATAACGCAACACTCGACTATTTATCAATCTATCGAAAATATATTAGCCTCAGGCCCAAAAATTGTACGAACCGTAGATTATTTTTAAAATATTCGAATGGTACATGCCATAATCAAGTAGTAGGAATGAATTATATGGCAAAAGTACCAAAAGACATAGCACAGTACCTTGGACTTCCAGAACCATGCAAGTATACCGGTCATTGCTTTAGGAGAACTTCTGCCACTCTTTTAGTTAATGGAGGAGGCCACATCACTCAATTAAAAAAACATGGAGGATGGAAGAGTACTAACGTAGCAGAAATCTATATAGATGAATGTCTTGCTCAGAAAATTGCTACGTCTGAAAAAATTTTGGGACCGGCACCAATGATAAATAAATCACCCATATTTATGGAAGCGAGAAATTCTGAAAACATCCCGATACATTTACCATCAGAAACTTCCTCTGAAATCATTATTAAAAATTGCGAAAATTGTTGTAAATAATAGAAAAAATGATAGTTTATAGATATAGTGTTATTAAAAAAACCTATAACCTTAATTAATGTTAATTGTATTATTTAAATTTATTACAAAGCTTTTTATTATTAATTTTTACCAAACATTTTTATAAAAACACTGGTTGTAGAAAAAATCATGTGTGTAATTCGAGCGCAAAGTAACATTGCCGCTCTCTCGCTCAGAGCGGCAATGTATCACTTTACGCTCTTAATACACAAATAGCTATTAACAGCACAAAAATGCTATCCGTACATTTTTTATACACTTTCTCATACCGCTCCCTGGATTTTTCTAGTAATAAAGTATTTGCTGCGGAAGCAGCTTGCAATATTTTTACCCAAAGAATCTGCAGTTTTACTGTGCACCATTAATTTTGGGACACTCTGTATAAGATTTTTAATAGTCTTAAATTTGCCGCCCACTGAAGTTGCGGGCCGGGGTATGGGCACCGGCTTGCCCCTCACCCCTTAGATCCGGGACAAAGCTGAATTGCCCATTAGGCCCATATACATATAAACAGTATATTGCCAATACGAACGTTCCAAAAAACAAAAAGTGTCCCCGCTATTGGAGATGTCGCGGGCCTATTGAGTTTGCGCAGTAAGATGGAAATTTTATCGATCGCGTCAGAGCCGTCCCGACATTATTTGTTTGTTGTTATTCGTCGCCATCTTTGGTTCTGGATGCTTTTTCAAATTACAGAATAAAAAGTGGTCCATCCACATTGTTGTCGGTATATTAGTGCTTATTTCATTAGCTAATAACAATTTTTGTGAATACGTTTTTAATTTGTGGTGATTCGATTTGCTATTTGGTAGGTTGTTTTGTTTAAGATGAAAGTGCATGGTGCTTTTTTGCAAAAGTCGCGGTTCAATACCAGGTATAAAGTATTTCAGGTATGTATGTAGACACATACATATATACGAGAGTATTTTGCTTATCACATTATCCGATCTTCGCAACCGAATTTCACTAAAAAGCTTGTAAAAAAAGAGAGTGTCACTCGTATACAATATAATATATATGTGGTCACTACCTAACCTTAAAATGAATGTATTTTTAATTTGGTGCATTACTAGCTGATAATAATTTTTGGTTTAGAAAAAAGCGAGGTTAAGAAACATACGACGTCGGATGAAAGTTAAAACATCGTGTCGATTGTTACAAATATTCGGACGGAATTTGGCACCAAAAATTTACATCAATGAGGGCACCGTCGGATCATCCTATCTCCAGAAATCGTACGCATAGAACGCTGTCTTAAATCGAACTAATCGAAATTTTAATTGCAATATTTTTCCTAACTAACCAGTGAAATTTACATTAAAAAAGTTCCGGTCCTATCGAATGATTACTTTCACAAGGAAATTTCCGATATTTGACAGGATTCTTTATTATGGACAACAAAGTAAAATGTTAATGGAAAAAAAAGTTTTATATTGTAGCTTCTATTTAATAGAAATTTCGATTATAAAATGGCTCAAGTTAACTTTAGCGTAGGTTAGCGTAGGTATTGGAGTACCCTTATCCGACTCCGATCCCACAGGCACCGCATATATCCTAATAAGTACATCAATTAGGAGGTGCACCTCTAAAGGTGCAATCTGTGATTACCAGTTTTATCTCGTGGGCGTAACCGGACGAATCCGGAGCAATAAATCGTGTTGGCTGAGCTCGGTGCAATATGTTGCACATTAGCGAACTAATTGATGGTCAAAACCTGGCCGCTTTTCGCCAAAAGAAAATTTATAGTAGTATCGGAGTTATATCGTAAGTAATATTAAACTGAGCCGAAATTGAGGTTAATATATTTATTTACAACCATATGCAGGATGTTATTGCTTATTATAGGCCTGATTGATTAGAAAATAAAATTTAACATTATTATGATTATATATTATTTTGATTTTTAATAAAAAAAGGAGGGGTTGATTATTTAAATTTTCTGTCTACAAAGAAACATATTAACCATTTACCAACATAATTACCGCTCGAAACTAGCGTAAGCTAACAATAGATCAAAGCAAAGATGCCCATAACGCGAGGATCAAAAACAAACTTCTTGACAGTCCAAACGAATCAAGGTCCTTTAGGTCGGTCGCTAAGGCCGTCAGCCAAAATTTTACCAATCAACTATTCTACCTCTAACACGTTCCGATGGTACAATAGCATCCACAGCCGGAGACAAAGCAAACTTACTTGCTGAACTATTTTCTTCACATTCCACTGTAGATTTCCAGGGAAGAACACCACCCAACATTCCTGCAGTTCAATCCGAAATGACCGAAATCGTGTTCCGTCAGCGTCTCGTCAAACGAATCCTGAAAGGGCTCGACGTCAAGAAAGCTTCTGGTCCAGACAAAATTTCTGTTATAGTTCTCAAGAGATGCGCCGATGAACTAACACCAGTATTTTGTAGATTTTTTAACTTATCCTACAAACAAGGAATATTTTCATCGTGCTGGAAGACGGCGCGAGTTCAGCCTATACCAAAGAAAGATTAAAAGAACCTTGCCTAATAACTATCGACCAGTCGCATTGCTTTCATATCAAAAGTAATGGAGAAAGCTATTAACCAAGATCTTCTAAAGTACCTGGAAGGCTTCAACATTATCAGCGATCATCAATATGGTTTTCGGGGGTCCAGATCTACTGGAGATCTTCTAGCCTATGTCACCCATCTTTGGAATAACGCAATCGAACATCATGGGGAGTTTCAGGCTGTTGCACTGGATATTTCTAAAGCCTTTGATCGTGTTTGGCATGAGGGACTTCTAAGTAAACTGCGATCCTATGGTATGCCCAGTCGATTCTGTACATAGTTTTAACAAAGGTTTCCAGATATTTGTTAAATCTAATGAAGGTTTACTAAAACAGCCAGGGTTCTGGTGTATGGTAGCAGCTTCCTTGAACTTCCTCTTCCTCCAGTATGGTTCTTTGAGCAGGATTTCGGCTTCTGTCCACCTGATGTGATTTTCGAAAAAAAAATATATTTTTGTTCATACATTAAATGCATGTCGGCATATTCAGTATACGTAAATTCCATTACCAAGTTAGTAACTAATAAGACAAAGGAGAAAAATCGCAAATTTCAAGACACTACCATAAACTGACACTGGCATAAATATTCTTATTTAAATCAGTACATGTAAAAAATACCATAACAACAATGAGGGAATTTTATGAACATAAAACAACAACCAATGCAAAAAACCATATTGAACAAAGAATTCTTTTTTTTCGACATTGATCAAGAGTACCTTTTTTTCAGCGTATAAAGGTTTCAGCCGCAAACGCACTATTATCACATCACGTGAATTCACGTGTTGTCATATCGGCAAAATAGCACATGCTGTCACGGCTTAGAAACAGACTACGTACACTGCAGATCATTTTTATAACATGTTTTGTGTTTGTCAAGATCGCAAGTGAATCTTGTAGCCTTCTAGAGTTAAACTTTGACACAGTGTTATCACGCGTGCCGAATATGTAAATTTGCAGAAATAAAATTGTGCTGTCAAGTATGACTTGCCGTGAGTTGCATGAGGTGACTATTTCTTTATAATATATCTACCTGCGGCGATGTCATGGTTGATCCAAGTTTCCACTTATCTTGCAACATGTTTAGAAAGGGTTTAAAGGACAAAATTTTTAGGACTCAATGAACTTGAAAGTGTTATATTATATTATGTGTGTGATGTCTATGTGAGACTTACCTAATATTATTTGTCATCTAACAGGTAATAGTGGTCTCCGTTTATTATAATATTTGTATTATTTTTTTTTCTCTCTCTCTATATATTTTTTTTCTTTTATTATGATTTAATTAAATTAATTACATTTTTCTAAGAATATAAATATTATATACTTTTTCGGGCCTATGGGGAAGAATCGATATTTATTATCTATCATAGGACCCTATTTACCAATTATTAAAGTATTTATTATATAATTCATATTATTTATGTATATGGCGAATAAAAACATTTATTATTATTATTATTATTATTATCTAATGGATTTAATTAAAAAAATAAATTAATTTAAATTTTTATGTAATATATGTAAAATTTAAATTTATCTACATCTAGATTTTATGTGCTGTGCTCAATTATACATATCAGGACGTAAACTACTAAACTCTAGAATCTGTTTTCTATCAGTTAAAATAAAAATTATTAAAATTGGTTCATTATGGCATGAATTTTTGAATAGTCGATAATTAATTGGGGTAGTGTATCTTCAAAATATGCAGCAAAACATATTTTATATTCAGAGGAGTACACTTTTATTTTCAATCGACCGGGGACCAGAGAGTCGATTAGCGTTCTCCATTGTTATTTCCTTTAACGATCTTTTTGTAGCGTATAAAAGCTTTTAAATAAATTCGGGATAATCCCCTTATATGCTCAAAAATTTAAAAGTATAAACAAATTTTAATTTCCGTGCTTTTAATTGCATTTTGTTTTTCTCTGTGTACTTCTCGGAACGGTCCCCAATTTGAATACCGAAAATCTCTTTCAGTATGCTTTACAGATTCCCTAATTTCCATTTTAAATGCCTCAATCGGTTTTGAAGGCTTAATAAGCAAGATAGGTCCTTTTAAATCGGATTCAAATATTTTAAAGCGAACAAGTCGAATTGGGTGCGGTATCGACTGGTATGTCTTATCTAAGGCGAGTATAGTCTATATCACCTTAGTTTTTAATGGCGGCCCTTGACATATGCCATTTCTAGTAATATACTGTTTACACAACCATCACATTGTTTGGCGACTGGCGCTAAAAAACTTTATTATTAACGGCTAAAACTTCAGGAAAAGAAATATTGATCAGCTGATGGCTCTCGTCTTTCTAACCTGCCAAATAGCGGCATATTTTTTAATTAAACTGATGCAACATATATGGATTGCTAATTTGGGGTTGTTCGGGATCCTCATCTTAAGAACTCCCATAAAATGATAGCAACATTTTTAGTAAAAATTACTAAAATACTTATATATTTTTTTAAATTTACTAAAATCTTAAAATCTTTTGTAAAAATTTCGACACATGACATTCCCAAGCCGTCACCCATCCAAGTACTAACTGTGCTCAACATCGCTTGTTCGACGAAACGCTTCCTCTTAAGCTACCTATTATCCTCTGATTGATCCGTTGCATCTGATTTAAGCGTCTCATTCTTGTAAAAAAGGATTTTTACAGTACTTTATTTAAACTTGGTAATTTTTACAATAAGAAATACTTAGCACAAGTCGTCAGTAAAATGTACCATACATTTAAAAATATTTAATTACTGGAGTTACAAATAAATTATTTTTACTTAAATTCAAATTTACAATATATTTTTTAATTTTACTATGGTGTTTGTTAAAATTTACTTTAAAATTTAATTTAAAATTTACTTTAAAAAAGAATACATTTCCAGATGAACGGAAAAAAGTAAAAATATCTCCGATTTTTAAAAAAGGAGATAAAGGGCATATACAAAATTATAGACCTATCGCTATATTATCTGCTGTTGCTAAAACTTTTGAATCAATTGTTTAGAAATACATTTACAATTCAGTGGCACAAAAAATATCAATTTTCCAACATTGGTTTATGAAGAATAAATGAACAGTTAGTAATTTATGCAATATAACTCAATATATTGCAGAAAGTTTAGATGAAAAATGCCAAGTTGATGTCATTTACACGGACTTTGCTAAAGCTTTCGACAAAGTCTCGCATCAGATATTACTTGACAACTTGAGACATGAATTTGGCTGCCATCCCAAGCTTGTAAAATTTTTTGCATCATACCTACAAGATAGAAAACAAACAGTTGTCGTCGGAGGTTACTCTTCACACCCGTCCATTGCTACCTCAGGGATTCCGCAAGGCTCTAACCTAGGACCATTGCTGTTTTTACTTTTTGTTAATAATTTGCCGAATTCAATTAATAACAGTAAAAAATTATTATTTTCCGATGATTTAAAATTGTATTATATTATAAGAACTATTTCAGACTGTATAAAGTTACAGGCAGATATTGATAAAATCTTACAATGGTCCAAAACAAACAATCTTACATTTAATATAGCTAAATGCTGTATGCTTAGTTTTAGCTTCTTCTAACGCGGGTCGAGGAAATACGTGATCTTGGTGTAACCTTCGATTCACAATTGTCATTTAAACCCCATATTTTAAATATAACAAAAAAGGCGTCCAGCATGTACGGGTTTATTGTAAGAAATTGTAGAAGTTTTACAGATTTGAATTGTATAAGAAATTTATATGTAACTTATGTTCGTAGTATATTAGAGTATGCTGGTATAATATGGAGCCCATGCTATCATATACACAAACACAGCATAGAAATGTTACAAACAAAGTTTTTAAGGTATATGTATTATAGGGAGACTGGTGTAAATGTACCAAAGGCAGAATTAATATCTAGGTATGGACTGGAAAGTCTGCAAGAACGAAGAGATGTAGCATCCGTTATCTACCTATATAAAATAATACACAACAGGGTCGATGCTGAAAACCTTTTGTTCCAAATAAATTTTAATGTACCGCCATGCTGGACTAGAAATCCATTAACCTTCTACTTAAATAATCCTCGCACTAATAATTGTAATAATGTCCTAAGTGACGTTATGTGTAGACTAGCCAATGATATACAACTAGGACTGGATAATTTTAATACTAATCAAAAATAGCTATGAAACATCATAAATGATTTACTATGAGGGATATATTTTAGGGAATACACGAGTTTTCTGTTTGTGTATGTGTGTGTATGAGCGCGTGCTATCCTACTCTATGATTAGGTGTAAATTGTACCTGTAGAGTTTGTATTAAATAAATAAATAACCTTTTTCTATGCATTTTTTAGTATGTGCCTAATGTCTTCAAACTTTAACCAAACACTCGTGTCCTTGTCTCTTTCCAGAAAGTATATTAATATTACGTTTTATGGATAAAGTTAAAGTGATAAACTTTTTTTAGTCATATCATATTTACATTTTTTTCTTTGTTGCAGGTACGTAAGTTCAGAAAGTTTTATACACTTGAACGTAAGTAAAATATAATGTGGCCCAGGACAGTTGTCAGTTGGAAATAAAATTTTTTTTTTTTATTTATTACTCAAATGGGAGATAAAAAATTTGTTTCTTTTTATTTCATGCATGCACAGGAAACGCTGTTTGTTTGGAATGATGGGTTTCCAAAATAACATACTTATTATTACTTAGCATCACCGGTTGATGATTAATAATTTTTAAAATCATGTTGCTCCCTTATTATGATATTATCCTATGCTCAGTCGTTCTTGAACACCGACAGGAATGCGAGTAAAAAATTAGGCTATGCTGCCGTTGTATTGTAAAAATCGTCAACAGAAAAGAATCATATACAGTGAAACCTCTCTTAGGCGGACACCTACGGGATCGTCTAAATGTGTCCGCCTAATAGAGGTGTCCGCCCGTGGGAAATTTGTTATTAGGTAATATGTAAATGCAAAATTATTACTATGTAGTATTAGAAACTGTAATTCCAAATATGATAACAATTCCATTGCTGTAGAGTCACCTCTATTCTTTCCATACTCCATACAGAATAAAAAGTGGTTCATCCACATTGGTGTCGGTATATTACTGCTTATAAACTTTCATTACCTAACAACAATTTTTGTGAATCAGTTTTTAATTTGTGGTGATTCGCTGTTTGATAGGCTGGTGGCTTGTTTTGTTTAAGATGAAAGGACACAAGTGCATGGTGCTTTTTTGCATAAGTCGTGGATCAATACCAGGTATAAAGTATTTCAGGTATGTACATATATACGAAAATATTTTGCTTATCACATTATCCAACCTTCCGAACCGAATTTCACTAAAAAGCTTGTAAGAAAAGAAGAGAGTGTCACTCGTATACATTATAAAAATATATGCGGCCACTACCTAACTTTAAAATTAATGTATTTTTAATTTGGTGCATTGATAATAATTCCCAAAATAGTCAATATAGTCATTCATCCTTAATTTTTGGTTTAAAAAAAGTGAGGTTAAGAAACATACGACGTCGGATGAAAGTTAAAATAAAGCTCATCGTGTCGATTCTTACAAATATTCGGAAATTTGGCACCAAAAGTGTACACCAATCAGGCCACCGTGGGATCATCATATCGTCAGAAATCGTATGCATGGAACGCCGTCTTAAATCGAACTAATCGAAATTTTGATTGCAATATTTTTCCTAACTAACCAGTGAAATTTACATTAAAAAAGTTGAAATCCGGTCCTGTCCAATGTTTACTTTCACAAGGAAATTTCCGAACTGCGCAAACTCACTATTACCCTTTCGATGCCCATAGCGGGGATAGTTTGTTTAGCATTGTGCTACCATCTAACAATCAACGTCAAAAGTTAAATACGTGTGGTTTCGCCGTGATCACCTCATTGTAATGGCCACAATTGAATCTAACCGTGTTTGCTCTCTTTTGGTATAACTTTCAGGTGAATCGAAACAAACGTAAGTACACAAATAATTAATTTTTTTGCATACCCTTATATCGTACTTTCTCGTAAGTAATTGGTCTAATGATTTCTGCGTTTAATTTTAGGATTAGGTTTTTTTATTGCAAGGAGCTTTCGGGTAATGCCGGTCAAAACATTGGGACAATACCAGTCATGACCGGTATTATCCGACAATCATAACAGTTATATTTTTATTACTAACTGACTACACCTTTAATTTTAACAAAGCTGATGCTTAATATTTTCTTAAAGATGTATAGAGTTTATATAAGAAACTGATTAAAAGCTAAGTGAACTGCATAGCAACTGAAAAATGCACTGCTTTCTATTGACGAAGGAAACTCAATTCGATTGACAAGTAAAAAATATAACATTCCATTTAGCACACTACAGGAAAGACACTCAAAAAATAAGAAGACTGCTCCACGTATGGGAAGACAAACCACCGTGCCTTTGGAAAATGAAGTTGCTCAAGCTGATAGAATAAAATATATGGCAGTTCTATTTTATGGCGTTAGTCCCCAAGAAGTTCGACAAATTGCATATGAATACCTAACTACTAACAATATAAAGCATAACTTTAACAGCGAATCCAAACTGGCAGAAAGGACTGGTTCTTCTGGGTTAAAACTCACTACTACATTTTACAATTTATTACCAGCTCCATCTGCTAGCACTACTAAAAAATCAAAACGCGATAAACAACATTCACAGATATTAATACTGACACCTTGAAGGAGTAGTTGGAAGAACAGGCTAGGAAGAAGAAGGAATAAAGAAGAAAAAAACAAAAAGGAAGGAGACGGAAAATAAGTTTTAAGACAAACTTAAAGAAAATGTTGGAAATGAAAGATGAAGAAGAAAAATAGACGAAAAAAATCTATGTTAAATGATGAATTAGATGATATAGGAAAATGATTAGTTTTATTTGCGAAGAATACGGAAAATGTGGTGAGCTTTGGTATCGCTGTACGATGTGTGGCCATTGGATTCATTAATAATGCAGTGGGCGGGACACTCCTGAAAACTGTAAATGCGATATTTGTTTAAGAGAGTAGGACTCTTACTGTTCCCTTCTTTTCCAATTTTTTTTTTAGTTTATTATCATTCAGATGAACTTAATAAATGGCTTAATGATATATTATTTTATTATAAATGTATGTGCTTTATTTATTTCTTATTTTCAAAAAAAAAATCCTAAAGTAACTTTTTGCTATATAAAAAGCATTAAAAATTACCAGACTTTAATTACCCGCAGGGTGGGGGAATACTGGTCAATGACACCTCAATTTTCAGGTCGTGACACCTTTAAGGTCAATTATTTTAATTTGAATGGAGAACCATGATCTAGTGGATGAGTCATTCTATCTTCTACTCTATTTACTTATATCAAAACGCTAATATTTTATCAATTATACCCTACCTTGCAAGAATCTCTCGCGGTCTAGTCTGAATTTCAACTCATAAAAACGGTCGAAAAACATTTTTATCTAACAACCCTATTTATTTAAAGCCCGCAAAAACAAACGATTGACCGACGCCGATGTCATATCGCTATTCCACGGCCGACGTTGATCGATTTAGACATATTGGAATCAGGGTACGCCATTTTCGAATATGAGGTGACAGGTTATTGAGGTTATAATAGCAACTCGTTTATCTTGAGTTATGCGCCGCAAATGCCCATTTGCCTAGCGTCGGGTTTCGAGTGTCGTATTCCTTCAAAACTTTATTCACATTTTTGTTTTGACCCCGTTAGATATAAATACGTTTTTGAAAATTGGATTTGGCTACCCGAATGTACAGTTTTAATGATGAATTTCTAGCAATTCTGTAGCTTCTTTCTTTGGTAACTGCACTGTGATAAAATTTTTTATTTAGATTTGAGTTTTAGGCTTCTACAGGGTGCAAAAATGAGAATAGCTTTTTTATGTTAAATTTGAGACACCTCGTAGGGAGCATTAGCAGCAACAGCGAGTGTATGAGGAAATCATACTGTAGCCTCATGTTTTCTAAACATTTTGTTACTTTAATTTCTCTGATATCCGTAATATCAAAGAAAATGCACAGTTTTATAACAGAACATGTTTTTTTTAATTAAAATAACATTTTAACAACATTAAACTAAGAATAATACTAACAATAATTAACAATAAATAGCAAAAAACATTAGTAACGCGTGTTCCCACCTCTACTTCTAATGACTGCTTCTCATTGCCTCGGCATACTCGATAATAAATTGGATATTTTATTTTGGTCAAGTCCATTCCAAATATCGGTAACCATCATTTGGACATCTCGCAGGTTGGCAGGAGGGGGTTGATGCTGTCTCAGTGCCCTATCAATAATATCCCATAAGTGCTCTATAGGATTCAAATCGGGACTGCGCGGTGGACAATTTAGAGTTCGAATATTTACTTAATGTAAATATTCATTGACGATGCGAGCAACATGAGGTCTTGCGTTATCGTGCATTAGTAAAAAATTATTCCCAATGTAGGGAGCGAAATGGACAACGTGCTGAGACAAAATGTCACTGATATACCTCTCGCTATTTAAAGAACCCTCACGTGAAGGTACGAACAAACCCGTCCGTGCCGTTAAGGAAATTCCAGCCCAAAACATCACAGAGCCTCCATTAAATAAAGTTGTTTCACGTATTTTGCACTGTGCATAACATGTTCTGGTATAAAACTGTGTATTTTCTTTGATATTACAGATATCAGAGAAATTGAAGGAACAAAATGTTTAGAAAACATGAGGCTACAGTATGATTTCATCATACACCCGTTGTTGTTGCTAATGCTCCCTACAGGTTGTCTCAAATTTAACGTATAAAGCTATTCTCATTTTTACGCCCTGTATAAGCCTAAAACTGAACTCTGAATAAAAAATTTCAAAAAAAAATTAGCGAAATCGATTCATCGGCTTGCGAGAAAATCAAGTGTGAAATTGAGCATAATTTTTGGTTGTGCGTTATTTTTTTCAAAAATTTTTCGATAAACGTTGTTTATTAATACGAAATTTCATTAAAATATACAGGGTTGCTTTATTTATTTATTTTTTTTTATGATCAAACAGAAGCACTATAGGAAAAATCCTTTAGGGCACTCTTGGAGCGGTGCGTGTACGCAAAAAGCGATTCATGTTGGTTTTGAATCGTTGAAGGTTATATTCGTTGGGAAAAACGGCCTCGGGAAGGCCGTTCTATAAGGATGAAGTCCTCCAGATGAAAGAATTCTTAAATAATGAAGTTCGAGGAGTACTAAGCTTAAACACACATGGATGGGCGGCAGTGGTTCGTCGTATATTTCTGCTATTCGCCGCTCTGGGCTGAATTAAGAGGGCAATGTCAGCCGAGCACCTTCCATGCAAATATCTGTAAAAGAGAATCACATCCCCAACCTGTCTTCGATGTTCTAGCTAGGCTGTCGAGGTTCTTCGTCAGCTCGTCGTCTCCAATCAGACGAATGGGGCCCTCCTTTCGATGGAATCCAGTAGCCGAAGAGTATGTTTGGGTGCAGGGCTCCAGACATGAGAGCAGTACTCTAGTGATGGTCGAATCTGGGCTTTGTATAGTGTCAAAAGTTGTTGAGGTGTGTACAACTTTCTGGTTCGGAAGAGTACATCAAGTTTCTGAGAAGCTATCTTGGCGATTGCCACAACGTGGTTATGCCAAGACATATTCCCTCCCAAAGTTATAATCGAAAATGTAATTCTTCAGGTGCCTCTTTGGTACCCGATATCTTTTTAGGAGGGACATTAGGAACGATTAAATGGAACTACTAGTATTTTATTTTGACCTCCCTTGTATAAATACCGATAATTTCTTTTTATTTGCTGATTATTACTCCTATTAATTCCTATGCAGAAGAGACCCTGTATAAATTAAACATAATAAGGCCATATCTGGAATATTTGTTTGCCATTAAATCTCGCTTCGTTAACATCAACATTGTGACAACGTGATCTATAGAGACAAACAATCTGATCTATGGCGTGCAGGATATGGATGCATGGATATTGGACATAGATTATCCATTTCCTATTTGACGTTTTGCTTAAAACATGGATGGATGATCTTTGACCATAATCGATGTAATACAGTGTTATCCAAATGAAGGGTCCACCATTATTAACTTTATTATTATTTTTAAGGATACAAATTGAGCATCGTGTTTTTCAGTCGCGTCTAAGAGCACTGATCTTGTCTTGTTCTTTGATCCATATCGAGCAGAAGGGTAGATACGAGGGAGGTAGTTCCATTGCGCCTCATCGTGGTAGTGAACGACGGGTGGTCAGAGCACGCGCAGTTGTTTGGCATTCAAATCGGGCAAAATATGAGTTTTTCGCAATTTTTCTTTTTGAGAGACATTTCTATCGATTAGTGCAGTCACTTTGGTTCAAAAGTGGACGCGTCCACGTTAAAATGGCGTTTAAAAACCACCTTTTGGTGCAAGCCCGACCAAATCCACTATTTTACGTCACGAGAGTGGAAATATGAATAATGCTGATGAAAACTGGCGTGACTGTAACTATGAAGAACCTGCAGTTTTGATTTAAAACATATTTTACTGTGCTGTAATTATAATAGAAATAATGTTGCTTTTGCATTAAACCCGGCTATATATATCCAAACGGTTTTTTAAGATTCTAGCCAAATATTCAAAATAATCGAAATGCAAATAATGCCATAGAAGCTTAATTTCTATAAGTGAAGATTTTCAGGTTAAGTAATTAAAGGAATTTTCCGTGTTCCCAAAATTTTACTAATTAAACTTTGGATATAGGGGGTTTTGCACTCAAGCTCCTCAAATGTCACTGCGGGTAGCTGCTTTTGGAATGATTTTAAGGTTTTTTTTTTATCTAATAGATGGTCAGGTTTGTTAGATCTTATCAACTTGTCCAAACACGAGCACTTGATTGCTTACATTGTCTGTAATTTTTATAGAATACGGAAAGAAAAAGGTTAACATTACAGAACTGGCTTCATCTATTAATTTGCTGGGCGTCACTCAGGGGGAAAATATGTCTTGGCATAATCACGTTGTGGCAATCGTCAAGATAGCTTCTCAGAAACTTGGTGTACTCTTGCGAACCAAAAAATTGTACACACCTCAACAACTTTTGATACTATACAAAGCCCAGATCTCATGTCTGGAGCTCTGCACCCAAATATACTCTTTGGCTACTGAATTCCAACGAAAGGAGAGGCATTCGTCCAATCGAAGACCTCGAGCCGATAAAGAGCCTTGACAGCCTGGAACATCGAAGACAGGTTGGTGATTTGACTCTCTTTTACAGACTTCATTATTTAGGCATTCTTCAATATGGAGGACGTCGTGTGATTCCCAAGCGGTCACTCAATCAAGGTGGTAACCTCGCCTTGTGTCGTCGGACTTCTTCGAACGATGGTATATTTGCTGTGTGAGTTCAATGATCGAAATTCCAGGGATTCGTTGCATCTGATTTAAGCTTTCTAGTCTTGTAAAAGAGTATTTTTGCCACACTTACTTTAAACGTGGTCATTTTTACAATAAAAATATTTAAATAATAGTCAGTGAAATGTGCCATACATTTTAAAATATTTACCTACTGGTGTTATTAATAATAATTTTCATTTACATTTGTTGTAAAATTTTAAATATATTTTTGTATTTATTTGATTGCACTAATTCATTAGAAATACTATTAATATACTTTTTTATAAATTATGTGTACCATATTATTTTGGTACGAAATATTAATGAAAAATGTATGTATGTATTAATACTATATTTTATAGGAAATCGTACAATGAAATCTTTACTATAATAATCAAATTTTAGTATACAGGGTGTTATGGAAATGACGTATTATATTTAAATGGGTGACTCCTGGGGTGTCCTAGAGAAGCGCTACATATTTTTTTTTTAAATCGAACGTTTAAAAAGTGTGGTAATTCACCCCTAAACCAGGTGCCAGTACACTAGCAAATAATCCAGGGCACAGAGACATCTTCAGGTTTTTGTTTCTTTTTCTATGGGAAAATCTTTATGCTCATATGCTGTTCTGACTGTTAGCAAGGCGCCAGTTGATCGAACGGTTTACTGCGCATGAATTCGTGCAATTATAATTGCCATTGCACCGGAATTTTTTATTGTCGACTCTAATAAGGCTTTTAGCAAATGAAATCAAAAGCATTCGCTCTTATTTTCTTGTGCTGGGAAAATTGAGTTTAAGATTACAACATAGTTTTCTTGTTTTGTTATAACATTGAACATCGAAAGGTAAACATTGATGTCGACATCGATGTTTGACCTCTAACACCGATGTCGAAAACATCGAACATCGGTAACAGAACATCGATGTTTCAAAAACATCGATGAACATCGCCCAGCACTAATATGCAACCGTTTTGCAGATCAGCTGTTCCTCGAAAATTAGACCGCCGTTTTCATACTGTTTCAAGCAGATTTGTGTGTTAAATTGTATGTTAATACTTAAACCAGAGTTTACATTATTAAGTTATTTGTTCTTGTGTCCCAGTCCAGCAGTTCAATATTGACCGACGGAACCAACGTGCTATTTAGACAATAAGGGCGTACTTTTGTCTACACAGTAGCACTTTAAAATACTAATTCAGATTGAACGGTAATTAGATGTGTTGTGACGCGAAAACTATGTGATTTTGTGATGTAAGTACTTGGTGTTTTTTATAAATTAAGTTGGTTTTAAATAAGTCCGAAAAGGTAAATAAAATTGCATTTTTTTTCTAAAGGGTAAGTGGCATTTATAAACTTTTAAGTTATCCAGATCTGACGGGTGTCGTTCGAATTGAACAAATGAGAACATACCTGACCATTTAAAAACTCCGCGGCGGTTCGTTCGAGTCAGTTCAAGTTTATAAATCAGAGATTGTTTCCCAGCGAACTGAACTGAACGTAAAAGTTTATAATAATGTACCCTGAAAAATAAACAACTTGCAATCTGTCAAACGGTTATTGACTTTCTAAAGAGTTTACCCTGAAGATATGACAACACTGTTGACATATGTTGCTTTGTTTACCTTCCTGACAGGGGCATCACATGGTCATTTTTGGTTTGACATAAGGTCATGTACAGGGCATATTAAATTAAAGCGCCATTTTTGGATATTTTTCTTCAATTTGTTTTCATCTCAGGAATTGCCGATTTAAATATAATACGTCATTTCCATAACACCCTGTAGTATTTTTCCGCGTACCATCAATGTTTATGTTAATGTACAGAATAGCATAAGGCAGCATTCTTAGGATAAAAAAAATAAGGAGTGCTATAAATAAATAGGAGTTTAAACTTCCTAAGTATAGATAAATTTTAATAAAAAATTATTTTTATTTGTTTCATTAAAAATAAGTTTATTTATTATTTCTTATAAGAGAATCATCGAAGTTTGGTACCCGTCACTACACGAGCCTAAAAATAATCCATATACAAATACAGGAAAATGCCCGTGGCGTGCCTAAACACACAATACACTTTTTATCTTCTTCCAGAATAACAAAGGGATTAGATCTAAATCCAAAATAAATAACTGCGTTTTATTATGGGCTTTTATAAAGAGCAACGGCCTTAGAAAATAAACGAAAACGTTTCGAAAAGATTTATTCGGAAATATAAACATAAGATCGTATCGACGATGTTATGAAATAAAGATTTTCTCGATCCCCCGAGAAATCTGTTCGCTCTTATTTAACTTATCCGAAATCAACGTGAAATGGATAAAGAGCATATTTTGATTGCAAATTAAACGCACATCACAATCATTTAGGATGACGTAAACTTCAAGTAACGTTTAGGGAAATTATATGTATAAAGTCGGTACGGTATATGAAGTCCGCTAAGCAATAAAACCTCTTGAGCAGGGTAGTCGGTGGCTCTCAAACAATAGTAGTATATTAAAGTACAAGTTTTATAAAGCATGACATTTTAGCATGCATCCATGTTAGGAAACGAGCTTTCTAAGTGGACAAGTGCTATAATAGCTTTATAAAACATGTACTTTATACTACTTTTTCTATTTTGGGTATTTTTTAATAAAAAAACACATAATTAAATGCCATAAAATTTTTGTAAATTTGTATGTTTAAATTTTATGTTGGCAATAGTCAAATTATTTATCAAGTAATCGTTGATAAATTATACGTGTCCGCCATTTTGTCGCGAATATTGAAAGCTTTCTTAAAATTAATCAATAATGGATCAAGAAGATATTAATTTAACTCCTCCTGAGTTAAGGGAAATCGCAAATAATACATTGGATCAACTTTTACCAAAAAAGTCCAAGAAAGTATACGAAAGTGTACTGCGAAGGGTGTTTCTAGAAGTAGTGAAAATGTTTTAATCGCTTATTTTCAGGAGGAAAGTAAAACTAAGAAGTCGTCGACTCTGTGGTTCTTATTCTCAAAATTAAGAGCTTGCATTAACATTTATGAAAACACAGATATAAGAAATTAAAAATTTAAAAAGGCAATCTAGAGAGCTACAAGCCCAAAAAATCTTCCATTTTAGATTTAGAGGATATCAATAAGTTAAAATAGCATTTACTTAGGTTTAAAGGTAAAAAAATTGTACAATACCTACCTATACATTAATTTTTTACAACCAGTTCTTAATAAAAGTGGATTATTGGATCCGCAAAAAAGGATTAATCCTGATCAAAACGTTTCAAACACACAAACTATGCCCGATTTTAAAATTAACGCTGGAGACACAAGTACGGCCACAATAAATGTTTATAACAACTGCACTTTTAATAATAAATAAGTATATTTAGTGTACAGTGTATTTATTAGCTTTAAATTGATATAAACTTGTGATTGTGAGGTTAGTTTAGGAATTGTTTATTATGCAACCAAACATACAGAGCAGTACCACTAACCGTTTAAAATGAAAAAAACGGTATCGAAAAAAGTCTATTATGATACTGAAAACGGCATCGAAAAAGCTTTCATATGAAACCAAAATAGAAAAAGTATATTTTAGGTATTTTCTAAATAAAATAATTTAAAGTAAATAAAAAATTAGTTTAGGTAACCACTCTTTTAATTCTTCCCTTTTCCAGCTGCTTGTAGGAAATTTCTCTTCGAGTCTCGTATGGTAAAAGGCATTGTCTAAAACAATTAAGGAAGGGTTTTCTAAACTTTTTAAAAGTGTTTCCTCGAACCAATACTCAAAAATTTCAGCATCCATATTGCCGTGATAACCATCAGTTTTTTTTGTTGATGAAAATATGGCACTGGCATTTGAAACAAGCCATTCTTCATTGCCAGCATGTATTATTATATACCTTTTTCCATTACTGGCACGGGTACTGGAATAGCAATGTTTCGAATCATCCGGCCAAGACGATTTTGTTGAAGTTCCGATTGCATATATCCATGTTTCGTCAAGAAAAACAACTTGCCTTGACAAGTCCGATTTTTTGTTTCTTAAATATTCCCTTAAAAATTGCCATCTTTTTGAAGCATTATTGGATAGCTCGCAAAGCACTTTTCTGTTGTTCGTTTTTTTTTGTATCATGTTTACCAGATCTTTTAAAATGATGGACAAACTGGTAGTTCCAATATCGCAAAGTTCTTTCTTCTTTATCTTTCCAAGAATAGCTTTGAGGATAACATATTCCTTGGCTTTATACATATCATAAACAATATTCCTAATGGATAGCTGAACATTTTCCATAATCTTGCTTTATAACTGCTTTTTAATTCTCACACAATGAGAAACAAACTAAAAGCAAAAAGCATAACTACTTATTTAAAATAGAACATACCATCCTGCACTTGAGCAAATTTTATTATTTCTTGGAAATTACTGATTATTATATAGATTTAACCCAGGATTTAACTATAATGATTCCAAAATAACTAAATTCTAGGAAAAGGTACCTGAGAAAATCTTTAACTTAATGACGCAAAATGTTTTTCATTTGATAAATAAAAAAAACTACGAGTGAAAAATAAACAAAATAAAAATATTTTTCGCGGTACATAATTCTAAGATGCTTTTGTTTTGGAACCGCTGATTTTGCCAAGCCGACTACAGTGAACCAGTGGAATGTTCGGTACGATTAAGTATAGCGAAGGTATTGTTAACTTAACCGTCTTACTGTTGAAAGTGCTTTAATACTTTAATCCGATATCGGACCGACTTTATCTTTGGTACGCTTTTACCTTAGATTATACAACTACAGATAGAAAAGTTTATATTTCTAGCCTACTCAACTAATGAAAGCGTGCTTTCTCCACCTTTCTGTTATGATTGCAGCATAGCCAGATTGTCATATTTATCGCTAAGATATCTTGCAAAATCCCAATTAAAAATTTGTTAATTTGACAATTACAACTGGTTTAAGGTTAATCCACAATTGCTCTTAAAATAAATTTATTTTCCAGTAATTTTGCTATAAACTGTGAAAAGGATGAGAAATTCTTTAAAATAATATTATTATACTTAAAAGTATCAAATGAATCTGGACTAATACAACTGCCCGCAACGTCCGTTACTATTTTACTACACGATCATGTACAATGGGTGTGGCCAAGGAGCTAGGAGGGGATATCTGAATGAACTATATTCTAACAGTGTTGCACAAACCCGCGCATTATAATAAAATATTGTTTATTATATTTTTCTTGTGACTATTGGTGAAAAATCGTCTTTATTATAAACAATCGTGATGCATTAATGTGTAGTTTGTAAAAGAGTGGATCAATTAAATAAAGATTTATCTTTTCATCGGCAAGTATGGTTATGTTTCAATATGTAAGCACCTCTGATATAACCATTGACGCTTAAAAGGTTATGGACAAGTCCATGGAGCTAGTTCGGGCCAAAGGAACCCCATTTGCCGGTGAATTCTGTATTGGGGTAGTGTTGGTGCCGCAGTATTTTTATTACTTATTTGATATTCTGATGTGTTTATTATTTGATCTAATTTCAGTTGAGTTGGCTTAATTCTTAATATAAATTTTGCATTTGCAAGATGATTGAGTCTTGTGCGGCCATAAAATGCCTCACTAGGAGATGCAAGGGTGTAAAATAAATGACTAGTTAAATCCATCCTTGGAAACACTGTATATAAACAGTGGATTTTAAAAGGCCTGAATATTTCTATCTTTTTTATAAATAACTAATATTCGAAACTACACTTTTTGAATAGGTAGCAGTACAATCTTAATGTAAATTATACGCCCTTACCGGACTTTTGCCCGGACTAGCTCTTTCTCGGACCTTTCTTCCTAATGTTGGCCGCAAGAAACGAACTTACGGTAAACGAGAAAGGCCGGTCCATAACCTTTTAAACGTCATTGGATATGACCAGACTTCAGCATTGTTGCCATTCAGCCAAGAAACATGTAGTTCTCTCTTCCACCCATTACTGATTTTAAATAACATTTCACACAATCACAGGTTCACTTTTCCACAGTTTTATGAATGGAGTATCTGCCCTGTGGCTTTTACCAATGTAAAATGTTACCACTTATTTGGAGATTATTTGCACGGGTATTTAAAAAAAATAGGTATATTTTTTTCTATACAGGGTGCTCCTTAATGACGTGCTAATATTTCAGGGTGTGATTCCTTAGGTCATTTTATAAAGAAAAGTTCATATGAACATATGTCCGCAACGGCTTAAATTTTTTGCTACAGGGTGTTGAATTTTTATTTTTTAAATGGTTATTTTTTAATATCTCGGAAAGTACTTTAGATATTATTTTCAATTTTGGTATGTGTTAATGGGGTGCTATGGAAATGACGTATTATATTTAAATGGGTGACTCCTGGTTTGTCCTAGAGAAGCGCTACATATTTTTTTTATATCGAACGTTAAAAAAGGGGGGTAACTCACCCCTAAACCTACCGGTTACTCCTCGGCATATTCATATATGGTCATATTACATTGCCAAGCTGTGTAATCAACAGATGTTCAGGCATAATGTTGCCAACTGTGTAAAAAATTTAAAACTTTAGATTCTTATAAAAATAATATTTAGTTTACCTAGTATCCAAATAGCAGTGAATCCAGGTGCCAGTACACTAGCAAGTAATCCAGGGCACAGGCATCTTCAGGTTTTTTTTCTATGGGAAAAGCTTTATGCTCATCACGTACCCTGATGATAATGTGGAACTGCATAATAAGCTTATACCCACTAAATCCCATTCGGCCTCTTATTTCCAATCTCTCGGAGCATTTGCACTAAATCACTTAAAGAAACACACAGACACCCAGGAGTTTCAAATTAGTTTTTTTGAAGATATGCACTTATTATTAGATTACACAAAAGCAATAAATACTAACGCATAATTACACTTTACAATAACCTACCGTACACATAAAACAACAGCACTATAGGATACAAATTATTTCGCAATAGAAATTCAGAAATAATAAAAACGCTAATTTCTAATGGGCTAATCAAACTTATTATTAATCATTCACTGAAGAAGAATGATGAAACCTCTTGAAAATAAATAGTCTCGTCCAACTAGCGCGGTTGCCATTTCCGAGACTATCATTATACAGACAAGTATTACAGAAGGAAATTCTGAAAATTTATGAATATAACCTTATAAAACATCGAAAGTGGCAACGCTGTATTTTAAATATTAACCCCAACCGCTGCGGTAATAGGCAACCCGCTCGATTGTCCAAGATCAGCTGTTTAAAGAAGCCGGCCGGTTTCATACTGTTTTTTCAAGCAGATTTGTGTGTTAAATTGTGTGTTAATACTTAAACCCGAGTTTAAATTATTAAGTTATCTGTTCTTTTCGCGACGGCAGTGCCCCAGTCCAGCAGTTCAATATCGATCGACGGAACCAACGTGTTATTTATTTTTAAAGTTTTTAGATGTTAAATACATTATTTCCCAGACCACTCAGATAATAAGGGCATATTTTTGTCTACACAGTAGCACTTTAAAATACTAATTCAGATTGAATGGTACTTAGATGTGTTCATGAGACGCGATTTTGTGAGATTATTGTGCCGGTTTGTTTTTGTTCGGGTTACCTAGGTACTTGGTGTTTTTTTATAAATTAAGTTGGTTTTAAATAAGTCCGAAAAGCTAAATAAAATTGCATCTTTTTTTCTAAAGGATAAGTGGCATTTATAAACTTTTAAGTTGTCCAGATCTGACGGGTGTCGTTCGAATTGAACAAATGAGAACATACCTGACCATTTATAAACTCCGCGGCGGTTCGTTCGAGTCAGTTCATGTTTATAAATTTGTTTCCCAGCGAACTGAACTGAACGTAAAAGTTTATAATAATGTACCCTGAATAATAAACAATTTGCATTCTGTCAAACGGTTATTGACTTTCTAAAGAGTTTACCCTGAAGATATGACAACACTGTTCAAGATTCAGTGACGTTTTTCGCCATATTTTGCTTTGTTTACCTTCCTGACAGGGGCACCACGTGGTCATTTTTGGTTTGACATAAGGTCATGTACAGGGCGTATTAAATTAAAGCGTCATTTTTGGATATTTTTCTTCAATTTGTTTTCATCTCAGGAATTGCCGATTTAAATATCATAGAATCACAAATTTTAGTTAGAAAAGTTATCCAATTGTTCCACCAGTGGCGTCCCTGCAAACATGTCCTATGATATTTTTTACAAAAAAGATGATACGCCACTGACATTTTTCCATGTGGATATTTTTTACATGAAAACGATCTCTTGAGATTTATCGTCGTGTTCAATTGTTTATCTATTTTTACCGTTACAATCAACTTAAAGAATGCTACTAGTTACTAATTGAATCAACCTATATAATTAGCTCCAGGCAGTATACAATTATATCAACCTTTTCCAAGTTCCATCACAAATACGCATTTCTAAAACATGCAAATAAAGTAGGTTCAAAATTTGCTAAATCCTTGATTTTAAGCATTTCATGCCGTCGCTATTCACGCATTAGTTATCTCTATATGGGAGGTCGTTTTAAGGTAAAATTATTGAATAGAATATACAAAATATTATTAATTTTCAATAATATATAAAAATATTATAAGTTCTTTACTACCATCATCCATGCTTTAATATTATTATTTATATCGTAATTAAATGATTGATTTCAAGGATATCCTCCAATCGTTTTTTATCCCCTTCTCGAAGCTAAAATCACTACCTACTATAATTCTTTTGGAGAAAAAATTGCTGATATCACAGTCACAATAATTCTTAAAAAAAAAACAAGGATAAAATGAAGAAAATATAAGTGGTTATTAGGCTTTTGTTGGCAACACTTTTTTTGTAACGTTTTATCGCAGCGCTACTTATGAAACTTCAATAAGAAGGTTTGGAACAATTTCTTTTATACTGTCTCATTTTCTGACAAAACGTTACGAGCTGTATTTTGCTTTTATTTTCGCAAGCTTAGCTGGAAGTTTTAATACAGGAAAGTTTTTTTTATTATGGCGTCTTTTTGTCGAGTGAAAGCTTCCCATTATCTTTGATCTTTGACGTAATAATTAGAGGAGGGTATTAGGTATCTCTTGTCAACAAGGACAAAGAGTATCTTTTAAATTTTTTTAGTATTTAGCTCAAGGTAACCTTTGAACCTTTGATAGCGCCGAGGTAAACACAGAACAGATACATTTCTGAGATTATTTCCATCAACTGCCGAATATACTGTTACAACCAATCAAATTATTTCATTTACACCATTCACACGTGAATATACTGATAAAATGTACATGTTCTTTATAAGTGATAAAACTGTTAAACTCATTGGTCCACAACATTTAAAAAAAGCCTTTCTAAGTAGTTCGAGTACTAGATAATGAGTTTTAATAAGTGTTAAGTTTGAATGACTTTTTCTTTTAATATAATATGCAGATTTTTTTAGATTTTCATCATTATTTACTCAAGACGATCGGAAAACTACTTTAAAGTTAGGATTTCAGTAAAGAAAATATGTACTTACAGTTTATTTCCTATTTATATTGTCGACTGGCTTTATTTTGAAATTTTAACATAACCTTAAACTCCTGAAACGTCAAAAGGTTTGAAGTCTAGAGTAGAGAACATAAGGTAGTATCGATATCGACAACTATCGATATTGTATACAGGGTGTCCCAGAAAATGTGGGCAATCTCCCGGATTCAGATAGAGCACTTAAAAATAATAGGAGAAGGTCCTATACATTTTTTTCCCTACGGCCTCCCCTACGTAGATACGGGCCTGGCAATCGTTGCTTTTTAAATAATTTTTTAAGTACTAGGTGTAATTTAATAATTTTTTAGTATAATGGTTACTAGATGAGTCTCCTTAAAATTCGCCCTTTTAAGCACATTTGGCTTATTTAGCTTGCCAGGGACGGACTAGACGTAATACAAAAATGTTTTTTTTACACCCTGTTTGATGAAGAAACGACAATAATATTTTTGGATACTCTAAACCTTAGCTGAAAAGGCACTCTTGATCAATGTCGATAAATTGAACTGTTTTCGAGAAAAAACTATGTTTGTCCATAAATTAAATGCAAGTCGGCATATTCAGTATACGTAAATTCCATAACTAAGTTAGTAACTAATAAGACGAAGGAGGAAAACCGCAAATTTCAAGACACTACCATAAACTGACACTGGCATAAATATTCTTATTTAAATCGGTACATGTGAAAAAATCCATAGCAACAATGAGGGAGTTTTATGAACATAAACCAACAACCAATATTGAACAAAAATATTTTTTTTTTTCGAAAACAGTTCATTTTATCGACATTGATCAAGAGCAGCTATACTCTAAGTGTGTTCCGCGGAACCCTAGGGTTCCGCGATACCTCTGTAGGGGTTCCTCAAGAATTTAGAAAAAAAATCAAAACACCTCTCTCTGGTCGAACGTTTTGACTCCGCGGCCGCGGCGTAGGTATATTTATTTATTTATTTGTATTTGTATAAACATGTGTTACAATAGCTGGTACAATATCTCATAAGTTTGGTATCAACATGTATACTTGTATACTTGTGAGCGCGCAGTCCCTTTGATAAAAGCCGCCTCTGAATTGTTTACAACGCAATTTTTATATTTCTCTTTTTATTTTTGCTTTTTGTTTATCAAAGGCGCCGACTCGAGTATTTTCGAGAATATTCGAGATCGACTCTAGGACTAAGTATAAAAGCGGCGATCGCGCGTCGCGCCTCGTCAGTCAGTTGACGATTAGCGTTCGGAGCGATAAGTTCCTACCTACCTACTTACAAGCTCGCTAGCGAGAAACTAGTGTTCATTGTTCTACTGCCTGCTGTATTCTGTTGTCTCAGTTTTATACATTTCTTCATTGTACTAAACTTAGTCTCTTATACGCAGTAACGATTGTGCATTATTTAGACCCCACCAGCCTGACGTGTAACATTATAAATAAAGAAGAATGGAACGTTGGCTTAAAGGTGTTAAATGTGTTGCAACAACATCTTCTAATGACGCTGAATGTTCAAAAGCAGTACGCGCGGAGAATATAGCAATCACCGATCCAGACGATGATGCCACGACCTCAAGCTCGACGGTTTCAAAGACGAAAAAAAGGAAGTATGATGAATCATATATCAGTTTCGGATTTGTTGATTCCAAGGGCTCACCTCTCTGCATGCTATGTAGTAAACTGCTTCCTAATAGTTCCATGGCACCTGCCAAATTGCGCCGACATTTACAAACTGTACACCCCGAGTCTAAAGACAAGAATAAAGAATTTTTTGTTCGTAAGAAAGATCAGTTATTGGAAAGTCAAAAAAATATGATGCATGTAACAAAAACTATCAACGAAAAGGCCACGGAGGCATCATATTTAGTTAGCTATCGCATTGCACAAGCAGGTGAAGCGCACACTATCGCTGAGAATTTAATAAAGCCAAGTGTATTAGACATAACAAAATGTATGCTCGATGAAAAATCCGCAAAGCATCTTTCTACTGTGCCGCTATCAAACGATACTGTTTCACGGCGAATCCATGATCTGGCAAGCTACGTCAAACAAGAACTAGTTACACGTCTACAAAAAACACGATTCGCCTTGCAAATGGACGAGTCAACTGATGTCGCTGGTTTGGCTATCTTGCTGGTTATCGTGAGATATCCATATGAAAGTTCTTTTGAAGAAGACATGCTTATGTGTTCACCGCTGCTCACAAACACTACCGGGGAAGAAATTTTTAATAAAATAAATATATTTTTTGAAGAAAATAATCTCAGTTGGAACAATTGCATTGACATTTGTACAGATGGGGCCAAGGCGATGACAGGTAAAACAGCAGGAGCAGTGTCACGAATAAAAAATAAAGCGCCTAATTGTAGTTCCAGCCATTGTATTCTGCATAGACAAGCACTTGCGATGAAGCAAATGCCGTCAAATCTAAAATTAGTTATGGATGAAGCGGTAAAAATAATTAATTTTATCAAATCACGACCACTACAATCCCGATTGTTCTCATTATTGTGTGAAGATTATGGCAGCAAACATAAAACACTGCTGCTCCATACAGAAGTGCGATGGCTGTCTCGGGGTAAAACTTTAACAAGGCTATTTGAACTTAGAGCCGAGTTACAAATGTTTCTTTCAGCAGATACTTCTTTTAATTTGAAGGACCGTTTGTATGATAAAACTTGGTTGTTCCGATTGTCTTTTATGGCGGATATCTTTCAAAAACTGAACGAATTGAATTTATCATTGCAAGGTAAACAGACAACAGTGTTTCAGGCCTATAACAAAATAACTGCATTCAAAAGAAAATTAGATTTTTGGATTATTTGCGTTGGTAAGAAAGAAATAGAAAGCTTTACGTCACTCAGTGAGTTTGTTAGCGATAACGACTCAGAAATGTTTCAAGATGATGTGTTTGAAGAATTGGTCCAATATCTCAGTTCGATGCGCGCATCTTTTGAAAAGTATTTTCCCGAAGAACAGAATACAAAAATGAAACTGAATTAATGGATTCATAATCCTTTTTTACCCAACTTGGAAAAGCCCGAAAGTATGTCAAACGAGATATATGAATCTCTTTTAGAAATGTCATCAGACACAAGTATGGAGTCACTGTTCAAAACGACGCCTCTCAACGATTTTTGGTGCAGAATCCGTGATGAATATCCAATGCTTGGCAAAATGGCTCTGAATATTCTTCTCCCGTTCCCAACAACATATTTGTGCGAAACAGGATTCTCAACCTATGCAGCCACGAAAACAAAATATCGCAATAGACTGGACGCCGAACCTGATATGAGACTTCAACTGTCTTCTATCAAACCTGATATCAACCAATTGATGAAAAATAAAAAACAGTTTCATACCTCCCATTAGTTAGATTTTTTCTTTTTTAATATCTTCTATTATTGTACTTGCCATGTGGTAAAGTAAGTAATAATTAGTAACTGTTACATTGTACTTCTATTATGCTTATTAATAAAGAATACACTTTTAAAAACTATTGTTTTATTGTAGGGTTCCGTCAAGTATTTTGCTTCCCAAAAGGGTTCCGTCACCCAAAAATATATTCTTATTTAAATCGGTACATGTGAAAAAATCCATAGCAACAATGAGGGAGTTTTATGAACATAAACCAACAACCAATATTGAACAAAAATATTTTTTTTTTTCGAAAACAGTTCATTTTATCGACATTGATCAAGAGGAAAGTACTTTTCAGCTTAAGGTTTAGAGAATCCAAAAATATTATTGTCGTTCCTTCATCATACAGGGTGTAAAAAATGAATTTTTTTGTTACGTCTAGTCCGTCCCTGGCAAACTAAATAAGCCAAATGTGTTTAAAAGGGAAAATTTTAAGGAGACTCATCTAGTAACCATTATACTAAAGAATTGTTAAATTACACCTAGTACTTAAAAAATTATTTGAAAAACAATTTCCAGGGACGTCCGTTATGGACCCGTATCTCCGTAGGGGAGGCCGTAGGAAAAAAATTATTGCCCACATATTCTGGGACACCCTGTATATTAAAAGTATTTATTATAACATTTAATTTAGGTTCTGGAAATATTCTTATCAAATATAACTCGAGCGTCGCTATCGATTAAATTTTTCATTGTGACACTCAAAGTTTTGTTTTAAATGATCGTTTGTGCATGTTTAATCATAGATCATATCAGTCGAGCTTTGCTGAATAAACACGCCAGCGACATTTCGTAAAATTTCCAAAACAAAACTTATCGTGAACATGACAAATTTTATCGATAAATAAACGAGCTCTAGTTACAGTACCTTCAATAAAAACGAATTGCAGAGAAATAACTAAAAGGCAGCGCTGTGAGTGAATAAGCGAAAAAATTATCTTAATTCATTTTGGTAAAAAGCCGCGTGCGCTACTGTACATTTGCTAACTAACCCATCTAACCAGTCTAGATGTTGTCAATGTACAGCGTTATTTTTACAATTTTAATAAATTCTTACCTCAACAATTCTTTCCACGATTTTTACAAAAATTACAACGAAAAAAACCTTTTTTGCAAATGAGTTAAACGACCTTATGTAAGACGAATAAAAATGTATTTATTTGGGATAATTAAATTAATAATTAATTTACAATTATTATATTTTATCGAACCGTGTATTACAGTAATATCGAGGGTCTTTGTCAAATCTCTAACCCAGACTGGTTCCTTTTATTCTTCCAAACATCCATCTGTTTATATTAACACCATTAAAACTAATTGCCTTTTTGAAATAGGATACTTTTCTTTTTACTGAGGTGGTTGTTTTTAAAAGGAATCTGACTATATAGACTTTAGACACTTTAGAGCGTAGTAACGTAATATAGTTCGTTTTAACAAACAGTGGATATAGTCTGTTCACTATTTTGTTTCACATAATAAATGATAATTAATTAAAATTATATTACACTTACGCAAATTTCGAATGTATAGCGCATATATAAACAAACAAACACAATTTTACGATAGTTTCAAGGGCGTGTCTGTCTTATTTGCGCGTTGATATATCTCATCATCTTATCAGCGAACAGCAAAATGCATGTTGCATCAATTTAATAACATTAAGTTTTAACCTGTTGATTAAATAATTTTCCCATTTCTGTTCAAAATGATAATGTCATTGTTGACAAATGTCACAAAATAATAATAAAACAGAAAAAACCTAGAAAGGGTTTCATCAGCTGTTTTCCGGTTTCTAGACTGTTTTTATGTTTCTGTAGCTCTTTCTTAAACTGCAGTGCTGTTTTTGCCTGGAGTATGCGCAGCAGGACCGCAGAAATTGTGTGTGCCCGTGGTCTGTTTTTTGCTAAGGGGTGAAACATTGCAAGATTTTTCCATAGCCTTTCTTTAAGCTAACAATAATAATTAGGTAAAAGTTGACTCAAATGTAAATAAGTTCAAGATAACTTGTTATACCGAGTCGTTATACAAGGTGTTATGGAAATTACTTATTTTATTTAAACTGGCAAATCCTGAGCTGAATATAAATTGAAGAAAATAACCTTAAATGGCGCTTTGAATTATTCTACGAATTATACACTTTATATGAAATTTGAAAATTTACGTGGCCGCTACTGAGGACATTCGCAATCAATAGTTTATTGAGGCGGTGTTGTCATATATTGCAACACAGAATTGTAAACGCACGTGTTCAGTTTTTGACGACAAGATGTGTTTGACCCTCGTTATCACTTCTTCTTCAAATCTTTTTCAAACTCTTTAGAAAAAAAATACTACAATTTTAAGGTACATACTCTCTTACCTTCGATCTTATAATCCGATTTATAATTAAATTCCATAAAAAACTAAAACACAAAAAGTATGTTTTGCAACAGAACCAACAATAGATAATATCACACAAATTTGAAATGACATCACAATATTTCTTATTATGAATTATTTCACAAATGAAAAAAAATTGGGTAATGCTACAACTAACAAAACGTTTAAAATTCGTATACATCAACACGTGGAACCCTCGACAACGTCATTCCACCCCTGAGTCAGAAACATGCTGTGTAATCTGACAACACTGTTAGTATACTCTAGTGACCCACATTGTGGCTAACTGAGTCCAGATTGAACGGCGCGACAGTGTGTGGGTAAAAAGGGTTTTTACCTTAGTATTTAGATATTCGATTAAGGAAAAAAAAGTATATAGACTTTCTCTAGGACACCCATTTAAATATAATAAGTAATTTTCATAACACCCTGTAGATTTCATAAAATAAATAATGAAATGTATTTTATCAAATTTGACATCCTACACTAAAACAAAAACTTCATTATTTAAATATTATTTCTTATGTAGTTTCGCTGTTCGTAGCGCCGTTAAAACGTACATAAATTTGACTTTACAGTGGCGTGCAACGCGGGGAGAAAGTTTTGTGTTTGTTTATTATACCGACGTTGGTCTTTTGCTTATATTTTTATCTATCAATTAGGTGCGTGATGGATCAGACAATAATTACAAATAAACATTTGAAGTGTTAATTAAAATAAATCAATATGGCAAATATTTACAACGCATGTAAAGAAGAGAGGATTAGTAACTAAATAATAATACCAGTCAGAAGGGAGAGAAAACTATAGTTTTGAATTTTCAGGAAGAATCCAACTGTGTAATCAATACTAGTGTTGTGATCACTCGAGCGAAAAACCGCTCGATTATTAAAAAAACCGCTTGAATTATCTATTCAGGCGAAAACCGTCGCCCGTAACTTATTATTATTTACCGCTGTAGCGTGATCGAATTAAAAAACTGCTCGTATATTCAAACAGTTTTTCGCTCGATAGGAAATACTCTAGTTAAAAAACAGGCGAAAAACCGAAAACTATCGCCGGTTACCTGATAGACGAGCTCCGGTCTAAACACCGCGCGATCCGATTGGCGACGTTCGAGATTGACGCTTAGGAAGTACACGACATTCGTCTTTCTTAAAGGCACATAAACGAGAAGGTGCATATAAAAAAGTATGCTGAATCCCTTAGCGGAGTCATCGCGACATGATTTGGTAAAGTTTGTTTTAACTGGCTAGCCAGCGGAGTAGTTTAGGTCTCCGATTGTAAATATTAAAAAATTAAAGGATATAATTTTAAAATTTTTAATTACAATAAAGACGAGAAAACTTCTCAAAAATAACATAATAATAGAAATTGTTAATGAAAAATAACAAAATGAACAAAATGGTTAACAAAATATATAGAAAAATTCGTTGGTAATCTTATAGTAAACATTTTTAAATCTAAACAGGAACTTTTTATTATTAAACTCAAGAAGACTTCTCAAAAATAACATACATTATAGAAAATTTTAATGGAAAATAAGAAAACGAGCAAATTAGTTAACAAAACATAGGTATCGACACAAATTTTTTGGTAATTAAAAGTAAGCATTCTTAAATTTTAACAGGAACTTTTAGGTAACTATGAATACATGAGTACATGAATTTAGAAAAATAATAACCAATTTTCTTATTTTGCCAGTCGCGTAACTAAGCCTAAAATTTTGAAGTGCACACAGTGAGCACCTGATAATTTAAAGTGGAAGAATTTGACAAGCTATTTTAAATATCTACTTATTTTATACTCGTAGATTGAGAAAGATATAAAGAAAAATAACTCTTGGTAATACTTTTTGTTCAGGTTAAAAACGCACAATAATAATCCCGAACAATAAATACATATTTGTGTGATTTTTTGCAGGTTTTTGTTTGGTATCGAGACACGTGGTAAAAATTCATTATTCACAAATAAATAAATTTCTGGAATTTTTTTGGTGGCTACTACAATTTTTTAGCTAAACCTATGCCCACCAGTAGTTACGTGCCTACTAAATACCCAACCTGATCACATGTAAAGGGCTAGGCAGCCCGTTAAGCAGTCGGTGACGTCATCGCTTGGTAAATTGGAATTTCAGGCGATTCACTCGAGCGATTAACTCGATTATTAAAATCGCTCGAGTATCAAGTACTCGATTATTAAAATCATCGGTTTTTCCCAACACTAATCAATACAGTGTATTTATATATTTTCCACTTAAGAAAATATTGTTTGAGCACTACTATGGTAATACGCTTTCTAGCATCGTTTTCATACATTTTCTCCTCTCGCTCTTCATACGGAAACGGTTCAAACAGAACTGGGCAAACAATATCAGCTAAAAGTAGTACAAACAATGCAACATATAAGAATAACTGTTACAAATCTTTTACCGCTCATACCACAGGCAGCTTCTTTAATCATCACAAAAGCCACGTTTTTAGTCGCTCAAAGTTCAAAGGAACACGTCGGGTTTTCATTTAAAGGAAAAATAAAAAATATCTTGATAGTAATTTAACCTTTGTTATATGAAATATAAGCTATACAAGAATAAGAGCAAATTACGGATCTTCTCGACTGCTTGTCAGAAAATGAGAAAGTATTAAAGAAACGGCTCTTAAGCTTCTTATTGAAGTGAAGATGCGATGAGAAACTGCAAAAGCGCTTTTTCAACCAAAAGGCTAATAAATATTGTGAGTATTCTTTAATGTTTTCCGTGTTTCCGTATTTCGGTCTAAATACCTTTTTCTACACTTCAAAGGATTTTTTCGTAAATGTTTTTATAAAAGGTAGAGAGCAGTGAATTTTTAAATTTCGTAGTTTCGTAAACTAAACCAGTGGTGCGCAAACTTTTTTCATTTGCGACCCCTTATTTTGTGTACAATTTTGTCACGACCCCTGGATAGACAGTAGGCGTGAATTTCTTTGAATTTGGCGACCCCCAAAAATTTTCTAGCGACCCCTCCGGGGGTCGCGACCCACGGTTTGCGCACCACTGAACTAAACTATGGATATAAATATATAATAATATAATATAATATATATAATATAATAACTATTTAGGAAATATTGGGCTTTGCAGCAAATGAAAGTGTACTCTTTAAAGTTGGTCCAAGCTTTCGGAAATCTTTATTTCCATCATCAGGGATACTACAATACAAGAAAATTGAATGTAATCAGAGTTAAGCTCTTAATTCAACAAAACAACTTAAGTTACTTACAACTTTGTTGAGGATGTTCATAAATTTGTAGTTAATTACTAATAGTAACACAGTAAAATTAGAAAGCACTGAAGCATCGAAAAGTCAAAATCTCTTGTGGCTGGTAAATCCATACAAAAACAACACTATAATTCATTAATTAAAAAAGACAGCACAGATTAAAATAATTTAAAATTTTTTTCAAATAAAATTACTGGTCTTTATCGACCATGCCTGCGGAAACGGCCATTTTGTACCGGTATTATTTGATGAAATCGGCGTAGAGAATTTATAGGAACAATAATGAACAATTATTACTCTGTGATATGACACCATTCCACAAAGGACTTTTTTAAGTGTATCTCTCGATGCTGGACAACAAAAGAGGAAAACCTTATTATTCTTAATTCTATTGGTTGAGGTGTTGATTCAAATGTGTGTATGCAACGCTTGAAACATATCTGGCACCAATCATCTGATTTATTAATATGAAGTTTATTTAAATTTATAATTTATATTATTTATTATTATTAATATATATTATTTAATTGTCGGTATTTCTTATTGATTAGTTATTAATTATTAATATTTTACTTTATTGTTATTATTTTATTATTGACTCCCAATGTCTCTGTGGAGGGTGGGATTTTTATCTAACGCCAATAAATAAGCATAAACCTCACTTAAATGGCTGATGTCAGTTCTTCTGTTCATGTTGTCGGGGATCTGAGAAATCCAGGCCATCTCCAAGAAGAGTCTTTTTGTGTATATCGACTGTGTGGACAAGATTTTAGTTGAGCTGTAGTTCATATTATGACCAAGTGTATTGGCATGTTCAGCCAACGCACATCTCTCAGGGTGTAACCTACAATCACTCCTATGCGAAGCAATTCTTTTATTTAATGGTCTGGCCGTTTGGCCAATATAAACTTTATTGCAATCTTCACATGGAATGACATAAACCACATCCGAGAGTTGGCCAATTGGTACCTTGTCTTTCAGACGTGAGTGTAAAGTTTTAATAGTTAATACAGACTTATTGGCAATTTTGATATTACAAAAATCATTGATTATTCTCATGATTGGTGGTGATATCTCTTTTATATATGGAAATGAAGTGAATTTAATTGTGACTGAGTTAACTGGTACTGCATTCAGCAATGTGTTATTATTAATGTTAGGTATATTAAAGTTTGTATCATTCGTGGTTCTAAAAAGGATTTTATTAATTAGTGAAGGAGGGTACGAATTCTCTATAAAGAGTTTTGAGAGGATATCTAGATTTTTCCTCAGGAAAGAAGCATCAGAAATTTTCGAAACTCTCGTTTTCATTTGTTTGATTAAATTCACCTTCATGGCTTGTTTATGGTACGATAAATAATTGAGGTATCTACCAGAGCTACATGGTTTGCGGTACCAGTCTATAAGAATTTTATTATCTGGCGTACGTATGAAACGTGTGTCCAAAAACGGTACTGATCGTTCTGGACATTCTGTCTCAATGGTGAATTGTATATGTTGGTCAAAATCATTGAGAGTATCTACTATTTCATTTATGCCATCCTCCGGAAGTGCTAAAATGATATCATCTACATATTTTTTTATGAAAAATGGAGTAAAGGATAAGACCGGTATGACAATATCCAGGATATCATCCATAACGTAATTGGCCAAAATGGGTGATATTGAAGATCCCATTGGCGTTCCAAAAATTTGTTTATAAAATTTGTTATCAAATGTGAAATAAGTGTTATCGAATAAAAAAGAGATAATTTCTAAAAAGGTATTTTTTTCAATGTTACAATAATCTTTAATGCGGTACCAATTTTTATTAATCGCTCTATGAGCTATATCTAAGTAAACGTTACTGAAAAGAGAAATCACATCCAAACTGGCTAAAACAAAATTAATTGGGAGTTGCATCCCGTTAAACTGTTCAGAAATTTCGAATGAGTCTTTAATGTAATATGGGTTTTCTTTATTGTAGGCTTTAGTGAGAATATCTGTGACAAATGTGGCCAAGAACTCTGTAGGAGCGCCAATAGAGGCTACAATAGGTCTGACTGACAACGTAGGTTTATGAATTTTCGGTAACGTGTAGAACTTAGGTGCAACACCCTTATAATTTGTTAATTTTTTCTTTGTTTGTTCATCTATAAATTTTGAACTGTGCAAGTTTTTTACAAGGGTATTGCATTTCTTTTCTATTGAAGACGTCGGATCTCTCAGAAGTTCAACGTAAGTGTTATTGTCATTAATCAAACTGAATAACACTAAACTGAATAACATTAATAAATTAAATAATCTTAAAATAATATTAACTCAAAAGTCACTTAGGACAAAACCAGAGTGGATAAAAAACCTCACTGACATAGACATACCACCTGATATTTTAAGTTTCTTTTCACTAGGACCTAAGTTCAGTATCGAACCTATTATAGGCAAAGATTTGTCCATAAAACAGATACTTTCTGACGTAGATCACCTCACATCTTACATTGAACAACCTATCCATAAAACTATCGCAACAGCAAGAATTACTAACATCCTCACTAACCACATCCATTCTAACAAATGGCAAAATTCTTTTTTTCATGTTTTGTTTAGAAAAGCAAGAAAGTTTTTGAAAGATAACCCTCAGATTGTCTTAACGAATTCAGACAAAGGCAATGTGACGGTTGTCATGAACTTGGATGATTACAAACGATTATCGTATGTTTTGATTAATGACAATAACACTTACGTTGAACTTCTGAGAGATCCGACGTCTTCAATAGAAAAGAAATGCAATACCCTTGTAAAAAACTTGCACAGTTCAAAATTTATAGATGAACAAACAAAGAAAAAATTAACAAATTATAAGGGTGTTGCACCTAAGTTCTACACGTTACCGAAAATTCATAAACCTACGTTGTCAGTCAGACCTATTGTAGCCTCTATTGGCGCTCCTACAGAGTTCTTGGCCACATTTGTCACAGATATTCTCACTAAAGCCTACAATAAAGAAAACCCATATTACATTAAAGACTCATTCGAAATTTCTGAACAGTTTAACGGGATGCAACTCCCAATTAATTTTGTTTTAGCCAGTTTGGATGTGATTTCTCTTTTCAGTAACGTTTACTTAGATATAGCTCATAGAGCGATTAATAAAAATTGGTACCGCATTAAAGATTATTGTAACATTGAAAAAAATACCTTTTTAGAAATTATCTCTTTTTTATTCGATAACACTTATTTCACATTTGATAACAAATTTTATAAACAAATTTTTGGAACGCCAATGGGATCTTCAATATCACCCATTTTTGGCCAATTACGTTATGGATGATATCCTGGATATTGTCATACCGGTCTTATCCTTTACTCCATTTTTCATAAAAAAATATGTAGATGATATCATTTTAGCACTTCCGGAGGATGGCATAAATGAAATAGTAGATACTCTCAATGATTTTGACCAACATATACAATTCACCATTGAGACAGAATGTCCAGAACGATCAGTACCGTTTTTGGACACACGTTTCATACGTACGCCAGATAATAAAATTCTTATAGACTGGTACCGCAAACCATGTAGCTCTGGTAGATACCTCAATTATTTATCGTACCATAAACAAGCCATGAAGGTGAATTTAATCAAACAAATGAAAACGAGAGTTTCGAAAATTTCTGATGCTTCTTTCCTGAGGAAAAATCTAGATATCCTCTCAAAACTCTTTATAGAGAATTCGTACCCTCCTTCACTAATTAATAAAATCCTTTTTAGAACCACGAATGATACAAACTTTAATATACCTAACATTAATAATAACACATTGCTGAATGCAGTACCAGTTAACTCAGTCACAATTAAATTCACTTCATTTCCATATATAAAAGAGATATCACCACCAATCATGAGAATAATCAATGATTTTTGTAATATCAAAATTGCCAATAAGTCTGTATTAACTATTAAAACTTTACACTCACGTCTGAAAGACAAGGTACCAATTGGCCAACTCTCGGATGTGGTTTATGTCATTCCATGTGAAGATTGCAATAAAGTTTATATTGGCCAAACGGCCAGACCATTAAATAAAAGAATTGCTTCGCATAGGAGTGATTGTAGGTTACACCCTGAGAGATGTGCGTTGGCTGAACATGCCAATACACTTGGTCATAATATGAACTACAGCTCAACTAAAATCTTGTCCACACAGTCGATATACACAAAAAGACTCTTCTTGGAGATGGCCTGGATTTCTCAGATCCCCGACAACATGAACAGAAGAACTGACATCAGCCATTTAAGTGAGGTTTATGCTTATTTATTGGCGTTAGATAAAAATCCCACCCTCCACAGAGACATTGGGAGTCAATAATAAAATAATAACAATAAAGTAAAATATTAATAATTAATAACTAATCAATAAGAAATACCGACAATTAAATAATATATATTAATAATAATAAATAATATAAATTATAAATTTAAATAAACTTCATATTAATAAATCAGATGATTGGTGCCAGATATGTTTCAAGCGTTGCATACACACATTTGAATCAACACCTCAACCAATAGAATTAAGAATAATAAGGTTTTCCTCTTTTGTTGTCCAGCATCGAGAGATACACTTAAAAAAGTCCTTTGTGGAATGGTGTCATATCACAGAGTAATAATTGTTCATTATTGTTCCTATAAATTCTCTACGCCGATTTCATCAAATAATACCGGTACAAAATGGCCGTTTCCGCAGGCATGGTCGATAAAGACCAGTAATTTTATTTGAAAAAAATTTTAAATTATTTTAATCTGTGCTGTCTTTTTTAATTAATGAATTATAGTGTTGTTTTTGTATGGATTTACCAGCCACAAGAGATTTTGACTTTTCGATGCTTCAGTGCTTTCTAATTTTACTGTGTTACTATTAGTAATTAACTACAAATTTATGAACATCCTCAACAAAGTTGTAAGTAACTTAAGTTGTTTTGTTGAATTAAGAGCTTAACTCTGATTACATTCAATTTTCTTGTATTGTAGTATCCCTGATGATGGAAATAAAGATTTCCGAAAGCTTGGACCAACTTTAAAGAGTACACTTTCATTTGCTGCAAAGCCCAATATTTCCTAAATAGTTATCCCTAACTAGTCAGCAACGACTACCCTTCCTATATATAATATAATATATATAATATATAAATTCCATAGCCAGGGAGGTGCCAAGTATCTTCGGCGCCTTTCATGCCAAGTACTGATAGACGCCTTTATATAAGGTCATCAATTTAGTTTGTCCCACTTTCAAGAGCCTGTAACTTTTTGTATTTTGAGTTAGCGCGTTCATTCAAAAAAACAAGATGTAGCATTTATAGCCAAGTTTTATGAGTGTTGTCAAAAATGACACAGGTGTCATATGTCACACCGAAAACCAATTATTATTTTTTTTTAAATGGGACACTCTATATCTCAGAAGCGCATTAGATTGCTCATTTTCTTCCGATCTCAAAAATATAACACACATATGCATTATTTTCTTCATTCCATCAAACATTGACAAAAATATGTAAAAATATAGATATTATTGTTAAAAAGCATCAAGATGGCTATGGAACTGTTTTGTTTGCTGTGGATTTTATTTTTATTTATATTTCAGTCTGTCATTCCCAGCATTATTAGTCGTTTCGAAATTTGTAGAAAACTTATTTTGTATGTAAAAAACCAAATAATATGAGATATTATTATTCAGTGGGGGAAAAGTGTTTGATATTTTTCGTCAAACGTACAGTGCAACCTTAGCACTTAGGAGGTATAGGATTCAGTTTCCCAATAGACGGGTTCCTTCCAATTATAATAATTTTCGAGGGTTCCTTAACTGGCCCACGGTATTTGAATATGCTGCAGGAGGAAATTGAAGATCGCTTAGATAATTTACCCATTCTAACCTTAAGAAATTTAATATGGCATCAAGATGGGCGCCGCCACACAGTGTAGCTCCAGCATATTTAAGTGCAAAATAAGTCCAATGGATTGGAAAATCGGGTATTATAAAATGGCCGCCGAACAGCCCAGACCTAACACTCTGTGATTTTTTCTTTTGGGGTTATATTAAAAAATACACCGTGTTATTCGTTGAATGAACTGTATATTACAATTGAAAACGCCATCATTCAGATTCAAACTAATAGAGAAGTTTTATTAAAAATTAATAGTCACATTGTAAAAGTGTTTCGTAAGTGTATTGAAAATGAAGGTGGTCATGTAGAATAATATTGATTCTGAAATAATTATTATATAATTCTAGTTATTAAATTAATATTATAAACTTTTCTTATTTTCTAGTTAATAAAATTGTTTTTCTACTACTCACTTGAAGAATAGAATGCATATGTGTGTTATATTTTTGAGATGGGAAGAAAAGGCGCCATCTAATGTGCTTCTAATATATACATTTAAAAAAAATAATAATTGTATTTCAGTGTGACATATGACACCTACTGTCATTTTTACACTTATAAAAACTTGGCCAAAAATGCTACATCTTGTTTTTTGAATGAACGCGCTAACTCAAAATACAAAAAAGTTACAGGCTCTTAAAAGCAGTACAAACTAAATTGATAACCCTGTACATAAAAAAAACACGTTACTTTAATATTGTTTGTCCAGTTTTATTTGAACGTTTCCGTATGAAGAGCGAGAGAAGAAACGAACAAACCCATGTTAGAAAGCCTCTTATCATAGGCGTGCTTAAACAATAATTTATTAAGTTGAAAATAAATAAAATTAAACCAAAGCAGTTTTTGTTTTAGTGTAGGATGTGAAATTTGTATGTTACATGTTCTGTAGAAATTATTTTCAGTTAAATTTTATTATATTACTGGTAAGTTTAGTTGTTTTAATTGAAAATTACATGATTCTTTTCTATTAACGATTTTTACAATACAACTATAGCAGCATAGCCTAATTGCTTGCTCGCATTCCTTCAGAAACGGCTGGGAACACAATATGGGAAGTCCTACAGATTGAACATCTAAAAAAGTCGTGCTCGTCAGTTCACGGTACCATAGGCGCCTCTGGCGCATCCCTGCCTATACCAGTGGTACAATACAGCCTAAATAGAGGCGAACGAGAAATAGATTGACTCTTTTTAAAGAAAATTCTTATTTGCGAAGGAAATTTTATGAAGAAACGTAGGGGGGGTTTGTTCAGCTGGTCCGAGAGCTGTCGTCAATGATCGGTGAGTGGAGAGAATAAGCGCATATGCTAAAGCCATTCATTCTTCAATGGCGGAGCTAGAATTTCATTCCAGGGAAATTTACACTTCCTGAACATCTTTAGTCATAAACAGTTCTGGAGAAAGTCATAACAGTTCTAACAAGATCAGTTTTTACCTTTTTGATAAGTTAACGCGTAACGGAAGTACGAGTGGTGTCTAAAAAGCGAAGATTTTCAAAATCACCCTGTAACCCAAAAACTAACAGAGCCATGACAAATTTGACACCCGAATCTCTCGTTTCGTTAAAAAGTGGAAAACTAAAATGAAAGCCGCAACATTCTATCTTTGATAATAATTCTAATACCCCGATAAAGTGCCGAACATGGGACACCCTGTACATTACTGTTTCACCACCGCGCGCTGGGCTGAAACTTAAGTATTTTTCTCATTAGCGCCAGAAAGGATTCGTTAACATATCCGACTTCAAAAGTGCATGCAAGGCTTTCATGTAAGTAGATAGTAAAGAGGAGCCGGAATGTTACACATCCTCATGTGAAACATTACGCTACAGAAAAATAAAGATAGGGAAGAGCTTCGGCTAGTTTGCCACAAAGTAAGTATAAAAGAAATCCCTCTGGCGCTCCTATTAGTTTCGTAAGTGCTGGCTTGATGAGAGCCCACAACAGGCCCGCTTTTGCAACAAAAGGTTAATATCCATTACAGCAGCGGCGGCTCCTCCATTAGGTCATTGGGTCAATGACCTCCCTATAAAAATTTAGGAAATAAAACTTTTTTTTAAATTAGAATTTACTACAAATGTACCTACTATAATAATTTACCTATAATATTTGAAACGCCCCCGTAAACGCAAGCGTGTAGTGCGATATTCAAAATTGGGCTGGGGCCGGTAATTGACCACGATAGCTTAAATGGAAACGAATTTAGCCGAGCTCTGACGATTCCGGCAAGCGGCAGAAACATACGCGAAGTTAACCGCCGCTGGGTCAACAGCCCGGTTTATTGAAAATCTGAATAAGATGTACATATGAACCTATGTCGTCTCATCATTAGTAATTATTAAATGCTTGGAAAAGAGATGGCAGGTTCCAGGTTGGACGTAGGTCGTAGGTCGCGCAACATTTTCATTTAGTCTACTATAATTTTGGTTGTAATAATTTGTCTTAATACGAATAGAAAAACCATTTATAAATAGTATTGCTAATTTTAATGAGCGTGTTATAACTCATTTTGCAAATGTTAAAGACCGAAGGGTTGATCTAAAATTTAAAATAGTTTAAAAAAATAATTTTTTCTATATTGGTATCAACTCCAAGCTAATTCGATGCCGTTTTTAGTATCGAACTGAGCTTGTCTCGAAACAATTTTATTTTATGATTGTTTGCAGAAAAAATTTCTAAAGTAGCGTCACACCTGTCAAGTTTACTTTCTTTGTAAAGCTGAACACAGCACTACAATATTTTACAAATTTAAAGCTTTGCAATTTCCGTTAACTCAGGAGGATTAAAATCATCTTGGTTCATATTGTTTAATTATTTAAGAAAATTTTCAGTTTTGCGAAAAAATGATAGACATGGATAATTTATCAAATGCTAAAAAATCATAATTTGATAGTACATATTACCAACATAAAATTTTCACATAAATATTTACGAAAGTTATATAAGTATAGCATGTATTTTTTAATATGGATTTTTCTTATTAAGAAAACGTAAAATAGAAAAAATAGTACCTATAAAGTACTTGTACTTTAATATACTATTCTTGTATCGCATATAGCGTAATGACCCCCCAATGAGATTGACCACGAGCCGCCACTGCATTACAGGATGATTTTTCCTTTGTGCTTTATGTCTAACTTTGGATTTCATTTCTTTTGTTCGAATGTAAATTTAACACACCCGAACAATAAAATAATGTTATTTATTTCACATGCCCTTTAGCAAAGAAAAATGGAGTTTTTATACAGGATGTCCGCTTGTACGGGGTGTCCTATTTTCGGCACGTAGTAGTACTAGGTAATGTAGGTGTCATGTGCTCTTTTTGGGTCAAACTTAAAATGGTAAAATCAAAATTTGAAAATTTTCGCTCGTTTAAGAGACACGGGGGAAAATCAAAAAATGGATTGAATTTCAAAATAACCCTCTATTTTCTTAGTTAAAAGAGGTACGGAAAAATGTTTTATACAGAAGTTTCTTTATATAGATTGTTGAATAATCTTCCGTTCTCAGAATACGTATATGGGGTTAGGTAAAAAAGTTTATCGGACCTAACCTCATTTTTTTAAATGGACCACCCTGTATATTTTAATCTAAAAAGATACTATTTTAAATTCTCCTTTCAAATATATAATACGCCATGGATGATATTAGCAGTAGCTGCTTTAACTGGTAATCAAAACGAACAGATTTGCCCATGTCTAATTCTAGGGGTATTTTAGGGATTTCGACAGTACCAACTGCTGTTCTGACCGTTGACAATGCTCCAGCTGGTCGAGAACGGTTTACTGCGCATGAATACGTGCAATTATAATTGCCGGCGCAAGAGAAAAAATTGCCGACTCTAATACGGCACAAACGTGTATAATTATGGGCTTCAAAATAATCAAAAATAAATCCAGAGGCCTTTAAAATATTTGGAAAAATCTAAAATTTTGCGAAAATTGAATCAAAGAACATAAAAGCAGTCTACGCAATATAAATCAAACCCAAACTGTCCTATCGAAACACTCATTAGATTACCTTCACACACAAGATCAAGTCTTAGATTATGAAACAAATTTCAAAAAACGCAACATTAAAGAAATGATTCACATAAGAAAAAAACAATCATAATACGATTAATTTTCGAACTGATACAGATAACCTTAGTAACATTTACAATAATATAATTACATCAAACTGAATCCAAATTTTTACCATCATAAAAATAAACATTAAAGCACCTAATAATTTAATATATGCTTTCCCAAAACCCTTTCGGTAACCACCATTGTAAAAAATGTAAACAAACCCAATACCCAAAATGTAAATAATTGTTAAATATGCATACCTTTTATTTTATTGTATTTAAATAATAGCCTAATTTACTGCTAAATGGTATAAATAAATTAGTTCAGGTCCCAATCGTTAAAAACTCAACAACAAATAAAAAGACAAAATATAACCAAATTTAGTGTGTGAGAACTGTACAAGGTAATGTATGTTCATTTATATATTTTTTCATTTCATTCTATACATAACTAATATTAGCCTAAAATAAGAAATGTGTCACTAACACCGTCAAAAATATTGCTTCTTTCTATTTTATTTATACGCCTTTTTTTCTTTATTAACAAATAGTTCTGACGATGGTTTAGTATAATAAACCGAAACGTTAACCTAATACTGGAATTTCATTTCCAAGTGACCGAAACCCAAAAACTAACTGCCCATAATTCGAAAAGGCGGTCAAGAAAACAAAACTGTTTTTATTTAATACAATTCAATTCATTTTGACATAAAGAACTTGAAGGCAATATTAAAAATAATATGGATTTCAATTTCTTACCAAACAATATATTCGGTAAGTGAAATAATTATTTTTTATTTATACTTAGTCATTGATATTATACTTATCTCTCACTCAAAAGTATTAGAACTGCAAAATCCAAACTAATAATGAAGAGAGGGTATCGTTTAACTGGTTAGCAAAATATTCTTATTTTTGCGAACAGAAAAATGTAATCGGTCGGCAAAAATGGCTAGTTGGTCAGCAACTTATGGACAGCAAACATTTCTGAATCGTGACAGTGCCCTGGGAAAACAAGTGAAAACCCGCCCCCGCTACACCTTTTGTAATCGATTTCCTTCTGTATTCGGCAAAAGAAAACATAAGAAAGTTACATAAATTGACAGTGCCCTGGGACCTCTGAAGTAAACTGCTTCTAGACATGTTTGTTTCTACTGACCAATTGTAAACTCTTGCTGACCAAGTAATCATTTCGCAGCTGGACTGTTAATAACGGCAAACCATTTAATTACTTCTCATGAAGAAATCACCTAATGAAAGCGACTTCTTCGGTTCCTTACCACTTGCCTATCTTGAACACAATTCCGGCTGGCGATTTAAATTTTAAACCCCCAAAAATTAAAGAGCGGATAGACAAGGATTAAAATTATTAGGTTCAATACGTGTTCCAAGTTGCAAAGGCTGGGCGATTACGAAATATCATATTCGATTTAAAATTATGAAAAATAATCGAAAAAGCGATTAATCGATATTCGAAATGTCGAATAATCAAAAAAGCGATTAATTGAAATTTGGGTTAATCGAACAATCGAAATTTGGATTATTCGATTTTTATCATTTTTATGTCCTTTATCCATTTGTTTTACCCACCCCAATCTAAAAGGGAGTACCTGTTGCAGCCCCCTCCTATAACTGCATCAGTCGTAATCCAAATCGAAATATATTTTTATGTTTTCCACCGACCTCCTCATCAAATTGTCTAAACACAAACACAGAAACGAAAATTTTGGGACCATTTCTAATTTTACATTTTATATTTCCCTCGTAAACACAGCGAAATTTCTCATCACATCGCTTTCCTCGCCAATAAATAATTTCTACTGATCTACCTCTATTTTAGCACCCCTATTTTCCAAGGGTGGTGCGATTTATCGACGTTCGGAACAGATATGGCCGATTAAATTTGGAAAAGTAGCCGATAATCGCCCGAAAATCCCCGGCAAATTTAGTGGACTGTAATTCAAATAAGTAAAACGTTAGTGAATTTAGATCGAAAAGGTATTAGGTTGAATTAGGGCTATTTTATTACCTTTATAAAGTTAGAAGGAATGATTTATATCGGACGGACATACAGGGGCAATGCACGATAGTAGGCCGTTATTTTAGTCATGCTGCAGAAAATAATTTTATTTACTACCATGCGTGTAATAATGACATTTCATCTATCTTTGAAAGGTGGACAGTTGACGTTTTTTTAATTTTGCTTCCCACCCGGGTGGAAAGTAAATTATTTTTTTTTAATTTAAAAAAAATCGATATACGAACATACTTTTTTAAAAATGTTAATAGCTTTGCGTGTTTAGATATGTCTAGTTTTTCCCTAATTGATAGAGTGGTCCTCAGCATTGAATATTGTGACCAAATCGTTGATATCTTCTTTCTCTTGGCATTTTCACTGACATAAGATAGTATCGCCGACTCAGAACCAGGATTTTGAACTTTGTTTCCCGTACATCATTCTTTGAAACAGTTATATGCCTTGTCATATCTCGGGCGGTTTTAGTTGGCAGAAGATCTTCTTCTACTATTTTTGCTGCTTCTAGAATTTCTGGTGGAGTAGCAGCAAAATCAAATTTCTCATCTGATTTTTCTGTTGTTAAAATAATATATTGTTTAGTGACATGGAAACCATAATCAAAAAATGATATTTGCCACCTGCGGTTATTTGAAATTTCTGTCTAATTTTTCAATGGAAAAGTCAAAATGATATTTATCTTTTATTAAATAATTTTAATTCAAAATAATAAGGAGTAGATGTTAGATGTGGTTGTGAATAAAATAGTATACAAACCTCGGTGGAAAGTTTCATTACTGTCTCAAGATTTAGTTAACCTCGACGCTTCGCGCCTCGGTTAACTACCGACTCTCTCGACAGGAATGAAACACTTTCCAACTCGGTACATAATATACTATTTTTATACTACCTTACTAGAAAACGTCATGTTCGACCCCGAAATAAGGAAGGAAAATGGTTTTTTTCCTGCCGGGGAGGAAATATTTTTTTCTGTAAGTTGTAAGTTTCTTAAGACTTTTAATAAGCAAGAGTTTTCTGCATATGGTGTCGTACCTCGATGGGACATTATCGAACCATATACAGGTGCGGTAAATCACTATTACATACAGCCTAACGGACAGAAAAGAGAGGGTAATATACCAGCCATTGATTTGAAATAAACATGAGCCTGGTATTTCTATTTGCTTTGTACACGTCAATGTCCTGTTATTACGAAAATAAACACAACAGAAAAGAGATGGGGATTTTGATTTTATCATTTTAAGTTTGGCCCAAAAAGAGTACATGACACCTACCATTACTTTTTTGATAGCACTAACAATTATGGGGATACCCTATAGAAGTATCGAAAATGGGACACCCTGTACAGGGGAGCCAATATTCAGCAACTTCAAAAAATTACATGGGATTTCCTGTGTTCAATTTAACTATGTATCTCCCGGTATACAAGAAGCTTATCTTATCAAAAATATACGCTGTCATTCAATTTTCACCAATCCCTTGTACATACTTTTCCCTTCGCCTGCCACAAAATATTTAATATCTTTTTTCGTATCTCTTCTTCGATTTTAAGGGAAGTAAGATCGATGACGCCTCTAGAGCGGCATTTAAAATATGTTTCAAGTTATTTTCTGGATTATTTTGAAAACTAAGATGTCGTTGAAAATTCGTTGGCAAAAATTACGCTTATTGATTTTGTTTAATATTGCATTTTTTAGATTTTTAAATTCGGAATATTAAAATCAGAATAATTGATGGAAGTAGTCAAAATTTAAATAAATTCTATTACTATATTAGTAATATACTAAGTTAAATTTTTATTTATTTGCTCGAATTTAAAAAAACAATCAAAATTCTCTCTCAAAAGAATTATTTTTTATAAATATTTTTTTGTGAGCAATTATACGGAAGCTATCACTACCCCACGTACTGTCACGCCATACATCCATTCTCACTTAACAGGTCGGTAGGTTAGCAGTGATGTCAGATCGCGTCAGATGTGTTTGTTTACGAATTTTAAAGGTTAAGGTATTTCTGATTTAATAATAAATTAAGGTATTAAATTTACCAATTAGAACAATGATTGTTGTGATGTCGTTTTAAATTTGTGTGATATTACAATTTTTTGTATTGTAAAACAATTATCACCGCCATTTATGGAAATATTTGTTCACAATCGTATGGGAGGGTCTTAAAATTATAATATATTTTTCTAAGGAGTTTGGGTTTACATATCTTGCCAGTGCCTACCACATGGTTTTATGAATTTGACATAATGTGACTTTCTCGCATATTAATTAAAAGCGCAATTTATGGTTATTTTTTTTTCCAATTTGTTTTCAATTCAGGATTCGACCACTGACGCATTTTGAGAGCGTATAACTAACCGACCACATTGAATGTGTTCATCTATCGCCAGTGCCTACCACATGGTTTTATGAATTCGACTTAAGGTGGTTTCCTCGCAAATTAATTAGAAGCGGCATTTATGGTTATTAACTTTGGTTTTGTTCGGATGATGATGACTGAAAAATAAGAATTATTATGTTAATTATTTATTTTCTAGGAAAAACTATTCGATGGCCGCCCCAGCGGTATATTTTTTAATTCAATTGTAAAAGAGGAATTTATTTGCAAATTTCTGATGTTCATTCGAAATCTTGAGAAATTCTCATTCAAGGTAATACGTTGAAGAGCACCAGAACTAGAAAATGTTATTTTTTCAATGAAAATAAAACAGAAGCAATTGAATTGAAGAAGCGCACCAGCGACCTTTAAACAAACATGGAAGCATTGAACCAATCCCTCCAAATGTTGTCCCATGTTCAAAGAGCAAATACACATCGGCAATAAACTTTCCAACATTTACATTTATTTCGTTTAAAAAACGCGAATCGTATTTCTGTTAATAAATATAATGAGGACTGGCAGCTGTTAAACGCATATTACTATACTATGTTGGTTATGTCATGTCCTATTAATTATAAATTTGGTAAAAAAAGTTTATTTTAAATAAATAAAGGACTAAACGCTTAAAAGAACACTTGTTTATCACCATTTTTATTGTTTTCCTGAGGACGGTACTATAATAAGGGCCAATAAACCAGTAGCACCTGCTCAGTCGGCCTTGTGTCCTCTCGTGAGAGATCCAGAACTCCAAAAAGTAAGGCAGAGTTACCAGGATCAAGATTGCAGCAGTGGAACCTATTAGAAGACGATGTCTCTATAAGTGTTTTGGCCTAGCACCATTTTTTGACATGAAAAATAACTTGGGTTACTGCAATAACATTGGCGGTTTATTGGCGGCATTAAATATAAACAATAAACCAGTGGAGTGGAGATTGTTTATAGATAGTTCAACATTGAGTTTAAAGGCAGTACTATTGCATATAGGCAAAATTCTTCCGTCTATTCCTTTCGGATATTATATAGTTCAGATGAAAGAATCATACGACAATATGAAGATCGTATTGACAACCATAAAATATGATGAGCACCAATGGCAGATATGTGGTGACTTAAAGGTTGTTGCACTGTTACTTGGGTTGCAGCTAGGCTACACCAAGTTTTGTTGTTTTTTATGTGAATGGGACAGTCGGACAAGGTCACTTCATTACACAAATCAATCCTGGCGCGTTCGAGAATAATTAGATCCAGGGCAAAAGAATGTACAACATATGCCATTGGTAGACTCCAAAAAGATTTTGTTACCACCTCTGCAAATCAAATTGGCCCTAATGAAAAACTTTGTTAAGGCACTGAATAGACATGGGCCAGCATTTTCCGAGGCTAAGTGAAGCAAAAATTAAAGAAGGCAATTTTATTGGGCCACAGATTCGAAATATTCTGAAAGACGAACTGAATAGACATGGGCCAGCATTTTCCGAGGCTAAGTGAAGCAAAAATTTAAGAAAGCAATTTTATTGGGCCACAGATTCGAAATATTCTGAAAGACGAACTGAATAGACATGGGCCAGCATTTTCCGAGGCTAAGTGAAGCAAAAATTAAAGAAGGCAATTTTATTGGGCCACAGATTCGAAATATTCTGAAAGACGAACTGAATAGACATGGGCCAGCATTTTCTGAGGCTAAGTGAAGCAAAAATTAAAGAAGGCAATTTTATTGGGCCACAGATTCGAAATATTCTGAAAGACGAACTGAATAGACATGGGCCAGCATTTTCCGAGGCTAAGTGAAGCAAAAATTTAAGAAAGCAATTTTATTGGGCCACAGATTCGAAATATTCTGAAAGACGAACTGAATAGACATGGGCCAGCATTTTCCGAGGCTAAGTGAAGCAAAAATTAAAGAAGGCAATTTTATTGGGCCACAGATTCGAAATATTCTGAAAGACGAACTGAATAGACATGGGCCAGCATTTTCCGAGGCTAAGTGAAGCAAAAATTAAAGAAGGCAATTTTATTGGGCCACAGATTCGAAATATTCTGAAAGACGAACACTTTAACAGCACTCTAACAGATATTGAAAAAAATGCTTGGAATGACTTTCGTCTCGTGGTTAATAATTTCTTGGGAGAGCATAAAAAAGCTGACAATTTACGTTACTCTTGTTGAAAATATGCTGTCGTCGAATCAATAAATGGGTTGCAATATGTCTCTAAAGATCCATTTCCTACACTGCTAACTGAACTTTTTCCTGACAACTGCGGAGCTGTAAGTGATGAGCACGGCGAATGCTTCCATCAGGATATATCAACAATGGAGAACAGGTACCAGGGAAGCTGGAATGCTTCCATGGCTGTCAACTACTGTTTGACTCTTGTTAGAGATGCTCTAGAAACAATTCACAAAAGAATAGCCAAACGACAGCGCATTTAATGACTCTAAAAGTGTAAAATATCTTATGATTTTGTTAAAAATAAAATAAAAAACTTTTTTTTGAAAACGGCAACTAAGTTTTTAATTTCGTTATCATTTTTGTATTCGGCATCCCAAAATTAACAAGAAAAATGCATTTTGATAAAATATACAACCAATAACCTAAAATTTGTTGTCTAGTGTTATTATCAAAACCGGGTCAAATTGAAAGAACTAAACAGGATCGGTCTTAACAAAGTAACAGATTTTTCGACATCTAAAAGAAAAAAAGTCATCACTTGATTTGGGCCCCCCACCAGATTTAAAACGGCATGCCTAATAAGGAAAAATATATACAATCGAAACTAAAAAAAAGATCATACATTGTTCCGTGAACATTACAAATAATTATTACGGAGAACCTTAATCTATTACGAAATTTGGATCCAATATATTACGAAAAAGACACGCTGCTGGCAACGCTGGTTCCCAACCACGATACTGCTCCCCCAATGGCTTGATAGCCCTTGATTTCTTGCATGCAGTATGACTTACCGATTGGGGAGTGCGTACAGCGTACCATCCCCCGTACTTCACGAGGTATCCAATCTCATCCGGGTTGGTTAACGACTTGAATGAGGTAGGAATGTCAAAATTATAAATTACAATAAGTATTGAATGTATAGTATCGACATCTAGCAGGAATCTACTCGAATACGGAAGTGAACCTTGTGCACGAACAAACTCGAACATTTCACCAGGTTGCTTACAAATCCGCTTTAAAGCCGTGGTTTAAATACGACGACGTTAGATTGTTGGTTGGAATGTGGAAACACAATTTTTCAAATTAATTAATTTTTTAAAAATATTCGACCAAATATCGAACTTCTTTTATAAAATAAAGTTTTATAGATTATCTTGCTGAATTCTAAAGTGGGTGATTGAAATCAGGTTACAGACTTCTTCGAAATGAATTTCCCGAGAGAGAATTTAATTTATTTGATATTCAGAACTCCATCTTTCCTAATAATTTCTTTAAAATAAAATGTGCCTTCCCTTAAATTCTTCTTACAATAATTAATAACTTTAATTGGAAAATAAAGCCAGCATTCAAATCCAGAACAAAAGTAATTTAAATAAAATGACACGGCCTTTCCACAATCAGGACAATATTAAATCCACCACAATACGTCTCTCCAAAATGTTACTCGATGTTTAAAATGACATAATATGCATATTGAAAATAAAGTTTTGGTCATTTACATTTATTTTGTTGTTTGTCAACTGCAACCTGAAATTTGCTCGTGTAAATTAAATACTTTGCAGGAGGCAGATAATGATTTTATTTTAGTATTATTGAAATAATCAATTTGTCAGCTAAAATTTTATTTGATGGAAGACTGAGTAACCTTTTTAAATATGAGTTATTTCTTATAAAAGGAATAAAAAGAGATAATAGCCTTATCTTCCACAAAAATTTAATTTTATAGGTTTACCGGTTTCGAACACCCGAGTGGTTTTTTCTTCTTCAGAACCTGTACAAAAAGGTATAATATCAGAAAGAAAAACACAGTTTGCGCAGGTTTGTACAGACGAGTCTATATCTTATCAGATAACATGTAACAGGTGGTGACATCTGTTGCATTTGCAAAGAAACAGTTAAATCTAAGGTTGTTATCGATAAATCTTTGCATTGTACAATTTTTAACATCTAGTTTGGAGTACGTCACAGTTATATGTATCAATCTTCAACGCGTTATGTAAAATTTGTAAGTACAGTGAAACCTCTCTTAGGCGGACACCTACGGGACCGCCTAATAGAGGTTATTAGGTAATATGTAATATGTAATATGTAAATGCAAAATTATTACTATGTATATGCATGTACAAATAAACATAACATAACAAAAATACACTAGTTTTAGTTAGGATGTATTACTAAAAAAATCTAATAACGTAGTTTGACGTGCTTGCGTTTTATACTTGTAATCTAGAAAATGTAATTCCAAGTCTGATAGCAATTCCATGGCTGTAGAGTCACCTCTATTCTTTGCATACTCTTATAATTCATTTACCATACTAATGACTTGTTGATATATAAATATATAAAATAAAGCAAAAAATTATTGATGTCAGAGTACTGTACATTTATCTAGATTTCAAATAAAGCAAAAATACATTGACGTCAGAGTACTGTACATTTATCTAGATTTCAAATAAAGCAATAGTACATTGATTTCAGAGTACTGTACTGTTATCTAGATTTCACTACAAAATTTTCTATGTACAGATTGAACATTAACCTGTATTTTTACGGTGCAACGGTAGCGACATTTGCTGCAAAAATATAAAATTACCTTAGTAATTTTATTGCCCACCAAAATCACCAAAATATTACCTACAATTGCTTTAAAATTATCTCATTTAATTTTGTGTGTTGTCACGTTTCACACAAAAAACTATTTCGTATTTATGTTCAGTTTTTATAGCTTTTTCCATTATTTTTTCATAAAATTCCGTTTATTACCCGAAGCAGTGAGTATCAATGGAAATGAACCTTTTAATATTTAAATTCATTCCATTTTGAAAAGGCAATTATATTTCTGTATATACTAACGTTGTGGATTGCCGACTGTCAGATACCAACGACAAAGGAACGGGTCATCTAAATGAAATTAGTATTCTGCAGGTAATAACGATTGAATGAAATTGAAAGTGATATGAGAATGGGAAGTGAATTCCGGGATCTATGTCGCTCTGTTGCGAATATTACGAATGCTAAATGAGTGCTTTAGTTATTGGTGAACTGCACAGAGTAAATTTTGAATTATTTTTTGTTTCCCCGAAAATAAAAAATAATGTAACGTGAAGCTTAGGTGCATATACAGGGTGTCCCATTTTCGATACTTTTATAGGATATATCCCTAACTGTTAGTGCTATCAAAAAAGTAGGTGTAGGTGAAAATGAAAACTTTCGTTCGCTTAAGAGATACGGGGGAAAATCAAAAAATTGATAATTTCCATATTAACCTATATTATCTTAGTTAAAAGAGATACAGAAAAATGTTTTTTACAAAAGTTTCTTTATAATGATTTTTGAATAATCTGCTGTATTTAGAATAAGTATACGGGGCCAGGTAAAAAAGTTATAGGACCTAATCCCATTTTTATAAATGGAGCACCCTGTATATTTTAATCTAAGAAAGTTGCATTTTAAATTCTATTTTCAAATATATAACGCAGCATGGATAATGGAAAATGACTACATATATCAACATTTTGAAAAATTTGATATATCTATCATCCATGGTGTGTTATAAATTTTAAAATAGAGTTTAAAATGCTATATTTTTAGAATAAAATATACAGGGTGTTCCATTTAAAAAAAATGAGGTTAGGTCCGATATCTTTCTTACCTGACCCTGTATACTTATTCTGATAATGGCAGATTATTCAACAATCATTACAAATTAACTTCTGTATAAAACATTTTTCTGTATCTCTTTTAACTAAGAAAATATAGGGTAATATAGAAATTGTCAATTTTTTCATTTTCCCCCGTATCTCTTAAGCGCGCGAAAATTCTCGAATTTTGATTTTACCATTTTAAGATGACACCTACATTACTTTTTTTGATAGCACTAACAATAACGGAGATTCCCTATAAAAGTGTCGAAAATGGGAGACCCTGTACACTAATATACAGTGTGTGTATATAGTCTGAAAACGGCTCAATAACTTTTGACCACCTAATTTGTTTTACAAAATTTGGGTGTGGCCAATAGGGGAAGATAAACTACTTTTTGTCGAAAGAATAACAGTACTAACTGTCAAAATGGCTGATGGGCGCCATCTTGGTAAATGAAATTAAATAGGAAGAGGGATCTTGCGATTCAGCATTTTGAAGGTACTATCAAGTACTTTATGAGACTATTCCTTCGCTATTCGTAATGAAAACAAAATGGTGGCGTCTTAAAAATTGCATAGTTATTATTTTCTTATTATCCTTGATTTCATTTACCGTCTTAGAAAAATAATTACAACTTGGCGTAGTGTAGTAGGAATCAGCGAGCTACACTGTCTTGCATATTTCAGGGTGCTCAAATTCAAAATGACAGATGGTTGCCATCTTGATAAAAAAAAAATGGATAGGGAGTGAGGTCTTGCGATACATCATTTTAAAGGTCGTATCGAGTTATTTACGATCCCGGAATATTGTATATATTTATAATATTTACTAATTTTTCTTTTGCTATTTTAGTTTAGATTTTACAATTTGGCATAAGGCAGTGAGTATTGTCCGTATTGCGTAGCTACAGGGAGGGCAGCGGAGTCGGATCTCGTATCTGTATAATTCATGATCGCGGTACACGGCGCGTGCATGGGACGGCTTGCTGTGTGGCTTGGTTGTCTATAACAACTCATCATCAGCTATGTCCCCATATTGCATTATTATTGATACACTTGCTATGTTGACTGAAAACGGTTTTGCTAAAAAATGCGTGTGTAAAAAATCAGTTCATCATCATATTTTTCGCCCATTTTCCGAGCCATAATACACGATTTTTGCTTGAAAACGGAAGAGGCGCGATAACTCGAACAGCGTTAAAAAAATGACATACCTAAGATCCAACACTGCGCTTGCGCATCGATAAAAATGTCCGTTCTCAATTTTTTCCGGTCACAAATAACGAAAAATAACATCCGACAAGTAAAACGGACGAGGCGTGATAAGTTGAATTCTCCGCTGTTTTCATCTCCTCAAAAACATCACTCTGAGCCAAAAAATGAAGAGAACGGATGAGGCGCGATAACTATTACGACTATTTTTCTTTACATACGTACTATGTAAAGATGATTCTCAATGATTTCGCAACGTTGCCAATGTCCGTTCTTGTTAATTTCCTTCTCAAGTCCTTATTAAATCACCAAAAAACTTTAGGTCGTGATCAGTCTGAAATCCTGGTAACGGTTTGTAATTGAAGATTAGATTTTGTTTTATTTCATAGAAACACTAGCGATTTTTTGTTCATTGTACTTTAAAAATTATACCTTCCTGGCATAATATTATAATAAACATTTATAGGTCATATTTTTTTAAACGGAACACCCTTTTAATATAACATTAAGTGTAATATTAGACCAGTATCAAACAGAACAAACCCGAGCAAACACCCTGCCTTTTAATATAACATTAAGTGTAAAATCACATTATTTATCTAATTGCATATAGAACATACATGTTTCTATATTAAGTAGTTTTTTAAAAAATCGCATTCTTTATAGCGAGTAACAGTATTTCAAACAAATATCTTTTTTAGTTCCCGAGATCTTTTAATAGCCACTCACCGTGAATGGCCCTGTATGAATCAAACAGGAATGGTTTTACGTAATAATGGGACAACCAAGCATTTTTCTTTAATTTTATTAATTTCCCAATATTTCTTTAATTTTATTAATTTCCCAAAAAATCAAATTTACCAAATTTAACGAATTAAATTTTTTGAACAAAAATAAAATTTCGCGCCATTATTAAACTTTAGAATCTACAATTTCTTAAAATATAATACGCCCAAAATCTATGGTCTTAGATTAAACCGAATTCTTTTGCATGCTTGAAATGCAGTAGCTATATCTCTGGGCATTTCCATCTGAATAGTTGCAAGTAGAAAAATGTATCGAATTTAATAACGTTCTACTTTCATAAAGTTATTATAAAAATTGTTCGTGAATTTACAGTAGGCATTCTAAATAGTAGTCACAAAAGTTACGAACAAACCCGAACAAAAGTTATTTGTAAAATAGAGAGGTGTCTATTATTGGGAGAGAGCCAAGAATAAATTTATCGTTTTTGTTGGGCGCTATAGAAAGGTAAAAATGTCGATTTTTGTCAGTATTCTGCACATTTGGCAGCGAACAGTCTTTTAATATCATCAGGTCAGTATCAGCTGACTCACAGCAAATCAAATTTATGTTGTTGTATCTTCTGCTAGATTATTGTAGTAGTCATCCTGGTGAGCCTTTAAAACTCCTCATTTTTAAATATTTGGATGCGTCCAAGGTCTATCTTTTTATTAATTGTGCCGAAATGCATATTGGTGTGCAAAGCTCGACAGCGACCAATGTTCGATTGTCTTGCTCAATCTTAAAGCGAAATTTAATTGAGTTTCGGGCTGTGTGAAGTTTACAAATTGACACCTTGTATAATAAAATGGAACTAACTATAAGTTAATGAACTTTATTCTAAGCTAACTGAAAAAATAAAAAACAAAGATTAATTTGGAAATTACACAGGGTGTCCCAGAATATGTGGGCAATCTCCCGGGTTCAGATAGAACACTTAAAAATAACAGGAGAAGTTCATATACATATTTCTTCCTACGGCCCCCCCCTACGGAGATACGGGCTCATAACGGACGTCTCTGGAAATCGTTGATTATTAAATAATTTTTTAAGTACTCGGTGTAATTTAATAATTTTTTAGTATAATGTTTACTAGATGAGTCTCCTTAAAAGTCGCCCTTTTAAACACATTTGGTTTATTTACTTTGACAGGGACGGACTATTTTTTTTACACCCTATATGATGAAGGAACGACAATAATATTTCTTTTGGATACTCTAAACCTTAAGCTGAAAAAAAGGTACTCTTGATCAATGTCGATAAAATTAAGTGTTTTCGAAAAAAAATATATTTTTGTTCAATATGATTTATATTCAGTATACATAAATTCCATTACTAAGTTAGTAACTAATAAGACAAAGGAGAAAAACCGCAAATTTCAAGACACTACCATAAACTGACACTGGCATAAATATTCTTATTATATGAGGGAATTTTATGAACATAAAACAACTACCAATGCAAAAACCATATTGAACAAAAAAATTTTTTTTCGAAAACAGTTCATTTTATCGACATTGATCAAGAGTACCCTTTTTTCAGCTTAAGGTTTAGAGTATCCAAAAATAAATATTATTGTCGTTCCTTCATCACAGGGTGTAAAAAAAGCATTTTTGTGTTACGTTTAGTCTGTCCCTGTCAAAAATTATTTAAAAATCAACGATTTCCAGGGACGTCCGTTATGGGCCCATATTTCCGAAGGGTTGGCCGTAGGAAGAAAAATGTATATGAATTTCTCCTATTATTGTTAATAGTGTTCTATCGGAACCCGGGAGATTGCCCACTTATTCTGGGACACCCTGTATATAACACAGTAAATCTTAAGCTTTTCTTTAGAATTAAATAGTGCATTTTTTATTAGGATCAGTTCAAAAAATAAAGTGTCAAAAAAAATTACCCTTTTATTCTTTTAAGGGAAACATTTCCATCAAAATCAAGATTAACTTATCGATTACGTGTCCATTGCAGATTGAACATTAACCTGTATTTTTACGGTGCAACGGTAGCGACATTTGCTGCAAAAATATAAAATTACCTTAGTAATTTTATTGCCCACCAAAATCACCAAAATATTACCTACAATTGCTTTAAAATTATCTCATTTAATTTTGTGTGTTGTCACGTTTCACACAAAAAACTATTTCGTATTTATGTTCAGTTTTTATAGCTTTTTCCATTATTTTTTCATAAAATTCCGTTTATTACCCGAAGCAGTGAGTATCAATGGAAATGAACCTTTTAATATTTAAATTCATTCCATTTTGAAAAGGCAATTATATTTCTGTATATACTAACGTTGTGGATTGCCGACTGTCAGATACCAACGACAAAGGAACGGGTCATCTAAATGAAATTAGTATTCTGCAGGTAATAACGATTGAATGAAATTGAAAGTGATATGAGAATGGGAAGTGAATTCCGGGATCTATGTCGCTCTGTTGCGAATATTACGAATGCTAAATGAGTGCTTTAGTTATTGGTGAACTGCACAGAGTAAATTTTGAATTATTTTTTGTTTCCCCGAAAATAAAAAATAATGTAACGTGAAGCTTAGGTGCATATACAGGGTGTCCCATTTTCGATACTTTTATAGGATATATCCCTAACTGTTAGTGCTATCAAAAAAGTAGGTGTAGGTGAAAATGAAAACTTTCGTTCGCTTAAGAGATACGGGGGAAAATCAAAAAATTGATAATTTCCATATTAACCTATATTATCTTAGTTAAAAGAGATACAGAAAAATGTTTTTTACAAAAGTTTCTTTATAATGATTTTTGAATAATCTGCCGTATTTAGAATAAGTATACGGGGCCAGGTAAAAAAGTTATAGGACCTAATCCCATTTTTATAAATGGAGCACCCTGTATATTTTAATCTAAGAAAGTTGCATTTTAAATTCTATTTTCAAATATATAACGCAGCATGGATAATGGAAAATGACTACATATATCAACATTTTGAAAAATTTGATATATCTATCATCCATGGTGTGTTATAAATTTTAAAATAGAGTTTAAAATGCTATATTTTTAGAATAAAATATACAGGGTGTTCCATTTAAAAAAAATGAGGTTAGGTCCGATATCTTTCTTACCTGACCCTGTATACTTATTCTGATAATGGCAGATTATTCAACAATCATTACAAATTAACTTCTGTATAAAACATTTTTCTGTATCTCTTTTAACTAAGAAAATATAGGGTAATATAGAAATTGTCAATTTTTTCATTTTCCCCCGTATCTCTTAAGCGCGCGAAAATTCTCGAATTTTGATTTTACCATTTTAAGATGACACCTACATTACTTTTTTTGATAGCACTAACAATAACGGAGATTCCCTATAAAAGTGTCGAAAATGGGAGACCCTGTACACTAATATACAGTGTGTGTATATAGTCTGAAAACGGCTCAATAACTTTTGACCACCTAATTTGTTTTACAAAATTTGGGTGTGGCCAATAGGGGAAGATAAACTACTTTTTGTCGAAAGAATAACAGTACTAACTGTCAAAATGGCTGATGGGCGCCATCTTGGTAAATGAAATTAAATAGGAAGAGGGATCTTGCGATTCAGCATTTTGAAGGTACTATCAAGTACTTTATGAGACTATTCCTTCGCTATTCGTAATGAAAACAAAATGGTGGCGTCTTAAAAATTGCATAGTTATTATTTTCTTATTATCCTTGATTTCATTTACCGTCTTAGAAAAATAATTACAACTTGGCGTAGTGTAGTAGGAATCAGCGAGCTACACTGTCTTGCATATTTCAGGGTGCTCAAATTCAAAATGACAGATGGTTGCCATCTTGATAAAAAAAAAATGGATAGGGAGTGAGGTCTTGCGATACATCATTTTAAAGGTCGTATCGAGTTATTTACGATCCCGGAATATTGTATATATTTATAATATTTACTAATTTTTCTTTTGCTATTTTAGTTTAGATTTTACAATTTGGCATAAGGCAGTGAGTATTGTCCGTATTGCGTAGCTACAGGGAGGGCAGCGGAGTCGGATCTCGTATCTGTATAATTCATGATCGCGGTACACGGCGCGTGCATGGGACGGCTTGCTGTGTGGCTTGGTTGTCTATAACAACTCATCATCAGCTATGTCCCCATATTGCATTATTATTGATACACTTGCTATGTTGACTGAAAACGGTTTTGCTAAAAAATGCGTGTGTAAAAAATCAGTTCATCATCATATTTTTCGCCCATTTTCCGAGCCATAATACACGATTTTTGCTTGAAAACGGAAGAGGCGCGATAACTCGAACAGCGTTAAAAAAATGACATACCTAAGATCCAACACTGCGCTTGCGCATCGATAAAAATGTCCGTTCTCAATTTTTTCCGGTCACAAATAACGAAAAATAACATCCGACAAGTAAAACGGACGAGGCGTGATAAGTTGAATTCTCCGCTGTTTTCATCTCCTCAAAAACATCACTCTGAGCCAAAAAATGAAGAGAACGGATGAGGCGCGATAACTATTACGACTATTTTTCTTTACATACGTACTATGTAAAGATGATTCTCAATGATTTCGCAACGTTGCCAATGTCCGTTCTTGTTAATTTCCTTCTCAAGTCCTTATTAAATCACCAAAAAACTTTAGGTCGTGATCAGTCTGAAATCCTGGTAACGGTTTGTAATTGAAGATTAGATTTTGTTTTATTTCATAGAAACACTAGCGATTTTTTGTTCATTGTACTTTAAAAATTATACCTTCCTGGCATAATATTATAATAAACATTTATAGGTCATATTTTTTTAAACGGAACACCCTTTTAATATAACATTAAGTGTAATATTAGACCAGTATCAAACAGAACAAACCCGAGCAAACACCCTGCCTTTTAATATAACATTAAGTGTAAAATCACATTATTTATCTAATTGCATATAGAACATACATGTTTCTATATTAAGTAGTTTTTTAAAAAATCGCATTCTTTATAGCGAGTAACAGTATTTCAAACAAATATCTTTTTTAGTTCCCGAGATCTTTTAATAGCCACTCACCGTGAATGGCCCTGTATGAATCAAACAGGAATGGTTTTACGTAATAATGGGACAACCAAGCATTTTTCTTTAATTTTATTAATTTCCCAATATTTCTTTAATTTTATTAATTTCCCAAAAAATCAAATTTACCAAATTTAACGAATTAAATTTTTTGAACAAAAATAAAATTTCGCGCCATTATTAAACTTTAGAATCTACAATTTCTTAAAATATAATACGCCCAAAATCTATGGTCTTAGATTAAACCGAATTCTTTTGCATGCTTGAAATGCAGTAGCTATATCTCTGGGCATTTCCATCTGAATAGTTGCAAGTAGAAAAATGTATCGAATTTAATAACGTTCTACTTTCATAAAGTTATTATAAAAATTGTTCGTGAATTTACAGTAGGCATTCTAAATAGTAGTCACAAAAGTTACGAACAAACCCGAACAAAAGTTATTTGTAAAATAGAGAGGTGTCTATTATTGGGAGAGAGCCAAGAATAAATTTATCGTTTTTGTTGGGCGCTATAGAAAGGTAAAAATGTCGATTTTTGTCAGTATTCTGCACATTTGGCAGCGAACAGTCTTTTAATATCATCAGGTCAGTATCAGCTGACTCACAGCAAATCAAATTTATGTTGTTGTATCTTCTGCTAGATTATTGTAGTAGTCATCCTGGTGAGCCTTTAAAACTCCTCATTTTTAAATATTTGGATGCGTCCAAGGTCTATCTTTTTATTAATTGTGCCGAAATGCATATTGGTGTGCAAAGCTCGACAGCGACCAATGTTCGATTGTCTTGCTCAATCTTAAAGCGAAATTTAATTGAGTTTCGGGCTGTGTGAAGTTTACAAATTGACACCTTGTATAATAAAATGGAACTAACTATAAGTTAATGAACTTTATTCTAAGCTAACTGAAAAAATAAAAAACAAAGATTAATTTGGAAATTACACAGGGTGTCCCAGAATATGTGGGCAATCTCCCGGGTTCAGATAGAACACTTAAAAATAACAGGAGAAGTTCATATACATATTTCTTCCTACGGCCCCCCCCTACGGAGATACGGGCTCATAACGGACGTCTCTGGAAATCGTTGATTATTAAATAATTTTTTAAGTACTCGGTGTAATTTAATAATTTTTTAGTATAATGTTTACTAGATGAGTCTCCTTAAAAGTCGCCCTTTTAAACACATTTGGTTTATTTACTTTGACAGGGACGGACTATTTTTTTTACACCCTATATGATGAAGGAACGACAATAATATTTCTTTTGGATACTCTAAACCTTAAGCTGAAAAAAAGGTACTCTTGATCAATGTCGATAAAATTAAGTGTTTTCGAAAAAAAATATATTTTTGTTCAATATGATTTATATTCAGTATACATAAATTCCATTACTAAGTTAGTAACTAATAAGACAAAGGAGAAAAACCGCAAATTTCAAGACACTACCATAAACTGACACTGGCATAAATATTCTTATTATATGAGGGAATTTTATGAACATAAAACAACTACCAATGCAAAAACCATATTGAACAAAAAAATTTTTTTTCGAAAACAGTTCATTTTATCGACATTGATCAAGAGTACCCTTTTTTCAGCTTAAGGTTTAGAGTATCCAAAAATAAATATTATTGTCGTTCCTTCATCACAGGGTGTAAAAAAAGCATTTTTGTGTTACGTTTAGTCTGTCCCTGTCAAAAATTATTTAAAAATCAACGATTTCCAGGGACGTCCGTTATGGGCCCATATTTCCGAAGGGTTGGCCGTAGGAAGAAAAATGTATATGAATTTCTCCTATTATTGTTAATAGTGTTCTATCGGAACCCGGGAGATTGCCCACTTATTCTGGGACACCCTGTATATAACACAGTAAATCTTAAGCTTTTCTTTAGAATTAAATAGTGCATTTTTTATTAGGATCAGTTCAAAAAATAAAGTGTCAAAAAAAATTACCCTTTTATTCTTTTAAGGGAAACATTTCCATCAAAATCAAGATTAACTTATCGATTACGTGTCCATTGCAGATTGAACATTAACCTGTATTTTTACGGTGCAACGGTAGCGACATTTGCTGCAAAAATATAAAATTACCTTAGTAATTTTATTGCCCACCAAAATCACCAAAATATTACCTACAATTGCTTTAAAATTATCTCATTTAATTTTGTGTGTTGTCACGTTTCACACAAAAAACTATTTCGTATTTATGTTCAGTTTTTATAGCTTTTTCCATTATTTTTTCATAAAATTCCGTTTATTACCCGAAGCAGTGAGTATCAATGGAAATGAACCTTTTAATATTTAAATTCATTCCATTTTGAAAAGGCAATTATATTTCTGTATATACTAACGTTGTGGATTGCCGACTGTCAGATACCAACGACAAAGGAACGGGTCATCTAAATGAAATTAGTATTCTGCAGGTAATAACGATTGAATGAAATTGAAAGTGATATGAGAATGGGAAGTGAATTCCGGGATCTATGTCGCTCTGTTGCGAATATTACGAATGCTAAATGAGTGCTTTAGTTATTGGTGAACTGCACAGAGTAAATTTTGAATTATTTTTTGTTTCCCCGAAAATAAAAAATAATGTAACGTGAAGCTTAGGTGCATATACAGGGTGTCCCATTTTCGATACTTTTATAGGATATATCCCTAACTGTTAGTGCTATCAAAAAAGTAGGTGTAGGTGAAAATGAAAACTTTCGTTCGCTTAAGAGATACGGGGGAAAATCAAAAAATTGATAATTTCCATATTAACCTATATTATCTTAGTTAAAAGAGATACAGAAAAATGTTTTTTACAAAAGTTTCTTTATAATGATTTTTGAATAATCTGCCGTATTTAGAATAAGTATACGGGGCCAGGTAAAAAAGTTATAGGACCTAATCCCATTTTTATAAATGGAGCACCCTGTATATTTTAATCTAAGAAAGTTGCATTTTAAATTCTATTTTCAAATATATAACGCAGCATGGATAATGGAAAATGACTACATATATCAACATTTTGAAAAATTTGATATATCTATCATCCATGGTGTGTTATAAATTTTAAAATAGAGTTTAAAATGCTATATTTTTAGAATAAAATATACAGGGTGTTCCATTTAAAAAAAATGAGGTTAGGTCCGATATCTTTCTTACCTGACCCTGTATACTTATTCTGATAATGGCAGATTATTCAACAATCATTACAAATTAACTTCTGTATAAAACATTTTTTTGTATCTCTTTTAACTAAGAAAATATAGGGTAATATAGAAATTGTCAATTTTTTCATTTTCCCCCGTATCTCTTAAGCGCGCGAAAATTCTCGAATTTTGATTTTACCATTTTAAGATGACACCTACATTACTTTTTTTGATAGCACTAACAATAACGGAGATTCCCTATAAAAGTGTCGAAAATGGGAGACCCTGTACACTAATATACAGTGTGTGTATATAGTCTGAAAACGGCTCAATAACTTTTGACCACCTAATTTGTTTTACAAAATTTGGGTGTGGCCAATAGGGGAAGATAAACTACTTTTTGTCGAAAGAATAACAGTACTAACTGTCAAAATGGCTGATGGGCGCCATCTTGGTAAATGAAATTAAATAGGAAGAGGGATCTTGCGATTCAGCATTTTGAAGGTACTATCAAGTACTTTATGAGACTATTTTCTTGTTAATTTCCTTCTCAAGTCCTTATTAAATCACCAAAAAACTTTAGGTCGTGATCAGTCTGAAATCCTGGTAACGGTTTGTAATTGAAGATTAGATTTTGTTTTATTTCATAGAAACACTAGCGATTTTTTGTTCATTGTACTTTAAAAATTATACCTTCCTGGCATAATATTATAATAAACATTTATAGGTCATATTTTTTTAAACGGAACACCCTTTTAATATAACATTAAGTGTAATATTAGACCAGTATCAAACAGAACAAACCCGAGCAAACACCCTGCCTTTTAATATAACATTAAGTGTAAAATCACATTATTTATCTAATTGCATATAGAACATACATGTTTCTATATTAAGTAGTTTTTTAAAAAATCGCATTCTTTATAGCGAGTAACAGTATTTCAAACAAATATCTTTTTTAGTTCCCGAGATCTTTTAATAGCCACTCACCGTGAATGGCCCTGTATGAATCAAACAGGAATGGTTTTACGTAATAATGGGACAACCAAGCATTTTTCTTTAATTTTATTAATTTCCCAATATTTCTTTAATTTTATTAATTTCCCAAAAAATCAAATTTACCAAATTTAACGAATTAAATTTTTTGAACAAAAATAAAATTTCGCGCCATTATTAAACTTTAGAATCTACAATTTCTTAAAATATAATACGCCCAAAATCTATGGTCTTAGATTAAACCGAATTCTTTTGCATGCTTGAAATGCAGTAGCTATATCTCTGGGCATTTCCATCTGAATAGTTGCAAGTAGAAAAATGTATCGAATTTAATAACGTTCTACTTTCATAAAGTTATTATAAAAATTGTTCGTGAATTTACAGTAGGCATTCTAAATAGTAGTCACAAAAGTTACGAACAAACCCGAACAAAAGTTATTTGTAAAATAGAGAGGTGTCTATTATTGGGAGAGAGCCAAGAATAAATTTATCGTTTTTGTTGGGCGCTATAGAAAGGTAAAAATGTCGATTTTTGTCAGTATTCTGCACATTTGGCAGCGAACAGTCTTTTAATATCATCAGGTCAGTATCAGCTGACTCACAGCAAATCAAATTTATGTTGTTGTATCTTCTGCTAGATTATTGTAGTAGTCATCCTGGTGAGCCTTTAAAACTCCTCATTTTTAAATATTTGGATGCGTCCAAGGTCTATCTTTTTATTAATTGTGCCGAAATGCATATTGGTGTGCAAAGCTCGACAGCGACCAATGTTCGACTGTCTTGCTCAATCTTAAAGCGAAATTTAATTGAGTTTCGGGCTGTGTGAAGTTTACAAATTGACACCTTGTATAATAAAATGGAACTAACTATAAGTTAATGAACTTTATTCTAAGCTAACTGAAAAAATAAAAAACAAAGATTAATTTGGAAATTACACAGGGTGTCCCAGAATATGTGGGCAATCTCCCGGGTTCAGATAGAACACTTAAAAATAACAGGAGAAGTTCATATACATATTTCTTCCTACGGCCCCCCCCTACGGAGATACGGGCTCATAACGGACGTCTCTGGAAATCGTTGATTATTAAATAATTTTTTAAGTACTCGGTGTAATTTAATAATTTTTTAGTATAATGTTTACTAGATGAGTCTCCTTAAAAGTCGCCCTTTTAAACACATTTGGTTTATTTACTTTGACAGGGACGGACTATTTTTTTTACACCCTATATGATGAAGGAACGACAATAATATTTCTTTTGGATACTCTAAACCTTAAGCTGAAAAAAAGGTACTCTTGATCAATGTCGATAAAATTAAGTGTTTTCGAAAAAAAATATATTTTTGTTCAATATGATTTATATTCAGTATACATAAATTCCATTACTAAGTTAGTAACTAATAAGACAAAGGAGAAAAACCGCAAATTTCAAGACACTACCATAAACTGACACTGGCATAAATATTCTTATTATATGAGGGAATTTTATGAACATAAAACAACTACCAATGCAAAAACCATATTGAACAAAAAAATTTTTTTTCGAAAACAGTTCATTTTATCGACATTGATCAAGAGTACCCTTTTTTCAGCTTAAGGTTTAGAGTATCCAAAAATAAATATTATTGTCGTTCCTTCATCACAGGGTGTAAAAAAAGCATTTTTGTGTTACGTTTAGTCTGTCCCTGTCAAAAATTATTTAAAAATCAACGATTTCCAGGGACGTCCGTTATGGGCCCATATTTCCGAAGGGTTGGCCGTAGGAAGAAAAATGTATATGAATTTCTCCTATTATTGTTAATAGTGTTCTATCGGAACCCGGGAGATTGCCCACTTATTCTGGGACACCCTGTATATAACACAGTAAATCTTAAGCTTTTCTTTAGAATTAAATAGTGCATTTTTTATTAGGATCAGTTCAAAAAATAAAGTGTCAAAAAAAATTACCCTTTTATTCTTTTAAGGGAAACATTTCCATCAAAATCAAGATTAACTTATCGATTACGTGTCCATTGCTATAACGAAAGAAGTCAATTTTAAATGATTTCTTAGAGTGGACATATCAGAAATGGCTAAATTAGACCAGTATCAAACCGGCTTATGTCTAAGAGAAGTAATTAAATGGTTTGCCGTCATTCGAGCTGCGAAATGATTACTTGGTATGCAAGATTTTACAATTGGTCAGTAGAAGAAAACATGTCTAGAAGCAGTTTACTACGGAGGTCCCAGGGCACTGTCAATTTATGTAACTTTCTTGTGTTTTCTTTCGCCGAATACAATCGGCTACAAAAGGTGTAGCGGCGGCGGGTTTTCACGTGTTTTTCCAGGGCACTGTTACGATTCAGAAATGTTTGCTGTCCATAAGTTGCTGACCAACTAGCCATTTTGGCTGACCGACTACATTTTTCTGTTCGCAAAAATAGGAATATATTGCTAACCAGTTAAATGATACTATGTCTAATACCAGAGAAAATATATATTTTAAATCCATTTATATTTTTATTTCAACTCATATACAGAATGTTATGGAAATGGTTCATTATATTTAAATGGACGCCTACATATTTTTCGATACAAATCGATCATCCAGGAACTAAGTTCTATATGCGGCGATGCCGTGAAGATTCATGTTGCGATGTTGGTAAACCACTGCGCGGGATCCGACCTTTCGTCGTTCGCTACCATGGTCTGGCGTGATCGACGTTTCCTCCGCGTCTCGTCTCGCTCGATATGGTTTAATCCAGCAGCGGGGCTTCAGTGCTGGTCGAGACGTAAAGGCGGCTGTATGTCGACTACGTTACCCTAAACATTGCTAATGTAAGATGCTCTTTCTCAATAAATATGGTATACGGTAAATGTTTTCGATTGTTATTATCTTAACAACCCGGATATAAAATCTAAACGTGTCGTCTCCTTTACTACCTTAAAGTTCTATTGTGACCATGTGCTTTGTTGTGCCTGTTGTTCTTCTCATTAGTTCGGGTTTATGAATTATTGATAGTTGATATAGGAAATAAGCAGTGTTCGTTCACATTTTAAGTATTTTTTGCAAGACAATGGAGTTTGGGTTTGTTCGGGTTTGTTGTTGCTTTACTTTCCATTATTGTTTAAATATCCATTCGAAAACGAGAGGCTAGCTCTAAATAATGCAAATATAAGCAAGAAGACTTGTAGGTTGAGTTAAGATGTTAATTCTCAGAATTGATAGTTGAAGGTTTGGCACACCCGAACAAACCCGAACAAACCCGTTCACAGAGATAAAAGGCAGCCACCAGCTAGAAACTCGTTCACTACCCGAGCATGCACAGAAGAAAACTTGCAACCGGTTGGACAGTTCTAGGAATGAACTTATTATTCAACATTATTTCCCGAAAAAGAAACAATTTTTGTTAAAAACATTTTCTAGGAGAACAAGAGTTTCCATTAGTGGCTGATATTCAGAGGAAGTAGGAAAGTGCCACTTCCTCGCCTTTGATGTGAATTACAGTGACACGTAACGATAGTGACATAGTGTGTGTGTTTAAGAATATTTTTGCTTGGCTCTTCCTCGATATTTTAAAAAAAGTATAAACATTTAAACTCAAAAACCCGATACTCAATAAAATTATTTTCTCCATTCTTCTATCATAAAGAGCGTTAAGAATACTAGTAGTTTTCTAGTTTGGACAATTCTGTAATTCTTAAATCATTATAAAGTTATTATTATAATGGTTGATTTAATTTGGATAACCCTGTATATCACACGACGTGGCCTTAATATATTCTTTTATGTCAATATTGGTAAAATTGTGCGCAAAACACTTCATCATAAAGTTTCCTCATTATGCTGCCTTCTATTCAGATATCATTTTACGATTCAGCACAGCCGGATGAAATACAGCCGTTTGAGTAAACTTGCGCCACGGTTACTCATTATTTTAAAAGCAAGCGGAACTTGGCTATGACTGAGGAGAACGGATCCCCCAAGTACACAGGTATTGCTTTTGTTGAAAATAAGGCTATTCTCTCAGTGGTGGTCCTCTCTGACATAAACTTATGCATGATTATTGTCTTTTATTTTGTACATTTAAACGCGAATATTTTTTTCAAATAAAAAAAATGTTTTCAACGCGGCGAAACAACGAAAAATATGTTATAATATGGATTCGCACCCAAACATACTCTTCGACTAGTGGATTTCATCGAAAGGAGAGCCATTCGTCTGATTGGATACCACGACTTGACCAGGAACCTGGACAGCCTAAAATATCGAAAGCAAGTTGGTGATTTGACCCTCTTTTACAGATATATTAATGGCAAATGTCCAAGTGACATTGCCCACTTCATTCCACCTAGTGCGAAGAATAGTAGAAATACACGACGGACCACTGCCGCCCATCTACAGGGTGTTATGGAAATGACGTATTATATTTAAACCGGCAATTCCTCAGATAAAGACAAATTGAAGAAAAATACCCATAAATGGCGCTTTCAATTCATTCAGTGGTAAAAGTGACCTGACGTTAAACCAGAAAAACACCTGTATGGCACTGCAATACATGTAAGCAATCAAGAAATTCTGGCCGGTGTTGTCATATGTACACATTAAACTCTTTAGACAAAATAAAATAATTTAAACATTTTTCCATTCTGTAATACCTTTTTGTACAATTAATTGAATAACATTTACGACGGACTATGTTTTAAACAACCCGAAAAAACATATGGAATAGTATTAAATAAGATTTAAATAGGCACGTACGTCACTAGGTCAAATGCCAATGACCTCTTGGCGCTTTACATCGGTGAGCGAAATAGTTTCATATAGCGCCGCACGCTTGCGGTTTGTTAGTTGAAGATCAACCAGCGGCCGGATACGTTGTATCTCGTCGATCACCAACACACTCTCAGCAATCCGGTCTGTTTTTTCGGTTTACGCCTGTATCTTGCCCGTCCATAAATAATCTTTGAATATTGTTTTTATTGACGCGTTTCTTCTGGACGTAAAATTTCTCGCGTGTAATAAAATCTAATAATCTGTATTATTGTATTTTCAAAAGCTAACTATCGGTTCTGTTTCACTATTACCGTGTGTACATAAAGTGTTTCCAGGAGTGTTCCCATGAAAAAGAAAAAAAAACTGATTGTGTGCCTGGATTTCCTCGCTCTTTAGGTATAAGGATAAATACAAGTAGGTAGAAAATAATTTATTTTTATAATTTTATATGGAATTCCAGTTTTACATTAAGTTTGGCAACATTGAAATTGGCTCTGGGTGAAATGTTGTACAGTAGCGCGGACTGACCTGTGAATAGGAGTGTTTTTTACCCCACTTTTAAAACGGTCGATTACGACAAAAATACATGTAGCGCTTCCCTAGGACACCCAGGGAGCCACCGATTTAAATATAATACGTCATTTCCATAACACCCTGTATATGGGGTTCAGCTAGTCCTCGATCTTCATTATTTAAGAATTCCTTCATCTGGAAGACGTCATCCTTGAGGACGACCTTCCTGATGTCGTGGTTCCCAACGAATATAATCTCCAACGATTCTAAACCAACGTGAATCGCTTTATTCGCACACGCACTACTTCCACAGCCCTTCAAGCAGGGGTTCCCAACAAGTGCGACGCGACGCCCCGGGGCGCCGTGGATAGTAACCTAGGGCGCCGTAAGCTGTGAGCGCTTTTCTGGTAGAGGTGCGGCTCTATATAAAAACTAATTATCTTTTTTTGGGTTATCACTCGGTTTGATGTTCAATCTGGTGGTGGGAGTCTCAATTGAAAGTAGATATTAACGACTACTTAATTAAGTACGGCGCTGTGACAAAATGCCAAACCTCCAAGTTCCCCGCGAACTGAAAAAGGTTGGGAACCTCTGCCTTAGGTTCGGATTTTACCTGTAGTGCTCTATGCTGGTGTTTGATCATACAAAGAAAACTGACGACAATAAAACAGTTCCAAACCGGCATGCATTGTGATATTCTACCAATAGAAATTGCTTCATTTTTTGGTAGTACCATTCGATCTAATCCATAAGATGTCTTCATGTCATAAGATTTTTTATACATAAGTTGTTGCACCCTGTATAAATATACAGGGTGCAACAAATTCGCTCTTCACCATTGGGATTTCGGAAACGGTAAGAGATAAGTCGGTTAAATTGGGGCAAAAAAATCTTTAATTAATACAGGGGATTTCAAATTATTTGAAAAAATATAAAATTTTGCGTTTCGGTTTTTTCCTGACTTTGTTCCCAGAGACGTTAAAAATTAAGTTTCACTTTCTCATTGCTACTTTTCATTTTCCACGAAATGGTATTATCAGATTTCTAATGGAACGTTTCGCCTTTGGGTCACCATCATCAACTTAATTTTATTAAATATGAGCCTGGATTTTTTTTGTTTAAATTATGAAAGAAGAACTAAAACTACGTTCAACAATATACACTAACACTTGCTGGGTTTCCGACGTTTTGTTCCTTAAATTGACCATCTTCATTAACATACCCCCATTACGTTCGTCCGTTCGTAGTTTAGTTTTGTTTCGAAGAAACTGAAGATTTTAAAATTATTATTGCTATTTTTGTCCTTAATTAATTATTATTACTCTGCTTTTTATTTAAAAATAATGGTTTTATCAAATTTCTACATAGTGTAAGTACCTACAAGTAATTTATTTTATTAATATAAATTAAATTTTACTCTAAAAGTCAGAACTTAAGATTTAAAAAAAAGGCATTGAGTTTTACAGTTTCGAATTAAACCGAATTCTTGGAACAAACCCAGACAAAAGTAAATTGCAGGAACGTGCTAGGGGTATTTTAATGAAGATGGTCAATTTAAGGAACAAAACGTCCGAAAATCAGCAAATGTTGTAAGACTGTTGTAAAAAAATCCATCCCCTTATTTAAAAAAATTAAGTTGACTCCAAGATGAAACATCTTATAAAAGATCTGATGATGCCATCTTGTGAAGAATAAAAAGTAGCAATGAGAAAGTGAAGTTTATTTTTGGACATCTCTTCGAACAAAGTTATGGAAAAATAAAAACCAAAACGCAAAATTTTAGATTTTTCCAAATATTTTGATAGCCCCTGTATTTTTTTTGCGGCATATTAATGGCTCCATAATTACGCACCTTTGCCCCAATTTAACCGACTTCATATCTCTTACCGTTTCCGAAATCGCAATGGCGAAGGCCGAATTTTTAACACCCTGGATGACGACCACTTCAAAAGCAAATTAGACTGTGTTCTCGTGATTCGTTGGATATGGTAGTCTGGCCATGCAAACCTAACTAAATATGTCGGTGTTAATCATAACTTCACTATTTTTATCATCAAAATCACTATGGATGGTCGTTTCTCATGTATTATGTGTACAATATTATTTTGGTATGGATTACTATCAAAACTGGCTTTTGGCACAATGGAGACACGTGAATTTTACAGATGAGCCACGGTTAGGCCTAGTAAATGATGATTACCCAGTAAAAGTCTGGAGAGAACCACAGCGCATAAATCGACTTGAAAATGCCATCGCAGTTGCTCCTTACCGCGGTGTGACCGTAATGTTTTGGGGGGTATCATGTTCAACAGACGAACTCCACTTCATATACCGGGGACAATGACAGGTCAATATTACCTTAAACACATCATCCATGTTATATTTGTACCCCTAAGTAATGAATTTGGCGATCAGTTCATTTTTATGGACCACAATGCCAGTCCACATCGTACTAGAGCTATTCAGGAAATACAAAAACATCATAGAATGGACTCGCCCGACATGAATCCCATTGAACATGTATGGGATCATGTATCAAGAGCCATTTTCAACCGGAATAATCCACCTAGAAATTGGCAGGAACTTGTTATTGCAGCTACTGAAGAATAAAGTCTCTCCCAGGAAATCATAAACAATTTGATTTTTGGAATGCATAGGCGCGTAAACTCATTACTGAGAAGTAGAGGCTCCAATACTAAATATAATTTGTCGTTGTAATCGTTATTTCGTTTTTTTTTTCAAGAATTTAATATTTCATTTTAAAAAAATTTTGTATCTTAATTTATTTTTTTTATTTTTAGGTGATAATTGATTTCAATAAAATGTGTTAATCCCATTTTTTGTGGAAGCTTTTCATTATTACTGCCATTTGTTTACTTTAATTAAAAAAAAACATTTTCAAACTTGTTAATTTGAATTTTAGGATACACTTTAAAATACTAAAATAATTTAATACCATTTTAAAATAAAAAAATAATTTATTTTTACCGCTACTGTGTTTTAGCGTGAGCACCCGTCAACCCTCGAAATGTATGTACTCCCCTTTGTTATCATATACGTTAAAGCTTTCAAGCCTGAAACTTCAATCTTGGGGAAAGTATATTGTACTTGTAAATTATCTCTGACAGTTTTCTTAAGTTTCTCATCTGAATTAAACTTGATAGTCTGCTATTGCAACTATCCGTTTACTAAACTAAGTTGAAGGTATTTGTCTTTGGAATTTTGTGTCTATGTGCGGCATAGTTTGTTGGGGAATTTCGGTTTAGTCGTCATAATTATATGTGTGTCGAACAATCGATGAAAAAATGTTCATATTACAGCACAAGTACGAAAATTTACACTTTAATCAATTCATTTTTTAAAATAATAACCTAGGAACTGTCAATATGTAAGTATAATAATCTTATGATATCTTGGATCTACTACTCAAAAAATAATAATTTTTTTGTATTAAAAATGGATTTAAACGACTCTTTTTTACAAAATTTGGCAATTATAGTTTTTTTAGGATGAGAATCTGATTGTTTGGTAAAATTTTAATGTACTATGTAGGGGGCGCTGTCTGCGGCATTTGCACATTTATTAGGTCACTTTTTGTGCCTCGGTGTATTTAAGTTTTTAATGAAAATAATACTTTTCTCATATTTATTACGTAAAAAAGGTATACTAATTTCAGGTTGCCCAAAGTTACCGTTTCGGAGATATTTGCATTGAAATTGTTTAGTGCACCCTGCCCATTTACTATTAATTTGTAATCAAAATTTTTTTCTCAAAGTAACCTATGAGAAAACAAATTAAATTTAGAAATGCAGTTGCTATGAAACCTCCATGTTGTTATTTGTTTGTTGATTATTGTAAAATAGCTTTGTCAGAAAATGTTTCCTTTTTGAGTTTATCGTAACTTTGTGTTTTCATTGCTGTTGGTTTCTTTCGACGCGATATTTTCTAGGGTCAAAGTTATTTTAATTAAAGTAAGTTAAAGAACAATCCAATTGTTGTATTTATTATTCCCAATTACCATTACTATAACATTAATTATCATGTGAAAGTTAAGTAACAAAATATTATTTGCTTGCCTGAGCTAACGGACTAAACAATTAAATGCAAATATCTCCGAAACGGTAACTCTGGGCGACCTGAGCTTAGTGTACCTTTCATACGTAATGAATATGAGAAAAGTATTATTTTTATTAAAAACTTAATACACTGAGGCACAAAAAAGTTATGACTTTATGAATATGCGAAAAATTCCGCAGATCGTTGCCCCTACATTGTACATTAAAATTTCACAAAGAAATCAATTGCTCGTCCTAAAAAAACCATAATTGCCAAATTTTGTAAAAAAACGTTAGTTTCTCTCAAAGTTATTAGAGAAAAACAAAAATGAAGTTTTAACTTTAACACCCTGATGTATCTCAGTTAATATCAACTTTTGGATATAGGTAAGTATAATTAAATCCTAATATTTTTACGTAAGGACTCGGTGGCTTTTCCATGTATCATTAATTAGCCCCTGTATACTGGAAGCAAGATATTAAGTGTGTTGTGTGTTTCCCATTCGTGAAAGAAGTAAGACCTTATGCATTTGTTACATAAATAACTATTTCAACACTAGTGTTGGCCAATTTTTTCAACAAACGTGTGATACAAGACTCTTTCTAGCCAAGTTTCATAGTTTAGTTTTTATTATTTCATTTCGCACGCTATTTCTTGTGACTTAATGATAAATAAGTATGTATGTAGTGCATAAATCCAAATTAGGTTAAACTCCGCGCGTTAATCTTTTAGGGTCGTAATTAAAAACTGTAAAGTTTACGGTTTCTTAATTACAGCCTTAACTAGCAAGAAGTAATTAGTAAGAATGTTAACGTTTATAGAACGTGATTGAAATAAACGATGCAGTTTAGTGTTTATTTTTTACACAATTCACGAAGGTCTTTGACATAATTTTTACAATGATTATATGCTCCTGTTCACGCGTCGTACTTTTCGAATATCTGGTAAAAATATATTATAATTTTTTTTAACATTATCTTTACTGAGATTTGTTTTAAAACCAAATTTAGTTTTTTAGTATATTTTCCTATCAGAAGTGCTGGATTAATGCTTAGGCCAATAAGGCCCGGACCCGGGGTGGAAACTTTTGGGGGGCGGCGAAATTTACCTATGATGAGATTATGTCCATTTATGTTGGAGCACAATTAAAAGTAATCACATTTCTGTTCCAGACAAGCTAAGGTTTACTAAAATAAATAAAAAATAATAAATATTAAAATAAAAAATATTAAAATAAAAATAATAAATATTAAAAATAATAAATTAGAATAAAAAATAAAAATATTAAAATAAAAAATAATAAATATTACAATAATAAAATTACTAAAAAGTCGTTTAGAAGTTTATTTTTAGTTCTATTTATTTATGCTTTATTTCCTTAGATATTACAATTTACAATATATGGAAAACGTCAAACGTTAAAAGGAACTCTAAATGAGCTGACTTGTCGTGAATTAAAGGTATGAACATCACTGTTAACAGCAAATCGACATTTATTTTTAAAAACATATATACATAGTTCAAATAAGTATACACAAATTACGGTCAATATCTTGTATTTCCTAAGGAGCACTCTGCACGAGTAAGTCCTCGACACACCCACCAAAGTCCTTAATATTATCTTCTGACATACAAGCAATTCCCCAACCATACTGGACGAACCCCAGAAGATCACCCCGTAACGCAGGCGAGAATCTACTTGTGCTTTATACACCATGAGGAGCTCCCTCAGAGAAATCGCAGTCTTGAGTGAACGAACGAGAAAACAACATGATTTTAATTTTGATTTGAGCAGATCACAATGATTTTTCCAATTCAGATGCTCATCAATTTGCACTCCTAAAAATTTTATAGTATTGATTTTTAATATTTCTTCATTATTTATAAGCAGTTCCATATCCAAATTATTATGATCCTGGTAATTGTGAAAACGGATGTAATTAGTTTTAGTATTATTGAGAAATTTTGAATTTTGACAGAACCAATTACACAGACTGTTCCAATTTCGATTACAATTTTGAATTATAATACTATCGTCCCCAAGAGAAAATAAATAGAGTCGTCGGCATACTTTGCCGAGGTGCATTCCTCATCTAGCTCGTCATCTGCGTCATTAATACAGAGATTATTAAAAAGTTAGTTATTTAGGAACACATTTTTTAAAAATATTTCCCTGGAGAATGAAAACAAAGCCGTTTATAAAAACTTTTTGTTTTAAAATTGAGTAAGGAATGACACCCTTAAGTTTTGCTACACACTTAATTAACACCCTGTATACAGGGTGTTTCAGTAAGGCCAGCCATATCTCGGTACCTACTACTGGGCATAGAAATTCAGAAAAAAAATCATTAGTGGCTATTAAAAAATCCTGGAAATTATTCCTAAGTTCCGCATTTCGCCGCCAGGGGGGACAATTCAAAAGTAAACATTAAAATTCTAAATTTCTCCGAATATTTCCATATTAAGGTGTACCCTTGGTGGTTAGACAATTTGGGCAATTCTGTATAATCTTGGTCTAATGGTCATTGGCGTACCAATCTTGACAAGAGATTGAAAGTGTGACCATTTAAATCGCTGTAACTTCTAAACGACTTTTTAGTAATTTTATTATTATGATTTTTATTATTTTTTATTTTAATATTTATTATTTTTTAGTCTAATATTTCTTATTTATTATTTTAATATTTATTATTTTTTATTCTAATTTATAATTTTTAATATTTATTATTTTTCAAACCGGAAAAACAATTATTTCCCAGACCACCTGATGATACCTTATACAATAAGGGCGCATTTAGTCTACACAGTAGCACTTTAAAATACTATTTCAGATTGAATGGTACTACCAAGAAAAGGAAGCCTTTTTCTATTGATGGGATGTAACTACCTGCAGACCGGTTTCGAACTCTTTTCTTCTTGTTCTTGTCCGTACATGCCTATCATTTTTTTTTTTTTTTTTTTGGACACACGATGAGAAATATGCGCACAGACACCTTACAGACGCGGCTGCAAGGTAGTGTCGGGCTAGCAACATTGTGGGGAAAGACCATCAATATCATCCGCTCTGAAGGAGGGGATCCGCCTCAGAAGGAGACGAGCCAACCGACTAAAACTCACCGTCTGAGTCAGGCATGATACCTGTAACTCCTTTCACTTAGACGTGTTATTTTTGTTTATCATCAGTATGATTTTTTAGGTTAAGCCTTGAAGCGTTGCTTGGTGTGTTTCGGTTACAGCTCTTAACCCTTTCTTATTTGAATTTAATCAAATAAGCAAGTTTTAAGAGCTCCGTTAACATATTGGGTGTAGAGGTAGAGGGGTAGTTATTGTAATTGTTTACAGAGGCGTATAGTGTGCGCGTAGTGTGCGTGTACCCTTATTTTATACAGAACAAGTTCTTAAATAATTTGGAGTGTGGATTTAGCGAGTGATCCAGTCTTTAGGCATTCTGTGTTTTTGACGCGGTAGTCTGCGTATGCGCGATGAGGCTATCTTGGCGTTGTTGGCCAAGTTAGCCTTGGTGTGGTATTTCGTGATTATTTTATCGAGAAACTCCGAAATTGTGTCAATTTGGAGGTCTCGATGTATGACGTGAGTTCGGGTATATCTAGGTGTATTCAGTATTATTTTAAGTGCCTTGTTCTGTATTACCTGTAGTCTTTGTAAGTCCTGCTTACCCAGTGTGCACCATGTCGGTGCTCCGTATGTGAGCACCAGCCTGATGAGCACTTTGTACATCATGATTTTTGTCCTGGTTGTTAGCTTGCTCCTACTGTTGAGCAGCGGGTATAGAGTGCTCAGTTGGGCGTGAGCCATCTTTCTCCTGTGGGCTGTATTTACTTTCCAATTGAGGCGTTTGTCGAAGTGAAGTCCCAAGTATTTTACGCTTGGGCTCCAATCGATTGGTTTGTTTCCTACAGTGACCCTTCCTTCCGGTCTTCTGAACCTTGATGAGTTCTTGGTAAAGTAAATTGCCTGTGTTTTTTCTGGATTGATTTTTATTTTCCACTTGCTGAGCCATTTTTCCAGAGTAATGATGTTTTCTTTTAGCGCCAGCATTATTTGTTTTGGATTTCTTGATGTCACTGCTATGGTTGTGTCATCAGCGTATATGAATTTTTCGCAAGACGGATGCATTGGGATATCACAAGTAAAGATATTGAAAAGTAGGGGGGCTATTACCGAACCTTGTGGGGGCATCAGAGAAGACTAATACTTCACGCTGTATTATCAACGGCAGTTGAGAAAATACAGCGCGCAGCGCCATCTCTTAGCAGTCCCACACAATCTGAACAGACGTTATTTGAATTAATCAAAAATAAAAAGTTTATACTTTTCAGGTGGTATTAATATCAAATGCCAAACCAGACCACCCGATGATACCTTATACAATAAGGGCGTATTTAGTCTATACAGTAGCACTTTTTCTTGGTAGTTCCATTCAATCTGAAATAGTATTTCAAAGTGTTTTGTTTGGACTAAATACGCCCTTATTGTATAAGGTATCATCGGGTGGTCTGGGAAATAATAATTTTTTCATACATTTTTATTTGATATTAATACCACCGAAAAGTATAGACTTTTTATTTTTGATTTATTATTTTTATTTTTATTTTTATTTTTATTATTTTTAATTTATTTTAGTAAACTTTAGCTTGTTTGGAAAATAAATGTAATTACTTTTAAGTGTCATATTCATCATGGTACATGATAGTGTCTAAAAAATTGTTAGAGGGCGCAATCCCGAGAACTTAAATTATATGATATAATTATGATATCATATTCGGAAAGGTAATTTGACCATACCTTGTAACTAATGCAGTTAGAGATTTACAAATTTGAGAAAATTTAGATAAGGTATGGGGGTTTTTATTTTATAAAAATACTAACATTTTTTATACAGGGTATTTTATTTCATTTAAAGTTATAGCGTAAACTTGTGCACTCTCTGTATGTTTAAAACTCTTTTATTAAGTAGACATTTTGTTTGCGAAAAAAGGCCCGATCTTGGGCATTTCAATATCTTTATCGTCATAAAATATTTTTTCTATTTGGGTTTCATAATGGATCGAAATTATGAACTGTAATAAATGTGACTATCAAACTATATATAAAAATAACTTAAGGCGCCATCTGGCTACATTATGAAATGCAAAAAAATTGAATAACCTGCCACTTTATGAAACTGACATTTTATTTATATTGGCAGCAAGTATGGTTCGAATTTTAGGCTTACTTTGATTTCGTTGAAATTAGTATTCTTGGCATTATGGATTCGACAAAAATATTTTATAGAAAACTTTAAAATATTAACCTTTAACCTTGCAAATAGATCATTTTTACTAGATATTTATCTGAAATACCTATAAAATATATAACATGCTGACGGTGTCCGTCAACTACTTTCTAGCCACAACTATAAAACAACATAACCTAAAAGTAATAAGAAATATCTTCCAGTTTATGATCTATTTCTAAAGTTTTATTCAATAAAGTACTATTTCTATTTTTAATTCAATATAGTATTATACATATTATTTATATATAAATATTTATAGTTACTGTAGACATTTCCTGGGCATTAATTGTTATTCCTGTCAGATTCTGTGTCGACAGAATATTTTGTTCAATAAGTATTATTTATTATTTTGAACTTTGTTCTGCTCGCACCATAACTCAAAGTTTTGCATATTCTTTTAAAAAGTTTTTCTATATTATTTTCTGCAATTTCTCGTATTTCTGACGGAGTATAACTTTCTTCCTGACTCATTATTATCAACTTTAATAATATATTTATTTTTAATTATGACAGATGGGAAGAAGCTTCGTTGTGTTCAATTGTTTCTATCATGGTATATCTGATACTTCTAACATTTTATGAAATTGTAAAAGTATTGCCAAAAAGGAAATATTAATTCAAATGGAAAAAATCTACTATACAGGGTGTTATGGAAATGACGTATTATATTTAAACCGGCAAATCCCGAGATGAAAATAAATTGAAGAAAAATAACCATAAATGGCGCTTTGAATTATTAAGCGAAATATACACTTTATATGAAATTTCAAAATTTACGTGGCCGCTCCTGAGGCCCTTCGCAATCAATATTTTATTGAGGCAGTCTCAAGTTTCAAAAGAGGTCATCGCATTGTAGGAGGTGTTGTCATTCAAATTCTAAACGCACGTGTTCAGTTTTTGACAACAAGACGTCTTGGCGCGCGTTATCACTTCTTTTTCAAACTTTTTAGACAAAGAAAACTACAATTTTAAGGTACATACTTTCTTACCTTCGATCTTATTTTAAAATAATCCGTTTTATAATTAAATTCCATAAAAAAATAAAACACAATAAGTATGTTTTTCAACAGAACAAACAGTAGATAATATCACACAAATTTTAAATCACATCACAACATTTCTTATTATGAAATATTGCACAACAAAAAAAAAATCGGGCAATACAATTAACAACGTTTAAAATTCGTATACGTCAAGCTCGTGGAACGCTCGACGCTCGACGTCCTTCCACTCCAAAGTCGCGAAGCGTACTGAAGTATGAAGGGCGCGCCGCCAGTATTCAAGTAAGGGCGAGACACGCGGTGTGATCTGACAACACTGTTAGTATCCTCTAGTGACCCACATTGTTGCTAAGTCAATCCAGATGTAACGGCGCGACAGTATGTGGGTAAAAAGGGTTTTTACCTTAGTATTTAGATATTCGATTTAAAACAAAAAAAGTATGTATACTTTCTCTAGGACTCCCTAGGAGTCACCCATTTAAATATAATAAGTCATTTCCATAACACCCAGTATTTTTAAAGTTTTTCAGACTTTAAAGATAATTAGAGCACTTGTACTTTTGAAAATTCTTCGCTTCGCGGGTCGTTCTCTAAATTAACCGCGTGCTCTAAGATAATGTCTTATGAAACTTGTATCTTAATATACTATTGTAACAGGAAACGTTAGTAAAAAAGTATACTAGGAATCGGGAAAATAAATAGGTACGTTGGACTATAAACAACGTGGATGTTTATTTACATAAAACACATATAAATCTTTGTATAATCCATATCCAAGAATTTTCCGAATTAGCTGCAAAGACCAGATTATAAACGACTGCGGCCCAGTTCCTTAACAAAAATAGAACTTAAATATATTTTCAAACCATCACAGAACCGCAGTAATTAACATAGCCCCACGTGAAATGGGAAGGCATTTAGTCCTTCCTCGTGAGCAATAAATTACTAGGAACCCTTTTCACTCACTCAAATAACAGATCTGTAATTAAAATTATGTTAATTACTCCACGGAGGATATCGCGTGTAAGACACAGGCATCATTTATCCCACTATTGCTATGCTACATATTTAAACGTCTGTATTATTCTCATTTTGAACTTTACAAATATACAGAGTAGTCCGTTAATTATACCGTATACAGGGTATCCCAAAACTAATAGTGCACAGTAGATATGAATATTCGTTGGATAAAAATATTACGATTTGACCAAACTTTAAGTTCAAGTTCAACAGTTGATAATAACCGAGATACCAATGTCCAAGTGAACATTTTATTTTCTAATATCCTAATTAATTACTTATTAACGAAAGTTTTGGCATAAAATTTGGTGATGGGCGGTTTTTGTGATGATGATGGAGATTGTAGAGGGCGCTCGCTGCGCCACTCCGGGTACATGGAAACATGTGCAACTTTTGCGCTCTAGTGTATTTATGTTTTATTAAACATATCAATTTTCTCATAATTTTTACATTTTTACCCAAAAACATCATATTTATTTAACTTTTAGATATTTTCATATTACTGATCTTTTAATTTCTTAGTAGTCTGTAATTTTGATGACTATTAATATACTAATAAATTAATTAGTCATTTATGTACCAAGGGTGTTACGTAGACTATAATGATCGAGTTTGTTCGGGTTTGTTCGGGGCTAGTTGCTTTCGCCTTTCGGGCATTCTAGTCTAGTAACGCCTGTGGTGTATGCAATACTTTATTTTTCATCTATTTAAAATATAATGTTAAATTCCTGCATTTTTTAAAACTATTTTCGCCAATTTTTAGTATTTAGTGACTTTTGATCGGGTGTCGTAGAATAAGTTTGACGATTGCTAAGGGTTGTTTATTTTAAGCGTCTTTTACGTTTTATAAACGAAAATATGGAAATTCAATAAAATATATTAGAAAATGCTGACAAAGGTAAGGAAAACTTATTACTGGCAAAGTCTAAAGTCTACGACAATGAATATGAAAACTTTCTACAATGGAAAGTAAAATTCCTTTTGCTCATTGGTAATAACAATTTTTAATTATTATTATTTTATTTTAGTCGGAAAAATATACCCCGAATAGCCTTTGGACAAAATATTCCCAGTTTGAAGTCTGAACTTATAGTAAAGGAAAACATTAATATTAAGATATTGTCAATTAATAGCATTTTAGAAAGTTAAAGATAGACGAGATATCTCCCTAAAAATGCTAAAGCTTTGGAAGGTGAACAAGTTTTAACTTTTATCAAAAATGATACCTTCCCGCTGTATAAAGTGGTACTCGTAATGGGAGTTTTTGGCGGCCAACAATTTAACAACAAATCGTAAACATTTTATCAACTTTCACGAAACAAAACCAGAACTACATAGTTGACAGTGGCGTAGCTTGCTGTGTTTTGTTTTTATATTTGTTTTATAGTACCGACACACCGCACCGGCAGTGTTGCCGGAAATGGAAGCAAAACAGAGACCCTTTGATGTTTAACTCTCCGCGACGGTAAGGGAAAAACTTGCTAAAAACGAAAACAAAATATAAGAGTTTGATAAAACGTTTCCGATATGTTTTTAAATTGTTGAACAACGTTGTGTTATTGTTTTGTTGGTTTAGTGTGGTCGCTGCATTATAGCGGTGTAAATTTGATTAGAATTAGAATAGAACTGATTTAAAAGTTTCTGATATACCAATACTGGGACATCTATTATCATATTAGATAGGCTGGAATATCTTTAGGAAACTAAAAAACACTTTTTAATATAATTGTTCCAGACTTGAAACAAGCCTTACTGGTTATGATAGGAAAATAAATGGATTTTGAATAGAGCTCCAGCCGTATTGTTTGCTTGTCTTGTTAAGGAGGACATCATTTGTCCAGATCATTCGATTTCCTGCTTAAGCCTATTTTAGCCCTGAGATCAAGCTGTCAATAACATTTAATACCCAGCTGCTCGGAAGAAGGTTATAGTAGAATTATTATAGTAAAAATTTTATTGTACAGGGTGTTAAATTTTCGACACTTTTATAGGGTACCTCCGTTATTGTTAGTGCTATCAAAAAAGTAATGGGTAGGTGTCATGTGCTCTTTCGTGGTCCAACGTAAAATGGTAAAATCAAAATTTGAATATTTCCCTTGTTTAAGAGATACGGGGGAAAATCAAAAAATGACAATTTCAAAATTACCCTATATTTTCTTAGTTAAAAGAGATACAGGAAAATGTTTTATACAGAAGTTTCTTTATAACGATTGTTGAATAATCTACCGTTTTCAGAATAAATATAAGGGGTCAGGTAAAGTAGTTATCGGACCTAACCTAATTTTTTAAAATGGAACATTGTATATTTTAACCTAAAAAGATAACATATTAAATGACCTTTTCAACTACATAACACACCATGGATGATATTGGTTTCCTAGTCGATTTATTTAAACTTTATTACTTTGAATCGAATAAAAGATTCAGATTAAGGTAAGAAATAACGGGAACCATCGTAAATATTCGAAATATGTCCTTAAACGGTTGCCGTCTTTCCGGATAGCGAACAAAAAATACATTTTGAGCCATTTCTTCGTTTTTTTCACTTTCAATATAAACTCTTATCAAATTTTTCAAAATGTTGATAAAATTGATAAGTCATTTTTACAAATGAATATGTAAAAATCAAATCGACGTTAAATGTTAATAACAACTAGAATGTCAACATAGTTGTTTCTATGATATTTGCTTTTGTTTCATGGCCTACTGTGGTTTAAAGTCATAAAGTTTAAATAAATCGCCTAGAAAACCAATATTATCCATGGTGTGTTATATATTTGAAAGGGGAATTTAAAATACTATCTTTTTAGATGAAAATATACAGGGTATTTCATTTTAAAAAATGAGGTTAGGTCCGATAATTTTTTTAACCTGACCCCGTATACTTATACGAAAACGGCAGATTATAACAATCACGTCTGTATAAAACATTTTTCTGTATCTTTTTTAACTAAGAAAATATACAGGGTGTCCCATAACTAATGGTACACAGGAGAACTGCAGATTCCTTGGGTAAAAATACTGCGATTTGGTCATACTTAGTTTAGTTCAATAGCTGGTAATAACCGAGATACCAGATCCAAGTAAAAATTTAATTTTCAATTTTCCTAAATAACTTATTTCTGAATCAATATTTTTGCACAAAATTTTGTGATTAGGGTTTATTTGGGGAAAGGAATTTGAATTTGTTAATAATTTTGATGTAGATTATAGGGGGTGCTCTCTGCGGTACTCTGGATACATAAAACGAAATGCAACTTTTTTATGCCTTAGTATAATTATATTTTTATTAAAAATATCAGTTTCTCCGTCATCTTTAAGCAATCAAGGCATACTTTGTAAATGTCGCTCCGACTAACCGTTTTCGAGATATTTTCAATTACAATTTCTAATGCGCCCGTTAAAATTTTGATTTGTAAATGTGAAATTTGTCACAGTAGGCTTTGGTAAAAACAAATACAATGAAAGCACTTTGAAATCTCATTTCTATCAAAGTTTAATTTCACTTGTCAGCATTGTGGGTGTTTTTAAGGAGTTTTTGAAGATACTGTTATCAAAAATTAAACTAAAAATGCCGCGACATAACTGTTTTCTAACGGATCCTTGTGTCCAAAACGTAGTACTGGAGGAACCTGTCTCTCCCAGTCTGTCGTATAGGCTTCTAAAAATTTTAAAATCTGGCTGCCTTCTATTTGGATACATTTCCAAATACCGTCGATGTGCCCCGCCCCGTGTCTGTTAAAATTTTCTTGTGCGTATAAACATACCATGTCTCGCATTTCTCCGTTAGAAAACAGTTATGTCGAGGCATTTTTAGTTTAATTTTTGATAACAGTATTTTCAAAAGCTCCTTAAAAACATCCACAATGCTGACAAATGAAAATAAACTTCGACATAAATGAGGTTTCAAAGTGTTTAATTTTTGATAACAGTATCTTCAAAAACTCCTTAAAAATACCCACAATGCTGACAAATGAAAATAAACTTTGACAGAAATGAGGTTTCGAAGTGCTTTCATTGTATTTGTTTTCACCAAAGCCGACTGTGACAAATTTCACATTAGAAATTGTAATTGAAAATATCTCGAAAACGATTAGTCGGAGCGACATTTACAAAGTATACCTTTATTGCTTAAAAATGACGGAAAACTGTTATTTTTAATAAAAATATAATTATATTAAGGCACAAAAGAGTTACATTCCTTTTTATGTATACAATGTACCGCAGAGAGCGCCCCCTATAATCTACATCAAAATTATTAACAAATTCAAATTCCTTTCCCCCAAAAAACCCTAGTCACAAAATGTTGTGCAAAAATATTGATTCAGAAATAAGTTATTTAGGAAAATTGAAAATTAAATTTTTACTTGGACACTCTGTATCTCGGTTATTACCAGCTATTGAACTAAACTAAGTATGGCCAAATCGCAGTATTTTTACCCAAGGAATCTGCAGTTTTCCTGTGGACCATTAGTTATGGGACACCCTGTATAACATTTATGCATTTTTACGAAAATAGGAATATAAGCGACATGTAATTACTGAAAATTTAAGTCACGAATAAGAATCAAGCAACTCTTACGTCGTGTCTAAATGCCGCTCCTGTAATGCACAGAAGATGTGCAGCGCGGCTCTTCTCTACAGTACAGGAGCGGCATTTAGACAGGGCAAAATGGTTAAATCAAAATAATTTCGTGTAATTGGTGTCAATGAAACAATTTGATTGGTCGAAACAGTAAATTTAACAATCAAAATAATTTATTACAGAAAACGCACATGAGTTCTGAGACCAATCTGGCAAATAGCCTATGGAAACTGTTCTTGTAATGGTTGACAATTTATTCTTGTTCACTCAGTTTCATTGTCCGTTGGCGTATTTAAAAATTTTAGTAAATGCTCATAAGTTAAAATCTTTTCGATATAGGTATAGTAACATTATACATTGAAAGATAGACAATTCCAAGAGCTTTTAGGACCACAGTTAAGATACATACTTACTTTTTATTATTTTCCAAACAATCAAAATACTTATATTTTGAAACAGCCTCTACTATTATAACAAATTTTTGGAAACAGAGTGGAAGGCCTCTGAGTATTAGCTGACTTTCGACCAAACTTCGGTGCGCTAATTGGTCGGAGTTCAAAAATATCAGCCACAGGGCCAATAATCCATTCATAAAACTGTTGGAAAGTGAACCTGTGATTGTGTGAAATGTTATTGAAAATCAGTAATGGGTGGAAGAGAGAACTACATGTTTCTTGGCTGAATGGCAACAATGCTGAAGTCTGGTTATATCCAATGACGTTTAAAATATATGGATCGACCTTTCTCGTTTACCGTAAGGTCGTTTCTTGCGGCCCATATTAGAAAGAAAGGTCCGAGAAAGAGACAGAGCTAGTCCGGGCAAGGGCGTATAATTTACATTGAGAGATTGAGAGATTCTGTGCGTTTGCTTTTATCTATTTAAAAAGTGTAGTTTCGGGTATTATTTATTTATAAAAAAGATAAAAATATTAATGGCCTTTTTGGATCCACTTTTTATATACAGTGTGCCCAAGGATGGATTTAACTACTTATTTATTTTACACCCTTGCATCGCCTAGTGAAGCATTTTATGGCCTCACAAGACTCAACCATCTTGCAAATGCAAGATTTATATTAAGAAATAAACCAACTCAACTGAAATTAACCACCACCACGCACAAACACATCAGAATATCAAATAATTAATAAAAATACTGCGGCACCAACATTACCCCAACACGGAATTCACCGGCAAATGGGGTTCTTTTTGCCCGAATTAGCTTCACGGACTTGTCCATAACCTTTTAAACGTCAATGGTCATATCAGAGGTGCTTACATATTAGATAAATCCTTATTTAAATAATCCACTCTTTTACAAACTACACATGAATGCAGCATGATTGTTTATAATAAAGACGATTTTTCACCAATAGTCACAAAGAAAACACAAAACAAACATAATAAACAATATTTTATTATAATGCGCGAGCGTGCAACACTGTTAGAATATGGTTCATTCTGATATCCCCTCCTAGCTCCTTGGCCACACCCATTGTACGTGATCGTGTAGTAAAATAGTAACAGACGTTGCCAGAGTGCAGTTGCATTAGTTCACATTCATTTGATACTTTTAAGTATAATAATATTATTTTAAAGAATTCCTCATCCTTTTCACAGTTTATAGTAAAATTATTGGGAAATACATTTATTTTAAGAGCAATTATTGTGGATTAACCTTAAACCAGTTGTAAGTGTCAATTAACAAATTTTTAATTGGGATTGGAGAAATATAAACATTTCTATCTGTAGAGTTGTATAATCTAAGATATCAGCCCCTTTTGCAGGACATGTTTTCCAAAAAAAAAAAGTTTAATTATTGTCGATTCCCCGGTATGGGTTCTTAATATTTACTGAGCATTTATTACCTCGAGTTTTTTAAAAACATACTCGCCGTATGTATCCTCTCCTTATAGAAATTTCTCTTATTGTTTTTTTATTTCTCATCTCGATAAAAAATTATACGTTATTAATTTAAATTATAACTTTGGGAGCTGCAATTAATTTTAATTTCTCTTTTAAATACCGACATAAGAATTTTTAATAACTTCTTCGGGTCATGACATTTTAACAAATTGTTTCCATTTAATAAAAATGTGTCCGAATAATATTTGAGTTGTATAAAAATGAGTTTTAAATGCACAATGTCGTGATGTTATTAGAAATGTTATAAATGACCAGTATTTATCATGTCCATTCGAAAATAATTGGGACGAGGAAGAGAGTATTTTTTAGCTTTGTGCCGTCAGATTTTAGGATGAAATGAGAAGAATATTAGGATTATTCAAAAAAAAATTAATAGGTGAATGAATTCAATTATTTTAAAATTGAAATTGACGTTGATAGAATAACAACGGTCCATTAATCATAAAGTTTTAGAATTTAAACAGTATAGGTGATATTGTTTGCCCAGTGGTATTTGAACGTTTTCGTATTAAGAGCGAGGGTAGAAAGCATCTTACCATAGACATGCTCAAACAATAATTTATTAAGTAGAAAATAAATAAATAGACTCCCTAGTTGAATTCTCCTTGAAAATTAAAAACTATGGTTTTTTTTCTCAAAATGTCCTTCTGACGGGTATTATTATTTAACTAGTAGTCCCCTCTTCTTTACATATCTTATAAATATTTACAGTACGTTTCACGAAATTTGGATACGACTTAATGATTTCCTGGGTCGGTCCCATTGTGTCGACAAGAGCTTGGCAATAAACAAGTGAAGTATGAAGGGACGGACTAAGGAAAACAAGTAATGATATGATTATATTAATGTAATCAAATGAAATAACTATTACTAGTCATATTTATTTAAATTTATAATGTCATTCTATAGATAGTTCTGTTTCGCTATCGCTATCCTCATCAAAATTAATTATAATTGGATTAATTATACGATCCAGACTAATATACGAATTTTCTACAGTTATTACGTGACGGACTGAATTTTTCCAACTACCTGGGGGAATATCATTAAAGCATTTTCGTATTAATTCTACAACACTAGAACTTAAAGTCGGAGAAATATTTTCAGACCTAACCAGTGATTTTAACTGGTGCCACATATGCTCTATGGGGTTAAAAATGCAATAATAGGGTGGGAGCCGTAGCACTGTATGTCCAATTTCTTCGGCCAATGTGTCACAAACATATACTTTTTTTATACAAAATGTCTTTAAAACTTCTAAAAGATCACTTTTTTTATAACTTTCTTCAAAATATATATCATTCGCCGCCATGTAGTTCTGAATCTCCAATTTTGTATTATTTGAGCTTGGAGCTTCATGTAATTGGCGACTGTGATAGCTCGCATTGTCCATTATTATCACGCTATTCTGTGATATTAGGTAATGAGAATGACGATGAACTAGCGAGAGCCGGATCCGCTCAAACTCTCAGGGGCCCCGAACCGACCTTGAGAATATCAAAACAGGCAACAAAAACAACATTAGATAGATGGTCGAAAAAAACAACACCTATCTCAATGGCAAGGGTTACCTGGTCAAATACACGCACGGGCCGTAATCGGAAAACCATCGAATGGGATGCTAACCCTGACGCGGCCCCAGCTGAACCAGGTGATGGCTCTGCTAACAGGCCATTGTTACCTGCGAAAAATCTTTCAACGGATAGGTTCAACGGATCCATTGAATGCAGACCCTGTGGCGAAGAGGATGAAACCGCCTCACACATAATACACCGCTTGTTTAGCGCTGTCTCGTAGAAGAAAAAATATCTTCGGGAACATACAACGTGGTGACAACCTCCCACATGACCAGCTTGGTAGAAGGTTACTGGACCTCATAGAAGGATCAAACACTAAGAAAATCGGAGTACACAATAAGCCGGAAGGCTGCAGTGATAGAGGTTCGGGCCTTTAAACCGATCCCCGCCTTTAACCAACCAACCAACCAAACATAAACAGTTTTGACAGTCGTTACTTAGTCTAGTTGTCACGTATTTAAGTCATTAACCTTAACAAATTGTTAAAAAACATGGAAATCTTTTAACACCTTGTGTCTCAAAAGTTAAGACGTTTAGGACATTTGTTCATATGAAGTTTTTTTCTGAAAATGGACCCAAGAATAACCTCCTAAAATATGAGCATGTTATTAAAACACACCCTGTTATACTCATAATGGGTTGAAAATGTTTGCTTCATAAAATTCATTCAGCCAAAGCCCACAGCAGGTAAAATATTAAATTAGCCGACCAATGCTGAACCAACTGGACGAACAGACGTCACGCTAAAACTAAACCATTTATTTCAATTAGACTGTACCATTTGTTGAATAATCAAAATATCCCTTTGTGAATGGTCAGCTAATCGTTTGCCCCACATTTACTAAAAGCAAAATTTAAATTTCATGTTACGAGGCACTTTCAAACGCGTTTGTAATCTAATGACCAGTGACGTGGTCACCTTTTAAGGGAGGATAGGGGAGAGCAAATTTTGGAATTTTATAAATATAAATATTCAAACTACGATACATATACTGTTAAGGTGCTATACAGGGGTTTTCAAGTAATATTTGTAAGGGGATCAAATATCATTTTTAGTTCTTCGATTAACAGGGGGGGATTAAAAAGTTTTTTTTAATGGTACATCCTGTATATTAACTGATTTTCTTATTCTACTTTAAATTCTGAACGTAATTTATGTAATATATCCAAATTCAACAGTTTTCGATATACAGTGAAACCCCTCTTATGCGGACACCTACGGGAGCGTCTAAATGTGGCCGCCTAATAGAGGTGTCCGCCCATGGGAAATTTGTTATTAGGTAATATGTAAATGTAAAATTATTTATACTTGCAATCTAGAACATGTAATTCCAGGTCTGATAACAATTCCATGTGTAGAGTCACCTCTATTGTTTGCATACTCTTATAATTCCTTTATAATGGCTTGTTGCTAATTGGTGACATTTGTTTGATTACTGCATTCAACTTCTTCATCAGAGTCGTCAGATAGTGATGTGGTTTCAGTTTGGACTACATAATCAGTAGGAATGGAATCACTATCATCTTCTAATAGCACATTGCTATCACTGTTAATGAACTCGCCCAAATCATTGTTAGCAAATTACAAACTTCCACAACATCAATATTCTCTTTCAGATTCAAAACGCGATATTTTTGTGCCATTGTTTACGATTTAACCTTACAACTGACAAATAAACGGCGGACTGCTGTCGGGGAATCACACATACTTTTATTCGGCGAAGTCCGCTATTGGTTGCCGGTCTGTCTTCAGAGAGTTTTTGCATTGTACTTATTCGTTAAACTTTTAAAAATTTTTTGTCCGTTTAAAGGAGGGTTTGTTGTATAAGAACAGCCTGTATGTAATCACACTGTACTAACTATACTTTTTTATAAATTATGTGTACAATATTAGTGTCTTTTCGGTGTAGTGTACAGGGTGTCCCACTTTCGAAAACTTTTAGAGGGTATCTCCGTAACTCTTAATGCTATTAAAAAAAGTAATGTAGGCGGGGGATAATCAAAAAAATTGACTATTTCACAATTACCCTATATTTTCTTAGTTAAAAGATATACAGAAAAATGTTTTAATACAAAAGTTTATTTATAATGATTTTTGAATAATCTGCATATTTAGAATAAGTATATGCGGTCAGGTAAAAAAGTTATCGGATCTAACTCCATTTTTTAAAAATGGAGCACCCTGTATATTTTGATTGCATTTTAAATTCTATTTTCAAATATATAACACACCGTGGGATAAGATTGGTTTCCTAGGCGATTTATTTAAACTTTTTTACTATAAACCACCGTAGGCCATGAAACAAAAGCTAATATCCTAGAGACAACTATGTTGACATTCTAGTTGTTATTAACATTTAACGTCAATTTCATTTTTAGATATTTATTTGTGAAAAAAACTTATCAACTTTTTGGAAAATTTGATATGATATCTATCATCCATGGTGTGTTATAAATTTGAAAAGAGAGTTTAAAATGCTATCTTTTTAGATTAAGATATACAGGGTGTTCCATTTAAAAAAATGAGGTCAGGTCCGATAACTGTCTTACCTAACCCCGTATACTTATTCTGAAAACGGCAGATTATTCAACAATCATTATAAAGAAACTTCTGTATAAAACATTTTTCTGTATCTCTTTTAACTAAGAAAATATAGGGTAATTTTGAAATTGTCAATTTTTTGATTTTTCTCCGTATCTCTTAAGCGAGCGAAAATTTTCAAACTTTGATTTTACCATTTTAAGTTTGACCCAAAAAGAGCACATGACTCATACATTACTCATACTTTTTTGATAGCACTAACAATAACGGAGATGCCCTATAGTGTCGAAAATGGGACACCCTGTACATACCAATCATCAAGCATATCTTCTTATATCTGCAAAAGTAAAATAAATCCTAACCACTTTCGAGAATCATCCGGTATACCGACATTTTAAGTGACACCGCGATATTAGATTCTCAAAAACAATACACACTGCGGTTAAACTTTATATATCAGTTCAAAATCTAATCATGTCACCGTTACCAACTTTGCAAAATAAATTTCCCAAATGCCCGGGGCTATGCCGACATCTTAATATAACTTTTCCCCGAGTTAGGTTTCGTAAATTTGGAGTTGTTATTTTAAATCGTTTTCGTTTTAAAACAAAGAAATAATATTTCACTGCGTTATTGTTTTTAAGGGGTAACCGACGCGGATGAAATATTGTGTTTAGCCGACTTTTGTTGGTTGTGCCATTGTCACAGAGAAAATCGTATCTCTAAGGGCCATCCTATAGTTGATGTGACGATTATATACAGGGTGATTGATGATGGATGCCCTATTAGACGTTTATGAATAACTAGTACATGGATCACTTTGAAAATTTGGTACCTTACATAAGTGACGTGCTATCTCTTTTAAAAATACTTTCAGACTTTGAGTGCTGCCGCTTCTACTAGAAAGTACTAGCAACTTTGGAAATTTAAATGAAACACCCTGTTTATTATTTTTTTTAGAGTCCCTATTAATTTCTTAATCACTCCATGACATTTTCCTATACCTATATGTTATCGTTCTTAAGATATATTAATTAATTTAATTTTTTCATAGGAAACTTGCCCTTCAAAAATACCCTGTATTTCAAAAGTTAAGACGTTTAGGATATAATACTCGTATATTCATATGAAGCTTTTTTTCTGAAAATGGACCCAAGAATAACCTCCTTAAATATTAGCATATTATTTAGAAACACCCTGTATACAGGGTGGTCGGTACTGAATACGCCATAGAGTAACCACATATTTTATACATGAAAATAATGGTTTGAACTAAACTTGCCTTATTAAAATGTTGGTCTTTAATGAGATACAGTTTGTTAAAGTTTAATTCCTAAATACATTTTTTATCATAGCTCACCTTGTATACGGGTTTTAATTGTTTTATATTTTTCTTTAAAATGGCTTAAACTATTTTGAAGTAATTAATTATTTTTTCTATCTGGGTTTCATAATGCAAAAAAATGTAATAACCTGCCACTATATGAAACTGAAATTTAATTTTTTTTAAGTTGGCAGCAAGTGTCGAAAAATATTTTTTATAGAAAACTTTAAAATACTAACCTTTAACCTTGCAAATAGGTCATTTTTACTAGATATTTATCTGAAATACCTATACTAGGAAATATATAATATGATGAAGGTGTCAGTCAACTAATTTCTAGTCACAACTATGAAACAACATAACCTAAAAGTAATAGAAATATCTTCCAGTTTATGCTCTATTTCTACAGTTTTATTCAATAAAGTACTATTTTTTTTTATGAGCAAACACAAGCACTATAGGAAAAATCCTTTAGGGCACTCTGGGAGTGGTGCTTGTGCGCAAAAAGCGATTCACGTTGGTTCTGATTCGTTGGAGGTTATATCCGTTGGGAAAAACGACCTCGGGAAGGTCGTTCCACAAGGATGTAGTCCTCCAGATGAAAGAATTCTTAAATAATTAAGTTCGAGGAGTACTAAGCTTAACCACATATGGATGGGTGGCAGTGGTACGTCGTGTATTTCTGCTATTCGTCGCTCTGGGCGGAATAAGAGGGCAAGGTCAGCCGAGCATCTTCCATGAAAATATCTGTAAAAGAGAGTCAAATCCCCAACCTGTCTTCGATGTTCTAGGCTGTCGAGGTTCTTCGTCAGCTCGTGGTCTAATATAGTATTATACATATATATTACTTTATATATACATATTTATAGTTACTGTAGACATTTCCTGGGCATTAATTGTTATTCCTGTCAGATTCTGTGTCGGCACAATATTTTGTTCAATAGTATTATTTATTATTTTTTTCAATATTTTGAACTTTGTTCTGCTCGGACCATAACTCAAAGTTTTGCGTATTCTTTTTAACAGTTTTTCTAGTTTATTTTCTGCAATTTCTCGTATTTCTGACGGAGTACAACTTTCTTCCTGACTCATTTTTATTCATAAAATACACGGTTCATTAGACAATTAGACCACTTGTACTTTAGAAAACTCCTCGCTTTGCGGGTCGTTTTCTAAATTAAACTCGTGCTCTAAGATAATGTCTTGTAAAACTTGTATCTTAATATACTATTGAAGCAGATTAATTTTAAACACATTCATTTCTATCTCTGATTTTTAAATAAATTTGAATATTCCGGCAGAATCATCATGAAAAACACATTTTTCTTCAGCGGAAATGGTTGCAGTTTCCTCACAGATTTCAACAAATTTAAAATTTAAAGTGGTTCTTGTGGAATTCTGAAATCGAATACACCCACTTTCCACAATAGAAATTATAAATACGAAAAAGTTAGATATTGTTTCAATTTGTATTGCAAAAACTTTTTAATCCTGTATACATACACTTTCGAAAGTCGGGACAAAATTGTTTCCTTTGAAAATATCTGGATAGAATGTTTGGGCGTATCGGGTCTGAAAGATTTCTGTTAAATTAGATTATTTATGGAAATTGGGATTTAAAATTACAATAGAAAGTAAATAAGAAAAATGTTCTGAAACCGCCAGCAAATAATATTGATTAATTGTGTGTATTTCTTTGATTTATATCTATTCGGAAAGAAAAACTTAGTTAAATTTACTATAAAAATAGTAAAGCTAACCCAAATTTATGGCCCTATATGTGACTGGAATAACTTCTATTAAAATTATTTAGTAATATTTCTGTAAAATTTACTAAAATATTTTGTTGGTTTTGCTATTTTGTTGATATGTTGAGGGTGTATATTTCCAATTCTCTGTATATTTGCGAGTTTCTCATCGATCATGGGGCTCCTGTGATTCTGCGTAAGATTTTATTTTAATCATGATTGGAGTTTGATTAGCCTGGTTGTTGGGGCTTGGAGCCATATTGGGCTGTGGCTGGCGTAGGTGATTATTTTTACATTGATATTTTTCTGGCTTATAAATATTTGACTAATATATGTTTTTTCTATTTTAGGTAAGAACTTGTCTAAGAAATAAAATATTGACGTCACTTTAAGCCAATTGTAAGTAATAATATAATTAAGTATAATTATACAATGGTCCCTTTTGTATAAAATCTAAGTAATTGCAAGCAATTGCTTCATATTTAATAAAAGAAACTTGGTTTCATTCAAGTGAATTTTAAGAAAAACTAATGATTGGTTACATTTTATTCATAAGTAGTATTGATTTAGATGTCAACATAAATAAGGGTTTTCTAAATTTTGATATTTCGTTTCGGTCACTTAGAAATGAAATTCAAGTATTCGGTTTACGTTTCGGTTTATTATACTAAACCATCTTCAGAACTTTTTATTAGGAATATGAAGAAAAAAAGCGTATAATAAAATAGGACGAAGCAACATTTTTATTTAGAGAGACGGTGACAATAGGGGGTCCGTGAAGTGGAATATCAGTAATTTGGATTCTCCTGGAGTTTAGGTCCCCAATCGTAGAGCGTTGCTGAGAGGCGCTGTATCGCTTTCGAGAGGAAATTCTCAATAAATTCAAAATTATATCGAGCCATGTCTGGAAATGAATTTCCAGCATCTGCGTGATCCCAAAGTCACGGGAAACACATTTTCTGACAAGTCAACCCTTGCATATACTTTTCCGAGCGTGTCAACAAAAAATGAATGGAAAAATTATAAAGTCTCAAGTGACATGGGTCCAAGTGGGCTTAATCGATTTGTATTCACATGGAGATGACTCGTAAACAATTTTCCGATAAAAAGAATATTGCGAATCATTTTTCCCGTCATACAACTGAACGGTACCTGCCTTCCGGTATCTCTGCGTAATATTGTCAGAATTCCGCCTAGCTAGATGCGATTCTTCTGAAATTTTTTTTCCATAATAATTGGATGTCAAGGAATGTAGTGTGACAATTTTCTGACATGTCAATCGTTTTCCGAATTTCCTCCGAGGAGATTTTTAAAAATTTCAAATAATGAAATTGATCTGGAACGACAAAAATTTAATCTTGAAAGTTTTAACTTCGCTTTTTTTCTTTTTTTTTTAATTTTTAATTTTTTTGACACGCTCGGAAAAGTATATGCAATGGTTGACTTGTCAGTGTTTCCGTGACTTGGGGGTCACGCAGATGCTGTAAATTAATTTTCAGACATGGCTCCATGTAATTTTGAATTTATTGAGAATTTCCTATCTAAAGCGGTACAGCGCCTCTCAGCAACGCTCTACGGAATTTCATCAGATATAAAAGTTGTAGAGGGGGACCTAAACTCCACGAAAAATCAAATTACTAATATTCCACTTCACGGCCCCCCTATTGTCATCGTCTCTCTAACTATTTTGATGGTGTTAGTGACAAATTTGTTATTTTATATTAATATTAATTATTTATACATTATACATTACCCCCAATGTCAGAAAAATACATAATTTTGGTATAAGAATAGGTAAAAGTTAACATTTTAGAGTACCCCATTTTGCATTCAACTATTTTCAAAACTCATGCTCAAAATTAGCAAAAATTTTTTTTTGGGTTTTAGACTTTTTGTTATATGATTTACTCTTTATTTTAACATGTAGATTGTAGGATCACCCTTCCAAGTATCAGGCATTATTCGAACATGCTGTATAGACCAAGAAAAATATTTTTTTTTTCTGGTGGAATCAAGTTTTTGTTGTGCAGCAGAGGTTAAGGGAGATTACCTTAAATAATAAAATTCTTTTATTTTATTGTTAGCGCACAAGGCACCTCTCATATTTAATATTATTGGTGTGTTTAATACAAATTTTTATCTCTCTGTCGACTAAAAAGCCATTCGTCCATTTCGCCTCTCAACGGGGTAGATATTATACAAAAATACCCTTCTTTCCCTATTATCCCATCTAATGACCCTAAATTATTTACGTTTTTTATCTTGCTGCAAAAAACAACCTTTATTTCCGGGTTACGCATAATGAAATGGCACGATTTATATTTTAAATTTTGCAGTGGTAAGAAAATTAGGGTAATTTTTTTATTAATAATTAAATTAAAATGGGCTTTTTAAAATCTTCATATATTTAAAAAAAATTATAAGTCATTTGACTTATGAGTATTTATCATATTATACCAGAAGGTAACAAATCCGGTCATACCCTGTATAAAAAATGTCTAGTATTTTTGTGAATTAAAAAGGCCCATACTTTTCCCAACTTTTCTCAAATTCTTAAATCTTTTCTTTGTGAAAGTAAACATTCGACAGGACCGGATTTCAACTTTTTTAATGTAAATTTCACTGGTTAGTTAGGAAAAATATTGCAATTAAAATTTCGATTAGTTCGATTTAAGACAGCGTTCTATGCGTACGATTTCTGGAGATAGGATGATCTGACGGTGCCCTCAGTGATGTAAACTTTTGGTGCCAAATTCCGTCCGAATATTTGTAACAATCGGCACGATGAGCTTTATTTTAGCTTTAATCTGACGTCGTATGTTTCTTAACCTCACTAAAAAAGAATGAATGACTATATTGACTATTTTGGGAATTATTATCTGCTACTAATGCACCAAATTAAAAATACATTAATTTTAAGGTAAGGTAGTGGCCACATATATATTATATTGTATACGAGTGACCTTCTTTTTACAAGCTTTTTAGTGAAATCCGAACAAACCCGAACAAACCCGAATATCGGATAATGTGATAAGCAAAATATTTTCGTATATATGTATATACCTGAAATACTTTATACCTGGTATTGATCCACGACTTTTGCAAAAAAGCACCATGTACTTGTGTCCTTTCATCTTAAACAAAACAGGTCACTAACCTACCAAACAGCGAATTGAATCACCACAAGTTAAAAACTCCTTTACAAAAATGTGGTTGTTGTTAGGTAATGAAAGTTTGTAAGCACTAATTATACCGAAAACAATGTGGATGAACCATTTTATTCTGTAATTTGAAAAAGTATCCAGAACCAAAGATGGCGACGAATAACAACAAACAAATAATGTAGGGCCGGCTCTGACGCGATCGATGAAATTTCCACCCTAATGCGCAAACTCAATAGGCACGCGCCATCTCCCATAGCGGGGACACTTTTTGTATTTTGGTTTTGGTATTTTGGCAATATACTGTGTGGAACAAACTCCAACAAATTACCTTCAACATTTTTTTTATACAAGATTGCTTTAATGAATTTTTATCTCAGCAACGATTAAAGATAGGTATAGGAAATTGTTAACAAAACTTACTTGGATTTTTACATAGAACCGAAAAATGTAAAAATATACAGGGCATTCCATTTAAAATATCAGTTAAAAGTGTTAAGCATTATTCTTCAGGCAATAAATCTGAAACAAAAGAATATATGGAACTACGCTTTCCACGTTTCAAATTTAATCTACTTTCCGATTATGATATAATTATACCGTATGGTTTAAGTTTTTGGGGATAAAATCGAAGAAACCCTTATTATTGCAAATTGCGCTGTCTAACAATTTCATTAAGAATTACCGTGTACCACTGGTTACGACAATTAAACGTATTTACATTTCTCTTCCAATCAAACTAAGATTTACTAAAATTGAATAAGTCGTTTAGAAGTTATAGCGATTTACACTGGTTACAAGTTCAATAGCCGCTCTTATCAAGCTCGTTACGCCAATGTGCCTTAGACCAAAATGATACAGAATTAAATACCAATGCATGGAAAAATTATTATTTCCCAGACCACCCGATGATACCTTATACAATAAGGACGTATTTTTATCTACAGAGTAGCACTTTAAAATACTAATTCAGATTGAAGGAAAAGGAAGCCTTTTCCATTGATAGGATGCCACCACCTGCAGACCGGTTTCGAACACTTTTGTTCTCAAATCAAATAGACTTTCTATTTGATTTATTCAAATAACGTGTGTTCAGATTGCGTGGGACTACTGAGAGATGGCACTGCGCGTTGTATTTTCTCGACTACCGTTGATAATACAGAGTGAAGTATAGAGTATTCTCTGATGATAGGTATTCAGGGTGTTATGGAAATGACGTATTATATTTAAATCGGCAATTCATGAGATGAAAACAAATTGAAGAAAAATATCCAAAAATGGCGCTTTAATTTAATATGCCCTGTACATGACCTTATGTCAAACCAAAAATTACCACGTGCTGCCCCTGTCAGGAAGGTAAACAAAGCAAGATATGTCAACAGTGTTGTCATATCTTCAGGGTAAACTCTTTAGAAAGTCAATAACCGTTTGACAGATTGCAAGTTGTTTATTTTTCAGGGTACATTATTATAAACTTTTACATTCAGTTCAGTTCGCTAGGAAACAATCTCTGATTTATAAACTTGAACTGACTAGAACGAACCGCCACGGAGTTTTTAAATGGTCAGGTATGTTCTCATTTGTTCAATTCGAATGACACCCGTCAGATCTGGACAACTTAAAAATTTATAAATGACACTTACCCTTTAGAAAAAAAAATGCAATTTTATTTAGCTAGTACCTAGGTAACGTGAACAAAAACAATCCGGTACAATAAAATCACATAACACATCTAAGTACCATTCAATCTGAATTAGTATTTTAAAGTGCTACTGTGTAGACAAAAATACGCCCTTATTGTCTAAGCGGCCTGGGAAATAATGTATTTAACATCAAAAAATTGTAAAAATAAATAACACGTTGTTTCTCTCATCGATATCGGCCTGCTTCTTTAAACAGCTGATTGTGGACATCGGGCTAATATTTAAAAATACAGCGTTGCCACTTTCGATGTTTTATAAGCGACTATCATAAATTGGCGAATTTCCTTATAATATTACTTTCCTGTATAATTATAGTCTCGGAAATGGCAACCGCGCTGGCTCTAGAGAGAAAGTTTGAGACGACTGGTCGGAAGACAGACTAGACCATTATTTCAGAAGGTAGTTCCTGTCAATTGTTAACATAATTGTTTCATTTTATCTTTAGTAAGGGGTTCATGGCCCATAGAAATTAGCGTTTTTATTATTTCTATTGCGAGATGATTAAGTGCTCGTGTTCTATGTGTGTTATTGTAAAGTGTAATTATGCGTTAGTGTTGGGGTTTAGTGATAAGCTTATTATGTACTCCCACACTATCATCAGGACACGTGATGAGCATAAAGTTTTTCCTATAGAAAAAATAACTGAAAATGTCTGTGCCCTGGATTCCTTAATCGCGTCCTGGATTTACTAAGTAAGCTAAATATTTATTTTTATAAGAAACTAAAGTTTTACACTTTTAAACATTTTGGCAAAATTCTGCTTGAACATCTGTTGATTAATCAGCTGGGCAATGTAATATCTTCATATATGAATGTGCCGAGGAGTTGTGTGTGGGTTTATGGGTGAATTACCCCACTTTTTAAACGTTCGATTTAAAAAAAAATATGTAGCGCTTCTCTAGGACACCCCAGGAGTCACCCATTTAAATATAATACGTCATTTCCATAATACCCTGTATACACCTACCCTGTACTGACGAGAATAAAAGTGTTCGGATCCGGTCCTTTTCTTGGTAGTATTTTAAAATGCTACTGTGTACGCATACAAATAGAAAGTCTATTTGATTTATTCAAATAACGTTTGTTCAGATTGCGTGGGACTGCTAAGAGATGGCACTGCGCGATTCATAATATCATGATATTAATACCACCTGAAAAGTAAATAGACTTTCTATTTGATACAGATTTGTCCAAACTTTCTAACGATGTTACCAAACATATACCTTAATATGGGATTATTCGGAGAAACTTGGAATTTTAATATTTACTTTTCAATTGTGCCCCTTTTGCGGCGAAATGCAGAACTTATAATTAATTTCCAGGATTTTTCATAGTCTTTTTAATAATATTTTTTTTCCCCAAATTTCTTTGCGCAGTAGTTAACGAGATATGAGCGATGGCCTTAATGGAACACCCTGTACATATAAAATATTTGTACCGAAGTCTGAAGCGACAAAATTTGCCGGGTACAGACTCGGTTAGAAGATTATTGAACTGCGAAATATTGAAACCGCTTATCACAGGACTACATATTTTATCTGGCACACCAAAACTTGGATGGCTAATGCCAAGAAGTGAATAAGTAATAAATTATTTCCAAGTCGAAGTGAAATATCACACTGAAATACGTATGCTGTTGTAGAATTTAGTTGCGGGGGCGAGAGTTTTATTTTATCGGTAATATACACGGTGTCCGTTAAGATCGGCGAGGTATGATATTATGAAAGCCATAAACCCTATGTAAAATTTAATTTACTAAATCGACTAATACAAATTTTATGCGTTAAAAGTGTCTTATTTTTTTAATGTTAAACGAAAGCGATGTAAATATTATTTGCTATACTTTTTCGTCTATTTAGTAGAGATGAGCTTAGCTTAGCCGTCAATAGTTTTTGAAAACTAAAATTCAGGGTATCATCGCAAGACACTAGTCTACGATTTGCTAGAAACTTCACCAAGATCGGAAATAGTATATTAAGATACAAGTTTCAAAAAACATTATCTTAGAGCACGCGTACAAATGCTTTAATTGTCTTATGAACCGTGTATTTTATAATACTTTTTCTATTTGGGTCTTTGTCTGAAAACCTTAAAAAAATATAATAGATTGTTCCAATTTGAATTAATATTTTCTTTTTGGGTTGGCAATACTTTTACAATTTAATAAAATGTTACAAGTATCAAATATGCCATGATAGAAACAATTGAATACAACAAAGCTTCTTCCCATCGGTCATAATTAAAAATAAATATATTATTAACGTTAATAAAAATGAGTCAGAAATAAAGTTGTACTCCGTCAGAAATACGAGAAATTACAAAAAATAATCTAGAAAAACTTTTAAAAAGAATATGCAAAAGTTTGAGTTATGGTGCGAGCAGAACAAAGTTTAAAATATTAAACAAAATAATAAATAATACTATTGAACAAAATATTGTGTTGACACAGAATCTGTCAGGAATAACAATTAATGCCCATGTCTACAGTAACTATAAATATCTATACAGGGTCCGCAAACGAAGCGTGGAGGGAAGATTAAATCGTTATCGAAGAACTTATCACCAATATTGAAACAGCTTGAGATATTGGATTAAAAGCGGCATGTTTTAAAAATATTTTACATTATACAGGGTGGCCCAAAAAAGTGTGACAGCATAAAGTTATATTTTTTTAAATGGGACACCCAGTATTTTATTGCATATTTAGGTTCGTATTACTATCGTTTATAAGTGCCTCAAATTTTATTTAATTTGGTTCTGTAGTTTCGGAGAAATAAAATAAAAACTAAAAAAAAAAGTTTTGCAGTCCTGAATACAAAAATCAAAAAAAACAATCCAGAACAATTTTTCTAACCTCGGCATTGAGTGAAATTTATGACAAGAGGTCTAGAGATACAATGAAAGTAATTGCGTTTATTTATTTTATGCAGGGTGTTCATAATAAGCTTTCAAAAACCCCACATTTTAAAATAATTTTTCTCAAGTTTTTCAAATGGAACACCCTGTATATTATTTGGCTATTTGACGTATAATTCATAGACATTTTTTTTTGTAATACAAGCATATAAGTTATATCCAGCCGTTTTCGAAATAATTGTAAATATTATAAATTATGTTGTTTAAATAGAGTTTTTATTGGGAAATTTTGTTATAGGCGACTAGACTAATAATTGTAAACTAAAGTTAATGTTCAAAATAGCTTCCTTTTACTTAATTTAATGATTTTCCTCTACTGCCAACAGAACTCTTAATTCATTTTCTTCATTAATAACGGGTTTATTGATTATCCTTTTTGTGTGCTTCCTGTTGCTACAAATCGTTGCAACAACTTCTCGAAAGTTTTTGGTCTCGGCTTTCTCTCAATATCTGGATATCTTTCAGCATACACTCGGCTCGCGAGGAGGCAATTTCGTGCACATTCACCCAGTATAAAAATCATATTTACCATTTCTAAAATTCGACATTTTGTGTAAGTTAGTACTTAATTTCGACGACTGAACAAATGTAAATAATTTTATTTAACTGTCATAGTGACAATCTAAACAAAAAGAAATGATGGCAACTCGATTAAGAATAAAAAATAAAATTAAATAATAAAAGTAGCAAAAACGTATGCTTTTAAAATTTATATCGAAATAACTAAAATACGGTAAACTCTAAGAGTAAAAGGAAGCTATTTTGAACTTTTACTTTAGTTTACAATTATTAGTCTAGTCGCCTATAACAAAATTTCCCAATAAAAACTCTATTTAAACAACATAAATTATAATATTTACAATTATTTCGAAAACGGCTGGATATAACTTATATGCTTGTATTACAAAAAAAAATTGTCTATGAATTCTACGTCAAATAGCCAAATAATATACAGGGTGTTCCATTTGAAAAACTTGAGAAAAATTGTTTTAAAATGTGGGGATTTTGAAAGCTTATTATGAACACCCTGTATAAAATAAATAAACGCAATTACATTCATAGTATCTCTAGACCTCTTGTCATAAATTTCACTCAATGCCGAGGTTAGAAAAATTGTTCTGGATTGTTTTTTTTGATTTTTGTATTCAGGACTGCAAAACTTTTTTTTTTAGTTTTTATTTTATTTCTCCGAAACTACAGAACCAAATTAAATAAAATTTGAGGCACTTATAAACGATAGTAATACGAACCTAAATATGCAATAAAATACTGGGTGTCCCATTTAAAAAAATATAACTTTATGCTGTCACACTTTTTTGGGCCACCCTGTATAATGTAAAATATTTTTAAAACATGCCGCTTTTAATCCAATATCTCAAGCTGTTTTAGTATTGTTGATAAGTTCTTCGATAACGATTTAATCTTCCGTCCACGCTTCGTTTGCGGACCCTGTATATAAAGTAATATGTATAATACTATATTGCATTAAAAATAAAAATAGTACTTTATTGAATAAAACTTTAGGAATAGAGCATAAACCGGAAGATATTTTTAAGTTATGTTGTTTTATAGTTGTGACTAGAAATTAGTTGACGGACACCATCAGTATGTTATATATTTCCGAGTCTAGGTATTTCGGATAAATATTTAGTAAAAGTGATCTATTGGCAAAGTTAAAGGTTAGTATTTTAAAGTTTTCTATAAAAAATTTCTGTCGAATCAATAATGTCTAGATAACTAATTTCAACGAAATCGAAAAGTAGGCCTAAAATTCGAATTCTACTTGTTGCCAACATGAAAAAAAATAAAATTTGTGTTTCATAAAGTGGCAAGTTGTTCAATTTTTTTGCATTTCATAATGTAGCCATTATGTAGAAAAAATATTAAAAACGTTACAGGACTAACTCGATCAACATAATTTTTGTCCGGAATCTTTTGTCGGTGAGTGTAAACGAATTTGTGCAGTCAAATTTTACCTTTGTTGACACAGTAAATATATCTCGAGCATATTAAGAACGTTCGAATTGTTGATCTATTTTCGTATTTGTTCGAGCACAAAGACAATTCAAACGTGAATGACATAGCGTGCATGTAAAATTTACATTGTAAATAAGTTTTCCTTCGCTAACATTTGCCGTTTGCATGTTGCATGGAAATATGAATTTGTTATACCTATCGGTTGCAAGAAATAACATCTTGAAATTTGTACAATACAGGATGTTTCTTGATGACGTGCTAATGTTTCACAGTGTGATTCATTAGGTAATTTGATGAAAAACAATAATATGATTTTTTAAACTTAATGTATCCGAATGTACTTTAGATGTTATTTTCAATTTTCCTATATATAAATAGGATATGGAACGAGATATTTTATGAAAAGGTATGCAAACATATCCTTTGATATTTGTTTACCAAAAAAGAGGTACACTACTGACCTTTTTCAGTGTGTTAATTTTTCTGATTAGCCTGATTAATTATACTTGAAAATCGTCTCTTCCATTTTTCTCGTGAGGGAAAACAAATGTCAAATTCCTTATTATTAACATTGATTTTGCTAAGTTTGAACTTATACAGGGTGTTCCTTAATGACCTGATAATATTTCAGGGTGTGATTCCTTAGGTCATTTTATAAAGAAAAGTTCATATGAACATATGTCCGCAACGGCTTAAATTTTTTGCTACAAGGTGTTGAATTTTTATTTCTTAAATGGTTATTTTTTAATATCTCCGAAAGTACTTTAGATATTATTTTCAATTTTGGTATGTTTTAATAGGACTTCATCCTTACTTCGACCTTCCTGAGGTCGTTTTCCCCAACGAATATAACCTCCAACGATTCAAAACCAACGTGAATCGCTTTTTGTGCACACGCACCACTCCCAGAGTGCGCTAAAGGATTTTTCTATAGTGCTTGTGATTGATGTGATGATGTGATTGAACAAAATGGCCATACATTAAATTTACTAGAAAACATTGAAATTTATAAACATAAAAAAAACAGTAGTATTAACCTTTTAAACACACAATTAGATCTCGGAAATTCCCCGCTATTAAAATTATTGTAAAAATCTCATCTGGCACGTGCATTCTTAGATTCTCTGTATATTGACCCGTTTGTCCCTAATTTAAATTTATTACACTATTAGATAGATATTTGGCGTTGGAGATAAAAACCTAGGTACTGACTAAGCAACCTTAAGTCACTAAATATATATAGCTGCTGAACAAACGTCACACAGTTATAGTTTAATCTACGGACATAAAATTACTTACATTCCTCCAACTTTAAAATACGGCCTACGAAAAAATGGAGACCGCTATTTCCTGTTAACAGCGCTATGAAAAACGGCACAATTTATATTTTACGTTTCACATTATTAACTAAATGGAAACAATTTTTTATTTTCATGAAAACGGAAGGACCTTTCGCAAATCTTCTGTATATTTTGGTATAAATACGAAAAAGGTTTGTGATTTTGGCGATTTGCATAAAAAATTAAAGGGTGTCGAGTCACGACTGTGACTTATTTTGTAATTTTTTACTTGGCTCTATTTAAATGTTCAGAGAACAAAATAATTAAGAGGATTAAAGGCCAAAGGTCCGCGTGTGTAGGGTACATTATTAAGAAAAAATTTCATAAATGGTTTGTTTCATGCCTTGCTGATGATTTTTTAAATTTGGACGTCAGTCAGAGTCTACTAATTAATAGTACATGGAAAAACCTCCTTACGTAAAAATATTAGGATTTAATTATACTTACCTATATCCGAAAGTTCATATTAACTGAGATGGTTGGTTGGTTGGTTAAAGGCGGGGGTCGGTTTAAAGGCCCGAACTTCAAGTCACTGCAGCCTTTCGGCTTATTGTGTACCCCGATCTTGTTAGAAGATGTTTGCTCCTTCTATGAGGTCCAGTAACCTTCTACCAAGCTTGTCATGTGGGAGGTTGTCACCACGTTGTATGTTCCCGAAGATATTTTGTCTTCTGCGGGACAGCGCTACGCAGCGGTATATTATGTGTGAGGCGGCTTCATCCTCTTCGCCGCAGAGTCTACATTCAATGGATCCGTTGTTTAGCCCTATCCGTTGAAGGTGTTTTCGCAAGTGGCAGTGGCCTGTTAGCAGACCCATCACTTGTTTCAACTGGGGCCGCGTCAGGGTTAGTATCCCATTCGTATTTTCGATGGTTTTCCCATTACGGCCCGTGCGTGTATTAGACCAGGTAACTCTTGCCATCGAGATAGGTGTTGCTTTTCCGACCATCTATCTAATGTAGTTTTTGTTGCCTGTTTTGATATTCCAAAGGCCGGTTCAGGGCCCCTGAGACTTTTGGCAGATCCGGCTCTCGGCAGTTCATCCGCTTTTTCATTTCCTAATATCCCGGAGTGACCAGGGACCCACAAGAGTTCCACCTTGTTCCCCCTGGCCGCCAGTACTTTTAGGTTGGTATGACACTCCAGTGTAAGTTTTGAGGTAAACCGATTGGAGTTCAGAGCCTTAAGAGCAGATTGACTGTCCGAAAGGATGTAAATCTTTTGGTCGTGGTAGCCCTTTTCAAGATTTTGTAGTACACATGTATGGCATGAACTTCCGCTTGGTATACTGTGGCGTAGGTCCCCAGAGGAATGCTTATGTCCATCCTGGGCCTTTCCCCAAATATACCTGCGCCCACACCGTTGGCGGTTTTTGATCCATCGGTGTACCAAACTAGACCCTTGTCAAACGACAGGGCTGCACTGAGATACAGGGTGTTGAAGTTAAAACTTCATTTTTGTTTTTCTCTAATAACTTTGACAGAAACCAACGTTTTTTTACAAAATTTTGAAAATATGGTCTTTTAAGACGAGAAAGTGATTTTTTTGTGAAAATTTAATGTACAATGTGAATTTCTCGCAGATTTATTAGGTCATAACTTTTTGTGCCTCAGTGTATTTAAGTTTTTAATGAAAATAATACTTTTCTCATATTTATTACGTAAAGAAGGTATACTAAGTTCAGGTCGCCCAGAGTTACCGTTTCGGAGATATTTGCATTTAAATTGTTTAGTGCACCCCGTCCAATTACTATTAATTTGCAAACAATTTTTCTGTTCTTAAAGTAACCCATGAGGAAAGAAATGAAATTTAGAGATGCAGTTTCTATGAAACCTCCATGTTGTTACTTGTTTAGTAATTATTGTAAGATAGCTTTGTGAGAAAATGTTTCATTTTTGAGTTTATCGTAAGTTAAGTAACAATGCCGAGACACAATTTGTTTTCAAACGCAGGAATGCGGGATATGTTGTGTGTATACGCGCAGAAAAATTTTAATGGACGAGGTGCCTAGAGACGATATTCGATACAACCTGAGTTTACGACCGATTAGGCGTCCTATGGTTAATGAAATCCCTGTAGAGTGAATTATTTTGTCATCATTGTTTGTTTTTATGATGCTTTTATAACTCTCCGTGTTTTCTGATTTCATTGCACTAAGCTATAATTAAAAATTTTATCTATATTTACAGTTGTATCAATTCAAACCATACTATCTTTGCATTCTATCTATATGTTATATTTCTTGCATTTTATAAATGTTTCTTTTGTGCTGCTATACATTATTTAATTGTTCTCGATCACCATTTCTTGGGCATTTTGTTGCCATCGATAATCATGCCCTAAGCGTTGTGATAATTTCATTATTCTAGATCAGTATTTCTCTACATCTCTACACACTAATTCATAATTGTGTCGTACTAGTTAATTCGTTTTTAATCTGTTGCAATTTAATTGTATTTTACTGTTTTCTTAGCTGTCAGGATAATTTTGGTGTACACGATAAGTATTTCTTTGGCGTTGTGACAATTTTATCGTTCAGGATTATCGTTTCTTTCCAGCTTTCATAATTGTGTTGTATTCGATAAACACTTCTTTAATCTGGGACAATTTAATTGTTTTCGATTGTCATGTTGCTTTATAATTTTTCTGTCCCCAAAGATAAAAATATGGTCAATTAATGCGATCCAATAATAACATGTATCTAGTAAATAAAATGATTTTTTGGCTTTACCGGTTGGATTTATTTATTTTATAAATGAATGGTATATACCTTAATTTACAAGCTTTATATTGATTCAACCCTTATTCGTACGAGAGCAAATAATATTTACTGACTTTCCTATAAATATACATGAGTTTGTTGAACTCTGTAATTATCGTAAAGATACAGGCCGATAAAAACGGATTTTTATTAGACGTAATAACACATTAAGAGAAATAGATATAAATCACATATACAGGTTCGTCAAAAGAGTTAACGATATATGGATAATTTTATTATTATTGACGCCTGAAAAAACTTTATGCTTACTCTTAGATTCCAAGACCGTCGTTGATTTCTCATTAATAATGGCTGATTCACACTATCGTGCAAGGCACGTGCTCAGCAACGGCAAGGCACCTGCTCGGCAAAATATATTTATCATTGAATCTTATGGATTTTGCAGGTGTCAATTCACACTATGCGCGCAAACTCTGATGATTAACCTATGCCTTGTCGTTGCCGAACACGATTGCACGTAAATTTAGGAGATTAAATCATGATTAATTCAAAATCGCAAATTATTTAAAATAACTTGTTTTCATTGATATTTTCTTACTTGATATTATAAACGCAATGACACATACAGAAATGATCAAATTGAAGTTGCGCGTTAGTGAATTCTGCAACGCCATGTTGTCAAATTACTAATATTTCCGAAGATATTTAAGCAAATCCGAATTTTTACGATTTCGTTCTTTTTGTTTTCTGATTCTATTTGAAAAGATATGTAAACATCAATTTTACATTCTCAGTTCCATTTTTTCTCCTCTATGGGATAGTTTAATTTAATTTTCAATACGACGTCTTGTCGCAACCATCATCAACTTTCTTTGTTTTTAAATAGTAGTAACATATTATTTTATGCCTTATGAACCCCTCTTTATAATCTGAATGAAACTATATCGGGTGAGGGGGCGGGGGTTTTTTCGAAAAGTGTCGGACCGTTTCAAAACTTTTGCCGCACCCAGTATATCACACCTAATATTTATTATTAATATTAGTTTTGTGCTCGAAAATTGTGCGTTTTTGAAAATGAAAAATAGTTTATTATTATTATTAATGTAAAGAATGTCAAATAAATAAATAGTTTTCAATGTCAACAAAAGTATAAATACAACAATAGAAACAAACATATTTTGACTAAGGTGCTTATTTGCAATGAGGAGAAATATTTTAGTCGGAAACAGATAATAAATAATATACACTGTGTTGAAAAAAGGTCGGTACCCAGGAATAACTCCGGTGCATAGCATTGCAGCGGAAAATGTCTGGGGAAAAAGTTGTTTGGTTTTGAAGGAGGAATAGTTTGCAATTGAAACCACCCCCCACCCCCGAACAAATCCGGGCTTCTCTGTCTTGTACTAAAGAATGGCCGTGGAATACAAAACAACTTTTTCCACGGGCATTTTTTAGTACAAGACAGAGAAAAAGAGTATTTCCGGGATAAAACTTGATTTTCGCACGGTTCTGATTTTGTCTTTCTCATGGTGATTATTGGTGAAGGATGGGCCCGAATAAAAAAAATTTCGGACAAAAGATGTTTACTTTTGGTCGGAGAATACGATACGCCAATAAAAATTATGAGGTTCCATTTGAAAATCTTAACATACCTCCACTCGCGCCCGGTGGTTGAGGGGGTGGTGGGGTGGTTTAATTTGCAAACTATTCCTCCTTCAAAACCAAACAACTTTTTCCCTAGAAATTTTCCGCTGCAATGCGATGCACCGGAGTTATTCCGGGGTACCGACCTTTTTTCAACACCCTATATATTGTTGGATTCAGAATAGAAAGTGGAGTTCATAAATCATAAAATAAAATATTATTACTATTTAAAAAACAAAGTTGTTGATGATAGCGAGTAAACGTCGGATTGAAAATTTAATTAAATTATTTTATACAGGAGAAAAAGTGGCAATGAGAATGTAATATTTATTTGCATATACCTCTTAAAATAGCTCAGAAAACAAGAGAAAAGCGAACACGTAAAAATTCTGTTCTGCCGAAGTATCTTCGGAAATAATCGGAATTTTAAAAAATTTTGAATTTTTGTATAATTTGATTATTTCTGTATTTCCTATTGTTAACGAGATCCCTGGTATACTGCATTCTTATTAGCCACATAACTTACTTAAATATCTTTTTTTTTCTTTTTCTATGATCAAACACTACAGGAAAATCCTTTGAGACACTGTGGGATTGATGCGTGTGCGCAAAAAGCGATTAACGTTGGTTTTGAATCATTGGAGGTTATACTGGTTGGGAAACACGACCTCAGGAAGGCCGTTCCATAAGGATGGCGTCCTCCTTATGAAAGAATTCTTAAATAATGAAGTTCGAGTAGCACTAAGCGTAACAACATATGGATGGGCGGCTGCTGTTTGTCGTGTATTTCTCCTATTCACCGCTCTGGGCGGAATTAAGAGGGCAAGGTCAGCCGAGCATTTGCCATGGAATTATCTGTAAAAGAGAGTCAAATCACCAAACCTTCGATGTTCCAGGCTGTCGAGGCTCTTCGTCAGCTCGTGCTCTGCGATCGGACGAATTGCCCTCCTATCGATGGAATCCAGTAGCCGAAGGGTATGTTTGGGTGCAGAGCTCCAAACATGAGAGCAGTACTCTAGTGATGGTTCAATCTGGGCTTTGTACAGTATCAAAAGTTGGTGAGGTGTGTACAACTTTTTGTGGTTATGCCAAGACATATTTCCTCCCAGATTGACGTCCACCAAATTAATAGATGAAGCCAGTGGAATTGCGTGTCCTGTCATGATTATATCCGGTTCTGTAATGTTAACCTTGCTGCCTGTGTTTTCTTAGTATTGAATTCGACTTGGTTCCTGTCACCTATAAAGTGTACATCATTTTCAAAAATTTGATACCTGAATTACTTGATTAATGCCAGAAATAAAGCACCATAAAAACAATGATTTATTTTATACCGCATAAAGTAAAACAGAAAAATCGTGTAGCGTTAAAATAATGTTTACAGAAATAACTAATGGTGTTAGAAATATTATTAATGACGGTACAGCGGGCGGAAGATTTACCGGCTTAAAAGCATGATGCTTGGAGAGATATTTTGGCTTTGTACATTCGGGGTTTTGATTTTAAATAGCCCAACATGTAATTTGTTACGTGACGATTATACAGGGTGTAGCGGGGGGTTCCGCTTAAGATGACATGCATACAAAAAAATAGTTACTTATTAGAAAATGCTCAGCCTGAATTAATTTTAGCTTTGTATATAAGCAAAGAAATATGTTAAAATGAGTATTTTAAATTATTACAGGAGGGTCCCTAAAGATTCCAATTAAATCATTACTATTCAAAATCAAGAAATTATCTTTTTACTCATGCAATTGAACATTACAAATAAGCAAATAACTAATTTTGTGTCCAGAATGAAAAATATCAAAGTCAATATACGTATTTCTAACAACAATTTTTTTTTCACATTTTGAGAATATATATTTTTGTTTCGGCCCTATTATTAATTAAAATAAATTTGTATTTTTTACGATGAGAGATATACAGGGTAATTTTTTTAAAACTTGACATGGGCTAACTCTTTTATTAGTTCAACTATTTTAAAACACTTATTTTCTCGATTCCATTGATAAAATAATTAATGATAAATTTTGTTTTATAAAAATTGTTGGAAATGGCTACCTTCACTTAAAAGGAATGCTTCGGCCACATCGAATTGCCCATTCCAATAATTTTTATAGAACAAAATTTATCATTAATTAATTTATCAATGTTAATAATAATGAGTTTTAATAGGAATTTAGTGGTTTCAATTAAGAACGGTGCGTCTGACGAGAAAAACTCAAGATACCGTTTTCATGTAGAATTGACCAGGATAATCAGAAAACATGAAAAAATGTCAGTGGCGTACCATCTTTTTTGTAAAAAATATCGGAGGACATGTTAGCAGTGACGCCACTGATGGAACAATTGAATAACTTTCTAACTAAAATTTGTGATTCTATATCCTATTAACAAATATCAAAATTGAAAATAATATCTAAAGTACTTTCGGAGATATTAAAAAATAACTATTTAAAAAATAAAAATTCAACACCCTGTAGCAAAAAATTCAATCCGTTGCGGACATATATTCATATAAACTTTTCTTTATAAAATTACCTAAGGCAGCGTTTCTCAAACATTTTTGACCGCGGACCCCTTTTGATTATAGAATTTTGTTGTGGACCCCTCCAGCCGCTCGTTACATTACTACAGAATTGATTCTAGGAGAGGAAGTCATGCCTAATTAATTTCCTTTAGTTATTTATTTCCACTTAGTGGTTCGCGGACCCCACAGTTTGAGAAACGCTGACCTAAGGAATCACACCCTGAAATATTAACACTTCACTAAGGAACACCCTGTATATGTATAATGAACTAAAATATGTTTTAAAGCACCCCCAAAAAATGATATTAGAACTAAATAAACCATAAATTGGATGACATTTAAAATACCTTTATTAATGCTATCAAGTTCGTAGCTAAGTATTACTGTGAACAAATTAAGAGGCCCATATAAATATTTAAATTGATCAACAAAATCGATAAAAATATGGTGGAAACAGAATAGCTGAAAGCTTTAATATTTTTTATCTAAAGGCCTAAAGAAACATAAATTGTGAGTAAACATAAATTATACAATTCTATATGAAAATCGATTTTCTATTTTTTACGTACATAAAAAAACTTCTAATTGTGTAATAAGGTACAACCGAAATTTTGTGTTTGGTTATGGGTAAAAGGCAAAGAACGTTCATTTCAAAATTAATGTACATATAAAAAACCCGTTATTAATAATATATTTAACTAAATTTAATCCAAATAATAACAAAAATAACATACACATATTTAAAACTTACCTTCAAACACAGGAGCTAAATGAAAAAGGTTATTTTGTTTAAAAAGTTTTCCATCACTGTGCACCGACGCGTCAGGCAAACAGACCAGAATCAGCCGTTTTAAGAACCGCTCCACTTACCACTACACTTGGTTTGCAGTCCGTTAAATAACAAATATCTGCCCTATTGATGGGAACAATGCCGCATTGTTGTAAAAGACTATACTAGTCAAGGTTATAGACACGTATTAAGCTGAATCTTTTGGAACCATTAACTATATGTTTGTCTATTTCGGACAAATATATGGCATTCATTTAGATGAAATTAATAAAAAGTTGAGGTATTATGATAAAGATATGAAGTAAACGTATAAAAAAATCCGTTTTTAATGAATTTAGACAAATTATTATTCAATTAAGGAACTTGTATATGGGTTAAATAGATGGAACATTTCAGTTGAATTTATCAATTTCGCTAAGTTAAGTCCACTTGACATAAATCAAATATTTCCTTACTTAAATAAATTATACAGGGTGTTATGGACTTATGATATGTAAACCGGCTAATCCTGAGATGAAAATAAATTGAAGAAAAATAACCATAAATGGCGCTTTGAATCATGAAGATAAATATACACTTTATATGAAATCTGAAAATTTACGTGGCCGCTCCTGAGGACCTTCGCAATCAACAGTTTATTGAGGCAGTCTCGAGGTTCAAAAGAATTTAGCGCATTATCGGCGGTGTTGTCATATTGCAACACAGAATTCTAAACGCAGTTTTTGACAAGTCTTTGACGCGCGTTATCACTTCTTTTTCAAACTTTTTAGAAAAGAACAATTTTAAGGTACATACTCTATTACCTTCGATCTTATTTTAAAATAATCCGTTTTATAATTAAATTCCATAAAAAAATAAAACACAAAAAGTATGTTTTTCAACAGAACCAACAGTAGATAATGTCACACAAATTTGAAATCACATCGCAAGATTTATTATTATGAATTATTTCACAACAGAAAAAAAATCGTGTAATGCTACAACCCCGAAGAGAACGTTTAAAATTCGTATACATCAAGCACGTGGAACCATCGACAGAGTCATTCCACCCCCGAGTCTCGAAACATGCTGAAGCAACGATAGTGGCGCGCGGCCGGTATCCAAGCAAGGGCGAGACACGCAGTGTGATCTGACACCACTGTTAGTATACTCTAGTGAGCCACATTGTTGCTAAGTGAATCCAGATGGAACGGCGCGACGGTATGTGGGTAAAAAGGCTTTTACCTTAGTATTTAGATATTCGATTTAAAAAAAAGTATGTAGACTTTCTCTAGGACACCCAAGGAGTGACCCATTTAAATATAATAAGTCATTTCCATAACACCCTGTATATGGGTCAAATATACGATTTATTTAGTTGCTTTACGGAGTTTTTTCTGTGTATCTTCATAAATTTTACATGGCGAGTAGTTACTGCTGTACGATTCAAGCATAGCAAATATTAACACATATCATTTAACATTCATAAAACCCACGGTCGTAAAATAAAAATTTCCCCCATAATTTAACTTCAACACAACAATATGTTTGCCGGAATTTCGCACTAATAAAGGCACTAATAAAGCCGACGTTGGCGCCTCCGTTGCGTTCATTCCGTATTCAAGCCAAAAATCTCGATTGTCTAACTCAATAATTTACAACGTTGACTAAAAACCCTCTTCATTAACGGCATCCCGCAAAATCCTAAATATCAAATAAAAGCACAATAAACTGCCGGGTTTTCGTAAAACACCCTTTTCGTCAGTTTGTCAGCGGGATTTACGTTGACAGCAGGAAGTCGGCCAACAAAGGCGGTTGTTTTGTAAGGAAACTAAAAAGCCGAGAATTTACACGTTCTGAAATTTGCTGGGAATACTTAATTAGGCTAATTAATACGCATAGTTGTTCTTGGAATAGCTTGGAACCTCGAAAGCTAACTTATTATTAACTTTTCGTATCTGAGCATTGCATTTTAAATGTTTACGTCACATTTATCAATCAGTCGGTAGGCCTCCGTCTAAAAGTAACGCTTTGAAGAGAATTTTAAAACCATTAAGTTGTAAACTCGTTTTATAAAGTTAGTAGTTCGTTTTATAGAGTAAATAGACCATAGTTTCTTGTTTAATTAACTCTATTCCTTGTTTCCTTGAAGTAGCATTTTATGTCCTATTCAGAGGCATTCACAGTTTATTTATTGACAAGATAGGGATATAACAGGCACTGATCCCAATATAGCATCCACGTTGTGGTATTGGCTACTAGGAGTTATTAATGCTTAAATTATTGTGTTTTTCCTGAAGAAAAGAGTAACATTTTTTGATTAGTCTATATCATACAGGAGTAAATCAAACTGTTATTTTTTGTCGTAATTTCAACACACCCTGTGGGAAAATTGAGGTGAATAATTTTATTTACATACTGTTTCTGGTAATCTTTAATGTATTCTAAATATTTCGTTTCTTGATTCATCCCATTATCTCATTTCTGCTTCGAGCTGCAATATTTTAAATGGAATGCTGATTTGAAGCCTATTTTTATTAAGAAAACCAAACACTAGGTATATCATAAAGTTAATTAACAAAAACAATTTTAATATCGTGTCTTTCCTCCTCTCACAGTAATGACAGCTTGCAGCCTTCGTGGCATCGAATGAATAAGGTTACTTATCCTTTCTTGAGGGATAGCCTGATATTATTCGGTCAGCGCCAGTCGTGTCTGGCAAGGTTTGTGGTTGTACAGGACGACGACGAACGCCCCTTTTAAGTTGAGATCCCAAAAATGTTCGATTGGGTTGAGATCTGGGCTAGATGCGGGCCATTCCAACTTGGAAGTCCAACTTCAACCAGATATTCGCTCACTGCATGTGCAACGTGAGGTCTAGCATTATCATGCATTAATATAATTTGGCTCCCAATGAAAGGAGCAAATGGAACAATAACTTCTTCGAGGATTTCCTCAATGTAACGGTGGGCGGTTAGAGCTCCTTTTCAACAAATACAAGTTTGGTGCGTGCTTCGGTAGAAATACCCGTCTAAATCATGATCCGCCATGATATGAGATTCGTTCTGATATGATGCAGTCAGCATATTTTTCATTTCTGTGTATGTATACCCGCTCACGATCATCCGGCGACCTTAAACAAACTCTGGATTCATCACTGAATAGTGCGTAAGAGTATTGTCATTGTCCAATTAGCCACCGTCGATAATTTTTAACCGAAAGCTTGACATAGATTTTCTAAAAATAATATCGTTTCATTTAAAGTTTTGCAGCTCGCAGCAGAAATGAGATAATGGAATGAATCAAAAACGAAATGTTTAGAATGTATCAAAGATTACAAGAAACAGTATGTAAATAAAATTATCCACCTCCATTTTCCTACAGGGTGTTTTGAAATTACTACAAAAAACAACAGTTTGATTTACTCCTGTATAATATAGCCTAATCGAAAAATGTTACTTTATAAAATAATTAAGAAAAAAGACAATAAATGGATCTACATACTGATAATAAAATCATAAAAATCGCATAAAAACTAAACAAGTTATAAAATATCAAACTTGACCAAAATTTCAGGGTGGCGGAATTTTATGTCGGCGAGTGTAGATCATAACTACCTCCGAAACCATTCGTCTTTCAGTAAGTTGCATTACAGAAAATTTTTCCATTATATGTTTATAGTTGGTATTGACTATATAGCTATTTCTGTTTTTCGTGATAAGAACCGTAAAAATGTATTTTGAATACTTTCCAGCCTTCGCTGGTAAACCACGTACTGGGGGTTCCAAACAACCGATGCAAAACTAAGTTAACTAAACTAAATATAAACGCATAATACAAGTTTAGAACTGTTTGAGGATTATTAAAATTTAAACTATTTCTTATAATAAGTCCTTAAGAAGGCTAAACAACCATGCACAGAATCGACTGGGCATACTATAGGATCGCAGGTTACTTAGAATCATGCCAAACACGATCAAAGGCTTTAGAAAGATGCAGTGCAACAGCCCGAGACTCGATTGCGTTATTCCAAAGATGGGTGACATACGTTAGAAGATCTCCAGTTGATCTGGACTTCCAAAAACCATATTGATGATCGCTGATAATGTTGAAGCCTTCCAGATACTTTAGAAGTTGTTTATTAATAGCTTTCTCCATTACTTTTGATAATCCTAATAATGATAATAAATCCTAACAATCGATTACACTTATTGATAACCTGTTCAATGCGAGAGCTAAAAATTAACTTGTGTGACCATTATACCACCCAAAAATTTTTTTACTGGGCCTTACCATTACGTGTAGAATTACATGCTTTCTAATTGCTCGATACATATATGCTTCAACAACCATAAGTAGTTTTTAAATTATTAAAAAGTTGAGTTATTAGTGCCCGCTGTTGAAATTGTAGTAGTTAACAGCACTAACAGACAATTTTTAATCGGTTGATCATTTGGTTACATTTATGAATAAAGTTTGTAGGATTTCCCTTTCTCCGCGCGTAACATAATATGACTTCGTCTCTTCATATTGGTTGTTGATTGAAGGAAATATCAAAGATACGATGGGGAATTTTGCTCCTCTTCATTCAATTTATAGCTGGTATATTACGTTCTCTTTCTTGTCCGTTAAATTTTAATTAGTGTTGGGAAAAACCGATGATTTTAATAATCGAGTACTTGATACTCGAGCGATTTTAATAATCGAGGTAATCGCTCGAGTGAATCGCCTGAAATTCCAAATTACCAAGCGATGACGTCACCGACTGCTTAACGGGATGGATAGCCCTTTACATGTGATCAGGTCGGGTATTTAGCAGGCACGTAACTACGGGTGGGCACAGGTTTAGCTAAAAAATTATAGTGTCACCAAAAAAATTCCAGAAATTTATTTATTTGTGAATAATGAATTTTTACCACGTGTCTCGATACCAAACAAAAAACTGCAAAAAATCACACAAATATGTATTTATTGTTCGGGTTTATTATTGTGCGTTTTTAACCCGAACAAAAAGTATTACCAAGAGTTATTTTTCTTCACATCTTTCTCAATCTACGAGCATAAAATAAATAGATATTTAAAATAGCTTGTCAAATTCTTCCACTTTAAATTATCAGGTGCCCACTGTATGCACTTCAAAAATTTAGGCTTAGTTACACGACTGACAAAATAAGAAAATTGGTTATTATTATTTTAAATTCATGTACTCGTGTATTCATAGTTACCTAAAAGTTTCTGTTAAAATTTAAGAATGCTTACTTTTAATTACCAAAAAATGTGTCGATACCTATGTTTTGTTAACTATTTTGATCGTTTCTTTATTTTCCATTAACATTTTCTATAATGTATATTATTTTTGAGAAGTCTTCTTGAGTTTAATAATAAAAAGTTCCTGTTTAGATTTAAAAATGTTTACTATAAGATTACCAACGAATTTTTCTATATATTTTGTTAACCATTTTGTTCGTTTTGTTATTTTTCATTATCAATTTCTATTATTATGTTGTTTTTGAGAAGTTTTCTCGTCTTTATAGTAATTAAAAATTTTAAAATTATATCCTTTAATTTTTTAATATTTACAATCGGATACCATCATGTCGCGAAGACTCTGCTAAGGGATTCAGCATACTTTTTTATATGCACCTTCTCGTTTATGTGCCTTTAAGAAAGACGTATGGCGTGTACTTGACGTGAATCTCGAACGTCGCCAATTGGATCGCCCGGCGCTTAGACCGGAGTTCTTTTCTTCTATCAGATAACCGGCGATATTTTCGGTTTTTCGCCTGATTTTTAACTAGAGTATTTCCTATCAAGCGAAAAACTGTTTGAATATACGAGCAGTTTTTTAATTCGATCACGCTACAGTGGCACACGGCGGCAAGCGAAGCGCGGGTTTCGAGTGAAAGATAATAAGTTACGGGCGACGGTTTTCGCCTGAATAGATAATTCGAGCGGTTTTTTTTAATAATCGAGGGATGTCGGTTATTTCAATAATCGAGTGATCAAGCGGTTTTTTCGCTCGAGTGATCACAACACTAATTTTAATACATATTTGCCAAACCTGTATACAAGGACAGATAAAGTACAATGCATCACAGTTGCAATAACCTTCTACAGTTTATAGAAAGACGTGATATAAAACGTTTCTCGTCAAATAAAATATACAAAAAAATTTCTATACTATATCCATAAAATCGTCTGCAAACATTTCACAGCGAATATGTCTGGACCCGTATAGAGCCTTTCCTTTAAAAAGGCAGAAGTTATTTACTGCCTTTCAAGTACAACGACAAATATTAAATTCTTTTTCTGGTCTTTTTCATCGCCCGCTTTTTATTTAAGTTTATCTTTCCGTAGAAACTCAAATACGAACATGTTTATTTCTCCCAGACGATTGATCAGTGGCGTAGCGACAAATTATAGCCCCCCCCCCCCCCGCGGAAATTGAGTTAGGGCCCCCTATCCTATATTAAGAATATACATAATATAAACATATAAACAAACAAATTTAGATAATACTGTTTATTATATAAACTACAAACCTATATGTAGAGAACGTTACAAAAAATAAAATTATTGAACAACAAGAAGAAAACAAAAAACATTTTTTAAAACTAAAAGGAACAAACACGAAAAAATTCTTTAGGTACCGAGCTAAGGTAGCGATACTTGAAAGTTACAGTGAGATAAAACCAAAAGTATTTAAAATCAAGAATATAATATTATAGGTATCTCAATAGTTATTGCGAGGCAATTGGCCAATTGCCTATTTTAATTATTATATTGTAAAATTATTCTTATATTGTTGCTTTCAGGAGGTAAATTGTTTTTTTCTATCTTTTACCTCCGCAAAATTTTTTATTAAATGGTTATTATCCATTTTGGCCGCCTCTTGTGCCTCTATAGACAGGATAGCCAACTTGTCTGAGAGGAACTATTTCGTGAATAATTTTTTATGATTCTTAATTTGGAAAAGGATCTCTCAGCTGTAGCAACACTTACTGGAAGAGTTAAAAATAATAAGGCTGTTGTTACCTCTGGAAAATTTGATGATAAAGTGTTATTTTCCACAATTAAAAATACAGCAAAGTCTTTAATACTTTGAAGAGAAGCAATTTTTTCCTTAAACGGCATACACAACGCGACTATCTCTAAAGGAAAAGTCGCACACAAATCGCTGGAATATGTTTGCTGTAGTGTTTCTGCAGACATAAATAACTCTTTTTCTGGCAAAGTTACTAGAACTTGGGAACATAGAAATCTAAATTTATTAACAAATAACTCCATTCCCTCAAAACGATTACCTATTTGGTTAATTACAATATCAAATACTTTGTAATATATATTTATCCTAAAATAGTTTTCTCGAATAGAAAATAGATAATTTGTATTGGCTTCATCAAAGTGTTTTTTTGGTTTTAATTGTCTTTTATCTTCAAATTCCGGGTTTATATTCCATGATCTTGATATACCAATTGCTTCATTCTTTAAATTTATATAATTACGGGCACAGTGTGACAAAATCTAGATCAGGTGGACATTGGTAATATTGGTATTTATTTGAATGATTTGCTAATTAGCAATAGGCTCTATCGGCACTCGAAGCTTTCGGCCCCCCCAAGTTTTCGGCCCCCCCCCCCCCCCCCCCCCCGCGACTGCGGGGGTTCGCGGTAGTAGCGCTACGCCACTGCGATTGATACCAGAAAGATCTAAAAATTATTTCAATTCGCATATGTAGAGGGTGTTCCATTTTCGACACTTTTTGGCGTTATTATCAAATTATAGGTAGTTAATTTTGGGTTTCCATCACTTTGAAATGAAATTCAAGTATTTGGTTTTCGTTTCGGTTCATTGTACTAAACCATCGTCAGAACCATTTGTTAGAAATAAAGAAAAAAGCGAATAAATAAAATAGGAAGAAACGAAACGACATTTTTGATGGTGTTAGTGTGACAAATTTCTTATTTTGTATTAATATTAGTTATATATCGAATGAAATGAAAAAATATATAAATGAACATACCTTGAACAAGTCTCACTTACACTAAATTTGGTTACATTTTATATTTTTGTTTTACGTTGAGTTTTTAACGATTGGACGTAAACTAATTTTAGTTATGCCATGTAGCAGTAAGGTAGGATATTATTTAAATATAATAAAATAAATATTTAACATTATTTACATTTTGGGTACTGAGTTTGTTTATATTTTTTCAATGGTTGTTAAATAATGGATTTGGGAACTCCGATATTAAATTATTTGGTGCTATTAATGTTTATTTTTATGATGAAAAAATATAAACAAACCCAGCACCCAAAATGTAAATAATGTAAAATATGCATACCTTCCATTTTATTATATTTAAATAATAACCTACCTTACTGCTAAATGGTATAACTAAATTAGTTCACGTCCAATCATTAAAAAATCACCATCAAATAAAAATATAAAATTTAACCAAACTTGGTGTAAGTGAGAATTGTACAGGGTGTCCCATTTTCGACACTTGTATAGAGTATATCCGTAATTGTTAGTGCTATCAAAAAAGTAATGTAGGTGTCATGTGCTCTTTTTGACTCAAACTTAAAATGGTAAAATCAAAATTGGAAAATTTTCGCTTGCTTAAGAGATACGGGGGAAAATCAAAAAATTGACAATTTAAAAATTACCATATATTTTCTTAGTTAAAAGAGATACAAAAAATGATTTATAAAAAAGTTTCTTTATAATGATTTTTGAATAATCTGCCGTATTTAGAATAAGTATACGCGGTTAGGTAAAAAAGTTATCGGACCTACCCTCATGTTTTTAAATGGAACACCATGTATATATTAATCTGAAAAAATCCCATTTTAAATTTTCTTTTCAAATATATAACACACCATGGATGATATTAGTTTCTTAGCCGATTTATTTAAATTTTACCACTTTAAACCACAGTAGACCATGAAACAAAAGCTAATATCATAGAAACAACTATGTTGACATTCTAGTTGTTATTAATATTTAACGTCAATTTCATTTTTACATATTCATTTGTGAAAATGACTTTATCAACATTTTGAAAATTTTTATATGATATCAGTTTATCTTGAAAGTGGAGAAAACGAAGAAATGGCGTAAAATTTATATTTTTTTCTCTACCCGGAAAAACGGCAACCATTTAAGGATATATCCCGAATATTGATGATTCCCGTTATTTTTTACCTTAATCTGAATCTTTTATTTCGTTTCAAAGTAATAAAGTTTAAATAAATCGCCTAGGACACAATATCATCCATGGTGTGTTATATATATGAAAAGGGAATTTAAAATGCTATCTTTTTAGATTAAAATATACAGGGTGTTCGATTTAAAAGAATAAGGTTAAGTCAGATAACTTTTTTACCTGACCCCGTATACTTATTCTGAAAACGGTAGATTATTTAACCAGTCATTATAAGGAAACTACTGTATAAAATATTTTTCTGTATTTCTTTAACTAAGAAAATATAGGGTAATATTGAAATTGTAGATTTTCCCCCGTATCTCTTAAGCGAGCGAAATTTTTATAATTTTGATTTTACCATTTTGACCCAAAAGAGCACATGCCACCTACATTACCTTTTTGATACCACTAACAATTACGGAGATATCCTTTAAAAGTGTCGAAAATGGGACAACCTGTACAAGGTATGTTCATTTATGCAGGTATGTTCAAATGCAATAGATCAAACATTGACATATCTCTCATATAAATATCTATTTTTATAAACATAGATTTTATAAACAATGGCAGTTTATGATAATTATGAAAAGTATGATATGTTGGCATATTTTGTATGATCTAATTTAATATTTAGATAGCTGTCAAAATTCAACTCAATTCTTATAAGTAACCTAAATTATTATAAATATCGCATTTTAAGGTTCTTTGGGAATATAAATATAAATAACTTTAGGGTGCCCATTTAGAATGTTTGCTTTGGTAATTTATTGTGCAATTAATCAATTTTTCAAATAATTTATTTTTGGTAGATTATTATTATTATTATTACTAGTAAGCTATTCACTTGATGTTAACAATGTTTTTCACATATTTTTTAACAATAAAGATCTTTCATCAAAATATGAACTCGGTCTCATTTTATCAAATTATTTTCATGACCAGCTGACTAAAATCAGTGATATTCCTTTGTATTAACTTTTTTTTATTAATTATCAAACACAAGCACTATAGGAAAAATCCTTTAGGGCACTCCGGGAGTGGTATGTGTGCGAATAAAGCGATTCACGTTGGTTTTGAGTCTTTGGAGGTTATATTCGTTGGGGAAAACGAGCTCGGGAAGGTCGTTCCATAAGGATGACGTCCTCCAGATGAAATAATTCTTAAATAATGAAGTTCCAGGAGTACTAAGTTTAACCACATATGGATGGGCGGCAGTGGTTCGTCGTGTATTTCTGCTATTCACCGCTCTGGGCGGAATTAAGAGGTCAAGGTGAGCCGAGCACTTTCCATGAAAATATCTGTAAAAGAGAGTCAAATTACCAACCTGTCTTCGATGTTCTAGGCTGTCGAGGTTCTTCGTCAGCTCGTGGTCTCCAATCAGACGAATGGCCCTCCTTTCGATGAAATCCAGTAGCCGAAGAGAGTCATAAATGCATAACCGGAACGAAATATCAAAATATCTCAAAAAATGTTTTGTTGAGAATATAAGAGGCTTTAACGCAAGGCCCACTTATTTGAAAAAAGAAAGAGCTTATTTTTGCGACTTCTTTAAAATAAATTCTTCTATAAGATATTCTGTTTCGATCTTATTCCTATTAACTTTATTTTACTTATACTTTTGTAAATATGTCCTGCAAATTTGGTTTAAAAATGATTTTAAACAATGAAGTTATTCAGAAAATAATAATGTGGTCACTTTTTTTGGCCCACCGTGTATTTTATTTTTATTTATATTCCCTAATTCGCACAAACAAATATTCCGTCATTTATTCCGCTCAAAATGAATAAATATCTCAGAGAAGTGAAAGAGAATGAGTTTCAACATCATTTAGTAAATGAAAACATCTCATTCTAAAAACAACAACACACTCTTATTCATGTCGCGTTTCATATAAAAACTTTAGTAAAATAATTTTTATGTTTTTTTTATTTTTTAAAAATATTACGCTGCTCCCGCTTTGGAATATTTAAAAGGGTAATTAAAAATGGCCCCTTTATAGAGCACAGATGCTTTTTATAATCGTAAACTTTCCAAATAAAAAAGCAGATTCGGATTAGGGTTGGACTTCTTCCGTTGATTTACGATCTAAGTTTTTGCTTTATATACAAGCAAATTTATTTTTAGAATTATTATATGCAAGCCGTAATTTACACATTCATTAGAACTAAAAAAGTTATTAATAGATTAATTGTTTTACTTTATTTATTATACACTCCCCCGACAATAAAAGCCGGACAGAGATAATGTTAGTCAGGTTTATAGTCCTGTAACATTTTTAATTGTTGTTCGATCTTGGTGACATTTTTAGCAAAGTGTACCATAGACTTGTGTCTTGGGATGATATCCTGAATTTTAGTTTTCAAGAAATAATCATGTTTTGATCATTATACAGGCAGAAACAAAAGGTACTTTTTTCTACGGATGCTATGGAACGCAGTTATGATAACCCTAGACAGACATGAATTGTTACATGGCAAATTGATACGGCACGTTTTCTATGTTGACGACGCAACATCGACGATTAGCGCGCAATATCTCCTTACGCCATGAAAACATTTGCCGGCGTCTCCATAACAACACAACCGAAACACTGCACAATTATTAAAGCTGTCAATTTGCCAAACGGGTATTGTACAGGGTGTCCCATTTTCGACACTTTTATAGGGTATCTCCGTTATTGTTAGTGCTTTCAAAAAAGTAATATAGGTGTCATGTGCTCTTTTTGGGTCAAACTTAAAATGGTAAAATCAGGGAAAAATCAACAAATTGAGAATTCCTAAATTACCCTATATTTTCTTAGTTAAAAGAGATACAGAAAAATGTTTTATACATAAGTTTATTTATAATGATTGTTGAATAATCTACCGTTTTCAGAATAAGTATACGTGGTCAGGTAAGAAAGTTATGGGACCTAACCTCATTTTTTTAAATAGAACATCCTGTATATTTTAATCTAAAAAGATAGCATATTAAATCTCTTTTCAAATTTATAACACACCATGGATGATAGATATCAACAAATTTTTGAAAATGTTGATAAGTTTTTTTTCACAAATGAGTATATAAAAAATGAAATTGATGTTAAATGTTAATAATAACGAGAATGTCAACATAGTTGTCTGTAGGATATTAGTTTTTGTTTCATGGCCTACTTTGGTTTTAAGGTATAAAGTTTAAATAAATCGCCTAGGAAACCAATATCATCCATGGTGTGTTATAGATTTGAAAGGAGAATTTAAAATAGTATCTTTTTAGATTAAAATATACAGGGTGTTCCATTTAAAAAAATTAGGTTAGGCCGATATCTTTTTTACCTGACCCCGTATACTTATTCTGAAAACGGTAGATTATTCAACTATCAATATAAAGAGACTTCTGTATAGGCATTTATCCGTATCTCTTTTAACTAAGAAAACATAGGGTAATTTTGAAATTGTCAATTTTTTGATTTTCTCCGTATCAAAATTTTCAAATTTTGATTTTATCATTTTAAGTTTGACCCAAAAAGAGTACATGACACCTACATTACTTTTTTGATAGCACTAATAGTTACGGAGATACCCTATAAAAGTATCGAAAATGGGACACCCTGTACTTGTTGGACAATATACTAATATTGTTGATTTTTACACTAAAATAGGTGAGATTTGTTAAATGTTGACTATAATGGAATACGAAGATTTAGAGTTTTTTTTGAAAAAACAATCTTTATTTTAAAACAATAATGTACATTCACCTGAATACTATACTCTAATCAGTGCCTGATGCCTCGAGCATCAATAACTAATAAATTCACAATGCTGGACGTATCCCTAATTAAATCCATAAGTACAATTTCGTTTTCGTTTAACAAATTGACATAGTTTCCTAAAATCTCTAATGTCTAAAAGTTTGAAAGTACACCTCCAGATATTGTTCGAAAGCATCCGATGTTTGTAATAATTTGCTACCAAGCACATTAAGACAAAAATATGAAATCGCTTACAGTAACTTTATGGACTGGAGACTGCAAGCCAAGGTGAATACTTTGTTAGTTTATTTTGAAGAATTATCAAGAAAATTAAACCATCCACATTATGGTCCCAGCACTTGATGCTGAAGAGTACAATAATTATTAAAAACTGTGTTGATATATAAAAATACGTAAAACTGCGTGCATTTTTGTAACGAAAATCGGAAAGATATCTTCCAAAACAGTCAAAAACCTTAACTCCTGAGGAAATTCAACAATTTCTAAAAGATGCACCTGATGAAAAGTATTTGCTGGTAAAGGTATGTTTAAAAAAAATCTTATAGAAGATTGCATTTTTGGTTTTAATTTCAGGCTGCTTTAGCTAAAGGCCTTACAGGGGCATGCTGTTGTGATGAACTTCGAAAATTAAAAATTGATGACATGGAAGATTTCAATTCAACTCTTATAATAAAATTACCCGATACTATAACCAAAGTTTCTAAAAATTACTAAAATGGCAAATGTACAAAACAGCCCGTGGGAATAAATAAATTTGGCATAGATATATATATATATATAGATAGATAGAGCGATATTTTTTCAATTACCGAATCCGGAATTATATACTGGCCACTGTTTCCGAAGGTCATCTGCGACTATTTTAGTTAATGCAGGAGCAGATCTTTTAACTCTAAAACGCCATGGGGCTTGGTAATCCAGCAATGTTGCTGGATCCTATATCGATAACTCCATGGCTAACAAGTGTGATATTTTTTTAACCCAATATCTTTAGGTTCACGTCATTAACTGCTTTGTAAAAGAAGATACAAATTTGTACAGAAAGTATTGCAGTTTTTCAATTTTATTCACAATTCAGAACATTACATTATTTTATGGAGTAGCATAAACAAATATCCAAGAATTAATAGAGGGTATTGCCACCTCATGATCTTATCACTTCTACTATGTGACGAGGCATGCTTCAATACAATACGGGCACTCGATAAGGCAATATGATTTTCTGAATTGTGAATAAAATTGAAGAACTGATATATTTTCTTTTAAAACATAGATAATGACGTGAACCAAAAAACATTGTGTTAAGAAAAGGTTACACTTCAAAACAAAATATGCTACTTCCGCACCAAATAATTTATTCCTAGAAAAATCCAGGGAGTGACATGAAAAAGTGTTGTGGTGTACTGATAACCATGTGATTACCGACTCAAAATATTTTATTAGTAAATTTCGATAATTAAACATAAAAGTAAATATGAAGTAGAAAATAGTATATTAAGATACAAGTTTCATAAGACATTATCTTAGAGCACGCGTTTAATTTAGAAAACGATCCGCAAAGCGGTGAGTTTTCTAAAGTACAAGTGTACTAATTGTCTTATGAACCGTGTATTTTATAATACTTTTTCTATTTGGGTCTTTAAAGTCTGAAAAACTTTAAAAAAATATAGTAGATTTTTTCCATTTGAATTAATATTTTCTTTTTGGGTTGGCAATATTTTTACAATTTAATAAAATGTTACAAGTATCGAATATGCCATGATAGAAACAATTGAACACAGCAGAGCTTCTTCCCATCCGCCATAATTAAAAATAAATATATTATTAAAGTTAATAAAAATGAGTCAGGAAGAAAGTTGAACTCCGTCAGAAATACGAAAAATTGCTGAAAATAATCTAGAAAAACTTTTAAAAAGAATATGCAAAACTTTGAGTTATGGTGCGAGCAGAACAAAGTTCAAAATATTGAACAAAATATTGTGTCGACACAGAATCTGACAAGAATAACAATTAATGCCCATTAATGCTATATTGATTTAAAAATAAAAATAGTACTTTATTGAAAAAAAATCTAGAAATAGAGCATAAACTGGAAGATATTTCTATTATTTTTAGGTTATATTGTTTTATAGTTGTGACTAGAAATTAGTTGACGGACACCGTTAGCATGTTATATATTTCCGAGTATAGGTATTTCAGATAAATATCTAGTAAAAATTATCTATTTGCAAGGTTAAAGGTTAGCATTTTAAAGTTTTCTATAAAAATTTTTTGTCGAATCCATAATGCCTAGAAAACTAATTTGAACGAAATCAAAGTAAGCCTAAAACTAGAACCCTACTTGCTGCCAACAAAAAAAAATCAGTTTCATAAAGTGGCAGGTTATCAATTTTTTTGCATTTCATAATGCAGCCATTCTGAAACCCAAATAGAAAAAGTATAGTATACACTCATTCGAATTACATAAGTTTCGAAATCGTGTATAATAGGCGTCCTACCACTCTTGGTATGTAACATACTATTATCATATTCTTGTTCCGCAATCTCAAACATACTTCTTACATCACCATTTCAATAATAAAATAGCTCTCACCTTTAGTTCCATATAAATATAAACAATATTTTCACGCTACCCGGTTTTTATAATGCAACGTCGAATAAATCTCCCTTTTATGGCCGGGCGCTTTTCCGACTATAAATTTACAAAAAAATGTCCGTCAAGCCCAATATGAATCGGGTCGGGCGCTGATAAATGGCATCTTAAACGGAAAATTTATTTATGAACTTCAACCTTTGGTAATGAAAATGTTGAAAATTTATTGTCGCTTATTGGGTTAGTTCGGATGGACGTTATCGTGACGGTTTTTGTTGTAAACATTTGGAAAAAATTCTCAATTGAAAATTATTTGTTTTGGTTTGAACATTTTCTAATTCTTAATTGAAAATTATTTGTTTAAGTTCGGCCATTTGCTAAGAGCATAATATAGTGTGAGAGTTATATCTCAAAACTTGCATTTGGCATAAAATTATGACTAATTATAAGGGAAATAATGTTACATGTAACCATCTCTCTATCACGGGCGTGTTTACGAAATTTTGTTGATCATTAGTTGTGAGGGAATATTAAAGACATTTTGTATAAAAAAAGTATATGATATGTTTGTGACACATTGGCAGAAGAAATTGGACATACAGTGCTACGGCTCCCACCCTATTATTGCATTTTTAACCCCATAGAGCATATGTGGCACCAGTTAAAATCACTGGTTAGGTCTGAAAATATTTCTCCGACTTTAAGTTCTAGTGTTGTAGAATTAATACGAAAATGCTTTAATGATATTCCCCCAGGTAGTTGGAAAAATTCAGTCCGTCACTTAATAACTGTAGAAAATTCGTATATTAGTCTGGATCGGATAATAATTAATATTTTTTATAGACTTTTTAGTTTCGTACTGTTCTAGAAGATCTAAACGTTGGCCCTCTCTTTCGTTATGTAATAGTAAATGGTTGTTTTCTATACAATATGTAGAGATTCTGGAATTATTTATGTTAATCAAAATAGAATTGCGATGTTTTTTTAATCTTGTCTTGATGTTTCTACCGGTTTACCCCACATAGACAGCTTCACAATCCTTACATTAAATCTTATATACCCCAGATTTGTTAAGTTTACCTATTTAGTCTTTATTATTCACTAACATAGATCCTAAACTACATTTATTCACCACCACTGTGTTGCAACCTAGGCTATTGAGTTTTTTTGAGACTTTATTACTTAATGTAGGTAAGTACATAATTTATAAATCTATACTGTTTTGGTGTTTGGTCATTAACACTGTAAAAATGTTTCTTAAGTATTTTACGTTTTTTATTTTTAATCGTGTTATCTATTATAGACTCCCTATAGCCGTTATTTTTAGCTATCTGGATGATAATATATAATTCCTGTTTATAGTCTATTGAGTTTAAAGGGAAATTTAACAGCCTATGTGTGAGACTATGAAAGGGTGACATTTTTATTTTCCATGACTGCTGAGAATTGAAATGAATGACTGTATCTGTGGTAGTGGGTTTCCTGTATATTTTGTATTAGAATTTATTATTCATTTTCTTATGTTAATATCCAAGAAATTTAGTTCATTAATGTTTTCTAATTCCATTGTGAATTGAATTGTTGTGTTTAAGGAATTTAAAAAAGTTAGAAATTGGTTTAGTTTACGTTACGTGCTGTTCCAAATGCAAACATATCTAGTCCAATAAATAACATGATTTTTAAATTGTTGTTAGTATTAAAAATTAAGTTTTCGAAATGCGATATAAATATTTCCGCCAATAAGAACCCATAGTTAAGCCTTCTACTTGTTTATACAGGGTGTTCCTTAATGACGTGCTAATATTTTGGGGTGTGATTCCTCAGGTCATGTTATAAAGAAAAGTTCATATGAACATATGTTCGCAACGGCTTAAATTCTTTGCTACAGGGTGTTGAATTTTTATTTTTTAAATGGTTATTTTTTAATATCTCCGAAAGTACTTTAGATCATATTTTCAATTTTGGTATGTATTAATAGGATATAGAACCACAAATTTTAGTTAGAAAAATTATTCAATTGGCCCATCAGGGGCATATCCTCTGATATTTTTTACAAAAAAGATGGTACGCCACTGACATGTTTCCATGTGGAGATTTTTTCTGATTAGCCTGGGCAATTCTACGTGAAGACGGTCTCTTGAGTTTTTCTCGTCAGACGCATCGTTCTTGATTAAAACCACTAAAATTCATATTGAAACGCATTCTTATTAACATCGATAAAATAATTAATGATAAATTTTGTTTATAAAAATTGCTGGAAATGGCTACCGTTACTTAAAAGGCATGCTTCCGCCCGTCTTCGCATCGAATTGCCCACTCCAACAATTTTTATAAAACAAAATTTATTATTAATAATTATTGGTGACTGTTTAAGTTTAGTATTCATTTTGCAATGCTCTTGAAAAAGGCCTAAATAGCCGAAACATGTAGAGTAAAGCTATCAACATATTGAAACATTTAAAAGCAAATTACTTCCTTATTTTACATTAAAGTATTTAAAAAAATGTTTCATAAAGAACCAACCGCGGAATCAGCGCGTACACTGGGATTGTATTGTATTCACTGAAACAAAAAAATATAAAAATGAGAGGTCGTAATATAAAGGATATTACTATAAAGTAAAATATTAATTTTTTCTCCGATTCAACGGTACATATCGATAAAGTAGTTAATATTTTATTATTTTGTGTAGTATCCAATGGAAAAATATTTTCGCGTGATATCACACATTTAATCCACTAGTGGTGCTCTTATTCTGTTTATAAATTATCATCAAAAAGCCGAAGTGTCGATACAAAATGGCTTCACTTTGTGAAAGCTCCATTCGTGTGAAAAAGCTCTCATGTATTCGCTTGATGGAAGAGCAAACATGCGGTCGATCACCCCTATTTGTATTTTTTTGTGTCCTATTTTGCGGTTCCGGGTTGTAAGTGAGTATGACAAGTCGGAACTTTTTAGTACAACAAGCCGTGCTAAAAACTTATTTTATTACCTGTTCTTATTCACTTCGCTTATTCTGCCATATCTAATGTTTACGAAAATCTGGATGTCAGGGGGAAGGTAATTTTCTTTCCAAGGTAAAAAGAAAAAAAACTTTCGCATTTCTGTTATTTAATAATATTTAAGGAAAAACGCCCAATGATTGACAGGTTTTAGAAAGTTCTCTTACTAAACTGATCATCCTGAGAAAGTTTCTTAGTTGATAAACAACGTTATATCAATCATAGAAGAAGGTATTAAAATCGTTGAATGTTGAAAAACACCAATATTAAAAAAATAAATAATTAAAGAAAAAGGATTAGTTCTTGTTTCCTACAATCCTTAACAGGCCAAAAAAAAAGTTGTTCCAAAATTGGACATCAATTGACACAATTTATTGCTTTTTTTACAAATTTATTCGTAATTTACAAAATATACAGGGTGTTATGGAAATTACTTATTATATTTAAACCGGGAAATGTTGAGATGAAAATAAATTGAAGAAAAATAACCTTAAATGGCGCTTTGAATTATTGTACGAAATATACACTTTATATGAAATCTGAAAATTTACGGGGCCGCTACTGAGGATGTTCGCAATCAATATTATTGAGCCGGTGTTGCCATATATTGCAACACAGAATTGCAAACGCACATGTTCAGATTTTGATAACAGACGTCTTTGATCCTCGTTTCTTGTTCAAACTTTTTAGAGATTTTGAGGTACATACTCTCTTACCTTCGATCTTATAATCCGATTTATAATTAAATTTCTTAAAAAAATTAATCACAAAAAGTATGTTTTGCAGAACCAATAATAGGTAATTTCACACAAAATTGAAATCACATTACAATATTTCATATAATGAATTAATTCACAACAGAAAAAAATCGGGTAATGAATGCTACAACTAACAAACCGTTTAAAATTCGTATACATCAAGCACGTGGAACCCTCGACAACGTCATCCCATTCCGAGTCTCGAAACATACTGAAGCAACGATAGTCGCGCGCGGAAGGTATGCAAGCAAGGGCAAAACATGCGGTGTGATCTGACAATACTGTTAGTATACTCTAGTGATCCACATGGTTGCTAACTGAATCCAGATGGAGCTGCGCGACAGTATGTAGATAAAAATGGTTTTTACCTTAGTATTTAGATATTCGATTAAAAAAAAGTATGTAGACTTTCTCTACGACACCCTAGGAGTCACCCATTTAAATATAATAAGTCATTTCCATAACACCCTGTATAGAAGCTAATAACCAATGAAAAAGGTGATTATTGGTAGTATAGTATATTATTTAAAACATCATCTTAGGAATTAAATAGGTAATACTTAATGTACTCAGCTTCAGAAACAGTCTAACAGTCATTCCGTCATATTATTAAAAGAGGTGAACATGCACGAGGTTGTCAGATTGCAGTCCCAAAGGTACATTTAATTTTTGGGTCAGATATAAAGATTTCTTAAATTATGGCAAGTTATAAAACATGTCAATTATTGGCTGAATGTCAGTAATTGGGTGTTTTACTTTAATATTAATTACACCACAGCGTGTTCATTATTAATTTACAGTTTAACCTCAGAGGAAAGTGTGTCTCATTATCCTGAGATGAAAATAAATGCAGAAGAATAACCATAAATGGCGCCTTGAAATAGCGAAGAAAATTACTTTATATCTTTGTCATAAAATACTGCGTGCACTACTGAAAATTTGTAAAGAAACCCATATGATTAGTCAAGAGACGTCAGACGTCAGCGATGTTGTTCAAATGAAAATGTGTTAAATAATCGAAAGATACACATAGATTATTTAAACATTTTTGTTGTTTTTTAAATTTTGATTTGGTAATACACATTTAGCTTCTTACCATGTAACTGTGTGTGGCCAGGCCTTGTATCTGGCAACCATATTTACCATTTATAGTTATTTCTTGCAGAAACAACAAACCCGAGCAATAAGAAAAAAAAATACCGTTTTTTCGAATTTTGAAAAAGTTATAACGTGTCTCTTAAATTCGCTCTTACGAAATAAAAAATTAAAAACTCGATTCTATAGTAACTTTAAGTAATTGGGAAGTGGATATAATCACTCTTAGTTTCATGAAAGTTCGTTGTGGTTCAAAATTAGAAAAAACAGGCCTTTCGTAAGCATGTTGTTCCAGAAATAAAAATAAGTATAAATGGTAAATATGTTTATTTGGCTTTCGATCATGTAACACATTTTCATTATATTCCGGGAAATATGAAACTTATGAAATTAGTACTGGATAAAAACTGTATAAATTTTTTTTTGTAAAAACAAAAACAAGGCTAAAAGTGCCTTTCCTGTCGAATCCATATTTTTTGAGTTACGACGGTTTTGAACGGGCTCTGCGATATTATGTTTACATTTCCAAAAGCGTTAACTCGTTGGATACAGGTCAGGAAAACAAACCTAGAAGATCAAATTATATATTTTGGCCTACGTCTCGCCCTCTTTGAGGTCATCCTCAGGGCTATACAGATAAAATCCTCTGTGTATCACTTTTTACCATCATCAGTACTATGTCTCTCTGTAGGTGGCGATTGACGGATTTCTCTCACACACCTTCACCATCAATGCCGGTGTTCCTCAAGGATCCATATTATCTTCCACCCTTTCCTTACTCTACATTAACGATCTTCTAGTGAAAACTAAAATTTGGATATGTAGCTTTGCAGACGATAGCACACTTATCTCATCTTTCTCTTTGAATTCACAAACATCGGCTGCCGACGCACATTCTCGCAGACAGCATGAAGTATCACGCGTCAACAAAGACCTGGAAGATATTTTGGTTTGGGATGACAGTAACCAAGTCGAATTTAATGCTAAGAAAACCCAAGCAGCAGTTTTCTCTAAGAAGGTTAATATTACAGAACCGGATATAGTCATGGCAGGACATGCAATTCCACTAGCTTCATCTACTAATTTGCTGGGCATCAATCTGGGAGGAAATATGTTTTCGCATAACCACGTTGTGGTAATCGCAAAGATAGCTTCTCAGAAATTTGATGTACGTTGAAATTACGTTTTAAAAAATGTAATTTTATTGAGTATCAAATTCAGTTGCTCGGCGGCGCGTAGCTCAAATTTACAAAACGAAGCGCTATTTTAAAGAGAATTTAATGCACTGTAAAAAGATGTATCACAACATACCCATTCCAATTTGAAAAAACAAGGGCAGTAGCCGCCCCCGCTAGGGGGGGTTGAGGTTATAGGGAGGAAATTAATAGTGAAACGTGTCCCCCTGAAAACACAAGTTTACGGGTCCGAGGTTTTTTTTTAATTTTCACGTACACAGCCGTAAACCTTGCTGGACTATTTTCGATGGGCCACCCTGTATATATTATTATATTCTTGCAATTACGCAACAGCAATGTAGCCATATTGTGGTCTTATTTTCGTCTGACAACCGTGTTGGTTTTTTTTCTTGAAAAGTTGGAGCCTTAATGATATACTTTATATGTGTGTGTTCTATAAAAAAATGTAGATGTTCTGTATAGTATTGATAATGATAAAAAGTCAGTATAAGTCAAAACTTAATTTGTGATAATATGTCGTTAGCAATGTCTAATATTTTGAAAGCAAAGATCTATTATTTAAACATTTTTGTTGTTATCATGATAAAAAGTAGATTGAGTTATCGCTTCCAACTCTACGGTCCATAAAAGTTGCAAATCATTCAAAAAATATTGCGTCATGATAAAACATTGTATTTGGAAAGTCACAATATGTCAAACGACAATATTTTTCATCTATATTCGGAGCGTCAAATTCAAATATATGTTTAAAATTGGGTGATATAAAATCGACTCTCCAATAACAACAATAAAATTTTATGTGCGACTTTCGTACATTTTTATTTGGCGAATTTCATGTCGTTGTTGAAACCAGTCACCTTGGGTTTATATGCCAGTAAAACTCACGAGATGATGTTTACTTAAAATAATATAATAACATAACATAAGCCATATGTTCAAAAGTCATAAGTTTAAAAGGCCATAAGATCCAAGGAACATCGGTTCGAAGGGATGTAATTTTTAAAAATAACTTATTGAAAATTCGTCTATCGGTCTCGGCCGTGACTGGAAGTACTTTATCTGTAGCTACAAAAGGAATGCGGGCAAGAACATCTGCGGGTTAACAATGTTGTCACATATATTAAATTTTAATTTAATAACATGTTACCAAGTAAACCCTAAAATTAAATTTACCCGTTTAAAGTAAATTGTCATAAGTATATAAGAAACTAATATTCTATTATGGTTTCAATGTTCTTAAAAACATTCTTTTCATACTATTTATTTTAATATTTAAATGCAAAATAAAATATTATTTTATTAAAGTCCTTCTAATCTAAAAATAGGGCAAAATGGTGCAATATCAACGGTAACAATGGGTAACAGGTGGTTAGGGCTAATTTGATAGGTTATATCCCAGACAGAGGTGACGACTCGCGTCTGGTGACACGCCCATTGTGCCGGCGTGGTTGTTCGGCGATGTCCAATATGCTTCATCCAGTTGCGTAGTGATAGGGTTTGTTTTAAAACTATGATAATGAATGAATATGCCCTGGTAAAACCCTTCATAGTCAAACCCGTGAAGTGATTGCCCATGTGTACAGGGTGTGTGAATAGGAATTACAAATTAATACATTTAAATTTCCACTTAAGCGAAAGCTAGAAAGGGTCGCAATATATACTGGAGGAAGCGTGATTGCAGTAAAAAACATTCACAAAGAAGATACTGAAAGGAAAGAACATAACCAGGATCAATTGTTGTCATCTCCTGTCAAACACACGGCCCGTCACTCTGCTGTCGAGAAAATCGAAGGCTTCGACTTTGGCATTGTTAGGAGAACAATACAAAAGTTTTATTTGGAACTAAAAGTGGTTCCAACCTTTAATAAGTTGCTACAACAGCTGAGAAGTGACATACATTTTTTGTTTTTCCGTGAAACTTTGAGGTGCATGTTGAAATCTAATGGATTTTATTGGCGAAAATGCCAAAATAAGCGAAGGCCTAATATATTGCACTAGTGATACACATATATTCATGCCATGAGAAAATATATATTATTACTTTATTAAGATAATAATAGCACGCCCATGACTCGGCCATATTTTAAAAGATATTGCTTTCCCCTTACCGATACGTCGTAGCTATAGACTCACTTATCGAGTTGTATACAATACCCTAAATATCTGGAAGCCAAATACTTCACAGAAACAAGCCCCGCCTATCACAATTTATCAAGAAAATTCATTTTTCTATCGAAAATGGCAACAAATAGGGGTACTAAAGGCACCCATCAAACTGACAAAGAAGACGCATCATCGGATGGCGAAAATCGTAGCACAAAAAGTAATTATTCTACCGTCAAACCAAAAAAACTACCCCGCATTGTAAAGAACGTGCTACAAAGCCTACTTAATCTACAAGGCATATTACACAATATGCTTAGACTACCATAAAAAAGACCCCAGAATAAGGGACCAGCTAAGAGAAGAGGTTATATACCACATTACAGAACAACATAAACAAAAGGCAAAAATAGCAGGCACACCGCCAATAGAGAACATACCAGAAGAGACAGCACCTGTATTCAAGAGTCCCTACTCTCTACGACCTTCGAAGCACGCTTGCACAACAAATAAAACCAAGGACAAAACCCACTCAACCAATAACACGATTAGAAGGAAAACATCAGGGGGCAGTACGCTCATCTCCACTATATGACTTCAATAATTCCGACTTTTCCAACAATCCTATTACCCAGAAAGCCCTATTTGCAGATGACGCATTAATCTATGCGCATTCGTTCTCTGCAAATGCGGCGGCTACCCATATAAAATAGCTCTCTCAAGGCTGACACCGTGGCTACACAACTGGTAAATCGACATAAACGTTTCCCAGTGTGCATGTATTGTGGTAACTAAGAAATACACCAATATCAATATTAATATGCCCCTAAAAATAAATAATGAAGTTATAACACAACCCAAAAACTTAAAATATTTAGGAGTCACCCTTGAGCAGAGGCTCTTCTTCAAACCACACATCTCCAACATTTTGAGAAGATGTTTTCTGTCAATGCTAGCGCTCTACCCTCTTATCTCCCCCAAATCTCATTTGTCACCACAAAATAAACTGACAATATACAAACAGATATCGATATGCTGCACCAGTACCTTAACCTTCAAAATTCCGCAATTTTATATTTAACCCGGACTCGAGTGTAAATAAAATGTATTATTATTACTATGTATATGTATGTACAAATAAACATAACATAACAAAAATACACTAGTTGTAGTTAGGATGTAGTACTTAAAATATAATAATGTAGTTTGACGTGTTTGCGTTTTATTCTTGCAATCTAGTATGATAACAATTCCATTGCTGTAGAGTCACCTCTATTCTTTGCATACTCTTATAATTCCTTTACCATACTAATACCTTGTTGATAATTGGTGATATTTGTTTGATTACTGCATTCAACTTCTTCATCAGAGTCGTCAGATAGTGATGTGGTTTCAGTTTTGACTACATAATCGGTAGGAATGGGGTCACTATCATCTTCTAATAGCACATTGCTATCAATGTTAATGAACTCGCCCAAATCATTGTTACTCACAAATAAACGGCGGATTGCTGTCGGGGAATCACACATACTTTCATTCGGCGAAGTCCTTTCGCTTTGCCACGCATACGCGATTGGTTGCCGGTCTGTCTTCAGAGAGATTTTGCACCGTACTTATTCATCTCCTAAATAATTTTTTTGTCGTTTAAAGTAGGGCTTTCTCACTCTTTGTATGAAAACAGTCTGTCCGCGTCCGTCCAAGAGAGGTTGATTTTCATGGAATTTCATATATCTAGTTCCGGACTATGAAAAAATGTCCGCTTAATAGAGATGTCCGCTTATTAGAGGTGTCCGTTACGATAGGTTTCACTATAGTTAAAGGTATGTAAAAACCGTTGTACAAAATTCTTATCATACATGGCGTAAAAAAAAGGGGACTTGAGTGTCATGCAGCTGTGAGTAATTCATAACACTTTCTTGGGTAGTAATTTGAAGGGTCTACAAAATATGTAAAAAAAATTTAATATACCTGGTGGTCCAATAATTATGTATAAAAAACTTGATTCCATTTGAGCTCTTTGGGAGCCCACATCTCCGAAGAGGAGGCCTATACGAAAAAAGTTTATATGGACTTGTAGTACTCTTTTCGCTTGTTTTCTTCATATCCCGGAGATTTCCCACATTTTCCCGAGCACCCTGTGTATTTAATATATTATGATATACAACCTTTTTTAGATAAGGTACGGACGTATAATTTGAAAATAAATACCATCCTATCTGATCTGTTGAAAATAAAATGAATCTAACAATATCTAAAGTACGATCTTACTCCTGTATTTAAATTATTTTCTTATTTAAACAACTTTCTATCTCCGAGGGCATTTTCTTTAAAGACAAAATTCATTTGGAGTCGGAGCACTCCTAATAACGAAGTCGAATCGCGAATCCTTTGAAGTTATGTAAATTCACTTGTTGCGGTGTTTTGATCGATCAAAAGAGTTAGATAAAAGCCGAGGGGGTTTGCTCCGGTTACGCTTTGGTCTATTTGGAGAAATGTTCTGGTGAATTTGTCGTCGAAATACATGAAATTAGCAATGTTATAGGCAATTTTTTTGAATCGTACATAAATAGGAACAATAAATCTACTTCCACACGCACATATATCTTCATAAATTATTGTAAAATTTAAATATTTGTTAAAGCCCTATCAGCCTAGTAGTGTAGCTCAGTGTCACGAACAAGGTCCTTTTTTTTTAAATGTTATTTTTTGTGTTCAAATAAAAATTAAAATAATTTTTGTTTGTGCAAAGTTTCTTTGATTGGTCGTAGAAAAAGTATACTGTACAATTCGAGTAGAATGTCCATATCGCACTTCAACAACCTTTAAAACGATATTTCTTCCCACGGGTTTATTAATCGATTAAGAAAAAAATATAAATATAAAACCCTCTTAAATATATAAAAGTTTTTAGAAATTAAAAATAAGAATATGAAAGTCCCTTTCTTTGTCATATATCACTTGTTTACTTCATATCCGGGAGACTTCCCACATTTTTCCTAACACCCTGTATATTGAAAGGAATTTCGGTTGAAAGTCTCTTTCTTTCGGATATTCTTGCAGAAAAAATTATAATCTTGATTATTATACTAATGCCAACTACCTATTTTTAACGCAAGAACCGCGACTGGACTGTACAGGGTGTCCCATTTTCGACACTCTTATAGGTTATCTCCGTAATTGTTAGTGCTATCAAAAAAGTAATGTAGGTGTCATGTGCTCTTTTTGGGTCAAACTTAAAATGGTAAACTCAAAATTTGAAAATTTTCGCTCGCTTAATTGATACGGGGGAAAATCAAAAAATTGACAATTTCAAAATTGCCCTATATTCAGAAAAATGTTTTATACAGAAGTTTCTTTATATTGATTAAAGTTGAATAATCTGCCGTTTTCGTAATAAGTATACGGGGTCAGGTAAAAAAGTTATCCGACCTAACCTCATTTTTTTAAATGGATCATCCTGTATATTTTAATCTAAAAGTTACTATTTTAAAATCTCCTTTCAAATATATAACACACCATGGATGATATTGGTTTCCTAGGCGATTTATTAAGATTTATTACTTTAAACCACAGTAGACCTTGAAACAAAAGCTAATATCCTAGAAACAATTAGGTATGTTGACATTAACATTTAACGTCAATTTTATGTTAACTTATTCATTTGTGAAAATGACTTATCAACATTTTGAAAAATTTTATATGGAAAGCGGAAAAAACGAAGAAATGGCGCAAACTGTATATTTTGTTCGCTATCCGGAAAGACGGTAATCATTTAAGGACACATTCCGAACATTTGCAAAGAGTCCCGTTATTTTTTACCTTAATCTTAATCTTTTATTTCGTTTCAAAGTAATAAAGTTTAAATAAATCGCCTAGAAAACCAATATCATCCATGGTGTGTTATATATTTGAAAGGATAATTTAAAATAGTATCTTTTTAGAATAAAATATACAGGGTGTTCCATTTAAAAAAATGAGGTTAGGTTACCTGACCCCGTATACTTATTCTGAAAATGGCAGATTATTCAACAATCAATATAAAGGAACTTCTGTATATAACATTTTTCTGTATCTCTTTTAACTAAGAAAATATAAGATGATTTTGAAATTGTCAATTTTTTGATTTTCCCCGGTATCTCTTAAGCGAGCGTAAATTTTCAAATTTTGATTTTACCATTTTAAGTTTGACCCAAAAAGAGCACATGACACCTACATTACTTTTTTGATAGCACTAACAATAACGGAGATACCCTATAAAAGTGTCGAAAATGGTACACCCTGTACAATACAAATTATTGTTGTTATTTGTTTCGAACAAGCTTGAACAGATTGTTAAAAAGTAAAAACTAACACTTATATTATCCTTATTTCTTCAAATTTGTTTTGAGGTGTTACACTGGTAATAATTATTTCAAATCGAGATAGAGCCGAATCCTGTGACACTATGCAAATTTCCTTACTGCGGTGTTTCGAGATAATCCCAAGCTTTACCACAAGGGCTCAAAGGGGAATTTCGATTCTATTTTGATTATATTTACAAGATTATCTAGCTTATACGAGAACAGAAATAAGTCACGATCTAATAATAATGCCGCAGTATTAGGTAGGCTGTCTCTGTCTTCTGTTTTTACAGTCGTAATCTGCCAAGTCTCATACGCCAGACAAATCGTATTGCATAATATTTAGTGGTGGTATTCCGAATTTCCCTTTGTCTTCGTCTCAGAATTTGCAGGTTTAATTATAATAAGTCACTTCCTTAACACCCTGTATATCCTTGGGTACAGGGGCGGCTCGTGACCTATGATAGAGGGGGTTTACAAGTATGGTGAAATTATTTTTAAAATTTTATTATTGTGTAATGACCAAACAATTACTTCCTAGTCGTTTTAAATGTAGAAAGAAAAAAAAGGTAATAAGAAAATGCTAGGTAAAACATATTTTTATTTATTTTTTAATTTTACACAAGGAAATGGAAAATAAGTAAGGTTTTCTTAGTGTGAATATCCTTTTAGATTCGCTACAAAATTTTGTTCACCGAATTCATTACTGCCCGAAGGTAAACGGTGGACACTTTGAGCATCTTATAAAATAGGATTTTAAGTTGTTGTTTACTAAAACTTAGTTTATCTTTTTTATTATTGTTATTAGATTTATTTGAAAACGAAATTCGAAAGTCGATATCTCGAAAACGGTTAAGATTGGGTATGTGGTGTGCTTAACATTTCTTTTTTAGAATCTTGTAAATAATTGAAATATTGAATAATATACAGGGGGTTCCATTTAAAATAAAGTAACTTTGTTCTTCCATGGCTTTTTGACTGATCCTGTATACTTAGTTTATATGTAGTGTAATAGATTTCTAAAAACCCTAAAAGTTTTGTATTAACGTTCTTCGCTAGCTATCTTACTTTAGCAAATAATCGACCGTTTCCATACATAAAAGCGACCCTGTATATAAAAAGTGAGTCATTCTGGGAGTTTACCCTACCAGGGTTTAAAATTTCTGTCAACTTAATAAAATGTGCAAATAAATGCATATTATAATCGGCAAACTTTTTTTATTACTTTCCTATTATATATTATATTCTAATTTAAATATTTGAAAATAATTTCGCGAGGTCATACAGAACGAGAAACCATTGAATGACCTCAAACAAAATGTAAAACCGACAATGGCCTAGCGCGAATTTTAAGATAAGAAAATTTTAGCCCGAACTTCAATCACAATAAAACTTTACGATTGTCACGTTCGGACACTTTATTTCATTTTGTGTAAACCCCGTGGAATCAAAAGAATTTTTATTAGAAGAAATCCAATTTATAAACTAGGTAGGTGACAGCAAACGAAATTTTTATTTTGAAAGCTTTATCTGTTCGTGTCATTGCTTTAATATTTTCAACCGATATCGTGACCTGAGAATTTAACGGGCCATTTTTATTATTAGTTAGCGAGATGAAATGAAAATATTATTCATGTTGTTCTATTTACCCATTCATCTACAGGTTTGGCAAACGTCTGTTACAATTAGGGCGGAAAAGAGAACGTAATATACCAGCTATAATACAGTATTTATGTATCAAGTGTAAAGTTTGTTGCACGAAAAATAGATATAACTTAATGACTGCAGCAAAAGTACCTGGGGCCATCCCATTATTTATGACCGTTTGTTATTATTATGTGGAAAGGACCGGATTGTAATAATTATAATTACATATAGGCACATCAGGTGGGCTAGGTTGCTTAATTTATATTTAAATATCTTTTTGTGGTAGAATTTGTTAGTTTTTGAGGAATGGTTCAAGAATTGTCTTTTACCAAACATTCCTCAGAATATCGTGATAGTAATGGATAATGCGAGCTATCACAGTTGCCAATTCAATAAAGCTCCAAGCTCAAATAATACACAATTGGAGATTCAGAACTACATGGCGGCGAATGATATATATTTTGAAGAAAGTTATAAAAAAAGTGATCTTTTAGAAGTTTTAAAGACATTTTGTATAAAAAAAAGTATATGTTTGTGACACATTGGCAGAAGAAATTGGACATACAGTGCTACGGCTCACACCCTATTATTGCATTTTTAACCCCATAGAGCATATGTGGCACCAGTTAAAATCACTGGTTAGGTCTGAAAATATTTCTCCGACTTTAAGTTCTAGTGTTGTACAATTAATACGAAAATGCTTTAATGATATTCCTCCAGGTAGTTGGAAAAATTCAGTCCGTCACGTAATAACTGAAGAAAATTCGTATATTAATCTGGATCGTATAATTAATCCAATTATAATTAATTTTGATGAGGATAGCGATAGCGAAATAGAACTATAGAATGACATTATAAATGTAAATAAATATGACTAGTAATATTTAAAAAAAATGTTATTTCATTTGATTACATTAATATAATCATATCATTACTTGTTTTCCTTAGTTCGTCCCTCCATACTTCACTTGTTTATTGCCAAGCTCTTGTCGACACAATGAGACCGACCCAAGAAATCATTAAGTCGTATCCAAATTTCGTGAAATGTACTGTACTAAGTAGATGATTATGCCCTGAGGGCGACAGTCTTACAAAGCAGAGGGCCTCTGGCCGGAGGGTTCGTAAGTCGCCCGAAGGTATATATCTATTAGTACACCCGTGGTGCATACAAACTTTTATGTCATATTTTTTAAAAATTTAATTTGATTTACCATTTTTTTATTTTTACCTGCGACATTACCTTGACATTATTATAGCCTGCGTTTTTGTTGCTAGGGAGATAAGTATTCAAATGTTTAATGTGTCAAAGTTAAAAAATGGAACAAGGTTTTTAAATTCCCGACAAAATCGAAAAAAAGCTGAAAAGACAACGCACAACCTGTTACCGAGAAAATCCAGAGACTCATACGACAAAGAATATGACCAATTTTTGAAGTGGATGTCAGAAAATGCCGTAGAAAACATTAACGAAACTGTGCTGTTGGGGTACTTTAATGATCTATCTGAAAAATTCTCCCCGAGCTCTCTGTGAGCTATATTCGATGATAAAGAAGACTTTAATGGTAAATAAGAATATTAATATATGTAATTTTCACAAATTATGCGAATATTTATAGGAAAGGTCAAAAGGGTACCAACCAAAAAATGTCGGCGCAAGAACTTGTGAATATATTAGTCACATATGTAGAAGATAGAAAATCAGTCTTTGTTCTAACGGTGCCAGAAACCAAATCTGACAAAAACGAGTTTTCACCATTATTGATGAAGACGCAATGAATAGTTTAAAATTTGTAAGAGATTATATGTCTTTGCGGCCACATGGCTGCTCAGAAAAAAACTATTTTTTAACTACAGACAAGGCCGCTGTACTGTACAACCAGACAACCTGTTGGAAAAAACAGATTTGGGAAAATTTCAACATATTTGGTTTTGAACAACCCCGAAAAGTATACTGGTCATTGTTTACGTCGAACGTCGGCAACTCTTTTAGTAGAAGCTGGAGCAAGTATGACTACGCTAATGCGCCATGGTGGATGGAAGAGTACCACAGTTGCTGAAGGATATTTAGAGGATAGCATATCCTCAAAAAATGAGGTTTCAAGGATGTTGGCAGGCGCACCATCTGGATATCGCATTTCCTTACAGAAACTAGAGACCCAGACAATAATGCACTGGTATGACATAAATTAAATAAAGAGAAGCAAAATTTTAATGCACATTGATTTCCCCTTCCACCATCAACTAATGTAACTCGACTCAGTAATGTATTACGCACGGAGAAAGGGAAATCCTGCAAGCGGCTCATGCTTAATGACGCAATGTTGCCAGGTCACAAATTAAAAAATCAATAGCACAAAAAGTGCTTAAGAATTCACTAAAATTTCACTTGATTTAAAACCATGAATGAATGGTTAATTAATAATAATCCTATTAAATAACATAACATTTTATTTCCATCATAAAAGAACACAAAAACTAAAGAAAAAAATTCTAAAATTCTGTTTATAAGAACCGAATTTGGGTCAGTTCATAGGTACGCCACTGATTTAGGTATCGTACATTGAAAACTTAGCAACACAAAGGTATTTAACGAAATTAAATGGTATTATAAAATAATAATTACCATTTGGATGGGAATAAAGAAATCAATAGAAAATCGCATTTTTCAAAAAGTTATCATTACAACACATCGAAAAAAAATCACTAGATCTAGTGAAATTTTACTAAGGCAGGCAACAATTTAACGACGGCTCGCCTTATAAAGTCTGCGAGAGGAGAGTACGAAAATCTCCCAACCATGGTAGAGGTGGAAAGCAAGCGAATTAGGATACGACAAGGAAATCTGTATCCATTTTGCGTAATTTATAGCTGGTAAATTATGCTCCCTTTTCTGCCCGTTAGGCGTCTGACTGTAATAGTTGTTTGCTAAACCTGTATAAGTATGTGATGCTCCTGAAGTATTGTAAACAGCCTTTTCAGCCCTTCAAAGCTGGCTACGCCGCTGGTGATAAAATGGGGCATATTTCTTAATCTGTATATTTAGTTATGTTAACACATCCTTCATATATTGGAGCCCTATGCCAAAATCGACTATAAAACTGGGTATATAATCTTAATTTTCATCTCTGTGTTTACATTGTCCTTTCAATTATGCTGCCTCATAAGGAGTAAAATGATTTTGTAATTATAGTCATTGTATGTTGTCATCATTGTTCTTGCGGACGTATTGAATTATGGTCATTTTGTTGTATAAATTCGTATTTTTTATTATCCTGAGATTTGGTGTTTCATTCGAAATAATATATTTAAAATTTATTAAACGGAAACACGACATAAACATAATTAATTAATAAATGCCAATTTGAAAATTTCGCACTCTTAATATCTTACTTCTAGCAAATAGTATTAGAAATCGGAGAAACGTCAATATTATTGTGATGGGGGCACATATATATAACCATTATATTGCTAATACCATCTGAAATTATGTCCCCGCTATGGGCATCGAAGGGGTAATAGTGAGTTTGCGAAGTTCGGAAATTTCCTTGTGAAAATAAACATTCGACAGGACCGGATTTCAACTTTTTTAATGCAAATTTCACTGGTTAGTTAGTCGATTTAAGACAGCGTTCCATGCATACGATTTGCCAAATTCCGTCCGAATATTTGTAACAATCGACACGATGAGCTTTATTTTAATTTTCATCCGACGTCGTATGTTTCTTAACCTCACTTTTTTCTAAACCAAAAATTAAGAATGAATGACTATATTGACTATTTTGGGAATTATCAGCTACTAATGCAACAAATTAAAAATACATTAATATTAAGGTTAGGTAGTGACCACATATACTATATTATATTGTATATGAGTGACACTCCTTCTTTTTTTACAAGCTTTTTAGTGAAATTCGGTTCCAAAGATCGGATCATGTGATAAACAAGATATTTTCGTATATATTATGTACCTACATACCTGAAATACTCTATACCTGGTATTGATCCACAACCTTTGCAAAAAAGCACCATGCACTTGTGTCCTTTCGTCTTAAACAAGTTACTAACCTAACAAACAGCGAATCGAATCACCACGAATTAAAAACTCCTTTACAAAAATTGTTGTTAGGTAATGAAAGTTTATAACCACGAATATACTGACAACAATGTGGATGAACCACTTTTTATTCTGTAATTTGAAAAGGCATCAAGAACCAAAGATGGCGATGAATAACAAAAACAATAATGTCGGGCCGGCTCTGACGCGATCGATAAAATTTCCACCCTACTACGCAAACTCAATGGTGCCAAGCGATATCCCATAGCGGGGACACTTTTTATAATTTGAAACGTTTGTATTGGCAATATAATGGTTATATATATGTGGATGGGGGCCGCATTTAAAGAATATTTTCAGCCCTCGTTGTTTAACCCTTGGAAGAGGTAAATGTTATCCTTAAAATCTTAAATTGAAAAGGGGTTAAGTGGGATATCATTTTAAAGTCGTTTAAATCTCTTTCCAATGATACCGTAAGTATTTTTTGACTAGGTACTTACTTTTAGTAAGATGATTCGGATTTTGTCGGTAGTCGCTCCGGGTGACATATTTTCCAATTTATACCAGGGGCCAAGTCACCGCCTAAAAAAGGTTCTATTTACTTCCATTTCTGGAATGTAATTTCTTGGAAAATACCGCAAACAAATATGATATTATTGGAAAGAGATTTGAACGACTTACGAAAATATTCCACAGCTTCAATTTTTATGTTTTTGACATAATAGGCACTATTTAATTTTGATAATACGTGTTCGAACTTGACTTGACACAAACATGGACTCGGCATTTCTCTCTTCTGCTTTGCACACGTTAATGTGACGCCTCTTATTGCGAAAATAAACACAACAAAAAAGAGAGGTCGATTCTACAGACAGAATCCCCATCTCTTTTTATCTTCCGCCTGTTTCTGTATTTGTTCTAATAGCTGATCGGTTTGATATGTCTTTGGTAGGAAAAACAAACAATCGACGGACGTGACTCAAAATATATATTTTTATCCAGTTTACGGGAGACTTGGCACAGTCATGCCATATTGAGTGAAGAATTACTATTTTTCCCACAAACAATACTCAAATTTAACACAAAAATTGAGGAACAAAAAATAATTTTATTTAAGAATAACGACAAATATGACAGTTGTTAATCCGGTAGTGTCAAACGTGAAAGCGGGTATCAAAGACGGCCGTTCCAATAAGAGCTTTATAAAAAGGACGCTCCGAACGCTCGAAGGCGACGTAATGTCTTTGTCTAATTAACATAAAATGACAAAGAAAAATTATTACCAATTTTCAGAGCTACCTGATTGTTTTTCTGAAAAGTTGCTTACAATCGATTTAAGATCCTTTGTTGCGATATATTCGTTTTGTGGTAACGAAGTTACATTTATTATAACTATACAGGATTTTATGGAAAAGGCTTATTATATTTTAAATGGTGACTCCTTGGGTGTCCTAGAGAACCACGACATATTTTTTTTAAATCGACTGTCTAAAAAATGGAATAACAACCCCTAAAACCAGACGACACGTGCCCCCTTGATAGCTATTCAATCTCAAAACATATGGTAGCATAACTGCAAACGTACAGTGTTGCCAAACCTAAATTTCAGGTTAGAATTTAATGAAAAATAAAGTGGTTTTTCTAATTCGTTCGCATCTCAGGATTTGCGCGTTTAAATATACTAAGTCATTTAGCGCTGTTTTTATGTAAGTTCAAATTGTGTTACAGTTACCCCCTCCCCAATTGACTAAATGGGTTAAAAAATTTATTTCGATTCCGGTAGCCATGGAATTAACAAATGCTGGTTGGCAGTGTGTTTTGTTTATATAATTTGTCACCCTTGTCATTTAAAACATTTATACTCCGGATAAAATAAATTTAGATATATCATGGTGGGTAGTATGTACTTGATTTGAAGTCAAAGTTTTGAAATAAAATACATATTGTCAATCAAAAAATTTAAAAAAAATCATTGTAAGATTTGTTTTAACATTATATGAAGTACTATATTGTTTTTAATTAACCAACAACTTAATTAACATAATATTTGCCTTCGCCAAAGTAAACCTTTTTTGCACCACTTTCCATCAGCTATTATAATAAAATTAAGTTGCTCTACTTGATATAATATTCCAAACCCCAACAAATATTTGTATGTTTTGTGTATCCCCATATTAAATTATACCATGTTTACATATCCTTCACGTCCCTTAGCCATCCTCAGCTAAATGGCCGCCGGCTGGTGGAGGGTTTGGTTATCCATATTCCAATCTTTGCGGTTAAATGTTCTGTTTAATGAAGCCGTCTAATATGTTAAAATTATTGGGTAACGTATTTTTTGCCTATATTGCTTTAGTGACCAAAAAATGTGAAATTGATGCAAGAATAAAATACCCTTATTGCTAAAAATACATCAAAATGTCGGTTTCAAGCCACCTATGAGAAATGATTAGATCATTTTGTAAAACGAAATATAGTTTGATATCAAGACAAAACATAAAAATAATGAATAAATCTATAACTTGAAAACAAATGAAAATTGGATAAGGATATGTGCTTTTTATATTATTTTCTCTTGTATATATACGTATTATACCGACCCGTTTCTCCCGATTCGCCCTGTATAGGTTGGCATATATTTTTATTATCTTCCGAAAATTGCCCAGGGTTCTGCTTAGTGCTATTATAGTGTAACAATGCCACTTCGGATATTATGTTGTACATGTATTAATTTTGCAACAACAAAGTGTAAGATAGTGAAACTACCTAGATATAATATTTGACGTTAAGGATTTGCATATTATAAACCCTCTTCATTATGTCAGCTAAACATAGGAAATTACCGCTGCAGGAAGTTACATGTAACACCACACGTTTACATTTTAAGAATGTATAACGTAAGATTATATAACAAGTAATGCTTGCCCAGTTTTATTTGAACATTTCCGTATGAAGAACTAGGGGAGAAAAATGTATTAAAACCATGCTAGAAAGCGCCTTACCATAGGCGTACTAAAAAAAGAATTGATTAATGGAAAATAAATAAATATATAGTATTTGCAGAATTATACCGTTGATCCTTTGACTGCAATTAAACCTCATTATCCCTTCGACCATAAAATAAATAAGGAAATCCCAAACCTTTTCGAGCAGAGCCAGGTATTTCTGGTATTCGCCGCTCTGGGCGGAATTAAGAGGGCAAGGTCAGCCGAGCACTTTCCATGAAAATATCTGTAAAAGAGAGTGAAATCCCCAACCTGTCTTCGATGTTCTAGACTGTGGAGGCTCTTCGTCAGCTCGTGATCTCCGATCAGACGAATGTTATGCCGAAAAATACTGCTATTTCATTTTCGATTGCCCACCCTGTGTATTTTTAATAGATTTATTTACAGAATCAATTTTTTAGAAAAAGGTCCGATTCAAAACGAACAGAATATCAATAAAATTAAGGCTATTATCAAAATAAACCGGGTTCAATTCATTAAACAAAAGAAACACAAAGGGCTAATAATAACTGTTTAATTCGCATAATTTTTGTTACAGGCGCCGGCAGATTTTATTTTTCATGTTAATTTTGTTCGAATTCTGCAGGAGTTCAATTATTTTTTATTTAACGCGCTCATCGGCTTTTATTTCCAGTTCTGAATAAACGAAAAATGCGATTGAAAACGATGAGAACTAAGGCTGGTACAATCGTAAAAATAATTTTTACGTTAGGTATTCTGGTTTTACAGTTATTTCATCCTAGAAGAATTTGTACCCTGATGTTTCGTCATCGGACAAATCCGAACAATTCCGAGCAAACCAGATGTTTTGGACGTTCCGTTGTACCTTTTTATTTCCTCAAATTTTATCACTTGGGGTAGGGATCAGGGATGATACATTTTTCACTCTTTTTTGCATGAAGCCGGATAGCAACGCCATGACTAATACCGCTAAAATCCACCTAGTGCGAAGTTGTACCTTTTCGTACCTCGGACTTCTCTCGTTTCAAATCCGTAATAATATTTATTGGACAGCAATCGGTTATATTTTGTATAAGTCCGGGAATTTTCGATATGCATGGTGTTGTCATATTATACAGGGTGTTATGGAAATGATGTATTATATTTAAACCGGCAATTCCTGAGATGAAGACAAATTGAATAAAAATAGCCATAAATGGCGCTTTCAATTCATTCAGCGGTAAAAGTGACCTGTGTGGCACTGCGATACATGTAAGCAATCAAGGAATTCTGGCCGATGTTGTCATATGTACACCTTAAACTCTTTAGACAAAATTAAATAATTCAAACACTTTTCCATTCTGTAATACCTTTTTGTACATTTTTTTTTAATGATCAAACAATTAATTGAAGAACATTTACGACGGACTATGTTTTAAACAACCCGAAAAAACATATGGAATAGTAATAGCCACGTACGTCACTAGGTCAAATGATAATGACCTCTTGACGCCTTACATCGGCTGAGCGAAGTAGTTTCATATAGCGCCGCACGCTTGCGGTCTGTTACTTGAAGACCAACCAGCGGCCGGATACGTTGTGTCTCGTCGATCACCAACACACTCTCAGCAATCCGCTCTGTTTTTTCGGTTAACGCGTGTAACTTGCCCGTCCATAAATAATATTACTATAATTATTATTGTTATTATTGATGCGTTTCTTCTGGACGTCAAATTTCGTCGCGTGTAATAAAAGCTAATAATCTGTAGTATAATCTGTATTATTGTATTTTCAAAAGCTAACTATCGGTTCTGTTTCACTATTACTGTATGTACATAAAGTGTTTCCAGGAGTGTTCCCATGAAAAAGAAAAAAAAAACTGATTGTGTTTGTGCCTGGATTTCCTCGCTCTTTAGGTATAAGGATGAATACAAGTAGGTAGAAAGTAATTTATTTTTATAATTTTATATGGAATTTAAGTTTTACATTAAGTTTGGCAACATTGCCATTTTCTCTGGGTGAAATGTTGTACAGTAGTGCGGACTAACCTGTGAGTAAGAGTGTTTGTTACCCCACTTTTAAAACGGTCGATTTAAAAATAATAAAATATGTAGCGCTTCTCTAGGACACCCAAGGAGTCACCCATTTAAATATAATACGTCATTTCCATAACACCCTGTATTTAAACCCGCAACTTCTGACATGACTACAAATAGCAATTTTCTTGGCATGTTGTGTACCTTCGTCAAAAAATTGTATTGTATTTAAAGAGTAAGTCATATTTGAATTGACATAATTAAATAAAATTTAAAATACGGATCTATTTTAAAATTAAAATTTTGACTTTAGTACAATAACGACGTTTCGTGTATCTACAACCTTCATAGTGATTTTTTTTTGTTTTTTTTTATGATTAAACTCAAGCACTATAGGAAATTCCTTTAATTCACTCTGGGAGAGGTGCGTGTGCGCATAAAGCGATTGACGTTGGTTTTGAATCGTTGGAGGTTATACTCGTTGGGAAACACGACCTCGGGAAGGTCGTTCTATAAGGATGACATCCTCCAGATGAAAGAATTCTTAAATAATGAAGTTCGAGGAGTACTAGGCTTAACCACATATGGATGGGCGACAGTGGTTCGTCGTGTATTTCTGCTATTCACCCCTCTGGGCGCCATTATGAGGGCAAGGTCAGCCCAGCATTTTCCATGGAAATATCTGTAAAAGAGAGTCAAATCACCAACCTGTCAACCAGGCTCTCCAGGCTCTTTGTCAGCTCGTGGTGTCCGATTAGACGAATAGCTCTCCTTTTGATGGAATCCAGTAGCCGAATAGTATGTTTGTGTTTGTTCGGGTTTGTTCGGGAGAGCTCCAAACATGAGATCAATACTCTAGATTCTATGGTCGAATCTGAGCCTTGTATAGTGTCAAAAGTTGTTGAGGTGTATACAGCTTTTTGGTTCGGAAGAGTACACCAAGTTTCTGAGAAGTTATCTTGGCGATTGTCACAACGTGGTTATGCCAAGACATATTTCCTCCCAGATTGACCCCCAGCAAATTAATAGATGAAGCTAGTGGTATTGCGTGTCCTGCCATGACTATATCCGGTTCTGTAATGTTAACCTTTTAGAGAAAACTGCTGCCCGAATTTTTGTTAGCGTTAAATTCGACTTGGTTACTGCCACCCCAAGCCAAAATTTCTTCCAGGTCTTTGTTGAGCTTTGATACTTCATCCTGTCTGCGAAGATGTGCGTCGGCAGCCGATGTTTGTGCATTCAAAGAGAAAGATGAGACAAGTGTGCTATCGTCAGCAAAGCTAAATATCGGATTTTTAGTTTCCACTAGAAGGTCGTTAATGTAGAGTAAGATGAGGGTGGGAGACAATATGAACCCTTGAGGAACACCGGCATTGATGGTGAAGGTATCAGAGAACGGTCCTTTAGAAAGCTAGACAACCATGCACAGATTCGACTGGGCATGCCATAGGATCGCAGTTTACTTAGAGGCCTCTCATGCCAAACACTTTCAAAGGCTTTAGAAATATCCAATGCAATCGCCCGAGACTCTCCATGATGTTCGATTGCGTTGTTCCAAAGATGGAGAACATAGGCTAGAAGATCTCCCGTTGATCTGGACTTCGAAAACCATATTGATGATCGCTGATAATGTTTAAGCCTTCCAGGTTTAGAAGTTGTTGGTTAATAGCTTTCTCCATCATTTTTGATATAAATGAAAGCAATGCGACTGGTCGGTCGACAATTGCTAGGCAGGGTTCTTTTACCTTCCTTTGGTATAGGCCGTCTTCCGGCACGATGGAAATATTTCTTTTTTGTAGGATAAGTTGAAAAGTCTACAGAATACTGGTGTTTTGAATCATACTATTACATGTCATGACTCACGTTCATTCTTTCCCCGGTTCAACTGTATATAGGGTGTTGAAAAAAGGTCGGTACCCCGGAATAACTCCGGTGCATCGCATTGCAGCGGAAAATGTCTAGGGAAAAAGTTGTTTGGTTTTCAAGGAGGAATAGTTTGCAATTTAATTCACCCCCCCCCCCCCCCCCTTAACCCCCGGACGGGTTTGTTCGGTAAGTTAAGATTTTCAAATGGAACCCCATATTTTTTATTGGCGTATCGTATTCTCTGACCAAAAATAAACATCTTTTGTCCAAAATATTTTTTTATTCTGGCTCATCCTTCACTAATAATCACCATGAGAAACACAAAATCAGAACTGTGCGAAAATCAAGTTTTATCCCGAAAATACTCTTTAGTTTTTCTCTTCCTTGTACTAAAAAATGCCCATGGAAAAAATTGTTTGTATTCCACGGGCATTTTTTAGTACCCGACAGAGAAAAAGAGTATTTCCGGGATAAAACTTGATTTTCGCACGGGTTTGATATTGTCTTTCTCATGGTGATTATTGGTGAAGGATGGGCCCGAATAAAAAAAATTTTCGGACAAGAGATGTTTATTTTTGATCGGAGAACACAATACGCCAATGAAAAATATGGGGTTCCATTTGAAAATCTTAACTTACTACCACCCGCGCCCGGGGTTGAGAGGGTGGGGGTTGCAAAGTATTCCTCCTTCAAAACCAAACAACTTTCACCGAACCAGCGAGCTTCAACTTTAAATGCATTTTATAGGCCTTTTTAGCAAAGAAAATTCTAAAAAAACTTTTTTTATTCTGATAGTATTTGGATTTGGCCGTCACAACTGAACTAACTCGTTCTCCATTAACTAAAAGCGACAAGTTTTAAATGCTCGTGGTGTACCGGAACTGACTAAAAACGAAAGCCATAAACATTAATCTTCTTTAATTCGAATAATCTGACTGTACCGATGTGTCCGATTTTCAGCCGGAACTGGCTATCTTCTTTTTTATTTTCGTTTGAACAAACAATTTGATTTTGTTTTAAATTGAATCCATGCATGAGGTACCGTGCTAGTGACAGTGGAAAACGAGATCTATGAACCGATATGGCCGAATAGATTGCCGCATAAATATCTTCTTTTTGCATTTAAATTTTAATTTGGAACGAGTAAAAAAGCAGTTATTTAAAAGGTAAATTACGGTGCCGGTAAAATATTTAAAACAATCCTTATAAGATATATACAGTGAAGTCTCTCATAACGGACACCTCTAATAAGCGGACATCTCTATTAAGCGGACATTTTTTCATAGTCCGGGACTTGGTATATGAAATTCCATGAAAATCAACTTCTCTTGGGTGGACTCTCCTTTGGGCGGACGCGGACAGGCTGTTTTCATACAAAGAGTGCGAAAACCCTCCTTTAAACCGACAAAATTTTTTATTAAATATTTGGGAGACGAATAAGTATGGTACAATATCTCTCTGAAGACAGACCGACAACCAATCGCGTATGCGTTGCAGCGGGAAAGGACTTCGCCGAATGAAAGTATGTGTGATTCGCCGTTTATTTGTGAGTTGTAAGGTTAAAATCGTAAACAACGGCACAAAAATGTCGCGTTTTGAGTCTGAAAGAGAATATTGATGTTGTGGAAGTTTGTAATTTGATAACAATGATTTGGGCGAGTTCATTAACATTGATAGCAATGTGCTATTAGAAGATGATAGTGACCCCATTCGTACCAATTATGTAGTCCAAACTGAAACCTCATCACTATCTGACGACTCTGATGAAGAAGTTGAATGCAGTAATCAAACAAATGTCACCAATTCAACAAGCCAGTATGGTAAGGAAATTATATGAGTATGCAAGGAATAGAGTGACTCTACACCAATGGAATTGTTATCAGACCTTACACAGTTATATTTTCTAGATTGCAAGTGTAAAACGCAAACACGTCAAACTACGTTATTAGATTTCTTTAGTACTACATCCTAACTAAAACTAGTGTAGTTGTGTTATGTTATGTTTATTTGTACATACATATACATAGTAATAATTTTGCATTTACATATTACCTAATAACAGATTTCCCATGGGCGGCCACCTCTATTAGGCGGACACATTTAGACGGTCCCGTAGGTGACCGCCTAAGGGAGGTTCCACTGTAATATTATATCATATTTAACGATGGCAAATTTCAACTCAAATATGGGTCCCTAATTTAGAGAGTTTTTTGAGTAATTTTATAAAAAAAATCATAAATTGAGGATAGATTCATCAATGTATGGACTAAGAACATATTTTAATTTGCCTCTTAGAATAAATACGCAAAATGAGCATAAATATTTTCAACATGTTTGTCAATAAGTATGTTTGTAAACCCAATATCTAGGATGTTATGGAAATGGCTTATGATGTTTAAATAGATGACTCCTTGGACCTCCTAGAGAAAGCATACGTACTTTTTAACGAACAAACCCGAACAAACAAACCAGATTACATGCCCAACCCCATATGTAAACATCCCCGTTCCGTTGACAGACGACTATTCAAATTCAAAACATACTCCGAAGAAGACTATAGTAAAATTATTATAGTAAAGATGTTATTGTAAAATTTCCTATAAAATATAGTATTCAATTAAATCTTTTATTAGTAAACATAATTTACAAAAAACTATGAGATTCTAATAAATTTAGTAAAATCAAGTAAATACTAAAATATATTATTATAAATCTTACAACGATTAATTTGTAAGGAACAAACACTATAGTAAAACCATTATAGTCAAATTTGTATTGTATGATTTCCTATAAAATCCGTACCAAAATAATATTGTAGATACACATAATTTCTAAAAAGTATGTTAGAATATTTAATAAATTTAGTAAAATCAAGTAATTACAAAAATATTTTAAATTTTACAACGAAGGTATATTGAAAATAATTTATTTATAACTCCAGTAGTCCAATATTTTAAAATTTATGGTAGATTTCACTGGCTATATTGATGTATTTTTTATTGTAAAATGACCAAGTTGAAATGAAGTGTAAAAATATTTTTACATGAATAAAATGCATAAATAAGATGCAAGGGATTCTTGGGATTTCGTTTCTTGTAACAAATAAAAGTTGCAGAACTTAGCGGGAAACATACCATCGATCGATGCTTTGATATGGAATTATTTGATCCCATGTGGTTTTAATTTGAAATCACTGTCCCTTTGTTCATATCGTTTGCAATTAAAAACATTTTTCATTGTAATTTTTATAGAAATCGTGGAAGAATTTGTTGAGGTAAAAATTATAGCATAGGATATTCTCTCGACTTCGAATTTACAGGAAACTTAACGGGTAAAATAGATAACATCGCAAATAACTGACGTCTCTTGACTAATCGTATAGGTTTGTTTACACATTTTGTTATAACAGTTACACAAGGTGATTTTCCTCGATTTTAAAGCTTGCAATTTGGGATAATTTTAGGATTTGCGGATTTAAACAGAATAAAACAATACCATAAAACCCTGTATAGTATATCAAATACCAATGTATGGAAAAATTATTATTTCCCAGATCTTATACAATAAGGGCGTATTTTTGTCTACACAGTATAGTACTTTAAAATACTAATTCAGATTAAATGGTACAAGAAGAAAAGGAAGCTCTCTCCATTGATAGGATGTCACCACCTGCAGACCGGTTACGAACTATTTTGTTCTCGTCAGTACAGGGTAGGTGCCCTCACAGAGCCTTCACGCTGTATTATCAACGGTAGTCGAGAAAATACAACGCGTATCTCTTAGCAGGTATGGACACCTACCCTGTACTGACAAGAACAAGAGAGTTCGAAACCGGTCTGCAGTGGTGACATCCTATCAATGGTAAAAGCTTCCTTTTCTTGGTAGTACCATTCAATCTGTATTAGTATTTTAAAGTGCTACTTTGTAGACAAAAATACGCCCTTATTGTATAAGGGTAACATCGGGTGGTCTGGGAAATAGTAATTTTTCCATACATTGGTATTTGATATTAATACCACCTGAAAAGTAAATATACTTTTTATTCCTGTATAGTATAGTTTACATTATACGGTTGACCTTCATTGCGATAAATCAATTACCTGTTTAAACCCCATTGTTTGATCACAGCGTCTTCAAATCTCAATAAATAGGTGCAGGGTCGGCTTGAAAAAATATTGATTTATTTTAATTTTTAATTAAAGGGACATCTACTTAAAATAGCATAATAATTAGGGATGCAGGTAAATAAAGTTTGTACTCCGGCTCTGGCTGAAAAGATGTAAATTTAAGGGCTTTCTATGGTCAAAAGGCTAATAATTAGGCTTTTATAGCTGTGAAAAGATCAACGGTATAATGTGAACTTCTAACTACTATTCCTTCGATTAATGCAGTAAGCTGTGGTCGAATGGACTTTTATTGGACACATCGACTAATTTTTGTTAAATTTTAAATATTCTCCTAGAGAAGAGATATCTTTGTAAATTTCGCCACAGGAAGAGAAATTTATACGGTGTTAGCGTCTTTAATTCTATTTTAAAGGTATTAAAAGGTTTTAAGCAATTAATGGTATGTGAAATGAAAGAATAATATATGACAAGTATTTACGTATATTAATTTCATAGAAATATAACACACATTACAGCTAAAATATCACTAAAATAATAAAAGATTCCGACAAACTTTTAAAACAACCGCCGCGCCATCGGAACCGGTCGGCGATAGCAGAAGATATTCGGAGACCCCTCCTGTAATCACCAGCGTTGTCAGTCTTTTACAATTGAAATATATCGATTACTATTTTAACAATTTTTGAGATGTTCATTCTTGTTGTGGGGCTCCCCATATGAAATTTATGTTCAATCTGGAGGTGGCCCCCATATCGTAGGAAAAACGACCTTTTTCTCGTACTCTTCTTACTCTGACACCGTTTTTTACTATTCTATTAGGTGTCGAACCGTTAACCTTTTACTTTTGATCAAAGATTTCTGGCAACACTGGTCGCAACGTAGTCCCGTTTGCCGTAGTTTTCCATGAAAATTCTGAAAGTTCATCAAAATTTTTTCTTATTTAGTCGTGTGTTTTTTAAAATAAATATCTGAATTTTCATGAAATGCGTTGTGATATGGATAACCAGGCAAAGAAATTTGATAGAAATAGAAGGTGTTTCCGCGTTCCTAAGGATATAAACAACAAATTAGAATGGAACATCTTAAGTATTTTCCACTGAAGCTGATGAGGATAATAATATATTCCTTCGAAACATGTATGCAAATTAAAATATTGTTTATTTAACTACTGAAGCAGACTAGGAGTTTCTTTACCCCTTCATAATTTCACTCCATAGATGGACTATTTAAGAAAAATAGTTTAATTTGTTTATAACTACTTATGTCGTATTTTAGCTTTAATATGTGTTGTATGTTCATAAAATAAATATACTTAAATACCATGATATTATTCATTCATTTCACATACTATTAAACGCGTAAAACCTTTAAATAATGGTTGATGATCAATGGTCGAGGCTACGAAAGAGGTAGGATCAAATAAAAATTATTCCCTATTTGCGACCTATTTTAACATTTTTCAGTACTCCTCTTTCGTAACAGCAAGAATCGATAACACAAGAAGTTTTCCGAAAAACATCCTCTACTGCAAACTGCATCTGATTACCCATTCAGAAATTCGCACAAACATATTTTAAGGGAAGCAATCTCAAAGGAAATATCTAAACTTTTCCGGAAGAGGAAAATATATGAAAAACGACTCAATATTGTGGCCGCAAACGGACCCTTTCAGAAGTTGACCTTTTTCGATTCCCACAGATATCGGTCGGTATAAAAGGCTCCGAATTCCCTATTCACTTTGGCAGTTCGATTGATTGCCTGGACGGTATGACGGCACGAAGATGGGAATTAAACGAAATGTCTGAGACACAAGATATTTGTTATAAACTGAGATGTTGGTACGTGCACAAAAATAACATTACCAACATACCAAAGGATGGCACTTTTCTGACAAAATAGAATAAAAAACTTTTACATAACTCGAAGGCTAACAATTTAATGATTTTGTAATTATTTAAAAATTAACGTCAAATTTAATTTTCCATCTAAACATCTAAAAGCATTTTTTTATTAAATTGAATATTTGGACACACCGTCTACAGTTATTTAAGAGGATGTGATGCACATATATTTCAATAATAATATTTTTTTTCGGCTATTTAAAATGTCCATCATGGCTGAGTGTATAAAACATGGCTCGATCTAGATTAAAACAGATTGTAGGTTTATAGAACATTTTAAATCTTACTAGCCTTAAAATACGGTCTATTTACCACTCTAAGTACAACTACTCTCGCAGACGTCCATTTACTCTTCATTTTAAAACCGAATTTGCTTTAATATGTTCAAGCTCGTGCCCTTATTGATTTAAAGTGGTCTGGCGCGCGAATGAAATCGTAACCTTACAAATTGTACCAGTTTTCGCGGTTTTGTGATTGCTGCATTTTTTTAATTACCACTTTGTTTTAATTAATTAATACTTGTCGCTAACATTTTTCATTTTAAATATGTGTTCTCGCATAACGTAGGTACAGTACGTTTCACGAAATTTGGATACAACTTAAATGATTTCTTGGGTCGGTCCCATAGTGTCGACAAGAGCTTGGCAATAAACAAGTGAAGTATGAAGGGACGGACTCAGGAAAACAAGTAATGATATGATTATATTAATGTAATCAAATGAAATAACATTTTTTTTAAATATTACTAGTCATATTTATTTACATTTATAATGTCATTCTATAGGTAGTTCTGTTTCGCTATCGCTATCCTCATCAAAATTAATTATAATTGGATTAATTATACGATCCAGACTAATATACGAATTTTCTACAGTTATTACGTGACGGACTGAATTTTTTCAACTACCTGGGGAATATCATTAAAGCATTTTCGTATTAATTCTACAACACTAGAACTTAAAGTCGGAGAAATATTTTCAGACCTAACCAGTGATTTTAACTGGTGCCACATATGCTCTATGGGGTTAAAAATGCAATAATAGGGTGGGAGCCGTAGCACTGTATGTCCAATTTCTTCTGCCAATGTGTCACAAACATATACTTTTTTTCTACAAAATGTCTTTAAAACTTCTCTAAAAGATCACTTTTTTTATAACTTTCTTCAAAATATATATCATTCGCCGCCATGTAGTTCTGAATCTCCAATTTTGCATTATTTGAGCTTGGAGCTTTATGTAATTGGCGACTGTGATTTCTATCACGCTATTCTGATTAATGTTTGGTAAAAGACAATTCTTGAACCATTCCTCAAAAACTAACAAATTCTACCACAAAAAGATATTTAAATAGAAATTAAGCAACCTAACCTACCTGATGTGCCTATATTTAATTATAATTATTACAATCCGGTCCTTTCCACATAATAATAACAAACGGTCATAACTAATGGGATGGCCACAGGTACTTTTACTGCAGTCATTAAGTTACATCCATTTTTCGTGAAATAATCTTTACACGGACTGCACTGATTCACTAAATTAGCTTACTGAGAAGATGGCGTTCTCTCCGAATGTGGTGGGAGTAGAATTAGTTTTAATAAAGTCGTCAAAAAAGCATTTCTTTTAACCAAATTGACTAAATTAAAATATTCTTAATCATTAAAAAGTAAAAATTATATTTGGAATTTTATTGAGCATAGAGCCTTAAGATGAAATAGTTTTCTTAATGGGTTTTAATGAGTAATTCAAGGGTACTCCATAAAACTACATTAAAATTATTTTTTCCAAAATGGATTGTTTTAAAACCAGGGTTGTTTCGTTTTAAACATTTTGTATAAAACAATTGTTTTAAACAAGTTTTAAACAAACGTTTGAGTTTAAAACAATGTTTTGTTAAAAATGTTCAAAACAGGTAAATTAATCACACTTTGTTTTTTTTTTTTAGTAAATTTATTATTTAACAGGCGTATACTTAATTTATGCAACAACTTGGTGTGAAAAATATTTATTGATAAATAGTAATAAAACTACAGACTAAAACAGTAATTTCCATTCAAATTAACAAAACAATAAAAGTTAGGTACCTAATGAGCATCATGCACAGAACTTTGGTATGTTCAAAAAACTACAAATAAGTGTATAACCCGTAAGAAAAAAAAAAAGAATAAAGTAAAAATGTATAATAATCACTGATCGGAAGTGGCATCACTTAGCACCGTAAGTGGGTGCATTAGAATTTAGTTCTTTAAAAATTGTAACCAACTTAGCTGCTCTGACATTGCCTAGCTTATTGCAAAGTTTGGAATGAACTAAACCAGCGTTTCTCAAACTTTTTTGACCGCGGGCCCCTTTTGATGCTAGAATTTTGTTGTGGACCCCCCAGCCGCCCGTTACATTAGTACATAATTAATTCTAGAAGAGGAAGTCATGCCTAACTAATTACCTTTAGTTAAAAATAATTTGTATTCGAATCTTATTCTTCCTCACAAATCAGAAAGCATTAATAAGCAATAATCTGAATAATATATCACTGGCCGCAGCAAATGTTCGATTACTTTTTTTGTGACATTATATTTCCACTTTAGTTGTTCGCGGACCCCTAAGTAACTGCTCACGGACTCCCTAGGGGTCCGCGGACCCCAGTTTGAGAAACGCTGAACTAAACCATAAGACGAAAAAAGTCTTTCTATGTTGGCGGACGAAGCAATAGCTGTATGTAGCTGTTGGGCAAGTTTCATTGGTCTTGCATTTAAATGTTTAATAGACCGCCACCATTCTAATGGTTGTACATTTTCAAGTCTCTGTTGAGAAAACATATACGGCATAAATGGAGCACACCTAGCCTGAAAAATAGCAATCGTTGGCATTGCCTCTGAATGGTAGGTTTCTACATATGCCATGACAATTTCTAATTGCCTTTGAGTTAGTCTATCTCCCCTAAAACGATGATCGAGCAAGTTTGCTAAAAAATGAACTGGAGTTAGGACCATCTCCAAACGTTCTATAACCTTATTTACGTCACTCTTGAAAATTTCCCATTTGATTTTTTGTTTTAAAACATATCCAATAGTTCCAGCCATATTTCTGTCGCTTCTCCTATCGTGCAAGTGTTTTTTTTTAACTTTATCTAGAGCCACAGCAATGCATTTTAATTTTTTTGTGATACTCCTGTGCATTAACTTTCAAATTAACGTCAGTAACTAATTTTATGATGTCGTTCTCAATAAGTATTCTGTTAGTACACACATTAAATAATATTGGCCACTTTTTCAAATAACTCTCCAAGCAGTCTGATAAAGTGTTCTTAAGGACTAAATCATGAGCAAGTAAGTTGAATATATGAGCTGAACAACCATAAATTTCCTTTCGGTCTAATTCAAGAAAAAGGTTGTTCCTCATTTTAGTCATATTCGAAACGTTGTCTGTTACTACACTGGTAACAACGTACATACTCTTCTTCGCATTTTTGTATAGGTTTTTTCAGTAGTTGTAATAAATACTCTGATGTGTGGCTACGGACTCTATTAGATGCACCCGTTCACTTTCTATATCTGTGACACATATGCCTATTATAGGTTCATTATGGACGTTACTCCAACCGTCAAGGGCCAGATAAACTTTCTTCTGGCACAAACTATCTTTCATTGTTGTTTGTACTGAGTTATAAACCGTATAGAGCAAATTTTTGGAAACAACATTGCTGTTTGGTGGTGAATATCCAAGACATAGCAAATTAATCAAAAGTTTAAACTCACGATATTATACTGCACGAAATGGTATGTTCGTCACATATAAATATCTGACTATTTGTATATCCATCTTTTTCTTGTCTGATTCTCTCGTTCGAATAATAAAACTTGACATGCTGCTACTTGATACTACTGAACCAGTAGAAGTAGACGATTTCGAGAGCCCCACCGCGTTCTATCATCTAATAAACTAAGCATCTTGAGAATGTCGTGATTCTCTATGAATAGAAAACATTCTGAGATGTCCATTGGGTAAGAAGTTTAAGTTATCTCTTAAATTCTACTAAAGACATTGACAACATGTTATAAACTATGTTTTTAATAACATATTTTTATTTTAACATATTAAAGCACTTTTAAACCATAAATAAATCAAAATTGCCTTACAATTGTTTCTTGGGCAGTCTCCATAAACTGAGATATACACAAAAAAAACTAGAATATATTCAGTTAAACCTAACCAAGATGTAATTTGTAGCTAAATTCAAAATAAATGAATCTGAATGAATTTTCTGTCGGCCTTTTTAATCTGTCACCCGTTGTAATTGATTTTGCAGTGAATTTATTTAATTGTAACAAACCCGAGTGAAAGAAATTGTAACATTTTTAATGCAGTTCGAAAGATTGTAATTGATTTATGGAAAGATGGAAAATCATTTAGAAATATAGGAAAAATTAGTGGAAAAACACACGCTACGGATCATTATATTCTAAACCAATACAAATCGACTGATTCGTATAAGATTCGACCCCACTCCGGTCGACCTAAGAAACTAACTCCACGTGATTAACTCCAAAGAAAAGAGCATTGTGCAGTGCAGAAGAAATTAGAGAAAAAATTTCGACAAACCTTTGTCCACAAACTGTGAGAAATTGTTTACACAGGGCAGGTTATATTGGACGTATAGCACGTAAGGAGCCGTTTATTTCGGAAATTAATCGCAGGAAACGATTAGAGCATTTTAGGGAATACGTTTCAACGCCTCCTGTGGTTTGGGAAACGGTCATTTTCAGTGACGAAACTAAGCCTGATGGAAGAACTAAAATTTGTAGGAAGAAGAATACAGCATTGAAAATTGAAAATATTTGTTCTACGATGAGACAGGGGGAGTGGAAATTTAAACTTAATTGATGGTACGATGGATAAGCATGTTTAATAATTATAATATTTCAATAAAATATTTTTTTTTTTAATTTTTTGTATTGGTTGGGACTGAAATAATGATATACATTTTTATTCATAGTTCCAATTAGCTGGTTAAAATTGATAAAATATATACAGTGAGGACGTAAAGTAAGGAATAAATTCATTATCTCGCAAACTACAATTTTAAAAAAAAATCGATCGAACCCTTCGATTTTGTTTTTCGAACGCGCATATTCTGACATAAAATATAGATATACAGGGTGTTGCAAATAAGAGTGACACAAAAAATTTTTTTCTTAAATATAACCCACTGTATATTATTGCATGTACGGATACTTCGGAAAATCCTAAACAACATGTGCTATACCTTAGCCCAAGCGTTTTGGAGTTATTCTCATTCAAAATTTGAAAAGTGGAAAAAGTCATGGAGGAAACAAAGAATAAAATTATTTTAATAATGTCTTATTTATCGAAAAAAACAGTTAGGTGAACTTAAAAATAATTTTTCTAAAGTAAATGTTCGAAGTGTCTTCCGTTGGTCAACTGACAATAGCCTAACCGATCTACAAATTCTCGCTGAACATTTCGAACCATTTGGGGTGTAATTTGCCGAATTTCTTGCCGGATGCGATCTTTTAAATCATCTAAATTTGCAGGCTGGCTTTTGAATACTTTTTCCTTAAGGTATCCCCATAAAAAAAAGTCACTCAACCAACCACTCAATAAAACCACCTCTTCCAATCCACCTGTTTGGAAAAGTATCGTCCAAATATGTACGAACTCCCACAGCGAAATGTGGGGGAGTACCATCTTGTTGCAACCAGATATTATGATGTGGCAAATCGGGACGTTCTAACTCAGGAAAAAGGGTGGCCAGGGCTGGAACAAGTTCTTGTTCTAAAAAACTCAAGTATCTCTCGCCTGTTAAATTTTCGTCAAAAAAGAAAGGCCCTATAACAATGTCATCGACAACGCCAGCCCACACATTGATCATTTGATTAAATTGTGTGTGTCCTTCCCTCATCCAGTGTGGATTTACATCGGACCAATATCGATAATTTTGGGTATTTACGTCACCATTCAAGCAAAATGTGGACTCATCGGAAAAAATTATATTTTTTACAAAATTTCTGTTTACGAAACACATATCCTGTAAACGCTCACAAAATTCAAGGCGCCTCTCAAAGTCCCTTTCCAAAAGTTCTTGGAGAACTTGCATTTTATAAGGATGGTATTTATTTGCATGCAGTATTTTAAGAACTGTTGTTTTTCCAATATCCACGTCACTTGCTACCTGCCTAGACACCACATGCTGGTTATCTTGAACTGCCAGTAATACTTCTAATTGTTGATTTTCATCAACTTGAGGACGACCAAATCTAGGGACATCTCTTACATGACCGAATTGCCTAAACTTGTACTCAATTTTGCTTACTGTTGATTGTGATATTGGCGGACGATTGGGGTATTTTTGATTAAATAACTCATAAGTTTCTTGCTATGTTCTAGGGTTAGAACCGTAGCCCATCATCATCAAAACCTCTATGCGCTGTTTCTCAGTGAGGCGCATTTTAATTTAATTTAGTTATGAAAAAACGAAATGAGTCTTTTGAAAACTAGTAAAACGTTAGGAAAATACACATAAAACTGAAAATAACAGTAACTATTGACATTAATTCTTTTGGTTCTTGCATCATAACTCCAAAGTCTACTTGACTTTTCTTGCGCTTCACGCATGCTGACTACAGGTTTTCCTTAGCGTGCATGAATCAATGCAAGTCTTGATTGATTGCAAAATATCTGATTTTCAAATTTTGAATGAGAATAACTCCAAAACGCTTGGGCTAAGGTATAGCACATGCTACATGAAAAATGTTTAGGATTTTCCGAAGAATCCGTAAATGCAATAATATACAGTGGGTTCTATTTAAGAAAAAAAAAATTTTGTGTCACTCTTATTTGCAACACCCTGTATATCTACATTTTATGTCAGAATATGCGCGTTCGAAAAACAAAATCGAAGGGTCCGAGCGATTTTTTTAAAAAATTGTAGTTTGCGAGATAATGAATTTATTCCTTACTTTACGTCCTCACTGTATATAAAAAGCGTATAGCTTTTGGTGACTTTTTGGACTGCTTGTATGTAAATTTACACTAATATCTCCTAATATAAAATAAATGTAACTACAAAAGATTCTTTGTTAGTTTAGTTTGACATTCTTTAAAAATATTTAAAACTTGCTTAAAATTATAAATTGTGTAAACTGTGTAAGATGCTTCGACTAACAATAACTATAACAAAGGTTCAAAGGCAACATTTCAATGCTATTACCGCCACATTTGCGGAAAAGTCAGAAGTTAGGACTTTACACAACAATGCCGTGCTTAATGTAAAAAGCCTCTCTTGGGAAAATTTAACCGAATTTTGTAGTTTTGTTGCCCTATCTCGGTTTAGAGGAAGAATAGTTCTTAATTGGAAAGGTTTAAGTGATGGATCGGGGATATAAATAAGGGTATATAATGCTTTTATTGTAATAGAACCCTTTTGTTTTGTCCAGAGGTTTCCTTTGTTTTTGTCTATTAATTTAGATAACCGTAATGACTTATTTAAAGTATTAATAGGAAAAGTAAAAGTAGTATTTTCTGTGATTGTAAATATGAGCTTGTTGTTGCCTTCCGCGTTATTCAGACATTTACATTCAATTTTCAGGTATTAAGAGCACTTATCAGTGATCCCAATTAACGTAAAAAGGTCTGACAAATTACAAGGAAACTATTGGATAGAATTAGTTAAAATTTTAAATTTAGCTTTGAAATATGATACTACAAGTGAAAAATTATACATTTGCAGAAACTTTTGACATTGTTAAGGCAAACTGAAAAAGAGAAAAACATATTCATGCATTTTTTATGTAAAGAAGCAAATTTCTATTTTGATTCAAGTTTTTTCAATAATTTATTATTATAACTTTAATACATTGTGTTATAGAAATTACTTATTATATTTAAATGGGTGACTCCTAGGGTGTCCTAGAGAAAGTCTACATACTTTTCTTTTTAATCGAATATCTAAATACTAAGGTAAAACCCCTTTTTACCTACATACGGTCGCGCAGTTCCATCTGGATTCAGTTAGCAACAATGTGGGTCACTAGAGTATACTAACAGTGTTGTCAGATCACACCGCATGTTTCGTCATTGCTTGGATACCTTCCGTGCGCGACTATCGTTACTTCAGCATGTTCGAGACTCGGGAATGGGATGACGTTGTCGAGGGTTCCACGTGCTTGATGTATACGAATTTTAAACGGTTTATTATAGTTGTAGCATTACCCGATTTTGTTTCTGTTGTGAAATAATTCATAATAAGAAATATTGTGATGTGATCTCAAATTTGTGTGATATTACCTATTGTTGGTTGTGTTACAAAACACAATGGAATTTAATTATAAAACGGATTATAAGATCGAAGGTAAGAGAGTATGTACCTTAATATTATAGTATTTTTTTTTCTAAAAAGTTTGAAAAGTAAGTGATAACGTGGGTCAAGACGTCTTGTTGTCAAAAACGAACACGTGCGTTTACAATTCTGTGTTGCAATATATGACAACACCGCCTCAATTAACTATTGATTGCGAACGTCCTCAGTAGCGGCCACGTAAATTTTCAGATTTCATATAAAGTGTATATTTCGTACAATGATTCCATTTAAGGTTATTTTTCTTCAATTTATTTTCTCTCAGGATTTGCCGGTTTAAATATAATAAGTCATTTCCATAACACCCTGTATATAATTCTTCTTTTTCTGTTACAAAAGGTAAGATATTTTACACTGTTTAATGTTTCCAAAATCTTAATTTTCTTCTTTACATAAAAAAATGCTTAAATATTTTTTTCCTCTTTTAACAGTTTGCCTTAACGATGTCAAAAGTTTCTGCATAATTTTTTCACTGAAGATGAGGGCATGTGCCTTCGAAACATGTATGAAAATTAAAAACTGAACCTTTATTAAACTAGTGGAACAAGGCCGGTGGCTGTTTTGTTACGCCACTGATTGAGAGCGAGTAGATTTCTGCCCCCAATTTCATTAAGTATTTTTTTAGTCCCGACACTTTTAACGTAAAAGGCGACGAACTGTGCCAATATTTACACCGTTGACAGTAACAAATTAAACTTCCTAATTCGATATCCTTAGTTTTAGTTTCATTATCACTAACGCCTTTTCCATTTCGAGAGAGTATAAACGGGAGTCCTACAAAAACACCTTATAAAAAGGGAATACCTCGGATCGTATAAATTATTCATGGACGAATCAATCGTGTTAATCGCGAAGAAAAACAGCCAGGACAGCTCGTGAAATTATCTTGGCAAGCGGCCGTTAAGAGATTGGAGTATTTTGTAATAGGATTTATATTGTGATGGCTACGTTTTTTAAGACACAAATATTAATAGTATAGTTGATATTCTATTCTGTGATTGAATTCAAATACAAATAGAAATTCTCTCTTATTATTTTATATTATTTTTTGAACTAATTGGACCGGCCCACCGGTTTTCCTGCTTATAAGTCGTTGCCAGCAAAAAGTAATATTTAAAATAGGCAATTTAAGAGAGAATCTTTACGTCAGAGAATCAAATATCAACTATAAAAACTTGTTTTTAATAATTCTACATTAATTTTTTCTAACAATAATAAGATGATGTTGATTTTCGACACTTTTATAGGGTATCTCCGTCATTGTTAGTGCTATCAAAAAAGTAATGTAGGTGTCATGTATTCTTTTTGGGTCAAATTTAAAATCGTAAAATAAAAATTTGAAAATTTTCGCCCGCTTAAAAGATACGGGGGAAAAACAAGAAAAATTACAATTTCAAAATTCCATATATTTTCTTAGTTAAAATATATAATATATACAGAAAAATGTTTTATACAGAAGTTTCTTTATATTGATTGTTGAATAATCCGCCATTTTCAGAATAAGTATACGGGGTCAGTTAAAAAAGTTATCGAACCTAACCTCATTTTTTTAAATGGAACATCTTGTATATTTTAATCTAAGATTCTATTTTAAATTCTCCTTTCAAATATATAACACATCATGAATGATATTGGTTTCCTAGGCGATTTATTTAAACTTTATTACTTTGAAATTAAATAAAAGATTCAAATTAATATAAAAAATAACGGGAATCATCGCAAATGTTCGGAATATGTCCTTAAATGGTCACCGTCTTTCCGGATAGCGAGCAAAATATACATTTTGCACCATTTCTTAATTTTTTCCACTTTCAATATAAACTGATATCATATCAAATTTTTCAAAATGTTGATAGGTCAATTTCGCAAATGAATATGTAAAAATGAAATTGACTTTAAATGTTAATAGTCAACATAGTTTTTTCTAGGATATTAGTTTTTATTTCATGGTCTACTGTAGTTTAAAGTAATAAAGTTTAATAAATAGCCTAGGAAACCGATATCATCCATGGTGTGTTATATATTTGAAAGTAGAATTTAAAATAGAATTTTTTTAGATTCAAATATACATGGTGTTCTATTTTAAAAAATGAGGTCAGGTCCGATAACTTTTTTACCTGACCCCGTATGCTTATTCTCAAAACTACAAATAAACTTCTGTACAAAATATTGTTCTTTATCTCTTTTAACTAAGAGAATATGGGGTAATTTTGAAATTGTTAATTTTTTGATTTCCCCCGTATTTCTTAAGCCAGCGATAATTTTTAAATTTTGATTTTACCATTTTAAGTTTGACCCAAAAAGAGCACATGCCACCTACATTACTTTTTTGATAGCACTAACAATTACGAAGATACCACATTATTCTTTTCTGAATAACTTTTTTAATTAAATCATTTTTAAATCAGATTTGCAAGAAATATTTACAAAAATATAAATTCTAAGTAAAAGTAATAAGATAAAATTGGAATATCATACAGGGTAGGTTGAAATAAGAAGTTCCCGCCGCAAAAAACAAATTCTTTCTTTTTTAAATAATTGGGACTCGGATACTTGGGATATTTCATTCGGTAAGCATTATGGCTAGTTTTCCGATCAAATGTTTCTAAGCAGTTAATAGCTAAATATCACTATTATATTTATACATAAGTAAACAATTTTATAAAATGGAAAGATTTTAGGAAACTTTACAAAAACTTTGCGTATGAATGGTCTACTAAATATTTTGTAATTATTACTGAAAATTTGGATTAAAATTTTATTATAATTTAATGGAATTTCTTAATAAAAGTCACGTCACATTGTCGCATGCTTCTACACAGATTTTTAAATGCATATAACGTTTGCATTATGCTTTAACGAAATTCCCTTGTCGGCATGTGTTAGTTAGCGGAAATCTGATTCCAACAATGGGAGCACCCCCGGCCAGCAACGTGTCATATGGAAGAATTATTACTGGCAATTTATTACCCTTGATTAAGGCCCAAAGTTTGGAAGACTAAGATAAATAAGATGCAGTAAACAAGGGTATTTTAACATATCACGGCTACCATTTATGATGTCGGCCCTGAAACATTACAGATAGTTTCGTGCCTTTGGGCGAAATTAATCGAAATTGAGCGAGCAGGGCGTTTTTGTTAAATTGGATTTCTGGTTATATTTTAAAGGTAGCATAAGCTTTAATCAAGGGAAGCACAGAATGAACAGATATTTTTAGATTGGGTATAAATCGCCCGTATCTATATAGAATACAACGTGTCCAAGATAAGGAGGGCCAGTACAGGGATCTGGGAAACCGTAAAAGATACGAAGTCGGTTAAATGGAGGTAAAGCTAATAATATGCCGTTTAGAAAGTTTTCAAATTCCGAGTAGTTCCGGAAAAAAACGAAAATCTGAAAAATCGTTTTATTGTTTTCCTGGGTTTTTTGAGATCGAATTCTAAAGTAAATTGCACTTTTGCATTACCACTTTTTACGCTCTATCTAAATTGTTTTGTAATCCGACGAGCCGTCTTCAAAGGGCCATTATCAATTTTCTTTTTTTGAATACGGTCCTGTTTTCCTGATATTGGAATTTGAGAACTTTTTTTCTTCCGAATGCAACGATGTATGACACATTGTGGTTTAATGACGTTTCGAGGGTTTTTTGAACAACATCGGGAAATTTCGGGATATCGTCCTGTATTTCTCCTAATAATAAATAATATCTCATAAGTAAACTCGAAATTTTTACTTATATTGGACTAGTTCAATAAATAACAAATAATTTAATAATAAACCGCAAATAAGTGATCAAAATACAGAAACATTTTTTCAAACTTTTGTTGATTCGGGATTTAAAAGAAAAGTAGGCGCTTGAAACAAAAAAATTAAGATGGTGACGCGTGATTTGTTTCACTTTACATTCCCATTGTGGTAGTTTGAGAGCGTTTTAAGTGGTTTTCTATTTTCCAGAAAATATGGAACATAAATTTACAAATGCTGAAAAGTTTGATATTCTATCGCATGTTTTATTTTATCTCAAAAAACTGTTATGTGACAGTTAGAAAATGTTATTTGTGCTTAGAGAATAACGGAAATCATTTTGAACACCTGATTATGTAGTTCCTTACTTTTTTCGTTGTTCGTTGTATTACTGTTTTGGAATGATTTTTGTTCACTTATTTGTGGTTTATTATTAAATTATTTGTTATTTATTGAACTAGTCCAACATAAGTAAAAAATTTAGAGCTTACTTATGAGATATTATTTATAAAATTATTAGAAATACAGGACCGTATCCCAAAATTTCCTGATGTCGTTCAAAAAACCCTCGAAACGTCATTAAACCACAATGTGTCTATGGCACATTCGGGAGACAAAAAGCTCTCAAATTCCAATATCAGGAAAACAGGACCGTATTTAAAAAAGAAAGTTGATAATGGCCCTCGAAGACGACTCGTCGGATTACAAAACAATTAACGCTGTTAGATAGAGTGGAAAAGTGGCAATGCAAAACTTTGGAATTCGATCTCAAAAAACCCAGGAAAACATAAAACGATTTTTCAGAATTTCGGTTCTTTCCGGATATCTCCGGAATTACTCGGAATTTTAAAACTTTCTAAACGGCATATTATTAGGCACGTAAATGCGCAACTTTACCTCCATTTAACCGACTTCATATTATCTCTTACGGTTTCCGAGATCCCTGGCCCTCCTTATCTTGGACACGTTGTATAAACATACGAATAAGCATCATAACATGTTCTCTCGGTACTGATAGTGTGTGTGTGTGTATAAATAAATCATTTAGGGCCGATCGAATCAATCACTGACCGATTTCAAAAACGATCGAATCTTTTCAATCAATCATTCAATCGAACTTTTGTATTAGCATGCTTAGAACACCAGTCTTATTATTTCCTCACCTTAGAGTTACACTGTTGTAAGTAGCATTTTTGTCAAATCCGACTTTTCACTATGGCATATAATAATAGTTGCTTGTTCGCAAATATACCCATAGTTCGATTTAAATATTTCTCAGCGGTTATTAACGAACAATGTAATAACCATAATTTAAAAATAAAATAATGCAAAATTGCATGTGCTTGTATATAAACGCAAACCTTAGGTGATATTAAAAAGGCATTAGATATTAGTCGACGTGGTTGTGTTAAAAATATATTAGACATTTTAATCTTTATTTTATATCTTTCTAGCAAATTGGAAACCTAATGTGCATGCCGTGCATTTAGGGTGTGGCGTTATCAGAGTCCAAACCATTATACGGTCAGCTTTAAATGGATAATTTTGCAAAATTGCCGCTAAGCTGAGCTGCATTATATCCAGCACTTCTCTATCTTGTAACGACAATGTTATAATTTGATTATAATTTATTTTAAAATGATAAATATGCCGTAAAAATATGTAGTATTAATCATAATTTAGACAAGATGCACCATATCGTCGGCGTAATATGGAAAATGTCCAAATTTACCAAACTTGCGATTTTTGCGAAATCTGGTAGACAGTATCCGAAGCTATAAGCAACTATTCTCAGTTTATGAAAATTACCACTAGATATCGCCAGAAATATTAATATGTAATGTGCATAAGTTCCATAAATTTAAAATATGTGTAGGGTTTAGGTACTTTTCATAACCCAAATTTCACTAAAATTTCGGAAATATCTTGAAAACACCGAAAACATTAAACAATTTTAACACTCTGTACCCATGTTGATTGGAACTATTTGCATTATTTTTGTGTAAGGAATCACCACACAATGGATGGACCTATTGTTTTTAACACGCCCTGTAGGTATAATAAATTATATAAATAGATAAATAAACTAAAAACTAATATCCCAGTAGACTGTTTTACAAGAATGGAACAAAAAATGAGATTTTTAATTAAATTTATCTAGATCCTTAAACCCCAATCACTAACATATTTTACATAAGAAATTACATATGGCAGTTAAACTGGCAATCTCGTGAAACCGGGTTATTACTGACAAGGCGATCCATGTAATGTCAGAATTAAGAAGAAAAATTTGCACTTCCGCTTCAATATTCGAATAATTCACAACCACGTACACAGCTAGAGACACCATAACATATTATTATGGATTTAAACACTCTGTAGTTATAATAAATTATATAAATAGAAAAATAAACTAAAAATTAATATCCCAGTAGACTGTTTTACAAGAATGGAACAGAAAAGGAGATTTTTAATTAGATTTCTAGAGCCTTAAACCCAATGACTAACATATTTTACACAAAAAAATACTTATCGTAGTTAAACTGACAATTTCGTGAAACCGGGTTATTACTGATAAAGCAATCCATATAATCTCATGCTTAAGAAGAAAGATTTGCACTGCCGGCTTCAATATTCGAATAATTCACAACCACGTACACAGCTAGAAACACCATAACATATTATTATGGATTTATATTTTCATGAATTCCCATTTGTCTTTGGTTATACTTGATGTCTTAAATTAACATAAGACATTTACAAGAAATGTCCAGACAATAATATACGTATTTATGAAATATACGAAATGCCCTGCGCTTAGGCCGGGCTCAGACGACTGGGGTATTTGGCCAATATTTGTTACTGGGGAATATTTGCCACGTCGTCGTGTGAGTGGTTTACTTACTTATACAATAATTGGCAATTGTACTATTCACGCGACACTTAGTAAGTATACGCCATACGTGCCACGCCCGGCTTAAGATCCTCAACGAAAATATATGATTTTAACTGGGACACATTGTATTTTATGATTTTTTTGAGAACTAGGGACGAAACCTAGTTGCTATTATGTTGTTACTTAACCAAGTAAATTCGCTAAATGTTGTGCCTCCAGTAACAGCAAGGAAGTTTGCATGCAAAGTTTAGTTTATTCGATTACATAGCAATTTAACTCTCTAATGCTTTAATTAAACAAACATCAACCGCTATCAAACCGAAATGCTTTAACTTAAATCAAGCTTATATTAAAGACCGTGTACTTGCTTACCTTAGTTGGAAAAATAGGTTTTTGCATAGTTCTATTTCTATTTTTTTCCTAATCCAAATAAAAGTAGATAAGAAGATTACTAAAAATAGACTAGAGAGGCTTAACACAGCGAAGCAAGTCACTTGAAGAGCAGAATAGTGCCATAAAGAAAACATTTGCAAGAATGGCAACCCATATCAAGTAGCATAGCGTAAACATAGGAACAGGCTTCCTGTACAGGGTGAGTCAACGATAGATTAAAGTTAATTTTCCCCTTTATGTTAAGAATTAGATAAAAACTTGAAATACAAAAGTTGTAGAGATCATTAAGGTGCACATTGTAAAATTATATTGGAGTATACGGGGTGGCCCACAAAGAAGTGGTGAATATAACTTACGTTTTTTTAAATAGAACACCCAGTAATTATATGAATTTTTGGATTATGCATAAGATTCTGAATATTTTTCATAATATAATGTTATATATCTAAATCTTATAGTTTTTCCAAAATTTCAATTTTTTCAGAAAAATGTCAGTTTTCAGCGTTGGATTTAATTGTTAATACCTACACTACCTCTGCAAATTAAAAGTTCATATTTGGTATGGACATTATCTGGAGTTAAGGCAATAAATTATGGAAACAAATTTAAATTTACCTTACTTTTTACAGGGTGTTCAAAATAAATTTTCGAATTTCAGTAACTTTAAACAAAAAATCTTGGTTTTTTTAAATGGTACACCCTGTATACTTTATTTCTTTCTGGTAGAATATGTAATTCTCTTTAACTTTTATTTAATATATCATATGTTTATTTACTTTTATACATATTTTAATTTTTCTCTATTTTTTATTGTCTTGCATTGGCATAACCACAATTTCCTATATTTATATTATAACATCATAGATGCAATGAAAAAACAAAAGGTGTCAAGACTTTGACACAAGTACTTAATACTGAACTACCTAGAAAGGTTTGTTATTTGATGTAAGAATCGTTTAGGAAGAAATTAAGTATGAATTTCCCTAAAAATGAGCTGATTGACATGATTTACACACTTGGCGAGTCAGAAAAAAATTGGAATATAGAATACGAAATGCTTGCAGGACCGTATCACCATTTATACTAAGGAGAGTACAACAAAACATACTAAAACGACTAAATATATGTATTCGGGAGGGGGCATATATTTGAACATTTATTACGACACAATTTAAAAAATGAGAAAAATATTAATTGTAAATATTCTTTTCCACGTTTGTTGTTACTTATTTAAATTTCCATTTTATTATATGATATGTTTTGAAAATTTACCTTGTTTGATTTTGTCCTGGGGACTCCACAGATTTTTTGTTTTTTTCATTGCAACTACGATGTTATAATATAAATACAGGAAATTAACAATGAAAAATAGAGAAAAATTAAAATATGTGGAAAAGTATTAAAAATAAACATATGATATATTAGATAAAAGTTAAAGAGAATTACGTATTCTATCAGAAAGAAATAAAATATACAGGGTGTACCATTTAAAAAAACCGAGATTTTTTTTGATAAAGTTTCTGTAAATATTATTTGTAAATTTGTTTCCATAATTTATTTGCCTTAACTCCAGATAATGTCCATACCAATTATGAACTTTTAATTTGCAGAGGTAGTGTTGGTATTAACAATTAAATCCAACGCTGAAAACTGACATTTTTCTGAAAAAATTGAAATTTTGGAAAAACTATAAGATTTAGATATATAACATTATATGTGAAAAATATTCAGAATCTTATGCCTAATACAAAAATTGATAGAAATACTGGGTGTTCCATTTAAAAAAACGTAAGTTATATTCACCACTTCTTTGTGGGCCACCCTGTATACCCAATATAATTTTACAATGTGCACCTTAATGATCTCTACAACTTTTGTATTTCGAGTTTTTATCTAATTCTTAACATAAAGGAGAAAATGAACTTTACTCTATCGTTGACTCACCCTGTATACAGGGTTCACGGTGAGTATCCTATTAAGAGAGCACTAAAGAATATATATGTTATTTTAACTAGAATACCGAGTATAATTAGGCATTTTTTCGCTTCTATGTAAAAATCCAAGAGACTTCTGTTATAATTTTTTTTATAAAAAACGTTAATTAATATACAGAATATTCCATTTAAAAAAATGACCTATTATCGATAGGATAGGATATAGGAAATTAGTTACTTGGATTTTTACATAGAAGCGAAAAATGCCAAAATATACAGGGCGTTCTATTTAAATTAACAATGTTGAGCCTAACTTTCCTAAACATCTTCATTAAATAGAACGGCATCTTTTATAGCGACCACCAATCGTTCAAACCAATATCTTCTTTAGCTCCCGAGATCTTTTAATAGGTCCCTCAGCGTAAATGACCCTGTATGGTCCCATATATGTTTTCGACGTCGTTGTGTTAAAAATTGAATATCTTAATCTTTATTTTATATCTTTTTAGTAAATTGGAAATCCAGTTTGCATGCATTGCATTTACGGTGTAGCCTTATCCGGAGTCCAGACCGTTACTCGGTCAGCTTCAAATGGGTCATTATGTAAAATAGTTTCGGTGCTCCATAATCTCTGACGAGCACTTATCTGTCTGTTAGAATAATATTATAGGGATGTAGCAAACTTGAATTAAAATTAAACATTTTTTAAAACTACTAGGAATTATGTTAGATTAGCTTTTTATGTTTTATTACATAAAATAATATACTAAAGGTTATAAATTAAAAAATTATATTGAAACACATGCATTTAAAAAATTTGTACAAATTAAGGATTTTTTCTTTCAATTATTCCACGTTTGTCAATCACATGATATCGACCACTAAGTTTTTTCTCGTCATCATTCATTTATTCCACGCCAGTCCTCCATCTTACTAACCAAACTCAATCATTCAGCGAATTCAATCAAGTTCTAAATCCCTTTAATCGCGTTATCTACCTTCAATTTCCATTAATCCGTCCTAGTTTTTTTCGGTTACTTTATTCAGGCGGAAAAATGTGCTCTAACACGTACCAGGCACGTAAACCAGGTTTATAAGAGATTAAAACGATATTTATAGGTCTTGTTTGTCTGCGGTCGGAAAGGAAGGGCATTGTTTTTAATCTCCGTTTAAATCTTTTCGGTAAATTAGAAATAGTAGTTTGCACGCAGAGAAGTTGAAGTTGGGTATTATTTTATCTGCGGGGGCTAATAAAATATGACTGATCCTATACGGGGTGATGCATCATTGCGTTGAACATAGGAAATCCCATGTAGTTGTTGACGTGGCTGAATATTAGCTAGCTATTAGCTACATTTCATGCAATAATTGCATTATAACTTCTTGAAGAGGCCGACATGGTAAACCTATGTGCCGAATTTGAATACATTTTGGTGAACCAATCTTAAACACATATATATAAACAGTATATTGCCAATATGAACGTTCCTGCAAAATACAAAAAGTGTCGCGGGCCTATTGAGTTTGCGCAATAGGGGGAAATTTTATCGATCGCGTCAGAGCCGGCCCGACATTGTTTGTTTGTTGTTATTCGTCGCCATCTTTGATTCGGGATGTTTTTCAAATTACAGAATAAAAAGTGGTTCATCCACATTGTTGTCGGTCTATTAGTGCTTATAAACTTTCATTACCTAACAACAATTTTTGTAAAGGAGTTTTTAATTTGTGGTGATTCGATTCGCTGTTTGGTAGGTTCTTAGTAGCTTGTTTTGTTTAAGATGAAAGGACAAGTGCATGGTGCTTTTTTGCAAAAGTCGTTGATCAATATCAGGTATAAAGTATTTCAGGTATGTACATATATACGAAAATATTTTGCTTTCACATTATCCGATCTTCGGAACCGAATTTAACTAAAAAGCTTGCAAAAAAAGAAGAGAGTGTCACTCGTATACACACATATAATATATATGTGGTCACTACTTAACCTTAAAATTGATGTATCTTTAATTTGGTGGATTAGTAGCTGATAATAATTCCCAAAATAGTCAATATAGTCATTCATTCTTAATTTTTGGTTTAGAAAAGTGAGGTTAAGAAACATATGACATCGGATGAAAGTTAAAATAAAGCTCATCGTGTCGATTGTTACAAATATTCGGACGGAATTGGCACCAAAAGTTTACACCAATCAGGGCACCGTCGGATCATCATATCGTCAGAAATCGTATGCACGGAACGCTGTCTTAAATCTCGAAATTTTTATTGCAATGTTTTTCCTAACTAACCAGTGAAATTTACATTAAAAAAGTTGTAATTCCGGTCCTGTCGAATGTTTACTTTCACAAGGAAAATTCCGAACAACGCCCCCTTCGATGCCCATAGCGGGGACATAATTGCAGATGATATTAGCAATATACTGTTTATATAGGTGATCCTAAGCTAATCAATTAAACATGATGGCAAAACCAGAAAACTCTCATAGTTCAGATAATGCAACACATACTTGACGTAAATCTAAACATAACGAATAATGAAAAGATTGTCACTGACGTTCTGTCAATGTCAAAATTAAATTTGCTGGTATTTCCTGTATTACCTGAAATATGAGAGTTTCGTGGTTTTTCCATCGCGTTTAATTGAATAGCTTAGGATTGCCTCACCAAAATATATTCACACTCGGCACATTGATTCACCATCTCCTCCTCTTCAAGAAGTTATAATACAATTTTTCTATAAAATGTACAGGAGAGCAAATATTAAGCCACCTAAAAAATTACATGGGATTTAATATGTTGAACTTAACGATGCATGACCCGGTATATGGAATGTTGCAAGTTCGATGCTTCTCTGATAAACTTGCAAATAGTTTCCAGCAATTTCTCATGGCGACTTTTCCTAAAAATATTTTATTCCAGAAACTGCACGGTGAACGGTTTCCGAGATACAACCGCGTTCCTCGCTTAGTTGGCTACCCTGTAGAATAATAGTATATTATTAACATAGGTTTATAAAAACTCTATTATTACCCGATCGTCGATTTTAAATCACGGCGTTAAGCGCGGATTTAAAAAGTGAGGGCAATATTAGCTTTTTAAACCGTGGTTAATATACTATTTTTCCCACTACTAAACCATTTACAAAATCTTGCTGTACTTAGTTATTAATTTATTAATTTTACTCACTTGCATCATGGGCTCAATTAATGATTTCTGTCAAGTTAACTATGATTTGAAGTTTAATAGAATATTGTTCTTTTATTTTTTCTATTTCCTTATTATAATTTGCAGTAATCGGGTTGCCTGCTCTCAAAAGTTTGACAGCTGGTTTTATCAGATGCCTATAGTATTGACCATGGTAAATAATGGAGGTAAATAATAATGATTTCTGGCAGGAGGTTAAGAATACGTGATTAAGTGGAAAAATAGTATATTATTAACCAAGGGTTTAGAAGTACGCTAATATCACAACACAGGCTCATATTCACTGGCACCACACCATGTATAGAGCTTCCAAATAATTCGATTTTGACTACATTATATAGACGCCTGTAAAAATACGATGCCAAATTTAATCAGCCACTTGTAAGCCAATCTAACACGCCTTTGTACAAAACCCTTTTTTTTCACTTTTCCCTTGCACATGTTCGCCATTAACTTTGCCGTTTGCAATTAATTAAAACGTTTTTGTTTTAGCGCCGCAAGTCGTTTCTATAATTTGCTGCCGCGCTGGCGATATTGCTACATATAACTTGATGCCGTGCAGTTCCAATGGCAACTTTTTGTGCCATTTTGTCCCGTGTCGCTTTTGGTTTTACTCTTATTGTTTTTTTTCTCGCTTTCTGGCGTCTGATTCTTGACGTTCCAATTAAAATCCCGCGCTGCCTGGTGCAAACCACTTTAATACAATAAAGACAATTTTTTTTGCTTTGTTCACGTAAGGTAAGATTTGATCAAGTTGATGCATCCAAAGGAAGCTTATCTTTTCCTATAGAACATACTCTTATTAAAAAAAGGAAGACAAGAGTTGCTGAACATTAAGAGGGGGGGGGGGGCATGACGACATTGTACGCCTACTAGGGGATATGATTATTTTATAAACTATAGTATACTTTAACGCAGGTATATTTGGGGAAATGCCCAGGATGGACATAAGCATTCCTCTGGGGAACTACGCCACAGTATACCAAGCGGAAGTTCATGCCATACAAGCGTACTACAAAATCTTGGAAAGGGCTACCACAACCAAAAGATATACATAGTGTCGGACAGCCAAGCTGCTCTTAAGGCTCTGAACTCCAATCGGTTCACTTCAAAAGTTACACTGGAGTGCCATACCAACCTAAAAGAACTGGCGGCCAGGGGGAACAAGGTGGTGCTTTTGTGGGTCCCTGGTCACTCTGGGATATTGGATAACGAGAAAGCGGATGAACTAGCGAGAGCAGGATCTGCTCAAAGTCTCAGGGGCTCCGAACTGGCCTTTGGGATATCAAAACAGGCACCAAAAACAACATTAAATAGGTGGTCGAAAAAACAACACCTATCTCGATGCTATGCTAACACTGACGCAGACCCAGTTGAAATAGGTGATGGGTTTGCTAACAGACCAATGTCACTTGCGGAACCCCTTCAACGGATAGGTATAATCAATGGATCCATTGAATGCAGACTCTGCGGCGAAGAGAATGAAACTGCCTCACACATAATGTACCACTGTGTAGCTGTCTCGCAGCAGACAAAATATCTTCGCGAACATACAACGTGGTGACAACCCCCACATGACAGGCTTGGTAGATCATAGAAGGAACAAACATCTTCTAACAAGATCGGGGTACACAATAAGCCGGAAGGCTGCAGTGTAGAAGTTCGGGCCTTAAACCCGACGCCCGCCTTTAACAAACCAACCATCCAACCATACTTTAACGATATCATGAATTATTTATGAACTCAGTGTAGGATAAACTTTACTTTAAATTCATATACACTATTCCAATTAAGTATTGAATATTCAATTCAATTTCGCTAATAATTTTTTTAACTGATAGAAAATAGTATAGCCTTTAGGTAAGAGCAGTTTACGTCCAATTGTATGGGGTAGCGCATAAAATGTAGGTGCATGTAAATCTCCTAGAATTTAAGACACTATCCCAAAAATATCACCCTGTCACTCAAGGTAACAAGAAATTACCATTTTTTCTAAATAGGTTATATTGTCCAAAAAACGATTCGTAAGAATCAATGCGATATTTTATCACTTTTGGCTTTTGCTAAATACAAAATAAAAATCATTTCAACACATAAAGTCTATAGTTAGAGGGCCACGTAATTATCTATTTATTTAATTAATTTATTTAAGATTACAAACTCAAAATCATTAGATACGTAAGCCATGCCTAGTTGGTATTTTTAATGGTAAGAAAATTAATTAAATGAATAGATATTGCGGAGCACACCGTCTTATAGTGTATTTAGAAACGTATTTAGAAGAAATGATAATTTTTTATTACCTCGAGCGGCATGGCGATATTTTAGGAACGATGTCTAACCCAGATGTATCTAATTGGTTTAGGTTAAAAAATAAAGAAAAGTAATTAAATGGTTTGCCGTTATTAACAGTCGAGCTGCGAAATGATTACTTGGCCAGCCAGAGTTTACAATTGGTCAGTAGAAACAAACATGTCTAAAAGCAGTTTACTTCAGAGGTTTTAACCTGCTGACCAACTAGCCATTTGGCTGACCGGCTGACATTTTTCTGTTCGCAAGAATAAGAATATTTTGCTAACCAGTTAAATGATACCCAAAAATAAATAAGTAAGATATGTTAGATTTTAATATTAAGAAATTTACATTCATCTAGATTTTGTACGTTACCTCGTACAATTGGACGTGTCGGGACGTAAACTGCTCGTATTTTCTAGCTCTTATCTTCTTAGTTTCTCAGTTAAAAAAAATGTATTAATTGGTTCATTGTTAACGATTGTCATTGTCAATCTGGGAGGAAATATATCTTGGCATAACCACGTTGTGGCAATCGCAAACTTGGTGTGCTCTTCGGAACAAAAAGTTGTACACACCTCAACAACTTTTGACACTATACAAAGCCTAGATTCGACCATCACTAAAGTATTGCTCTCATGTCTGGAGCTCTGAACCCAAACATACTTTTCGGCTACTGGATTCGATAGGAGGGCCATTCGTCTGATCGGCGACCACGAGCTGACGAAGAACCTCGACAGCCTAGAAGATCGAAGACAGGTTGGGGATTTGACTCTCTTTTACAGATATTTCATATATTACAGATCTTCATTATTTAAGAATTCTTTCATCTGGAGGACTTGATCCTTATGGAACGACCTTCCCCTCAAGACGTCAGTTAGAGTACATCTGGTTTGTTTTTAGAAAGTTTCCTAACCAATTTGTATTTGGATTAAAAATTAAAACCAAAGACCTTTTTTGCAACTAACTAGTAGTAATCTATTATCTACAAATAGGGCCTTATGATTAAAGGATTTCGGTTTGATAGCATTTCATGTTTGTTTAATTAGAGGATTATAGTTAAACTACTATGTAATCGAATAAACTAAACTTCACTTGCTAACTTCCTAGCTGTTCCTGGACGCACAACTATTTGCTTGATTAAATTTATACAGGGTGTACCTTTAATTAAGTACTAATATTTTAGAGCGTGATCATTATTCGTAACGGCTTAAATTTTGTGTATCGTTATTTTTTAATACAATACCTTAGATATTATTTTCAGTTTGGGTATGGCGTCCTTGCAAATATGTCCTCTGATATTTTTTACAAAAAAAGTGGTACGCCAATGACATTTTTCCAAATGGCGATTTGTTCTTATTAGCCTGGTCAATTCTACATTAAAACGGTCATTTGGATTTTTCTCGTGACACTTATTCTTGATTAAAACAGTTAAATTCAAATAGACATTCCTTATTAATATTGATAATGATAAATTTATATTTCAATTTCCCCCTACGGTTGATGGCTCTTGAGGAAGCAGCATATGACCGAGGATCGTGGTTCGGAGTCCACGTTAAGCGGTAGACCCCTCGGGAGTGGTCTTATCAGGCGATCCTAGAGAAAATAATTGAGGTAGAAAGAAATATATGTTATGGTGTTTCTAGCTGTTTAAGTGGTTGTAAATTAACAGAATATGGAAGCAAATATTGTCGAACATCACGTTCTATCGGTCTTCTTGTCAGTAAAACCCCCTTTCAAATATATCTTATCTCTGTATGTTCCATTATAGGTAGTATCTCAAGTGTTACATCAAAACATATTCTCAATATGAATTCTTAATTTCAATTCAAAAAGCCGTATTACAGTTGGCAATTCTGCTCTTGCGTCAAACGACAATAAAAGTTGAGAGGAATCATGGGCAGTAATATAGTTAACCGTTCGTGATCAGCCGGCGCCCTGCCCATAAGTCAGAGCAACAGTACCCTAAAATACCCCTAGAATTAGAGAGGGGTAAAACTGCTTATTTTGATTATCAGTTGAAGCAGCTACTCCTGCTTAGAAATAACAGAATGCAGAAGAAGCTGTTATGAGTCAGCAAGCAGTACGTATGCCTAATAAATAATGTGAACTGATAATTTAACTAGCAGCTATTTCAAAAAGCCATTAGCAATTAGCTGCTTCAACCAAATGACAGTTAAAAATAACAACTATCGATTTAGCAATCCACCTTTCTCTACACAGAATTGCATCGGCAATGTCAATTAAAATGGCGTAAGATCCATTTCTGGCAATGCAAGACGTCTTGCGCTGATCGAGAATGGTTTGCTGCCCACGCCGCACGAGTACCATTGCCCACTGTAATATGACCTTAAAAAATAATCCTAAAAAGCACCTAACCCTTTTATCTATGAAACAAAGCACAATTAAAGCCGTCCCTTTGTGATCTGTTACTTTTACAAAAACCAATTTTTACCCCATTCTCTGTCATTTTCTCTTCCTCCACTTGTGCTGCTCAAATGGCTCTTGGTAATTATTAATTAAAACGTTTTTGTTTGATGACCACCCGTTGTAACATAACTGTTTCGTAACGATTGTAATATATCTTTATTTTCGGCTTGTTTTGCTTCCTCGTTATACGAGTGTAAAGTAATGCTTTGTGGTCATTTGTGAAAGACGATAATTTTTTTTTATTTCAAATTTTTTCTGCATTTTTTCATTCTAGGATAAAACCATCAACTTGAAACAAATATGAACCAGGTATTTCTATATGCGTTGTACAGGGTGTTCCATTTTCGATACTTTCATAGGGTTTGTTCGGTGTCATGTGCTCTCTTTGGTAAAATCAAAATTCTCGCTTAAGAGATACGGGGAAAAATCATAAAATTCATAAATTTTAAATTACCCTATATATTCTTAGTTAAAAGAGATACAGAAAAATGTTTCATACAGAAGTTTCTTTATATTGATTGTTGAATAGTCTTCCGTTTTCAGAATAAGTATACGGGGCCAGGTAAAAAAGTTATCGGACCTAACCTCATTTTTTTAAATCGAACACCCTGTATATTTTAATCTAAAAAGATACTATTTTATGGATGTTATTGGTTTGCTAGGCGATTTATTTAAACTTTATTACTTTGAAACGAAATAAAAAATTCAGATTATGGTAAAAATAACGAGAATCATCGCAAATGTTCGGAATATATCCTTAAATGGTTACCGTCTTTCCGGATATCGAATAAAATATACATTTTGCGCCTTTCTCCACTTTCAATATAAACTGATATCATATCAAATTTTTCATAATGTTGATAGGTCATTTTCGTAAATGAATATGTAAAAATGAAATTGACGTTAAATGTTAATAGTCAACATAGTTGTTTCTAGGATATTAGGATAAATCGCCTAGAAAACCAATATCATCCATGGTGTGTTATATATTTGAAAGGATAATTTAAAATAGTATCTTTTTTGATTAAAATATACAGGGTAGGGTGTTCCCTTTAAAAAAAATAAGGTTAGGTCCAAACTTTTTTTACCTGACTCCGTATACTTATTCTGAAAATGGCAGATTATTCAACAATAAATATAAAGAAACTTCGGTATAAAACATTTTCCTGTATCTCTTTTCACTAAGAAAATATAGGTTAATTTTGAAATTGTCAATTTTTTATTTTCCCCGTATCTCATAAGCGAGCGAAAATTTTCTAATTTTGATTTTACCACTTTATGTGACCCAAAAAGAGCACATGACACCTCCATTACTTTTTTGATAGCACTAACAATTACGGAGATACCCTATAAAAGTGTCGAAAATGGGACACCCTGTACACGTCAATGTGACGCCTGTTATTACGAAAATAAATACAACAAAAAAGAGATGGTGATTCTATCTGTAGAATCCCCATCTCTTTTTCTCTTCTGTCTGTTTCTGTTTTCCTTGTACACAAACAATACTTAAATTTTTGCACACAAACACTGAAAAACAACAAAGAATTTTAATTAACAATAACGACAAATATGACAGTTGCTAATTCGGTAGTGTCAAATGTGGAAGCAGGTATGGAAGACGGCCGTTCCAATAAGGGTTTTATAAAAGTACGTTCCGAACGCTCAAAGGTGACGTAATGTCTTTTTCTAATTAACAGGAAACGACAAAGGATAATTATAGTAATTTTCAGAGCTCCCCAATTGTTTTTCTGGAGAGTTGTTTAGAACTTACCTAAGAATGTGAGTTGTTTATTTTTCAAAGGCTGTGACCATTTAGTTTTCTAACCTACAAGTAGTCCTAAGTAGTGGTAGAGTAAATAAAAAAGAATAGAAGAACCGTTATCACAAACAGATAGGATGTGCTTGTGCAACATAGCCCAAAGTTTAGATGAAAAACTACGAATACATACGCATCATATTGGAATTTTTTCCCTAATTGCGTAAGAAAAATTTTAACTGGTTTTTGTTTTGGTTTTGCAAAAAACATGAAATACTAAAATAAAAATAATATAAATTGTTCTTCTTGAAACATCTTTAACTGAGAGTTACTTACTCTGTGGTAGAGATATCAGTGTGTTACAGTTTACAACTCTCACCTTTTATAAGGATGATGTGTTCCTTTATCACAACCCTTTCTATTCCCCCGTAGTTATACAATTTAAATTAATATTAATCAATTCTAAAAAAAAATAAGAAGATCGATAAGAACTGTGATGGACCGAAGGCCGGTTAGGTGTCTAGCTTAGTTTTAAGTTTTTCTATTGCCCTCGTTAAAAAAAATAACAGTTTTTCTTTTTTGTTACAGGTAAATAAATAAAATAGCTGTATTTTGGGTAAGATTCACCGAAATTTTTCAAAATGAAGCAATCAGAAGTAAGTAAGTCCACTCGATTCTCAAGAATTACATATTATGTTCTTTAGGTTAGAAAATATTCCTATAACAAGCGAATTAGTTTTAGTGGTATATTTATTTTTTTCTTTTGGGTTCGTTAATAGCGTGGCGGTTCTTCCACAGGACATGCGCAGGTGCACCCCCAAAACGAGTAAAAAAATATTAATTTATATTCCTTAAATATTATTTATCATATAAAGTCCGACTCTCCCTAATTTTATCGTACCGTCAAATCAAACTGTATGTTATAAGCTCTCGATTCTTCCGGCAACTCAGCAAGAATAATAACGCGAATGACGCGATATACTCGCATATGCGAATAAATGGGTGAGGCATAATGCAGTTTCTCTGTAGCAACAGGTGGCGGGAGATAGCGGGACTATGGCGATTTAACATGGAAAAGGCGCACAATTTTAGTGTACGCCGCGCTGTTGTCTGTTCGTGCATGTATTTAGAAATTCCAACGCGTATGTTTTAATATTTTAATATTATTATATTGATTAAGTTAAAATGAATAGTTTCACGGTGGACTATTTAAAAAATAACTTTAGCTCTTTGAGTTGGGAGAAAAAAATTGAAGTGAAGAACGCGGGAAGACCTAAACCCGAAATTAATTTAACGCAGACCACAAAGGATAAAGCTAGGGACTTTATTAGAAAATTTAAAAATGAAATATACTAAAAAAATAACTGAATTTGTGGATGCAGCACAACCAACCGTTTGTTTTGTTTTTCCTGTTTGTAGTTCGGTCGCGGCGTGCGGAACCTGCCTGGACAAAAAATATAGCCGGCTTGGGGCACTTAACACAATTTTTTTTTTTAAATGAAAACACTCAAGCTCATATGAATGCTCAGTTGGTGATACAGCTGTCGTTTAGAGAATTTCACGATACGAGCCGCCACTGGTTAATAGTTCATAAAAATGCATTCGTGTACCTTTTAACGAAGGATGGTTATTCCTTTGGAAAGTGTGGGAATGAATACTGCTATAAAAATTTTCAATTTAAGCAAGTACATTTTTTTAAATACTGCAGTATCGCAAAGTTCAATTGTTCCGTTTTCGCCAATTTAATCAACGGAATAAATGACAGAAAAAAGATAGAAAATAAATAATGACAACATAAAGAACTGATCCTCCATTACACATAAAACATATAGAAAATAAAGCAACAAACAAAAAATTAAGAATATTAATATTTCTTTCCGACTATAGATACCCATAAATATCGTTTTAAGCTAGTATAGCCTGGTTTACGTGCCTGGTATGCATAAAGAATATTTTTCCTGCTCCAGTAAGATTATCAGGAAAACTAGTATATATATTTAATGGAAACTGAAGGTAGATAAAGAGATTAAGGTATTAATGGAGTTCAGTGTTTCTTTAATTAGATATAGGATTAAAGTTGAATTACTTGGCAAACGATTTTTGCTTTTATAGAGGAAATTATTATTTATGCTACATGGGCGTATAGTAATAGTTCACGGTAAGCACAACCTCGAACAACAATATTTATTGAATTTATTTTTAATTTTTATTTAGTAAAAGCCAAAATGATAAAATTTCACATTGATTGCTTATGAAACGTTTTTTCGACAATATAATGTATTTAAAAAAATGGTAATTTTCTTGTTATCTAGAGTATCATGGCGATGCTTTCGGGCCAGTTTCTAATCCAGATATAGTAATTTATAATGTTATATCTACATTGACTGAATTTGTGAAAATATGTTACACGATCGCGTTATCTGAATTAGTCACTGGGGAAAATGAAAAAATGTAAATGCAGTGTAACCACTCAAGAATTTTAATTAAATTTAATTAAAAAATAAAATTTGTCAGTGAAACTAAAGCAGCACACTGTTACAAAGGCAAGGCTATAATATAGGGTGTTATGGTAATGACGTATTATACTTAAACACACAAACAACAAACCCTTTCTACCCACATACTGTCACGTCGTTCCATCTGGATTCACTTAGCAACAATGTGGGTCACTAGAGTATATTAACCGTGTTGTCAGATCACATTGCGCACTATCGTTGCTTCAGTATGTTTCGAGACTCGGGCGTGGAGTGACGCTGTCGAGGGTTCCACGTGCTTGACGTATACGAATTTTAAACGTTTTGTTAGTTGTAGCCGTACCCGATTTTTTCTGTTGTGAAATAATTCATAATAATAAATGTTGTGATTTGATTTCAAATTTGTGTGATATTATCTACTGTTGAGCTGTTGAAAAACATACTTTTTGTGTTTTATTTTTTTATGGAATTTAATTATAAATCGGATTATTTTAAAATAAGATCGAAGGTAAAAGAGTATGTACCTTAAAATTGTATTTCTTTTTTCTAAAAAGTTTGGAAACGAAGTGATAAGACGTGTCAAAAACTGAACACGTGTTCTGTTTTGCAATATGACAACACCGCCTATAATGCTCTAACCTGTTTTGAACCTCGAGACTGCCTCAATAAACTATTGATTGCGAAGGTCCTCGGTAGCGGCCACGTAAATTTGAGATTTCATATAAAGTGTATATTTCGCTTAATAATTCAAAGCGCCATTATGGTTATATTTCTTCAATTTATTTTCATCTCAGGATTTGCCGGTTTAAATATAATAAGTCATTTCCATAACACCCTGTATAGCCGAAACCGTAAGTGGCTACTTGACTCAAAATAATTGTTTTAAGTAAATATGGTGGACCGTCTATTGAATTCATAAACCGATTAATTACCACGGGTTTTATTTTTAATATTATTTAAAATTATTTTAAAATCCCGGTCTGATTTTTAAAATATTGAGAAAAAATCGGAAGAGAGATATTTTCTCTTCTCAAATATTTATTGATGAAAATTATGTATTTTGTCTCATCTCCTCCCATTTTTGGTACCCGAGTTCTTGGAAGCTACTACTAATAAACTATGGTATTATTGGAAAAAGATTTAAACGGCCTTTGAAATGATGTACCACTTGACCGCTTTTCCATTTTACCTTATCCAGGGGATTAGATTAACCTACGAAGGCTGCAAATATTCTTTAAAGGCGTCCCCCTTCACAATAAAAGTTTACGTGCCTTTCCGATTTTTAATTTTATTTACTGGAAGCGAGAAGGGTGGGGGAGTTTTCAAATTGACGCTCTGTGTATTACTTTACAATATACTCGTAGGTATACTATTTTATGATAGAAAACTCCTTACCTTCGTCAGTCTGCATCAACCGCAGTGTTGTTTTAAACTTAAATTTCGTAAACCAATTCAGATTTTTTTTCTTTTATTGTTGTTAATTGAATGTGTTTTAATATACTAGTTTGCAAGAGAAAATGAAGGTAATATAATAATTTCTATTTTTATTATAGTCGTAAAATTCCTACAATATTTTATTTTCAAATTATATTCGCATCATTACGACTCATTTAAATACTGATAGAGAGCGTATTTGTATTTGTTCTCCTTTTAATCACTCCTGAGTTTTTGCACGTAAAAGCAAAGCTAAATCAGTTTAGCAACAATTTTGCGCGCAAAATCAAATTACTTTGTTTGTAATCAACATCAGCTTTGACATACTTTGCCAATTTTCAAGAAATTTATTTGGGACGAATTTATTTTACTGGCTTGTTTGTGGAGTATAAATTACAAATTGAAACTAAAATTATATAACATTCGGTTTGTTTCGTGTTTTTGGTGTACCTATTCCAACGGTTTGATTAATATAAATTTATAGAACACGTGTTGTAATGTTCAGGAAACACATTGATAATAAATCAACACCGTTATTTATACAGGGTGTTATGGAAATTATTTATCATATTTAAACCCGAAAAGTCTGATGTGCAAACTAATGGGTGAAAATAAGTTTAACTTAATTAAATACGGCGTTACAATGGCTTGCGTCGCATGGTTTGATTTTAGAAATATTTACCCAATCTTTTAGACGGTCGATTAAAAATAAAAGTATGAAATATGCTTACTTGGCGGGAATAGGTCTCTACTTTACAGGCTTTGACGTGTAGATCTTCAAATTTAGGGGAGAAATTTAATAGCGTTGACCTTTCGCTTGATTTCTATGAAATTATTTTGAAAATCGCAATAGTATTCAATAAGCATAAAATTATTTTTCTAGGTGAAATGTGGATTTAGTTTTCTTTGTCAACACATATTATTATTATTTTAAATAATAAATCATATATGAATGATATAATTAACTACCATTTTAAAATATAAATTTTAATTTTTGATTTTAGTTCAATAATAGTATATTAAGATACAAGTTTCATAAGACATTATCTTAGAGCAGAAAACGACCCGCGAAAGGGGGAGTTTTCTAAAGTACAAGTGCTCTAATTGTCTTATGAACCGTATATTTTATAATACTTTTTCTATTTTGGTCTTTAAAGTCTAAAAAACTTTAAAAAATATAGTAGACTTTTCCATTTGAATTAATATTTTCTTTTTGGGTTGACAATACTTTTACAATTTAACAAAATGTTACAAGTATCAAATATGCCATGATAGAAACAATTGAACAAAACAAAGCTTCTTCCCATCCGTCATAATTAAAAATAAATATACCTATTAGGTATTAAAGTTAATAAAATTGAGTCAGGAAGAAAGTTGTACTCCGTCAGAAATATGAGAAATTGCAGAAAATAATCTAGAAAAACTTTTAAAAAGAATAGTCAAAGCTTTGAGTTATGGTGCGAGCAGAACAAAGTTCAAAATATTGAACAAAATAATAAATAATTTTATTGAACAAAATATTTTGTTGACACAGAATCTGACAGGAATAACAATTAACGGCCAGGAATTGTCTACAGTAACTATAAATATGTATAATACTGTATTGAATTAAAAGTATAAATAGTGCTTTATTGAATAAAACTTTAGAAATAGAGCATAAACTGGAAAATATTTCTATTATTTTTAGGTTATGTTTTATAGTTGTGACTAGAAATTAGTTGACGGACACCGTCAGAATGATACTATATTTCCGAATGTAGGTATTTCAGATAAATATCTAGTAAAAATGATCTACTTGCAAGGTTAAAGTTTTCTATTAAAAAATTTTGTCAAATCCATATGCCTAGAAAGCTAATTTCAACGAACTCGAAGTAAGCCTAAAATTCGAACCCTACTTGCTGCCAACATAAAAAAAAATAAATTTCAGTTTCATAAAGTGGCAGGCCATTGAATTTTTTTTTGCATTTCTTAACGTAGCCATTATCAAACCCAAATAGAAAAATATGATTTTTATATCTACAGCCTTCATAATTATAATAATCACGTCCATCAGCTCTTGACGTGGTATTGTTTTTTGTGTTATTTGACCTATATAATCTCGATTTGAATCATACTGTTACAGGTGATGACGTTCGTTCATTTTTTCCCTGTTTCAACTGTATATTGTTGTTAAATAAAGACTTCCTTAGGGTTCTCGATAAAGTTTTATGTATTAACTGGTAATTTTGTGATAGTTATTAGTGTTGGGAAAAACCGATGATTTTAATAATCGAGTACTTGATACTCGAGCGATTTTAATAATCGAGTTAATCGCTCGAGTGATTCGCCTGAAATTCCAATTTACCAAGCGATGACGTCACCGACTGCTTAACGGGCTGCCTAGCCCTTTACATGTGATCAGGTAATGTATTTAGCAGGCACGTAACTACGGGTGAGCACAGGTTTAGCTAAAAAATTATGGTGTCACCAAAAGAACTCCAGAAATTTATTTATTTGTGAATAATGAATTTTTACCACGTGTCTCGATACCAAACAAAAAAACTGCAAAAAATCACCCAAATATATATTTATTGTTCGGGCTTATTCTTGTGCTTTTTTAAAACAAAAAGTATTACCAAGAGTTATTTTTCTTCACATCTTTCTCAATCTACGAGATTAAAATAAGTAGATATTTATAATGGCCGTCAAATTCGTCCACTTTAAATTATCAGGTGCCCACTGTGTGCCCTTCAAAAATTTAGGCTTAGTTACGCGACTGGCAAAATAAGAAAGTAGGTGATTATTTTTTTAAATTCGTGGTTATAGTTACCTAAAAGATCCTATTTAAATTTAAGAATGTTTACTTTTGGTTACCAAAAAATTTCTCGATACCTATGTTTTGTTAACTATTTTGCTCGTTTTCTTATTTTCCATTAACATTTTCTATAATGTATGTTATTTTTAAGAAGTCTTCTTGAGTTTAATAATAAAAGTTCCTGTTTCGATTTAAAAATGTTTACTATAACATAACCAACGAATTTTTCTATATATGTTGTTAAGAATTTTGTTCGTTTTGTTATTTTTCATGAAGAATTTCTATTATTATGTTATTTTTGAGAAGTTTTCTCGAGTTTATAGTAATAAAAATTTAAAAATTATATCCCTTAATTTTTTAATATTTACAATCGGAGACCTAAACTACGCCGCTGGCTAGCCAGCTTTCGGATCGCGCGGCGTGTAAAACGAAGGACATTATAACAGTTGATATTGTTCGATTATTCGCCTGAATTTATAACTAGAGTATTTCCTATCGAGCGACAAACTGTTTGAATATACGAGCAGTTTTTTAATTCGATCACGCTACAGCGGTACAATTCTGTCGGCGGCAAGCGAAACGCGGGTATCGAGTGAAAGATACGGTTTTCGCCTGAATAGATAATTTGAGCGGTTTTTTTAATTAGCGAGCGATGTCGGTTATTTCAATAATCGACTGATCAAGCGTTTTTTCGCTCGAGTGATCACAACACTAATAGTTATGAATTTGTCAATTGCACATCTAAAACACTTTTTTTAAAGGCATACATTCAGAGTTGGTGGTGTGTGTGGTTTTAATACTGTGAACTACTAATTACCGTTTTAATGCACACGCAATTTTGTGAAGGCATATTTCATATTCAGGCATTTTTCTATTCATCGAATTTTATTTCAGGAGCCAGCTGTAAGATTTAAAAAGCGTTTAGCGTATTTGCAGAATATTTCCAACGATAGCGGATCCAATAATGTCGATTTACGTAATCTCGTTTTAAAAAAATATTATGTTACATAATGATATCTATGGCTCCTAATTCAAACAGACCTGAACAATCAAATTTAAATATTTATAATGAATGCACGAGTTGCTTCACCTCTAATTAAAGTTAAACGGTTACTTTTAATAACGGAAAAGTTAAATTAGTTTGCCAACTATTTTGCGGGGAAAATCAAATTAATTTACAAGTAATCAACATCAGCTTTAGCATAGTTTATCAGCTTCCTGAAATAATTTTAATCAGTAGGTATGTAATTTGTTTCGTAAAATGGGAAGAGGTGTCTTGCAATACATCATTTTGAAGGTACTATCGAATATTTTACGATGCAAGAATATTGTGGCCCTATTCGTACTTAAAACGAGATCTCGCGGCTTTTTAAAAAATAATATTTATTATTTTTTTGTTTTGCTATTTATCAGCTGGCTTAACCACATATATATAAACAGTATATTGCTAATACCATCTGCAATTAGGTCCCCGGTATGGGCATCGAAGGGGGCGTTGTGAGTTTGCGCAGTTCGGAAATTTCCTTGTGAAGGTAAACATTCGACAGGACCGGATTTCAACTTTCTTTATGTAAATTTCACTGGTTAGTAATTTCCATTAGTTCGATTTAAGACAGCGTTCTATGCATACGATTTCTGACGATATGATGATCCGACGGTGCCCTAATTGGTGTAAATTTTTGGTGCCAAATTCCGTCCGAATATTTTTAACAATCGACAGGATGAGCTTTGTTTTAACTTTCATCCGACGTCGTATGTTTCTTAACCTCACTTTTTTCTAAACCAAAAATTAAGAATGAATGACTATATTGACTATTTTGGAAATTATTATCAGCTACTAATGCACCAAATTAAAAATACATTAATTTTAAGGCTAGGTAGTGACCATATATATATTATATTGTATACGAGTGACACTGTCTTCTTTTTTTACAAGCTTCTTAGTGAAATTCGGTTCCGAAGATCGGATAATGTGATAAGTAAAATATTTTCGTATATATCTACTTACCTGAATTACTTTATACCTGGTATTGATCCACGACTTTTGCAAAAAAGCACCATACACTTGTGTTCTTTCATCTTTAACAAAACAAGCCACTAACCTACCAAACAGCGAATCGAATCACCACAAGTTAAAAACCCCTTTACAAAAATTGTTGTTAGGTAATGAAAGTTTATAAGCATTAATAGACCGACAACAATGTGGATGAACCACTTTTTATTCTGTAAATTAAAAAAGCATCCAGAACCAAAGATGGCGACGTATAACAACAAACAAATACTGTCGGGCGCAAACTCAATAGGCCCGCGCTATCTCCCATAGCGGAGACACGTTTTGTATTTTGGAACGCTCGTATTGGCAATATACTGTTTATATACATGTGGCTGATACTCACTGCTTTATGCCAAGTTGTTAAATCTAAACTAAAATAGCCAAAGAAAAAAATAGTAAAAATAATTTTTTTTAAATCCGCCATTTTGTTTTGGGTACGAACAGGACCACAATATTCTGGGATCGTAAAGTACTCGATAGAACCTTTAAATTGATGTATCGCAAGACCCCTATTCCTATTCAATTTTTTTTTTATGAAGATTTCGGATAATCTCTATTTTGAATTACAGCACTATGAAATATGCAAGAGTGTAGCTGCCTGATTCCTACTACACTATGCCAATAAAGTTGTATTTATTTTCCTAAGAAATAAAAATAATAACTATGCATTTTTTAAAAACCGCGATTCTTTATTTTATCTTTATAATGAATTTAATAGATTATAGTTTTTATTTTTTAATTATTCATCCAAATTTTGAAAATAAAATCTCATTTAGTTCTCGAGATACTTGTAATAGGCCACTTTACTTGGTGTACCCTGTATACAAAACACTGTTATAACTGATGTTAACAACTGAACAATATTTTAAGCTTTGGGCGTTTCTTAATGGCAAAAAACTTTGAACTTTGGTTGCTTTAAAATGTCCAATCCTATAATTAAGCAAACATATTGATCATTTTCGGCCGTTTTCGAGCTTTATAGGGCCGATTTTAACTTGTTTACTTGGCCGAGGAAACAATAATGGTTGCAAAAATTGTCTTTTTAACATTCCAGGACGAATTTATTTTCCTTAAAGAATAAATGTTTTTTTCATGTAACCTAGTATCTTTGTGACAATATACGGATACATCTCGATGCACAATAAGTCGCTAACAACTCCGAGTGTAATTGAAAGAGAAGCATCAAAAGCCAGAAAACGGAAAGGGCAATAAAAGAAACCAGAAAATAAAGCCACCAGGAAAAAGGAAATAAAAAGTGCACTGTTACACTTGTACACAATCAAGTTATGTCGCAATAAGGCCGGAAGAGATCAAATTGTATAAACGAGGTGCCGCAGTCGAGCCAAGGATTTTATTTAATTACAAAGTGCGAGTTTCATAGAGGAAATATGTAATGGAATAGGAGAAGGAAACAAAAATAAGACGTGCAGATTTATAAGACTTATAAGAGATACATCGTTGTTTATTCTCCTACTATATGATTACGAATTCTCTTTCACAGTTCTGTGTGATAGTAGATGGAATACTTATAATGCAATTTGAAAATTAATATTTATTTTGCGAAAACTAGACTTCAGATCGAAAATATTAGTGTTGGGAAAGAACCAATGATTTTAATAATCGAGTACTTGATACTCGACCGATTTTAATAATCGAGTGAATCGCTCGAGCGATTAATCACTTGAAATTTTTATGACTAAGAAAAATGTGTTGATAAAACACCACGGATTGTTTTTGTAAGTTTTAGAAGTTTTGTCTAGAGTTTTTATTAAAATTACAAGTTTTAATTTTTTAAGAATTTACAATCGCCGCCAGCCTTTAACAAAGACGTATGTCGTGTCAGCCTTCTTAGCGTCAAACTCGAACGTCGCCAAATTTCGGGTGGCGCGCGAAGATCGAGTATCAAGTTAAAGGCAACGATTCGATTTTTCTCTTGAATTTATAACTAGAGTAGTATTTCCTATCCCAGTATTTTACTTCGCAGCACATTTCGGTCGGTTTCAAGCGAAGCTCGGGTATCGAGCGGTATTTTTAATAATTGAGCGATGTCGGTTATTTCAATAATCGAGTGATCAAGCGGTTTTTCGCTCGAGCGAACACAACACTAGAAAATATCCCATGAATCGAGAAAATCTGAAATTGACTTTAACGTGAAATTCGAGCCGTAGTCTTAGTTTCTTGATATGATTGGTCGCAAAATTTATAACTTGTTAAAAATAGGTTTTAAATCACGCGCGACCATCGTGATTTATTGGAGTATATGAATTCAATATCTTTATCACTACTCGCATCTAAGCTTCTAAGCCATGGGCTATAGTAGAGTGTTAAGAACAAACCTTTTAAAACTGAAACTTAACCACAGATTGGTTGAGTCAAAATTGATCCTTGTGCAACATACTCAAATTAGAGTTTATTTTTATTTATGTACTTTATTAATTATATCGTTGATCTCTTGACTGCAATAAAACCTCATTATCTATTCGACCATAAAATAGATAAGGAAATCCTAAATTTTAAAACCTTTTCAAGCAGAGCTAGGTATACATATTCAATTTATACATATGCCTGATGCATATATAAATACAAAGTGATTTTTAATAATTTTAATCATTAGTGGTTTTCTGGCGAGTAATTTTTAGTTAGGCTTATTAGTGGTAGAATGTGGCGTCCTTGGAATTGTGCTGATAGGGAGGCATCTTCAAGTATCGGGAATGGAGACTTAAATATTTAACAGCTGTTAAACAATTTAGAGAAGAAAATCGTCCAATTATTTACCTTGACGAAACATGGTTCGATACCCATGACACTCCAAGAAAAGGTTGGGATGATTCTTCCAAAAAATGCCAAACCAAGGCACCATCAATTAAAGGCAAAAGAATCACAATGTTACATCTGGTTCAGAGAACGGGTTTGTTCCAAATTGTCTGTTGCTTTCAGCTAAAAACATAGCAGATTCTTCTTTAGATTACCATCAAGATACTAACGCACAACTTTTTGAAGATTGGTTTAAACATAAACTCCTTAAAAATATACCTGAAAATAGCGTCATTGTAATGGACAATGCTAGTTATCATAGTCGGCAAGCAAAAATCATTCCCAATTCTAATAATACAAAAGCAGAAATTCAAAATTTTATGATTGAAAATGATTTTTATTTTGAAGAAACTTACAAAAAAACGAGAACTGCTAGAAGTATTAAAAGCTTTTAAAATAAATAAGGAATACGAGTGTGACAAACTTGCAGCACAAAATGGACATACAGTGTTGCGTCATCCGCCGTACTATTGTATATTCAATCCTATTGAGCTAATATGGCACCAATTAAAATCCAATATCAGGCGAAATAATATTTCTCCTACATTAAATGCATCTGTAGTAGAATTAATTAAAAACGAAGTAAGAAAAATTTCTGCAGACAGCTGGAAAAACTGTGGTGGAAAATTCTTACAATTGTATGATTACAAATGTTCAACCCTTAATTATAAGTTTAGGCTTAGATGAAGATAGTGATAGTGATAAAGAGTTAAATTTGAAATAAATTATCAATAGTTTCTTAGAATTTAATTAATTTTTATTGTACTTGTTATCCTAATAGTTATACTTTTAAATTATATTATTTTCAATTATCATTAATTGTTATCATTATTTTACATTTATTATAGGTACCTAAAACTAAAAATACCTATCTATTTATTTTAAATTATAAAAATAAATCATGTGGTGGGGTATACATTTTCAAGTCGGCCCTGATCCCATTTATTGAGCTTTGAAGAGGTTGAGGCGTATACAATAGGGTTTAAGCAGGTAGTTTATTTATGGCAGTAAGAATCAACGGTATAATTCTGCAACAACTATAACGTCAAATTTATAAATCCAACTATAAGACTATCATGGACAAAAAATAAGAGCAGTGTCTATTTATCAAAATTTGGTTCGTAGCAAAGAAACAACGCACTTAAATATACCAAATGGCTCTTAAAGCTATACGTCTATCACTCCTCGGTTCGCTGCCGTCAACATTGGCGGCACTAAGGCCACAGCAACTGTAACCTTTCCTACTACTTCGTCATGACAGTCGCAATGTTAAGAGTGCCAAGTTACGGTTAAAATACCGGAAGGGCTATTGTAGAAATATAATACCTAGAAAAGGTCACAAAAAAATAAAATTCTATTTGAAGGTCATAATATAGTCAAAGATATTGTTATAGTCGCATTTGCAAAGTTATACAAAAATTAACAGAACGCCTCTGTGGAAAAACCCGAAAAGAAATATCAGCACGGACTCTGACGTCACATCGCGGAACAGCTACAGGTCGACAAGTTTATCTGTAGTTACGAAAGGAATGCGTGCAAAAAAAATTCTGGGGTTAACAATGTTGTCACATATATTAAATTTTAATTTAATAATCTCTTACCGGGAAAACTCTAAAATTACATTAACGCATTTAAAATAAATTGTGAATAGTATATAAGAAACCAAATTCTATTATAGATTGAATATTATTAGAACTTTCTTTCCATACTATTTAAAAAAAAGATCGATGTCGACATATCTTTGACAAATGTCTATAAGAAAAAAACCAACGAATAACGGCAAAATGTGAGCATATATAAAACTAAATTGACGTGTCCGAGCGTTTTCCCCAAAAGTTACAGTTTAAGGCTATATTAATTTTATTCCGGACTTTTGGGCAACACAGTATAATTCGTAGCACTCTGTATTATAGTTATTTGTTGAAATGATGTTTATTCATAATTTAGTAAAAGCCAAAAGGGAGAATATATCGCATTGATTCTATATGAAATGTTTTTTCGACAATATCACGTATTTAAAAGAAATGGTACCTACTTTGTTACCTACAGTGCCATGGCGATATTTTTGGGCCAGTGTCTAACCCCGATATATCTCTCATTGGTATAGTGTAGTGTTAATTAATTAAATTAAATTTGTATTGTCAGATATATGTCAAATTAGGAAATTTACATACATCTAGATTTTATTCGCTACCCCGTACAATTAGACGTATCAGGCTGTAAACTACTCTAAACTCTAGAATCTATAGTCTATCAGTTAAAACAAAGATTATTAGAATCGGTTCATTATTAACGAAATAACAGCTTATTAATTAGGACGCGAATTTTTGAATTTTCGATAAGATAATTGATTGGCGTAATGTATTTAATCAAAAGTTCAAAAGTAAAGTGAACTTGGACTTTCTCTACTACCCCTGAGGGTAATAAAAGAGTAGCTGGCAACGTAGTAAGGCTCGTAGCGTGGCATTACGTTTTGTGACCACCGTGCCGTAGACAAAAGTAACCTTTTCCAGTTTCATGTCAAGTTTAATAAATAACGAAGTCCGCCCCGTAAAATTGAAACTTAACCGCAGAGGCGTGGACTGTAGGGCGATTAATTTCGCTCGGCTCGTTAACCCTCGTCAGGTGGTCAAGTGTTTTTTTCGATCGTTGTTGGTTTTTCTTTTTGTGCAGTTTTTGATTGATTGACAGAGAGTTCTATTTAATCCTGTGAGTGTCTGGGGAAAGAGAATTGTTTGATTAGGGAATGAGTAATTGGGCTGTTTGTCGGAGAATAGAATTATTTAAATATGACAGCTTTTTTTCAGATTTCATGTAGAAAATTTTCTTGTTTATATGAATATTACCTACGGGATTTGTGACGACAAGTGGATCTGTGTCTCCGACGTATCGGTAAGGGGGAAGCAATATCGTTTAAAACATGGTCTGGTCATGGGCGTGCTATTATTATTTTAAATAATGTAATAAAAATAGGGAAGCTACATTAATAATTGGTTAATGATTATTTTTCCGTTTTGGTTGTGTTAATATTCGTTTATAACTTTGGCTTAAGTGACAAATTAAATATATTGATTTGTGATTCCTCTTCACCTACCGTCTAAACATTTGCAATCACTTCACGGGTCTGACTTCGTCTGTTTTTACCATGAATATACTCATTAATTATCACAAAGTTTAAAATTTTAAACTAATACACTAAAATTAATAAGTATTTATAAAACACAATTTAGCACAATATAATAACTATTGCCCTTTCGATCACTACGCAACTGGGTGGATACATCTATCAAATATCGGACATGGTCGAACAAGCCTGATAGCCCATCGGGTGTCTTATGAGACGCATGTCTGGGATGAAACCAATCAAATTAGCGTTAGCTACCTGTAACCATTGACAACGGACTATGTTGCCATATTTTTTGATTAAAAGTACTTTAATCAAAAATGTCATTATTTTGCATTTAAATATCAAAATAAATAGTTTGAAACGAAGGTTTTAATAATATTGAAACTATAATAGAATATTGGTTTCTATATACCTATTAAAATTTATTCTAAATGCGTCAATGTAAATTTAGGTTTTTTTCGGAAGAGATTATTAAATTAAAATTTAATATATGTGACGACATTGTTAACGCCAGAATTATATTTAAATGGATAGCTCCTTAGATATCCTAGAAGAAAAGAAGCCTATAAACTTCTATATTTCAAATGTCTAACTACCTAATTAGAAATCATTCAAAGGTCACACCTACTTACCTAATGTAAAAAACATTACTATACGTACTGACACGTATCACACCATACGCATCTATTTTTAGGTCAGCAGGATAGCAGTGATGCCAGATCACAAGGCGTGCCTCGAACCTTGTCGTGAGAAACCGTTGAACAAACGCGATTTTAATTCAGTCTGTTTTGATATGCGAGAGGGACACATCGCGTGCGTTTTTCTCTGGAATTTTCACGTGTTTGTATACGACTTTTAAATGTTAAGATATGTCTGCATTAATGAATAAGGTGTAAAGTTTACCTGTTGTAGAATTACGTTTTCTTTGTTCTGATGTGAAATAATTCAAGGTATAATAAATAATACAAGGTATAAAATATATCCATACCCAAGTCCGTTTGGCGCGCGCAGTGATGTGTTGTCATGGTGTGAGTTATTTTTTAATTGGTTATGGAGATTCACGTTGTTGTTACCGTTTTAATTCTTTTTTAAATATATTAAAAGTTTTTATACATTTTATATCTAATAAGTGAAATGGACGAATAATATTTAGATATATATATATTTCGTAAACAATTTGATGACCCGAACAAACCCGCATCGTGTATTACGGGGCAATTTTTAAGTATTTAGTCTTGAGCCAATTTAAAGCATTAAAGTCAAAACAAATATTAATTCTATTTGTCTTTTATTTCTAGGACCATTATTTCTTCTCCTACCTTGTAAGAAAACGTAATTTTCTACCCCGAAAAAAGTGAGGAAAATGGTGATTTTCCTCCCGGGGGGGAAATAAGTTCAGTAAAATTTTTAATAAATAAGCGTTTTGTTTACCTCGTATACAGGGTATTATGGAAATGACGTATTATATTTAAATGGGTGACTCCTTGGGTGTCCTAGAGAAGCGCTACACATATTTTTTTTTAAATCGACGGTTTTAAAAGTGGAATAACCAACATTCTTACTCACAGGTCAGTCCGCGCTACTGTACAACATTTCGCCCAGACCCAATGGCAATGTTGCCAAACTTAATGTAAAACTGAATTTGAATATAAATTATAAAAATTAATTACTTATTTGTATTTATCTTATAACTAAAGAGCGGGACATCCAGGCACATACATAATCAGTTGTTTATTCTTTTTCATAAGAACACTTTATGCACGGGACACAGATTTTCACGGCAACACTGAACAACACATAGTGGAAGAGAACTAATAAGTTTTTGGTAAAGACAGTATCATTATTAGATTTTATTACACGCGACGCGACGAAATTTGACTTGTTGATGTTGTGAACGACAGCTGTTGCGTCCAGAAGAGAACTAATAAGTTTTTGGTAAAGACAGTATCAGATTATTAGATTTTATTACACGCGACGCGACGAAATTTGACTTGACGTTGTGAACGTCAGCTGTTGCGTCCAGAAGAAACTATCGGTCTAAAAATGACATATTACAACAGAACCACCCGAACAATTACCTACAAACTTGCTTAGGTGTTGGTTATACGAACCAAAACATCTATATCCCGACGCTGTCTGTTTTATACTGGCAGGGCCGCAGTCGCTAGCATGCACTCATATGCAAACTATGTCTGCTCAGTCGAGCCGAGTGTGCGACAAAGAAGGGGAGATGGCAGTGTTGCCTCTGTCACTTCGTAATTTTGAGAGATTTCAACGCAGGGTTGTTCTAGGACGTACTTTTGTACCGAATTCGGTATTGGCACGTTGTTAGATCTTTCCAGTTTTTGGTACACTGTTCATCCAAGGATTTGTTTTGTTATGTAGGGCTGTTGAAAGTAACGACTTTCTTTTAAGTTCATTTTCTTGGTGAAGGTAACGACCATTTTTTTTCTTAGAACTTAAGTTTTTTAAGTTGGTGTCCAGTGAAGTAGGTAGCGTCCTTTTTTTAGGCGCCGTGCTGGTACATTTCTATAAAATTCGGTACAATTCTACCGGAATGAATTTAAAAAAAAACTCGTTACTTTCAACAGCCCTGTAAAATCGAAATGGTTGAACTAGTACTAGTAGAAAATACATACTTTAAGAGGCAAATTTCCGCCGAAGGAAAAGCACTATTTTCCTCCCTTGGTATGTAAATAGCTATTTCTGGTTATCCACACGACAACCGAATACACCATACCTCAAATTATGAATATTGAGATATTTATTATTAATAAATACACAAATACCTTAGTAAATCATATGGCCGCAAAATGGTGCACATAATGATGTCGCTAAGCCATACTTCTCGTGAGATATCATACCTTGTGTTTATTGTATTAATGACATCATGTTTAAACTGCTTTAAAATAAAGAGCTACATAGTCGAAGGTGGCATAAGAGGATTCGCCAGCTACGTTAACTTCTCCCAATTTCCACTAAACTTTAACCCATAAAAAATTTTAAAACTATTCCATGAAAGAGAATCTATTAGTTCAACAAGGTCAGAATGCCGAAGCAATCTGGTTTCAGACCCGTAGAATCCTCTTATCTGAATCTAAACAAGATTGTTTGGGATCGATAATTTAATTTACCATTTCCAATAAGACTTAAACTCATTAATGTTATTGTCGGTGGATTATAATAAATTGGTAAAAGCACTTAACTGTCTACTTTTAGTGTTTCGTTCTAAAATTGGAATAAGGTTTCGTTTCCTATGTGGAGCTGGTGCCAGTGCCGGATATAGATTCCTTTGGTAGCAATCCTATCTAAAAAAAATTAATATAATCATTATAACATAATTATTAATAATTTATAATTATCATTTACATAAATATACTTAAAAATACATGACTTAATTTATATTAACCGAGAACGAGAGAAATAACACATACATGGAAGCAAATTATCCCACCACACAACAAGACTTTACGGTAGGTAGTAAACGAGACGACGCGTTTTTAAAATAATAGCAATCATATTTATTGTGAACATTTGAACATAGTACGGCAGCCCGTTACCAGGATTTCAGACTGATCAGGACCTAAAGTTTTTTGATGATTTAATAAGGACTTGAGAAGGAAATTAACAAGAACGGACATTGTCAACATTGCGAAATCATTGAGAATCATCTTTACATATGTAAAAAAAAGTGGTCGTTATAGTTATCGCGCCTCGTCCGTTCTTTTTATTTTTTGACTCAAAGTGATGTTTTTGAGGAGATGAAAATAGTAACTGACATTTTCCGTGCGGTGACTAGTTTTGGTTTGAGAATAATCGAAATTTGTTTACAGCGGAAAATTCAACTTATCACGCCTCGTCCGTTTTACTTGTCGGATGTTATTTTTCGCTATTCGTGACCGGAAAAAAAAAATGAGAACGGACATTTTCATCGACGCGCAACCGCAGTGTTGGATCTTAGGTATGTAGTCCGTTTTCAAGCAGAAATCGTGTATTGTGGCTCGGAAAATGGAGGAAAAATATGAACTGACATTTTTACACACGCATTTTTTAGCAAAACCGTTTTCAGTCAACACACCACGTGTATCAATAATAATGCAGTATGGGGACATAGCTGATGCTGACTTGTTATAGACAACCAAGCCACACAGCAAGTCCCATGCACGCGCCGTGTACCGCGATCATGAATTATAAAGATACGAGATCCGACTCCGCTGCCCTCCCTATAGCTGCTCAACACGGAAAATGTCCGTTCGACTCGATTTACTATTTTTTAGGGTGTTATCAACAATTTAAAAAAAAATTGACCCGATGCCCCTTTTCTTTACATCTCTTATTTAATCTATGGAATTTTTGCAACACTCACAACGTCCGTTGTCGATGAATTCACGTTTCTTTTTTATATTTTTAATATGATTTCATCAAGAACGGACAAAGTGTAGTGACAAAAAGACGATCTGCTTTCTTACGGACTGATATCACTCTGATGGGTAAGCGCAGCGTTGCCGAACTTTTTCGCTCGAATAAAACTTTCTTATTTTTTACTAGCGATTAGTTATTGACTAGATGAAGGCGTGATAACAGGACATTTTGGTAACGGGCTGCCATACTATTACTATTATACGATTGCGTAAGGAACCATAGTCTTACAACCGCCTTCACGTTTCGAACAGTACTGAGCCTTGCCGCTCGATTGAACCTTATCGAGTGAACTTTTTAAACACTGAGGAATTCAAGTAGGACTCGGTCACCATGTCCCCGCCATTACAGCTACCCCTGTATAAAACAAAATAAGAGTTCTAATATAAATTTGCTTATCAGTGTGTCGATGAATAAAATTCTTCTCTTAACAAGCTAGTACGAAAACTAAAATAGATACGAAGCGAGAGTCTGAAAGAAACATCAAAGCATCCATTGAACGCTTCATTTGACGCGTTATTGAGATACTGCAGCCCAAATGTAATTGGACGGAAGCGATTCCTTTAAATCTTTCGATAACAAAATTGAATGCGTTCCCTAAAATTAGGAAATTATTACATTGAAGGAAATGAATTTATTTCATAAAAAAAGTACGAGAATTTTCAATCATCTTATATAATGTATTGAATACTTTTGATTCGCGTACTTTTACTCTAGGTTATATTTACCTTTGAATATTAGTTACTGATGGCCATGTGCATGTCTTGCCATGTTATACAGGGTGTCCGCTAATTAATGGTACATTGAAAAACCACAGAGCCTTACGTAAAAATATTAGGATTTAATTTTACTTACCTATATCCGAAAGTTGATATTAACTTAGATACAGGGTGTTAAAGTTAAAACTTCATTTTTGTTTTTCTCTAATAACTTTGAAAGAAACCAACGTTTTTTTACAAAATTTGTCAATTATGTTTTTTTTAGGACGAGAAATTGATTTTTTTTTGAAATTTTAATGTGCAATGTAGGGAGCGCTGTCTGCGGCATTTTTCGCATATTTAATAGTTCATAACTTTTTTTGACTCAGTGTATACAGGGTGTCCGGGAACATGTGGGAAATCTCCCGGATATGAGGAAAACACGTGAAAACAATACTATAGGTTCATATAAACTTCTTTCGTATCGGCCTCCTCTTAGCGACATGAATGAAGAGTACTTAATTTTTAGCCAATAGTTAAAGGTATGTAAAAAACATTGTTCAAAGTTCTCATCATACAGGGCGTAAAAAATAGGCCCATGAGTGTTATAGCTAGTCCGTCCCTGCAGCTGTGATTAATTCACAACAGTTTCTTGGGTAGTAATTTGACGGGACTTACCTGGTATACATCATATTAAAAAATAATTGAAATACACCAGGTGGTTCAATAATTATGTGTAAAAAACTTGTTTCCATTGGTGCTCTTTGGGAGCCCATATCTCCGAAGAGGAGGCCGATACGAAAGAAGTTTATATGAACCTATAGTATTCTTTTCACGTTTCACATATCCGGGAGATTTCCCACATGTTCCCGGACACCCTGTATAAGTTTTTTTATAAAAATAATACTTTTCTCATATTCATTACATAAAAAAGACATACTAAGTTCAGGTCGCCCAGATTTACCTTTTCGGAGATATTTGCATTTAAATTGTTTAGTGCGTTAGCTCAGGCAAGCAACTAATAATTTGTTATTTCTTACCAATTCACTTTTACATGATAATTAATGTTCTAGTAATGGTGTGATTGGGAATAATAAATACAACAATTGGATTGTTCTTCCACTTACTTTAATTAAAATAACTTTGACCCTACAAAACATCGTGTCGAAAGAAACCAACAGCAATGAAGACACAAACTTACGATAAATTCGAAACTGAAACATTTTCTGACAAAGCTATCTTACAATAATCAATTTATTTTTTTTGTGAAATTTTAATGTACAAAGTAGCGGGCGCTGTCTTTATTACGTAAAAAATGTATACTAAGTTGAGGTCGCCCAGAGTTACCGTTTCGGAGATATTTGCATTAATATTGTTTAGTGCACCATGTCCAATTACTATTAATTTGCAAACAAAATTTTTTTCTTAAAGTAACCTATGAGGAAACAAATCAAATTTAATAATGTAGTTGCTTTGAAACCTCCGTGTTGTTATTTGTTTGTTGCTTATTGTAAGATAGCTGTGTGAGAAAATGTTTAATTTTTGAATTTATCGTAAGTTAATTAATAATGCCGAAACACAATTTATTTTCAATCGCAGAAATGCGGGATATATTGTGTGTATATGCGCAGGAAAATTTCAATGAATGAGGTGCATAGAGACGATATTCGGAATTCTATCCAAATCGAAGACAACCTGATTTTAAGATCTTGAAAAATCTTTACGACCGATTAGGCGACAGGTAACTTTCGTCCTAAACAGAATTCCAATCTTCCAATAATTAACAAACAAATAACAACATGGAAGTTGCATAGCAACTGCATTTCTAAATTTCATTTGTTTTCTCATAGGTTACTTTAAGAAAAAAAATTTGTTTGCAAATTATTAGTAATTGGGTGCACTAACCAATTTAAATGCAAATATCTCCGAAACGGTAACTCTGGACGACCTGAACTTGGTATACCTTATACCTTATTATTATATTATTTACGTAATAAATATGAGAAAAGTATTATTTTCATTAAAAACTTAAATACACTGAGGCACAAGAAGTTATCAGCTAATAAATGTGCGAAAAATGCCGCAGACAGCGCCCCCTACATTGTACATTAAATTTTCACAAAAAATCAATTTCTCGTCCTAAATAAACCATAAAAGTTATTAGAGAGAAACAAAAATGAAGTTTTAACTTTAACACCCTGTATTTCAGTTAATAACAACTTTCGGATATAGGTAAGTATAATTAAATCCTAATATTTTTACGTAAAGAGTCTGTGGTTTTTCCAATTCGCGGACACCCTGTATAGGTACCTGCAAATCATACATTGCCAGAGACGTTAAAAAAGCAACACACATTACAAAACCTATTAATTTCAAAATAAAAATAGAACATAATCGTTTATACTCGAAGAAGTTAAAAGAGAAACTCATACTAGAATCATTCTTGTACATAGCTAGGGAAGCCAGGAATGGGATTGGCACCGCACTCGTAGGGTAAAAGTTTAGATAGGTGTCAATTCTGAAGAAAACTAGAAAATATTTTTTTAAATACTTTTGCATTCCTCTTAACTAAGGTACATCATGTGTTTCGGGGAACTCGTATATAGGACCTATCTTTACGCACTTGTTACACAATGTACAATTGTTTAGATTTCCAAAATTGTCACCTATAAAAATATTGGGAATGCCACGTCCGTTCCTGGCTTCCCTTGCTATGTATAAGTATGATTCTAGTATGAGTTATGGACTGTACAAAGTCACAAAATTTCATTCAAATATACAGGGTTGCTTAAAAGTTATAATCCAAAATATAAATTTTCAGGTTCGACGTTGGGGCCTCATATATTAGGAAAAATGATCATAGGGAACCAGTATTATTTTGACCTCCCGTATAGGCTGTCGAAATATTGCCTTATACTTCCCGGACACCCTGTATATCATAGCAATTATATCATAAGTATATCCAATTTTTACTGCTGTAAACAAACAACAACACACCTGATAAACTTTTATTATTATTGTTTAGTTTGTCGGCAAAATTAACAAGTGTTGATATTGCTGTAAATTGAATTAAAACAGCTGTTTCGTTGTCGATTGGCCACTCTGAATATTAGTGAAACATGGTAGCGAACTACTATTTATTATACAGGGTGTCCCATAACTAATGGTACACAGGAAAACTGCAGATTCCTTGGGTAAAAATACTGCGATTTGGCCATACTTAGTTTAGTTCAATAGCTGGTAATAACCGAGATACAGGGTGTCCAAGTAAAAATTTAATTTTCAATTTTCCTAAATAACTTATTTCTGAATCAATATTTTTGCACAAAATTTTGTGACTAGGGTTTTTTTGGGGAAAGGAATTTGAATTTGTTAATAATTTTCATGTAGATTGTAGGGGGCGCTCTCTGCGGTACTCTGGATACATAAAAAGAAATGTAACTTTTTTGTGCCTTAGTATAATGATATTTTTATTAAAAATATCAGTTTTGCCGTCATTTTTAAGCACTAAAGGTATACTCTGTAAATGTCGCTCCGACTAACCGTTTTCGAGATATTTTCAATTACAATTTCTAATGCGCCCGTTTAAATTTTGATTTATAAATGTGAAATTTGTCACAGTAGGCTTTGGTAAAACAAATACAATGAAAGCACATTGAAACCTTATTTCTGTCAAAGTTTATTTTCATTTGTCAGCATTGTGGGTGTTTTTAAGGAGTGTTTGAAGATACTGTTATCAAAAATTAAACTAAAAATGCCGCTACATTTTTCGTTTTGGACGCAAGGATCCTGTTTGTCGCAGTCTGTCGTATAGGCTTCTAAAAATTTTAAAATCTGGCCTTCTATTTGGATACATTTCCAAATACCGCCGATGTGCCCCGCGTCTTTTAAAATTTTCTTGTGCGTATAAACATACCATGTCTCACACCGTTAGAAAACAGTTATGTCGCGGCATTTTTAGTTTAATTTTTGATAACAGTATCTTCAAAAACTCCTTAAAAACACCGACAATGCTGACAAATGAAAATAAACTTTGACAGAAATGAGGTTTCAAAGTGCTTTCATTGTATTTGTTTTTACCAAAGCCCACTGTGATAAATTTAACATTTATAAATCAAAATTTAAACGGGCGCATTAGAAATTGTAATTGAAAATATCTCGAAAACGGTTAGTCGGAGCGACATTTACAAAGTATACCTTTATTGCTTAAAAATGACGGAGAAACTGGTATTTTTAATAAAAACAAAATTATACTAAGGCGCAAGGAAGTTACACTTCTTTTTATGTATCCAGAGTACCGCAGAGAGCGCCCCCTACAATCTACATGAAAATTATTAAGAAATTCAAATTCCTTTCCCCAAAAAAACCCTAGTCACAAAATTTTGTGCAAAAATATTGATTCAGAAATAAGTTATTTAGGAAAATTGAAAATTACATTTTTACTTGGACACCCTGTATCTCGGTTATTACCAGCTATTGTACTAAACTAAGTATGGCCAAATGGCAGTATGTTTACCCAAGGAATCTGTAGTTTTCCTGTGTACCATTAGTTATGGGACACCCTGTATAATTATCTAAACATAAGGTGGGATCGTAATGTACAGAATTTTAAAACTGTACACATATTACATATTTTTGAACAAATTATTTAGACTATTTAATTTACATTTTCGTACCAAACCCTACGAGACATAGTAAATTACAACTGTATGCAACGACTTTCATTTTCCGCCATTTTTGTTTCCGGGTCGATATTACACACTTACCCTACAAAACGGGGGGAAGTGTAAGGAAGTCCGATTTCAAATAAAATTATATGTATTTCCTATGGTAAGAGTGTATGTACACTAGTGTTGTGATCGCTCGAGCGAAAAACGGCTTGGGTGCTCGATTATTGAATTAACCGACATCGCTCGATTATTAAGAAAACTGCTTGAATTATAAATTCAAATTCAAAGGGTTTTGGTTTGACTGGCTAGCCAGCGGCGATTGTAAATTTTAAAAAAATTAAAGGATATAACTATAATTTTCACCTTACGATAACCAGTTGAGTAATCGAGACTATTTGCGTCTAAAATAACAATAACTAACCATTGATGTTTCATTACATTTGAAGTGCAAGTAGCCTTCTTCGGTAGCTCACAACCAATTTTATATTAACCAACATCTTCTAGAGTACCTGGAAGGCTTCAACATTATCAGCGATCATCAATATGGGTTTCGGAAGTCCAGAACAACTGGAGATCTTCTAGCCTATGTCACCCATCTTTGGAACAATGCAATCGAACATCATGGGGAGTCTCGGGCAGTTGCACTGGATATTTCTAAAGCCTTTGATCGTGTTTGGCATAAGGGACTTCTAAGTAAACTGCGATCCTCTGGTATGCCCAGTCGATTCGGTGCATGGTTGTCTAGCTTTCTTAAGGACCGCTCTCTGCAAGTGGAGATAGAAGGATTTCTCTCAGACACCTTCACCATCAATGCCGGTGTTCCTCCAGAGTCCATATTGTCTCCCACTCTCTTCTTACTCTACATTAACAATCTTCAAGTGAAAACGAAAAATCCTATATTACCCAAGCAGCAGTTTTCCCTAAAAAGGTTAACATTACAGAACCGGATATAGTCATGAACGGACACGCAATCCCACTGGCTTCATCTATTAATTTGCTGGGCGTAAATCTGAGAGGAAATATATCGTCGAGATAGCTCCTCAGAAACTTGGTGTACTCGTCCCGAACCAGAAAGTTGTACACACCTCTACAACTTTTAACACTATACAAAGCCCAGATTCGACCATCACTAGAGCACTGCTCTCATGTCTGGAGCGTTGCACCCAAACATACTCTTCGGCTACTAGATTCCATCGAAAGTAGGGCCATTCGTCTGATCGGAGACCACGAGCTGACGAAGAGCTTCGGCAGCCTAGAACATCGAAGCCAGGTTGGGGGTTTGACTCTCTTTTACAAATATTTCCATGGAAAGTGCTCGGCTGACCATGCCCTCTTAATTCCGGCCAGAGCGGCGAATAGCCATAATCCTTATGGAATGACTTTCCCGAGGTCGTGTTTCCCAATGAATATAACCTCCAACGATTCAAAACCCACATGAATCGCTTTATTCGCACACACACCACTTCCAAAGTGCCATAAAGTATTTTTCCTATAGTGCTTGTGTTTGATCATAAAAAAACACTCCCCGAATACACACTTACCCCACCTTACCTTAAATGTAAAAACAATGCAGATACAATTTTAGCTTTTTCCTGCTGACATACGACACATTAGATAGATGAAACTTTGTATTTCACAGAACATCTAAAAAAAGTTAATTCTTAAGTGCTCAGAGGTGAAGTTTGTTTCACTATGTGAACTCGCTTGATGTGTTGTTGACGAGAGGCAGAAATTCTCGAAAGTCCGGATTTGTGTCAGTGTGATATTGTAATGATATACGGGGTATGTCGGGACCAAACTCCAGAAGCGTATTGTACAGGGTTATCAATTTAGTTTGTCCCACTTTTAAGAGCCTGTAATTTTTTTGTATTTTGAGTTAGCGCGTTCATTCAGAAACAAGATGTAGCATTTTTAGCCAAGTTTTTATGAGTGTTGTCAAAAATGGAAGGGATTGAGCCAAATGTCACGAAATCTTTTATTGGGGGAAGGGGGGTTGAAAAATCGCTAAAAACGCCTCACGTAATTAATTGATGCCTCCCAAGCCAAAAAAAAATATCTTAAATAAAATTATTTGTTTTACCCTGTAGTAACGAAACTATGAATTTTAGGCCCTAAGTGTGTTATGTTTTTGAAATCAGCTGTTCTTGGAGATTACAGATCTGAACTAAAATATAGGGGTTCCCATTTAAAAAAATCGTCGATAATGTCATATCTACTACATGAGCCACCTTGTATATTAAGTTTGTATGGGAAAAAATGCGCCATTAAAAATTATTATACACGTGTCCGAGGATTTTTCCGAAATATTTTTAGATTCCTAAATAATGAATTTGTTCCTTACTTTATGTACACACTGTATATTGCTTTTCATGACCACCTCCATTTTCGATACATTGACGAAATACTTTTACAATGTGACTATTAATTTTTAATAAAACATCTCTATTAGTTTGAATCTGAAGGATGGCGTTTTCAATTCTAATATACAGTTTATTCTACGAATAACACGGTGTATCATAAACAATATTTTTAATATAACCCCAAAAGAAGAAATCACAGGGTGTTAGGTCTGGGCTGTTTGGCGGCCATTTTATAGTACCAGATTTTCCGATCCATTGGACATATATACAATAACAAACATAAAACACCTTGCCCCCACTGAATAATAATTCCTGATACTGGTTGGTTTTTACATACAAAATAACTTTTCTACAAAATTTTGAGAATGACAGACTGAAATATAAATAAAGATAAAATCCAAAATAATTGCATAGCTATCTTGATGCTTTTTAACAATAATATATTTTGACATATTTTTGTCAATGTTTGATGGAATGTAGAAAAGAATGCATATGTGTGTTATATTTTTGAAATCGGAAGAAAAGGCGCCATCTAATGTGCTTCTGATATATAGAGTGTCTCATTTAAAAAAAATAATAATTGCTTTTAGGTGTGACATATGACACATACTGTCATTTTTGACAACACTCATAAAAACTTGGCTAAAAATTCTACATGCTTGTTTTTTGAATGAACGGGCTAACTCAATATGCAAAAAAGTTACAGGCTCTTAAAAGTGGGACAAACTAAATTGTGTGGAAATAATGTAAAAAACTCATATGTACTTATACGATTTTCATTTGTTTTCAAAGTATGGCGTGATTACAAATAAAGAAAATTTCATACATTAACATTTTTTAATCATACCATTCTTTTAATAATTGGTCCAAAATATTGCCAATAACCTCTAAACATCTGCTTCGGCTACGACGGGAGCCTGTTGTTCTCCTGATTGTTTCATATCTTCCTTTAATATCGGTTGCAACATTTCTAAGAGAAGTAATTAAATGATTAGCCGCTATTAAAATTGGTTCGCAACCAAAAATAGCCATTAAATAATTTAATCAGCATAAAAAGAATTTGCTTGCAATAAATAAAAATCAGGCTGCAACACTTGTTCTGCACAAAATGCTACAAACTGTAAAGAATTTAACCGATATCAGTCCGCTTGTAATATCATGTGTTCGTTTAATTAACAGTCGAGCTGCGAAATGATTACTTGGTCAGCAAGATTTTACAATTTGTCAGTAGAAAAAGACATGTCTAGAAGTAGTTTACTTCAGAGGCTTGCATATTAAAAGAACGGTTATCAATCTAAATCATTGGATCGCGTTTGTTTTGAATAATCGGTAAAGTTTGTTATTGTGGGTAGTCAAGGCCCAAAAGGTTTAGCGGGGGCGGGTTCCACTTGTTTTCCCAGGGCACTGTCAATTTATGTAACTTTCTTGTGTTTTCTTTTGCCGAATATACAAGGAAATCGGCTACAAAAGGTGTAGCGGGGGTGGGGTTTAACTTGTTTTCCCAGAGCACTGTTACTATTTCACGTTTTATTGCTTTCTTTTTCTGATGACCAAGATTAAATATTTTGCTTACCCGCTGATTGCTTACTAATTTCTGATTAAAAGTGGATCGCTCATAACAGCTTATAAACTTAATTTGCGTACCAAAATAATTTAGAGCACTCTAGAATGACATTAATTACTGACCGATTCAGAAATGTTTGCTGTCCATAAGTTGCCGACCAACTAGCCATTTTGGCTGACCGATTACATTTTTCTGTTCGCAAAAATAAGAATATTTTGCTAACTAGTTAAATGATACCCCGTTTCTAATACGTCGAATTAGTGTCGATATTTATTTTTTAACTTCATGTCTGAACCACGCCTCAACGAAGACCTGGAAGAAATTTTGACTTGGGGTGACAGTAACCAAGTCGAATTTAACTCTAAAAAAACCCATTCAGCAGTTTTTTCTAAAAAGGTTAACATTACAGAACCGGATATCGTCATGGACGGACCCGCAATCCTACTGGCTTCCCACGCCTCAAGAACTTTTGACACTATACAAAGCCCAGATTCGACCATCACTAGAGTACTGCTGTCATGTCTGGAGTTCTGCACCCAAGCATACACTTCTTCTACTGGATTACATCGAAAGGAGGGCCATTCGTTTGATTGGAGACCACGAGCTGACGAAGAACCCCGACAGCCTAGAATATCGAAGACAGGTTCGGGATTTGACTCTCTTTTATAGATATTTCCATGGAAAGTACTCGACTGACCTAGCCCTCTTAATTCCGCCCAGAGCGGTGAATAGCAGAAATACGCGACGAACCTCTGCCGCCCATCCATATGTGTACTCCTCGAACTTCATTATTTAACAATTCTTTCATCTGGAGGACTTCATCCTTATGGAACGACCTTCCCGAGGTCATTTTCCCAACGAATATAACCTCCAACGATTCAAAACCAACGTGAATCGCTTTTTTGCGCACACGCACCACTCCTAGAGTGTCCTAAAGGATTTTTCCTATAGTGCTTGTGTTTGAACATAAAAAAAAACGTTGATATTTAGAAAATGTAAAAAAAATATTTTGTAAATTTGTTTGCCGATGACACTCGTATCTGTGTTGCAGGAAGCAATTTCAGAGAAATCACTAATATGACACTCGTATCTGTATTGCAGGAAGCAATTTCAGAGGAATTACTAATATTCTGAACAACGCACTTGAAATATTGTATAATTGGCCGAGTCAAAATAAATGAAAATTAAATGTTGTAAAACCAAATAGGTTCGAAAGTGAATTGGAAAAATTATTCTTAGTGAGGCTTAACACTTAATGTTAATAGCAGCACGATAGACTTTGTCTCGGAAATAAAATACCTGAGTGTCTTTCTAGATCCTTATTTAAGTGTTTCAAACCACGTTGATTACCTTCGTAAAAAATCGGGTATCAAATTGATTTTTTTTTGTTTATTTCAATGGTCTACAATATTCGTAATAACTCCGATGAGAATAATATGACCCATCCTGAATATCTGTGGAACAGAGCAGTCGGATGGCCAACCTAGTTTTAATTTACAAAATTAGTAGTCTTCGGGCGTCTTGATGGTGGGCGTCTGTGGAACCCTAAAGAAGAATCAATTGATGAAGGAACATAAGCAGAAGCAACTATTGCTGGAGAAAATGCGTGTTAACGTTAGGTGTATTATTTTATTTCAGAGTCCTACAGCATATACTGGGTGTTATGGAAATTACTTATTATATTTAAACCGGCAAATCCTGAGATGAAAATAAATTGAAGAAAAATAACCATAAATGGCGCTTTGAATTATTGTACGAAATATACACTTTATATGAAATATGAAAATTTACGTGGCCGCTACTGAGGACGTTCGCAATCAATAAATTATTGAGGCGGTGTTGTCATATATTGCAACACAGAATTGTAAACGCACGTGTTCAGTTTTTGACAACAAGACGTCTTTGACCTGCATTATCACAAACTTTTTAGAAAAAAAAATACTACAATTTTATGGTACACACTCTCTTACCTTCGATTTTATAATCCGTTTTATAATTAAATTCCATAAAAAAATAAAAGACAAAAAGTATGTTTTGCAACAGAACCAACAGTAGGTAATATCACACAAATTTGAAATCACATCACAATATTTCTTATTATGAATTATTTCACAACAGAAAAAAAATCGGGTAATGCCACAACTAACAAAACGTCTAAAATTCGTATACATCAAGCACGTGGAACCCTCGACAGCGTCATTCTACACCCACGTCTCGAAATATACTGAAGCAACGATAGTCGCGAGCGGCAGGTATCCAAGTAAGGGCGAAACATGCGGTGTGATCTGACAACACTGTTAGTATACTCTAGTGACTCACATTGTGGCTAACCGAATCCAGATGGGACGGCGCGACAGTATGTGGGTAAAAAGGGTTTTATCTTAGTATTTAGATATTCGATTAAAAAAGAAGTATGTAGACTTTCTCTAGGACACCCTAGGAGTCACCCATTTATATATAATAAGTCATTTTCATAACACCCTGTATACATCTTAAATTTAATACAATATAGAATGTAAATAGTATTCAAGTATAATAACGCGAACATATCAAATTTAACGACTTTTCTGTTGCACTGCTAATAATCAGTCTTCCTTATTAAATAATGTGCACTCGGACAACACATCACGCAACAATGTCCCGACGATTAACTCGGGCCAAGTAAGCGCAACTGCAGCTGGGACAAGTTTTGCACAAGGCCCGAACGTAATGCACTTCCGCTTCAGGAATCCCTCCGGTAGGGCATAAATCCGAGCGTGAGCGTGCCTGATGGAGATTTCTGAAGATTTATGGTCTTAGGTGTGTCATGCAGTATAAAACATAGGTAAAAATTCTAATCTGTACTGTTCATACTGAAATTATATTTTATATTGATTGCATAAAAGGAAAGGAAATTTGTGTGGTGTTTGTTCGGGTTTGTTCATGTTATTTCATAAAATGGTTTGATTTATTGTACTTTGAAGCATAATATTAGATAAAAGCTTATTCCGTATTTGTTCGTCTAATTATCGCAAAACTGTTTAATGTCCCATCGGTAAGGATAAGTAATATTTGAACAGAGTGTATTCCGTATTTGTTCGTATAATTATCGCAAAATGTCCCATCGGTAAGGACAAGAATGTCTTTCATGATCCATGTGAAAGAGGAACTAATCGCGAACGGGGCAACCACAACTGCCCTAAAGTGCATCTGCCCTACTCCTCGGAGGTCACTTCGTGTTGAACCGGGAATTTTCGTTTCTGCAATTGCCCTACCGAGAGCCCTACCACCCTTACGACGCGGACAAAAACAAAGATAGAATATGCATACTTTCTTTGTTGTTTCGTGTGTGTTTCGTTATGGGAAAATTATTTGGTATAGGGTGTAAGTTTCGGGTTCGAGCTTGATTCGAAATTTGTTCTTTGGATTAAACATGTTGGCCAATGATATCATGTAGGACAGATCAACATCAGGATAGAAATAATAAATACTGTTATAGTTCTCTAATTTATTTATATGTAGAGTAGCGGTCGGCCGGTTTGCGCTCGAATTTTGTTTTTCATGTTAAAATACAATAGGAAATCGTCTCCAAAAGATGTATCGGGGCGGGTTTGCACTTGTTTCCCCAGGGCATCTATAAATATTATTACACATTAATTTTCTTCTTATGTAAGAATAAAATTTTGATAATAAAATAACTACTACTAATGGCGTAGTCAGGTAGGGTGCAGGAAATCCCAAAAATATTACAATTCTAATATGAAAATAAATATGACATATCCATTCAATCGTTCGATGCTAAGAACAATATTTTAAGTCTCTATCCAATAATAATTCACAGCATGTCAGTAAAAATGCATGTAAACAGGGGGAATATGCGTTCCCAAAGGATTAGGTCATACGAGCTTAACCGAACATCACCCGAATACACTCGACTGGTTAGCCAGATGAACATTAGGGTAGTTGAACAGTAGGACAGATGAAGGCATCTCATTGTGCTCGTCGAATAGCCGACAGGATGGGGATTGGCACAGTAGCTGTTCCCAAGCCTCGTCTATCCCCAATCTATGAACTAGTGGCTCACGAGCGGCTTGTGACCCTACGGCTCGCACGTGTAACTTCTTAGTTTAAGAAGAGCAAATCACGCTATAGAGCCTTCTCTTCAGATAGTGACGTAAATATGGATTTAGAAACGGACTCTGTAGTAGCATCCATAACACAGATGAAGAAACCGAGTGTGGCGGCTACCAAGGTCACATATGGCGTCACAACTTTTCTGAACCACTCTCTGCGATGTGACAGAAGAGAAAATGTTTAAGTAATTTACTTTCCAAATTAGTTTTCCTGTGCTCCAACTTACCCAATGGTTATTTTAAAAATGTTGTTTTTTTGGTTGTAAAATGAAATTAAATTTCGTATTTTTGCATTATCTCATACTTTAAAACACTCTGTAGAGTGATGGAGACGTCAAACTTTTTATTTTGAAATTTAATTGTTAAGGGACATCTATTCTGAACATTTTCCATTTTGATTCATTTCAATCCTTTCATTTTCGTAGCCGGTATACGATTTTTTTTAAAAGAAACATTACAATTTTCATAACTTTTCCCATAAGAAAAGAACTAAAATGCTGACAGCGATACACTGGGAAAAAATACGATCTCTGATACCTCCTCCTGCAAATTTACATGAGCTCAGTACAGCTCCTGTTGAAGAATAGCAGCAAATTGACCAGAATTACAAACGGAACCATATTGAAAGTATGCCAAGACGTATTCCAGCTGTCATTCGTGCTCACGGGGGAAAATTTTTGGTTTGTTTGGAAATTAATACAATTTTCTTAAATAAGTTTGTTTCTTTTAAAAATACATGCAATGCAATGTAAAATGAGTGTCCAATTACGGGAAAAATATTTGTACGCTCCGATTACATTACAATACATTACATTACAAACCCAATTCGCTCGCAATGATGCCATTTGTTCCGTATCAAAATTAAAATACATCAAAAAGTGAATTAAAAGATGTTCTGTACAGGGTGTCCCATTTTCGACACTTTTATAGGGTATCTCCGTAATTGTTAGTGCTATCAAAAAAGTAATGTAGGTGTCATGTGCTCTTTTTGGGTCAAACTTAAAATGGTAAAATTAAACTTTGAAAATTTTCGCTCGCTTAAGAGATACGGGGGAAAGTCAAAAAATTTAGAAGTTCAAAATTACCCTAGATTTTCTTAGTAAAAGAGATACAGAAAAATGTTTTATACAAAAGTTTCTTTATAATGATTGCTGAATAATCTGCCGTTTTCAGAATAAGTGTACGGGGTGAGGTAAAAAGGTTATCGGACCTAACCTCATTTTTTTAAATGGAACACCCTGTATATTTTAATCTTAAAAGATAGCATTTTAAATTCTCTGTTCAAATATATAAGACACCATGGATGATGTTGGTTCCCTAGCTGATTTATTAAACTTTATTACTTTAAACCACAGTAGATCATGAAACAAAAGCTAATATCCTAGAACCAACTATGTTGACTGTTAACATTTAACGTCAATTTAATTTTTACATATTCATTTACGAAAATGACCTATCAACATTTCGAAAAATTGATATCAGTTTATATTGAAAGTGGAAAAAACGAAGAAATTGCGCAAAATGTATATTTTGTTCGCCATCCGGAAAGACGGTAACCATTTAGGACAATTCCGAACATTTGCGATGATTCCCGTTATTTTTTACCTTATCTGAATCTTTTATTTCTCTTCAAAGTAATAAAATTTAAATAAATCGCCTAGGAAACCAATATCATCCATGGTATGTTATATATTTGAAAGGAGAATTTAAAATAGTATCTTTTTACATTAACATATACAGGGTGCTCCATTTAAAAAAAATGAGGTTAGTTCGAATAATTTTTTTACCTGACCCCGTATACTTATTCTGAAAACGGTAGATTATTCAAAAATCAATATAAAGAAAATTCTGTATAAAACATTTTTCTGTATCTCTTTTAACTAAGAAAATATAGGGTAATTTTGAAATTGTCAATTTTTTGATTTTTCCCAGTATCTCTTAAGCGAGTGAAAATTTTCAAATTTTGATTTTACCATCGTCTCTCCCTGTAATAATTCAGAAAATATTTAACCGAAGTGGCTCAAATTTGCAATGCCTATGTAAAATGAGTGTCCAATCGGTTTACCCTACATAACATTTAAACCGTCTTACCCATTCAATAGTATTTATGCCCTTTTATATAAAAAATTATTGACTTTCCTAATGCAACGTTAGAACTCAATTAGCTTATACAGCAAATTGACTCGGAAAACCCTTAAATGGAAATTACGTAATAAGGCCGCGACGATTAACTCGGACACAGAAGCGAGACCGCAACTGGGACAAGTTCCGCAGAAGACCCGAACGAAATGCACTTCCGCTGTGGAATTATCTTCCGGTTGGCCACGAATCCGACCTTGGCTCACCGAGAATTCCAAAGATTTACGGTGTTAGTTTTGTAACGCTTTACGAAACGCATAGAAATTTTAAGAATTAATTTTGCCACTGACATTTTTCCATGCATGCGTATTAAGTGAATGTGGCAATTTCTAACAATTTTTATAAAACAAAATTTATCATTATCAATGTTAGAAATTATTAGAAAATATATCCACATGGAAAAATGTCAGTGGCGTATCACTTTTTTGAATTGCACATATAAGATCACATATTTGCAGATTGAATAACGTTTTTAACTGAAATATGTGGTTTTACATCCTATTAATACAAGCCGTTGTGGATATATATTCATATGAACTTTTCTTTATAAGATGACTTAAGGCATACACTACCCAGTGGCGGATCGTGACCTATGATAGAACGTTTATAAACTTAAAAACCAGGATGCCAAGGTGGTAATACTCTGATTTGACTAACTCGACAGAGTATTACTATATCTAGAATTGTCATCCCCCCCTCCCTCCTCCTCCCCAAAGCGAAGTTCTGGATCCGCACTTGGCGGAGTTGTTCCTCGCAGTAAAGGATATTCATAAAGTTTTAATGCTTCTTAACAGCGATCAAAGCATAATATGTATTCCTTTATTCATTTTGATTCCTAAACTGTTTCATGAAAGCTCTGATTTCTTGTTTGAATCGCTAAATTTACCAGTATCTCAATATATGCCAGTTTTCCTTATTATTATAAATTATTGGTGTGTGCTTATTCAAAACCCAATTATGTAATACGATATTGGAATATAATTACCAATTAAGGTATTGTTTAAGTAAATAAGCTGCGTTCTTGCTTGAATAAACGGGAATATTAAGGTGTGAATTTAGTGAATACAAACCAGTATGAATTCTATAAAGGGCTCGGTGGGACGCCAAGATTACTGAAGAGATTATAAAGAATAGGCGTGTTCATAACACGAGGTTCCCTCAATATCCAGGGTGTTGAAAAAAATATGTGCCATCGCTCGTGTGGTGATTCCTTACCCAAAAATAAAACGATAGGTTCTAAAGATACAGGGTGTTAAAATGATATTCAAGATATATCCGAAACGGCTTTAGTAATCTGAAACGAATTTACTAATCCGAAACGGTTTTAGTAATCAGAAACGCCTTTAGTAATCCTAAACGCCTGTAGTAATCCAAAACAGCGTTTGTAATCCGAAACGCCTAGTAATCCGAAACGCCTGGTAATCCGAAACGCCAGTAGTAATCCGAAACGACTTTAGTAATTTTAGTGAAAAGTAAATAACACATATTTTAACACTAAAAATATGTGACTAGCATATTAGAAGCTTTAAAGAAGTAGTCCATTTTTCAAACACACCTGATTTTAGTAACAAAAATCAAAATGCGCAAAGTCGTCGTCCCATCAAATAACATTTGTTTATAATATACAGGGTCCTGCGATAGTGCGTCAGCCTTACATAGCTCCTATACGAATTAAGTTAGAAATTTCATTCATATACTGTCTTATACTGTACCATGGGGTATACTGCAGGAAAATATTTTTCAGTGTACAGGATGGCCCAAAAATGTGTGACAACATAAAGTTATTTTTTTTTAATGGAACACCCAGTATTTTATCGCATAGTTAGGTTCGTATCTATTTTCTATAATAACGTAAAATATTGATTTGCTTGGGCAGTTTAAAAGCAATAAATTAAAAACTAAAAAAAAGTTTTGCAATCCTCGTTGTCGAAATAACCTTGACTAATAATTGTCAACTACTCAAAATATCTTCTGATTTTGATCTGTGCACAATCAATGTCTTACCATTTTGATCTGTGCACAAGTAAACACTCTCTAAACAAGATCTGTTTACATCCATTATTATTTGAGATTAAATACTAGCACAATGGTTCATTAATCGTGGTTAAGCCTAAAAACCATGCCAGACTTTGAAATAAAATAGGGATTCCTTTATTAAATTATATTTTGACTAGTTCTGTAACTTAAAAAAATTAGTATTTAGGGCGAATAAATTACAATAAGAAATTAAAATGGATTTTATTGGTTGGCTGATATGATCCTTGTAGTTGGTTGGAGCGAAAAAATTGTTCTTTAGCAGAGTTATTTTGCGTCACGTTGTCCAGAACTTGACTTGTTTTTATTGACAAGTAACCAAATTGTTTATGTATATCCGCCTGCAACTGCTATGAATATGCAGCAAAGAATAAGAGACGTGTTTGCTAGTTTTTGACCTGAAATGTGGAAGGATGTAAACAGATCTTTTCAAGAACGTGTTTACCTGTGCACAGATCAAAATGAAAGATAGTTGGAAAATTTGCTGTAGCTTATAATTATTAGTCAAGGCGCATATAGTATTTAAACAGCATAATTTATGAAATTTGGAATTTTTTCAAAAACTGCTGGAAATAGCTTATAGGTTTGTATTACAAAAAAAAATTGTGTTCAATTTGAAAATCTCGAGAAAAATGATTTTGAAATGTGTTGTTTTTGGAACTTAATTATGAACCCTGTATACAGGGTATTATGGAAATGACTTATTATATTTAAACCGGCAAATCGTGAGATGAAAATAAATTGAAGAAAAATAACCATAAATGGCGCTTTGAATTATTAAGCGAAATATACATTTTATGTGAAATCTCAAAATTTACATGGCCGCTCCTGAAGACCTTCGCAATCAATAGTTTATTGAGGCAGTCTCGAGGTTCAAAAGAGGTTAGCGCATTATACAAGACGTCTTTGACACGCACTTCTTTTTCATAAAAAAAAACTACAATTTTAAGGTACATACTCTCTTACCTTTGATGTTATTTTAAAATAATCCATTTTATAATTAAATTCCATAAAAAAAAACACAGAAAGTATGTTTTTCAACAGCGCAACAGTAGATAATATCACACAAATTTGCAATCACATCACAACATTTATTATTCTGAATTATTTCACAACAGAAAAAAAATCGGGTACTGCTACAACTAACAAAACGTTTAAAATTCGTATATATCAAGCACGTGGAACCCTTGAGAGCGTCACTCCACCCCGAGTCTCGAAACATACTGAAGAACCATAGTGGCGCTCGGTCGGTATTCAAGCAAGGGCGAGACACGCAGTATGATCTCACAACACAGTTAGTATACTCTAGTGACCCACATTGTTGCTAAGTGAATCCAGATGGAACAGCGCGATAGTATGTGGGTAAAAAGGATTTTACCTTAATATTTAGATATTCGATTTAAAAAAAAAGTATGTAGACTTTCTCTAGGACACCCAAGGAGTCACCCATTTAAATATAATAAGTCATTTCCATAACACCCTGTAGAATAGATAAGCTTTATTAGATTCATAGTATGTTGTCACACTTTTTTAGACCACCTTGTACATGGAAAAATATATTCTTGAAATACTCCCTATGATATAGTAAAAAGCAGTATATGAATGAAATTACAAGCTTAATTCATATACGAGCTATGGACGCCTGACGCACTATTGCAGATCCCTGTATGTGGTGGCAAATGTTTCGCCATTATATGGGCATCATCAGAACTAACATTCAAACAAACATAGCTCTAATGTGTATGCCGTGTCTGTAACATTTTTTCATTTTCTTTGTTGATGCATAAAAATTATATTTTTCCAGCATTCAGAATATTACAGGCAAACAAAATGTCTTAAAAATTTCAGTCCAATCAATTAAAATAGTTATACGTCGTAAACGTCGTAAACGGACGAATAAAGTAATCCTTCTAATCCAAAAAAACTTAAATATATTTTATTTATTTTGAATAAAATGCCTTGACGTTTAGATATTTATATCACGTCCTTAATCCAAATCCGAGAAATAAGTGCACGTAGTAGGGTAAGAGCACAAGTCGGCTTTATAAAAATTCCCGACGAGCGTCCATTAGAACTTTTAAGGAAACAGTTCCGTTCATACCGGAAGTGGCTGTCAACTTTCATATTTTAAATAGAACGGGTATTTTGTATGAAATGTGTGGATTTTATTCAATTTTTTCTACTACAGGTCATTCGTCTAAACTGAATAGCAAATACCAATGTATGGAAAAACTATTATTTCCCAGACCACTCGATGATACCTTGGTAACTACTACTCAAAAAATAATAAACTATGGACTAGAAAGAGATTTGAATGACCTTTAAAATGATATGCCCCTTGACACCCTTCCCATTTAAGATTTTAAGGGAACATCTACCTCTCCCAGGGGATTAAACCGCGAAGGCTGCACAATCATATTCTTTAAAATCATCCCCCTTAACAATAGAATTGACGTCTTTTTCTATTTTTAATATTATTTACTGTAAAATAAGAAGTCTATTTACTTTTCATGTGGTATTAATATCAAATATCAATGCATGGAAAAATTATTATTTCCCGGCCACCCGATGATACCTTATACAATAAGGGCGTATTTTTGTGTACACAGTAGCACTTTAAAATACTAATTCAGATTGAATGGTACTTCCAAGAAAAGGAAGCCCTTTCCATTGATAGGATGCAACCACCTGCAGACCGGTTTCGAACTCTTTTGCTCTCGTCAGTACAGGGTAGGTACCTATCATCAGAGAATACTCTAATACTTCACGCTGTATTATCAACGGCAGTCGAGAAAATACAGAGCGCAGTGTGCCATCTATCTCTTAGCAGTCTCACATAATCTGAACAGACGTTATTTCAATAAATCAATGTTTTAAAATCTATTTAAAAAATAAGAAGTCTATAGTTATCAGGTGGTATTAATATCAAACACCAATGTATGGAAAATTTATTATTTTTCCAGACCACCCGATGATACCTTATACAATAAGGGCGTATTTAGTCTACACAGTAGCACTTTAAAATATTAATTCAGATTGAATCCATTGATAGGATGTTACCACCTGCAGACCGGTTTCGAACTTTTTTGCTCTCGTCAGTACAGGGTAGGTACCTATCATCAGAGAAGACTCTAATACTTCACGCTGTATTATCAACGGCAGTCGAGAAAATACAGAGCGCAGTGTGCCATCTATCTCTTAGCAGTCTCACATAATCTGAACAGACGTTATTTCAATAAATCAATGTTTTAAAATCTATTTAAAAAATAAGAAGTCTATAGTTATCAGGTGGTATTAATATCAAACACCAATGTATGGAAAATTTATTATTTTTCCAGACCACCCGATGATACCTTATACAATAAGGGCGTATTTAGTCTACACAGTAGCACTTTAAAATATTAATTCAGATTGAATCCATTGATAGGATGTTACCACCTGCAGACCGGTTTCGAACTCTTTTGCTCTCGTCAGTACAGGGTAGGTACCTATCATCAGAGAAGACTCTAATACTTCACGCTGTATTATCAACGGCAGTCGAGAAAATACAGAGCGCAGTGTGCCATCTATCTCTTAGCAGTCTCACATAATCTGAACAGACGTTATTTCAATAAATCAATGTTTTAAAATCTATTTAAAAAATAAGAAGTCTATAGTTATCAGGTGGTATTAATATCAAACACCAATGTATGGAAAATTTATTATTTTTCCAGACCACCCGATGATACCTTATACAATAAGGGCGTATTTAGTCTACACAGTAGCACTTTAAAATATTAATTCAGATTGAATCCATTGATAGGATGTTACCACCTGCAGACCGGTTTCGAACTCTTTTGCTCTCGTCAGTACAGGGTAGGTACCTATCATCAGAGAAGACTCTAATACTTCACGCTGTATTATCAACGGCAGTCGAGAAAATACAGAGCGCAGTGTGCCATCTATCTCTTAGCAGTCTCACATAATCTGAACAGACGTTATTTCAATAAATCAATGTTTTAAAATCTATTTAAAAAATAAGAAGTCTATAGTTATCAGGTGGTATTAATATCAAACACCAATGTATGGAAAATTTATTATTTTTCCAGACCACCCGATGATACCTTATACAATAAGGGCGTATTTAGTCTACACAGTAGCACTTTAAAATATTAATTCAGATTGAATCCATTGATAGGATGTTACCACCTGCAGACCGGTTTCGAACTCTTTTGCTCTCGTCAGTACAGGGTAGGTACCTATCATCAGAGAAGACTCTAATACTTCACGCTGTATTATCAACGGCAGTCGAGAAAATACAGAGCGCAGTGTGCCATCTATCTCTTAGCAGTCTCACATAATCTGAACAGACGTTATTTCAATAAATCAATGTTTTAAAATCTATTTAAAAAATAAGAAGTCTATAGTTATCAGGTGGTATTAATATCAAACACCAATGTATGGAAAATTTATTATTTTTCCAGACCACCCGATGATACCTTATACAATAAGGGCGTATTTAGTCTACACAGTAGCACTTTAAAATATTAATTCAGATTGAATCCATTGATAGGATGTTACCACCTGCAGACCGGTTTCGAACTCTTTTGCTCTCGTCAGTACAGGGTAGGTACCTATCATCAGAGAAGACTCTAATACTTCACGCTGTATTATCAACGGCAGTCGAGAAAATACAGAGCGCAGTGTGCCATCTATCTCTTAGCAGTCTCACATAATCTGAACAGACGTTATTTCAATAAATCAATGTTTTAAAATCTATTTAAAAAATAAGAAGTCTATAGTTATCAGGTGGTATTAATATCAAACACCAATGTATGGAAAATTTATTATTTTTCCAGACCACCCGATGATACCTTATACAATAAGGGCGTATTTAGTCTACACAGTAGCACTTTAAAATATTAATTCAGATTGAATCCATTGATAGGATGTTACCACCTGCAGACCGGTTTCGAACTCTTTTGCTCTCGTCAGTACAGGGTAGGTACCTATCATCAGAGAAGACTCTAATACTTCACGCTGTATTATCAACGGCAGTCGAGAAAATACAGAGCGCAGTGTGCCATCTATCTCTTAGCAGTCTCACATAATCTGAACAGACGTTATTTCAATAAATCAATGTTTTAAAATCTATTTAAAAAATAAGAAGTCTATAGTTATCAGGTGGTATTAATATCAAACACCAATGTATGGAAAATTTATTATTTTTCCAGACCACCCGATGATACCTTATACAATAAGGGCGTATTTAGTCTACACAGTAGCACTTTAAAATATTAATTCAGATTGAATCCATTGATAGGATGTTACCACCTGCAGACCGGTTTCGAACTCTTTTGCTCTCGTCAGTACAGGGTAGGTACCTATCATCAGAGAAGACTCTAATACTTCACGCTGTATTATCAACGGCAGTCGAGAAAATACAGAGCGCAGTGTGCCATCTATCTCTTAGCAGTCTCACATAATCTGAACAGACGTTATTTCAATAAATCAATGTTTTAAAATCTATTTAAAAAATAAGAAGTCTATAGTTATCAGGTGGTATTAATATCAAACACCAATGTATGGAAAATTTATTATTTTTCCAGACCACCCGATGATACCTTATACAATAAGGGCGTATTTAGTCTACACAGTAGCACTTTAAAATATTAATTCAGATTGAATCCATTGATAGGATGTTACCACCTGCAGACCGGTTTCGAACTCTTTTGCTCTCGTCAGTACAGGGTAGGTACCTATCATCAGAGAAGACTCTAATACTTCACGCTGTATTATCAACGGCAGTCGAGAAAATACAGAGCGCAGTGTGCCATCTATCTCTTAGCAGTCTCACATAATCTGAACAGACGTTATTTCAATAAATCAATGTTTTAAAATCTATTTAAAAAATAAGAAGTCTATAGTTATCAGGTGGTATTAATATCAAACACCAATGTATGGAAAATTTATTATTTTTCCAGACCACCCGATGATACCTTATACAATAAGGGCGTATTTAGTCTACACAGTAGCACTTTAAAATATTAATTCAGATTGAATCCATTGATAGGATGTTACCACCTGCAGACCGGTTTCGAACTTTTTTGCTCTCGTCAGTACAGGGTAGGTACCTATCATCAGAGAAGACTCTAATACTTCACGCTGTATTATCAACGGCAGTCGAGAAAATACAGAGCGCAGTGTGCCATCTATCTCTTAGCAGTCTCACATAATCTGAACAGACGTTATTTCAATAAATCAATGTTTTAAAATCTATTTAAAAAATAAGAAGTCTATAGTTATCAGGTGGTATTAATATCAAACACCAATGTATGGAAAATTTATTATTTTTCCAGACCACCCGATGATACCTTATACAATAAGGGCGTATTTAGTCTACACAGTAGCACTTTAAAATATTAATTCAGATTGAATCCATTGATAGGATGTTACCACCTGCAGACCGGTTTCGAACTCTTTTGCTCTCGTCAGTACAGGGTAGGTACCTATCATCAGAGAAGACTCTAATACTTCACGCTGTATTATCAACGGCAGTCGAGAAAATACAGAGCGCAGTGTGCCATCTATCTCTTAGCAGTCTCACATAATCTGAACAGACGTTATTTCAATAAATCAATGTTTTAAAATCTATTTAAAAAATAAGAAGTCTATAGTTATCAGGTGGTATTAATATCAAACACCAATGTATGGAAAATTTATTATTTTTCCAGACCACCCGATGATACCTTATACAATAAGGGCGTATTTAGTCTACACAGTAGCACTTTAAAATATTAATTCAGATTGAATCCATTGATAGGATGTTACCACCTGCAGACCGGTTTCGAACTCTTTTGCTCTCGTCAGTACAGGGTAGGTACCTATCATCAGAGAAGACTCTAATACTTCACGCTGTATTATCAACGGCAGTCGAGAAAATACAGAGCGCAGTGTGCCATCTATCTCTTAGCAGTCTCACATAATCTGAACAGACGTTATTTCAATAAATCAATGTTTTAAAATCTATTTAAAAAATAAGAAGTCTATAGTTATCAGGTGGTATTAATATCAAACACCAATGTATGGAAAATTTATTATTTTTCCAGACCACCCGATGATACCTTATACAATAAGGGCGTATTTAGTCTACACAGTAGCACTTTAAAATATTAATTCAGATTGAATCCATTGATAGGATGTTACCACCTGCAGACCGGTTTCGAACTCTTTTGCTCTCGTCAGTACAGGGTAGGTACCTATCATCAGAGAAGACTCTAATACTTCACGCTGTATTATCAACGGCAGTCGAGAAAATACAGAGCGCAGTGTGCCATCTATCTCTTAGCAGTCTCACATAATCTGAACAGACGTTATTTCAATAAATCAATGTTTTAAAATCTATTTAAAAAATAAGAAGTCTATAGTTATCAGGTGGTATTAATATCAAACACCAATGTATGGAAAATTTATTATTTTTCCAGACCACCCGATGATACCTTATACAATAAGGGCGTATTTAGTCTACACAGTAGCACTTTAAAATATTAATTCAGATTGAATCCATTGATAGGATGTTACCACCTGCAGACCGGTTTCGAACTCTTTTGCTCTCGTCAGTACAGGGTAGGTACCTATCATCAGAGAAGACTCTAATACTTCACGCTGTATTATCAACGGCAGTCGAGAAAATACAGAGCGCAGTGTGCCATCTATCTCTTAGCAGTCTCACATAATCTGAACAGACGTTATTTCAATAAATCAATGTTTTAAAATCTATTTAAAAAATAAGAAGTCTATAGTTATCAGGTGGTATTAATATCAAACACCAATGTATGGAAAATTTATTATTTTTCCAGACCACCCGATGATACCTTATACAATAAGGGCGTATTTAGTCTACACAGTAGCACTTTAAAATATTAATTCAGATTGAATCCATTGATAGGATGTTACCACCTGCAGACCGGTTTCGAACTCTTTTGCTCTCGTCAGTACAGGGTAGGTACCTATCATCAGAGAAGACTCTAATACTTCACGCTGTATTATCAACGGCAGTCGAGAAAATACAGAGCGCAGTGTGCCATCTATCTCTTAGCAGTCTCACATAATCTGAACAGACGTTATTTCAATAAATCAATGTTTTAAAATCTATTTAAAAAATAAGAAGTCTATAGTTATCAGGTGGTATTAATATCAAACACCAATGTATGGAAAATTTATTATTTTTCCAGACCACCCGATGATACCTTATACAATAAGGGCGTATTTAGTCTACACAGTAGCACTTTAAAATATTAATTCAGATTGAATCCATTGATAGGATGTTACCACCTGCAGACCGGTTTCGAACTCTTTTGCTCTCGTCAGTACAGGGTAGGTACCTATCATCAGAGAAGACTCTAATACTTCACGCTGTATTATCAACGGCAGTCGAGAAAATACAGAGCGCAGTGTGCCATCTATCTCTTAGCAGTCTCACATAATCTGAACAGACGTTATTTCAATAAATCAATGTTTTAAAATCTATTTAAAAAATAAGAAGTCTATAGTTATCAGGTGGTATTAATATCAAACACCAATGTATGGAAAATTTATTATTTTTCCAGACCACCCGATGATACCTTATACAATAAGGGCGTATTTAGTCTACACAGTAGCACTTTAAAATATTAATTCAGATTGAATCCATTGATAGGATGTTACCACCTGCAGACCGGTTTCGAACTCTTTTGCTCTCGTCAGTACAGGGTAGGTACCTATCATCAGAGAAGACTCTAATACTTCACGCTGTATTATCAACGGCAGTCGAGAAAATACAGAGCGCAGTGTGCCATCTATCTCTTAGCAGTCTCACATAATCTGAACAGACGTTATTTCAATAAATCAATGTTTTAAAATCTATTTAAAAAATAAGAAGTCTATAGTTATCAGGTGGTATTAATATCAAACACCAATGTATGGAAAATTTATTATTTTTCCAGACCACCCGATGATACCTTATACAATAAGGGCGTATTTAGTCTACACAGTAGCACTTTAAAATATTAATTCAGATTGAATCCATTGATAGGATGTTACCACCTGCAGACCGGTTTCGAACTCTTTTGCTCTCGTCAGTACAGGGTAGGTACCTATCATCAGAGAAGACTCTAATACTTCACGCTGTATTATCAACGGCAGTCGAGAAAATACAGAGCGCAGTGTGCCATCTATCTCTTAGCAGTCTCACATAATCTGAACAGACGTTATTTCAATAAATCAATGTTTTAAAATCTATTTAAAAAATAAGAAGTCTATAGTTATCAGGTGGTATTAATATCAAACACCAATGTATGGAAAATTTATTATTTTTCCAGACCACCCGATGATACCTTATACAATAAGGGCGTATTTAGTCTACACAGTAGCACTTTAAAATATTAATTCAGATTGAATCCATTGATAGGATGTTACCACCTGCAGACCGGTTTCGAACTCTTTTGCTCTCGTCAGTACAGGGTAGGTACCTATCATCAGAGAAGACTCTAATACTTCACGCTGTATTATCAACGGCAGTCGAGAAAATACAGAGCGCAGTGTGCCATCTATCTCTTAGCAGTCTCACATAATCTGAACAGACGTTATTTCAATAAATCAATGTTTTAAAATCTATTTAAAAAATAAGAAGTCTATAGTTATCAGGTGGTATTAATATCAAACACCAATGTATGGAAAATTTATTATTTTTCCAGACCACCCGATGATACCTTATACAATAAGGGCGTATTTAGTCTACACAGTAGCACTTTAAAATATTAATTCAGATTGAATCCATTGATAGGATGTTACCACCTGCAGACCGGTTTCGAACTCTTTTGCTCTCGTCAGTACAGGGTAGGTACCTATCATCAGAGAAGACTCTAATACTTCACGCTGTATTATCAACGGCAGTCGAGAAAATACAGAGCGCAGTGTGCCATCTATCTCTTAGCAGTCTCACATAATCTGAACAGACGTTATTTCAATAAATCAATGTTTTAAAATCTATTTAAAAAATAAGAAGTCTATAGTTATCAGGTGGTATTAATATCAAACACCAATGTATGGAAAATTTATTATTTTTCCAGACCACCCGATGATACCTTATACAATAAGGGCGTATTTAGTCTACACAGTAGCACTTTAAAATATTAATTCAGATTGAATCCATTGATAGGATGTTACCACCTGCAGACCGGTTTCGAACTCTTTTGCTCTCGTCAGTACAGGGTAGGTACCTATCATCAGAGAAGACTCTAATACTTCACGCTGTATTATCAACGGCAGTCGAGAAAATACAGAGCGCAGTGTGCCATCTATCTCTTAGCAGTCTCACATAATCTGAACAGACGTTATTTCAATAAATCAATGTTTTAAAATCTATTTAAAAAATAAGAAGTCTATAGTTATCAGGTGGTATTAATATCAAACACCAATGTATGGAAAATTTATTATTTTTCCAGACCACCCGATGATACCTTATACAATAAGGGCGTATTTAGTCTACACAGTAGCACTTTAAAATATTAATTCAGATTGAATCCATTGATAGGATGTTACCACCTGCAGACCGGTTTCGAACTCTTTTGCTCTCGTCAGTACAGGGTAGGTACCTATCATCAGAGAAGACTCTAATACTTCACGCTGTATTATCAACGGCAGTCGAGAAAATACAGAGCGCAGTGTGCCATCTATCTCTTAGCAGTCTCACATAATCTGAACAGACGTTATTTCAATAAATCAATGTTTTAAAATCTATTTAAAAAATAAGAAGTCTATAGTTATCAGGTGGTATTAATATCAAACACCAATGTATGGAAAATTTATTATTTTTCCAGACCACCCGATGATACCTTATACAATAAGGGCGTATTTAGTCTACACAGTAGCACTTTAAAATATTAATTCAGATTGAATCCATTGATAGGATGTTACCACCTGCAGACCGGTTTCGAACTCTTTTGCTCTCGTCAGTACAGGGTAGGTACCTATCATCAGAGAAGACTCTAATACTTCACGCTGTATTATCAACGGCAGTCGAGAAAATACAGAGCGCAGTGTGCCATCTATCTCTTAGCAGTCTCACATAATCTGAACAGACGTTATTTCAATAAATCAATGTTTTAAAATCTATTTAAAAAATAAGAAGTCTATAGTTATCAGGTGGTATTAATATCAAACACCAATGTATGGAAAATTTATTATTTTTCCAGACCACCCGATGATACCTTATACAATAAGGGCGTATTTAGTCTACACAGTAGCACTTTAAAATATTAATTCAGATTGAATCCATTGATAGGATGTTACCACCTGCAGACCGGTTTCGAACTCTTTTGCTCTCGTCAGTACAGGGTAGGTACCTATCATCAGAGAAGACTCTAATACTTCACGCTGTATTATCAACGGCAGTCGAGAAAATACAGAGCGCAGTGTGCCATCTATCTCTTAGCAGTCTCACATAATCTGAACAGACGTTATTTCAATAAATCAATGTTTTAAAATCTATTTAAAAAATAAGAAGTCTATAGTTATCAGGTGGTATTAATATCAAACACCAATGTATGGAAAATTTATTATTTTTCCAGACCACCCGATGATACCTTATACAATAAGGGCGTATTTAGTCTACACAGTAGCACTTTAAAATATTAATTCAGATTGAATCCATTGATAGGATGTTACCACCTGCAGACCGGTTTCGAACTCTTTTGCTCTCGTCAGTACAGGGTAGGTACCTATCATCAGAGAAGACTCTAATACTTCACGCTGTATTATCAACGGCAGTCGAGAAAATACAGAGCGCAGTGTGCCATCTATCTCTTAGCAGTCTCACATAATCTGAACAGACGTTATTTCAATAAATCAATGTTTTAAAATCTATTTAAAAAATAAGAAGTCTATAGTTATCAGGTGGTATTAATATCAAACACCAATGTATGGAAAATTTATTATTTTTCCAGACCACCCGATGATACCTTATACAATAAGGGCGTATTTAGTCTACACAGTAGCACTTTAAAATATTAATTCAGATTGAATCCATTGATAGGATGTTACCACCTGCAGACCGGTTTCGAACTCTTTTGCTCTCGTCAGTACAGGGTAGGTACCTATCATCAGAGAAGACTCTAATACTTCACGCTGTATTATCAACGGCAGTCGAGAAAATACAGAGCGCAGTGTGCCATCTATCTCTTAGCAGTCTCACATAATCTGAACAGACGTTATTTCAATAAATCAATGTTTTAAAATCTATTTAAAAAATAAGAAGTCTATAGTTATCAGGTGGTATTAATATCAAACACCAATGTATGGAAAATTTATTATTTTTCCAGACCACCCGATGATACCTTATACAATAAGGGCGTATTTAGTCTACACAGTAGCACTTTAAAATATTAATTCAGATTGAATCCATTGATAGGATGTTACCACCTGCAGACCGGTTTCGAACTCTTTTGCTCTCGTCAGTACAGGGTAGGTACCTATCATCAGAGAAGACTCTAATACTTCACGCTGTATTATCAACGGCAGTCGAGAAAATACAGAGCGCAGTGTGCCATCTATCTCTTAGCAGTCTCACATAATCTGAACAGACGTTATTTCAATAAATCAATGTTTTAAAATCTATTTAAAAAATAAGAAGTCTATAGTTATCAGGTGGTATTAATATCAAACACCAATGTATGGAAAATTTATTATTTTTCCAGACCACCCGATGATACCTTATACAATAAGGGCGTATTTAGTCTACACAGTAGCACTTTAAAATATTAATTCAGATTGAATCCATTGATAGGATGTTACCACCTGCAGACCGGTTTCGAACTCTTTTGCTCTCGTCAGTACAGGGTAGGTACCTATCATCAGAGAAGACTCTAATACTTCACGCTGTATTATCAACGGCAGTCGAGAAAATACAGAGCGCAGTGTGCCATCTATCTCTTAGCAGTCTCACATAATCTGAACAGACGTTATTTCAATAAATCAATGTTTTAAAATCTATTTAAAAAATAAGAAGTCTATAGTTATCAGGTGGTATTAATATCAAACACCAATGTATGGAAAATTTATTATTTTTCCAGACCACCCGATGATACCTTATACAATAAGGGCGTATTTAGTCTACACAGTAGCACTTTAAAATATTAATTCAGATTGAATCCATTGATAGGATGTTACCACCTGCAGACCGGTTTCGAACTCTTTTGCTCTCGTCAGTACAGGGTAGGTACCTATCATCAGAGAAGACTCTAATACTTCACGCTGTATTATCAACGGCAGTCGAGAAAATACAGAGCGCAGTGTGCCATCTATCTCTTAGCAGTCTCACATAATCTGAACAGACGTTATTTCAATAAATCAATGTTTTAAAATCTATTTAAAAAATAAGAAGTCTATAGTTATCAGGTGGTATTAATATCAAACACCAATGTATGGAAAATTTATTATTTTTCCAGACCACCCGATGATACCTTATACAATAAGGGCGTATTTAGTCTACACAGTAGCACTTTAAAATATTAATTCAGATTGAATCCATTGATAGGATGTTATCACCTGCAGACCGGTTTCGAACTCTTTTGCTCTCGTCAGTACAGGGTAGGTACCTATCATCAGAGAAGACTCTAATACTTCACGCTGTATTATCAACGGCAGTCGAGAAAATACAGAGCGCAGTGTGCCATCTATCTCTTAGCAGTCTCACATAATCTGAACAGACGTTATTTCAATAAATCAATGTTTTAAAATCTATTTAAAAAATAAGAAGTCTATAGTTATCAGGTGGTATTAATATCAAACACCAATGTATGGAAAATTTATTATTTTTCCAGACCACCCGATGATACCTTATACAATAAGGGCGTATTTAGTCTACACAGTAGCACTTTAAAATATTAATTCAGATTGAATCCATTGATAGGATGTTACCACCTGCAGACCGGTTTCGAACTCTTTTGCTCTCGTCAGTACAGGGTAGGTACCTATCATCAGAGAAGACTCTAATACTTCACGCTGTATTATCAACGGCAGTCGAGAAAATACAGAGCGCAGTGTGCCATCTATCTCTTAGCAGTCTCACATAATCTGAACAGACGTTATTTCAATAAATCAATGTTTTAAAATCTATTTAAAAAATAAGAAGTCTATAGTTATCAGGTGGTATTAATATCAAACACCAATGTATGGAAAATTTATTATTTTTCCAGACCACCCGATGATACCTTATACAATAAGGGCGTATTTAGTCTACACAGTAGCACTTTAAAATATTAATTCAGATTGAATCCATTGATAGGATGTTACCACCTGCAGACCGGTTTCGAACTCTTTTGCTCTCGTCAGTACAGGGTAGGTACCTATCATCAGAGAAGACTCTAATACTTCACGCTGTATTATCAACGGCAGTCGAGAAAATACAGAGCGCAGTGTGCCATCTATCTCTTAGCAGTCTCACATAATCTGAACAGACGTTATTTCAATAAATCAATGTTTTAAAATCTATTTAAAAAATAAGAAGTCTATAGTTATCAGGTGGTATTAATATCAAACACCAATGTATGGAAAATTTATTATTTTTCCAGACCACCCGATGATACCTTATACAATAAGGGCGTATTTAGTCTACACAGTAGCACTTTAAAATATTAATTCAGATTGAATCCATTGATAGGATGTTACCACCTGCAGACCGGTTTCGAACTCTTTTGCTCTCGTCAGTACAGGGTAGGTACCTATCATCAGAGAAGACTCTAATACTTCACGCTGTATTATCAACGGCAGTCGAGAAAATACAGAGCGCAGTGTGCCATCTATCTCTTAGCAGTCTCACATAATCTGAACAGACGTTATTTCAATAAATCAATGTTTTAAAATCTATTTAAAAAATAAGAAGTCTATAGTTATCAGGTGGTATTAATATCAAACACCAATGTATGGAAAATTTATTATTTTTCCAGACCACCCGATGATACCTTATACAATAAGGGCGTATTTAGTCTACACAGTAGCACTTTAAAATATTAATTCAGATTGAATCCATTGATAGGATGTTACCACCTGCAGACCGGTTTCGAACTCTTTTGCTCTCGTCAGTACAGGGTAGGTACCTATCATCAGAGAAGACTCTAATACTTCACGCTGTATTATCAACGGCAGTCGAGAAAATACAGAGCGCAGTGTGCCATCTATCTCTTAGCAGTCTCACATAATCTGAACAGACGTTATTTCAATAAATCAATGTTTTAAAATCTATTTAAAAAATAAGAAGTCTATAGTTATCAGGTGGTATTAATATCAAACACCAATGTATGGAAAATTTATTATTTTTCCAGACCACCCGATGATACCTTATACAATAAGGGCGTATTTAGTCTACACAGTAGCACTTTAAAATATTAATTCAGATTGAATCCATTGATAGGATGTTACCACCTGCAGACCGGTTTCGAACTCTTTTGCTCTCGTCAGTACAGGGTAGGTACCTATCATCAGAGAAGACTCTAATACTTCACGCTGTATTATCAACGGCAGTCGAGAAAATACAGAGCGCAGTGTGCCATCTATCTCTTAGCAGTCTCACATAATCTGAACAGACGTTATTTCAATAAATCAATGTTTTAAAATCTATTTAAAAAATAAGAAGTCTATAGTTATCAGGTGGTATTAATATCAAACACCAATGTATGGAAAATTTATTATTTTTCCAGACCACCCGATGATACCTTATACAATAAGGGCGTATTTAGTCTACACAGTAGCACTTTAAAATATTAATTCAGATTGAATCCATTGATAGGATGTTACCACCTGCAGACCGGTTTCGAACTCTTTTGCTCTCGTCAGTACAGGGTAGGTACCTATCATCAGAGAAGACTCTAATACTTCACGCTGTATTATCAACGGCAGTCGAGAAAATACAGAGCGCAGTGTGCCATCTATCTCTTAGCAGTCTCACATAATCTGAACAGACGTTATTTCAATAAATCAATGTTTTAAAATCTATTTAAAAAATAAGAAGTCTATAGTTATCAGGTGGTATTAATATCAAACACCAATGTATGGAAAATTTATTATTTTTCCAGACCACCCGATGATACCTTATACAATAAGGGCGTATTTAGTCTACACAGTAGCACTTTAAAATATTAATTCAGATTGAATCCATTGATAGGATGTTACCACCTGCAGACCGGTTTCGAACTCTTTTGCTCTCGTCAGTACAGGGTAGGTACCTATCATCAGAGAAGACTCTAATACTTCACGCTGTATTATCAACGGCAGTCGAGAAAATACAGAGCGCAGTGTGCCATCTATCTCTTAGCAGTCTCACATAATCTGAACAGACGTTATTTCAATAAATCAATGTTTTAAAATCTATTTAAAAAATAAGAAGTCTATAGTTATCAGGTGGTATTAATATCAAACACCAATGTATGGAAAATTTATTATTTTTCCAGACCACCCGATGATACCTTATACAATAAGGGCGTATTTAGTCTACACAGTAGCACTTTAAAATATTAATTCAGATTGAATCCATTGATAGGATGTTACCACCTGCAGACCGGTTTCGAACTCTTTTGCTCTCGTCAGTACAGGGTAGGTACCTATCATCAGAGAAGACTCTAATACTTCACGCTGTATTATCAACGGCAGTCGAGAAAATACAGAGCGCAGTGTGCCATCTATCTCTTAGCAGTCTCACATAATCTGAACAGACGTTATTTCAATAAATCAATGTTTTAAAATCTATTTAAAAAATAAGAAGTCTATAGTTATCAGGTGGTATTAATATCAAACACCAATGTATGGAAAATTTATTATTTTTCCAGACCACCCGATGATACCTTATACAATAAGGGCGTATTTAGTCTACACAGTAGCACTTTAAAATATTAATTCAGATTGAATCCATTGATAGGATGTTACCACCTGCAGACCGGTTTCGAACTTTTTTGCTCTCGTCAGTACAGGGTAGGTACCTATCATCAGAGAAGACTCTAATACTTCACGCTGTATTATCAACGGCAGTCGAGAAAATACAGAGCGCAGTGTGCCATCTATCTCTTAGCAGTCTCACATAATCTGAACAGACGTTATTTCAATAAATCAATGTTTTAAAATCTATTTAAAAAATAAGAAGTCTATAGTTATCAGGTGGTATTAATATCAAACACCAATGTATGGAAAATTTATTATTTTTCCAGACCACCCGATGATACCTTATACAATAAGGGCGTATTTAGTCTACACAGTAGCACTTTAAAATATTAATTCAGATTGAATCCATTGATAGGATGTTACCACCTGCAGACCGGTTTCGAACTTTTTTGCTCTCGTCAGTACAGGGTAGGTACCTATCATCAGAGAAGACTCTAATACTTCACGCTGTATTATCAACGGCAGTCGAGAAAATACAGAGCGCAGTGTGCCATCTATCTCTTAGCAGTCTCACATAATCTGAACAGACGTTATTTCAATAAATCAATGTTTTAAAATCTATTTAAAAAATAAGAAGTCTATAGTTATCAGGTGGTATTAATATCAAACACCAATGTATGGAAAATTTATTATTTTTCCAGACCACCCGATGATACCTTATACAATAAGGGCGTATTTAGTCTACACAGTAGCACTTTAAAATATTAATTCAGATTGAATCCATTGATAGGATGTTACCACCTGCAGACCGGTTTCGAACTCTTTTGCTCTCGTCAGTACAGGGTAGGTACCTATCATCAGAGAAGACTCTAATACTTCACGCTGTATTATCAACGGCAGTCGAGAAAATACAGAGCGCAGTGTGCCATCTATCTCTTAGCAGTCTCACATAATCTGAACAGACGTTATTTCAATAAATCAATGTTTTAAAATCTATTTAAAAAATAAGAAGTCTATAGTTATCAGGTGGTATTAATATCAAACACCAATGTATGGAAAATTTATTATTTTTCCAGACCACCCGATGATACCTTATACAATAAGGGCGTATTTAGTCTACACAGTAGCACTTTAAAATATTAATTCAGATTGAATCCATTGATAGGATGTTACCACCTGCAGACCGGTTTCGAACTTTTTTGCTCTCGTCAGTACAGGGTAGGTACCTATCATCAGAGAAGACTCTAATACTTCACGCTGTATTATCAACGGCAGTCGAGAAAATACAGAGCGCAGTGTGCCATCTATCTCTTAGCAGTCTCACATAATCTGAACAGACGTTATTTCAATAAATCAATGTTTTAAAATCTATTTAAAAAATAAGAAGTCTATAGTTATCAGGTGGTATTAATATCAAACACCAATGTATGGAAAATTTATTATTTTTCCAGACCACCCGATGATACCTTATACAATAAGGGCGTATTTAGTCTACACAGTAGCACTTTAAAATATTAATTCAGATTGAATCCATTGATAGGATGTTACCACCTGCAGACCGGTTTCGAACTTTTTTGCTCTCGTCAGTACAGGGTAGGTACCTATCATCAGAGAAGACTCTAATACTTCACGCTGTATTATCAACGGCAGTCGAGAAAATACAGAGCGCAGTGTGCCATCTATCTCTTAGCAGTCTCACATAATCTGAACAGACGTTATTTCAATAAATCAATGTTTTAAAATCTATTTAAAAAATAAGAAGTCTATAGTTATCAGGTGGTATTAATATCAAACACCAATGTATGGAAAATTTATTATTTTTCCAGACCACCCGATGATACCTTATACAATAAGGGCGTATTTAGTCTACACAGTAGCACTTTAAAATATTAATTCAGATTGAATCCATTGATAGGATGTTACCACCTGCAGACCGGTTTCGAACTCTTTTGCTCTCGTCAGTACAGGGTAGGTACCTATCATCAGAGAAGACTCTAATACTTCACGCTGTATTATCAACGGCAGTCGAGAAAATACAGAGCGCAGTGTGCCATCTATCTCTTAGCAGTCTCACATAATCTGAACAGACGTTATTTCAATAAATCAATGTTTTAAAATCTATTTAAAAAATAAGAAGTCTATAGTTATCAGGTGGTATTAATATCAAACACCAATGTATGGAAAATTTATTATTTTTCCAGACCACCCGATGATACCTTATACAATAAGGGCGTATTTAGTCTACACAGTAGCACTTTAAAATATTAATTCAGATTGAATCCATTGATAGGATGTTACCACCTGCAGACCGGTTTCGAACTTTTTTGCTCTCGTCAGTACAGGGTAGGTACCTATCATCAGAGAAGACTCTAATACTTCACGCTGTATTATCAACGGCAGTCGAGAAAATACAGAGCGCAGTGTGCCATCTATCTCTTAGCAGTCTCACATAATCTGAACAGACGTTATTTCAATAAATCAATGTTTTAAAATCTATTTAAAAAATAAGAAGTCTATAGTTATCAGGTGGTATTAATATCAAACACCAATGTATGGAAAATTTATTATTTTTCCAGACCACCCGATGATACCTTATACAATAAGGGCGTATTTAGTCTACACAGTAGCACTTTAAAATATTAATTCAGATTGAATCCATTGATAGGATGTTACCACCTGCAGACCGGTTTCGAACTTTTTTGCTCTCGTCAGTACAGGGTAGGTACCTATCATCAGAGAAGACTCTAATACTTCACGCTGTATTATCAACGGCAGTCGAGAAAATACAGAGCGCAGTGTGCCATCTATCTCTTAGCAGTCTCACATAATCTGAACAGACGTTATTTCAATAAATCAATGTTTTAAAATCTATTTAAAAAATAAGAAGTCTATAGTTATCAGGTGGTATTAATATCAAACACCAATGTATGGAAAATTTATTATTTTTCCAGACCACCCGATGATACCTTATACAATAAGGGCGTATTTAGTCTACACAGTAGCACTTTAAAATATTAATTCAGATTGAATCCATTGATAGGATGTTACCACCTGCAGACCGGTTTCGAACTTTTTTGCTCTCGTCAGTACAGGGTAGGTACCTATCATCAGAGAAGACTCTAATACTTCACGCTGTATTATCAACGGCAGTCGAGAAAATACAGAGCGCAGTGTGCCATCTATCTCTTAGCAGTCTCACATAATCTGAACAGACGTTATTTCAATAAATCAATGTTTTAAAATCTATTTAAAAAATAAGAAGTCTATAGTTATCAGGTGGTATTAATATCAAACACCAATGTATGGAAAATTTATTATTTTTCCAGACCACCCGATGATACCTTATACAATAAGGGCGTATTTAGTCTACACAGTAGCACTTTAAAATATTAATTCAGATTGAATCCATTGATAGGATGTTACCACCTGCAGACCGGTTTCGAACTTTTTTGCTCTCGTCAGTACAGGGTAGGTACCTATCATCAGAGAAGACTCTAATACTTCACGCTGTATTATCAACGGCAGTCGAGAAAATACAGAGCGCAGTGTGCCATCTATCTCTTAGCAGTCTCACATAATCTGAACAGACGTTATTTCAATAAATCAATGTTTTAAAATCTATTTAAAAAATAAGAAGTCTATAGTTATCAGGTGGTATTAATATCAAACACCAATGTATGGAAAATTTATTATTTTTCCAGACCACCCGATGATACCTTATACAATAAGGGCGTATTTAGTCTACACAGTAGCACTTTAAAATATTAATTCAGATTGAATCCATTGATAGGATGTTACCACCTGCAGACCGGTTTCGAACTCTTTTGCTCTCGTCAGTACAGGGTAGGTACCTATCATCAGAGAAGACTCTAATACTTCACGCTGTATTATCAACGGCAGTCGAGAAAATACAGAGCGCAGTGTGCCATCTATCTCTTAGCAGTCTCACATAATCTGAACAGACGTTATTTCAATAAATCAATGTTTTAAAATCTATTTAAAAAATAAGAAGTCTATAGTTATCAGGTGGTATTAATATCAAACACCAATGTATGGAAAATTTATTATTTTTCCAGACCACCCGATGATACCTTATACAATAAGGGCGTATTTAGTCTACACAGTAGCACTTTAAAATATTAATTCAGATTGAATCCATTGATAGGATGTTACCACCTGCAGACCGGTTTCGAACTCTTTTGCTCTCGTCAGTACAGGGTAGGTACCTATCATCAGAGAATACTCTATCGTCACGCTGTATTATCCACGGCAGTCGAGAAAATACAACGCACAGTGCCATCTCCTGCTAGTCCCACACAATCTGAATAGACGTTATTTGAATAAATCAAAAATAAAAAGTCTATTTACTTTCCAAGTGGTATTAATATCAAATTTCAAAACTTTAACCGGCCGTAACTCAGAGAGTATTGAGTTTTCGACTTTTTGTTAAATAACTTACTATCTTTATTTTAACATGTAGAATCACCTCTCAAATTATCCTAATGCATTATTATCCTAGCACCCTGTATAATATCTGTAGTAGGCAAAAAAAAATCAATGCACTCTGTTTATTTTTCTTGCAGTCGTTTCGTCAAAAAGGCAAATAATCTTTGGAAAAATAAGTTGCTTTCCTCGAATGTCAAAATCCCTACAACGTGCTTACGATTTTTCAACTCATCGCCGAGACAAGAAACCGGGAAAATAAATCCTAGATAAAGTAAAGATTTATGAGAAACATCAGTGCCGTTATTGAGCTGATTCAGTATTTGAACAGCGACGAAATAAGATATATATCGAGAGACGATTGTGTTTACACATGGAACTATTGTTCTAGTTGTTTGCACTATTTAGTTACTATGTGGAGCACAAGAAAAGTTTTCCTTCTAATGGATGGGTGGTCGTGGGGGAGACCCCCCTCTTGACCACCCCTGGATCAGCGCTTCGTCTTATCAGTTACCCTCCATACATTTCATACGTCATTTATATAAATCGAAGAAATAATCCATTTGTATGAGTGCTCTTTAGTTTATTATTTATATTATTTTATTTAATTATACGAATATACAGTTTGTTATGAAAATGGCTTATTATATTTAAATGGATGACTCCTTAGGTGTCATATAGAAAACATACATACTTGTTTTTATTAATTCGCATCTATCAATACTTAGGTAAATACCCCCGACATTATCCCACAAGTTCCACTTGCTGCGCCATACACATCTGTTTTCAGTTAACAAGCAGTAGACGAGCAGTGATGCAAGATCACAACGCAGACCTTGACCCCGGCGATGGGTAAATGTTGTTCAAGCGCGCCGCGGCGGGGCTCCTTGTTGGGGTTTTCATATTTTAAAGGGATGATTCGCGTCGCGCTGGCCTTTCCCTTCAATTCCCACGTGTTTGTATACATAAACGTTAATATTTCTGACTAAATAAATGTTAAATTTACCAGTTGTAGCCCGTTTCTTTTTGAAACAGTTTATAATAATCAATGTTATGATGTGATTTTACTATTGGTTGTGTTTCAATACATACATTTATGCTGTTTTTTTTAAATGGAATTATTATAAGATCGAAGAGGTAAGAGAGCATTTAAAGGGTTTGAATGACAATTCAAAACGTCCTGTTGACAAAAATTGACGTTTTTGTTCGAGTTTACAATTCTTTGTGTTGCGAAACATTTTTCGCCGTCATTGTTAGGAAAAATTGTTAAAAAAGGTAGAATCCCGGGTATGACAGAATGAAAAAGTGCTTGAAGCATTATATTTTTCTAAGGTGTTTGACGTGTAAATATGACAACCCCGGCCACCATGCACTGACGTCTTTTGAAACTTGACCTACGATATTGCGCACATCTTTCGCAATGCCTTCGTGGTTTTTCGGGATTGACATATGGTGGCTTATCTCGCTTATTAATTCATAGCGCCATTTATGGTTATTTTCCCTCAATTTATTTTCATTTAGGATTAGCCTGTTTAAATATAATCAGCCATTTCCGTAACACCCTGAACATATAATACTTTATTATAAATATTTAATACACAGGGTGTCCCATCGAAAACGTACCGCAAGGCATTACAGGCTGGGAAAGAACTTTTCGACAAAATCCAAAAACACGTCGAGTTTATTTGTCAGGGGACAACTTTTTACTCAAGAAGCATAGCAATATCTTCAATTCCCCAAGTAGGGATGTCATCCCCCAAACTTTTTCAAAGGGGAATGAGGGTAAAGTGATGCCTCATTAAAAAGGGCTTTTAATTCCATATACATTGATGCTTAGTTTTTGAAAATCGATCTACTCGTTTAGAACATATCATCTTTTCATTCTCCCCATTCTCATTTGAAACAATTTGGGGGATGACACCCCCCACTTAAGGAGTTCAAGATTTGGTTATGCTTTTTGCTTCAAAAGTTGTCCCCTGACAAACAAACTTATCGTATTTTTGGATATTGTCGAGAAGCTGTTTCCCCGCTTGTAATGCCTTGCGGTACGTTCTCGATGGGCCACCCTGTATATTGAACTTGAAACAGTTTTTTGAAAGCAAAATAGATCTTAAATGTTTTCAGTGGATATTCACTTCTCCTTCCATTTACCTTGAAATACTTATTCTCTTTCCGAATATTGTCTTCTGTTAACACTTGGGAAATATATTATTAGTAATATTTTTTTAAATATATCGCGCCGTGGAAAAATCGTGCGTGCGTACGCTATAAAGTCAGTATTTCCAACCTATCAAAACTTTATAATTCTACCATCCTAGCCTTCGATAATGTGACCTGACAATAAATAAGCTTTGTAAAATGTCTTCAGAAAATAAGTTTTTAATTAATGAATGAACTTTACCGGCGCGAAAAAAGGAAAATAAATTATTCGCAAATGCCTAGTAAAGGTAATTTTGTTTCCTCGATAGCTCTAATCTAAATAAAATGTTTCTTTCAAATTTACATTGTTTAAAACTGATTTAACAGAACAAGCAATAAATGAAATTAAAAAAATAATAATATGTTTAGTAAAATATAAATACTGCTAGTTTGCTTTATATAACCGAAGCCATAAAATATATTTAATATCTCGCATTGCTGTGGATTCTTTACCGCAGCCAGTGATTCGGAAACTTCCGCAAGACATCTAAAACAGTTGTTTGCCTAACATATGGAAATTACACTTTCCGCATGTGTTTGGTACAATATTTTTCGTACGACCGCGCGGAAACGGCAACACTTTCTTTTAAAGTACAGAAAGTTTAATTTTTTTTTCAATAAATGACCAAAAAATATCAGATATTATGGCAATGATTTATATTAAGAGGATCCCCCATTTACAGCTTTAATGATAAATTTCTATGCCGAAAGAAAAACTTAGTTAAATTTACTATAAAAATAATGAAACTAGCCATAATTTATGGCCGTATATGTAACTGGGATAACTTTTAGTAAGAAATGCCATGCAAAATTTTAACCTAAATTTTTTTTAATAATTACAAAAATATTTAGTAAACCATTTATTTGTATTGAGTTTTTGTAATATTCACAAAATCTTTTGTCAAAATTTTGATACATGGTATTCCCAAGTGGTCACCGATCCAAGTCATGTCCTCGGATTCCGTCGATTGACTTCTTCGAATGAATGGTGATTCTCTATATAAATTATCCACCTCATCATCTGTTACGAGGATCGAAATTCCAGGGATCCGTTGCATCTGATTTAAGAATTTTATTCTTGTAAAAAGCATTTTTACGACATTTAATTTAACCTAGTAATTTTTTCACTAAAGAATACGTCCATTAATGATCAGTAAGATAGATAGCATACTTGTCTCATCTTTCTCTTTGAATGCACAAACATCGGCTGCCGACGCACATCTTCGCTGGCAGCATGAAGTATCACGCCTCAACAAAGACCTGGAAGAAATTTTGGCTTGGGGTGACAGTAACCAAGTCGAATTTAACGCTAAGAAACCCAGCAGCAGTCTTCTCTAAAAAGGTTAACATTACAGAACCGGATATAGTCAGGGCAGGACACGTAATTCCACTGGCTTCATCTATTAATTTTTTTGGCGTCAATCTGGGAGGAAATATGTCTTGGCATAACCATGTTGTGGCAATCGCCAAGATAGCTTCTCAGAAACTTGTTGTATTTTTCCGAACCAAAAAGTTGTACACACCTCAACAACTTTTGATACTATACAAAGCCCAGATTCGAGCATCACTAGAGTACTGTTCTCATGTCTGGAGCCTTGCTCCCAAATATACTCTTCGGCTACTGGATTCCGTCGAAAGGATTGCCATTCGACTGATCGGAGACCACGAGCTGACGAAGAGCCTCGACAGCCTAGAACATCAAAAACAGGTTGGGGATTCCCATTCATAGGTGGTTAAGCTTAGTACTCCTCGAACTTATTTAAGCATTCTTTCATCTGGAGGACGTCATCCTTATGGAACGACCTTCCTGAGGTCGTTTTTCCCACAATATAACCTCCAACGATTCAAAACCAACATGAATCGATTTATTCGCACACGAACCACTCCCAGGGTGCCTTAAAGAATTTTTCCTATAGTGTTTGTGTTTGATCATAAAAAAAAAAGAAAAATACCATACTTTTAGAATATTTAACTACTGGAATTATAAATAAATTATTTGCACTTACATTCGTTGTAAAATTTAAAATTTATTTTAGTATTTACTTAATTTTACTAAATTTATCAGAAATACTAGCTACACTTTTTTATAAATTATGTTTATCTACAATATTATTTTGATACGGATCACTGTTTATGAGAAAGATTATTAATAACTTAATGTAAAGAAAGAAGAAATTTGCTTTTAAATATTTCAATATATTGATAGGATTACTCTACATGTTTCGGCTTTTTAGGCCTTTTTCAAGGGCATTGCAAAATGAATGGTGAATAATAAAGACAAAATAGGTAATCTTAATAAATCTGGGGTGTATAAGATTAAATGTAAAGATTGTGAAGCTGTCTATGTGGGGCAAACCGGTAGAAACATCAAGACAAGATTAAAAGAACATCGCAATTCTAATTTGAATAACCTAAAAAATTCCGCAATCTCCACACATTGTATAGATAACAACCATTTTATAGATACGGACAACATTAAACTATAACGGTAACATACTTGCTAGAAAAGCAGAAAATACAAAAATATTTCTAATAGCTAAACCAGAAGATCTGAATGCGATGTAATACATATTTTTCTCTCACTAATTTTTCCGTTTGATTTCTCGTGAGACCATGGCTCTGCATATTATCTACCAGAATACTCGGGGTTTAAGAACAAAACTGTTGGAGTTTCAGCGAAATCTATACGCAAACGATCCCGATATTCTGTGCATCACTGAATCATGGTTGAGGAGCACTATTTTTGATCACGAATTGGCTGACTTGAGTCGATATAGTGTGTTTCGCCGGGACCGTGAAACTGTTCCTGGTGCTAAATCCGAAGGAGGTGGCGTTCTCATTGCAGTGAAAAATAAATATAATGCTGTTTTGATGCCTGAATTTCAGAGTGATGCTAAGGATTTATGGATAAGTGTGAGGCTGGAGGGGAACAAAACATTGCTTGTTTGCTGCGTTTATTTACCTCCCAATGACAATGCTGCTTGTGTAAGTTTTTCAACGAAACTTAGTAACTTGCCAATCGGGGAAAACCATGTAGTTTTGATTTGTGGTGACTTTAATACTTCTACCACACGGTGGTCTCGGATTGATGATGGTGACTATTTCGAACCTTATAATGTTGAGCTTAAATATTCCCTACTTTTAGATACATTTTCATTTCATAACTTATTGCAATTTAATCATATATTGAATAACAATGGTAGAGTGCTTGATTTGGTTTTATGTAATGAATTCCTAGTTTCACGTGTCAATCACTGTTCGAGTCCCCTTGTACCGGAGGACACCCATCACCCGTGTATTGAATTTCTTTTTGATGTTGGTTTTCATAAGCCATTGGAGTTCAACTGCAATAAGTATCTGAGCTTCAGACGAGCTAATTATGAGACAATTAATCGGGAAATGGCGAGCACTGATTGGAACGTGTTATTTCGTAATAAGTCATTGAATAGTTGTCTGGGTATTTTTTATGATAAAATAGAGAAATTGGTGCAGCAATATGTACCAACATATTCAATGAGTAAGAATTTTCCAAGTTTTTATTCTCGGGTAACAGTTCGGACTGTCAAGGAAAAAAACAAGATTCATAAAAAGTGGCGTAAATATAAGAACATCAATGATTAAAATTTGTTTAAAGCGATAAGAATACGGTGCAAGACTTTAATTCGGATAGACTTTAATCGCTATATACATTATATTGAAAATGATTTAGTAAACAATCCTAAACGTTTTTGGAACTATGCATCTTCGAAAAAACAATATGTTAGTAGTATCCCGAGCGAAATGCACTGGGGGGATAAATTCGCGAAGGGTGGTTCAGACATCAGTAACATGTTCAGTTCGTATTTCGAGGATGTTTTTGTTCCGGAGACATATCGGTTCGATCCGGGTTCTGTTTCGAATAACTCGGTCCTCCAGGGCCTTACTCTCAAGGAGAGTGAGGTCTTGAGGGCATTGCAGGCATTGGACCCCAGGAAGGGTGCAGGGCCGGATGGTCTGCCTTCTGTCTTTCTTAAGAAGTGTGCTGATTCTCTTTATATACCCCTTACGTTAATTTTCAATTATTCATTAAGCAATGGTGAATTTCCTGAGAGGTGGAAAACGGCAATAGTGATACCAATTTTTAAGAACGGTAAAAAGACAGACGTATCAAACTATCGACCGATCAGTAAAATTTCTCTTATACCTAAACTTTTCGAGAAATTATTATATGAGTATTTTTTCTCATTAGTAAAAAATGTTATAATTCCGCAACAACATGGTTTTTTTCGGGGGCGCTCGCTGGACACTAATCTGTTGGTTTTCTGTGAATACTTACACCAGCAAATGGACAGACGTATTCAAGTGTCTACACCGACTTTAGTAAGGCCTTCGACAAAATAAGCCATAACGTCTTGCTGAGCCGCTTGGCCGAGGTCGGTGTGGGCGGGAGCCTTCTCAGATGGGTTGAATCTTATATCAGAAATCGCTCACAGTGTGTCTCTATACAGGGTTTCCGCTCTAGGTCATTTGTCACTTCATCAGGAGTACCTCAGGGGTCACATCTTGGGCCGTTATTTTTTGTTATTTATATAAATAAAATTTGTTCTTGTTTCCACTACTGTAACTTTTTGCTTTATGCGGACGATTTAAAAATTTATATAACAATTTCCAACCTAGACGACTGTCGTAGGTTACAGAGCGATTTGGATCGTCTGGCAGAGTTCTGCGACGAATATGGCCTTTTTCTTAACCTGTCAAAATGCGTCTCAGCTACGTTCACCCGAAATCAAAATCGAATAACAACCACTTACCATATAAATAACACATCACTAAATAGTGTCAGTAAGATAAAGGATTTGGGCGTTATTTTTGATTCTAAGCTGCTCTTTGACGAGCATGTCGAATCTGTCGACAATGCCGCTTCTAAAATGTTGGGTTATATCATACGTAAATGTAAACCTTTTTATAATACTAAGCCAATAATTTGCCTGTTCAATTCCTTTGTTTTAAGTAAACTAAACTTTGCCAGTCTGGTTTGGAGTCCCAAACAGAAAAGCTATGTTGATAGGTTGGAGAATGTTCAAAATAAGTTCATCAAGTACCTTTCGATGAAGCAAAATATCCACATGCCTGACGGCGATGTCTCTTTGGCGCGAAGGTATTTTCGTATAGCTTCTCTGTCTGACCGAAGAAGATCTACTGATATATTATTTTTATATAAACTTCTGAATAACTTAGTACAAAGTCCTGATATCCTAACAGAGGTCCATATCAATGTCCCCCAGAGGTCTCTAAGGATGAACGAGTTATTTTTCTTGCCATTTAGGCATACTTATGCGGCTCAAAATTCACCATTGTGTAGGATTATAAGAAATAGTAATGCGTTTGTAAGTATAGATTTCTTTTCAATGTCTCTACGCAGAGTGAAGAGCATCTTAAAAAATGTGTAAATAATATATTTTGAATATTTGTTTTATAGCTACTTCACTCTGTCATGTGCACAATAATGCGGAATATTCTAATAATAAATTTATGTTGCTAAGAATATATTTATGTTGCTTTGTCTTCATATTTTGATTGTTTTGTTGTATATTGGGATTTCTATATATTTAAATTTTGTTTGTATAATTTGTATTAACATCGTGTGGATACTCTTTTGGGTACTTTTACCTGTTTGTATCCCTGTTGGCATAAATAAATAAATAAATAAATAAATAAATAAATAACATAACGAAAGAAAGGGCCAACGTCTAGATCTTCTAGAACAGTACGAAATTAAAAAGTCTATAAAAAATAAACCCCTCACAACTAATGATCAACAAAATTTCGTAAACACTCCCGTGATAGACAGCTTTCTCAAGTCTACCAACACTAATCTGGGGAAAAACACTAATTTTTAGGCAATAACAAAGTTTATTACTGACTGTATAAAGACCCGTAAAATAATTTTTAAGTTTAGTATTCATCTTGCAATGCTCTTGAAAAAGGCCTAAAAAGCCGAAACATGTAGAGTGATCCTCTCAATATATTGAAACATTTAGAAGCAAATTTCTTCTTTATTTACATTAAATTATTTTTTAAAAGTCGAGTAAATTAATAACTACTATATTTTATAGAAAATCTTACAATAAAATCCCTACTATAATAATATATCTAGTGTCGAGCAAGGTTTGTTCGAGATTTTCAAGTAGGGTGGAAGTAACATATTCTCTTTCTTTTACCAAAAATAGTAGGTACATTAGCAGAAATAATATATCCTGTCTACGCCGGATCCTAAACGTAATTGCGTTGCGTCGTGTCCCCATCCTCGTGGCTCAGACTGGTTTAATTGCAAGCTCCTCGTCTGGAGGAAAATTTTAAATTCAAATTTTGTTTATGCAGCATGCCCAAGGTGTAAATTAATATTCAACAGATAAATAGGTATGCTTTGTATCATTATGTAATTAAACTTGTGTTTTTTTTTTATAGAAGAATAAGGGTTTTAGGATAAATAATTTTTTATGCTTTAGAGAACTCTTTTGTTCTAATCAGTACAGGGTAGGTATACATACCTAACCATTAGATGAGACTTAACTTCAAGCTCTATTACGTTAAGTTTTTTCTAATGATTATGTACACCTGCCATGTGTACAGGGTGTCTCATTCTCGATACTTTTATAGGGTATGTGCGTAGTTGTTAGTGCTATCAAAAAAGTAATATAAGTGTCATGTGCTCTTTTTGGGTCAAACTTAAAATCAAAATTTGAAAATTCTCCTCGAACTTAATTATTTAAGAACTCTTTCATCTGGAGGACTTCATCCTTATGGAACGATCTTACCGAGAAAAAAAAAATAGGTCGTTTTTCAAAACGAATATAACCTCCATCGATTCAAAACCAACGTGAATCGCTTTTTGCACACACGCATCACTCCCAGAGTGCCCTAAAGGATTTTTCCTCTAGTGCTTGTGTTTGATCATAAAAAAAAAATTGCCGACACCAAATTATATGTTGACCAGTGTAATAGTCTGACAATTTGTAAATTGTCTGCCTCTATGCGTACCACTCCTATCCATCTGGTCGAGAAATTAGTAATCAGCCAATGAAAAAAATTAATGAATTAAATAAGAATAATACAAATAAAATAGGTGACTTTCTCGCCAGAGAGAACATAATTCTAGAAATATCTTCAAAATGGCATTTTGATGAATTTTCAGAAATAAGGGTATTTTATTCTTGGATCAATTTCACATTAATTTTCTTGAAGTAGTCCATCTCAAAGTGGAGTGAAGTTATAAGGAGGTAAAGAAACTCACAGTCTGCTCCACTAGTTTAATAGAAATAAATACTATAAACCAAACATGTTTCGAAGACTTAAGTCTTCATCTTCAGTGGTAAATAAAACATCAACAAAGGGGGGTACCTATGACATTGGTGCAACTGTAAATATGAAAAAGAAGTCTATTAAGTTAAGTTTAAGAAAAATGATTGAAAGAAAGGAATTGACTCGATGGAGAAGTACATTATAGGGGAGTGAAAAAATTTTGAAAAATCCTTACCTAGTCAAGCAGGAAAAGAAAACGTTTTAAATATGTAAAAAATTCAATTATAGAAAAAGTATGAAAACTAAAATTCATTTTATTGTAAGGTAAAACTTAATGAAAAATTCTTTGTCCTTTTAAAAGTATGATTTCATTTTAATTACAAAGAATTTTTCATTAAGTTTTACCTTACAATAAAATGAATTTTAGTTTTCATACTTTTTCTATAATTGAATTTTTTTACATATTTAAAACGTTTTCTTTTCCTGCTTGACTAGGTAAGGATTTTTAAAAATTTTTTCACTCCCCTATAATGTACTTCTCCATCGAGTCAATTCCTTTCTTTCAATCATTTTTCTTAAACTTAACTTATTAGACTTCTTTTTCTTATTTACAGTTGCACCAATGTCATAGGTACCCCCCTTTGTTGATGTTTTATTTACCACTGAAGATGAAGACTTAAGTCTTCGAAACATGTTTGGTTTATAGTATTTATTTCTATTAAACTAGTGGAGCAGACTGTGAGTTTCTTTATCTCCTTAATTTCACATTATTTTGCAACTCTGTGCCATATTTCGGATACTGGCTAAGAAGGTTTTAAAAATTACGATTGTTTTAAACAACAAATATAAAATATGGTAAGCAACATTTAGCAAAAGCCGTCTTCAGAGAAGTTATAATTTTATCTTTTGCCATGACAGTGGACTTGTATTGTAAGCTAAATAATAAATCAAAACACGTCCCCAGCTTGCTGAAAAACACTCCGGGATACAGCTTGACTGGGTTAATTGCAGGCTCCTGCAGTGAAATTAAAAAATTAAATCTTGTTTGTGTAAACATTCGTATAACGTCAAAAACAGATAAATATCCAAACATTACTTTCTGCACTGTATCTAAAAAAAAAGTATTCGCATTAATTGTGAGTTTTGTAAATATCTTTCGTTAGACGAATAAGCATGCATGCATGCTTGAATAGCGCGAATCGCGTAGTGATATTCCCTCAGTTAAATTCCTTTTTTTATGATCAAACACAAGCACTATAGGAAAAATCCTTTATGGCACTCTGGGAGAGTGGTGCGTGTGCGCAAAAAGCGATTCACGTTGGTTTTGAATCGTTGGAGGATATATTCGTTGGGAAAAACGACCTCGGGAAGGTCGTTCCATAAGGATGAAGTCCTCCAGATGAAAGAATTCTTAAATAATGAAGTTCGAGGAGTACTAAGCTTAACCACATATGGATGGGCGGCAGTGGTTCGAGATGTATTCCTGCTATTCGCCACTCTGGGCGGAATTAAGCGGGCAAGATTAGCCGAGCACTTTCCATGAAAATATCTGCAAAAGAGAGTGAAATCCCCAACCTGTATTCGATGTTCTAGGCCGTCGAGGTTCTTCATCAGCTTGTGGTCTCCAATCAAATGAATGGCCCTCCTTTCGATGGAATCCAGTAGCCGAAGAGTATGTTTGGGTGCAGAGCTCCAGACATTTGTGATGGTCGAATCTGGGCTTTATATAGTGTCAAAAGTTGTTGAGGTGTGTACAACTTTTTGGTTCGGAAGAGTACACCAGGCTTCTGACAAGCTATTTTGGCGATTGCCACAACGCAGTTATGCCAAAACATATTTCCTTCCAGATTGACGCCCAGCAAATTAATAGATAAAGCCAGTGTGATTGTGTGTCCGTCCATGAATATACGGTTCTGTAATGTTAACCTTTTTAGAGAAAACTATTCATGTAATTCAAATTCAAATTCAAAACCTATTCATGTAATTTACATTGTAATGTAAAGTGCATTGTGTTGGAACATCTGTTTACTTTAATCCACTGTTCTTGAAATAATTTTTAAAACCTGTTGACGGTTCCTAGATTTGAAGAATTTTTGGGAAAACATACCGTACATTCCGTTTCAAACAAACCGTCGCAATTCGAAATATTTATGATTATTTCAAAAACGAGATCATCTTTACCTACTTTATCTGTTTACAATTATACACTACTTTTGATGGCGCCACAAAATTTGTCATAAGTACAAATTTAAAGTTCACCCCCGACGCGATTGTTAATGAAAAATCTATATAACAAATTCTCTAGTAAAAAAAAAGTTAAAGCAAAAAGTTTTTTGTAAAAACGAAAACAAGGCTTGTTTTTTTGCCTTTCATGTAAAAGTTATCTTCTTGAGTTACGACGACTTTGAGCGAAAAGTGGCATATTATATTTATTATTAAAATATAACCAATTCAATTAAGTTTTCGCTCTCATATACAGGGTCTTATGGAAATGGTTTATTATATTTAAATTGATGACTCCTTAGATGGAGAAAGCCTAGGTACCATATGCGGAGACGCCATATGTGTTCACTTAAAAAGTATAATATATGTTTATCATGCAATGTACTTCGATTTTACCAAACCATTGCGCATGCGCCGACAATAGTTCGTTCGCTGCCACGATGAGGCCTGATATAACTTCCCACCACATATCTTCCTCTTTGCTTGTCGGCTGCTTTCCTTGAAATCACGAATGTATTAATTTATGGTGCTCTTGCTCAATAAATATAAATATAACCGCGTCATCTCGATCACTATCGTAAAGTTCTGTTGTGAAACAATGTATTGTGCTTCCATCAGCTTTATAGTTGAAATTTGCATACGTTTGTCTATCTTTATATAAATTGTGGAGGTAATTGTTGAAGCTTTTACCTCTACAATTTTAACAAGTTAGGCGGTAAAAATAATGTGTCCAATTCACATCATCGTTGACGGCTGTTCATATGGGTTTGCTTACAATTTTCAGTATTGCACATGGCTTTTTATGACAATGACAGTGATTTTTCTCACTTATTATTATCAAGCCCTATTTATGGGTATTTTCATTGTTTCATCTCAGGTCTGTTGGGTTGAAATACACTAATCCCATTACACCCTGTATTTAAAATAAGAAATATTTAAAAAATAAATATATTATCATCATCGCAGTAACTAAAGTTTTCGGTAAAATTAAAAATATATGAAGCGTCCTGAATATCTCACCCCAGGACATGGTTTCGACTCAGTTAATTGCACACGCCTGCAGTGAGATTACAAATTACTTATACAAATTGTGTTTCCGTTAACATGATTATATCATTATGCATTATTAATAATGTAGTTGTATTTTTTGGACACCTACAAATGCTTTTTGAGTATTTATTTAAAATATAGAATAGAATATAAATATATAGAACATTGCTGGCGAAAAATGTCTACATTTTTTCAAAATCAATAAAATTGTATTTAAATTTTTGAATTCTCAACAGGTACGCAAAAATAATATTTACGCAATTTCCAAATACCTAATTTAAAGTAATATGATGCACATGACTTGCCAGGTATTAGATTAAGTTTTAAATTTGCTAAAAATTTAAAAATAGTTATACAAGGTGTTACGGAAATCACTTATTACATTTAAAACCTCAAATCCTAAAATGAAAATAAATTAAAGAATAATAACTATAAATGGCCTTTTAAATTAATAAGCGAGATAAGCTATCTTATGTTAAACCCGAAAAGCCACGTAGAAGCACTGCGAGAGAAAACACTTTTTCATTCTGTCATGCTTGGGGTCAGTCCTTCTTGAACAACTATTTCTTTTTACAAGTGCCTCGAAAGTGCATCTTCTTATACTTGTTCTCTTCATCGAAAGTGGCTCTTTCCAGACCTTTCCGAGAGAGCGGGCGGGGAAGACTTTTCCCACCCGCTTCGAGTCACCATGTACTCCTTATAGTTTTTTTTAACTGATAAATAAATAAAACCAGCGATGTCGAGTGCGGGATTTGGACCCGCGATCCTCAGATCGCCAGGCGTACACTCTGCCACTAGTCCACCGAGCCATACTTACCAACGATAATAAATAGCGGATTATATACAGGGTATTCATTTGAAAACTTCCCACCACGGATTTATCGAAAACCACTGATTAAAAGAAAAAACCCCGAGATATGTCAAAAGATTTGCCAAAGGGGACAACTTTTTAACCAAAAACTACTTCACCCCCTTTTACCCTTTGGCCCCCGGGGTCATCCCCTTAAAAAATTTAAATGACAAGGGGTAGCAAGTAATAGTTTGTTTGAAAGGTCTTTCAAAGTGCTTTATTTTGGCGTTTGATTTTTTAAAATCGGTTGATTCGTTTTCCAGAAAAATCGAAAAATCTTTATTTATTCAGATAGAAAAAAAAGCACACGAAAATATCACTTTTTAATCTGATTCAATAAATTAATTTTAACTATCCCAAGATTGTCACAAAGGTAAATGACAGCAAATTAAATTGTTTCTTTCCCTTAGCAACTATAAAAAACTAAACAGGTATAAAAAACTAAACAGGTATAAGAATAAAAACAGTTCGCCCATGCTATCTGTGTTGATAAAAAGAAGGCGGTAAAAATTTTTCTAATTTTTTCGAAAACGAATCGACCGATTTAAAAAAATCAAACGTCAAATAAAGCGTTTTGAAAGACCTTTCAAACAAGCTATTACTTGCTACCCCTTGTCATTTAAAATTTTTAAGGGGATGACCCCGTGGCCAGAGGGTAAAAGGAGGTGAAGTAGTTTTTGGTTAAAAAGTTGTCTCCTTTGGCAAATCTTTTGACGTGTCTCCGCGTTTTTTATTTTAATCAGTGGCTTTCGATAAATCCGTGGTGGGAAGTTTTCAAATGAACACCCTGTATATAAATTGAATTTGCAGTTAATTTTTCAAAGATGTTTGAAAAATTTCTGAAGAATTTCTTTAGTTATTTGTCCTCAAAGACTCGGATCACTTGTAAAAAAAAGTACGTTACATATCTCGGTCGTCGGAGGGTTTACGGACTCGTCCGTAAAAGCCTCTTTTCGGCCCTTGATACGTAATGTACTATTTCATAACAATGATGGCGAAAAATGATTTGCAACACGAAAAATTGCTGACGCGAACAAACACGTGGTCAGTGTTTCTCGACAATGCGTCATTGACCAGCGTATTTTTCAAACTCTTTAGAGATATAAGCTACAATTTTAAGACACATGCTCTCTTACCTTCGGTCTTATTTAAAAACAATTCGTTTAAAAATTTCCATTAAAAATACATGTTTTGCAACATAGCCAGTAGCCACCACACCAAAGCGCCATTTATAGTTATTTTTCACTAATTTGTTTACATCTGAGGATTTGCGTGTTTAAATATAATAAGTCATTTATATAACACCCTGTATATACAAGGTGTTGCCTAACCTCTATGAAAAATGAAGGAGGTGAATCCTCATCTTATTTTAAGACGAAAATGTGTTATAAAATTTTTTCGCATGTCGCTTCGTTTTTGAAATACAGGGTGTTAAAAAACATATTGTGTTTTTCATCATATTAGTTAATGCCAAATCATATTCTAATGATATTTGTTAAACATAAAGGATTAGAGCACTTTACTTTGGGTTAATTTTATATTTTACAATTAATTCATTCGACTGCGTATTGGTTTTACTGGCTCATGGAGGACATTTGCAGCAATTTATTTGACTGTTGTTCATATGAGTTCATCATTCAAAGTTTTTAAATCATATGCATTATCCAATCATTAACATTAATTAATAAAATGAAAAATAGAATATTTTTTTAACTCCCTGTATTTCGAAAACGAAGCGACATGCGAAAAACTTTTATACCACATTTTTGTCTTAGAATAAGGCGAGGATTCACCTCCTTCATTTTCTCATAAAATTCAGGAAACACCCTGTATTTTAAACAGTATATTACAAATTAAATATGTTTTGGAAACAAAATTAAAAACAAATTTATTCCGCTTTATGATTATACAGCGACAAAGACGGTGTTTCAAAACTTAGGTAACTTTTCGATTTGTTTAATGACCCTATTCCTCAGCCGGGAAAAGTTTCAGTGATTCAAGCCCCATTACTTTAAGGTGAAGAAGTAACAGAATAATTTAATGATGACTTAATGATTAATAAACAAGTCACTTTTCCTTCAGTAGGTATACATGGGGTGTTCCACGTCGCCCAGTACTCAGGTCAATTATCTCTAACGGTACAGGTCCGAGGATATATTTCGGGACATTCTTGTTTGAAAAATATATACTCCATGGGAAATTTAATGATGCCTTTATGAGAGTAAGTTTAATACGTTCCTTATGCCCTCCATAATCATGCCTTACCAGGCATTTTGCTTGCTTGGGTGCCTTAAATACGGTGGGCCACTATTGCTAACAGTAAGAGTTACGAGGTCGTTTAAATCAGAGAAAAGTTGCCTTTTCTAGTGATCATTTAAAATGTGCTTACAGTTTTGCCAAATAAACTCCTGTACAAAATTAACGCAACATCATAAATTTCCCATATTTTTTATGCTATTTTTTTCTGAATTTATGATCCGATTTGAATGATTTTTTTTTGCATTGTAGGTTGGTTCCTTGACAATGTCATAGTTTTAGCTGTTTATGATAAAAATTTAATTTTCGATTTATACTGGGTGTACTAAAAATGCTATGTTTTCTTCCGAAAATTCGCATCACCCTGTGGAGTATCTTAGCAATCGAAACATATTATAATTGAACGGTAGGTCCATCTTTCCCCAACATTTTCTTTTTTGGTTTACTTCATTATCTCTGTTATTAAAGGAGATACACCGTTTTATAGCTTAACATGTTTTTATAGACTTTAATATTCAACACATTCATTGTTAAATGTTTTCAAGTAGGTTTCAAGATTAAAATACTCGTCGGGCAACTGGGCATATGAAACGAACGTTTAATAAGCAGTTTCCGAACAGTTTTTATCAGTATGGCGAATTTTATTTGACCTTTGTAACTTTAAAACATAACATCTGCTGACACATCGCTTGCAATGTCGGAAAAAGTCCATAGTCTACTTGAAAACATTTAACAATGTATGTGTTGAATATTAAAGTCTATAAAAACATGTTACACTATAAAACGTTGTATCTCCTCTAATAACATAGATAATGAAGTAAACCAAAAAAGAAAATGTTGGGGAAAGATGGACCTACCGTTTAATGTCAACTGCAATATGTTTCGGTTGCTAATATACTTCACAGGGTGATGCGAATTTTCGTAAAAAAAACATAGCATTTTTGGTACACCCAGTATAAATCAAAAATTAAATTTTTATCATAAACAGCGAAAACTATGACATGGTCAAGGAACCAACCTACAATGCAAAAAAAAATCATTCAAATCGGATCATAAATTCACAAAAAAAATATGGCAAATTTATGATGTTGCGTTAATTTTGTCCAGGAGTTTAGTTTTTAGTTTTAGAGATATTAAAGGACATCTGATAATTCATCGACATTTTTTCTCCAAATGCTTCCGTCAAAAACTGTTTCAGACAAAAAAGTTATGGCTTTTAAATTTTAACGTAATATTATCTTTTTGACGAATCATTTACTATAATCTTGTAACCTGATGATGGATATTTATTTTATCGTCAAATTACGCAAAATTATATTTATTTTTTAATATTTTTTACCTCCCTACTCAGATGGCGATTCAGCCAAGTATCATTATCAGTAAAACTATCTAAATCTTTGATTTGCTCATAGCTAACACTTATTTGATCAATCTTTTTTTTTTTTTGATAGGCTCGTCATAATTCTGGAAACGTTGGCAATTTTAATTTGTTTAAAAGCAAAATTAAATAGGCATTTATAATTATACCCCACCGTATCAAGCTTTTCAAGTATCATTAAATCAGGTGAAGTAGAAATACAATAATAAAATTAAGACTTAAAAAGTGATATAAAACAATGACAGGTCATAATCTTTACGCGGTTTCGCTAGGATGACAAAGAAAACAGCAATTTAAAGAAATTGAATTAATATTTGTTAACTTGCCTACGAGTAATTCATTTAAGAGTTTTTGAAATGTGGTTCTGAATTACCTCTACTTACTTATGACTGTTTCATATCAATTTTTAATCCGGCAATTGAGTACTTGGTAGCAAGAAATATGGTAGTCTGACTTTATTCTGATTCAAGATCTCATGCTATTAACATTATAACCTTTGAATATTTAAGATTAAAGAATAACGAAAAACCAATACCAAAGAAAGGTAAGAGAACCCTGCCTAACAAATATCGAGCCAGTCACATTGCTTTCAGTTATATCAAAAGTAATAGAGAAAGCTATTAACCAACAACTTCTAAGGTACCTGGAAGGTCTCAAATTATCAGCGATCATCAATATGGTTTTCGGAAGTTCAGATCAACGGAATCGAACATCATATAGAGTCTCGGGCTATTTCACTGGATATTTCAAAAGCCATTGATCATGTTTGGCATCAGGGGCTTCTAAGTAAACTGCGATCTCTTGTCTAGCTTTCTTAAGAACCGTTCTCTGCAAGTTGCGATTGACGGATTTATTTCAGATACCTTCACCATCAATACCGGTTTTCCTCAAAGGTCCATATTGTCTCCCACCCTCTTCTTATTCTACATTAACGAGCTTCTAGTGGAAACTAAAAATCCGATATTTAGCTTTGCTGACGATAGCACACTTTCTCTTTGAATGCACAGGATGAAGTATTACGGCTCAACAAGGACCTGGAAGAAATTTTGGCTTTGGGTGACAGTAATAAATAATTCAAGATCTCATGCTATTAACATTATAACCTTTGAATATTTAAGGTTAAAGAAAAACGGATCCTTGTAAAAATCGGACAACTTTATTTGGAGACGAATGCCTGGTATATGGATTTCGATTTATCTCAGATATATCGCGTTGGAGCGTGCGCTATAATGGACTGGAAAGAGAACGTAATATACCGGCTATAAATTAAATAAACAAAGGCAAAACTCCCCATCGTATCTTAAATCACATAATGCTTTTTCCTTCCACAATCAGCCATCAACCAATATGAGGCGACGTAGCCATGTGTTATTCTAGTCAAATTTTATTAAACTTGGCAACACTGTATCGACAGCTCGCCTTGTAAAGTCTACGAGAGGAGAGTACGAAAATCCCCAAACATGGTAAATGGGGAAAGCTAGCCAATTAGGATACGACAAGGAAATCTGTTTCATCGTTATTTAATTTGTTGCTATTATATTACGTTCTCTTTCCTGCCCGTTATGCATCTGATTACATTAGTTGTTTGCCAAACCTGTATATCATTAGTTGTTTGCAAAACCTATATACAGGAAGGTTGGGAGTAAATTAAGCAGTGATTTCCTTGGAATATTTTCCTATAAATTTTTGTTTCCAAACAACAGGGTGTTAAAAGACTGTTAAAAGTTTGTAATAAAATTCTAATAATTAATTAATTAACAATAATAAATGTATCAACTACTAACTTACAAACTTTTAGAAAGGAAATTGGATAACAAGCATGATCCACTAACGTGATAAATAACTATTAATTTAAATTGTTGCAAATCTACTAGGCAATGATCTCATTACATCACACCGTGAAACAATGAACATATTTACTCAGCTACTTACAATAATTCACGATCAGTAATATTTGTAAAATTTTTACACAATCTTATTTGAATCTAGTTCTTAGTACATTCCACTGGAAAGCGAAACATATTTTATTTCGTAATATGAAGCATAAAAAACGTAGTCAAAAAAATAAATATACTTCCATTAAGTTTATTATTAACGACAAAGTGTCAAGAATTCAGCAACTTTCTGTTATATTTAATGGCCATGTCAACTTAGTTTAGGAAGACTTCGGAGTTAGGTAACTTCAACTTCATTAAGTAATTACTAGATTAAAGTATCAGAAGTTGCGTGCTGAACATAATAACAACTTGTTTGAAAAGAACTGTGTTGTATGTCGTTAAAATGTGTTTTTATTTTAATATATACGTATTTTTTTAATTCAAAAACTCTAAAGAAATGAAGGAAAAAGTAAGCTTGAATTTGAATTCCATGTCCGAGGTGAGGTAGTAGAGTATAATTTAAAATGGGTGTTGTGTGATTCGCACCGAAGACAATAAAAGTACTAATTGGATAATGTGTTTCGTGCCGAACACATATATTATAATTTATTCAACATTGTGATTCGTAGAGGGCATCAGGCCTAAAATAGCGCACAATCTGGCAACAACGCGTTTATTTTTACACACATTTTACTTTGTTGAACTAATTCCTAAAACTTTGCTTGAGAAACTATAGGTCTATCTTTTGAAGTAAAAAAGTTAGCCTATGTCAAGTTTTAAAAACATAACCCTGTATTTATGTCAATGGTGTATCTCTTGTGTGTATACTTGCACTTCAAGTTTAATGTTCGTTTTAAAAAGAAACAACACACCCGAGCGGGAAACTCTCAAGAGAAAATACACTTTTTGCTGAAGCTTAATGCTTCGTAAAATTCAAAGTAGCCTCCTGATAAATAATGAATTTTAATCTTTAATTTTCTTACAAAATAGTAACATATAATCTAACATTTTGTTGCAGTCAATGAACTGCAGACCATAATTTTAAATTTTTAATGATGGTATGTTCTTCATATTTCTCATCTACATTCAATTGAAGCTTTCAAAAACTATACTGCAATTTAAGAAATAACACTTACTTATTCTTTGGTCTCTATATTTTCTACAAAGAAAAAAAACGAAAAATTTTAATTCTTCGTATTAAATATTATTTATTAACTTTCTAGATTTGCACAAACCCGTATTTGATTTTTTATTTTTCCATTATTAGAAGCTGTTGCACATTTTCGTAATATACAGGGTGTCAATTTGAAAACTCAACACAGTAAATAATATCAAATACCAATGTATGGAAAAATTCATATTTCATTCATTCTCGTCAGTACAGGGTAGGTGTCCATACCTATCATCAGAGAAGACTCTATACTTCACGCTGTATTATCAACGGTAGTCGAGAAAATACAATGCGCAGTGCTATCTCTTAGCAGTCCCTCACAATCTGAACAGACGTTATTTGAATAAATCAAAAGTTAAAGGTCTATTTACTTTTCAGGTGGTATTAATATCAAATACCAATGTATGGAAAAATTACTATTTCCCAGACCACCCGATGATACCTTATACAATAAGGTATTGGTATTTAATATTAATACCACGTGAAAAGTAAATAGACTTTTTATTTTTGATTTATTCAAATAACGTCTGTTCAGATTGTGTGGGACTGCTAAGAGATGGCACTGCGCGTTGTATTTTCTCGACTACCGTTGATAATACAGCGTGAAGTTTAGATCCTTTCTTTTCTCATGATAGGTATGGATACCTACCCTGTACTGACGAGAACAAGAGTTCGAAACCGGTCTGCATGTGGTGACATCCAATCAATGGAAAATGCTTCGTTTTCTTGGTAGTCCCATTCAATCTGAATTAGTATTTTAAAGTGCTACTGTGTAGACAAAAATACGCCCTTATTGTATAGGGTATCATCGGGTGCCTGGGAAATAATAATTTTTCCATGCATTGGTATTTGATATTAATACCACCTGAAAAGTAAATATACTTCTTATTTTACAGTGAATAATATTAAAAATGGAAAAAGACGTCAATTCTATTGTTAAGGGGGACGATGTGCAGCCCTCGCGGTTTAATCCCCTGTGAGGGGTAGATGTTTCCCTTAAAATCTTAAATGGAAAGGGGGTCAAGTGGCATATGATTTTAAAGGTCGTTCACATCTCTTTCTGGTTCATAGTTTATTATTTTTTGAGTAGTAGTTGCCCAGAAATAGCGCTCTATAAAATCGTTCATTTTTCTCAAAGAAAAATTGATAATTGATTAAGAGAGTCTCGGTCTCAAAATTGCCCTGCATAAGGCATTCCTAACTGGCAACTTCTTACCTTAAATCATTCGACAATGTCTCCTGGTATTAAGAAAGGGTCAAAAGACAAATTCAGGGGTTATTAACGTTCTAAACGAGATGTAAACAATTTTCATTACTATGGCATCCCCCCATTCACCGCATTCCTTATGCTTAACTACGGGTATATTAGATCTTAGGATAAAAAATTAGGTCTAACGGGGAAGTTTAAAGGGGTATAATGATGTTAAATGTTTAAGGGTTAAGTTTTACGTCTCGTATATTAGAACCTGAGGGTTTATATAGCGGTGTAAATTTAAAAAAAAATATTCTCTGGATATTAAGTGAGTTATGACAATATTTTCTTCTGCTTGATACAGGGTGTTCCCATCATAACTTATGGGCCCTTGATACTAAACATCAAGCTATCCCGATTAAGTCTAATAATTTTTTGCAAACCGGTGATTTTACGAAGTTATAAGTTGTTTGGAATTGTTCCCAACTTCTTAAAGAGGATTTTTAGGCTCTCTAGAAGAAAGTATACACTTAAAATTTGTTTTGACGAGGGTTTCATCATAAAGCATATTTTCTTCTGAGGAACAAGAGCTCACGGGGTTCAGAAGGTTTATATAAAAATTTGCAAGTACGTTGGTCCAAAGCCAACTGCACTAATGGGACATCTATGCATGAAAAATAGATCTTTTACACACGTATTTTGATTTCACAAAATATAAATTGGATATATAATATGTTTTTTTCGCATATGAATATTTAGAGTGACGTAAATAAGGATGCTTGCTATAGATTGTAAATACATACATTCGAGCGTATACGGGTATACGTGGTTGTTCCTACCGGTAACCGCAGTGCCTTAACCACAATTGCAACCGCAGCATCCGGTTGAAAAACCGTTGTTGATTGCGGCCACAAAATGTGATCATTTGGAAAATGGACTCGCCAAACGATCGCTGGTTCTGGATGCTTTTTCAAATTACAGAATAAAAAGTGGTTCCTCCGCATTGTTTTCGGTATATTAGTGCTTATAAACTTTCATTATCTAACAACAATTTTTGTGAAGGAGTTTTTAATTTGTGGTGATTGTTTGTGAAGTTAATTTTTTATAAATGATCTAACTGTAAATGAAAATAATGTTTCCTTAACAAACTATTGTGATGATACCAACATGCTTGTTGGTGGTTTAGATTTTGCAGAACTGATTCATAAAGCTGAGGTGGCCTTTGGGGAGATTAACGATTGGTTTAGTAAAAATAAATTAATCTTAAATAAGGATAGAACTAACATAATAATTTTTAGAACTAAGCAAAATAAAATAGATCTGCCAAATAGTCTTAAACTGTGTTTAAGGCTTAGCTCCGTTGCTTATGGTATAAGGATTGTGTCGTCTTACATGCATTTTCAAACAATTGAGACTTTGTATCATGCAAATTTTGAGTAAGTGTTAAGATACGGTATACTTTTTTGGGGAAGTAGTTTGGGAGTACAAAGAGTATTTGTAATGCAAAAAAGAGTGGTGAGGTTGATGCAGGGATTACAGTACCTCGAGACTTGTAGAGGCGTTTTTAAGAAGCTAAATATAATGACAATACATGCACTTTACATTTATGAGTGTTTAATGTTGTTATTCAAAAACAAAGACATTTTCCAGGAACTTAATGAGCATAGCTACGGTACTCGAACTTTGACTTTTTTGTATCCACTTCACCATTTAACAATTTCTGAAAAAAGCCCATATTACATGTGCGTTAAATTATATAACAGATTGCCTATTAACATTAAAGGGATAAGTAATATAACAGTGTGGAAAAGGTCAATAAAGAGGTTATTAATTGAAATGGAACCAAATACCTTGAGAGACTTTTTTTATTGAGACTTTTGACTTAAGTGAGTTCTTGTCGTTATTGCTTTTTGTGGCGTCATTTCACTTTATAGTTGCCTTGTAGTTTGTAATTACCTAGTAACTTGTAATATGAAATAAAGAAGTGTTATTATTATTATTATTATTATTATTATTATTATTCGCTGTTTGATAGGTTAGTGGCTTGTTTTGTTTAAGATGGAAGGACACAAGTGCATGGTGCTTTTTGCAAAAGTCGTGGATCAATACCAGGTATAAAGTGTTTCAGGTATGTGCAATATGTGCATATATCCGTACATATGCCGATTTTCTGAACCGAATTTCACTAAAAAGCTTGTAAAAAAAGAAGAGAGTGTCACTCGTATACAATATAATATATATGTAGTCACTACCTAACCTTAAAATTAATGTCATTTTAATTTGGTGCAATAGTATGATAATAATTCCCAAAATAGTCAATATAGTCATGCATTCTTAATTTTTGGTTTAGAAAAAAGTGAGGTTAAGAAACATATGACGTCGGATGAAAGTTAAAATATATCTGATCGTGTCGATTGTTACAAATATTCGGACGGAATTTGGCACCAAAAGTTTACACCAATCAGGGCACCGTCGCGTCGGTTCATCATATCGTCCAAAATCGTGCTGTCTTAAATCGAACTAATCGAAATTTTTATTGCAATATTTTTCTTAACTAACCAGTGAAATTTACATTAAAAAAGTTGAAATCCGGCCCTGTCGAATGTTTACTTTCACAAGGAAATTTCCGAACTGCGCAAACTCACAACGCCCCCTTCGATGGCCATAGCGGGGACATAATTGCAGTTTAAACAGAAAAGTTTAGACAGAAATTAACCGTCTTTACTTCTGAAGATTTTTGAGAAATGAAACGGTTTTTTTTTGGCGGTGTGGTTTCGGATATATTTGCGTAAAAACCCATCATAACCCAAAATATATCTCTATTTTCCTTGCTGCATTCTTATTGCTTTCCCTTAAAATAAATTGAATCTTAACTTATCCCCTTGTGTATTTAATTTTTTAAAACATCTTACTAAGTAAAATTGTACTGACCTAAAAACAAAAACAGCAAAAACTTCCCCTATCGCCGGTGCACTGTGGAGCAAAATGTTAAAATTCGCGACATAAATTTGACTTAGCCATTCGCTTTCTTTTAACTTTCATGATATCTTGAAAGATTACCTAACTTCCAGCATACTCCTGTTCCCTTATAAGATGGCAAATATAGGTTCTTAATAAAAATACAGTTAAATTCAATAATAGACATCTGTTTGAGTCCTGGTTGTATATCTGACACTTATTGAATAGCGTCCCGAACAAAGCCAAATAAAAGTATTGCGTTTTCTTTACACAATTGAAAGATGGCGTTTATGTGAGCATGCAAAAGTTATTTATATTCTAAAAAAAATATACCCCAATGAAAAAGTGTAAAAAAAGTAACGAAAAAATGCTTATCTTTCTTCGAGAAAAATAACGTCGGTACACTTCGCACAGAATCCAAATCAACACGTTTTTAAAACTCGAACAATAAACATTCGGATTAATAGGTCGCCATGTTTCAGATTTTTTGATCTCAAACGTCGACTTAAGCGGAAGAAGACCATAGTAAAATTATTACTAAATATTTTATTTTACTATTTCCTATAAAATATAGTATTAATTACATTTTTCATTAATAATCCGTATCAAAATAATATTTGAAATACACGTAATTTATAAAAAAGTAAGTAAGTATTTATTATTTCTAATAAATTTAGTACAAATTAGTACAACTAGAATATATTTTAAATTTTACAACGAATGGAAGTGAAATTAATTTATTTATAACTCCAATAGTTAAATATTTTTTTCTATTTAGATTTCATAATGGCTACATGATCAAATGCAAAAAAAAATTGAATAATTTGCCACTTTATGTAACTGAAATTTTATTTTTTTCATGTTGGCAACAAGTAGGGTTTGAATTTTAGGCCTACTTCGATTTCGTTGTAATTAGTTTTCTAGACATTATGGATTCGATAGAAATTTTTTATAGAAAACTTTAAAATACTAACCTTTAACCTTGCAAATTGATCACTTCTGCTAGATATTTATCCGAAGTACCTATACTCGGAAATTATAACATACTGATGGTGTCCGTCAACTAATTTCTAGTCACAACTATAAAACAACATAACCTAAAAATATCTTCCAGTTTATGCTCTATTTCTGAAGTTTTATTCAATAAAGTACAATTTTTATTTTTAATTCAATATAGTATTATTACTTTATATATACATATTTATAGTTACTGTATACATTTCCTGGGCATTAATTCTTATTCCTTCAGATTTTGTGTCGACACAATATTTTGTTCAATAGAATTATTTATTATTTTGTTCAATACTTTGAACTTTGTTCTGCTCGCACGATAACTCAAAGTTTTGCATATTCTTGTTAAAAGTTTTCTAGATTATTTTCTGCAATTTCTCTTATTTCTGACGGATTACAACTTCCTTCCTGATTAATTTTTATTAACTTTAATAACATATTTATTTTTAATTATGACGGATGGGAAGAAGCTTTGTTGTGTTCAATTGTTTCTGTCATGGCATATTTGATACTTGTAACATTTTATTAAATTGTAAAAGTATTGCCAACCCAAAAGAAAATATTAATTGAAATGGAAAAAATCTACTATATTTTTAAAAGTTTTTCAGACTTTAAAGACCCAAATAGAAAACGTATTATAAAATACACGGTTCATAAGATAATTAGAGCACTTGTACTTTAGAAAACTCCCCGCTTCGCGTGCTCTAAGATAATGCCTTATGAAACTTGTATCTTAATATACTATTAAATGTTTGGTACATTTTACTGACGACTGTTATTGTACTTTAAGTATCCGAACAAATTATGGGTGTAGAACTTATACAGGGAAGATAACACCGATCGAAGAAATCAAGCGACGTAACGCGAGGTTACCACTTGGATGGGTAACCACTTGGGGGACCTCTTGGGTCAAAATTTTTACAAAAGATTTTAGTTAATTTTACAAATAGTTTAGTATATTTTTGGGGTAAGCTTTTCATATAAACGTGTTACTAAATATTTTTGTAATTATTACTAAATCTTTGGGTTAAAATTTTGCATGGCATGGCAAATGGCATTTTTTATTAAAAATAATTCAAGTCATAAATTATGGTTAATTTTATTATTTTTATAGTAAACGTTTTTCATTCCGCGTATAAATTTCGAATAAAATTCCCTGGTGCTAAAGGATGATTTTATAACAACTTGTTACATATTTATATCATATTTTGGGATTCTTGTTCCACAGTGCGCTGGCAGAAATGAATTTACCTTGCTTTAACATGAATGATTAAGAAATAAGAAAATGGAAACAAAACAAACACATAATGACGAATGGGTCCAATGCCCTCAAAAGGAATTTGGTAAAAGCCTTTTTGATTAATGACTGTTTTATTAAAATATTTTCGTGTATAAAGTTTCGTCAGAAACCATCCCAATTTCGTTTAAGAAACTGAATGAGATCGTATTATATAACATATTATAAAACTTCTAATTATATAATAGAGTATGCAAGCTAAAAGGAACGTCTTGAATAGGCCAAACTCTTAATAATTTTTAGTAATTTAGCTATAAAAAAGTGCCATAACGTGTAATTTTTTCACTTCTATCTGAATGATTACAATATCAAGTTGCCATGAAAACAGCATCCGAGTCGTTCGTTGTCTGGGCGCCGCATTATTATGGTTATCTTACAAATGTTAATAATATTTGAAAACATCAAAAATGGAAAGAAAGAAATTTAAAAATTTATGCATAAAGTTTCCCATATGGGATTGCAGCACTCGCCTTCGGCTCGTACGCTCAACTTTCCCGTTGGTGAAAAAAAGTAACAATTAACACATTTGTTGCATAATGTACATAGCTTTGCTGATGACAGCACAGTAGCCACATCTTTCTCTTTCAATGTCCAAACATCGACTGCCGACGCACATCTTCGCAGACAGCATGAAGTATCACGCCTCAACAATGAACTGGAAGAAATTTTGGGTAGGGTGACAGTAACCAAGTTGAAGTTAACGCTAAGAAAACCCAGGCAGCAGTTTTCTCTAAAAAGGTTAACATTACAGAATCAGATAATATAGTCTTGGCAGGACACGCAATTCCACTGGCTTCATCTATTAATTTGCTGGGCGTCAATCTGTGAGAAAATATGTCTTGGTATAACCACGTTGTGGCAATCGCCAAGATAGCTTCTCAGAAACTTAGTGTACTCTTCCGAACCAAACAGTTATACACATCTCAACAACTTTTGATATTATACAAAGCCCAGATTAGACCATCACTAGCGTACTGCTCTCATGTCTGGAGCTCTGCCCAGGCATACTCTTCGGATACTGAATTCCATCGAAAGAAGGGCCATTCGTCTGAGACGGAGACCACGAGCTGACGAAGAGTCTCGACAGCCTAGAACATCGAAGACAGGTTGGGAATTTGACTCTCTTTTATAGATATAGACTCTTCATTCCGCCAAGAGCGGCGAGTAGCAGAAATACACGACGAGCCACTGCCGCCCATCCATATGTGTTTAAGCTTAGTACTCCTCGAACTTCATTATTTAAGAATTCTTTCATCTGGAGGACTTCATCCTTATGGAACGATCTTCTCCTGAGGTCATTTTTCCCAACGAATATAACCTCCAACGATTCAAAACCAACGTGAATCGCTTTATTTTCACACACATCACTCCCAGAGTACCTTAAAGGATTTTTCCTATAGTGCTTGTGTTTGATCATAAAAAGAAACTATATTGTAAAAACACATAAAACTGGCAAATACACATAAATGGAGTTTGTATACATTTTATGAGACTTACAGGTATATTCTCAACTTCCTACAAATCATTTATGATGGATAACGCAATTTTTTCTTTGGGGCGCCTCAATTTTAGCCATATAACCATATTACCTTAAGAGTTTGATATTTAAAACATGTTTAATGGAAACAGTTATAATTTTTTGAAGGTTCCACCTAAAGACGACTGGAGATGTTTACCAGTTAAAACGTTTGATACAAATGAATAAATAAATAAAAACAATAGAAGTCCAAAAAACGTCTATCACTCCTAAGATATATTTCTTGCCAAATTCATAAAGATAAAATATTTGATTAGGTTTTCAGTTGGTCACTTTTGATTCGCAGGATAAAATAATCACAAGAAAATATTAAAAAACGTAACCCCCTCTTAACCCCTTATCCTTTAAAACGCCGAACTATTTAATTTAATTTAATTTTCTGGTTGTAGCATAACCTGAAAATCTAACTTAACTTCATATCTTTCAGTTGTGGATTGCCAAGCAACCCCTTGGGGCCCATGGTCGTCGTGCGACGCTGATTGTGGACCTGGAACCATGTCTCGTTCAAGGTCCATCAGAGTCCAGCCGGAAAACGGAGGCAGGCACTGCCCTAGTTTGGAACAACGAAGGGGTTGCCAGGTATCCAATTGCCACCACCATCCTGACCCCGCCATTAAAGGTAAGTTAAAATCTAATTTTAAAAAAAATGTAGTAGAGACCAAGGAATAAGTAAGTTTAAGTTTTTTCAAATTTGAAATACAGGATGTCTGCTAATTAATGGTACATGGAAAGACCACAGACTCCTTACGTAAAAATATTAGGATTTAATTATAGTTACCTATATTCGAAAATTGATATTAACTGAGATACAGAGTGTTAAAGTTAAAATTTTTGTTTTTCTCTAATAACTTTGAGAGAAACTAACGTTTTTCTACACAATTTTCAATTATGTTTTTTTAGGACGAGGAATTGATTTTTTAATAAAATTTTAATGTACAATGCTGTCTGCGGCATTATTTACACATTTATTACGTCATCACTTTTTTGTGCCTCAGTGTATTTAAGATTTTAAGAAAAATAATACTTTTCTCATATTTATTACGTAAAAAAGGTATTCTAATTTCAGGTCGCCCAGAGTTACCGTTTCGGAGATATTTATATTTAAATTGTTTAGTGCACCTTGCCCAATTGCTATTAATTTGCAAACACAATATTTTTCTTAAAGTAACCTAGAGATGCAGTTGCTATGGAACAGAAAATGTTTCATTTTTGAGTTTATCGTGAGTTTATGTTTTCATTGCTGTTGGTTTCTTTCGACACGATATTTTCAAAGCTCAAAGTTATTTTAATTAAAATAAGTTAAAGAACAAACCAATTGTTGTATTTGTTATTCCCAATTACCATTACTAGAACATTAATTATCATGTAACAGTTAATTGGTAAAAAGTAACAAAATATTATTTGCTTGCCTGAGCTAACGCGCTAACAATTCAAATGCAAATATCTCCGAAACGGTAACTCTGGCCGACCTGAACTTAGTATATCTTTTTTACGTAATACACATGAGAAAAGTATTATTTTTATTAAAAACTTAAATACACAAGTTATGACCTTATGAATGTTCGAAAAATGCTGCAGACAGCGCCCTCTAAATGTACATTAAAATTTCACAAAGAAATCAGTTTCTCGTCCTAAACAAACCATAATTGCCAAATTTTATAAAAAAACGTTGGTTTCCTGCAAAGTTATTAGAGAAAAACAAAAATGAAGTTTTAACTTTAACTCCCTGTATCTCAGTTAATATCAACTTTCGGATATAGGTAAGTATAATTAAATCCTAATATTTTTATGTAAGGAGTCTGTAATTTTTCCATGTACCATTAATTAGCGGACACCCTGTATAAAGAACATACAAATGCAACATATTTCGACCAATCATTCACAATTTAAAATTATATGATTTGCATTTTAATGACTAGAACACAATATTAGAGTTTACGATACATATTTGTTAAAAATAGTTAAAGTAAATTTTAAAATTTAGTCTTTATTTATTTGATAAGTATGTGACTTTGAATTGTACGAAGCATTAAGGATGGGCTTTGTTCGGGTATTAAGGGAGGGCTTCAATAAAAAATATATTTTCATTTCTGTGACAAAAATCAAAATTTAGCAAAATGCAGAGAGTTGATGTAGGGTGGTCCTTAATGAAGTGCTCTAATATTACAAAATGGCATTTCTTAGATCATATTATAAAGAAAAATGCATATAAACATATCCGCCACGGCTTAAATTCTTTGCATCGTTATTTTTTATACCTTCGAAAATACTTTAATGTTATTTTCTTCTTTGATATGTATTATTGGATGTAACACCACATTTTCAGAAAAGTTTATTACACAGCTGATATATGGATATTTTTTGTGATTAACCTGATTTATTTGTTAATTTAATTAAATTAATGATAATATAAGTTTTATTTTTTTTCTTAGCACTTCAACCAATTACTGGTGGGTAAGGAAATGCGTATCATATCGCCCAGTGCTAAAATAAACGTTTCATATCATAAATAGTTTACTAATATTCAACACTATACGGAGAAAACGAAATATCCGTATTGGAAAAATTAAAATAGCCCCTTTTAAATTTTTCTTGGAAAACTATCGTATTCACTACAAAGATTAAAGGGTGCGGTTTAGCAAAATGTATACAGGGTGTAGATTTGAAAACATCCCACTCTTATATCTCGCTTTCAGTAAATAATATTAAAAATGGAAAAGACACGTCAATTTTGTTGTAAAGGGGGGCGATTTTAAACAATATTTGCAGCCAAATTTAAACCCCTGGAAGGGGGTAGATTTACCCTGAAAAATCTTAAATGGAAAGGAGGGTCAAGTCATTATTTTAAAATTAAGAAAATCGATAAAATAAATGGAATGATTAATTTTGAATTTTGAAAATTAATATGATCTTAGTACAATATTTAGGGCACTCAAAATAATAAATTGTTTTTATATTATTTTTAAATGTCTTCTGCGATGACATATTTTAACAAGGGATTGATTTTAATTAAGCCCACCGTGTATAATAATCGCTTCCTAATTTCGCTAGAATACATATAATATGTAGTATAGTACATATTCATTATTACATTAATAAACAATACATTGAACGTGCCCCATTCTAATTCACATTAGCATGCAGTAATTTTACTAAATAATTAGTCACTTAAAATACGTTGTAAGTGTGAATATCGACGTGCACCTTTCTAATATGTCATAGCTTCTTTTCTTATGCAGTATATACGTATATTATAAATTTTGAGAGGACTCGCAAGATGGTGGCCAAGTCATGTGACATTAATGGCATGCCTGGTCATATAAGTAAGTTGACATCAATTCCAGGATCTAACTTACAAATTACACATTATTAATTTGTGACGTTTGTTTTAAGCGAACAATACAATTGAAAGCATTGATAATATACAAAATTACCTATATTTGTGTTCTTTTTTGTGGGGATCCTTATGGATTTTTTCTATGGTAAATACACTCGCCGGCACAAAATTCCGCCACCCTGAAATTTTGGTCAAGTTTGATATTTTATAACATTTTTATTTTCTATGCGATTTTCATGATTTTATTATCAATTTGTAGATCCATTTATTGTGTTTTTTCTTAATTAATTTATAAAGTAATATTTTTCGATTAGGCTATATTATACGGGAGTAAATCAAACTGTTGCTTTTATCGTAATTTCAAAATACCCTGTAGGAAAATTGAGGAGGATAATTTTATTTACATACTGTTTCTTGTAATCTTTGATGTATTCTAAACATTTCGATTTTTGATTCATTTCATTATCTCATTTCTGCTGCGAGCTGCAAAATTTGAAATGAAACGCAGATTTGAAGCCTATTTTCATTAAGAAAAACACGCACTACATAGGTATATCATAAAGTTAATTAACAAAAACAATTTTAATATCGTGTATTTCCTCTTCTCGCAACATTGACAGCTTGCAGTCTTCGTGATATCGAACGAATAAGGTTACACTTATCCTTTCTTGAGGGATAGCCTGATATTCTTCGGTCAGCGCCAGTCGTAAGTCTTGTAAGATTTATGGTTGTACAGGACGACGACGAACGAAAGTTGATTCCAAAGATGTTCGATTGGGTTGAGATCCCGGCTACATGCGGGCCATTCCAATCTTGGAAGTCCAACTACGTGAGATCTAGTATTATGATGCATTACTACTCCCGTGAAAAGGAAAAACTTAGTAGAGTACCTTGCTAGGTTGTTGCTTAGCATGGATTTTATAGAAGCTCTACACTTCCTCTACTGGTATAAACAGTTTTTTAAAAATCGAATATTTAAACGATTTATTGTAGATGGATAAACCTAGTAAAATGCAAATTTTAATATTATATTATCTTGTTTTGTATTTCCTGAAAAATCATTAAAAATCAGTTACTAGGTTTTTCCTTTCGACGAGAGAATTGGTTCCCAATGAAAGGAGCAAATGGAAAAACAACTTCTTGGAGGATTTCCTCAATGTGACGGGGGCGATTAGAGCTCAATAAAAACTAGATTGGTGCGTGGTTCGGTAGAAATACCAGTGACATACATTTTCTAAAAATAACATCGTTTCATTTAAAATTTTGCAGCTTGCAGCAGAAATGAGATAATGGAATGAATCAAGAAACGAAATGTTTAGAATACATCAGAGATGACAAGAAGCAGTATGAAAATAAAATTACCAACCTGAATTTTCCTACAGGGTGTTTTGAAATTACGAAAAAAAACAATAGTTTGATTTACTCCTGTATAATATAGCCTAATCGAAAAATGTTACTTTATAAAATAATTCAGCAAAAACACAATAAATTGATCTACAAACTGATAATAAAATTATAAAATCTGCATAAAAAATAAAAAAGTTATAAAATATCAAACTTGACCAAAATTTCAGGGTGGCGGAATTTTGTGCCGATGAGTATATTATAAGAAAGGTAACAGAGAATTGTTATGTAACCTAGTAAACATAATGTGCTTGAGTAACGAAGTAATGGGATAAGTATCGGTTATTTTCGATTATTACAATTATCAAGGATATAATATCCATATAGGGTAAGTATAAACCTGATTTTTGCAATTATATTTATTGTAATAATAATTCGAATATTGTTTTAAGCAAATATGTAAAACTTTCATAATTGACAAATTAACGACATTCAACTTCATCTATATAAATATTGAAGTTAGGTTACGAGTTTCATGATTTTCTGGGAATTATATATATTCATTTAATGTTAAGATTAATTTAATTTTTTTTTAGTTAAAGTTAAAAAATAAACGGTTCAGCTCTTTGAACTTTAATAATCAAGGATAGTTTTACACGATCGGCGCTGGCCAGCGGTGGTAGCACGTTTGGCGGAAAGGAGAAGAACGAAGAACTTACAGCAAACATTTTTTAAGAAGTAAAATTTTTTTTATGATTAAACAGTCCACTAAGTTCAAGAGGTGAAACAACGTCTGAACAATATTAATATAATTAACAAATCAGAAACTATAAAACTGTATACATACAATACCTAGTAATTAACGCAAGCAAATAGGAGAATAGCTATTAGTTTTATTTACAACTAGGTAAGTGAGCTAAAATGTTCAAATAATTTTGAACTGTATTTGTGGTCCTAGGAAAAATTGTGTACATTACTTGTGTGAAAGTGACTTTCTCAAACTCGGCGGATTTCCGCACTCGGCTGCTGAGTCGTGCTAAATACCTCCTCGTTTGAAATCTACCACTTTCAATACTCGTTATGTAATATAATATTACTTACTGCCAATTGAGTATAATACCAGTAACTAAATCGTCAATTACTATCACTCTATCAATCACTAAAAAGTCCGAAAAACAGTATGAAACTATAAAAATCGGCGGAATCCGTACAAATCTGGGAAAATTCGTCAACTGTCCGATCTGACATGCCTGGATGTCAACTGTCAGAATAACGAGCCCTCTTGTTTTAGATAGCTTACAGTCTCATGGACTTTTCACGTTTTAAGATTAAACTCGAGACCGTGCTCATGTAGAGATGGATTGCTAATTAGCTGCTATTTTTAACTGTTATTTGGTCGTAGCAGCTGTGAACTAATGGCTTTTTAAAATAAATGCTAATTAAATTAGCAGTTTACATTCATTATTAAGCATAAAGCAAGCCAGTCCTAACCGAATCTTTTATCTGTTTAAGTTTGATTATGTTTTTCATTTGTTTTTCCTCAAATTTTTTTGGTTTTTTTTATGGTCAAACACAAGCACTATAGAAAAAGTCCTTTAAGGCACTATGGGAGTGGTGCGTGTGCGAATAAAACGATTCACATTGGTTTTGAATCGTTGGAGGTTATATTCGTTGGGAAAAACGACCTCCAGATGAAAGAATTCTTAAATAATGAAGTTCGAGGAGTACTAAGCTGAACCAAATATGGATGGGCGGCAGTGATTCGTCGTTTATTTCTGCTGTTCGCTACTCTGGGCGGAATTAAGAGGGCTAGGTCAGCCGAGCACTTTCCATGAAATATCTGTAAAAGAGAGTCAAATCCCCAACCTGTCTTCGATGTTCTAGGCTGTCCGAGGCTCTTCGTCCGCTCTCCAGCATCTGCAATCAGACCAATGGCCCTCCTTCCGATGGAATCCAGAACCACCCATCCATATGTGGTTAAGTTTAGTACTTGATCATAAAATGCTTGTGTTTGATCATAAAAAAAATTAACAATTTTCCAGTGTATACATTTTCAAAATTTAATAAATTTCCGGTCGACCCTTAATGCAAATCTGCACAAACATTCTGACTTTTATAGGTTACGTAATATTGTTTTGACGCCCTCCGTTCTTTAGATTCAATAAAACAAACTCAAATCTCAAAAGTCCCGCAAATACGAAAAATTCGCTGTATAATTAAAAAATGGAAAAAGATTTTTTATTAGGAACTATTTTAATTATCTTTAATCAAATAGAAACAAATTACCTGACTTGAAAAACACCGATGTTTATCGCATTTAAGCGAAATTCCTCCCGCCGTGAATCCTTAAACGAAATTAGCTTCGTGCACCTTATACAAAAAAAAAACAAAGTACATTTACATTGCAAGTTAAACAAACATCCCTTTTAATTTAAAACTTTTTAAACTTTTAATTAGTTCTATCACGTCGATCGTACCTGTTAGTGGATGTATCGCTTTGAGCGTATTTTTCTTAACCTTTAATTATATTAAATTAAAGTTTCGTTATTTATACAACTGTTGCAATATAATGCTTTGCGATCCACTTCTCCGACGTTAAGTACAAATGTAATTAAAAAACTTATAAATACCATTCATATAGGAAGTTGGAAAAATTCGATCAATCATTTTAAAGTCTAAGATTCCTATTTTTCATTTACTAATAACATACAGGCACTTATTGTTAATGTACAGTTAAACCGGGTTTGTTGAATGAATGTACGCCATTACCTGTAATAGTATGATTCAAATCGAGATTATGTAGATCAAATAAGACAGCAGTAGAAGTAAACAGTTACTGGATTTGATTACATTATGAAGGTCGTAGATATAAAAATAGAACATTACATAATGAGTGTTGTGCACGAATGGAAGCGAGTACGTAAGCCCATAGGAAAAATCCTTTAGGGCACTCTGGGAGTGGTGCGTGTGCGCAAAAAGCGATTCACGTTGGTTTTGAATCGTTGGAGGTTATATTCGTTCGGAAAAACGACCTCGGGAAGGTCGTTCCATAAGGATGAAGTCCTCCAGATGAAAGAATTCTTAAATAATGAATTTCGAGGAGTACTAAGCTGAACCACATATGGATGGGCGGCAGTGGTTTGCCGTGTATTTCTGCTATTTGCCGCTCTGGGCCGAATTAAGAAGGCAAGGCAGTTTCTATGGAAATATCTGTCAAATTCCCAACCTATTTTCGATGTTCTAGGCTGTCGAAGCTCTTTGTCAGCTCGTGGTCTCCGATCAGACGAATGGTTCTCCTTTCCATGGAATCCAGTAGTCGAAGAGTGCATGTTTGGATGCAGACCTCCAGACACGAGAGCAATACTCTAGTGAAGTCGAATCTGGGCTTGGTATAGTATCGAAAGTTGTTGAGGTGTGTACAACTTTTTGGTTCGGAAGAGTACACCAAAATTTTGCGAATTGGCGATTGCCGCAACGTAGTTTTTTAACATTTTTAATATATAATATAATGAATAACATAATCCAATAAAAAACACCTAGGTCCAAAACACCCATATGTGTCGAAATCTAAAATTGGACATATGTTTATTATTTTGTATTTTTATTTATATGAAGTATCTATATTATAATTCTATGTGACACACGTTACTGAAACATTCCCACAATCTTTATTGATTAGTGAATTACTGAAAAGGTATTGAAAACTTTTCTGTATTCCAATAAACATACTGATTACACTTTTTATTAAAAGTTTTTATATTTTTAATTGATATATTATCTAGGAATAAATTTAATGATTTTGGTGCTAAATAATCCATAAACTTTTTATTGGTGGTTGTAAAATTTTTTGGTAATTTAAATTTGTTATTAGATTTAGTCTTTATTTCGGTAGAGTGATCTACATAGTTTAGCTTGGTCATACCCGATAAACAAAATTACATATACTGCTAATATATAAAGTACTGATATTAACAGTATCCTCCGAAAACAATAAAATTGTTGGAAATCTTTTATTTCTTGAATATAATTTTATGAATATATTTTTGTGTTATATTTAACTTATTAAGTACTGTGCCATAGGCACCACCCCAGACAATTATTCTGTATCGTATTAGCGACTCCACAAATGCTTTATAAACCATCACCAATGTTTTATCATTTAGGAATTCCCTTAATATATAAAAATTGTGTATGAGTATTTTATTAGAAACATAGTCAATATGTGGACACCACTTCATAAATTGTTCAACCAGCACACCAAGATATTTTGTGTGGGTTACTTGAGCAATTCTATCATTTCCGATAGTAATATCTGTAAAATTAAAACCAGCCCTTGATGAAAAAGCTATGTAATTTGTTTTATTTAGATTAATTGATAGTTTATGAGTTTAAAACCAACTCTTAACCAATTTAAAACCTTATATTGCCTTATTTTTAACTTCTTCCCGATCTTTACCAGTAAATATTATAGCCGTGTCGTCAGTATAAGATATAACTGTGCCACCTATATTTTCCTTCTTGCAGATAATTTTTTACTAAATTGAGTACAACTCCTCTTACGCCATAGTATGACAACACAGTTAAAAGCTGGTTGTGTGGCACCGTATCAAAAGCTTTAGCCAGATCAATAAATATCCGTAAGCATTTTGTACCCTGCTATAGGTTTTTTGTTACTTCCAATGTGAATGCATACAAGGCATCTGCAGTACTAAAGCCAATATATTTTAGTATTTAGAAATATTATTATTTTTTCTAAATTATGTGGTCAATATTATTTGGTACGGATTATTAATGAAAAATATAATTAATACTATATTTTATAGGAAATACTACAATAAAATCTTTACCACAATAATTTTACTATAGTGTAAGTACTGATTCTGATGATTCAATTATATGTAGCAAGGTAGCCTCGTTTAGGAACTTGAAAAATTTGAAAACCACAAGAACACACAGTGAATATAAATGTCAATAGATAATGACATATCAAAATTTTTATTTGGCCATTTCCGTTGAATGCACTGGAATTTTATTTCGTGTTTCCATTCAAAAACGTTGTATGTTTCATCCTTTTTCATTACCTGATAATGGTTTTTCATATTACTGTAAAATCATTACGCAGGTTCATTCTATCCCCGGTTCAATTGTAGGTGAAAAAGACAGTGACTGCGAAATCGAATTAAATCTGTAATTAAATTTTGACAATATTTTAATCATACTTTTCACAAAATTACTCCGACTCTGACTTATTGTATGAATATGGGAATATTCATTCATTTATTTTTATTAAGATCATTACCATTTTGTCGAAAGGCAACGAACGAAAGAGTATGAAACCATAGTTTCTAATTAAAAAAAGAGAAAGTCAGAGTTCGTAGTGCAATTTATACGACGTCAGACGGTTTCGATTTCTCACAATTTTGTCAAAGAAATATTTTATATGTTAATAAGCGACATTCCCGCAGCTTGCCATTCGAAACTTGATATTTCAAATACTTTACCTAGAAATTTTCTCACACGCTTTTTACCCTTGGGCGGCGAAAGATTTCGAATATAGGTCGTTCTAACTCTTTTTTGCGGCTCCAACTTCCAAATCTATAACAAAATTTAGGGCAAACTACGAGATGTTAATTCTATTTGCAACTTTGAGGGCATAGAGAACTTTTAAAAATAGATCAGATGCCAGGGCCTGAGAGATTTTACGGTTGAGACAAATGTGTTATCCTTTTTGCCTTTTATTTAGTTTGGGACTTTAAGAATGTCATAATATGTCAGATGGAAAAGTGTGAAAGTTTATATATCAATTTATTTACCTTTTAAAAGGACATTCTAAAGACAATTGGAATACTGTACTGGCAAATATTTAGAATTAAAATCTTTTTAAATTGCCCCTTAGGATCAGCGACCTCTATTAAGGTAAAAAGGTGTGACAAGCTACAAGAAAACTATTGGATAGAATATGTTAAAATTTTAAATTTAGCTTCGAAATATAGTACTACATAATAAAATTGTTCTGAATTTGTCTACAAATAATTTTATTTTTTTCAGAACGGCAAATAACGTTAAATTGAAAAAATATGGTTAAACAGTCATTTTTGAAAATATTGCACGTATTATCAATAATCTCAATTAATTTCAGTTTAGTTTTAATGCAAAAAATGTCACACCGAGGTTTCAGGAAAAATATCTAAAATCGTAACTATCTAAAGCGATTTGGCAATGCTTCGGCTGAACAAAGGCAGAAGAATAAGGAAAACGTCTCCTTCTCGAATGACTTATGCTGTGCCGCCATGAAATCTCAAATCGGAGCACGCGGTCCACTGATAAATACTCTTAAATAGGAAAAATTATATATAGTATATTGTATACACATACAGGGTGCTTCCTAACCTCTCTGAAGAAATGAAGGAGGTGAATCCTCATCTTATTTTAAGACGAAAATGCAAGTTTTTCGCATGTCGCTTTCGTTTACGTTTTCGAAATACAGGGTGTTAAAAAAAAGTATTTTTCATTTTATTAATTAATGCCAAGGATTTGATAATGCATACGATTTAAAAACTTTGAATAATGAACTCATATGAACAAAAGTCAAATAAATTGCTGCAAATGTCCTGCATGAGCCAGTAAAGACCCACGTACACGACATGCTAAATTGTCTCTTACGTGTTGGAAAATTTCGGGACTGGCGCGAATCATATTAAAACCATGAATAATACGCAGTCGAAGGTCTTCTTCAGTTTCAATAGGAGTAGTATAACGAAGCAAAGCCTATTCGTATAATTTGACGATAAAAATACGAAAATAACTAAAAAATTGAGGTACCCTTTTACTCAGATCCCAGCAAATGAAGTAATTGTAAAATTTAAAATTGAAGTAAAGTGCTCTAATCATTTGTGTTTAACAAATATCATTAGAATATCGTTTGGCATTAATTAATAAAATGAAAAATACAATATTTTTTAACACCTTGTATTTCAAAAACGAAGCTACATGTGAAAAACTTTTATACCACATTTTCGTCTTAAAATAAGGTTAGGATTCACCTCCTTCATTTTTTCAGAGCAGTTAGGAAACACCCTGTATAGTTGAACCAGAAAAGAATGAACGTGCGTCATCACCTATAATAGTATGATTTAAATCGAGATAAGGTGGATCAAATAAGACAGAACCACGACAAAAATGGAATGAAAAATGAATTTTTATTCATTATTTTAATTCAAATCTAAATGGAATTTATTAATTTTCTTGAAGTAGTCCATCTCAAAGTGGAGTGAAGTTATAAGGAGGTAAAGAAACTCACAGTCTGCTCCACTAGTAGATAATTTATTATTTAAAATATAATAATATTTATTGAGAAATGTAACCAACTGCTTGCCAAACATCCCAGGAAGATGTTTCATTGCCCTTTGAATAGATCCACGTTTCACCTATAAAAATAATTTCACGTTTATGAATACTATTGCATTTTCAAAATATGTTTGTAGGAATCAAGCTCTTAAGGTGCGTATAAATATTCGAGCCCAATGTTCGTTAATAGTATATTACGTACCGAGGTGGAACTTGTTTCATTCCTATCGAGAGAGTATTTTATTTACAACCACCTCTAACATCCACTTCTTATCATTTTGAATTACAATTATTAACAAAAGATAAATGTCATTTTGACTTTTCCATTCAAAAAATTAGACAGAAATTTCAAATAACCGCAGGTGGCAAAATAACGTAGGTAATAATACATATCAAGATGGCAAATATCATTTTTTGAATATGGTTTCCATGTCACTAAACAACATATTATTTTAACAACAGAAAAATGCTATTAGATGAGGAATTTGATTTTGCTGCTACTCCACCAGAAATTCGAGAAGCAGCAAAAATAGTAGAAGAAGATCTTCTGCCAAGTAAAGATCGCCAGGGATATGACAAGGCATATAACTGTTTCAAAGAATGGTGTACGGGAAACAAAATTCAAAATCCTGGTTCTGAGTTGGCGCTACTAGCTCATTTCAGTGAAAACGGCAAGACAAAGAAGATATCAACGATTTGGTCACAATATTCAATGCTGAGGACCACTCCATGAATTAGGGAAAAAGTAGACATATCTAAACACGTAAAGCTATTACCATTTTTAATACAGTGTGTTCGTATATTATTTTGAGATATCGATTTTTAAAAAAATTACAAAAAAATAATTTACTTTCCTCCCGGGTGGAAAGTAAAAGCAAAAAAACGTCAGCTTTCCACCTTTCAAAGATAGATGAAATCTCATTATTACATGCATGGTTATATGTTTTTTAGATGTAAACATTGCGAATATATAAATATTTAACTTCTGGTAGGGCTATAGATAGTTTAGCCATTTACTATCGATATATCGAACTTTAACACTATCCACCTCTATTGATTATTCCTGTTAAGTGAAAGGTGACCATTTACAATAATTCTTATAAAACAAAATTTATCAGTATTAAGTAGGTATTTCTTCAAATGGACTACCAGAAAATATAAAATCGATAAAAAAATAACAAATCGGAAATAAATTAAATCGTATTAATCACTAACTCACTAGAAATATAGCATAAAGGTTGTGGTGTATTATAATAATAATAAATGCCTTTTATTAAATAAGTTAAATACAAGTAAGTACATATAAATAATATGGAGTCAATTCGAGGCGCAGTCTAGCCAAAGGCTACTCTACTGAACCCCAAACAACCCAGACGAAAAAGAAAGGAAAAAAAACACTTGAATACAATAAAAAAAATAAAAAACATATAGGAATAGTCATTAAGATCAAACTTCTTATATACCCAAACATATTAAAACTGGCCCACATAGAGGCAAAAACTGAACTAAAGCAGATATCGCATAACGATAAAAAAAAACAAAAAAAGTAATAATAATAGAATAAATCAATTAGGAATTTTGAAGATTGAGCAAATAGTTAGAGTTGAGAAAAAGAAGATAATCCGGTAAATTGTTATATAATTTAATACAATTATAAGTGAATGTTCTTTGAAACATAGCACTATGATAATGAGGAAGAGTAATTTTATTAGAAAATCTTATATTACGTGAATGTATATCATCGCGAAATTGGAACTTATTTTTTTATAGATAGAGGTAAAACAGGGTTACTAAAAATCCCATGAAAGAAATTTCCCAAATGGAGAGATGGGCGATTGTGCATTCTGAGGCATCCAAGATCTTAAAATGTATGTGAAAAATGATCAAATTTTCTTAGACCAAAAATAAGACGAAAACAAATATTTTGAACTTTCTGTATCCTATTCCTATCCAAAATACCCAAACACGGACCATAAATAAAATCACAGTAAATCACAGTAATTAAATCTAGATAGAACAAGAGACTCACAAAGCATTGTACGCAAATTATAATTAAGAAAATGACGGTTGCTATACAAAATTTTTAAAGTCAAATAGGACTTTTGAATTAACTTTTTAATATGTTCCTTGAATCTTAATTCTGTATCAATAATTGTACCCAAATTTCTTGCCGAGTTAATACTAGGAAGATTAATACCATCAAGAGTTATATTAATATTTTCAATTAAGAAAGATATATTATTTTTGTTACCAAAAAACATCAAACATGACTTTAATGGGTTTAACTACAAATTATGTTCTGAAGAAAGCTTTTTTAATATAGACAGATCTTCATTAATTAAATTAGACATGACAAGATAATCATTATGGTCAAAATGGACGTAAACCTGCGTATCATCCGCGTAAGCCTGGACTCTACAAAATTTAAGAGATTTTAAGATATCAGATGTATACAACCGTGGCACACCTGACAGAACTTGAGCTTGATCTGAGAAATTATTATTGCAAGAAATTTTTTGATAACGGTTAGTGAAATATGATTTGATAAGATTAAGAGAAGGATCTGAGAAGCAATAATATTTTACTTTAGCAAATAAAAGTTCATGATTACAGTTCATTATCACATTTTATGTTATTGATTTAGAAAAATTTAATTTAAAAATTATGCAAATAATATGCATAGTAACAATCTCACTATTTCTTATAACTGCCGAATTTGATTTAATGGCAACCGCTTAATTTATTTTCGAAATTTTAAAATTTTTGGTTCCTGTTTTTGTAAATCATAAAAAAATTTTAAAACCAATTTACTCGCTTTATTTTTAAACCGAATTGTCCCATAATATAAACATGTGTTATGTTCCAATAAAAAGTAATTGACACCCCTGCAACGTATTTTCTATTCAAATTGCCAATTTTTTTATACACCTTGTCATCATACAATTCAAAATCGGATCGGTGAAAATTTCAAATAAAAATTAAATTTTATTTCGTCGGTTTCGAATGAAATTTTAATTTGTTTGTACTGAAATGCCGGAGGGAATACCACGGACAGTTTCATTTTTCTTGTTTATTAACGTTTTAAAATATAATTTAGTTTGCCACTAATAATTATTTTTGTCAACCATACATACTCCATTAATATTATATTACAGAATTTTTGTGAAATATTATTTTTTTTTAAACGCAACAAATTTGTTTTATTCGACTTTTATGACAATAAATTAATTTAGAAAGTTAGGGGTTTAAGGTTAACAAACACATATTATATAGATATTAAACTCAAGGCAATTTTAATTTTTAATAACTAAACCTACTTAAGATAGAGGAAACATGTATGTACAAAGCAATTAGATAAATAATGCAATTCTACCTGTAATGGTCAATTAAAATACAAGGTGTTCCATTTAAAAAAAATTACATATTAGTATTTAGTAATAAATATTATTTTTTATTTATTTATTTTATTAATTTATTTATTTCTACATTTGTTCTGTTCTAACTTATAGACAAATAATTAAACTATATAATACAATTCAAAATAGCCTTAATGAAAGACGCCTAGCTAATCAAATAGCTGTATGCGTCATAATGTTCTTAAATAGGTTTATACATATAAAGTAATATGTATAATACAATATTGAATTAAAAATAAAAATAGTACTTTATTGAATAAATCTTTAGAAATAGAGCATAAACTGGAACATATTTCTATTATTTTGAGGTTATGTTGTTTTATAGTTGTGACTAGAAATTAGTTGACGGACACCGTTAGCATGTTATATATTTCCGAGTATAGGTATTTCAGATAAATATCTAGTAAAAATGATCTATTTACAAGGTTAAAGGTTAGTATTTGAAAGTTTTCTATAAAATTTTTTTGTCGAATCGATGATGTCAAGGAAACCAATTTCAACGAAGTCAAGGTAAGCCTAAAATTCGAACCCTACTTGCTGCCAACATAAAAAGAATAAAATTTCAGTTTCATAAAGTGGCAGGTTAATAAATTTTTTTGCATTTCATAATGTAGCCATTATAAAACCCAAATAGAAAAAAATCATGTTTTCAGACTTTATTATCACTAATGTATTCAAACAACGGAACAAAGTTGCAGTTCTCGATACAACTTTGTCCACGTCTCCCATATCTATTTCTAATCTACTCTAATCGCTTGTTCTTCGTGCATTTGCTCCATAAAACGAATTTATAACTATAGATATTAGCGAATATAAACTCGATGACTCGAAAATCGGAAATAGCTTTTTCGGAGAAGTTACCTTTTACGGAACATTTGCTAGAGCTAGCGGAAATAAGATGTTGCGGGGTAATAACACTCGAGTTGAGTAGCATGATGAATTGTATTGTTTCGTGTGAGATATTATTTCGCTGCTGATGCAAGTCATCCATCGATTTAATGTTGGTTTTTGAGGTTTCATTTGACTAAAAATTATTTTTTGATCATACTTTCGTTAGGATCGCCGCTCTTATCGTTTATTGTAGCTCCAACATGAACGCACCCTTAACTGGCTACTATACGTGTATACCCGTCGTATACCGCTTCGTAGCTTGTCGGTCTCGTAGACAAACAATATAAAAGGGTGACAGAATCGTTTATACACTCGCTGGCACAAAATTCCGCCACCTTGAAATTTTAGCCACGTTTGATATTATATAACTTTTTTATTTTTTATGCGATTTTCATGATTTTGTTATCAGTTTGTAGATCAATTTGTTTGGTTTTTCCTTAATTATTTTATGAAGTAACATTTTTCGATTAGGCTATATTATACAGGAGTAAATCAAACTGTTGTTTTTTTATCGTAATTTCAAAACACCCTGTAGGAAAATTGAGGTGCATAATTTTATTTACAGACTGTTTCTTGTCATCCTTGATGTATGTTAAACATTTTGTTTCTTGATTCAGTCCATTATCTCATTTCTGCTACGAGTTGCAAAATTTTAAATGAAACGATGTTATTTTTATAAAATGTATGTCATGGGTATTTCTACCGAAGCATGCACCAATCTTGTATTTGTTGAGCTCTAACCGCCCACCCTTACATTGAGGAAATCCTCCCAGAAGTTGTTGTTCCCTTTATTCCTTTCATTGGGAACCAATTTATATTAATGCATGATAATGCTAGACCTCACGTTGGACATGTAGTGAGCGAATATCTGGATGAAGTTGGACTTCCAAGATTGGAATGGCCCGCATGTAGCCCGGATCTCAACCCAAAACATCTTTGGGATCAACTTAAAAGGGCCGTTCGTCGTCGTCGTCCTGTATAACCACAAACTTTGCAAGACTTACGACTGGCGCTGACCGAAGAATATCAGGCTATCCCTCAAGAAACGATAAGTAACCTTATTTATTCGATGCCACGAAGATTGCAAGCTGTCATTGCTGCGAGAGGAGGAAATACATGATATTAAAATTGTTTTTGTTAATTAACTTAATGATATATCCAGTGTTTGTTTTTCTTAATAAAAATAGGCTTCAAATCAGCGTTTCATTTAAAATTTTGCAGCTCGCAGCAGAAATGAGATAATGGAATGAATCAAAAGTCGAAATGTTTAGAATATATCAAAGATTAGAAGAAATAGTATGTAAATATAATGCGCCTCAATTTTGTTTTGAAATTACGATAAAAAACAAGAGTTTGATTTACTCCTGTATAATATAGCCTAATAGAAAAATGTTAGTTTATAAAATAATTTTAAGGAAGAATACAATAAATGGATCTACAAACTGATGAAAATCATGAAAATCTAATAAAAAATGAAAAAGTTATAAAATATCAAACTTTCCAAAATTTCAGGGTGGCGGAATTTTGTGCAGGCGAGTGTATTTTATCCCGACCAAACATCGGGATTTCGGGAACGGTAAGAGATACGAAGTCGGTTAAATTGGGACAAATTGCGTACTTATGGGCCCAACAATATGGGGCTTGCAAAATATTTGGAAAAATCTAAAATTTTGCGTTTCGTGACTTTGTTCGAAGAGATGTCTAAAAATTAATTTCACTTCTTTTCATCCTTCACAAGAGGGCATCTTTAGATCTTTAATGCGACGTTTCGTCTTTGGGTCACCATCATCAACTTAATTTTTTTTAAATACGGGCCTGGATCTTTTTGTTAAAATTATGAAAGAGGACCTATTTCTACTCTCAGCAGTATACAACAATTGGTGGGTTTCCGACGTTTTCTTCCTTAAATTGACCAACTTTCAGTTATATTAATTTTTTCAAAAAATTATTTTATCTTTTTGTGCTGCAAAAGTTATAATTTTAGAATTGTCATAAGTTGTCTCAGTTAAAATTGGACTGAAGATAAAGGTTATGCCTTTGAAACATGAATGATTACAATTACAATATTGGAAGAAAAATTACAAATAAAAAAAATAAACCTGATTATTAACGTAAAGCAAAGTGCGTCGAGATCATTGACTTGAAACAAATATGGACTCGGTATTTCCATCTGCTTTGTACACGTCAATGTGACCCCCTGTTGTCTATGCTGTCTATCAGTAGAATGACCATCTTTTTATCTTCAGTCTGTTTTTGTTTCCATCCAGATAATCGGTTGGATAGGTTTTGGTTAGAAAAAACAAAAAATCGACGGACGTGACTCAAAGTCTAAATTCTTATTCGGCTTACGGCAGACCAATTAGTATTTTTTTCACAAACAATACTTAAATTGAACACACGAACACTGCAGAACAACAAAGAATTTTATTTACAACCATGTATGTAAAAATGACATTTCATCTATCTTTGAAAGATGGAAAGTTGACGTTTTTTCCCACAGCCGGGAGGAAAGTAAATTATTTATTTATAATTTTAAAAAAAATCTCAAAAAACATACGAACACACTTTTTTTTTTTTTAATGCTAATAGCTTTACGTGTTTAGATATGTCTACTTCTTCCCTAATTGATAGAGTGGTCCTCAGCATTGAATATTGTGACCAAATCGTTGATATATTCTTTGTCTTGGCATTTTCACTGAAATAAGCTAGTAGCGCCGACTCAGAACCAGGATTTTGAACTTTGTTTCCCGTACACCATTCTTTGAAACAGTTATATGCCTTGTCAGATCTCGGGCGGTTTTTAGTTGGCAGTGGATCTTCTTCTACTATTTTTGCTGCTTCTCAAATTTCTGGTGGAGTAGCAGCACAATCAAACTCCTCATCGCATTTTTCCGTTGTTAAAATAATATATTGTTTAGTGACATGGAAACCATATTCAAAAAATGATACTTGCCATCTTGATGTGTATTATTTATTACCTACGTTATTTTATCACCTGCGGTTATTTGAAATTTCTATCTAATTTTTCAATGGAAAAGTCAAAATAAAATTTATCTTTTATTAATAATTCTAATTCAAAATAATAAGAAGTGGATGTTAGATGTGGTTGTAAATAAAATAGTATACAAACCTCGGTGAAAAGTTTCATTACTGAACAAACCCGAACAAACCCGACAGGAATAAAACACTTTCCACCTCGGTACGTAATATACTAATATTTAACAATAACGATAAATATGACAGTTGTTTTCAAAGTTGTTACCTTAACAAAGTGAAATTACGTCAAATAATAATTCTCAAAAACTCTGAAGTTACAGTTACATAATTTACATAAATAATAATTAATCTACTACATATTTAAGTAATCGTTTAGACAATATGGTTCTAACTGAATTAATATTTTTTTAATTTCTAGTTTAAACAGGCGTTGGCTGTCAACGCGTTTGATTCGTATTGGTAATTTATTGAACAGTTTAACACACATATATTCTGGGCTTGTTTCCCTAATATGAAGGCGATGCGGGGGGTAACTGAAATTGTCCGTTCTTGTTAACCGAGCATTATTTTGCGAAATAAACAAGTCTTGATTTCTATGGAAAAACATAAGACATTCGTATATGTATGTATAAGGCATGCACTGTCATGATGCCGTTTTCTCTAAATACACTTCGACAGGACTGATTAATCTCCATTTTCTTAGTTACCCTGAGTGCCCTTTTTTGAGAGACAAAGATATTTTGCACATGACCCTCCCCCAAAAAATTACGCCATATTTCATTCCAGACTCAAAGTTAGCGTAGTATAGAATTTTCAGGGCTACATCATTTATATATCTACCAACAACCCGCATTCCATAGCAGACTGAGTTCAACCTTTTCAATAACTGGCTTATATGAAAAGACCAGTCTAAATGTCTGTTAATGTGAACACCAAGAAACTTCGAATTCTCAGAGATATCTATTCTCTATATCTATCTATTTTCGGCGGTTTCAAAGTGTGTAATAGTTCCGGCTCTCGATCTTTTTGTTTTAAAAAGCATTATGTTTGTTTTATCCGAGTTAAGTACTGGTTTATTATCGTTAAACCACTTACTCCCTCTAACAAAAAAGGTATTACTATCTGCCAATAACTGAGACATGTTTTTACTACCAGTTATTAAGTCGGTATCATCCGCATAATTAATTATTGTCTGAAAAGGTTGATCTGCTTCTGGGTGCAAGTCCTTAATAAATAATACAAACAAAAATGGACCCAGTATGGAACTCTGAGCAATTCCACATTCGCTGTTTTAATACTTGGGATTTACAGGACTCTCCTTCCTTAGTGACACTTACTATTTGCAATCTTTCATTAAGATAAGATTTCAGCCATTTGAGAGCATTTCCCCTTACTCCATACATTTCCAACTTTTTATAAGTAACTCCCTGTCTAGACAGTCATAGGCCCTAGTTAAATCCAGAAACATGCCAATCGCGATTTCACCATTTTCAAAAGATTTTACTATTGTTTTAACAAACTGATAAATTGCTGTTTGCGTAGACTTTCCCTTTAAAAATCCATGTTGGTTTTAGTGTAATATTTTATAATTGGTTATAAAACTGACTAATCTTTTACACATGGCAAGTTCAAAAAGTTTTGAAAATCCAGGCAATAAGAAGTTGTTTACAATCTATACCTAAGAATATGAATTGTTTATTCTCTAAAGACTGTGAACCAAAGCGGTATCCTCCTTGATTTAAAATCCTTGATCGTGATCCACAAAATTGAACAAAATAATTTATTTAAAAAACAATTATGTTCTTTAATACTTAAAAATTTATATTTTGGCACGACTCTTTTAAATGGACACTACCCGCTGCTGGGTTGAATGTGTTTACCGCATGACTGTACGGAAATATTGTCAGTTTATTCTGCTCCACTCTAAATTGCTATGCTTCGTGTACTTCCTATAAAACGAATTTATCACGTACACATTAGCGAATATAAATCCGATGACTGGAAAATCGGATATGGCTATTTCTGAGAATTTAACTTGTACGGGACATTTGCCAGAGCTGGCGGAAATGAGACGGTGGGTAATAAAACTGGAGTTGAGCAGGATGATGAATTGTATCGTTTTGCGAGAGTATTTTTATTAATTTTGTTCTTAATTTTAACCAAAAATATACGAGCTATATCGAATCGTGGCAGTGTAATATATTTTGGTGTGTTATTTCGGAAAAGGTAAGAGATACGAAGTAGGTTAAATTGGCACAATTACGGGCCTTATAATATGTCATAAAAAAATCAAAAATAAATACAGCGGTTTTCAAAATATTTGGAAAAATCTAAAATCTTGCGTTTCGGTTTTTAGTTTGTCCTGAGTTTGTTCGATAAGGTGTTGAAAAATAAATTTCACTTTTTCATTGCTATTTTTTATTCTCCACAAGATGGCCTCATCAGATCGTTCATGCGACGTTTTGTCTTTAGGTCACCATCTTCAACTTAATTTTTTTAAATACCGGCTCGTATTTTTTTCTTTAAATTATGAAAGAGGATCGAAATTTACGTTCAGTGGTATACAACATTACTGGTTTTCCGACGTTTTGATTTTTAAATTGACCATCTTCATTAAAATACCCCTAGTACGTTCCTTTAATTTACTTTTGTTTCGAAGAAACTGAAGATTCTAAAATTGTTATTGCTACTTCTAGACTTTAATTGTTATTGTTATTACGTATTAAGTACTACTGCGTTTTTTTTTATTTCAAAGTAATAATTGTATTAAATTTCTACTTAGCGTAAGTTCAAGTAATTTACTTTAATAATAAAAATTAAATTTGACTCTTAAAGCCAGCACTTTCTTACGACTTTTAAAAGAGGCATTGAGTTTTACATTTTCGAGTAAAAACGAATTAAAAAAATCAAATTACAGGAACGTACTAGGAGTATTTGACTGAAGATGGTCAATTTATGGTACAAAACGTCGGAAAACCAGTAAGGGCTGAACGTAGATTTCGGTCCTCTTTCATAATTTATACAAAAAGATCCAGGCCCGTATTTAAAAAAATAAGTTCATGGTGGTGACCCTAAGACGAAACGTCGCATAAAAGATCTGATGATGCCATCTTGTGGAGAATAAAAAATAGCAATGAGAAATTGAAATTTATTTTTGGACATTTTCCATTATACTTTGAAAGCCCCTGTATTTATTTTAGATTTTTTGTGGCAAATTATTGGGCCCATAATTACGCAACTTGGCCCCTAGATCGATCGATTAAGTCATATAATTTTTTTCGAAATATTTCTCGGACTCGGAATACAGGGGTTTAAAGTAAAACTTTATTTTCGAAAATAAGCCATAATTTGAAAACGGTTCAATGTATCGGATGTGAAAGTTTATTTTCGAAAATAAGCCATAATTTGAAAACGGTTCAATGTATCGGATGTGAAAGTTTATTTTCGAAAATAAGCCATAATCTGAAAACGGTTCAATGTATTGTATGTGAAAGTTTATTTTCGAAAATAAGCCATAATTTGAGAACGGTTCAATGTATCGGATGTGAAAGTTTATTTTCGAAAATAAGCCATAGTCTGAAAACGGTTCAATGTATTGGATGTGAAAGTTTATTTTCGAAAATAAGCCATAATTTGAAAACGGTTCAATGTATCGGATGTGAAATTATTTTCGAAAATAAGCCATAATTTGAAAACGGTTCAATGTATCGGATGTGAAAGTTTATTTTCGAAAATAAGCCATAATTTGAAAACGGTTCAATGTATCGGATGTGAAAGTTTATTTTTGAAAATAAGCCATAATTTGAAAACGGTTCAATGTATCGGATGTGAAAGTTTATTTTCGAAAATAAGCCATAATTTGAAAACGGTTCAATGTATCGGATGTGAAAGTTTATTTTCGAAAATAAGCCATAATTTGAAAACGGTTCAATGTATCGGATGTGAAAGTTTATTTTCGAAAATAAGCCATAATTTGAAAACGGTTCAATGTATCGGATGTGAAAGTTTATTTTCGAAAATAAGCCATAATTTGAAAACGGTTCAATGTATTGGATGTGAAAGTTTATTTTCGAAAATAAGCCATAATTTGAGAATGGTTCGATGTATCGGATTGAAAGTTCGCGGTATGCTGTTTTTATCAGTAAGAAATAAGAATTTGTCGAAATTTTTAAATTTCACATTAGAGGTCGCTAGTTACACTGGGTTTAATAAATCTGTAAGATTTTCTTCTTACCTGTTATTAAGTATTTTTAATCCAAGATTTTCAAAGTGCAATTTCTAACCGGTATACTTGGCTCGATCTAATATCTAATATCCCTAACCGTTTTCGAGAAATTTCCAGGACCAGTTAATCTTGACAAATCATTAAATAGAACTGTTCCAGGGAGAGATCCTAACAAAAAAAAATGACAACAAATTAAGGACAGATTTGCATTCATCAGAACTAAAAATCGATGCGCATCGTTAGTGTGTGTCCACAACGGCGCACCGCCCTTCGCACTTAGCCTGGCACCATAGCACCGCTCACCCTCACTCGAGCTTCGCACAGTAGTCCTTCGACATCGATATATAAACATGGACTGTGCGTATATGAGAATGCATATAGATACTTTTTGATTAGGTATATCATCACTCAACTCAACAATATTTAAAATAAATGTTAAAATTTATTACAGTATACCTTATTTTTTCTAGTTAATTAATTACTACCCTGTTTAAACATATTTTTTAATGTGACATCCTGTATATTAACTGATTTTCCAATTTCACGTCAAATTCTGAACATATACATACCACTTTGTTATATTAGCGTCTAAAATAATATCTTCTTCGTCGGAAGACGATGACAACGCACAGTCCATATGTTTATATCTCGATATCGAGAGAGAAACTGATCGACAGGCAAGGCAATGAGCTAGGCTCGGTGTGCCGTTGTGGACACTACTGTGCGGTGATATGGTACCAGGCTATGGTCGAGGGCGATGTTGTGGCCACTTACGCTTGAAAGCGTGTCCCTTCACCATAAAATTGATGTGCCTTTCCCATTTTTAATATTATTTATTGGAAGCGAAATATTAAGGGTGGGAAGTATTCAAACTGACACCACTTATCTTAGATAATAACGGCGCTATTCCAGTAAAGAACTACCCTGTATGTATCTGCGGATTTTAATTGCTCTCTAGTCTTGAACATCATTTTTAGTAGCTCAAACGACTTTATTACTAAAACCGCATTAGCTAATAAACATAACGTATGAAACAACCGGATTTTACCGTTACTACAATTTTATACACCTGCGGTAAGTGCCTTGCATAAAACATAAGCACCGCAAATAACAACTTAACTGGGACAGGTCATATGAAAGAAATTGACAATTTACATTATGGCTTTTATAGTGGTTTTCGGCGTACTATTTTGTTCTCTGATCGATTCTAATAGAAATAAAAATCTTCTTTTAAATTATTTATCCAATTAATATTTGCGCGATCAACATGAAAGAGCAGATGCCGCCGATGCCTTTGGCGTCGTGTCAACTTACGTTATGCGATATGGACATCATATCCACTCTTGTTGTTCCAACTACTATTGCCGTTTCTCTTTAAAAAATCCTGAAAGGACTCGACGTGTTATGTTATAGTTCTCAATAGATGCGCCGATGTACTAACACCAGTATTTTGTAGACTTTTCAACTTATCCTACAAAAAAGGAATATTTCCATCGTGCTGGAAGGCGGCGCGAGTCCAGCCTACACCAAAGAAATGTAAAAGGACCCTGCCTAACAACTATCGATCATTCACATTGCTTTCGGTTGTATCAAAAGTAATGGAGAAAGCTATTAACCAACAACCTCTAAACCACCTGGAAGGCTTAAACATTATCAGCGATCATCAATAAGATTTTCGGAAGTCAAGATCAACTGGTAACCTTCTAGCCTATGTCACCCATCTTTGGAGCAACGCAATCGAACATCATGGGGAGTCTCGGGCTGATGTTACACTGGGATATTTCTAAAGCCTTTGATCGTGTTTGGCATGAGGGGCTTCTAAGTAAACTGCGATCCTATGGTATGCCCAGTCGATTCTGTGCATGGTTGTCTAGCTTTCTTAAGGACCGTTCTCTTCAAGTGGCGATTGACGGATTTCTATTCTCAGACACCTTCACCATCAATGATGGTGTTCCTCAAGGGTTCATATTGTCTCCCATCCTCTTCTTAATCTACATTAACGACCTTCTAGTGAAAACAAATATCCGTTATTTAGCTTTGCTGGCCAAAGTTTTCAAAACAAAATAAACTATACTAAAACGACGGAAATATAATTTTAAAACTTATTAGCACCAATCAAACTGAAAAAATATAAAAACACAACACGCTGAATGCGGTTCGTATAAAACTGGGGTATTTGATTAAGTCCCCAAACAGCTGATCGATGACATATTCCTGATATCAATTGTCGAAAAAGCTTGAGGGTTGGCTGCAAAGACTATAAAATTTATTGTACGTTTAAATTGCTTCTATAATGATTTCCAATTATCTTTCATATATTTAATCTAACATAGGACACTCAAGGAACACCAATTCAAATATAATTAATAAGTAGTTTTCATAACACCCTGTATATATTAGAACGCGATCTAGGATGATAAAAAGTGGAAGGAAGTGGAATTTTTATTTATTTATATTTTCGTTATCATATTGATGTTGGCAACGTGCCAAAAATCTAAAAAAAATTAAACCAAAAATTACTTTATAGAACACTTAAAACTGACTTTTTCTATTCAAACTTTTTTTTCCCAGTATACTTATCGACATTATTAAAGTACAAATTTTTAATTAAACTTCTTTTGAAAGAGTTTATGAAACGACACCCCAAAAAGATAATTTGTCAGGTTTCTGACGAGATTTTAAATTAATTAAAATTTTTTGTGTCGCCGACTTAAATAGAATTAACTTTCCTAACGGTGGGATTTCGGCTTAATTTAGCTCCTTAAAATGATACTTTATTAAGAAAAATTTGCTTACAATGGGTCAAATGCAATTTTAAATCAAATACATAATGTATTTGCAAAAAGTAATAATGCTGTCAAGCGGTGTCGTGATCTACAAACTATACAGGGTGCTCCTTAATGACGTGCTAATACTTCAGGGTGTGATTCCTTAGGTCATTTTATAAAGAAAAGTTCATATGAACATATGTCCGCAAAGGCTTAAATTTTTTGCTACAGGGTGTTGAATTTTTATTTTTTAAATGGTTATTTTTTAATATTTCCGAAACCACTTTAGATATTATTTTCAAATTTGGTATGTGTTAATAGAATATAGAACCACAACTTTTAATTAGAAAAGTTATTCAATTGTTCCACCAGTGGCGTCCCTGCAAACATGTCCTCTGATATTTTTTACAAAAAAGATGGTATGCCACTGACACTTTTCCATGCAGATATTTTTTCTGATTAGCCTGGTAAATTCTGCATGAAAACGGTCCTTGAGTTTTTCTCCAACAATATTTATAAAACAAAATTTATCATTAATTATTTTATCAATGTTAATAATAATGAGTTTCTATATGAATTTAGTGGTTTTAATCAAGAACTGCGCCTGACGAGAAAAACTCAAGGACAGTTTTCATGCATAATTTACCAGGCTAATCAGAAAAATATCCGCATGGAAAAATGTCAGTGGCGTACCATCTTTTTTGTAAAAAATATCAGAGGACATGTTTGCGGGGACGCCACTGGTGGAACAATTGAATAACTTTTCAATCTAAAATTTGGGGCTCTATATACTATTAACACATACCAAAATTGAAAATAATAGCTAAAGTACTTTCGGAGATATTAGAAAATAACTATTTAAAAAATAAAAATTCAACACCATGTAGCAAAAAATTTAAGCCGTTGCGGACATATGTTCATATGAACTTTTCTTTATAAGATGACCTAATGAATCACATCCTGATATATCAGCACGTCTTTAAGGAACACCCTGTATAGTGCAGTCCGTCAATGTTCAATCCCCATTTTTTTCTTTTGCTATTTTACTTTAGATTTTACAACTTGGCATCAAACAGCCAGAACAACTTGCTGATACTGACTGCTTCATGCCAAGTTGTAAAATCTGAACCAAAATAGCAAAAGAAAATATAGTAAACATTATTTTGTAGAGGTAAAAATTAAGACAGAAACAGACAGAAGATAAAAAGAGATGGGATTTTACAGATAGAATCCCCATCTCTATCTTATTGTGTTTATTTTCATAATTACTGGCGTCACATAGACGTGTACAAAGCAGATGGAAATACCGGGTCTATGTTTGTTTCAAGTCAATGGTTTAGGTTAATTTTTAATTTAGCTTAATTCATAAGTATGAACGCACCCATAAGAAAATTGACTTTTAACTTTTAATTTCTTAGTTTAGTTTAATTCTTAATTGAGCGGTATAAAGGTACTATTAGTATTGATTTCTAAAGAGTTGATGCGTAAATATGACAACACCAGTCGACATTCAAGCGGCCACTGACGTATTTTGAAAGCGTAACATGTCCTGCCACATTGATTATTTATTTACATCTCTGGCCAGTGTCTACTACGTGGTTGTATGAACTTTACATAAGGTGGCTTATCTCGATAATTAACTGAAAGTGCCTTCTATGGTTATTTTTCTTTAATTTGTTTTTTTCTTAGGATTTGCGGGTTTAAATATAATGTAATTTCTATAACACCCTGTATTTCTGTTTTTCTCCAATTTGACGCCCCAAAAAGTTGTCTCATTGTACGGGGCCATCGCTTGTACATGCCTAAAGCCAGGCCTGTCAGGCATCACAGACAAAAAAACAAATTCATTTAGAGCGATCGCGTTTCACGGAAAACAAAACGAAATCCAGCCAGAAATCATGCGGCGGTGGTGGCGGCAAAAAACCAATCGACGAATAGCTTTTGGGGCGAACGGAGGATGATTGAAAGCAGCCGGATATTTTTGGTTCAACGCTACCCACTCATTGTTTTTATAAGGTTATGTGGGGTAATTTTAATATTTTTATTTCAATGATTATTTCCATCACCTGTCAAATATACTGTTTAGACCAATTAAATTGATTCATTCACACCAATTACAAGTGATGAAACTGAAACTTTCATGTTCCTTACAAGTGATAAAACCCCACAAAACTAAGTATGCCGAGTACTAGAGAATGAGTTTTAATAAAAGTTTGAATGAAACTTTTTCTTTTATATGCATATTTTTTTAGATTTTCATTATTATATACTTAGGGTTTATTTACAATATATTTTCCTATTTATGTCTTGTTTTCTTTTGAAATTTCAGTCACTTAACCTTAAACTTACGAAACGTCAAAATGTTTAAAGTCTAGAGTAGAGAGCATAAGCTAGTATCGATATCGACGACTATCGATATTGTAAATATGAAAAGTACCTATTTCTCGAATTATTTTAATATTTAATTTAGGTTTAGGAAATAAGCTCGTCGTTTTTCAAATTCTTTATTGTACAGTTTTTTTTTGTTTTTTTTATGATCAAACGCAAGCACTAAAGAAAAAATCATTTAGGTCATTCTGGGAGCGGTGCGTGTGCGCAAAAAGCGATTCACGTTGGTTTTGAATCGTTGGAGGTTATATTCGTTGGGAAAAACGACCTCGGGAAGGTCGTTCCACAAAGATGAAGTCCTTCAGATGAAAGAATTCTTAAATAATGAAGTTCGAGGAGTACTAAGCTTAACCACATATGGATGGGCGGCAGTGGTTCGTCGTGTATTTCTGCTATTCGTCGCATTGGGCGGAATTAAGAGGGCAAGGTCAGCCGAGCACCTTGCATGAAAATATCTGCAAAAGAAAGTCAAATCCCCAACCTGTCTTCGATGTTCTAGGCTCTCGAGGTTCTTCGTCAGCTCGTAGGTTCTTCGTCAGCTCGTGACATACAATAGAATACAGTTATATTTTATTAGTTTGGTGATTTGATGTTGCCACATAAATATATATGAAAAAAATTTAATAGATTATTTACTGAATAATAGAATCTGTATCTTACTTGTCTTCTTGTCTACCTTTTCCTCCGTGACTTTGCAAAATGAACGTTTTAGCGAAATTGCCGTGCTTTTAGAAATGAAAATTTTCTTTTATTTGGTAACGTATATAGCACATATAAACAACAAAGCTTTAAATAAAGCATGAGACAAAAGATGAAAAAAAGCGTGTGTTTCTTAATAACATGCTAAAATTTAAGGAGGTTATTCTTGGATCCATTTTTAGGAAAAAAACTTCATACCTATGTCCTAAACATCATAACTTTTGAGACAAAGGGGTTTCAAAAATCCTCTTTTTATTAATATCTGTGATACTGCTCTAGATATTTTTGTGAAATTTGGTACACATTTTCCATTCATCAAGAGGCATTTTATGATGTATAACATGTTTTTTCTATTCCGACCAGTGGCGGGAATTGCCCTCGGTATTTTTGAAATTCTCATTCCTTGCTGAGCAAATGTGGTATCTTGATTTTTAGTCGTTTGCCGTACAGTTTTCATATTAAAAAATGAAATTCATTCGTTTGCACTCTTATGAAATTAGGTATTAATAAGGATCTAGTATGTAAGAAGGAGATTTTGTTTTGTAAACACATTAACCTTAACAAATTATTTAAAAAAACATGAAATCTTTAACAAACAGTATCTCAGAAGTTAAGACGTTTAGAACATATGTTCATATGAAGTTTTTTTCTGAAAATGGACCCAAGAATAGCTTCCTTAAGTATTAGCATGTTATTAGGAACCACCCTGTTTATGAAAAAATTAAATGGATTATTTACTGAATAATAGAATCTGCACTTTACTTGTCAGCAATCAATCGAATCTACCTTTACCTCTATAACTTTGTACAATGAACGTTTTAACGAAATTGCCATGCATTTAGAAATGAAAATTTTCTTTTATTTAGTAACATATACAGGGTCCGCTAACTAATGAGACACGGAAAAACCACAGATTCCTTAAGTAAAAATATTAGAATTTAATTATACTTACCTATATCCGAAAGTTGATATTAACCGAGATACAGGGTGTTAAAGTTAAAACTTCATTTTTGTTTTTCTCTAATAACTTTGACATAAACCAACGGGTTTATACAAAATTTGGCAATTATGGGATGAGGAACTGATTTTTTGATGAAATTTTAATGTACAACGTAGAGGGCGCTGCCTGCGGCATTTTTTGCACATTTGTCAGGTCATAACTTTTTTGTGCCTCCGTATATTTAAGTTTTTAATGAAAATAATACTTTTCTCATATTTATTACGTAAAAAGGTACACTAATTTCAGGTCGCCCAGAGTTACCGTTTCGGAGATATAATATGCATTTATATTGTTTAGTGAATATTATTAATTTGCAAACAACATTTTTTTTAAAGTACCTAACCTATGAGATAACAAATGAAATTTAGAGATGTAGAAACCTCTATGTTGTTATTTGCTTGTTGATTATTGTAAAATGGCTGTGTAAAAAAATCTTTCATTTTTGAGTTTATCCTAAGTTAAGTAACAATGCCGAAACGCAATAATCAACAAACAAATAACAACATGGAGGTTTCATAGCAACTGTATCTTTAAATTTCATTTGTTTTCTCATAGGTTACTTTAAAAAATTTTGTTTGCAAATTAATAATAGGCATTAAACAATATAAATTTTAATGCATATATCTCCGAAACGATAACTCTGGGCGACCTGAAATTAGTGTACCTTCTTTACGTAATAAATATGAGAAAAGTATTATTTTCATTAAAAACTTAAATACACGGAGGCACAAAAAAATTATGACCTAATAAATGTGCAAAAAATGCCGCAGGCAGCGCCCCCTATATTGTACATTAAAATTTCACAAAGAATCAGTTCCTCATCCTAAAAAAACTATAATTTCCAAATTTTGTAAAAAACCCTTGGTTTCTGTCAAAGTTATTAGAGAAAAACAAAAATGAATTTTTAATATCAACTTTCGGATATAGGTAAATATAATTAAATCTTAATATTTTTACGTAAGGAGTCTGTGGTTTTTCCATGTCCCTTTACTTAGCGGACACCCTGTATATATAATATAATATACCAAATTAATTGATATAGCCGATAATAGGTGGAACTATATATGGGATACAGTCAAACCCAGCTTGTACATTTTCATTATACAGGGTGTCCTGAATAAGAATGCACTTCATACGGATCTCGTTAACCATCGGACATACAGAAATGATGTGTTCATTAGTGAGTTCTGCAACGTTGTTTTCAAATTTGAAAAAATCCTGATATTTCCGAAAATATTTGGTCAAAACCGAATTTTTACGATTTTGTTCTTTTTGTTTTTCTGATGAGATATTTAAAAATAAATTTTACATTATCAGTCCCACTTTTTCTCCTCTACAGCGTATGCGGTAAAATGTGTAATAACGGGAAACTTTTGTATCCTTCATTTTATCGAAAAAGTCACTCTTGCTAAAAAGTTTTGCTTGGTTGAAAATCTCTTTAATCATAGTCAGTCAGTTGAAGATTCGAAACATTGTACAGAGTGGCCAAAAAATGTGAAATTGGTCTAAGAATAAAATACCCTGATTTCTAAAAAATAGATCAAAATGCCGTTTTGAAGGTCTTTGTAGAATTATGTTCTCTCTCTCCAAACTGTATAAAACAACTGCTGAGCTACAAATCGATACATCGTTCTAGTTACTTTTAAATTTTTTCGCTGTTCTTCCTATTTCTGCCCTCGGCAAAACATGTCTTGGCATAACCTCGTTGTGGCAATCGCCAAGATAGCTTTTCAGAACTTGGTGTACTCTTCCGAACCAAAAAGTTGTACACACCTCAACAACTTTTGACATCATATAAAGCCCAGATTCGACCATCACTAGAGGAGTACTGTTCTCATGTCTGGATCTTTGTACCCAAACATACTCTTCGCAGTAGCGGCTCAAGTATGGTGAAATTATTTTAAAACTTATATATAAACATAAGTCTCGTCATAATCGTCATTAACCTCGACCCAGGCACGGTTGCCGGATCGAGAGCCTATAATATACAGTTTGGTTGACGGTACGATAAAATATTAGGGAGGGTCGGACTTTATACGATAAATAATATTCAATGAATATAAATTAATATTTTTTATTCGTTTTGGGGGTGCACGTGCGCATGTGCTCCTGTGGAAGAACCGCCACTGCCCTGGTTGTTATGCAAAAGCTGAATCCAAATAATTATATCGCGAAATCTGAAAATTCACTTGAAAAGTATTATTTATTCAGTGCTATATAATTTCGCTTACTACTTGTATAAGACCCACTATTTACTTATTTTCTTATTTTATTAATAAATATTGGGTCTCTACCAAAAACTAATAAAAGAGCAGGAATTTTAAGCGCTTTCACAGATTCTCTTTTCAAGCTGTCGCTTACTACATCGTCAACAAGTCTGTAATTAATTTAAGTTTTCCAAAGTTGGCAAACAAACACAGATATTTGGCCCAGACGGGCTTATACAGATCGGGGCTCTTAATTAAAGAACAGGCATTGTAGAAATGCGAACCATGGAAAAGGGAAATATTAATAGAAATCTAGATCTTTGTGGTAATGGGAAATAAAGGAACGGTAATGTTTTCTTACTTTCAACGTTACGTGCAAAGAAAAGGACCATTACAAAATTCTGATGGTTTTAGCTTAATAACTTTTCAATTTTTAGTCCGATGTTAACGATTTTTTTAGAGAACAAGAACAACCATCAGTTTTAACGTGTCTTTTGCGAATTTTAAGTAACATTGGTTATTTGACATATTATACAAGGTATTATGACAATGACTTATTATATTTAAACCGGCAAATCCTGAGATGAAAATAAATTGAAGAAAAATAACCATAAATGGCGCTTTGAATTATTAAGCGAAATATACACTTTATATGAAATCTCAAAATTTACGTGGCCGCTCTTGAGGACCTTCGCAATCAATAGCTAATTGAGGCAGTCTCGAGGTTAAAAAGAGGTTAGCGCATTATAGGCGGTGTTGTCATATTGCAACACAGAACACGTGTTCAGTTTTTGACAACAAGACGTCTTTGACAAGCGTTATCGCTTCTTTTTCAAACTTTTTAGAAAAAAAAACTACAATTTTAAGGTACATACTCTCTTACCTTCGATCTTATAATTTAAAATAATCCGTTTTATAATTAAATTCCATGAAAAAGTAGATAATATCACACAAATTTGAAATCACATCACAACATTTATTATTATGAATTATTTCACAACAGAAAAAAACGAATACTGCTACAACTAATATAACGTTCAATATTCGTATACGTCAAGCACGTGGAACCCTCTGCAGCGTCAGTCCAACCCCGAGTGTCGAAATATACTGAAGCAACGATAGTGGCGCGCGGCCGGTATCCAAGCAAGGGCGAGACACGCGGTGTGATCTGACAACATGGTTAGTATACTCTACTGACCCACATTGTTGCTAAGTGACTCCAGATGGAACGGCGCGACAGTATGTGGGTAAAAAGGGTTTTTACCTTAGTATTTAGATATTCGATTTAAAAAAAAAAGTATGTAGACTTTCACTAGGACACCCAAGAAGTCACCCATTTAAATATATTACGTCATTTCCATAACGCCCTGTATAAGAATAATTGAAATGTTTTTTATCCAATTTCAAAACACCCTTATTTCAAAATTTTGCTACTTGATTATTCCACAGGGTATTTTGAAATTATTTATAAAATAACAAATCAGTCACTGACTGATTTAAAAAATGATCGAGTCGTTACAATCAATATTTCAATCAACCCTTTGTATTATGTATACATAACACACCAGTCTTCATACTTATTTGTCTGTTCACCGCTTTCGTTTAGCGAACGATTGATTATGCACTCTGTTCTGTTATTTTTATAATGTAATGCAGATCGGATGGAATTATTTTAGATAGTCGTTCTTATTCCATACACAATCGTATGCATTATATTTCCTTCGTGCTAAGTGATTCGACGCCGACCTACAGCATAGAAAGTAATGAATTGTTTGTCTCTGTTGCTTTTAGTTTGGATCTTATTATTTATTTCGTTTGTTCGTATATACAGGGTGTCCCATTTTAGATACTTTTATAGGGTATCTCCGTTATTGTTAGTACTGTCAAAAAAGTAATGTAGGTGTCATGTGCTCTTTTTGGGTAAAATCAAAGTTTGAATATTTTCGCTCGCTTAAGAGATACGGGGGAAAATCAAAAAATTGACTATTTCAAAATTACTTTATACTTTCTTAGTTAAAAGAGATAAAGAAAAATGTTTTATACAGAAGTTTCTTTATATTGATTGTTGAATAATCCGTCGTTTCAGAATAAGTATACGGGATCAAGTAAAAAAGTTATCGGACCTAACCTCATTTTTTAAACGGAGCACCCTGTATATTTTAATCTAAAAAGATACTATTTTAAATTCTCCTTTCAAATATACAGTGAGGACGTAAAGTAAGGAATAAATTCATTATCTCGCAAACTACAATTTTTTTTTTAATTTTTTTTAAAAATTGTAGTTTGCGAGATAATGAATTTATTCCTTACTTTACGTCCTCACTGTATAATTATAATTCACTTCTTTCGTCATTTTTTATAAATTTTACTCCTCAACCTGAAAACAACCCGAACAAAATTGGCATAAATCGCTGTCAAATCACAAATCGCTTTTTAAATTCGATGGAATGGTGTCTGATCGGTCATCGATTTGTGAAATCGATTTTTTTTAGTGCATTCAGAAGATTATTACTAATCGCTTACAAATCGATGGATATTGCTGAATGCGGAGATGGTTAACAATGTCAAAGTCAAGCGATATATATATGACATTGACATATTAGTTAAGTTCGCTTATCTAAAAATTTTCGAAAAATGTAGGTCAATGTTTATAATTATCACTTCAACTCTAGTCATTTTCATATCTGTTCTTATTTACAAGTTTTGTTACAAAGGACGCAGAATGAGAAGGACGATCAACAGAATGTGTTTCTATAAGAACAAATGATGAAATTTAGTAAGTTCATAATATTTAAACTACTACTATGAATTTTTTAAATTATTGGATTTATATACAGGGTAATTTACGGTGAGTTGCTTATTAAAAGTTCTCGGAAACTAAAAAATATATTTGTTTGAATAATTTGTACTCGCTTCAAACACTGCCGACCTTTTTACTGAACATATTTTAATAATAATAATACTAAACATGCTTTATTTCAGAATTAAATTACTGAACACAAAATGAAATAGTGTCAAAAATACAGCAGATGATTATTGCGAATCATAGATTTGACGTTTTGTTAAATATTCTTCAATGTTGTAGGGGGGGTTTTTTAAACTTTTTTAATGTTGTCACAATTTTTAATATGATATGGAAGTCTATTGAATAGTTTTATACAGTTGTAATAGGCACCACTTTCGTACAATGTTAGTCTGTATTTGGGAAACATATAAATCAAAGTTCTTGTTAAATATACATTTTTCGATTCACTACTTCTAAACAAATCTCTATTTTTGAAAAAGAATAATATGCTTTCTTGTATGTAAATTGCAGGGACAGTAAGAAACCTATTCGCTTTAAATTTACCTCTACAACTTTCTCTAAAATTGTAACCAAATATGGTTCTACTCCTCTTTTTTGACATACAAACAACTGTTCTGCATCACTACATTTTTTATACAGAATAATTCCATATCTAATACGTGATTCGAAATTTACGTAGTACACCATTCTACACCTACGTTTGTCTATCCAAGTATTTAGATAAAATGCGCAAAAGTGTAGAACACCGTATTCAATTTACCAATCACATACTGTACCATGGTGATATCATGACAGAGTATTGTCCAAGACCAATTCCCAAAAATTTAGTTGTTCGTGATATTTTTAGTTGCTCGCCATTAAGAATGATATATTCCAATTCTTCTAATGTGGATCTGTTATTTTAAATATTATAGCATTAGTTTTTGAGGTTATTTTGACCTATCTATCACTTCCAATTATCTTTTACATACCGCAAACTTTTAACCTTGACATTATAGAATCGGTGATGTTAACTTTCAAATATAAGAAGTTTTTAAAAAAATCTAGCAAATATATTGAGTTCAGACATCCGATGAATTTTCCACCTTTCAATATTTTTCCTCGATCTACCCGTATTATCTATTTGCATTCCTAGATAGGTGTATTTGTTGCATCTTCCTATTTCGATATTGTTGTTTACGTGAAGATTGTCTGCTTCTTGTCCTATGCATAAATATTAGGTCTTCGAACTGACGTTCTATATTTTTCATATTCATCCAGAAGTCTTACTGCCGTAAACTGTAAATATTTTTGTCCTGAGCTACTATCACTTGGACATCCGAACAATGCAGGGTGTATAAAGTTTTTTCATCATTTAGTTATTCCCATTCCACCGCACGATTTGTTTGCATTTTCGGAGGACTTCATTATGGTAAATTTTGAATAGCGTGGGTGAGGGTGAGGCATAGAGTTGTACTTAATTTAGTTCTTGATGTCGCTTGATCACAGAGTTGTTTATGGCGGTATTGTTTACTGAAGATTTTTTTCTAGGACCTGCCAGAGCGTCTGGACCTGGACTGTGTCATAATCCTTTGGAAGGTTCTTTAAAAACCAGCTGCTTGTTGAAGCTTTTTCAATTAATTGAACTGAAGTAAAGATGAGGTCCATCCATCATAGTCCAGTAGAAATACCAGTCCTAATAACATATTTCAAATATAATTAATTTTTTGTCTGAAAATAATCGGTAGTTTCATTAATTAGTATTGAAAAGGCGATGATGGGGGATAAATAATCTCCCTACTATATTACTAGGATATAGGCACAAGATACTTCCAGACCTAGACATTAGGTTTCTAAATGTTTATTTATGTTTATCAGTTAAAACAATACCATTTTTTGTATAATGGTAGTTTTAGTTGAGGAAGGTCATTCCCAAATATTTGTTGCTGAAAGAATAGGGGTTTTTCAAAGTGATGTATCTCGCATATGGAATCGCTATCTAGAGACCAATTCTGTGCGAGACAGACCACGAAGTGGTAGAAGACGTGTTACTAATGAACAGCATATATTACACTAAGAAGACGCATTCTTGAATCCGGTTTAAGATGTCGGCGTCCAGTAAGAGTTCCCCAACTACAATATGACCACCGAGTTCGTCGACTGCAGTGGGCTGAAACGCACGTTCGCTTACCCGTAGAATTTTGGACTTCTGTCCTATTTTCCGACGAGACCAGGATTTGTCTGGTAAACGATAGTCGGAGGGTTCGTGTTTGGAGAGAACCAATAAGAGCCGCCCAACTTGCCCATGCTTGCCCCTTGCCTCCATTAGCGGGAGGAAGCGCTATTTTTTGGGCAGGTATTATGTCTGACGGGCGTACTGGTCCACGTTCAAGACACAATGACTGGCGACAGGTACATTAGGGATATTCTATATCCTTATGTTAGGACTTGGAGAGGGGCTGTCGGTAACAATTTTGTGTTCATGGACGACAATGTCCGGCCCCATCGTACTAGAGCTGTGGATGAATACCTAGAAAGTGAGGGAATCAATCGCCTTCTTTGTCCCTTGACATGAACACGATAGAACATGCTTGGGATATGCTCTCTAGGGCAGTTCGCGTTAGAAGAAATCCTACTGAGGAATGGCAGGCTATTCCACAAGAACGGATTGCTAACCTTGCGCACAGCATGCGGCATCATCTGCAAGCTTGCATTGAGGCCAGAGGAGGAAATACACTTTATTAGAAGCTATATTTTTTTAAATTTCACAAATTATACAAATTAAATAAATTTTACTTTTGTTAAGTTTTTTTTTTAGAAGGTTTAAAATGTTGTGGGTGGTAAAATAAAAAACCTTTAAAACTCATTGATTTTTATTTTAAACTTATCAATTAACTAATATTTAGTCTATTTTCGCGAAGACGTAATTACTTATTCAAGAATCAGAGTGATGCAAAACTTTTGAATCTATTTGTATAACAGAATCATGCCAACCAATGCATTGTACAAAAACTATGTATATCCATGTTCAGATTTACCATGACTACCAGAGATCAGCGAATTTAATGTTACTTTCCTATTTGCCATTTAACTAATAATTCTATTTAACGTATTTGTGTTCTTAGGACCGCGTTAAATAATTTTTACGATGTTCTCATAAATACGACCCTTTTCTATACACATTCAACCCCTACGTGACAGTTTACCATAAAACCCAATCTCCCCGTCCCTACCAGGTCACGTATTATCGTTCGGTTCTATTTTATTGCGTAGTTGTTTAAATTGATGAATGCCAGTATTTTTAAAAATATATATTTTTTAATAACACCTTAATGTTTTAATTTGCCATTTAAATTTAACATATTTTACTGAATTTATTTTACTATTATTTATATTAATAATGAGATCATGTGGGTGTATTGAAGAAACGACTGAATAGGCTCTATATTTCCTCCTAGGAAGTCGGGCTGAAGATCAGCATGTCCAAAACCCCGATAACGACAAACCTCGTGCTCTGAGAAAACATCTTTCTAGGAGACGAGATGTGTATGGGAACTGACAACCAAATCATTGAACTTGTCCGACGCCTACAAGTAGCTTGGGTAGCCTGCAGTAAGCTAAATTATTCCTGCAGGTAATCCATTTTAGTATGCCTTAAAAGAAAGACAAGAACAAACCAGTGTTTATTATCAGTGATGACATACGGAGCGGAAACGGTAACATTGACAAAGAGAACAGTAAATAAAATCCATGTGCCATAAAACGCTATTATTAATGAATGATGTTAGGAATATCCTTCAAAGACAGAGTCGCAAACCAGCAAATACACCGACAAAAAGGAGTAGAAGATGCAATAGAAAGAATCACAACTCTAAAATGGAACTGGGCAGGACATGTCTCCAGAATAACGGATAACAGATAAACAAGGCGAATATTGGATTGGAGACCAATCCGATACATCGACCCGTTTTCAAGTTATGGCTTATTTTCGAAAATAAACTTTCACTTTCAACACCAATTATATCTAGAATGAAAAATATTTCGAAAAAACTTATATGACGCAATCAGTTCCTCTACTCTCGAACAAACCCTTATAATATTCGTCAGCTATTTAATTGCATCTCGTTTATATTCTATCAGGGCAGAGAGAATTTAAGGAAAATGTAGGAACGACAATCGGAGTTCCAATTTTGATAAAATACAACTTTGCATATTACAAAAAGAAATAAGAAAAGTAAATTCCTAGGAACACAGTAACTGACATAATTATAGAATTCCTTAATTTACATTCGTGACAACATATTATACACGTTCCGCAAGTTCACACAGACTCACGAAATTTTCTCCTTAATTCATTTCGATCGTTCCCAAATTTAATTTCCAAAATTTCTACATTCGCATTCATATTTTCATTCGGTAACGATACGACCGGTCTTTTTTGTTCCCGTTTTGCGTAGAAATTCGGCGAAAGCAGCAGAATTGAAATTTACGCAATGTGTGAATTTCTATATATTCATTTTGAAACAAATTACAAATATCGATAATTTTGTTTTCCATCCGTTGCCCCCTACCACGATAATGCGCGATATGTTTTTCTCCTCTGTTCAATATGAATCGAAGCTCGGGAAACATACGGTACTGCTAAAAACCCCGTGAAATCAACTACACTCTTACTAAACGTATCCAAAAAATTATCATAAAATGTGAAAATAAAGTTACTTTTAGTTCCTACATAAATATCAGATTATTATGTTTTAAAGGAAATGTATATCATAAGTCCTGAAATTGTTCGGATCTCGAAGTTATGCGCGTCATAAACATCGAAGTTAAATAAAACTTTTATGATGTTTTCTAACGTTAGTATATTATAAAATTGCACACTTGCACAGTATGGATTTAATAAAATTTGGGTTGCTGAGGACTAGATCACGCTATCATTGAAAAATTATCACTTAAATATTCGCTACTGTATTTTTATTAATGTTGTTTAAACAACGTAGTTAATGTGTTAATATTTACAGATAAGGCTGTTAGTTTTGAGCCCCAAGTCCATAAGAATTAACATGGTGGTAATTTTTCAATAAATTTGGCGTAATATGTAGATTATGTTTCCCCACCCGATCGCATCGGATCTCGCTTCTTGAATTTTAGAGTTATTTGCGCTGTCCAAGGAGATGTGCTGTGTTAGAAACAGATGTCATAAAGTTTACGTACTAAAGACTTGGTTTTTTTTTCTAATTTGTTTACGAATTAAACAAGTACACTTATTTTGACATCTGAAGAAAATGGAAGTAAAATTTTTGTTGTAATATAAATAACATTTCCAAGTGACAACCTACGAAAGAATGAATATTTATTTAATATTAATTAAATTGCAGCTTTAGGCGTGCTACCAGGAGAACTCTGAGCGCGATGTAATACGATGGAATGGGGCGAACATATTCTACCTATTTTTTTTTACGGAAAAAATACTATAGTAAAGGTTTTTTTGTAAAATTTCGTATAAGATATAGTTTTAATTACATTTTTTTATTAGTAATCCATACCAAAATAATATTGGAAACATAATTTACAAAAAACACTAGAATTTTGATTTCTAAAAAATGTATTTAAATCAAGAAAATTCTAAAATATAATCTAAATTTTACAACGAATGTATGTGCGTGGAATAAACACTATAGTGAAATTTTTATAGTAAAGATTTTGTATTTGTACGATTTCCTATAAAATATGTATTAATCACAATTTTCACACAATAATATTGTAGATACATATAATTTCTAAAAAATCCAGTAGTTAAATATTTTATATATTTAAATGTAAGGTACATTTCACTGGCTATTATTGAAGAATTTTTTATTGTAAAAATGACCAAGTTTAAATGAAGTTAAATAAAAAAATAAAATACATAAATGATATTTAACGGATTCTTGGGGCTTTCGTAGCAAATAATAGGTGGACTTAACAGGCAACATAGCATCGATCGATGAAAAGCTACGTTGGGCACGGTTAGTACTTGGATGGGCGACCGCTTGGGCATACCATGAGTCAAAATTTTTACAAAAGATTTTAGTAAATTTTTCAAAAGAATTTAGTAAATTTTTTAAAAGGTTTTATTAAATTTTACAAATTATGTTAGTAAATTTTACAAAAGATTTTAGTAATTATCCAAAAACTTTTCTTATAAATGGTTAACTAAATAATTTGTAATTTTTACTTAAAATTTAGGTTAATATTTTGCTATAATTTAATGGCAGTTCTTAATAAAAGTTATTCCAGCCACATATGGAGCCATAAATTATAGTTAATTTCATTATTTTTATAGTAAATTTAACTAAATTTTTTCTTCCGTGTGCTTTGCTATAATTAATATTTTTACTCTTTTAAGTTATTGTTCATATAGGTTATGGGCGGATAACAAATTTCCATAACATTATTTTCTTTCACTGTGGATGGGTAGATATATTGATTTAATTATTATTATCTTCTAGCCTATGTCATCCATATTTGGAACAACGCAATCGAACATCATGGAGAGTCTCGGGCTGTTGCACTGGATATTTCTAAAGCTTTTGATCGTGTTTGGCATGAGGGGCTTCTAAGTAAACTGCGATCCTATGGTATTCCCAGTCGATTCTGTGCATGGTTGTCGAGCTTTCTTAAGGACCGCTCTCTGCAAGTGGCGATTGACGGATTTCTCTCAGACACCCTCACCATCAATGCCGGTGTTCCTCAAGGGTCCATATTGTCTCCCACTCTCTTCTTACTCTACATTAACGACCTTCTAGTGAAAACTAAAAATCCGATATTTAGTTTTGCTGACGATAGCACACTTATCTCATCTTTCTCTTTGAATGCGCAAACATCGGCTGCCGATGCACATCTTCGCAGAGAGCATGACGTATCACGCCTCAACGAAGGCCTGAAAGAAATTTTGGCTTGGGGTGACAGTAACCAAGTCGAATTTAACGCTAAAAAACTCAGGCAGCAGTTTTCTTTCCCACTGGCTTCATCTATTAATTTGCTGGGAGTCAATCTGGGAGGAAATATGTCTTGGCATAACCACGTTGTGGTAATCGCCAAGATAGCTTTTCAGAACCTTGGGGTACTCTTCCGAACCAGAAATTTGTACACACCTCAACAACTTTTGATACTATACAAAGCCCACATTCGACAATCACTAGAGTACTGCTCTCATGTCTAGAGCTCTGCACCCAAACATACTCTTCGGCTACTGGATTCCATCGAAAGGAGGGCTATTCGTCTCATTGGAGACCACGAGCTGACGAAGAACCTCGACAGCCTAGAACATCGAAGACAGGTTGGGGATTTGACTCTCTTTCACAGATATTTTCATGGAAGGTGCTCGGCTGACATTGCCCTCTTAATTCCGCCTAGAGCGACGAATAGCAGAAATACATGACCACTGCCGCCCATCCATATGTGGTTAAGCTTAGTACTCCTCGAACTTCATTATGTAAGAATTCTTTCATCTGGAGGACTTCATCCTTGTGAAACGACCTTCCCGAGGTCGTTTTCCCAACGAATATAACCTCCAACGATTCAAAACCAACGTGAATCGCTTTTTGCACACGCACCACTCCCAGAGTATCCGAAAGGATTTTTCCTAGTGCTTGTGTTTGATCATAAAAAAAATATATATAAATCAATCATTATTTAAAGAAAAATAAAAGTGGTCTACCTAAATTCCAAAAATGTCCACTAAAGAAATCCAGACCATAAGTCACGTGTGTGTGTGCTCTTAACATTTCAAATACTATTCAAAGTTCAAAGAGTTCGAACGAAATAATTGCAAACACTAATAAAATTTATAATAATGTTCCGCTCAAGTTGGAACTAATTGACTCTGATAAAAGAACCCTTTTTTAATCTGATTAACACTTCCGCATTTAAATGGCCAAACTTTTGTGAATTATTTCCAAGTTCCGAATGCTTAATTTTAAACGGCTGAATAATAACTGAGAATAAATAAAATTTATCTTGTTTGGCCCACTAATCAAATTACTTTGCGTTACTGTGCAAACGTGAAAATATTGATTTTAATTAGTGATGCCGCCGGAGCCGGATCTGGATTCGGTGTCGCAGAATATTGCTTTCTTTTTGATATTGGACCCGGCCGGAATAGAATTTAAAAAAATGTATTTTAGAAAATATGAACAAAACCACAGCGACACAGTAGCTATTTTATTTAACAAAACTAAGTTACACATAAAACATAAACTCTGGAACAAATGAGTTAATTAATAAATAATATGTAGTACATTTGTAATTAATAATGGGCACATAGATTATGGTGCGGAAATAGTATATTACGTACCGAGGTGGAAAGTGTTTCATTCCTGTCGAGAGGCGCGAAGCCGCGAGGTTAAGTAAATCTCGAGATAGTAATGAAACTCTTCACCGAGGTTTGTATACTATTTTATTTACAACCACACCTAACATCCACTTCTTATTATTTTGAATTAAAATTATTAATAAAAGATAATATCGTTTTGACTTTTCCATTGAAAAATTAGATAGAAATTTCAAATAACCGCAGGTGGTAAAATAACGTAGGTAATAATACACATCAAGATAAGTTAAATATCATTTTTTGAATATGGTTTCCATGTCACTAAACAATATATTATTTTAACAACAGAAAAATGTTATCAGCTGAGGAATTTGATTTAGCTGCTACTCCACCAGAAATTCGAGAAGCAGCAAAAATAGGCATATAAAGGCTTAAAACTGTTTCAAAGAATGGTGTACGGGAAACAAAGTTCACAATCCTGGTTCTGAGTCGGCGCTACTAGCTTATTTCAGTGAAAATGCCAAGACGAAAAAGATGTCAACGATTTGGTCACAATATTCAATGCTGATGACCACTATATCAATTAGGGAAAAAGTAGACATAACTAAACACGCAAAGCTATTAGCATTTTTAAAAAAGTGTGTTCGTGTTGTTTTGAGATATCGATTTTTAAAAAAATTACAAAAAAAATAATTCACTTTCCACCCGAGTGGAAAGTAAAAGTAAAAACCTCAACTTTCCATCTTTTAAAGATAGGTGAAATTTACATGCATTCTTGTAAATAGAATTAATTTTTCCCCCGTTGTCTGTCCCGTGGGATTGTATTTTGTTTTCGTAGACATCGGCGTCTGAAAAATACTTTCACTACACGGAAAGACTGTCACTACACGGAAAGACTTTCACTACGCGGAAAAAGACTATAGTAAAATTATTATAGTAAAGATGTTATTGTAAAAGTTCCTTTAAAATATAGTATTTATTAATTACATTTCTTATTAGTAATCTGTAGCAAAATAATATTGTAAACATAATTTCTAAACAAGTATAGTTAGAATTTCTAATAAATTTAGTAAAATCAAGTAAATACTAAAATATATAGTATATTTTTATAGAAAAACTAAATTTAAAGTAGGGTGAGTAAATGTTGAGGGGTGTAAACGGATCTTTTCAAGAACGTGTTTACTTGTGCACAGATCAAAATGGAAGACGCTTTGAACATTTTCTGTAGTTTACAATTATTAGTCCAGGCGCATATCGCATTTCAACAACATAATTTATGAAGTTTGGAATTATTTCGAAAACGGTTGGAAATAACTTATATGCTTGTATTACAAAAAAAGTTGATGAATTCTTAATTGAAAATCTGGAGAAAAATTATTTTAAAATGTGTCGTATTTGGAACCTTATTATGAACACTCTGTATAAAATAGATAAACAGTATTACATTCATAGTACCCTTAGGCCCAAAGTTAAAAAAGTATTTTTAGAATGTTTTTTTGCTTTTTCTTTCCAATACTACAAAACCTTTTTTTTAGTTCCTAATTTATTGCTCTTACACTACCCAAGCAAGTTAAATAATATTTTAAGTAATTATAGAGGACACAAATACGAACCTAAGTATGTAATAAAATACTGAGTCCCATTTAAAAAAATATAACTTTATGTTATTATACTTTTTTGGGCCCTCTGTATATGGAAAAACATTTTCCTGAAATACGCCCCATGATACAGTATGTCAGCATATGATTGAAATTTGTAACTTAATTCGTATAGGATATATGGAAACCGGACGCACTATTGCAGAACCCTGTATCAATATGATAAATTAGAGGGCGGGATAATGGCTAATGGAGCAGCAGCGTGTATATTTTGGAATTAAGGCCAATTTATAAACTCGACGGTGACGATTATTGACGGTGCAGTTTGACGGTGCCGTAAAAAGCTGGATTTATAAACTTGACGGTGGCGACGATAACATAACCTGTTTTTCTCGGCTTTTCTGTATTTTTATGTGATTATATTAATTTTGGTGTTTATGTGATCTGAATGATACTATCAACACTTATCAACAGTACACTTTAAAATGGTTAATAAGATGGTATAAAATAAAATAATATTTACTAAATATCACGTGACAGGCAAACACGATTTTGATTGGCTGTGTAAACTTGCTACGAACGTTGCTACGACCGTCCACAGTCAAAAGATAAAATTGGTTTATGTCGGCCGTCGCCCACCGTCAAACTGCACCGTCATCGTCAATGTCGAGTTTATAAATTCAGCTTTATAGTACGCATACCGATGTCCGTTGTACTTGGGAAATCTGTGACAAAAATTAATCAGCAAATTTATTTTAACGATGATGTTATTATTTTTAGCAATATTTGAAGGAAATAGTTTTGTATAAAAACAATTAATTAATAAATAGCCAGAAGTGTTTTATGCTGTCCGAATCATACAAAGTTTTAGACAGTAATCAATGATGCCAAGTCTGCATGTAAAATGGGTTTTAAATACCGAAGCATTGATAAAAGACCAACATTAATGGAATCTCAACGTTTACAGGAATGGAGACTTAAATATTTAACAGCTGTTAAACAATTTAGAGAAGAAAATCGTCCAATTATTTACCTTGGCCAAACATGGTTCGATACCCATGACACTCCAAGAAAAGGTGGGGATGATTCTTCCAAAAAATGTCAAACCAAGGCACCATCAAATAAAGACAAAATAATCACAATATTACATGCTGGTTCAGAGAACGGGTTTGTTCCAAATTGTCTGCTGCTTTCAGCTAAAAACATAGCAGATTCTCAGATTACCATCAAGATACCGACGCACAACTTTTTGAAGTGGTTTAAACATAAACTCCTTGAAAATAGCGTCATTGTAATGGACAATGCTAGTTATCATAGTCGGCAAGCAAAAATCATTCCCAATTCTAATAATGCAAAAGCAGAAATTCAAAATTTTATGATTGAAAGTGATTTATATTTTGAAGAAACAAAAAACGAGAACTGCTAGAAGTATTAACAGCTTTTAAAATAAAAAAGGCATACGAGTGTGACAAACTTGCAGCAGAAAATGGACATACAGTGTTGCGTCTCTCTCCGTACTATTGTATATTCAATCCTATTGAGCTAATATGGCACCAATTAAAATTCAATATTGGATTGAGGTTGAGGCGTATACAATAGGGTTTAATCAGGTAGTTTATTTATGGCAGTAAGAGTCAACGGTATAATTCTGCAACAACTATACTGAGGGTCATACATCTACCGCCTGCGTTTGAAGCCGAAAAGTATAATATTAATTATATTGAATGCAATTCTCATGTGTACGCATTAAGTAAAAATATTGTACTAATTATATGTGTATTTTTTAATTTTCTACTCTACTAGTTATTTATATGTATCCCAAAAACATCAAATTGTAATGTTTTAAGAAAATCACTGGAGTTTACCATTTTCAATACATTTTCTTTCATTTTCGCAGGCGGTGTTGTTTCCGGCTTATCGCTACTGCATTTGTGATTATTTGGGATCTATTGTGTTTTTGGATTAATTTTTAGTGTTTTTTCGAACTAAAACTATTTAGAGCTATTTATTAGCCATCTACAATAGTTCGTCAGTGCTTGGTGTGTAAGAAATTCGACTATTCCAACCCCGGATTAATATTTTGTCGCTTAAGTGAGAATAATGAAGCTATGTTTCTTTTAGGTAAAGCAGTGTAGCTAATTCTATATTTTAAGTAAATATTGCAAAAATATGGATTGTTTATTTATATTATCTGATTTTCTGTAAAAAAAATACCTACAACGATTACCTATTTATGACTAATGTTAGATCGAAATTATCTAAACGCGTACCTTATTACAGCGTTGCCATTTTTTAAAGCCATCTTCTTCTAGCTTATTTGAAACTGTAGAACTGTGCATGATTGTAAATAAATCGTGTTTTATGAATGGAATGTTTTGTCACCCCTTTTATATTATATGTTTATGGTTTTATATAATTTCATTAGTGCCCTGTATATGTGCACGAGCAAATTTGAAACGGTAATTGAAAACGTGGGTTTATAGCGACAAGGGCTCTCGGTAATGAACAGAGCCGCATGTACAAATAAATCAATTTTAACAAGAAGCATCCTAATTTATATTCTCGACGACACATACACACCTTTCATGCTATTACAAATCCTCGCAAATATTCCTTGTTAATTCAATTTGATCCCTTTTGAATCTAATTTTCAAATTTCTACATTATCATTTATATTTTCATTCGGTAACGATACAACTGATCTTTTGTTTCCGAGTTACGACGAAATTCGGTTGCCACCGGTAAATTTAAATTTCCGCAACCTTTTCAAATTGCCGTACATTTATGCCGAATAGACTTAAATATTCGCCCCATGATTTCTATAGTAAAATATTTTGTTAATTAAGCACGCGTACGCATAAATTTTAATGATAATAAACCATATAAATTAATGCGCATTCCTAATTGGCGTGAAATAGAATAATTTTCCACATTTTAAAATGAAAATATTTTTTGCCACTTTAAGTCTACTCTTTAAGTTGAACGTCTAATGAAGAGGTTGCAACATCAGGAGTACCACAAGGTTCCAACTTAATAATATAATAAATAAATAAATAAATAAAATTTTATTTAGCACTCGGCTATTAAACATTACAAATTATTATGTACTTACATAAGCTACTTAACAAAGTTACTTAAAATCAAAATTATTGCTTTGTAAAAATTTAAAAACTGTTCTATTGAAAAGCTTTAAGCACGGCGCATCCTTAATTTCCCTTGGAAGTGCATTAAAAAGGCGAACACCATCAAAGAACAAAGATTTTTGTAGTGCCGATGTTCTCACCTGATCAATATGAAAGTTTTGTCTTGAGCGAATATTATAATCATAAAAATCTATTCTTCTTTCCAAAAAATTTAATAAATACTTTGGCATTTGCCCGTGCTCTATTTTATAAATCAAAACAAGATTCGCCTTTTTAACACTTTGTTCAACAGATAACCAATTCAGGCCCTCCAACATACTTCCTATCGGGGTAAACTTGTTACAATTTAATATAATTCGCATCGCTTTATTTTGCTGCAGTTGAAGCATATTTATTTGTTCCTGAGTACAAGCTATAAATAGTGAAGAACAATAGTTAAAATGGGGTAATATAATTGTATTGTAAATTAAAGTTTTGGCCCATTGAGACATATAATCAGAAACACGTTTGAAAAATCCAATTTTTTTGCCTAATTTTTTACATAGATAATCCACGTGACTTGTAAATGTTAGTTGGGCATCCAGGAAAACACCCAAATATTTTATTTCGGAAACAAAATCTATAATGGAGCCATTTATATTAAGCGAAAATCCGGATTCCATATACTTTTTACAGTTTCCTTTCGAACCTATGACCATGCATTTAGTTTTTGATGTGTTTAACTTTAATCTATTTTTGCAAGGCCAGTCATATAACATTTTGAGTTCATTATTTAATAAATCAGAAATTTCTTTAAAATTATTACCCATTAAACATATAAGAGTATCATCGGCGCGAAAAGATTGACAAATGAATTCTTAAGAACAATGTAAGACGCTCCCCTGTGGGACACCCCATTCACTTTCCCTCTCACTAGACATCCTATGTTCCACCCTTGTGGACTGATATCTGTTGCTCAAGTAATCCCTAATCCAATCCAATACACCACCATCCACCCCATATAATAGTAATTTTTTAATTAGAATACTACGATCAATCGTTTCAAACGCACGCTTAAGGTCTACAAAAACACTAAGTACCACTTTTCCTACATTCATAGCCTTTCTCCAAGTTGCACATACATACTGCATGGCTGATTCGCAAGAATGATTGTTTCTAAATGCAGATTGTCCAACATACAGCAATTCGTTACTTTCAAAATAATATCTTAACTGATTACACACTATTGTTTCAATGATTTTATCCACTACAGGGAGCAAATTAATTGGTCTAAATTCAACAAGACTCTTAGGCTTGGACACTTTAGGTATCGGAATTATAACACTTGTTTTCAATTTATTCGGAACTCTGCCAGTTACCAGTGAAGTATTTATCAAATATAGAAGAGGATAGCCCATTACACAAAATAAATCCTTTATGAATTTTACATTTATTGAATCATCACTACTACTTTTATTCTTTAGCCCAAACACTATTTTTCTTAGCTCTGCCATGTTAACAATTTTAAAGCTTGATAATTTGTGATTACTTACTTTAGTGGTTTCTATACAGTAACTTTTTTGTTCTATACTCTGTGAAATTTCCTCAAGGCTATCCAAATAAAAGTTGTTGAAATTATCCTCCATTGAGCTGTCATACTTTCCACAGTCAACATGTGGAAAGTCAGGAGATGCACTGTTATTACCAACCAGATCCTTGAGTGTTCTCCACATTTTTTTGCTGTCACCCTTACATTGATCTATCTTCTGATCAAGCCGTTTTGTCTTCTCGTTGCGTATTAACGAAGTCACTCTATTTCTCTTATTTTGATATTGTTTCCAATCATTGTCTTCTTTAGTCAACAAAAACCTGTTGTATTCACCGTCTCTATCCCTCTGTGCCTTTTTTACTGTAGGCGTAAGCCATGGGTAATTTGTGCTCTTACGTTTTCGTTTTGGGGCAATTTTATCAAGCGCAGTCTGAATAACATCCACAAACTCTGTATATAGCACGTTGACGTCTGTGGATGTATAGTTCCAGCTTGCACCTATCAATTCCTGTTGCAAATCTAAGATTGTGTCTGTATTTAGCTTACGCACATAGACATCCTTTGCTGTATCAATGGTTGATTTAAATTTTAACATATTTCCTACAATTTCATGGTCGCTGAGCATTGGGAAGTCTCTTACAACCTCTCTGGCCTGAAAATCATTTGTTATGATGTGATCTAATAAAGTTGAGGACATATTGGTGGTTCTTGTTTCTTTACTGACAATTTGTTTAAATCCTGCCGCCTGTATAATTTTCCTTAGTTTTTTTGCATCACTACTGGTTTTAGTGAGATCGATGTTTAAATCCCCCAGGAGCACTGTCGTTTGTCGATGAAAGCTGTCGTCATTAAGTTTTTCTTCGAGATATTGTAAGAAATCAGTACAGCTAGCATTTGGTGATCTATAGATAGCACCCACTATAAGCAGTTCCTTGCCGATAGTTACACATATAATGAGGGCCCAATAATTATAATCAACCAGATCATTACCAATACATTGGAAGTTTAGAAAGTCTCTTATATAAATAAGGCTGCCTCCCGTATGACGGCTACACGAATAACATATCACTGTTTTATATCCAGGAACTGCCACTTCACTGACATCAATATCTGATGTGATGTGAGTTTCACTTACACAGACTATCAACGGACTTCTATCCTGCAGCAACTGTCTTACTTCCGTGATATGTGATGTAAGTCCTTGGGCGTTTATATGCAAAACCAGTCCTTCACACAATGGCAGGTTTTACTAGTATGTATTTTTTAGTTGCTATATATATTGTGTTCTAGCCTTAGCTCTTTCTTGAGCTCTTTGGTAACAAATGCAGTTTTTGTCAAATACACTATGCTTATAATCAATGTTTGTTATTTTTAGAACGTCATGAGCGTGCTTACAGTTTGTGCATTCTTTTACTGTTGATTTGCATTCCTCTCCTTTGTGATTTTCACTACATACTGGGCATACAATACTAGGTTGTTGACAATTTATCGCTTTGTGCCCATACTTACAACACTTATAGCAACGGAGCACACTTATAAATTCATAAACTGGGAAACTATCCCATTCCACAAATATTTTTCCATTGTTAATAAGGCACTTAAAAACCTCCGGTGAGACTTGATGACCACGTTAAAAGATCTTTTGTTTCTTGGAATATACTTTCTGATTATTTTTATTTCCACATTTTTATTACATGCTGATAGGCAACTCTGATTTTTTACTCTCTCTGTAAATTCGACTTCATTCACTGTATATTTTGCATTAACACCAACAATAACAACTTTTGGATTTACTTTTTTTGGTATTTCAATAGTGTATTTATCAGAAAGTATCACAGTCGCTCGGTCTTGCAATTTTTTTAGTGACTCACCATTGTTGCACTCAATAACAACGCTACCTTGCCCGATGGATTTTAGTTTGTTTACTTCCACTAATAATTCGGCCGGATTAATTTTTTCCGTTATAACGTTTTTTGTGGTCGCACTATCTTGGTTGTGATTCTTTGGCTTAATTATAAGTGGTGGAAACTTATTTTTAACAACGCTTGACCATTGTTTTCCTGTTGTTATTTCCATTTTTGTAAGTAATGCAGATGTATTCATTTTGTTTTCTGCCACTTGTCGTTCGAGGTTCTCCAGTTTTTTTGTGATATTAAGTCTTTCCTCAACCAAGGCCATGCACTCATCACAAAACCAGAATACATTTTTACACTCATTAATGGATCTAAACAGTTGATCTTTTATGGAAACACATTGAGAATGATATTGCCCACAACAGAATTTACACGCAACTAACTTTGAATTAACAATAAAATTATCGGAGCAACGAGCACACACGTGTGTACCCGTCGACATCTCGACTACTACTTGGGGCCATTATTATTTTTCGTCACGATTAATGATTTCAATAAAGTTATAAATTGTTAATTGACGTTTGCATCGCCTTCCTCAAATTGAAATCTTAGCTAAGGCGTACCTTATACTTAAGGTTCATCCTATATTAAAATGTATTGCACGATGTCCAACTCAGTAAGGCAATAGAGCCGATCTGGTGATTTTTCTAGTAACTTTTGTACTGCCTCTTTTCTCCCTAATAGTTTTGTCATTGTCAACCTAATTTGTCAACACTCAACGTCTCAATATACATTCCAACGAATACTTATAAACAGGAAGAAGACAAACAGCCGTGTTAACAAATCGAAGCAGGCATGAACAAACGAACAAACCCGGCATCCATTACGTCTGGCATCAGCTGACAATCGCACGTGCTTTTCAAATGTCACTTTTGTCCAAATTCTTATTATTGTCAATATTTTAAAGTGACATTTAACCAACAAAAATCATTCAAATCCAATTTATTTGATTTAGTGAAAATCAAATATTATGATTCTGACATGTTTTAAGCTGTAAATATCACTTTAAAATAATCCTTACACACTCATATCATTTTTTGAACTAGTAACGTAACTACAAATGAAAAATTAAACTTCAGAAATAAGCTTGTAAGTAGTTTTATTAAAAAATAGGAAGTAAATCATAATTTACATAAAATATTTTACCATCCTCAACTGGGCTCTAGGTCCTAGCAAATATTTCAAGCATCAAGTCCAAGCATATTTTTGGGCCCGATATGATTTAAGATAAGAAATTATTATTGATGCTTACTCTCAGTAAAGATGACTAAATGAATATTTCAATTACTTACTTGCACCAAAAAGGAAACGACGTTTCTCGTGAAAAGATTAGAAAATTAAAAAATTATTTTAAAATTTAAAGATGCTGCGTCTTCTACACCATTTTAAATCACATCAGATGTTGCTTGATTTCCATTCCCGCCAGAAGAAGGAAGTTAGCTTGTTTAACAATTCGTGCTGTTCGCATTCTACATCAGATGTTGCTTGATGTCCATTCCCGTCAGATGAAGGAAGTTAGCTTGTTTAACAATTCGTGCTGTTCGCATTCTATGCCTGTCTCTGTCTGCAGCAACACTCACTTATTGGCATTTCATATTAACTCTACGTAAGTCTGATATTGACGCTTAAATGATAGAGTGAAACAGATAGATAAAAGTAGGTTACTTGTGAGCGTATGGAGCAGAGTAAGCTTTAGCATCACTTCCAAGGCCTTCCTACATGTTTCGATCCCCCCCATAGGCAGTCTCACCGGGCTGATACATTCTTTGTATGACTTTGCGTGTACTGAGTAATCTTCTCAGCTCAGCTAGCTCTAGTAATGGAAAACGTAAAAAACGCACCTGTGTTATGAAAAAGACAAATATTCAGCCATATTCTACCGTCATAAGAAAAAACACCGCAAGTGCGTTTATGATATTCTCGGTATTTTATATTTGAAGATTAGTTATTATTTTACTTACGTATTTAATTTACTCGTCTATATTTGTAATGATAATATTAGTATTTGGCATGAAACGGTGTCCTTCCTTGGTGTATTACTTACTTTTAAATAATCTGTTTGCTAATATTACTGCTAAGAGATGGCACTACGCGTTGTATTTTCTCGACTACCGTTGATAATACAGCGTGGAGTATAGAGTCTTCTCTTATGATAGTTATGGACACCTACCCGGTACTGACGAGAACAAAAGAATTCGAAACCTGTCTGAAGGTGGTCAATGGAAAAGGCTTCCGCTTCCTTTTCTTGGTAGTACCATTCAATCTGAATAAGTATTTTAAAGTCCTACTGTGTAGACTAAATACGCCCTTATTGTATAAGGTATCATCGGGTTTGTTCGGGTTGGTCTGGGAAATAATAATTTTTCCATCCATTGGTATTTAATATTACTACTATTTAACAAAAGCTAGGAATAAATTTTTAATTAAAATATAATCCCTTCTCAATCCATTATAATATTTTTAACTCCACATAATAACAAATTTCTTGTTATGTGAGTGACAAATCTTTAAGGTTGGTTTGGGTTTAGATTTCCAGGATAAGCCGAGAGCTTAGCTACGTATGACTGTAGGCCAAGCTTAAGGGAAAAATTCAACGCGTACAAAACAAATTCTGGAGAAAGGTGAACCTTAGATTAAGTGGAACCTAATTTAAGCGATGCATACGCCCATGAATAATGTTCTTTGCTGATAATTTAAACATGTTTTTACCAATTAAATTTCTAAATGACTATAATCGGTTACAACAACAACGAGACTTGGTTTAGAGGTAGTGTGACAGTAACAAGCTTATCCCTAATACAACTCTGTAGACTTATGCCCTATAACCAAGCAAGCAACGGTCTTTTTAATGATCAGCCACCAGCACTTCTGGAAAAATCCTTTAGAGCACTCTGGGAGTGGGTGCGCTTGGGAAAATTCACATTTGTTTTGAATCGTTGGAGGTTATATTCGTTGGAAAACACGACCTCTGGCAGATCGTTTCAAATCCTCCAGATGAAGGAATTCTTAAACAGTGAAGTTCGACGAGTACTACGCCGAACCACATATGGAGTGAAATCACCAACCTGTCCTTGATATTCTAAACTGCCAAGGATCTTTATGAGCTTGTGGTCTCCGAGCAGACGAATGACTGTCCTTTCGACTGAATCTAGTAGCCGAAGAATATGTTTAGGTACAGAGCTTCAGACATTAGAGCAGTATTCTAGTAATTGTCGAATCTGAGCTTTGAAAAGTGTCGAAATTTGGTTACGCCAACGTCGTTATGCCAAGATTTCCTCTCAGATTGACGCCCACTAAAAAATTAATAGACGAAGCTAATGAAATTACGGATCCTGCCATAACTATATCCGGTTGTAAATTTTTTAGAAAAAAATCCGAAAGATGCATCAATTTTATTTTTATGGTAAATGGGGACTAAAGTGATTGCAGTCTTCGTGATTACCTTCTGAAAATATGAATGTTAATTTTCTTTAATAAAACCTAAATATTTTTACAGAAATTCGATGCCAATCCAAACCTTTTTTGAATTCTCAGACCTTCTGCAGATTAATATAATAATAAAAATTCAAATAAGTTCGCAAGAATGCAATAAGAGATGACAGAAATTATAATAATGTTCCCCAAATTGCCTTATATTACCGACAATCGGTTCCGCTTAAGTTGGAACTAATCGACTCTGATAAAAGAACCCTTTTTTAATCTGATTAACACTTTCGCCTTTAAATTGCCTAATTTTTGCGATTCATTTCCAAGTACGGAATACTTTTTAAAAATTTTATCGTATTTTCCTAAATGAGCAAGATCTACTTATACAGGGTGTTATGGAAATGACTTATTATATTTAAACCGGCAAATCCTGAGATGAAAATAAATTGAAGAAAAAAAACTATAAATGGCACTTTAAACTATTAAGCGAAATATACCCTTTATATGAAATCTGAAAATTTACGTGGCCGTTACGATGTTCGCAATCAATAATTTATTGAGGCAGTCTCAAATCTCGAAAGAGGTCAGTGCATTGTGGCGGTGTTGTCATATTCCAACACAGAATTCTAAACGCACGTGTTCATTTTTTGACAAGACGTCTTTGATGCGCTTTATCACTTCTTTTTCAAACTTTTTAGAAAAAAAAACAACACAATTTTAAGGTACATAATCTCTTCTACCCTCGATTATATTTTAAAATAATCCGTTTTGTAATTAAATTCCATAAAAAAATAAAACACAAAAAGTATGTTTTGCCACAGAACCAACAATGGATAATAATCACACAAATTCGAAATCACATTACAACATTATTATGAATTATTTCACAACAGTAAAAAATCAGGTTAATGCTACAAGTAACAAAACGTTTAAAATTCGTATACATTAAGCACGTGGAACCCTCGGCAACGTTGTTGTAACACCGACTATCGAAACATACTGAAGCAACGATACTGAAGGTTAAACATATAAATACAAGCAAGGGCGAGACACGCAGTGTGATCTGGCATCACTGTAGTTAACTCTAGTGACCTACATTGTTGCTCACTGAAACCAGATGGAGCGGCGCGACAGCATGTAGGTGAAAAAGTTTTTACCTTACTATTTAGATATTCGATTAAACAAAAGTATGTAGACTTTCTCTGGGACACCCAAGGAGTCACCCATTTAAATATAATAAGTCATTTTCATCACACGTATTTTAATATAGTCCGGTTCAATTTGGATATGGCCTATAGGGGAAGGTAACCTACCTTTTGACGCAGGAATTACTGTTCTAACTGTAAAAATGGCAAATAGGTGGTAATGAATTAAATGGGAAGAGGTCGCGATACATCATTTTGAAGGTCCTATTGAGTACTTTACGATGCCAGAATATGACTTCTCTGTTCACAGCAATGGCGACGTTCTTAAAAATTGAATAGTAATTATTTTTTTTATTATCTATTATTTCATTTACCGTGCTACACTTTCTTGCATATTTCATGGTGCTCAAAAACTGCCGGCTGATACTGAATGTACTGAAAGTAAAATATCAAAAGAAAAAAAATTGTAAATATTATTTTTTAAAAAGCCGTCATTATGTTTCAGGTACTAATAAGGACACAACGTTCTGGAATTAAAAAGTTACAAGATCCCACTTCTTATTCAATTGTTTTATCAAGATGGCGCCCATCCGCCATTTTGACAGTTAGACCTGTAATTCTTACGACAAACGGTAGTTTAACTTCCCCTATTGGCCACAACAACATTTTGTAAAAGAATAAATTAGCCAGTCAAAAGTTAGCAGGGGGTGACATTAAAGAACCGCACTGTATAATAAAATGAACAAATTCATTTTCTTATGCGCGAAATTCTTGAAGCAATAATGAAAAATATGGCGACAGAGGTCTTGGTAGATACAAACAAAGCCATTTTAACAAAATGAATTTTAATTTAAACTTTCGGCGACACATACACACTTTCCGTGCTATTACAGGTCTTCGCAAATTTTCCTCTAATTCGATTTGATCCTTTATAAACCTAATTTCCAAAATTTCTACATTCGTATTCATATTTTCATCCGGTTACGATACGACTGATCTTTTTGTTCCCGAGTTTCAGCGAAATTCGGTAAAATTTAATTTTACGCAACCTTTACCAATTGCCGTACATTTGTGTCGAATATATATGTACTTAAATTTTCAGTTTCAAATTACTACAATAAAACGCTTTGTTATGGATGAGTTTATTCACGACTCATATTCTACAGTATGTCCACGGATGGGGTTTACAAGAGGACAAATGGACTAAAAATTGAAAGATACGAAAAAAGTCACTCTTAATAAACGTTTTTGCTTCTCTAGAAAATACGATTCATCATATGAACTTCAATTTTTTTATACAGGGTGGGTAAAAACTGCACAAATGTTATTTGGCTTAAGAGTAAACATACTTTATTTTGAAAGATAAGAAAAAAAATCACTCTAAATAAACGTTATTACTTGAATAATGAATAGGTGATATTTGTTGTCAATGTCTTTATTAAATGAAGTAATTATAATAATAATACAAACATTTTTATTAACATGAAAAGAATACGATAACGCTAATTGCTTTCTCAAATAAGTGAAAGAATTTCTGATTTATTCCTGAGATATCGATTGGACAGCCTGGATAATTCTGCCCTTCAGCACTTCAATATAATTTGGTATTGCGGTTGCAAACAATTTGTTTTAAACGGCCCAATAAAAACATATCGGCCAAGGTTAAGTCGGGACTTCTTGGGGGCCACAAAACTGGGCCATTCCTGCCAATCCACCTTGGACCAAATCTGCGGTCAAGTCATTCTCTAACCTCACGAGCGAAATTTTCTTCAACAGAATGAAGAACTCATCATGGTCGTATCATCATGGTCGCAGCATCATCATGGTCGTATTTCTTTTTTTTTTTTTGAGGTTCAAAACCGAACCAGTTCCCTTGAACTTTTTTATTAACTTGCAGATTGCCATCCTAGTTATTGGGATTCCTACAAATTTTTCGGTAAATTGTTCCATGACGTAGCGGTATGAAACTTGACCATCCCCATATTATAAAAACTCTTTGTTCAGTAGATAGCATTTCTACCTAAATAATAACTTCATTAAATAAAGACATTGACAACAAGTGCCTATAGGTTCACCAGTCAGAGGTGTACCAGAGAATACTTTTTGGGAAATAATTTTTACATAGGTAAACCTTTTAATGAATTGTTCTACTTCGGTTTGTTGTGCACAAAACACATTCATTAAGAGTGACTTTTTTTCGTATCTTTCAAAATAAAGTATGTTTACTCTTAAGCAAAATAACATTTTTGCAAGTTTCTTATGATGAATCGTATTTTCTAGACAAACAAAAACATTTATTAAGAGTGACTTTTTTCGTATCTTTCAATTTTTAGTCCATTTGTCCTCTTGTAAATCCCATCCGTGGACATACTGTATAATGAAAATAGTGTTGTAATTATAGTCCGACAGCCCGTTACCAAAATGTCCTATTATCACGCATTCATCTAGTTTTACTCGAGCGAAAAAGTTCGGTAACGCTGCGCTTACCGGTCAGAATGATTTCAGTCCGTAAGAAAGTAGATCGTCTTTTTGTTATTACGCCTTGTCCGTTCTTGATGAAGTCATTTTAAAAATAAAAAAAATACGTGAATTCATCGACAACAGACGTTTTGATTCCATAGTTTAAATAAAAGGGATACAAAAAAATTACAGCGCCCGGGTCTATTTTTTTTTAAATTGTTGATAACACTCTAAAAATAGTAAATCGAGTCGAACGGACACTTTCCGTGTTGCGCAGCTGCAGAGAGGGCAGCGGAGTCGTATCTCTATAATTCCTGATTGCGGTACACAGTACGCGCATGGGACGGCTTGCTGTTTGGTTTGGTTGTCTATAACAAATCCGCATCAGCTATGTCCCCATATTGCATTATTATTCATACACATTTTTTCTTGACTGAAAAATGCGTCTGTAAAAATGTCAGTTCATATTTTTCCCCTATTTTCCGAGCCACAATACACGATTTCTGCTTGAAAACGGACGAGGCGCGATAACTCGAACAACGTTAAAAAAATTAGATACCTAAGATCCAACACTGCGCTTGGGCGTCGACAAAAATGTCCGTTCTCATTTTTTTCCGGTCACGAATAATGAAAACTAACATACAGCAAGTAAAATGGACGAGGAATAAGTTGAATTCTCCGCTGTAAACAATTTCGGATTTTTCTCAGACCAAAACTATTCACCGCACGGAAAATGTCAGTGACTATTTTCATCTCATCAAAAACATCCCTCTCAGTCAAAAAATAAAAAGAACGGACGAGGCGCGATAACTATTACCACCACTTTTTTTGCATATGTAAAGATGATTCTCAATGATTTCGCAACGTTGCCAATATCCGTTCTTGTTAATTTCCTTCTCAAGTCCTTATTAAATCACTAAAAAACTTTAAAAAATTTAGGTGGTGATCAGTCTGAAATCTTGGTAACGGGCTGCCGTACTATTATAACGCCCAAAAAAATTTTCTCAAGGAAGCTGTTTTAATATAGACAAATCCTCATTAACTAAATTAGACACGGTTAGATAATTATTACGATTAAAATGAATGTAAACCTGTGTGTCATCTGCGTAAGCCTGAACTTTGCAATGTTTTAGCATTTTAAGATATCAGATGTGTAAATTATAAAAAGAAGCGGTCCAAGGATATATCCCTAGAATTTGAACTTGATCTGAGGGATTATTGTGCAAGGAATTTTTTTTGATAATTCTCCCAAAGAAAAACGTTTTCTGTTTTATCCTTTTTCATTAACTGATAAAGCAAAAAACATTAAAAATAACAGATCATTGATATTACTGTTAAGTTATGACTCGCGTGCATTATTTCCCTGCCCCACCAGTATTTAGACACATATAATTTAAATAAATACGATTCGCGGATAGTCTAAAATGCACAATTTTAAAAAATATGATTCGCATATGTTTGGGGAATTTTCAATTTTAAAAGTAATGAATAACAGCCGTTACGTATTTTTAATATGTTTAATTAATCATAATAACGCAGTCTAATTGACTAAAAATCGAATTCGTACCTCAAAATTACGAGCGTACACGTTTTAACGTGTCTCCCAAAGTTGCTCTTACGCAATAAAAAATTAAAAACTTGATTCAGTGGAACCCTTAATAATTTTTTTGAACAATAGAATTTTTTTTAAATCAATAAAACAATTATTGAATGTTACCTTGGTTTTCGATCATTTATCACATTTTCATTATATTTCTGGGAATATGAACTGGTTGGTTGGTTAAAGGCGGGGAGCGGTTTAAAGGCCCGAACTTCTATCACTGCAGCCTTTCGGCTTATTGTGTACCCCGATCTTGTTAGAAGATGTTTGTTCCTTCTATGAGGTCCAGTAAACTTCTATCAAGCTTGTCATGTGGGAGGTTATCACTACGTTGGATGTCCCTGAAGATACTTTGTCTTCTACGAGACAGCACTACGCAACAATATATTATGTGTGATGCAATATTAATGTTAATGTTAAATAATGTGCATGTGCATGGATCCGTTATTTATTCCTATCCGTTGAAGGTGTTTTCGCAGGTGGCAGTGGCCTGTTAGCAGACCCATCACCTGTTTCAGCTTGGGCCGCGTCAGGGTCAGCATTCCATTCGATAGTATTTTCGATGGTGTTCCAATTACGGCCCGTACGTGTATTTGACCAGGTAACTCTTGCCATCGAGATAGGTATTGTTTCTTCGACCATCTATCTAATGTTGAATTTGTTGCCTATTTCAATATCTCAAAGGCCGGTTCGGGGCCCCCGAGACTATCAGCGGATCCGGCTCTAGCTAGTTCATCCGCTTTCTCATTACCTAATATCCCAGAGTGACCCGGGAGCCACAAGAGTTCCACCTTGTTCCCCTGGCCGCCAGTACTTTTAGGTTGGTATGGCACTCCAGTGTAAGTTTTGAAGTAAACCGATTGGAGTTCAGAGCCTTAAGAGCAGCTTGGCTGTCCGACGGGAGTATGAACTAATACTGCATGTTTTTCTGAAAAATATATTATGTATATAAAATATAATATTGTGGAATTTTGGCTCCAAACTTTGCAAAAGAATATAATCAAAATATTTTTTCGAATAATTCTTTTCGATATCTCGTCATGTAATACCACTTTTCCGTGACAATATATCGACTTTCTAGCAAACGAATGTCACGTTTCAAAATCAGTTATTAGGTTACCAATCTTGCGGAGGCTTTTTCAATAAAAAAAAGTTTCCCATATGTGGCCAACTCTTTGCCGGTTACTGTTAAGGATTAAAATTGTAAATGTGTTTGTGTGTATAATATTTCTTCTCGATATAATTGGGTATATACACGGTGTTAAAAAAAGGTCGGTACCCCGGAATAACTTCGGTGCATCACATTGCAGCGGAAAATGTCTGGGGAAAAAGTTGTTTGGTTTTGAAGGAGGAATAGTTTGCAATTTAAACCACCCCGCACCCCCTCAACCCCAGGGCGCGGCTGGGGGTAAGTTAAGATTTTCAAATGGAGCCCCATTTTTTCTATTGGCGTATCGTGTTTTCCGACCAAAAATAAACATCTTTTGTCCGTAAATTTTTTTTATTTGGGCCCATCCTTTACCAATAATCACTATGAGAAAGACAAAATCAAAACCGTGCGAAAATCACAAAGTTTTATCCCGGACATACTCTTTTTCTCTGTCTTGTATTAAAAATGCCCGTGATTACTGGTGAAGGGTGGTTTAAATTGCAAACTATTCCTCCTACGAAACCAAACAACTTTTTCCCTAGACATTTTCCGCTGCAATGCGGTGCACCGGAGTTATTCCGGGGTACCGACCTTTTTTCAACACCGTATATAAAGTCATTATAAAATACTAAAACGGCTTTTTGTTCTTAAAGATTTTCGGGAACGAAAAAGTGTCCATTACCATTAAGCAAACGGGGGAGTTAGGGATGAGAAAATAGCATTAAGGGAAAACGGATAACCAAATATATTTAGCTCAAGTACAAAAATGTAAGCAGAACGAACTAGGAGGGTAAAAAGGGAATATCGGAGATTTTCAGGGATTTATTTCAGCAGAAAATATTATGCTATGTGTTCACGATTAAAGCTTTAGGTTATATGGGATTGTAATATGTTTAGGTGGTTGCTAAATAACTAATTGTGGTTACCGTAGGAGCTACTTTTGAACGTACGAAGCAAGTGTGGATCCGGGGGGTGGGGGTCTGAACAGGTGTAAAAAGTTCATAATATTTTCTGTTTTAACTCCCACCCCAAAAATTACCTGATATCAACGCACTTAATATGAAGTATCACGCCTCAACAAACACCTTACAGGAATTTTTGTCTTGGGGTGAATTTAACTAACTAACTAACTAAAACGATTAACACTGCATTACCGGGTATAGTCAAGGCGGGACACGCAATTCCAGTAGCTTTATCTATTAATTTGCAGAGCGTCAATCTGGGAGGAAATATGCCTTGTGGAAATCGCCAAGCCAGCTTCCCAGAAACTTGTTGTACTCTTCCATTACTGACTTCAGGGCTGTTTTTTAGTTTTGTTTATCATATACAGGGTTTATAGAAATGGCTATTATACAGGGTGTTATGGAAATTACTTATTATATTTAAATGGTCACTATATCATTATTATATCTAAATACTAAGGTAAAAACCATTTTTACCCACATACTGTCACGCCGTTCCATTTGGATTCACTTAGCAATAATGTGGGTCACTAGCGTATAACTAACCGTGTTGTCAGATCACACCGCGTGTCTCGCCCTTGCTTGGATACCGGCCGCGCGCCACTATCGTTGCTTCAGTATGTTTCGAAACTCGGGGGTTGCATGACGCTGTCGAGAGTTCCACGTGCTTGACGTATACGAATTTTAAACGATTTGTAAGTTGTAGCAGTACTCGATTTTTTCTGTTCATCTAATCTAATTCATAATAATAAATGTTGTGATTTCAAATTTGTGTGATATTATCTACTGTTGGTTCTGTTGAAAAACATCCTTTTCTTGTTTTATTTTTTAATGGAATTTAATTATAAAATGGATTATTTTAAAATAAGATCAAAGGTAAGAGAGTATGTACCTTAAAATTGTAGTTTTTTCTTCTAAAAAGTTTGAAATAGAAGTGATAACGCGCGTCAAAGACGTCTTGTTGTCAAAAACTGAACACGTGCGTTTCCAATTCTGTGTTGCAATATGGAAACGCCGCCTATAATGCGCTAACTTCTTTTGAACCTCGAGACTGCCTCAATAAACTATTGATTGCGAAGGTCCTCAGGAGCGGCCACGTAAATTTTTAGATTTCATATAAAGTGAATAATTCGCTTAATAATTTAAAGCGCCATTTATGGTTATTTTCATCTCAGAATTTGCCGGTTTAAATATAATAAGTCATTTCCATAACACCCTGTATATAAATAGGTGACTACTTGGGTGTCCTAGAGGAAGCCTATATACTTTTTTTTTAGTCGATTGTCTAAATACTTAGGTTACAACGTTCTACCACGTGGAATACCATACACATCTGTTTTCAGTTAACAAGTGTATGTAAGTCAGTAGTCTACCAGTGATGCCAGATCACAACGCGTTCGATGGAAATCGTTCCTCAAACGCCTCGCACGTTTGATTTTAAAACTCGCCTTTAGTATGTTGCAGATGTCGGTCCGGCGGTCCGTTGAATTCCCGCGTGCTTGTTCCGGCTTAATAAATAAGGTGTAAAATTTACCAGTTGTAGCATTACCGATTAGTGTGATTGTCCAAAACATACATTTTGTGCTGTAATTTTTTTATGGAAATTTTTAAACATATTGGTTTTAAATAAGACTAAAGGTAAGAGAGCATGTGGCTAAAAATTTTAATTTTTTTTTTAAATAGTAGTTTGAAAAATAACCGACAATGGCGGGTCAAAGACGTGTTGTTGACAAAAATTTACCATGTAATTGTTCCCTTCCACGTGTTTTTTCGACTTTCACGTTAGATGGCTTATTTCGCCTACTAATTCAAAGCGCCATTTATGATTATTTTTCTTCAAATTTATTTTCATCTCAGGATTTGCTTGCTTAAATATAATATGTCATTTCCATAATACCTTGTACACATTTCCAAAAGCTAAACGATCCATTTTATTACAAGGAAGAAATCAAGAAAAATTAAATTTATTTTACAAAGGCATATAACCAACGTAACTATTTTGTTGATCTTTAAAAAGTAATGCCATTCGCCATATCATTATTGTTTACTGTAAGTCTAAACATTCAAAAAACATAAAAGGGTGTTATTTATTAATTTCAAAAATTTCATCTTGTGAAACTGAAACAGTGCTTTTTGCTTTTTAAGCTTTTGAATACAATAGAAAATTAACAACTTACCATAATCTCCCTTTGAAAATAATTAACTGAACATAGCCATTAGCCAAGTCGGAAAGCATCAAAGCTGGGAAGAAGAAAGTTATGCACAATAACAAAGTAAAAGATTAATCTTAAAAGTTATAAGTTTGATCCTTAATACACGAGGGGGATTTAATAATACTTTTAACTTTTAGAGTTTTTTAGATTATTACCGAATAAGTTTAAACGAGCTTTTTGTACTCAAACATAATCAGTCTGAAAAAATGTATTGTAGCTATATTGGTTAAGTTAGTACGAATAACGTAATAACCTTGATTAAAGGACACTTTTAAATTTATGTTAGTAGTGATTATCAATATGGGTTACGCGGAACCCTAGGATTCCACAAAGGGTAATTTGAAGTGCTGCGAGACGTCAATAACAAAAAAAAAATCTTATTTGGAACCAAAGGTATTGTAAACTACAGATCCCATAATCCATTCATAAAACTCTTGGACAGTGAAACTGTGATTGTGTGAAATGTTATTGATAATCAGTAATGGGTGGAAGAGAGAACTACATATTTGTTGGCTGAATGGCAACAATGTTGAAGTCTGATTATATCAGATGGTTAAATATTAAAATATAACCATACTTACCGATGAATAGATAAATCGTACTACACATGGTTGGTTGGTTGGTTAAAGGCGGGGGGTCGGTTTAAAGGCCCGAACTTCTCTCACTGCAGCCTTTCGCCTTATTGTGTACCCCGATCTTGTAGACGATGTTTGTTCCTTCTATGAGGTCCAGTAACCTTCTACCAAGCTTGTTATGTGGGAGGTTGTCACCACATTGTATGTCCCGAAGATATTTTGTCTTCTACGAGACAGTAAGGCGGTTTCATCCTTTTCGCCGCATAGTCTGCATTCAATGGATCCGTTGTTTATACCTATCCGTTGAAGGTGTTTTCGCAAGTGGTAGTGACCTGTTAGCAATCCATCACTTGTTTCAACTGGGGCCGCGTCAGGGCTAGCATCCCATTCGATAGTATTTTCGATGATTTTCCAATTACGGCCCGTGCGTGTGTTTCACCAGGTAACCCTTGCCATCGGGATAGGTGTTGTTTTTTCGACCATCTATCTAATATTGTTTTTGTTGCCTGTTTTGATATTCCAAAGGCCGGTTCGGAGCCCCTGAGACTTTGAGCGGATCCGGCTCTCGCTAGTTCATCCGCTTTTTCATTTCCTAATATCCCAGAGTGACCAGGGACCCACAGGTTGGTATGGCACCCCAGTGTAAGTTTTGAAGTAAACCGATTGGAGTTCAGAGCCTAAGAGCAGCTTGGCTGTCCGACAGGATGTAAATCTTTTGGTCGTGGTAGCCCTTTTCAACACACATGCTTGTATGGCATGAACTTCCGCTTGGTATACTATAGCGTAGTTCCCCAGAGGAATGCTTATGTCCATCCTGGGTCTTTCCCCAAATATACCTGCGCCCACACCGTTGGCGGTTTTTGATCCATCGATGTACTAAACTAGAGCCAACGTCGTCCATTTATCAAAGTTCATCAATCTTGAAAGGCTTTGTGAAATCGTATGTTGCTCTCATACGATCAGTTTGCTCTTGTGTGTCCAATTTTTACGGGGTATGAATGCACCATGATTGTTTATAATAAAGACGATTTTTCACCAATAATCACAAAAAACCACAAATCAACCAAAATATATAATCAATCGGTTAGATCAAAGCACCAATACGAGATTATTAATTCATTCATCTTTTAGGTCCGAATCGTAGCGCAGTTGTAAAATAAAAATAGATGTTGGCAGAGTGCAGTTGGATTAGTTCAAGATTCGTATGATACTTTTTAGTATAATAATATTTTTTAAAGAATCTCTAATCACCTTTTCACAGTTTATAGTAAAATTAATGGGAAATAAATTTATTTTAAGAGCAATTGCGGATTAATCTTAAACCAGTTGCAATTAACAAATTTTTATTTTTAATTGGGATTTTGCAAGCCACATTTGCGATAAATATGTCAATCTGGCTATGCTGCAATAATGACCGAAAGAGATGGGAAAGCCTGTTTGCATTCGTTGCGGATGCTAGAAATGTATATTCTGTAGTTTGAAATATCTTTGTTTGCAACCTATAAAGGTAATAAATAATTATAGGTGGTATGTCCTGGGTTTCGGTCACTTTGAAATGAAATAAAAGTACTTGCGGTGTTTACGTTTTGGTTTATTGTACTAAACCATCGTTAGTATTTATTAGAAATAAAAATACCGTTTAGAAAAAACATTTCAGAAGGCGTTAGTGACAAAGAGCAGTCGAAAATAGTATATTATGTACCGAGGTGGAAAGTGTTTCATTCCTGTCGAGACAGTTGGTAGTTAACTAAATCTCGAGACAGTAATGAAACTTTTCACTTTATTTACAACCACATCTAACATCCACTTCTTATCATTTTGAATTAAAATTATTAATAAAAGATAAATGTCATTTTGACTTTTCCATTGAAAAATTAGACAGAAATTTCAAATAACCGCAGGTGGTAAAATAACGTAGGTAATAATACACAAGATGGCAAATATCATTTTTTGAATATGGTTTCCCATGTTACTAAACAATATATTATTTTAACAACAGATGAGGAATTTGATTTTGCTGCTACTTCACCAGAAATTCGAGAAGCAGCAAAAGTAGTAGAAGATGATATTCTGCCAACTAAAAGCCGCCCGAGATATGACAAGGCATATAACTGTTTCAAAGAAAGGTGTACCGGGTTTGTTCGGGTTTGTTCGGGTTCAAAGTTCAAAATCCTGGTTCTGAGTCGGCGCTACTAGCTGATTTCAGTGAAAATGCCAAGACAAAGAAGATATCAACGATTTGGTCACAATATTCAATGCTGTGGGCGACTTTATCAATTAGGAAAAAAGTAGACACAGTATCTAAACACGCAAAGTATTAACATTTTAAAAAAAGTGTGTTCGTATATTAATTTGAGATATCCATTTTTTTTTAAATTACAAAAAAATTATTTACTTTCCACCCGGATGGAAAGTAAAAGTAAAAAAACGTCAACTTTCCACCTTTCAAAGATAGATGAAATGTCATTATTACATGCTGGTTGTAAATAAATATATTTTCTACATTTGTACATTTTCAAAAATACAACAGTATTTTCGCAGGCACATAGCTTAACCATCGTAAAAAATGAACTCTCGTTTTATTTAAAGTATAAAGTTATCGCTCCTAATAAAAAACCTCCTCTCTTAAGAGAAAAAATCGTGAAGTTTTTATCATCACCTAATCCTATCTCGTACCCGATCTCCCTTGTTCTCTCACTCTTTCTTACTGACACACAATTTTTCACTAAATTTACTCCACCTTGTCGAATTAACTTTTCTCCATTGTTCCGTAAAAAGCCCGCGCGTTACGTCAATCATAGTGTGCTTAGAGCAGCGGCAGTATTTTTTTCGCACCGCCATCTTGATAAATGAACATCGCGCGTCGCCTCGTGCGTTTAATCTTGACGAATTGTTTACAAATGGCTCTTTCTTTTATCGGAGGGGTGAGTTTAAAAAACAGGTGTGAAAAGGGATCGAAGCAAAACGTGTTTAGTGGAAATTCGGAAGCAGACAACAAAAAATATCAACATATAGACTGTTGGTTTCTCTGAGTATAAACGATGAATGACGACAACGGATATAGAATTATTTAATGTGATACTTGCATTCATCATCATTCAGTAACATTACAGAACCGGATATAGTCATGGACGGACACGCAATCCCACTGGCTTCATCTATTAATATGCTGGGCGTCAATCTGGGAGGAAATATGTCTTGGCATAACCACGTTGTGGCAATCGCCAAGATAGCTTCTCTGAAACTTGATGTACTCTTCCGAACCAGAAAGTTGTACATACCTCAACAACTTTTGACACTATTCAAAGCCCAGATTCAACCATCACTACAGCACTGCTCTCATGTCTGGAGCTCTGCACCCAAACATACTCTTCGGCCACTGGATTCCATCGAAAGGAGGGCCATCCGTCTGATTGGAGACCACGAGCTGATGAAGAACCTCGACAGCCTAGAACATCGAAGATAGGTTGGGGATTTGACTCTCTTTTACAGATATTTTCATGGCAAGTGCTCGGCTGACCTTGCCCTCTTAATTCCGCCCAGAGCGGCGTATAGCAGAAATACACGACGAACCACTGCTGCCCATCCACATGTGGTTAAGCTTATTACTCCTCGAACTTCATTATTTAAGAATTCTTTCATGTGGAGATCCCGAGATCGTTTTTCCCAACGAGGATTTCATCCTTATGGAACGACCTTCCCGAGGTCGTTTTTCCGACGAATATAACCACCAACGATTTAAATCCAACGTGAATCGCTTTTTGCGCACATGCACCACTCCCAGGATTTTTCCTATAGTGCTTGTGTTTGATCATAAAAAAAAATTAAAAAGTAATCAAGATTTTAACTCTGGAATAAGAGTAATTTATTGTTTATTGCCATAGCTAGATTCATAGTTGAAAAAATAAGAACCCTAATTTTTCTACCAGTTATATTCATTCATCATAACAACTAAATGCATCCTGTCCCAAAACAATCGTTTCCTTTGCAAAATAATTCGAACTGCAACCATATTAACGGTGATCATTATCGTTTACTATTTATTGGCGTTAGATTTTCGATAATTTTGGTTCGTATGCATCGTTATTCGTAATAAATTCAATAATAGGTGTTTTGGTGATTGTAATTCTATAGGGCAGTTCTGGCTTGTTCGACATGATGCGATTGATATGCTTTGTGCAATATCCATCCCTAGCAGCAGAATATATATGGCGTTTACTTTTGGTACAACTGTGTGTGATTTATTTATTTTGCCGTCAAACAAAATATATACAATCGACTTGTTCATATCGATACGATCCAACGAGTAAGTAGTTGGTAATTTATGGGTTTATTCGTGGCTACTTATTTTATCAGAAGCATTTAGCTATGCATAACATAGGTGCGCTAAAGAAATTCATCTTCAAGTTCCAATAAATCTTATTGTGGATCATCGCGAGAGGTACCATTATGTCGTTGTCCTTCATTCCTGTACTATTTTAAAATATAGTTCAGCATATGCCATAGGAAGGTAAGAGAACCCTGTCGCATCCGATCCCCGACCAATCGCTTTGCTATTAGTTATATCGAAAGTAATGGAGGAAGCTATTAACCAACAACTTCTAAAGTAGGTACCTGGAAGGCCGTAACATTATCAGCGATCATCAATATGGTTCTCTGAAGTCCAGATCAAGCCTATATCACCCATATTTGGACAAAGGCAATCGAACATCATCGGGCTGTTGCACTGGACATATCTAAAGCATTTGATCGTATTTGGCGTGAAGGGCTCCTAAGTAGACTGCGATCCTATGGTATGCCCAGTCGATTCTGTGCAAGGTTATCTAGCTTTCTTAAAGGTCGTTCTCTGCTAGTCGCGATTGACGGATGTCTCTCACACACATTCACCATCAATGACGGTGTTCCTCAAGGGTCGATAATATTGTCTCCCACCCTCTTCTTACTGTACATTAACGACCTTCTAGAAAAAAATCCAATATATAGCTTTGCTGACGATAGCACGCTTGTCTCATCTTTCATTTTGAATGCTCAAACATCGACTGCCGAAGGCACATCTTCGTAGACAACATGAAGTATCACGTCTCAATAAATACCTGGAAGAAATGATATCTTGAGGTGACAGTAACCAACTCGAATTGAACGCTAAGAAAGAAACCAGAAAACCCAGGCAGCAGTCTTCTCTAAAAACGTTAACATTACACAATCAGATATAGTCATGGCAGGACACACAATTCCACTGACTCCATCTGGGAGGAATGAATTCCTATAAGTTTTTTCATAATGTGCTACTAGATTTACTATGCATAGTATCACCGAAGTGGCTGATAGAACAGGGCCTATATTTTGTGAAGTTTGGGACGTAACTAGGTTGAACGGTTTTAATTCTCGAGACGGGCACCAAATCAATACCGGAAGAAATTAATATATCGTTTGTGCTATCGGGAAGCATCAGTGTCTTGACATGACAATACTGTGAAGTCATACAGCAACAGAAGTGAACAAAATTAAGACATTTGTTAAAAGTTTCTTGTTCTATCCTACAGAAGGTCGGGAATTTTTGCATTTGCAGCTGTTGTTGGGAGACAATGAATGATCTGTGTTTATCAGCAGTGTCTCGCAAGTACGGATGAATCCCCCCCCCCCCCCTTGTTTTCCTTTTCCTCCTTGCAACTAACATATTGTATTGCCTTCTTCCGACGATATTATGTGAAGGCAACTGTCATGTAGCATATTGCACTTGAGACGGTCGCTAGTGGCATATGACTTTGGTCTTAAATGTAACTTTTCTTACTACATATAAATAAATATAAATAATAAAAAATATAAATTTTTTCAAAGATTTTGTCATGATCTTTTTTCTACCTCATTTTACATTCAGATTGTCAGTTATAATAACTGTGAACTTTTAAGTAGAATAAACGCGATTAAACCCAGTTCAAAGGTCACGTTTTACGCCTTTATTAGGTCGCTGGGAACGACGAAGGACATTAATGCGAAATTCCGAAAGAAAATAAAGTGTCGTTAATGTTTAGTTCAATATAAATATGATCTTAGCGCTATTATCGCTTAAGGGTCTGGTTTCACAAGTAAGAAATTAGGAACAATTGACCACGTGGTTCGGTATCGAGAATGATATTTTTATTATAATTATACAGGGTGTCCGGGAACATGTGGGAAATCTCCCGGATATGAAGAAAACACGTGAAACGAATACTATAGGTTCATATAAACTTCTTTCGTATCGGCCTCCTCTTCGGAGATATGGGCTCCCAAAGAGCACCAATGGAATCAAGTTTTTTACATATAATTATTGAACCACCTGGTATATTTCAATTATTTTTTAATATGATGTATACCAGGTAAGACCCGTCAAATTACTACCCAAGAAACTGTTGTGAATTACTCACAGCTGCAGGGACGGACTAGCTGTAACGCTCATGGGCCCATTTTTTTACGCCCTGTATGATGAGAACTTTGGACAATGTTTTTTACATACCTTTAACTATTGGCTAAAAATTAAGTTCATACATGTCGCTAATCCTAACCGTTTTCGAAAAAAACGTCATTTTATTTACACCAGTACCCTAAATTCTCACGGGTTAAATATGAAAAAGCGGAATTTTGAAGGTTGAACATTTGATCGGAACAAAGATGTATCTTTTACTGAAATACGCCAAATACATGATGTATATGAAATGCCGTTTTTTTCGAAAACGGTTAGGATTAGCGACATGAATGAAGAGTACTTAATTTTTAGCCAATAGTTAAAGGTATGTAAAAAACATTGTCCAAAGTTCTCATCATACAGGGGGGAAAAAAAAAATGGGCCCATCAGTGTTACAGCTTGTCCGTCCCTGCAGCTGTGAGTAATTCACAACAGTTTCTTGGGTAGTAATTTGACGGGTCTTACCTGGTATACATCATATTAAAAAATAATTGACATATACCATGTGGTTCAATAATTATGTGTAAAAAAGTTGATTCCATTGGTGCTCTTTGGGAGCCCATATCTCCGAAGAGGAGGCCGATACGAAAGAAGTTTATATGAACCTATAGTATTCTTTTCACGTGTTTTCTTCATATCCGGGAGATTTCCCACATGTTCCCGGACACCCTGTATAATTAATTTCATCATCAATAGCCGTTCTGCGTCCACTGCTGGACATAGGCCTTCTGTAAATCATTCCATTGCTTCGGGTCATGAGCACTTTGTATCCAGTTGTGATGGATGCGCTTAACGTCGATCCGACCATCTTGTTGGGGGATGCCGCGGTTACGATACGCTTCTTGTCTAGGTTTCAATTCTAGGAGTTTCTTGGTTCATCTTCCATCTCTGACTGAACATGACCTGCTCAGTTCCATTTCAGCGTTGTAATTCTGTCAACTACGTAACACTGGTTCCTCCCGGATTTTATGGTTTGTCTCTGAGGGATATATTCAGCATTGATCTCCCCATTGCTGTATTCGCTATTTTCCACTTGGATTTCGTTTATGACCTTTCTGGTAAGAGTCAGTGATTAAAAATCTAAGATAATTAATTTAAAAGACGTTAAATTATTATTAAAACAGTATTCTTTTCGTGTAGAGCTTACAATGGCAATAAATAATTTTATTGCTTCCGATTTATTAAATGTTAAATTAATAGTATAATTCCGAAGCTTTTTGTAGCTTTCTTAATAAAGCAGATGGCAGCCATTATTCACACGGCATCCAAATCAAGAATATTAGATCCTGAAATAAGAGATCGGCTTAATTTTTCGGATAATGTTTTTTTAGAATTAAATTAAATTTAAAATGATCTAATTTGCTGCAGTATTAGTAACACATCTGAGGAGAAAAATATTATGGTATACGATTGGATGCAAAGTATGTGAAAGCTCCCTTTAATATTTTTGGAAATAGCTGCCATCTGACCCCCTTCCTATTCAAGATTTTAACGATAACACAGTTAAAATACTAAGGCTCTAAATATTATTGAAAAGCGCCCTTCTACACGATAAAATTGACGTGTCTTTCTGATTTTTATTATTCGTTACTGGAAGCGAGACATTAAGAGTGGGAACTTTTCAAATTGACACCTTGTATGTATGGAATAATCTAGAATATACAGGGTATTATGGAAATGAAATTATATTTAAATGGGTGACTCCTGGGGTGTCCTAGAGAAGCGCTACATATTTTTTTTTTAAATCGAAAGTTTAAAAAGTGGGGTAATTCACCCCTAATTCTCCCGGTTATTCCTCGGCACATTCATATATGATCATATTACATTGTCAAGCTGTATAATCAACAGATGTTCAAGCCCAATGTTGCCAGCTGTGTAGAAAATAATATAACTTTAGATTCTTATAAAAATAATATTTAGTTTACCTATTATCCAAGAAGTGAATCCAGGTGCCAGTACACTAGCAAGTAATCCAGAGCACAGACATCTTCAGGTTCTTGTTTATTTTTCTATGGGAAAAACTTTATGCTCATCACGTACCCTGATGATAATGTGGAACTGCATAATAAGCTTATACCCACTAAACCCCATTCGGCCTCTTATTTCCAATCTCTCGGAACATTTGCACTAAATCACTTAAAGAAACACACAGACACCCACGAGTTTCCAATTATTTTTTTTTGATGATATGCACTTATTATTAGATTACACAAAAGCAATAAATACTAACGCATAATTACACTTTACAATAACCTACACATAAAACAACAGCAATATAAGATACAAATTATTTCGCAATAGAAATTCAGAAATAATAAACACGCTAATTTCGAATGGGCTAATCTAATTTATTAATCCTGTACTGAAGAAGAATGATGAAATAATTATGTTGATAGACCCTTCCATCCCTTTAAAATAAATAGTCTCGTATAACCAGCGCGGTTGCCATTTCCGAGACTATCATTATAAAGAAAAGTATTACAGAGGGAAATTCTTCATTTTATAAATATAACCTTATGAAACATCGAAAGTGGCAACGCTGTATTTTTAAGTATCAACCCCAGTCGAGTAAATATGCAACCCGTTTCTCCAAACACCAGCTGTTCCTCCAAAATTAGCCGGCCGGTTTTCTACTGCTGTTTCAAGCAGAATTGTGTGTTAAATTCTATGTTAATACTTAAACCCGAGTTTAAATTATTAAGTTATTTGTTTTTTTCGCGACGGCAGTGCCCCGGTCCAGCAGTTCAATATTGATCGAGGGAACCAACGTGTTATTTAGACAATAAGGGCGTACTTTTGTCTACACAGTAGCACTTTAAAATACTATTTCAGATTGAACGGTACTTAGATGTGTTGTGACGCGACAACTATGTGATTTTGTGATGTGAGTACTTGGTGTTTTTTATAAATTAAGTTGGTTTTAAATAAGTCCGAAAAGGTAAATAAAATTACATTTTTTTTTAAAGGGTCAGTGGCATTTATAAACTTTTAAGTTGTCCAGATCTGACGGGTGTCGTTCGAATTGAACAAATGAGAACATACCTTACCATTTAAAAACTACGCGGCGGTTCGTTCAAGTCAGTTCAAGTTTATAAATCAGAGAGTGTTTCCTAGCGAACTGAACTGAACGTAAAAGTTTATAATAATGTACCCTGAAAAATAAACAACTTGCAATCTGCCAAACGGTTATTGACTTTCTAAAGAGTTTACCCTGAAGATATGACAACACTGTTGACATATGTTGCTTTGTTTACCTTCCTGACAGGGGCATCACATGGCCATTTTTGGTTTGATATAAGGTCATTAAATTAAAGCGCCATTTTTTGATATTTTTCTTCAATTTGTTTTCAGCTCAGGAATTGCCGATTTAAATATAATACGTCATTTCCATAACACCCTGTATACAAGCCGAAATTGGTGATTTTTGCAGCAATGATGTACTTTGTGGCGTATATTACGAATCGCATTACGGGTTTAAAGTTTAAACTTATATTTGGCATTATTGTAATTGTGTATCACTATTTTTTATATTAGACAACCTATTTTCATATTAAAAGGTAGAAATAGAAAAACCCACAATTCTCTAGTGCTGTCCTCCCTTTCTTTAAGTATCCATATAATGAATGTGATGTGTATTATCGTTTATAGTTGCCAAGTTCTAAGTAAAATATAAAGGCATCTACAATTCGAAGGGTCAAACGCGATCGCATTGACATCACAGTCACGTTTTATACCTTTATTAGGTTGCAGGAAACGACGGAGCTCGACATCTGTAAAATACTACACAAGGGTATCGTTTATTGTAAATAGTGAGTTATTGTTTGGTAGGTGATACTAAAAAAACGATTTTGTAATTTAACAATGGCAATAGACTTCAGGACTAAGCTTTCCTTCTGTCGATGACTGAAATTTTTTCTGCTGAAATATAGTTGTTGCGGTACGAGTTGCGCAAGTGCGATGAAATTAGAGAAACTTTAAAAATACAAACGATTGTTTAATTTAACAATGTCAATAGACATCAGGACTAAGCTTTTCATCTATCGATACTGAAATTTGGATATGGTTATTTACTTTGTTCTGGATATACACAAATACTGGTAATAATACGACTCGTATACAGGATGTTATGGAAATGTCGTATTATATTCATACCGGCAATTCCTGAGATGAAATCAAATTGAAGAAAAATATCCGTAAATGACGCTTTAATTTAATATGCCCTGTACATGACCTGTTGTCAAACCAAAAATATGCACATGGTGACACTGTGAGAAGAAATAAACAAACTACAGATGCTCAAAAAGTCAGTGAATTTTGAGCAGTGTTGTCATATTTCCAAAGTAAACTCTTTAGAAGCTCAATGATCTTTTAATTAAAACGAAGTTCTTTATAAAAAAAAGGAATTTTATTTAGGCCCTATGCGCTCTTACCGTTAACAAAATTTATTGCGTAGATTTCTATGCACTTTTGTCACATTACATAGAAAACACATATCAAAAGTCAATGTTCAGTCAACCTTTTGATTGGTTTGGCTTCATATAGAAAAAAAATAGAATTTTCTCTAAAACACATGCATGCTCTATGCCCTTGTTATTTAAAAACTTGTTACATAATTTGTATAAAAAAATTATTTATACACTAAAACGTAACCATACAACAAACACGCATGAAATTCACACACGGACATCGTTTTTAACACAACGAACAAACCCGTAAAAATTTGTGGGCACTTTTGTTTTGGACCCACATATTAAATTTACGGCATTTAAAAACCACTGAAATAATAAACAAATAAACATTTCAGCTATGCTTTGTTTGTTGTGTTTGTTTGATTTCACATTCCGTTGTGCCGGGTGAGAGGGTGAATCGACCTGTCAATTTCGGAGCGGTGTTGCCAAACTACCAAATACTAATAACTAGAAATCCAGCTTGTCGACAAAGAGTTTTGCTATTTAATAAGTTTAAATTCATACGCTCAGTAATTTCATTTTGTAATATTACTTTTCCGTATTATTTTCTCTCTCTGTTGTAGTACAATATTCATATTTTTTAAATTTAGTTTTAAATTTTAAGTTTTGTCGCGCAAATTTCGAAGTCTGGTAAATGGCAACCTCGATTTCAGCTAATTTTAGAACGTGTATGAACGTTTTATTTACTGCGTTTGTATTGCTTTCTAATAAAATTTTGTGAAAGTGGCAAGCCTTCCTGCAAAACGACCTTCCAGAACTTTTAGAAAATGTTCCTTTAGCTCGGATAAGGGACATGTGGCTTCTGCAAGCACAGTTTACGGATTGTTACTGAATATTTGGACGTCCTATGTGCGTTTATTCTATGCGTATGGTAGTGTTTAGTGATTTTGTGTAATCTGATAATAAGTGCCTATCTTCAAAGAAACTTATTTGAAACTCGTGGATGTCTGTCTGTTTCCTTAAGTGATTTAGTGTAATTTGTTCTATTTCACTATGTATTTTTTTCTCTCGACGATATGCCGGTCATGTTCCGAGATTGGAAAGAAGAGACCGAAGGGGTTTTAGTGGGTATAAATAATCGAGGAGTAGACTGTGACTTTGAGTTTACTTCTTAATAGCTATTAGGCAGGCCCACACTATTATCAGGGCACGCGATGATCTTAAAGTGTGAGCAGGATGTGATGAGCATGGAGTGTCCTCCATTTACTTCCTACTTGTATACTTAAGGTAAGCTAAATAATTATTTTTATAAGAAGCTTAAGTTTTACATTTTTACACAGTTTGGCAACATTGCGCGGAACAGGTGTTTGTGATACACTGCCACAGGGTGCTATGATTTATGACCGCGGAGTCATCTGTGAGTAAGAGGGTTTGTTACCCACGTTTAAAACGTTCGATTTGGAAAAAATATGTAGCGCTCTCTAGGACACCCCAGGAGTCCACCCATTTAAATGTCATTTCCATAACACCCTGTATATTATAGATTGCTATATTGTAATTGTTCCTCAATAGTAATTGGATAACAAGTGGTTTCTTAAGAATAAAAGATAAGATTAAAATAATTCATCCTCTAATTCCTTCTAGGAAATCCAAAATTAATGACATCATATCTCCTGATCATCTTCAATGAAAATTTCATCTTTGATTTGCATATTAAGAACTTTTAATTTCCAAGCACGACACAAGCAGGAAAATAATGTAATTAAAACACGACTTAGACGGATTACCTTAAAGTTGATAAGCGACATCACATGTGCACGGTGCTTGGGAAAAATATGATCTAAACTGGATTAGACATATAATCTGGATTAAATGCTTAAGGAGAATACGAGCCTTACGAGGATCTATTCTAAGGGTAACGAAACATTTTATAGTCATCTTTTGTAAGCATTGACCTTTGTCAAGAAATATTAGGATATTGTAAACAATAAATCAAATTTGAATACAATTTAAAATACGTATAATGTATCAATTACCATTTTAAAATTACAATTTTCTATTTGGATTTCATAATCGCTACATTATGAAATGCAAAAAAATTTAATAACCTGCCACTTTATGGAACTGAAATTTTATTTTTTTTATGTTGGCAGCAAGTAGGGTTCGAATTTTTGGCTTACTTCGATTTCGTTGAAATTAGTTTTCTTGGCATTATGGATTTGACAAAATAATTTTATAGAAAACTTTAAAATACTAACCTTTAACCTTGCAAATAGATCATTTTTACTAGATATTTATCTGAAATACCTATACTCGGAAATATATAAAATGCTGACGGTGTCCGTCAACTAATTTCTAGTCACAACTATAAAGCAACAAAACCTAAAAATAATAGAAATATCTTCCAGTTTATGCCCTATTTCTAAAGTTTTGTTCAATAAAGTACTATTTTTATTTTTAATTCAATATAGTATTATACATATTTATAGTTACTGTAGACATTTCCCGGGCATTAATTGCTATTCCTCTCAGATTCTGTGTCGACACAATATTTTGTTCAATAATATTATTTATTATTTTGTTCAATATTTTGAACTTTGTTCTGCTCGCACCATAACTCAAAGTTTTTCATAGTCTTTTTAAATGTTTTTCTGCAATTTCTCGTATTTCTGACAGAGTACAACTTCCTTCCTGTCTCATTTTTATTAACTTTAATAATATATTTATTTTTAATTATGACGGATGGGAAGAAGCTTTGTCGTGCTCAATTGTTTCTATCATGGCATATTTAATACTTGTAACAGTTTATGAAATTGTAAAAGTATTGCCAACCCAAAAAGAAAATATTAATTCAAATGGAAAAAATCTACTATATTTTTTAAAGTTTTTCAGACTTTAAAAAACCCAAATAGAAAAAGTATTATAAAATACACGGTTAATAAGACAATTAGAGCACTTGTACATTAAACGCGTACTCTAGGATAATGTCTTATGAAACTTGTATCTTAATATACTATTTTTACAATAAACAAGTTTTTTTATATTTATGACCTTCATAATGTTAATCACGTGCGTTAGCTGCTAGCGTGCTTTTCTCTTATTTGATCTAAATAATCTCGAATATGAATCATACTGTTACCGATGATGGTGCACGTTCTTCCTTTCCCCAGTTTAACTGTATAAAATGACCTTCTTGCGTAATTTAAAACAAACACATTAGTGTCCTAATCGAAAACCGCCAACCCAGCTCATGCAAATGAGTCGTTATTTCTCGATAATAACCGCCATAACTCAATGGGGTGGGGTCTGTGTGATTTCGTTTGATTCAAATGATGCGGAATGCATTTATACGATGTACCATTTATAAACGAATGTCACAAACTAATTGAATGTTTATCATTCTTATACGTATTCCAATAGTGTGACAAATTAAACTGTTTTGTAGTTGAAGTTATAATATAGCTTTGTATAGTACAAGTATACAGGGTTGGCCAATGAAAACGGAAAAGCCTGATTTTTCAGGTTTATCGTTTTTTAAGAACCAACTTTGACACGTGTATTTTGTGCGAAAGGTGTGAAAAGTGTATAAAAATCAAGGAACATGAAAAAATCCGAATAGTAGGAATAAAAATTAAAATTTAACTAATAAAAATTGTATACCGTTTTTTATTTGATATCGTCAGATAAAGTGTACCTAAAGATACGATTAAAAGGTAATTAGTAAAATTTGTTGGGGTTGAAATTAATACAAAATTTAGACTCATTGCCTAAATGTACAGGGACTGGCATTGTACACATTTCTTTTTTTTGTCCTTGAAACAGATAAGTCGAAACGTATACTACAAAGCTTTGACAGAATAATACTGCTTAAAGACTAACAGGGTTTTAACAAGTTAATTTAAAGGGAATCATTATTTATAAGGGGTGGAACTTTTTAGCCAGTCGGTATACAGGTTGTCCATTGTTGGGTGGTTCTACGAGGTATCTCCGTTATTAGTAAAGATAGGAAGATGCGGTTTTCGCAACACTGTGCTTACTTTTTTGTGATAGAACAGATGCTCCAATTAGAATTTTTCTAGGCCTCCTCGTTTTTGATATACGGGATGTTTTTGATAATTTTACATTTTAGGACATCTCCGATATTTCGGTTACCCTGTAACTTATCAAAAAGAAATAAAATATTGTCTTTGTAGTTTTTTACGTAGAATCCAGTGACGTACTCAGAATTTTTCCACGTTCAATGGTTTTCAAGGGAAGAAAACAATGTGAATGTGAAACATGTCTAAGGCTCAATGGAGAGCAGTTTGATAAATATTTATGAGTTCAAGTTTCATTTCTTTCTTGAAAACTATCAAAGTAGAAAAAAACTGAGTACGTCACTGGATACGTAAAAAACTATAAAAAGAATGTTTTAGTTCTTTTTGATAAGTTACAGGGTAACCGAAATATCGGGGGTGTCCCAAAATGTAAAATTCTCAAAAACATCCCCTATATGAAAAACGAGGAGGCGTAGAAAAATTCTAATTGGAAATACGCCGTAAAGCACCCAAAAATGGATACCCTGTATATTAAGGCAATGAATCAAAATCTATCATGGCATATTTGATACTTGTAACATTTTATTAAATTGAAAAAGTAGTGCCAACCCAAAAAGAAAATATTAATTCAAATGGAAAAAATCTACTATATGTATTTTTTTAAGTTTTTCAGACTTTAAAGACCCAAATAGAAAAAGTACACTGCTCATGAGACAATTAAAGCACGCGTGCTCTAAGATAATGTCTTATGAAACTTGTATCTTAATATACTATTACAGTCAGATTTTAGAAAATATATTTCAATTATAGGTATATAATAGATATTATGTAACTTTCCATTATGCTATCAATCAAATCTGTAACTTACATTTCGTTCGAGATCCGAAAGCTGGTTTTCATCGTTCATTTTACGACCTTACAACTGCCAAAAGAAGTTCAGATAATTCTGGTAATTTCCTGAAACTTTATGGAGCTTTTAGCTACTGAACAGAGGCGTGTGTATTCAGGGCGTAAGCAAGGGGGACGTTCCCCTCAGTTCCGTGTAATTATTAAAATAGGTATACTCTAGTCATTTTACCAATTCAGAAGCATGAACAAATATTAGCGCTTGACTATTGGTCAAACGGCGATAAAACTTCTTATGCTTCAGGTATATTCATGCGTGGTTCGTGTACTGTTATATTGTTGGTAATGCGACCCGGTGTGCTGTTCACATGCTCTTTGCATGTATTTGTTTTGGTCCACTGAATTTCGAAAATGAATAGACTATATCACTTTTATAAGCAGCTGCGTTGTTTTAAGGATTATAGTTCTAATATATGCCCATAAAAAAATTTATAGCATTGCTTCTCTTTTTTTCCTTGGAACATAAATTGCGTATTGATTATTGAACCACCAGGTATATTTCAATTTTTCTTTAATATGATGTATACCAGGTAAGTCCCTTCGAATTACTATCCAAGAACTTGTTGTGAATTACTTACAGCTGCAGAGACGGACGAGCTGTGACACTCATGGCCCCTTTTTTTAACTCCCTGTATGATAAGAACTTTAGACAAAGGTTTTTACATATATTTAACTATTAAAGAAAAAATTAAGTACTCTTCATTCATGTCACTAATCATAACCGTTTTCTAGAAAGCATCAAATATGAAATGATAAAGCGGAATTTTGTTCGTTTTGAAGTTTGACAGGATGTAACTCGGAAAGTATGGAGTTTTAGACGTTTTGTTATATGAGTTATAGTGCTTTTAATGCTTCTAGAAGTTCTAGAAGTTCCCGTTTTTTGTAAGTTTCTTGAAAATATAAATTATTTTCAATCATAAAATTTTGAATTTCTGCTTTTGTATTATAGAATTGGGAATGATTTTTGCTTGCCGACTATGATAACTAGCATTGTCCATTACAATGACGCTATTTTCAGGTATATTTTTAAGGAGTTTATGTTTAAACCAATCTTCAAAAAGTTGTGCGTCGGTATCTTGGTGGTAATCTAAAGAAGAATATGCTACGTTTTTAGCTGAAAGCAACATACAATTTTGAACAAACCCGTTCTCTGAATGTAATATTGTGATTCTTTTGCCTTTATTTGATGGTGCCTTGGTTTGACATTTTTTGGAAGAATCATCCCAACCTTTTCTTGGAGTGTCATGGGTATCGAACCATGTTTCGTCAAGGTAAATAATTGGACGATTTTCTTCTCTAAATTATTTAACAGCTGTTAAATATTTAAGTCTCCATTCCCGTAAACGTTGAGATTCCATTAATGTTTGTCTTTTATCAATGGTTCGATATTTAAAACTCATTTTACGCAATATTTTCCTAAGGCTTGAAAGGCTACAAGAGATATTTGTTTCGTCTTTTATCAGCCGCTCTTTGAGGGAAATCAAAGTGGGTACAGTTTGTGCCTCATACATTTGGTAAATCTTTCTTCTTAATAAATCCATGTCATTTTCGTCAATGCTTCTAAATGTGCCAGAATCACTCCGATTTTTTCTAGGATTAACTGGTTTACTATGTCTCTTACCGAAGATAAAGGAGTTTTTGTCAAAGTAGACGTCTCTGCTAAAGCATCCATCGAATTAAAATTTCTACTCAACAACGATTGATACACATTTTTAATTGTTAGTTTGGCATCGGTAGATAAATAAATGCTTTCTTTTAAAAATTACACTTGAAGATGCCCCCCTATCAGCACAATTCCAAGGACGCCACATTCTACCACTAATAAACCTAACTAAAAATTACTTGCCGGAAAACCACTAAATTGAATTTGTATACCTGGTCCGGCTCTGCTCGAAATGGTTTTAAAATTTGGGATTTCCTTATTTATTTTATGGTCCAAGGGCTAATGAGGTTTTATTGCAGTCAAAAGATCAACGGTATAATTCTGCAAGAACTATACTACCTTTATTTTAATATGTAGAATCACCCCTCCAAGTATTCTGATGCATTATCCAAACACCTTGTATAAAAAGTTTCTCGATACGCCCCTATACACTGCATTAATGTGTCTTAGCGGTCATAAAATTTCTTGGCATGCGGAATTGCTGTAATAATTAGGTTTTCCGTTGCAGCGAAACTATTTCCTGCAGCGAAAAATTGTGTTTGCTACTTTGTCGTGCCAGTCAGCGATAAAATTCCACGTCAATGATCTAATAACTTTTGCGGACAGAGAAAATAAGGATGTATTGCTTTAAAAAAAAAAATTGAGAAAATAAAAATGCACGTCGTGGGCTGAAATTCACATAGGAAATTTGCCTGCAAAATTCTATATCTGCCAAGTTATGTTTAAATATGAGTTTAACAACAGAAAAGAAAATGATCCATAGAAACGCCAGATTGCTAGGGAAACACAGTTTGTTTTGGTCTGAAAGGGCAAAAGATCGGTCAAAAATAAACTTGATCGAAATCTTGCTGGATTTAAATAAGCTGAAAACCAACCAAATATTAGCTAAGCGGAATCATATAACTTCCTAAAGGATTGTAAACTGTTCTAATTTGACAGTTGCAGGTATAAAATGACAACTGTAAAAACAATTAAACCAAGATTTGTATTGTAATTTTTTTTTTTTAATTTTTCCTCCAAGTTCTAAGTAAAAAATCATATAATACTGGTCAACACATAATTTGCTGCCGGCAATTCTGTTACTGTTTCTAGGTAATTTGGGTCTGCTAAACCTAAATCAGTTTCGTTTTCAAAAACTAGAGCAATAAGCTATATTTTCGAGATTAAGGGTATTTTATATCGCATAATTATATATTTATTACTGCTACCACCAAAAAAACAACTCAGGAATGGAAGAAAAATGTTTATTGTACATCACAACAAATACAAAATCGTCTGTCAATAACATTAACAATATTAACTTAAGTTCTTAATTTAAATTAACCTAAACTAATAAATAAAAATGAGCTAATCTGCATCAGCCAAAAACTTCCTTTTATAAGATTTCCTCGCATGAGATTGAAAAGGACAGTCTCGTTGAAGACTTCAGCAGTAATCGGCCTTCATGTGAATGTCCCATCTACCCTGATATCTCTCTTCCATAGTTTTTATATCCTGGTGAAATCGTTCCCCCCGTTCTTCACTAAGGAGCACCATGTATTAAATTCAGTTTCGGTCATCGATTCTGTAAAATGTGAATCTTTTATGAGCTCTCTGATCTGAGGTCCATCAAATATTCCGGCTTTCAATTTCCCCTTGCTGAGTGCAGGAAATTTACTGGAAAAGTATTCAAAATAGGCTCCATTTTTCAACTAAATTTTGCAAATGCATGCTGGCAATATTCCGCATATTATGGGGATTATATAGGTACTAATACCTAACTAATAGGACCTACTAATAGTACACAAGCCAAGTTAACAAACTAATTTATGAGGCTTACGGTATACAATTCACTTTTATTGCCTTCTAATGTATATTTTGTGCTAATTGCAAATACGAAAATAAGAAATCCGCAGGTGCAAAAAATTTCAAGGAAAAATTATTTCTTATCTGTAATAATTATATGGCATTTCGCCAATATAAAATTAGGTATTTCCAGTGATTTATGAATAAATAGGTATAATTCAAAATGCATTAGTCTTGGAATTAGTTAAATTTTTGATAAAATTTATGACCATTATAATTGCCAAATGTATTATTACAATTTATTACGAGTAGGCTCTATCTCGAAAACTAGAGCTGATAGGAAGAAAAGCTAAGTGTTGTTGGAATCACCGCATTCAAAATAACTAAAATCAGTTGTTTTTTCTTCGACACCAAGACATACAAATTTTCTTGTTGGACTGTGTAATTAATCAAAAACAAATTAACTTAAAATATATTGATGGCCTAAGTTTAAACATATTTAGGAGAAAGTCGAGTATACGGAAAAATTGGAAAGGAAAAAATCCAGCAAGAATATCGTGATGTTGAAGAACAGGCAGGTATCCGGGCGGGAAGATCCACTACAGGCCATCTCTTTTGCATTACCCAGCTGATCGAAAAAAGGATCGCATTTAACCAGGAAATACGTCTCCTATATGTGAACCTTAAAAAAGCCTACGATAGTATCCCCTAAAGCCAGCTATGGTATGCTCTTGAACAAACAAATATTAATGCGACCCTTATAAAAGCGGTAAAAGACCTCTAACGAGCAGGGCGCAGGTCAAAATGGGAATGCAAATCTCAAATGGTTTCAGAACCAATAAATGACTCAAGCAAGGATGCTGCCCGTCACCCACCTTATTTAAAATATACTTAGAGCAGGCACTTAAATCATGGAAAAGAAAATGTAATGCCATGTGCATCCCATTAAACAACACCACACGATATGCATTATGCTTCGCAGATGATCAAATAGTTGTGGCAAAAGACTATGACGACCTAGAATATATGACAATTAAGCTAATAGAGGAACATAGAATGTGGGGCCTGGAAGTCAACATGACTAAAACAGAGTACATGTGTATTGGGGGTCTGCAGCAACACCTGATACTGGATGATGGTCAATGTACAAAAAATTGCCAAAGCTTACCTGAGGATGAAGATCATGAACGATAGAACACTGGACAAAGCAATCAAGGAAAGAAACGTTCAAGGAAGGAAGGCCACAGCTATTATAAATGGAATACTCTGGGACCAACAAGTATCAAAGGCTAACAAGCAGAGAATATTTAATACGATAATAAATCACATATGGCAGTGAGGTTTGGCAAATCAAGGAAAGAACGGAATGACAACTAAGAGCAACCGAAATGGACTACTGGAGGCGCGCAGCTGGATGGATGCAAAGATGGATAGAGTTACCAACGAAAGGATAAAAGAAATTATGGGAGTTACATATGACATAATGGACGACATAAGGATCAAACAACTCATGTGGTATGGCCATGTACAAAGGACGACCGACGAACGGCTACCCAACCAGATACTAGAGTGGACATCTCGGGGAAGACGAAAGTGAGGAGACCAAGAAAAAGCTGGAGAGAGGAGATAGAGAGGGAGATTAGACTGAGAGAGATTGGAGACGACCTCTGGCAGGACCGAGATCGGTGGAGACTGGAAATCGGGAGACGTCGAAGATCCTTATAGACCGAATTGTATCTATATATATAAGAGGGGAGAATTCTGTTGATGCTTTTATGGATCTAAATTTATACAGGGTGTCAGTCGGAAAACTTCCCAGTCTTAATATCTCGTTTCCAGTAAATAATAATAAAAATCGGAAGAGCATGCCAATTTCATTGTGAAGACACGTCTTTTGAATAATGTTGATTCGTTGTTTAATGCCCTGGGAGGATAGATCTTACCCTTAAAATCTGAAATAAAGGGCGCATATTTATTTGTTCCCTGAAATGATAGGCGCTTGACAATACTAAAACGTGACCAAGATTCATTTCGTTCGCTCGAATTTACCCGCACTGATCCTAACCCTTTTCTATAGACCCCTAATCGTGTGCTATAAAACGGTTAACACATGTTTGTTAAAATTTTAGAATTGCCATCACAATGACGCCAGTAACCTTATGGGTAATTTCATGGTGCACTAAATTTAGTTGGAACATTATCGTGTCGCGTTTATTCGCGAACGAAATTGCAGTTTTATGTTGATGTCAGAAAAACACTGATGACTCACAAGGTTTTTAATCTTTGCATAGTTTAAAGCTAAATTAAACTGAGTAGTAAAACTGGGGTTTAAAATACGTATTTGTAGGAATTGCAAAAAATTTAACTGTTCATTTCGTAAAACATTTTGATAAATTAAAAATTACTTAGAACACCTGGAATAATTAGAGAGACCGGTGACAATAGGGGGTCCGTGAAGTGGAATATCAGTAATGTGGTTTGCGGTGGAGTTTAGGTCCCCCTCTACAACTTTTATATCTGATGAAATGCCGTAGACCGTTGCTTAGAGGCGGTGTACCGCTTTAGATAGGGAATTCTCAATAAATTCAAAATTATGTCGAACTATGTCTGAAAATGAATTTACAGAAAAAACACATTTTCTGGCAAGTCAACCCTTGCATATACTCTTCCGAGCGTGTCAAAAAAAAATGAATGGAAAAATTATAAAGTCTCAAGTGACATGGGTCCAAGTGGGCTTAATCGATTTGTATTCACATGGAGATGACTCGTAAACAATTTTCTGAAAAAAGGAATATTGCAAAAGTGCGGTATTTTATCGAAAAGTCCGCCAATTGCTTCCCGTGCTTCAGAATTGTAATATTTTCTTAAATTTTACAATAACACGGTATGGAGGAGGGGTTTGAAACCCATCCCATCGATTCAGAGGACGAAAAAACTTTGGTGAGTCGTGTCTTGCTTGTCTTAATCACCAGTTATCATTTTTCCCGTCATACAACTGAACGATACCTGCCTTCCAGTATCTCTGCGTAATATTGTCAGAATTCCGCCTAGCTAGGTGCGATTCTTCTGAAAAATTTTTTTCCACAAGATTTGGGTGTCAAGGAATGTAGTGTGGCAATTTTCTGACATGTCACGATCGTTTTCCGAATTTCCTCCTAGGAGATTTTTAAAAAATTCCAATAATGAAATGGCGAGACCTGGAACGACAAAAATTTTTTCACATAATCTTTAACATCTAGAAAGTTTCAAATTAGCTTTTTTTCTTTTTTTTTAATTTTCATTTTTTTTGACACGCTCGAAAAAGTAAAGGGTTGACTTGTCAGAAAATGTGTTTCCCGACTTTGGGGTCACGCAGATGCTGTAAATTCATTTTCAGACATGGCTCGATATAATTTTGAATTTATTGAGAATTTCGTATCTAAAGCGGTACAGCGCCTCTCAGCAACGCTCTATCGCATTTCTTCAGATATAAAAGTTGTGGAGAGGGACCTAAACTCCACGAAAAATCAATCAATCTGATATTCCACTTCACGGACCCCCTATTGTCACCGTCTCTGTAACTAGAAGATATACTGGGACTAACACCCCTAGATATTGTCATCAGAATGGAGGCTAACTGCAGCGCCTCCAGGATGAACACAAATGGCGAGTGGACACTCTACCCCGTGAAAATTGGCCACACAAAAGCTATGGTTCTCTAAAGGACGAGCTCTTGGAAGTTCATGGCATACATGCGTGCGTACAATAGAGTCTGGAAAGGGTCTACTACGACCAAAATATACATTCTATCGGACAGCCAAGCTGCTCTTAAGGCTATGAACTCCAATCGGTTTACATCAAAACTGACACTAGAGTGCCTTAAAAGAACCGGTGGCCAAGAGGAACTTGTGAACCATCTTGTGGATTTATGGTCACTGGAATAATAGGTAATGAAAAAGCGGACGAACTAGCGAGAGCTGGATCCGCTCAAAATCTCAGGGCCTCGAACCGACCTTCGAGATATCAAAACAGGCAACGAAAACAACATTAGATAGATGGGCGCAAATATATCATCTTTCCCTATGGCATAGGTTACGTTGCCAAATACACGCACGGGCCGCAATTGGAAAACCATCGAAGATGCTATCGAATGGGATGCTAATCCAAACGCGGTTCCAGTTAAAACATGGGACTGGCTTGCTAACAGTCCACTGTTACTTACCAAAACACCTTCAACGTACGGGAATCTACAATGGACCCCTTTAATGCAGGCTCTGCGGCGTAGAGGATGAAACTGCCTGGGCGCACAATAAGCCAGAAGGTTGCAGTGATAGAAGTTCGGGCCACACACCCCACCCCCGAATTTAACCATCCAAAATAAAGGAACATGTACTGAGCAATAAAGAATATAATTCTACATATAATGGTAAATTAAATTACAGAGTGTTCCACTTAAAAAAATGACTTATGGGTGTTTATTATAATATTATACCAGGAAGGTATAATTTTTAAAATACCCTGTATAAAAATGGGTAGTATTTTTTTGAACTAAAAATATCCATATTTTATCCCAGGAAGATTGGAGATCGCTATAAAAAAATTGTTAGCAACAATTACTTGGATTTTTACATATAACCGAAAAATACTCACATAATATACAGAGTATTATATTTAAAATATCAATGTTAAGCCTAACTTTCGATATAACCAGAAGTGATAAATACGCCAAAATGGCATCATTAAGAAGATCGGGATCTCTTATAGAGAATACCAACATTATTATCGAGATTTTTAAATGGGCCACTCACAGTGAATGACCCTGTATAAGTGGATTAATTATTATTTACGTATAAAGTAGATACACGCAACAAGCCCAAACCCAAACTGATGTACACAAGTCTGAAAACTTTTCAACTTTTAGACCTTTAAAACGCCTCCCAATCCCGCTTATAGCGTCTAGTTCCACTTTAGAAAGTTTTTAAGACACTCCGTACTTTTGCACTTCTTCAACTATAAAAGTAAAACGGTGGGACTTTGCATTTAAATTTAACTGTGAAAAGTTTTTGGAAGTTCCGTAGAGTTCTCGCTTTCGTAGTAGCGATTATCAAGTCTTTGGAAAGTGGAGCAGGGTCAATTCAGTGTACCATATGTTATTGAATCGTTTCCTTTAAAATGTTATGCCGGGCTTACATTCAGCTCACTTTTGAGGCAGCCAGCAAGGAAGTGGGCAGGGAACAGTGTTGCAAGGTGGAAAAAATTTAAATCTCAAGAAGAACTTTCCGGATTCAATAAAGAATCACCAGGTCCTCGTTTAAATACATTTTTTTATAAAAGCTTCGAACTCTTTTGTTCTCGTCAGTACAGGGTAGGTGTACATACCTATCATCAGAGAAGTATAGAGTCTTCTCTGATGATAGGTACGAACACCTACTCTGTACTGACGATAACAAAGAGTTCGAAACCGGCCTGTACGTGGTGACATCCTATCAATGGAAAAGGCTTCATTTTCTTGGTAGTAGAAGTATAGAGTCTTCTCTGATGATAGGTATGTACACCTACCCTCTACTAAGGAGAACAAAAGAGTTTGAAACCGGTCTGCAGGTGGTAACATCCTATCAATGGAAAAGGCTTCCTTTTCTTTGTAGTACCATTCAATCTGAATTAGTATTTTAAAGTGCTACTGTGTAGACAAAATACGCCCTTATTGTATAAGGTATCATCGGGTGGTCTGGGAAATAATAATTTTTCCATACATTGATATTTGATATTGATACCACCTGAAAAGTATAGACTTTTTATTTTTGATTTAGCATTATTTAAATTAACTGCACTGAAAATTATCTCAACACATGCGCTACTAAATATCTCTTTGGCCTGACAAACCTAACAAAATATTCATAAATATCAATCAATAAATAAGTATTTTGTTAGGTTCGTGAGAAACCTAACTATATTATATCACAACACCTATATATTTAATCAATCAAACTATCCACTTATTTATATTTAATATTTTGAGCATGATTATAATGCTTGGAGAATAGTTAAATACTCAATCATTTCTATTTTCAAATTATTGTGCATGAAATTATGTGTCGAAAAGCACGTATACGATAGGTACTGGATAAAAGAATATCTCTGTGTATTGGATCGTATCGTACAGTAAAATACCGGTATAGAATATCGAATATTGCTAAAAAATACCGGTACACAAAAATATGTTATCGTACCTCACATCCCTAGCACGACCTGATCTTTACATGCTTCCGATTATGTCCACTTGTGTCCATTCATTCGAAATAATGTGACCTTCTATAATTTCTTCTTGAAGAAGGAAGTCGATTATATCAATCATGTCCAAGTCATTCTTTTTTAAAACACTTACTGACTTATTTCTAATATCTTTATTATTAGTTGCTATTTAAATAAACAGAAACACAATATATAACCGAAACTGTCAGAAAACATTAACATAATATGTATAGTATACGCAAGCACGCCACGCAATTTATTTGTTAATATCTCGCTAAACCAAGACATGTGTGAGATTAAATATGGGGTAGGTAAGTTCATTTAAAATGACGGTCCATAATATGTTTGGAATCAATTGCATCTCAGTCAGTCCCTTAATTTTCGTTTAAAATAACAGGTTCATACCGCCGTTATCTGAGCAGGTCTCACCTATTTTAAAATATATCCCGTGTTATCTTACTGCATTGAAAAAAATCGATCATTTTCCGTAAAGAGACCTGGTAATTGAATTGATCAATCACAATTTAAAAAATACGCTATCTAACTCTAGTGTTAGTTGTTTTTCTTTTTTAAATTATGATTGGCAAACTGAATATTTGCCAGATAAGGCTCGAATAGAGCCAAGCACATAATCAAGATACAACTACACTTTTGGGGACCGTGTCTTTTAATTAATTCTCCCTTAGATGTTTTGCTTATTAATCCTTCTTTTATCTTATCTGTTACAAAATATTAAAATACATAATCTTATCGCCCGTAATCTGATATAGGTAATAACAAATCATATTATTAAATGTTTTTTACCATTTTGCTATTGGAAGTAGTGCTATTTTTTTAGATACACAATGAATTGGTTCACACAGGAAAGGGCAATTGAAGAGCTATCTAAGAAACACATTAACCAATTAAAAAACTGCGAAAGTGATTTTATAAACTCCATCAATAATTTTTTGACATCCGATGCAAAGAGATGTCTCATTATCGAGACGAAGCACACGAGATGTTTTGCAATTCGTACAATGCAATCGTTAAGGCAATTGAAGGACGATCATAAAAATCAAATGGAATTTGAAAAATTTCTGGATGAAAAAAATCAAACATTTTTTAGTTGGAAGGAATTCCTGGATTTAGTAGGACCGGTGGGGGACCTTTCCAGATTAACCAGTCTATTAGTTTGTGAGTTTTATGAACCAGTGACAATAGAAGAAGACGATATGAAGCTTCTGAAAAGAATTATTGAAAGTCTTATTAGTGATAGTTCCAGAAAAGTTATTTTTATTATGTTACAAAACGTTATTTTAGATGAATATTTCAAAGGCCTCGAAATGACAACGTTTCTTAAAACGGATGAGCTGGGTGAGAATAAGATTGAATTGAGTAGTAAATGTAAAGCCTTAGTGGATGCAGCTTCCGACGGCCACGCAGATCGCGTGGCCGAACTATTAAAAAATGGCGTCGATGTAAATGTAACTGAAGGAATAGACGAATCGACTGCTTTACATGTCGCCGCCGAACACGGTCATGAAAATGTGGTTTCGATATTACTAAAAAATGGAGCTCAAAATTTGCGGAATAAATCCGGACACAATCCACTGCATTTGGCAGCTAGAAATGGACATAACAGCGTAGTTTTAGTGCTGTTAAAGAACGGTGAAAATGTTAACGTTCCAGATCATTCGGGACGAACTGCTTTACACCATGCCGTTGAGCAAAATCATCGAGATGTTCTTCAGACTCTGTTGAAGCATCATGCCAGTGTTAATCTTGAAATGCATTTAGGCTGTCACGCTCTTTACATGGCTACGAATGGCGGAAAGTTAGAAGTTGTAAAGGCTTTATTACAACATGGTGCTAAGCTTCTCTTTACAAAACACGGGGATACTTCTTTGCACACCGCAGCAAGACGAGGCTACCCCGACTTCGTTGTGATGATGCTGAAATACAATTTTGATGTTAACAGCAGTGGCCGTGCAGGAAGGACTGCGTTACATGACGCAGCATACTGTGGACATGCAGATGTGGTGGAAGCTCTCTTGAAGCATGGTGCAAGTTGTAACGTACAAGACGACGATGGTTTAGCACCTCTCCACTTGGCCTCGCTCCAAGGCAAAGTAGAAGTTGTAAATATATTGTTAAAATATGGAGCTGACATGAGGGGCGTCAGGGCCCGTTCAAGCGGTAGTTCAGTTGCAAAAAAAAAGTGCGTCGAAACTAAAGTGCGCCAGAATTTCCCTTAAATCTTAAATATGTATAAAAAATAACAATTTAAAATACGACCATTTAGTTGCATACAGGGTGTTTCAAGCAACATATGCCATTGCTCATGTGATAATTCCTTACCCAAAAATAAGACAGATAGTTTCTATCAATATAGGTCCGCACATGCTTCGTGTGAAAGATACAGGGTGTTTAAATTTTATCGATGTTTTCAAGATAATTCCGAAATACAATCCTTTGTTTGAAATATACAGGGTAAAAACTCTTTGGCAATGTATAAAGATAAAGTTTGTGTTCACAGTATCAGTATGCCTCTATGCAGTATCGTAGAAATATCTATTTAAAAGAGTTATAGGTGAACACCTGTTATCAGTATCATTTAAATAAAGAAAGATCATCCTCTTTGCACAGTTGGTTGTTTTCTTTTAATAGGTATTTTTAAGTTTGTTAAAGAAGATGTATACGACATTTGTAACTTGCATATATTACACTTTGGGTTTGTTCCATCTATTATTGTCTAAAGTTCCAAAGCGGGTTACTTTTATTTCGTGTTAATAAAGTTTTTATTAAAATAAAAATATAACTGGGGAAAATCTCTAAAAGCTAACTCTTCTGTTAACGGAACAACCGGCAACCCCGCTTTATCAGAATGCAACGATCACGCGACGTTGCGATGTAACAGAAGAGCAGCGAACCTTTTGAAACAGTTTGGAACTGGAACAGGTTTCTTGAAACAGGTATTTTTTAAAACCGAAACAGGTTGGACCTGTTATTTAAAATACCCTGTTTCAACCATTCCTATATCTTTATTACGCTTTCAAAATATTTGGAAATATCTAAAATTTTACGTTTCGGTTCTTAGATTCTCCTGATTTTGTTCCAAGAGATTTCCAAAAAAAATTTCACCTTCTTATTGCTACTTTTGATTAACCCACAAGACGGCAACAACAGACATTTGATGCGACGTTTCGTCTTTGGGTTACAATCATCAACTTAATTGTTTCAAATACGTGCCTGGATAGTTTTGTTTAAATTATGAAAGAGGGACTAAATCTACGTTCAGCAGTTGTATACAACACTTACTGGTTTTCTGACATATTGTTCCTTAAATTTACCATCTTAAGGGGCACTTAAGGAATTTTTTTCTATAACAAATTGGGCTTATTTTGACCTCCTCTGTATGCTCCCTAGAGATTAGGAGGTACTTATCGGACACCCTGTAGAGGTAACTTTTAATATTGGTCCATTTTATTAGGAATAACTTTTTCGTAATATTAAATATAAAAAAGTTTCCCATTTGTAGAGAACCATTGTATAAATAGGACACTTCCCGCATGTTTTAAAAGTTTGCCGGAATTTTGTCTTATTTTATTGTTATTTTAGCTTTAATGTGTATTATATTTTTATGAAATTAATATAAGTAAATGCCATGATAATATTCTTTCAAAAGACAATTAAAAACCCTAACAGCAATGTAAATCTCCATAAGAAATTTAAAAATGACTCCCAGTGACGTCACTGCGCGCACCAGACGAAATCGGAACGGATATATGTTCATACCTTGTGTCATTATACCATCGTAGAGAATTGATTTTAAAATTTCCTTTTAGTATCCATTCAATTACATTTTGAGATAAATATGTACCAAGACAGTCGCTTGATACTTTTATTTTATTTACGGGTGGTCTCTTCGCGAACTTCGCGACTATTTGTTTGAAATTTTGACGTCATGCATATATCTACATTTTATGTTTTTCCGTCTTGGCATTTTATTCTGCTGACAAGACAGACCATCTCTCACATCGTCACATAGTGAAGATTTCGCCTTTGCGATACCAGCTACGGTTGATTCTATCAATAGATTGGACACTAAGTTGTGAGTTGTAACGTGATTATATTGAGTATAATGCCATACGCTAAATAAATAAATTCTATGCAAAAGCAAATCCGGCAGATCCGAATAAAGTTAATAGATTAAAACCTATTCAGCAGGCCTCTCGGGTTTACAGAAAGTTAACAGTCTTTTGGGATAAAACAATAATAGCCAATTTATACGGGGTAGATCATTCGAATGCTTCAGCGAAGTCATATTTCATAAATAATATTATGTATAGGGTGCTCTCTGAAAAAGGCGGTCAAGTGAAAGGTCGGCTCAAAATTTATTTTTTATTGTATGAACATGTTAGAACATTAATTATTATGAAGATAAGCTAATAATGATAAGTACATGTCACGCGAGATAACATTTTTGTAAAATATTCGGAGAATACTTAAAATATATAATACTATTCATAATAAAAAAAATCAATTCTGTTATTATACAGCGCGTTCTTTAATGTGCCCCCCCCCCCCCCCCATGCTAACTTTTGCACCGCAACCTTTTTTTTACAAAATTTGGGTGTGGTCTATAGGGGAAGGTAAACTATCTTTTGACGTAAGACTTATATCTAATTGTCAAAATGGCGGATGGGCGCAATCTTGGTAAAAAGAATTAAATAGGAAGAGGGGTATTTTGGTACATCATGTCGAAGGTCCTATCGAGTACTTTATGATCTCAGAATATTGTGTCCCAGTTCGTACCCAAAAGAAAGTGGCGGCTTTTAAAAAAATAATATTTAATATTTTTTTCTTCTGATATTTTAGTTTAGAGTTTTCTTCTTGGCATAAAGTAGTGACTATCAGCCAGCTCCTTTGACTGCTTGATGCCAAGTTGTAAACTCTGAACTAAAATAGCAAGAAAAGAAATAGTAAATATTATGTTTTTAAAAGCCGCCATTTTGTTTTGGATACGATCCCAGAATATTGTGACCCTAATATTCTGGGATCGTAAAGTACTGTATAGGGCCTTTAACATGATGTATCGCAAGACCCCACTTCCTATTAAATTTTTTTTCCAATATGGCACCCACCCGCCGTTTTGATAGTTAGAACTGACATTCTTCCGTCAAAAGGTATTCCCTTACAGACCACGCCCAAGTTTTAGTAAAAAAGTTTGCGGGTCAAAAGTTAGCATGGGGGGGGGGAGGGGAATTTTGGCGCACTTTTGTGTCAACGCACTTTTTTTAAACTTCCGCTATAACGGGCCCTGACGCCCCTCATGTCAGCTCCATATTTCAACAATATATCTACAACTTGTACTTTGTTTTGAACCGAGGCCAAGTGGAGAGGCGTAAAACGGCCGTCGTTTTGTACGTTACAACTGGCACCATGATTCAAGAGAGCTTCCGCCACATCTGTATGTCCATGGAAAGCCGCGTGGTGTAACGCAGTCCATCCTTCCCAGTCCCTTCTGTTAACATCAAAATTGTGTTTCAGCATCATCACAACGATGTCTAGGTAGTCTCGTCTTGCTGCGAGGTGAAGAGAAGTATCCCCGGCGTATACAGAGAGAAGCTCAGCACCATGTTGTAATAAAACCTTCACAACTTCTAAGTTTCTGGTATTCGTAGCCATGTAAAGAGCGTTAGAGCGTGGACTGAGAATTTCAGCATTAACATAGGCATTATGATTCAACAGAGTTTTAAGGATATTTCGGTGATCTTTCTCGACGGCATGGTGTAAAGCAGTTCGTCCCGAATGATCTGTGACGTTAACACCTTCACCGTTTTTTAACAGCACTAAAACGACGCTGTTATGTCCATTTCTAGCTGCCAAATGCAGCGGATTGTGTCCGCATTTATTCGAAAAATTTTGAGCTCCATTTTTTAGTAACATCAAAACCACATTTTTATGGCCGTGTTCTGCTGCGACGTGTAAAGCCGTCGATTCATCTGTTCCTTCAGTTACATTTACATCGACGCCATTAGTTAATAGTTCTGCCACGACATTAGTGTGGCCGTGAGAAGCTGCATCCATTAAGGCTTTACATTTACGATTCAATTCGACCTTATTCTCACCCAACTCATTCATCTTAAGGAACGTTGTAATCTCGAGATCTTTAAAATATTGATCTAAAACAACGTTTTGTAACATTAAAAAAATAACTTTTCTGGATTTATCACTATTAAGGCTTTCAATAATTTTTCTCAGAAGCTTCATATCTTCTTCCTCTATTATCACTGGTCCATAAAACTCACAAACTAATAGACTAGTTAATCTAGGAAGATCTCCCACCGGTCCTACTAAATCCAGAAACTCCTTCCAACTAAAAAATGTGTGATTTTTTTCATCCAGATATTTTTCTAATTCCATTTGATTTTTATGATCGTCCTTCAACTGTTTTAACGTTTGCATTGTACGTATTGCAAGGAATCTCGTATGCTTGGTCTCGATAATGAGACATCTCTTTGCGTTGGATGTCAAAAAACTATTGACGGAGTTTATAAAATCATTTTCGCATTTTTTTAATTCGGTAATGTGTTTCTTAGATAGCTCTTCAATTGCCCTTTCCACCGTAAATGAATTCATTTTGTGTCGTCTAAAAATCCACTACTACTACTATCAATAGTAAAAGGATAAAAAAAAAGCTGTATATTGTTATGGATTATAAGCGATAAGATTATGTATTTTAATATTTAGTAACAGATAAGATAAAATAAAGATTAATAAACAAAACATACCGGGCGTTACAAATTCGGCCTTCACCATTGGGATTTCTGGAACGGTAAGAGATACGAAGTCGGCGCGAAGTTGTATAAATATGGACCCAATAATATGCCGCAATAAGGAGGATACATAATTAATAAGGAGGTCTAAAATGTTACAAATTAATAATTAGGCTGTGACAAAGACATTCGTCCTAAACGTTAGAGCTTTATACGATATTGTGGCTACCGTATTGGCAATTCTCGCCATTTTGCGGAGAACATGTCAAATTTGACAGTTAACAAAAACCGCATGGTCCCATTTAATTATGTCAACAAGAAAATAAATTTTTTTCACATATTACGGTTCCAACTTCTAAACCGAATCCTGAAAGGTTTCGAAGTCAAGAAAGCTTCTGGTCCAGACGAAATTCCTGTTATAGTTCTCAAGAGATGCGCCGATGAACTAACACCAGTATTTTGTAGACTTTTTAACTTATCCTACACACAAGGAATATTTCCATCGTGCTGGAAGACGAATCCAGCCTATTTCAAAGAAAGGTAAGAGAACCCTGCCTAACAACTATCGACCAGTTGCATTGCAGTTATATCAAAAGTAATGGAAAAAGCTATTAACAAACATCTTCTAAAGTACCTGGAAGGCTTCAACATTATGAGGGATCATCAATAAGGTTTTCGGAAGTCCAGATCAACTGGAGATCTTCTAGCCTATGTCACCCATCTTTGGAACAACGTAATCCAACATCATGGGGAGTCTCGGGCTGTTGCACTGGATATTTCTAAAGCCTTTGATCGTGTTTGGCATGAGGGACTTCTAAGTAAACTGCGATCCTATGGTATGCCCAGTCGATTCTGTGCATGGTTGTCTAGCTTTCTTAAGGACCGCTCTCTGCAAGTGGCGATTCACGCATTTCTCTCAGACACCTTCACCATCAATGCCGGTGTTCCTCAAGGGCCCATATTGTCTCCCACTCTCTTCTTACTCTACATTAACGACCTTCTCGTGAAAAAGAAAAATCCAATACTTAGTTTTTCTAATGATAGCACACTTATCTCATCTTTCTCCTTGAATGCACAAACATGGGCTGCCGACGCACATCTTCGCAGACAGTATGAAGTATCACGCTTCAACAAAGACCTGGAAGAAATTTTGGCTCGGGGTGACAGTAACCAACTTGAATTTAATGCTAAAAAAACCCAGGCAGCAGTTTTCTCTAAAAAGGTTAATATTACAGAACCGGATATAGTCATGGACGGACACGCAATCCCACTGGCTTCATCTATTAATTTGCTGGGCGTCAATCTGGGAGAAAATATGACTTGGCATAACCACGTTGTGGCAATCGCCAAGATAGCTTCTCAGAAACTTGGTGTACTCTTCCGAACCAGAAAGTTGTACATACCTCAACAACTTTTGACACTATACAAAGCCCAGATTCGACCATCACTAGAGTACTACTCTCATGTCTGAAGCTCGGCACCCAAACATACTCTTCGGCTACTGGATTCCATCGAAAGGAGGGACATTCGTCTGATTGGAGACGACGAGCTGACGAGGAGCCTCGACAGCCTGGAACATCGAAAACAGGTTGGGGATTTGACTCTTTTTACAGATATTTTCATGGAAAGTGCTCGGCTGACCTTGCCCTCTTAATTTCACTTAGAGCAGCGAATATCAGAAATACACGACGAACCACTGCCGCTCATCCATATGTGGTTAAGCTTAGTACTCCTCGAACTTCATTATTTAAGAATTCTTTCATCTGGAGGACTTCATCCTTATGGAACGACCTTCCCGAGATCCTTTTTCCCAACGAATATAACCTCCAACGATTCAAAACCAACGTGAATCGCTTTTTGAGCACACGCACAACGAGTGCCCTAAAGGATTTTTCCTATAGTGCTTGTGTTTCATCATAAAAAAAAACTGTAATGGTGACAATAATGTATATTTATGTGATGATGATACAATTAAATATATAATTTAAATAGAAAAGTTTATCGTTATAAAACGCACAGTGCACTTCGATAAGAAATAGAATTTAGTACTGTCAGTAAACGATATTTTATGCATCAGAATGGTCGCATGTTAAATTGTTATTTATTAATTATGGAATTACTTAAGATTTAAAGCGGATTTTGGCGCACTTTAGTTTCGACGCACTTTTTCTTAGGAGCTGAACTACCGCTAGAACAGGCCCTGACGCCCCTCATATCAGCTCCATGTTTTAACAATATATCTACAACTTTTGCTCTGTTTTGGAGGGAGGCCAAGTGGAGAGGGGCAAAACCATCGTCATCTTGTGCGTTACAACTTGCACCATGCTTCAAGAGAGCCTCCACCACATCTGTATGTCCATGGGATGCTGCGGTGTGTAACGCAGTCCATCCTTCACTTGCTTTGATGCTAACATCCTGATTGTATTTCAGAATCATCGCAACAATATCGACGTAGCCTCGTCTTGCCGCGAGGTGCAGAGAAGTATCGCCGGAGTTTGTAAAGAGAAGCTTAGCACCATGTTGTAATAACAGCTTTACAACTTCTAAGTTTCCGTCACTAGTAGCCATGTAAAGAGCGTTAGAGCCTATATTAACATTAACATTGGCATGATGCTTCAACAGAGTCTTGAGGATACTTCGATGATCTTTTTCAACAGCATGGTGTAAAGCAGTTCGACCCCGATTGTCTGAGATGTCAACATTGATACCGCTAGAACCGACCCTGACGCTCCTCATGTCAGTTCCATATTTTAACAATACATCTACAACTTTTGCTCTGTTTTGGGAGGAGGCCAAGTGGAGGGGTGCAAAACCATCGTTATCTTGTACGTTACAACTTGCACCATGCTTCAAGAGAGCTTCCACCACATCTTCATGCCCATAGTATGCTGCGGCGTGTAACGCAGTCCATCCTCCACGCGCTTTCATGGTAACATCCTGATTGTATTTCAGAATCATCGCAACAATATCGGCGTAGCCTCGTCTTGCCGCGAGGTGTAGAGAAGTATCCCAGGAGTTTGTAAAGATAAGCTTAGCACCATGTAGTAATAAAGTCTTTACAACTTCTAAGTTTCTGTCACTAGTAGCCATGTAAAGAGCGTGAGGGCCTACATGAATATTAACATTAACATTTGCTCGATGCTTCAACAGAGTCTGGAGGATATTTCGATGATCTTTCTCAACGGCATGGTGTAAAGCAGTTCGACCCGAATGGTCTGGGATGTCAACATTGACACCGTTTCTTAACAGCGCCAAAACTACGCTGTTATGTCCATTTCTAGCCGCCAAATGCAGTGGATTGTGTCCGGTTTTATTCCGCAAATTTTGAGCTCCATTTTTTAATAACATCAAAACTACATTTTCATGACCGTGTTCGGCGGCGACATGTAAAGCAGTCGATTCGTCTATTCCTTCAGTTACATTTACATCGACGCCATTTTTTAATAGTTCTGCCACGCGATCTGCGTGGCCGTCGGAAGCTGCATCCACTAAGGCTTTACATTTACTACTCAAATCAATCATATTCTCACCCAGCTCATCCGTTTTAAGAAACGTTGTCATTTCGAGGCCTTTGAAATATTCATTTAAAATAACGTTTTGTAACATAATAAAAATAACTTTTCTGGAATTATCACTATTAAGGCTATCAATAATTCTTCTCATGAGCTTCATATCTTCTTCTTCTATTGTCACTGGTTCATAAAACTCACAAACTAATAGACAGGTTAATCTGGGAAGGTCCCCCACCGGTCCTACTAAATCCAGGAACTCCTTCCAACTAAAAAATGTTTGATTTTTTTCATCCAGATATTCTTCTAATTCCCTTTGATGTTTATGATCGTCCTTCAATTGTTTTAACGTTTGCATTGTACGAATTGCAAGAGATCTCATGTACTTGGTCTCGATAATAAGACATCTCTTTATATCGGATGTCAAAAAACTATTGATGGAGTTTCTAAAATCACTTTCACAATTTTTAAATTCGGTAATATGTTTCTTAGATAGCTCCTGAATTGCCCTTTCCACAGTAACTGAATTCATTTTGTGTCTAAAAAAAATGGCACAACTTTAAATAGCACAATTGTAAAAAATATTGTTTCATATGATTTGTTATTATATCGGATTTCAGGCGATAAGATTATGTATTTTAATATTTTGTAACAGATAAGATAAAGAAGGATTAATAAACAATAGGGGAAAATTGATTAAAAGACACGGTCCCAAAATTATTTCTTGTTTTACTTGATTTTGTGTTTCGCTCTATTCGAGCATTATTTGACAAGTATTCAGTTGGTCAATCAGAATTTTTAAAGCACAAAAATAAAACGCATCACGCTACGCAGCTAAACTAACACTAGAGTTACGTAGCGTGGTTTTTAAGGTTTGATTGACCAACTCAATTATCAGGTCTCTTCGAGGAAAATGGATGGTTTTTTAAATATGACATCTGCTGCATATGCTCAGCTAACGTCGATATCTACATTACTTTATACCAAAGTTAGGGAACTAACCGGGCTGCTGTTAATTCCACAAATGTTATGGGCCGTAATTTTAAATAGGCTTAACTACCCATTTGATTTTTTTGGTAGGTACACAAACATTTAAAAATGCATATGACGTATACGGCCCACGAGCCAACCTAAAGGAACGCATCAAAATATGTAACGACCAAACTCGAGACTGTCAGGAAGCATCAAAATACTACACGCAAGCGCGCCATGCATTTTATTTGTTAATATCCTAAACCAAGACATTGTGTGAGATTAAATTAAACCCATTTACGAAAAAGTTGCAACTCTATTAGTTCGGTGGTTATCAAATATTTTCGATCGCAAGTCACGCAGGGCGAGGGTAATACATCAGCGCGACGGATCGAGGTGTCTACAATCGAACTCGGTGCAATGCATTTCCACACTTTTCGTCGTTCGAAAGCGTAGTTCTGTCCAGCAAATTTTTTTTCAGCAAAATCCTGAAATACGTGAACTAATTGTACAGTTGTAAAAAAATTTTCGGACGATTCTAAAATGTCAAGGTTAAAAAGGACCCATTTATAAAATTATAACATAAATAAATCTTACTTTATTATGGCGGTTAGTCGCTCTGCATTCGCAATAGTTTACGGCTTCTCATACATAGATGGCGCTATGTTTCATTTAATAATTGTTATGCACGAAAATTTAGCTGGCCGCCTTTATTACTCAATCGTACCTGACGAATTATATTATAAATATGCAGCATATTCACAATCCCATCCTAATAAGAACCGATTTAATAAAGTCGACGAAATTTAAGTCCGTTTCAATAATGATATAGGACAGGCTGCCAGAGAGAGGATTTCAGTCGGCAGCGTGATGACTTATTAATCCAAAGTCGTCCTGACGTAGCTTCATTTACGCATTTTGGAAATACAATTTGCAATCCGGTCTGATTTAATTTGTTCGTTAGAGTAAATGGAGTGGCAAGTGGATTTATTTTGATTTAATAATTAGGAGCCAAGTTTTAGCTCTAAATGATGCCTCTAAAATTGGAAATATCGAACACTTACTCAGGTATGGGCTTATTTCGATGTCTCTCCGTCCGTATATCTGTCTGATAAATAAACACGTTTGACGTAGAGTGCTGAACGTTGGCATAGCTATAGTTAGCAATAAGTCACGAATAAATACTAGTAATTAAGTTTCTGATCAATACAATACAATAAATAAATATTTTGTGGTCTGTATTAAATAAATGCCCCTGAATTCGAGAATGTATTGAACTGTCAATCAATTAATCATTCCTTGGATTTTATGTCATTATTTTAACCTAAATGTGGCCGGGCATTTCTTCCACTATAATAACGGCCTAAACCTAACCCGACGTTTTTCAATCCAAAAATCCAAAGCTCTTTCTCTCTCGATTATAATAATTTTTGATCGCACTGTAATTTTTACATCGACCCATCGAACAAACCCGAATTATTCAAGAGCATAAGTAAAACAAATAATATCACACCAGAAAATATTATGCGACAAAGTTAACACCACCAGAAAGGAGCCACACGGGTGGCATGTGTACCTGGGTTGATGCTAGTTCTAGAAGTCTTATTTTGTCTATTTTTCGATCGATTTAATTTAGTAGCGGTATAGACATGTTAAACCGCGCAGTTGCTAGACGGCAAGCGATGGTGCCATTCGCAGGACATAGTCATATTTGATAGGTCGTTTAACTGTTGACTTTACTACAGTTTTAACGAATACATTGATACAAAATGAATGGCGTGTTCGCGAAACCCATGTAAGAGTGTAACATTATGGCATTTTAAAGTGATTAAGTGTAATTATGTAGGCTTTTTCATGCTTTATTTTCCATTATATGCTAATCCGAAATTTGAGTTTGGCACCACTATACCGGGTGTTTCACGAGGAACGCTCACCACTATAACTATCTCATAAATTAAATTTGATGGGTGTGTATGTTTGTCATTTCCGGTTTAACCGAAAATTACCTCAACTTTGGATTTTTAAGTGGAATTCCGATATATTTTTGGCTATATCGACCAGAACACCATTCTAAATTCAACGACACCCCATCCGTCACTTCTTGATACTTTAAATCATTTGTTCGAGATGGCTTTATCTGTCCTACTGTTCAACTATCCTAATGTTCATCTGGCCTACCAGTCGAGTGTATTCGGGTGATGTTCGGTTAAGCTCGTATGACCTAATCCGTTTTGATCGCCCTTTCCCCCTGTTTACATGCATTTTTACTGACATGCTGTGAATTGTTATTGGATGGAGACTTAAAATATTACTCTTAGCGTCGAACGATTGAATGGTTATCTCATATTTATTTTCATATTAGAACTGTAATATTTTTGGGATTTCCTGCACCCTACCTGACTACGCCATTAGTAGTAGTTGTTTTATTATATCGAAATTGTATTCTTACATAAGAAGAAAATTAATGTGTAATAATATTTATAGATGCCCTGGGGAAACAAGTGCAAACCCGCCCCGATACACCTTTTGGAGACGATTTCCTATTGTATTTTAATTTTAAATAACAAAATTCGAGAGCAAACCGGCTGACAGCTACTCTATAAATAAATTAGAGAACTACAACAAGTATTTATTATTTCTATTCTAATGTTGATCTGTCCTACACGATCTCATTTGCCAACATGTTTATTCCAAAGAAGAAATTTCGAATCATGCTCGAACCCGAAACTTACACACTATACCAAATAATTTTCCCATAACGAAACACACACGAAACAACAAAGAAAGTATGCATATTCCATCCTTGTATGTCGACTTCCGCTCCCTCCGCGTCCTAAGGGTGGGTAGGGCAAGAGTAGGGCAATTGCAGAAACGAAGTTTCCCGGTTCCACACGAAGTGACGTTCGGGAGTAGGACAGATGCACTTTAGGACAGATGTGGTATCCCCATTTTTTTAACCGGATTGCTATGAACTCCCTAAAATGGTTTACTTCTTAGCCAAATGATGGCGGATTTTAAATTTATAATTATGTTCATTTGTTTGTTAGCATTATGGCGTCGTGGGTGTCTAGATAAAAGAAAAGCCGTTTTCGCTTCTTGTTGTATTTTTTGTCATAAATTGGTATTTTAAATAAATTATCTATCCTTTTTTAACTTGACATAAGGCTGTGTGATATCAAATTGTTGGAAAAAAGTGCTCTATCTTTTTGCCCGAGCGAGCAATTTGAGATTTCTGGGAAAAGGTCTTCTTAAAAAGTTAAAAAAGTGTCTAAAAAATTTTAAACACTATCAAACTTGAAAATTGCAATTTTATCAAGAATTTGGCTTAGGAGTAAAATAAACCATTTTTGGCAGATCATAGCAATCTAGATAAAAATAGAAATGAAAAAAAAAATATATTTAAAATGTCAAAAAGTGACGTATTCGTATCGTTGAATTTTGATTCTGTTGTGAGTCGATATAGCCAAACAAACCCAGTATTTATACTGGGTGTTTCATTTAAAAATCTAAAGCTGATGCATCTCATACGCGGCAGCGTATTATTTTTCGTAAATTTTCCTTGTATGACCCCCTTAACATAAAATAATATTAACATTGACATAAAATGACTTTGACAAATTTTTAATAATTTATTTACTGGTGTACACGGAACGAAAAACTTATTTAACTTTACTGTAAAAATGTATGGCTCTTTTGTAAAATTTACTGAAATATTTTGTAAAATTTTAGCGACAAGCGGTATTCCCAAGCGGTCATCCATCTAACTTACTAACCGTGCCCAACGTCGCTTGACTTCTCTGATCGATTTGACGCATTCTCTTACCACCTCCACCGTTCTCCTTGGTAATATGAGTTCTAATTGATCCGTTGCATCTGATTTAAGTTTTTTATTCTTGTAAAAAGGCATTTTTACAACACTTTATTTAAACTTGGCCATTTTTACAATAAAAAATACTTAAAATACAATATAATCCCCCCCCCCCCCCCCCCCCCGCCCATCAATTTAACATGAAAAATACCATAAATACCGGTTTGCGTCAGTAAAATGTGCCATACATTTAAAAATATCTACTGGAGTTATAAATATATTATTTTCACTTAAATTCGTTGTGAAATTTATGTTGCTAAATTTATTCGAAATCGTAACTATAGTTTTTTGTAAATTATGTTTACAATATAATTTTGATACGGATTAATATGAAAATTGTAATTAATACAATATTTTATAGGAAATCGTACAATTACTATATTACTATAATAATTTTACTATAGTGTGCACTGATAGAAATGTGTAAGGTGTAGCTTATCACTTTAAACATACATTTTGTTGAATAACTCAAATTACTAGCAAAATACACTTTAAATTGAACAAGGACATTCATCAGTGGCGGTTCTTCCACAGGAGCACATGCGCACGTGCACCCTCAAAATAAAACGATTAAAAAATATTAATTTATATTCATTGAATATTATTTATCGTATAAAGTCCGACCCTCCCTATTTTATCGTACCGCCAAACTAAAAAAATCCGACCCTCCCTAATATTTTATCATCCCGTCAAACCAAACTGTATAGATCCAGCAACCGTGCCTCGGTCGAGGTAAATGACGATTATGACGAGACTTACTCGCACGTACGATTAAGTAGTGCAGTTTCTCTGTAGTAACAGGTGCCGGGTGGCAGCGGGGGATAGCGGGGCTATGGCGATTTAACATGGACAAGGCGCACCGTTTTTGTGTTGTCTGTTCGTGTATCTAGTTAGAAATTCGAGCGTGTACGTTTTAATATTTTAATATTATATATTTATTAAGTTAAAATGAATAGTTGAGGGTGGACTATTTAAGAAATAACTTTAGCTCTTTGAGTTTGGAGCAAAAAATTCAAGTGAAGAATGCGGGAGCACCTAAACCCGAAATTAATTTAACGCAGACCACAAAGGGTAAATCTAGGGACTTTATTAGAAAGTTTAAAAATGAAATACTTATATGAAAAAAAATGTATAGAGGGTATTCCAAACTTAATGAGGCTATTATTGATCAATTTCCTACAATTAAGAACCGAAGAATGGACTTTACGTTTAAGCACTATTGTATAGGGTCGATAAATGTTATGTATTTCGATAAATGATACTCCATATGATTTTAAACCATTTTATTTAAGGATTTAAACTAAAAAAACACTGAAAATATGAGGAATGCCAATTTGTCAGTCGAGTGGCTCGATTCGTTCTCGTCATAAAACAGTTAACTATTGTTCTCGTCTTGGTTGCGCCTAATGACGTAGCCGTAGATGGCGTAGTGGTATTAGACATCATTCGGTTTTCTTGATAACTCGTAGATGGCGGTAATAGTATTGGACATCATTCGGTTTTCTTGATAGCTCGTAGATGGCTTTAGATAGTATTAGTAGTGGACTGTATAAATATTGTTACGAGGGTTGCATGCGACGACGTTAAGATCCGACAGTTATAGATAGTAAGAAAACCTTTCTTATTTTCCAAAAGTTGTATTTCCTTGTGTAAAATAAATATATGGTTTACCTAACGCATTTTTTTATTACTTTTTTTCTTTCTACACTTAAAACGCCTAGAAAGTAATTGTTTGGTCGTTACACAAAAATAAAATTTTAAAAATAATTTCACCATACTTGTGAACCCCCTCTATCGTAGGTCACGAGCCGCCACTGACATTCATCTTTCTTGTAGTCTTTAAAAAGTGTATGTACATTTTTGAGCTAAGATAAATACGGGAACTAATATGTCTTACAATTTACTTGGGAAATCGTATGTGTCCTGTCAGGACCATCCAGTATGCAGGTTAGTCCTATGTTGGTTTCGACTTACCTTTAAGACCTTATTTGGTTATCTAATTAAAACCAAACTGCACAGCGGGTTTTCGGTTAAATTTGCAAACTGTCACCTAAGTAAATTTCACGCCAGCGCGAGGTAAACGCCATATTAGGAGAATCTGCCCGTACGAGATGCATAACTAAAATTAATCTTTACACGTAAGTTTAGGGCTTGTTTGGCAAGAAATTTGCTCAATATACTTCAGGTTTTGAGTGGCAAACACATAAAAAAACTTTATTTATTAAAATATTGCTTAAGCTAAATACAGGGTCCGCCAAAGAAGCGGGGACGGAAAATTAAATCATTAACGCCGAAGTTATCAAAAATACTAAAACCACCAAGCGGTATGCTTTAAAAATATTTTACATTATACAGAGTGGCCCAATGAAGTTTGATAATATAAGTTATATTTTTCTAAATGGGTATTTTAATTGCATATTTAGGTTCATATTAGTGCCCTTTATAATTGCCTAAAATTATATTTCATTTGGTTCCGCAGTTTATGAGTAATAAATTAAAAACTGAGAAAAGCTTTCCAGTACTGAAAAAAAAAATCAAAAAACAATTATTTTTTTAACCTCGGCATTGAGTGAGATTTATGACAAGAGATATAGAGATACTACGAATATAATGGCGTTCGTCTATTTTATACAGAGTGTTCATAATTACCTTTAAAAAACGACAACGTTTAAAATAATTTTTCTCCAGATTTTCAAATGGAACACCCTGTATATTATTTAGCTAATCGATGTAGACTTCATACCCAATCTTTTTTGCAATACAAGCATATGTTATTTGCAGCCGTTTTAAAAATAGTTCCAAATTTCATAAATTATGTTGTTTAAATAACGCACCTGGACTAATAACTGTACGCTGCAGTAAATGTTGATCTTATGACGTTCTTGAACAAATCTGTTCACATCCCTTGACATTGAAGGTCAAATATTAGTACAAGTGGTAGTGGTTGTAGAAGGTCAAATGTTAGTACAGTGGTTAAGTGTAAAAACTATCAGGTTTTGCAATAAAATAGGTATTCATGTGTTTATTATAGTTTGACTAGTTCTTTAACTCAAAAAGTTAGATCAAATAAATTATAATAAGGAACTAAAACGGATTTTATTGTTTCGTTGATATGATCTTTGTCCTTGGTGGGAGCGAAAAAAATTGATTGTTAGCAAGAAGTCATTTTGCGTCACGTTATCCAAAACTTGATTCTTTTATTGGGGGGACAATTTGATTGTTTACAGATCCGCCTACATCTGCTATTAATATGCAGCAAAGAATAAGAGACGTGTGTTTGCTAGTTTTTCACCTAAAATGTTAAGGGATGTAAACAGATTTTTCAAAAACGTATTTTCTTGTGCATAGATCAAAATGGAAAACATTTCAAACATTTACTGTAGTTTACAATTATTAGTCTGGGCGCCTGTGCTATTTAAACAACGTAATTTATAAGATTTGGAATTATTTCGAAAACGGCTGTCCTAAATCTCACCCAATGCAGAGGTTAAAAAGATAGTTTTGGATAATTTTTTGATTTTATGGTCAGGACTGCAAAACCTTTTTTTTCATTTTTTAATTTATTACTCCTAAACTACAGAACCAAATCAAATAAAATTTTATGCAAATATAAATGACACTAATACAAATCTAAATATGCGATAAAATACTGGATGCCTATTTAAAAAAATATAACTTTATATTATTACACTTTTTTTTGCCACACTGTATAATGCAAAATACTTTTAAAACATGCCGCTACCTCTAGCACTCTTAGTATTTTCGATAAGTTCTTCGATAAAAATTTAATCTTCCGTCCCCGCTTCGTTGGCGGACCCCGTACAAAACATAATAATATGTATCAATTGTTGAAGGAAACTCGATCTAATTCCAAGTATAAACGCTTATTAAGCGGCTTGTTCATGCTCACGTCCCTTGGACTGTGAGTTAGGTGGCTGTTTTTTCTGTGAGGATCCATAATACCCTGTCTACGTTTTTTAGTCCTGTCTAGTAGTTGGGTTTGTTAAGACATATGTAGTAATGTAGTTAATAAATAAAAATAAAATAATATTTTGTACCGTGTAACGATATTTTTTAAAGATTTTAGTACCATATTAATGTTTTAAAGGGTAATACAATATAGTTTTCGTCAATTTAATACAATTAAAATAGACCCATTACAACCAAGGAACATCTCGGAGGTATTATTATTAATCACGTCAGACTGGCGCATTTCCAACAAATTAATTGTGTTATACATTTAATTTGGAATGGAGAACCCTTCTCAAATAGTTTTTGACATATGCCTAAGTAAGTATTTCGTTTCGTTTACTATCCCATAAAATTAAGATCATTCTAGCCAAAACCTAAATATCTTATTTAAAATTGCTCTTGTCTAAAAACCCTTCATACCCAGTTAAGAGTATAGTGCTAATGGATCATTTACACAGATCAATATCCTATGCTCTTTATGAACTGAGACCAGAGAAGTGTATACTAATTACAGTGAAACCTCTCATAACGGACATCTCTGATAAGCGGACATCTCTATTAAGCGGACATTTTTTCATAGTCCGGAACTAGGTATATGAAATTCCATGAAAATCAACCTCTCTTGGGCGGACTCTCCTTAGGGCGGACGCGGACAGGCTGTTTTCATACAAAAAGGGCGAGAACCCTTCTTTAAACGGACAAAAAAATTTTTTATTTGTGAGTTGTAAGGTTAAAATCGTAAACAATGGCAGTAAAATGTTGCGTTTTGAGTCTGAAGAGAACAGTGATTTGCGCGAGTTTATTAACATTGATAGCAATGTGCTATTAAAAGATGATAGTGATCCCATTCCTACCGATTATGTAGCCCAAACTGAAACCACATCACTATCTGACGACTCTGATGAAGAAGTTGAATGCAGTAATCAAACAAATGTGAGCAAACAAGCCATTAGTATGGTAAAGGAATTATAAGAGTATGTAAAGAAGAAAGGTGACTCTACAGCAATGGAATTCTTATCACACTTGGAATTACATTTTCTGGATTGCAAGTAAAAAACGCAAACACGTCAAACTACGTTATTAGATTTTTTTAGTACTACATCCTAACTAAAACTAGTGTATTTTTGTTATGTTATGTTTATTTGTACATACATATACATAGTAATAATTTTGCATTTACATATTACCAAATAACAAATTTCCCATGGGCGGACACCTCTATTAGGCGGACACACCGCCTAAGAGAGGTTTCACTGTAATCACATAATAATCACTAAAGGACAGAAATAATGCAAGGGTCCATATTGTCTCCCACTCTCTTCTTACTCTACATTAACGACCTTCTAGTGAAAACTAAAAATCCGATATTTAGTTTTGCACACTTATCTCATCTTTCTCTTTGAATGCACAAACATCGGCTGCCGACGCACATCTTCGCAGACAGCATGAAGTATCACGCCTCAACAAAGACCTGGAAGAAATTTTGGCTGGAGTGACAGTAACCAAGTCGAATTTAACGCTAAAAAAACCCAGGCAGCAGTTTTCTCTAAAAAGGTTAACATTACAGAACCGGAAATAGTCGTGGCCGGACACGCAATCCCACTGGCTTCATCTATTAATTTGCTGGGCGTCAATCTGGGAGGAAGTATGTCTTGGCATAACTACGTTGTGGCAATCGCCATGATAGCTTCTCAGAAGCTTGGGGTACTCTTCCGAACCAGAAAGTTGTATACACCTCAACAACTTTTGACATTATACAAAGCCCAGATTCGACCATCACTAGAGTACTGCTCTCATGTGTGGAGCTCTGCACCCAATCATACTTTTCGGCTACTGGATTCCATCGAAAGGAGGGCTATTCGTCTGATCGGAAACCACGAGCTGACGAAGAACCTCGACAGCCTAGAACATCGAAGTCTGGAGCTCCGCACCCAAACATACTCTTCGGCTACTGGATTCCATCGAAAGGAGAGCCATTCGTATGATTAGAGACCACGAGCTGACGAAGAACCTCGACAGCTTAGAACATCGAAGACAGGTTCGGGATTTGACTCTCTTTTACAGATATTTTCATGGAAGGTGCTCGGCTGACCTTGCCCTCTTAATTCCGCCCAGAGCGACGAATAGCAGAAATACACGACGAACCACTGCCGCACATCCATATGTGGTTAAGCTTAGTACTTCTTAAGAATTCTTTCACCTGGAGGACTTCAACCTTGTGGAACGACCTTCCCGAGGTCGTTTTTCCCAACGAGTATAACCTCCAACGATTCAAAACCAACGTGAATCGCTTTTTGAAAAAAAAAATTGTTTTTCTATACGAATCGACAGTTTTTTAACAAGTTAAAAAAGTAATTTAGCGTTAAAAAAGTGGCGTAACGTGTCACTCTTTCACTTCTCTCTGAATGCTTAGAATATCAAGTTGCCATTAAAACAGCATCCGCGTCGTTAGTTAGTAACAAATACCAATAATATTCGAGTCACAGCATCAAAAATGGAAAGAAATAATTCCGAGTCCGAAGAGGAAAATTCATTTCAATGCGTTCCAGACGAAATAATTAATAACACCAATGATGCAACGCATAACTTATTGCCTGAAAAATAGAAAGAAGCTTACAAAAGAGAATATAATACGTTTATTAAATTGCGTCGGACAAAAGCAAGTGAAGAGTTTCGCGAACCGGCATTATTAACACATTTACAAGAAAGGCAAAACATTTTTAAATCTTTCGACATCAACATTAATTCTGAATAATCCAGTCGATATAAGCAAATATCCCAAACTGATTGCATTCCTGTGGTGTGAGTTTATTATACACCAATAAATATATTTTTTAATTTCGAAAAAGAAAACTGATACGATCATGGAGAAAATATTATATGAAACTTATGGATAAAAGTTACTTGTGTGTGATTGTGTGGCACTCGCCTTCGGCTCGTGAAATACCCAGTACAGTTTCAAAATACAAATATTTTGATTGTTTGGAATAATGATAAAAAGTATGTTTTTTTAAATTAAATATCCTATATTTTATCTGTGGTCCTACTGGTTCCTGTTGTCTATCTTTCTATACAGCTATACAGCGTGTATCAGCCAAATGGAATAAATTCTATAATAAATAAATGGGGGCGTTTCGAAAATATTAAGTGTTTTCAGATTTATTGCAATAATTAATAACACACTCAAAAACTAATAAGTAATACTATTTATTTCTTGATAATGTAAAAAGCAACAAAAAAAACATCCTAATCTTAAATAGAAATTTCTTCTAACGTTACTGAACATCTCAGGCGTGACCGATCTAATTGCAAGCGTTATTCGTCTTCCTAAGTCAGCTAAATCCAGGGGTTTAGTTTTGTATACAATATTTTTGACATAACCCCATAAAAATAAGTCTGATAGCATCAGATCAGGGGATCGTGGACAATCCGTCGACCCACGCCTCCCTATCCACCGATTTGGAAATACTCGGTTGAGGTACTGCCGGACATTGATTTGGTAATGGGGCGGTGCTCCAGATGAAACCATATCATATTCGGTGGAAGTTGTGGGTTTGCTGGATCAGGATATAAGTTTGTTAAAGTTGGCAAGACATTATTTTGGAGCAGTGCTAAATAATCATCGCGATTTAAATTGCCATTAATGAAAAAGGGACCTATGATTTGATCTCCAAACAATTCCTGCCCAAACATTAACCTTCTCAGGATATCGCGTATGTTCTCCTCTAATCCAGTGAGGATTTTCCAAAGACCAATAGCGGCAATTCTGACGATTAGCATGACCGTGAAGTGTAAAGCTGCACTCGTCAGAAAACGAAACATGTTCTAAATGGATCACATGGTTATCTAACATTGCCATCATTTGTTCACAAAAATACATTCTCCTATCAAAATCGTCTTCCATGAGCTCATGAGTAGGTATCATTTTATAGGGATACATTTTATTTTCTTGTAATGTTCGAATAATCGATGAATGGCTAACATCGAATATTGGGGCTGCTTCTCGAATAGAAGTATGTGGGTTTTTCTCAAACTCAAGTATAATATCTAATTTTGAATTATCACTTATTGCATTGGCAGCTATTTTTTTTATCTGCTTTACATGTCCAAGCTGACGAAACTGCTATTCTATTTTACTAATTCTCCCTTGAGTTATAAGCGGCAAATTTGAAAATTTTTCATGAAATAAGCGAGCAACCTCCATTTGTGTCCGTGTTTAATCTCCATAACCAATCATCTGTAGAATTGTTATTTTGTGCATTTCTGTAAAATAAACCATTTTTCTGATATGCAGTTAACGAAATTCAAACGATTATAACACTGACAACTACTGTCATGCAGAAAGACCAGTTTGCTAAAGTTACCCGTTTTAAACATAAGTGAATAAAACTATTTTACTTTTTTTTATTTCATATCAGTAAAAGGAAACGCTGGATCCAAAAATTGAATAAATGTTGCATTTAAACTAAGAAAGTTGGTATTAGCCACGGTCACATGACACACCCTGTATGAAAAATTTTTATTGAAAAAAATGCGCAACTAGAAATACCAATCGACGTGTCTGAGCGTTTTCTCGCAAACGCCCCCATTTATTTATTATAGAATTTATTTCATTTGGCTACATGCATACAAGCGGTATGTAATGTAAAGTAATGTTGGTATACATATCCCGAACAGTTTTTGACTTATGAGCATTTATTTAGTAAAATGAATTATTACAGATAACAATCAGACAATCAATTCGTAAAAGCTTAAGGTTGCTTAACCAAATCTAACTTGTAGCATACAACATACAAATATATTTTTTTACTCCCTACAAGATTATTAAAAGTTCCTAAAAAAAATTAGACATAGAAAGATAGACAATTTGAAATGCTGTACAGGTACAATATAGACCACAGATGAAACCCCCTGTACTATATTTTGAAACAGAGTGAAAAGCCTCTGGGTATTGAGTTCCAGCCAAATTTCAGTGCTCTAATTTGTTTTTGAGGTTTATTAAACCTGAACTCAGTTGATGTACCTCTAAACAATGATCGCACGACACCATGAACTAGAACTAAGGTTTTTGGGTTAAACTAGCCTTAGACTTAATTTGCACAACAACTACTTGGGAAGATCCATCTCAAATTGATTAGCAGTGTGATCCTTATTCGAAGGTTTTGTTATTTCCAGAAATAAAAGTTTTAGTAAACCGTAAAAATTAAATGTATTATGTTTAACGACATCTCTCAATTTCTATTCCGCACTGCATACGCTTTCCACAAAAAATATAATTGCCCCATCGGTCTGTCTGTCAAATATTCAGTCGGGTTAATAGGGGCAATTTGTGCGAACTGTGGATTTAATCTTTTCCGGTCGGGTTGACCGATTTGTCTATTATCTGTTACTTTGATTGGATTGAATGGGGTTTTAAAGTGCATCGGAGAAAGTAGTGGATTGGGAAGGACTGAAAATCTACATGTTGCCTTAATTAAAATGATTAATAGGGCAGAATGGAGTTATATGACAATTTAATAATAATAATAATAAAGGCTTTTTATTAGTATAATTCGACGTTACAATTATGAAACAAGATTAATTAACAAAAACTGTAGGAAATAGTCAGTGGCGGAACTTCAAAATTTGGGCCCCCCGCAATATTATTTATTGGGCCCCCTATAAAATGATTTAAAAAGTGACCACACTATTCTTTTCTGAATAACTTTATTGTTTAAAATTACTGTTAAACCAAATTTCCAAGAAATATTTACAAAAGTATAAGTTATCGTAAAATTAATTTTAAAATACATAATAAGATCGAATAATTAGAATATCTCACAGGGCAGGTTAAAATTAAAAGTTACTTTAAACAAGTGGCAAAAAAAGTTTTTTTCTTTTCTAATTTAGACACACAACAAACCCGAACAACCCCCCCCCCCCCCCCCCCTCCCCAAAAGTATCAATTTAACACGAAAAATACCATAAATACCGGTTTGACTGACACGACAGGGTATTACTTTTCCTTGTATGGCCCCCCCAAACAGAAGTTCTGGATCCACCCTTGTGTTAAATCTTCTTATATTCTGACCAAGAAATATGTTAAGAGATTTTTTTGATATTTCACTCGATTAACCATCTTTAACTAATTTTGTGACCAAATGTTTCTAAGCATCAGTTAATAACAGAATATCACAATGTTTAGTCATCAGTTAGCCATGGAAACATTTATTGTATAAAATGAAACATAAATGATATTTGAATAAAAGGAATGTATTTCAGCTTACTAATAATAATAATCTACAAAAAAAATTATTTGAAAAATTGTTCAATGCATTTCAGTAAATGTATTTTCCCTAAATTGAACTATTGACCAACTTTTCAATTAATTTTGTTTGTAGATTAGTATATTACTAGTAAGTTATTCTATTGATGTTAATAATTCTCAGTAAGAAATAATTCTTTGAAAAGTTAGCACCGCCATACCGCCAAATAAGTATAAAAAATATTATTTATAAATAACAAGTGCTGTATTTAGACCAGTTTGCTGTCGCTCCGGAGCACCTATTTCGTTGCGCTAGGGATATTTTATATTTTAAATTCAATTTCCTTAAATTATTTGTTTAGGAATAGGAAGTTTGCATTCAATTAAAAATACCTACGGTGTCATAAAAACTTTAATACGTTGTAGTTGTTAATTCCTTGTTACTATAAACATTATCTAGGACCTATTTTCCTGTTAGGCCCGGTGAGTTTGGGCCTAGGGCCCCACTTTCAGAGGAGCTCAGAACTTGGCTTGCGCGACACTAACTTATTCAACACAAACCATACAAAAACTTAAATAACTTAAAAACGAATAGGTACCTATGCTTTTTTATTACAAAAAAAATTGTAAAGGTTCTTAAAATCTAAGGCGATCGACAGATGTGTAGAAACTCCTTTTCTTGATGATAGTATAAAATCATAATAAATTAGTGTTGCGTAAGAAAAATACACTTTTTGAAGTAGCGAAGGGCCTCGCATTCCGTAACGGGAGGCCACTTTGGGCCGAGGGCCCCCTGGACGCCTGGACCCCCCTGCGTTGCATGGCCTTGCTGCATAGTAGTTCCGCGCCTGGAAATAGTTTAACTGAGGACGCGATAAACCCATAAATGGCGAAGTCTAGCCAAGAAGGCTACTCTTACTCAACCACATTCTGAGTTTGGTCTGCCTCAAGATATATTAAGCAAACTGAAAATAAATACAAAACAACATCGGTAAACAAAAAGCAACATCTACTAACAGCAGCTTCACTGGTTACTGAAGAACGAAACTTGTGCTTAAACGTGTGTATATTATATGTCTTAAATTCGTCAGGAATAGAGTTATATAATTTTATACCATTATAAGTAAAACTTCTTTGAAACAAAGACGTTTTATAGTGAGGCAAGGTACAGTACAAGATGAGAATTGCGAATTTGACATTAAACTTTAAGCGAAAGCCATTGCTTGTATTTTATTCATATGGACCTCCGAGTGCATTTTTAGCATCTCGTACAACATCTGAAAAAAACCGGTTTGTAATTAATTATACAACATACAACATTATATTTTTCTTGTTTCAGAAATCGCAATGTTACTTCCCGGATCACTTTCCCAAAGTAGAACGGCCAACACAACAAGTGACATTAGGAAAAATCTCAGAGTAAGAGATCCATCAGAAAATCCTCAGTATGATCCCAAGAAGACGTAAGTTCTTTTTTGATAAATATTACTTATTACTGAAACAACTGCCTTTGTGCAGAATCCAAAACTACAGTTCCGTGTCAGTAAGCGCATTATTCTGACAGTTGCAAATCAGCTGCCAATCGATAAAACGTTTACATGTTTCGCCTATACATGGGCATCATTAGACCCAATAGTTCAATAACAAGAAATATAAATCACTGATAAAACTCAAAACAACATCTTACATGTACCATATACTAAATAAACCTATACTTACTGTTAACTGCTATGTAATGCTGTTGGCTTCATTTATGCTTAGAAATTGGCCATTTGTACCACACCACACCACCATTTTGTGGCTAATATAATGTTTAATACGGGCTTGTAAAGCAATTAAGCACCATTTTCTGGAGGTCGCCACATTTCGAATCATGTTTTTGGCTTCGTGGTCATTTTAGGTTTAGTTATTTCTATGACAGTATGGAAAAACAAAACTGAATGTTCCATTATTGAGTTGTTTATTTTCAAAAATGTCATGTAGAATTAACGGCAATACTGACTAAGTTAAGAGTTATAAAATGAATGCCAAAGAACAAAAATGGTGAAAAACGTAAATATCTTTAGAGGTTGTAGCTAAAATTTAATGGGGTGATTCTGTAACCGATTTTACTGAGCTATAAATTTATGATGGTCGCACAGAATGAATGCAGATGTGATAGTGCATCGGCTCTGTAACATTTATTCACTGTAAGCTTATAACAATGTAAATTTCGTTTAAGAATGAATCACAATATTTAACTTAACGAATATACAGGGTGTGAAAACTTCCCACCCTTAATAGGTCGCTTTTAGTAAATAATATTAATAATCGGAAAAACACGTCAATTTTGCTGTGAAGAGAGGAGGCTTCTAAAGAATATTTGCACCTTCGTGGTTTAACCCCCTGGAAGGGGTAGATGTTGAAATCTTAGATGAGAAGAGAGCTAACGGTACATCATTTTAGAAGTCGTTCACTCTAAAAAATGGTCTAGTTTAGGATACCAAGATCTTAGTTTCAATAACAAGAAAATGGCGATAAGAGGAAATTTAGTATCGAAGGACAAATTTTATTGCTACGATTATTCTAGTTGAGTCACTGATAACTCTTTTTAAGTCAACCAAGTACTTCTAGTGCCCGAAAGAATACATATTCTTGCGGTAACCAATATAGTTAGTTATTAGGAGCAACATCATATTGTTTCAACAATTTTGTTTGTTAATTATTACCTATTTTATTGTTAAAAGAGCAAAGAAATATTAAATACCAATATGTGGAAAAATTATTATTTTTCCAGACTACCCGATGATACCTTATACAATAAGGGCGTATTTAGTCTACACAGTAGCACTTTAAAATACTATTTCATATTGAATGGCACTACCAAGGAAAGGAAGCCTTCACCGGCAGACCGGTATCCTTTGTTCTCGTCAGTACAGGGTAGGTGTACATAGTACCCACCATCAGAGAAAACTCCCTTCATGCCGAATTATCAATGGTAGCCGGGAAAATACAGCGCGCAGCGCCATCTCCTAGCAGCAAATGACGGCTGTTGCTGTGACGTCAGGTCTCACATCGACCTACTTACCAATTACTACTACCTTTATCTGGCCAATAGCAATAACTAGGTAAATTAGTATAGGGAGCTAGGTAATAAAAAGTGTTGGTTTAAACATGATAATGTAGTTATGCTGACTAAGAAGTAGTTAAAAATAAGAGTTAGTTCTGTTAACTAGATCATCTTATTCATCGTAATTCAGTTATAACAAAAATTTGTTTTGCTAACTAGAAATTACTTTTGCATAAGATAAAACTATACCAGCAAGATAAAATTAGTCTTAGACATCAATGCAGTGTTTAAATCTTTTTCCAATAAGTTATTATTTTTGTATAGTTTCCAAGAAATCTCGTCCCTAAAATGGATTATTTATGGAAATTTTTAGGAGGTTACTTTGCCCCTGGTAAAGAATTGAACAGGGTGTCACGCGGAGTAACTAATAACATTCTAGTAAAAGAGGAATTAGCACAACAATATGTTTTTAAATAATAACTTAAAAACCATAATTATCAGTGGAGATAATTCTAATTACTAATACATGTTGCAGATAAATTTAGTAATTATATTTTAGTTTTATTATATCACAAAATAAAAATTTATTTATTTAAAATCGTCCTGAAATTGGAGTTTTAAAGAATCCTGCGACTATTTAAAATTATAATCACAAAAGAAAATAATTAAATACAAAATGGCGAAGTTGAAGCTAATCTTCCTCACTTACCCTAAATATGTATTTTCTATGTACCATATGGATTGAAAACTGTGAAAGATCCGGAAACAGTTAAATTGATGTGAAAATTTAAAATATTTTTAATACTTTCGGAACAAAATTCGAAATTTCCGATTTTTGTTTCGCCTAATAAACTTTTAAATACTTCCATTTTTGGAATGCAATTTCTTGGAAAGTACTACTCAAGAAACAATAAATTATGGTATCATTGGATTTAGACGACCATTAAATGATTCGCATTATGTTTTAATCTAATTGGGAAAAATCCCGATATCACAAAAAAATATATCCAAGAATAATATTAATATGCATAAAGGCGTATAACAAGGATTAAAATGTATGTAAACTTGACAAAAATGCAATTAAATGCAACAGGTATTAAAAATATGTAAACTTTCCGTAATTACCATTAAATGGTGAAATTGCGTTAAAATGCAAGTTGCATATTATGTAATTAAATGCAACAGGTTTTTAAAAAATATGTAAATTTTTCCGAAATTACCGTTAATTGTGAAATTGTGTTCAAATGCATTTTACACGTGTACCTATTAAGTAAAACTATTATACTAAATATATGTTTGAGGGAAATCAGTGTGGCAACGATGTATGGCCCTTTTTACGGGTTATAGTACACATGACCCTGGATTCTCATTCATTTCTCGGCGGCGGTGTTGTTCACGCATTTAATTAATGCAATAAGCATTAAAAATATATAATTTTTTCCGAAATTACGTTAAAATGCAAATTGCGTTAAAATGCAAGTTTCATATTATGCAATTAAATGCAACAGGTATTAAAAATATGTGAATTTTTCCAAAATTACCGCTAAAAATTTTGAAATTACGTTAAATGCAACAGGTATTAAAAATATGTGAATTTCTCCAAAATTACCGCTAAAAGTTTTGAAATTGCGTTAAATGCAAATTTCATATTATGCAATTAAATGCCACAGGTAGTATTAAAAATATGTGAATTTTCCAAAATTACCGTTAAAATACAATTTGCAAATTATCCGCCATTTATAATTCAAAGATAATCAATAAATGGTACTAATTTTTTTTATTTAATTTAATATCTACATTATCAATATCTAAACAAATAATGATACGTTACAAACCTACGTACGAGTATGATTTTAAGGAGGACACCATAGGTACTAATAAAAACTTTAATTAAAATACCTCGGCCATTTTGCCGGGAACATATCGTATATTTTTTAGATCTAAAAATGGAATTTTTTTTATAAATAAAAAAATTTTTCCAATGATAAAAAATATTCCATAAATAAATTTCGTGGCTAATTTAACATGTTGTTTTTGCCAGATTTGATCCATGTTTACGTACTATCCAGGGTTTATTCCCGAAAAATATTGAAATATATTCGAATATATTATGGGCCGTATATTTTGTTCACATCTATATTGACACGCGCAATAAATAACTAATATATAATTTTACACAGAGATAAACAGGATTTATGCTCGTGATTTGATTTATTCGCAAGTTTTATTTAAAGTATTAAAAGAAAAAAAGGGACGGAATATTTGAAACGCCATAAAAAGATGTTTGTTTTGGAAGTGAATGTTATCTCTGAAATAATTTTAATTTATCGTTATTGTGGTGAAAATAAAATCTCTGTTTCATTTTTAAGGGTATTTATTTAAAATCCATAAGGGAACAGGAGTTTTAGAGCACTTCAATCACCATAAACCCCCATAGTTAACGGGACGCTTCTACCAATTATAGTTTTGTTTTCTTGCCCGTTTTTTAACAAATTTTAGATAGTTTGTTCCTGGGTCTCGGTCGCTATTGAAATGAAAATCCAATTTTCTGTTAACGTTTCGGTTCATTTTATTTAAACCATCGTCGGAACTATTTGAACAAAAATAAAAAAGGCGTATAAACAAAGTTAGAAAGAAGCAACATTTTTTTGATGGTGTTAAAAACAAAATTCCTATTTTATGTTAGTCATGTTTAGAATGAAAATAAGAAAATATATAAATGATAGAATGGACATACCTTATACAGTGTGGCCGTTTAAGTGTGCAACATATGGGAAAGTTTTTTATTACCGATTTCTTAGAAAATTTTATTCTTGATAAAAGTTGGTGCATGTTCGATAATCGTATTTGGTGCACTTGGAATGGTTGCAAGTCAAATGACGTACAGGGTACGGCAAAAAATATAAAACTTGTACAAGAATAAAGTACCCCTATTTCAGAAAATTCAGCGAAATGTTATTAAGAAAAGGTGTTTAGAATTGAAAGTTATGCATAGTTTTGAAAACGTGGCCTCATAAAATAAAAAAAAAATTTATTTTTTATTATCACCCTAAAAACCTTGATAAATTAAACAAAATCAAATCAATTTCACACATCTTTGTTCAAATTCAAGCATATTTGTAAATAGCTTTTTAATTTATTAAGGAATCACAAACTTCATGTTTGTTGCAAGGACATTAAACACAACTTTAAAATACCGTAAAAATTATTTTTAACAAGGTAAAACATTAGTAATGATAATTTTCAAATTAAAAACTCCCATTTAAAGTGCAAAATTTTTATTTTAAATTTTTATTAGAAAATCGACAAACATGAAATTCTACTAAAAAAATGGCGTTATGTGGCATTATTAACAAATTATCAACGCGTCTCCGTATGTCCACCTTCACGTTCAATGCATTTAATTGCCCGATCATAAAATTCACTAAGCGTGGATCGCAAAACACTTGCTGGAATATTTCTGGAATGAAATCGTATCGAAATTTCAAGCTCCCCAACATTATTAAAGGGTCGATCCTTGTACACTTTTTGCTTTAAATATCCCCATAAAAAAAAATCTAGTGGAGTGAGATCTGGCGAACGAGGAGGCCACCGTGGATCGGTATTTCGTCCTAACCATTTATCACCAAATTCTCCATTTAACCATTCAGAAACAATTCTAGCAGAATGAGCCGGACAACCATCATGTACAAACCATAATTTACGTCGTTCTTGTATACTCATATTATCCAAAAAATCTGTTAGTTCGTTTTCCAAAAAATGTAAATAGGTAGCACCAGTTAGGTTTTGGCGAAAAAAGAACGGCACTATTAATTTGTCGTTAATAATACCGCACCAAACGTTTGTTTTTTGGTAATACTGGTTTTTGTTGTCAATGACAAAATTTGGATTTTCGTCCGACCACCACCTACAATTTTGGGAAGAAATAACGCCATTTGTAGTGAACGTGGATTCATCCCCAAAAAGTATGTGTCTATGTTCACGTTGATTTTCTATTTCTCCTTGAATCCACATGCAGAAATCATACCGCAAGTCATAGTCTCGTCTTTGAAACGTGCAAATAAACATTGGCTTATAGGCGTGATATTTATGTTTTTTGAGAATCTCCTTAATAGAGGTTTTTTTTATACCCGTATAAGCATGCACTTCTTGGGTGGATCTTCTAGGGTTTTCAACAACTGCTTGAAGTACTTCTAATTGATTTTCTTCAGTACATACAGTTTTGGTACGTTCATTTTTATATTTATACTCTAAATACCCTGTCTGTTTAAACTTATTTAAAATTCTGCTTATGGTTGAATAATGGACTTGTTTATCTGGATGTCGTTCATTGAATATAACTCCTGCTTCACGCACTGTTTTATAGTTATCTCCACATATTAGCACTAATTCTGCTTTTTCGGCTAACATTAACTGTACTGGAGGAGGCATTTGAGATCCGCTAATAACAATAATTATTTAAGAATGAATAATGCCACCAAACTGTCATAATGTTTACTTTTTAACCCTTATTTGTTCTTTTCCATAGGTATCTGCGACTATTTTAGTAGAATTTCATGTTTGTCAATTATTTTGTACAATTTTCTAATAAACATTTAAAATACAAATTTTGCACTTTAAATGGGAGTTTTTAATTTGAAAATTATCATTACTAATGTTTTATCTTGTTAAAAATAATTTTTACGGTATTTTAAAGTTGTGTTTAATGTCCTTGCAACAAACATGAAGTTTGTGATTCCTTAATAAATTAAAAAGCTAAGTTAATTTTACAAATATGCTTCAATTTGAACAAAGATGTGTGAAATTGATTTGATTTTGTTTAATTTATCTAGGTTTTTAGGGTCATAATAAAAAAAGTTTTTTTGGGAAATAATTAATATTTTTAAAAAAATTTTATTTTTTATTTTATGAGGCCACGTTTTCAAACCTATGCATAACTTTTAATTCTAAATACCTTTTCTTAATAACATTTCGGGGAACTTTATTCTTGTAGAAGTTTTATATTTTTTGTCGTACCCTGTACGTCATTTAACTTGCAACCATCCAAGTGCACCAAATACGATTATCGAACATGCAGCAACTTTTATCAAGAATAACATTTTCTGAGAAATCGGTAATAAAAAACTTTCCCATTAAACGGCCACACTGTATAAATAGCTTCTACCAACGTTAAATTTTTCCCGTGACATACGGGTGGTACTGGAATTTTTGAAAAAAAATATTTTAATGTCCCATTTTCCGACACTTTCATAGGGTATCGTCGTTATTGTTAGAGCAATCAAAAAAGTAATGTAGGTATCATATGCTCTTTTTGGGCCAAACTTAAAATGGTAAACTCAAAATTCGAAAATTTTCGCTCGCTTAAGAGATACGGGGGAAAATCAACAAATTGACAATTTCAAAATTACCCTATATTTAATTAGTTAAAAGAGATACAGAAAAATGTTTTATACAGAAGTTTGTTTATAATAACTGTTGAATAATCTGCCGTTTTCAGAATAAGTATACGGGGTCAGGTAAGAAAGTTATCGGACCTAACCTAATTTTTTTTAAATGGAATAACCTGTATATTTTAAACTAAAAATATAGCATTTTAAACTCTCTTTCCAAATTTATAGAACACACCATGGATGATAGATATCATATCAAATTTATCAAAATGTTGATAAGTCATTTTCACAAATGAATATGTACGTTAAATGTTAATCACAACGAGAATGTCAACAGAGTTAGGATATTAGCTTTTGTTTCATGGCCAGCTGCGGTTTAAAGTAATAAGGTTGAAATAAATCGCCTAGGAAACCAATATTACCCATGGTGCGTTATATATTTGAAAAGAGAATTTAAAATGGTATCTTTGTAAGTTAAAATATATGAGGTGTTCCATTTAAAAAAATGGTCTTAGTCCGGTAACTTTTTTATCTGACCGCGTATACTTATTCTAAATACGGCAGATTATTAAAAAATCATCATAAAGAAACTTTTGTATAAGACATTTTTCTGGTTTCTTTTAACTAAGAAAATATAGGGTAATTTTGAAATTGTCAATTTTTTGATTTTCCCCCGTATCTCTTAAGCGAGCGAAAATTTTCAAATTTTGATTTTACCATTTTAAGTTTGACCCAAAAAGAGCACATAACACCTATATTACTTTTTTGATAGCACTAGCACTATAAAGTGTCGAAAATGGGAATTCTGATAATGCTCAATAATATAAAATAATAAATGAGTTGAAAATGTATTAGAAAAACTCAAAAATATTTAATATAATAAAGAGACATAATTGTTTATATTCTGTTTTAAACAGAAATCAATGATGCCAAGTCTATACTGAGGGTCCTAAATCTACCGCCTGCATTTGAAACCGAAAGGTATAATATTAATTATATTGAATGCATTTCACATGTACTAAGTAAAAATATTATACTAAATATGTGTTTTTTTTTAAATTTTCTACTCGTAAAGATATTTATAGTTTCCCAACAACATCAAATTGCACTGTTTTCAGGAAATCAGTGTGGCAACGCTGTATGGCCCTTTTTACGGCTTATACTACACATAACCCTGAAGTTTAGGATTCTCATTCATTTCTCGGCGGCGGTGTTGTTCACGCTTATTCGCTACTGCTTTTGTGATTGTTTGTGATCTATTGTGCTTTCGGACTAATTTTTAGTGAATTTTCGAACCAACTATTTAGAGCTATTTAATAGCTATTTTCGATGGTTCGTCGTCAGTGCGTGGTGTGTAAGAAATTTGACTATTCTAACCCCGAATTAATATTTCGTCGGTAAGTGACAATAATGAGGTTATGTTTTTTTTTAAGTAAAGCAGTGGTGTAGCTAATTTTAAATTTTAAGTAAATATTGCAATAATATCGATTATTTCTTCATATTATCTGAATTTCTGCAAAAAATACCTACAACGATTACCTATTTATGACGAATGCTAGATCGAAATTATCTAAACGCGTACCTTATTACAGCGTTGCAATTTTTCAAAGCCATCTTCTTCCAACTTATTTGAAACTGTAGAAATATGTATGATTGTAAATAAATGATTTTTATGAATGTAATGTTTTGTCTCCCCTTTTATATTATATGTCTATGGAAAAACTCATACAACACATAAGAATATTCCTCGTACTTATAGAAACGAGTATAATTGGACCTTTCTCTCGAAAATCACATATTAATAGCGGAAAGCTTGAATAAATTTGTTTTAATATTGTTTTTATATAAATTATTCAATAACTGATTGACTGATTTGAATATTAGTCAGTATTTTAGGATTAGTGTGTGCTGATAAATAGTGACAGATGTTATTAAAAACCATAAAAAAACACGAATTAATCTTTACATCACTGGAGCAATGTTGTTGACATTATTCCTGATTCGCCAAATATATTTTATCATATTAATATACAGGGTATTCAATTTTTTCAAATTTTTTCAGGATTTAATGACATTTAGGTTATGAAAAGTACCTACAATAGAACATATTTGAGCAATAAGAATGTGTGAACAGGTTTGCAAGGGGCGAGTGAGTCGCTCTAATAATTTTTAACAAAATATAGTTACGTCACATTTTGATACCACAATTTGTTGCAATAAAAATATCGTAATATTTATTTGAAGTCAGCTTCGTTTACACGATAAATGTAATTTTAACGTATGTAGGGAGCGATTTTAGAAAAATTAGGTATTTATTGGTATGAGAAGATATCTTCCTAAATAAAATTCCAATGAAAATAGGATGCAATGAAAATAATAAAAAATATCAAAGTAGGCATAGAACTTGTAAATCGTGTACTCATATTCAGTTTTTCTTCCTGAACATGTTTTCGTAATAACATTTTGTCGCATTTCCCAGATAAAATACACTTTACTAGTTTTTTATAAATTTCGAAGGCGAAATTAAAATTATGACACAAATTATTTTTTATGCAAACAGGGCTGAACTGCAGAAGATGAAGTTTCAATTCAAAATTTTTTAATATTTTTCACCTATGCATGCGTCAATCCGCGGGCACACTCTATATTGGTCAAAATTGTTTTACAGCCAACTTTCATTAAGTCGAAATTTAAAAATAAATAATCTCAAAAACACCTGTTAATTTTTTAATAGGTTTTTTATAGTATCTAATTAGAGGAATTATATATGTCCGCGCAAAAGATCATCGTCACAAGGATCTTGGTCTATAGCATCGATTTTCTAATAATACTCTTCTGAATCATATAACGACAATATTTGGAACTGAGTTATTTTAATCAGTCACTATAACCATTTTCCTATTATTTATAACAACCCTGTCTTATATTGGTTTAAAGTTTTGGAATGTTCCTGATAGAATGTTACTAACTAAGAAAATTAGTCATATTTTTATTCTACCTAAGGTGTAAACGAAACTTGCACATCAAAATATATTTTTCCTTAATATTATCTATGTTGCCAATATCTCAAAACAGTAAAAAATAAATCTATGGCCGCAATACAAATATATTAAGTGTGACCGGTGTTACAATAATTAAATAGTTCCATGGGTACTTGGAGTTACACCTTAAAAACAAAACTTTTGGAAGTTAAAATGCTTTAATGCGAACATAATTAACAATTTAAACTTAATTTTATTGTTTAAAAACCCATTTACTTTTTGTTGTACAGCCTCTTTTTCTTCGTATTTCTTTTTAATTTTGCTTTTAATAGATTATATTTGCTTGAGATTATGCATTTTTACGAATTTACGGTGCCTTCGTAGTTCTGTAAAGATTCATAAATAAAAAAATATTGTTTATAGCTTCGGATAACAAAATTTGTATAGCCCGTCACATAAATGTATCTCCGGTAATATTTTCATGCGTGACCGGTGTTACTGTGACCGCGATACAAAAATGCACAAATTCGTGGATAACAGCTAATACAAGCTATTTCTTAATCTTTGTTAGACTGAAATGATTATCTGTATTCAACAGAATGACTTCGTGTAGTATTTTTCCCTTAATTAGGACTACTAGTTCTGAGTTAACCCTGTGACCGGCATTACAACATAAAACATACCTCTGGCAAATAGTAGGCAATGTTCTAGTTTATACCTAAATAAACATAATAAGGAACTTACCTAAACAGGAGCACGCTTTACACAAATTCAAACACATACCGTCATATTTGTAAAAGTATTAGGCCGACCTCTAGTGGCGTTATTTATAAGCAATTCCTGACGTGACTGATGATATATGCAGCTGCAGGGACGGAACTTCTCGTTAATAATTGCGTTTGAGAAATTAAACTGTTGACCTTTGAACATTATTTTTTCAATACAAATTGTAGTAGGAGTGTAAATTATTTATATATAAAAGTAACTTTAGTAAAATGACGTGAAATATAAAATGGTAATGTAAGCAATTATTGACTGGGGACACGTGACCGGCGATACATTTTTAAATTCAAATTTGAATACTGCAGCTATAATCTAAAAAAAAATTTTAAAATTGCTTTCTAATGCAGGAAGTAACATATATTTCGCAAATTATAATCGTTTCTACAGGCAAATAGTTTATTTTATTAAGTTATATGCTAAGGACTAAAAGTTGTCTGTAAAAACATTTTTACCCAGAAGATGACGTTTCAACTCAAAATTTTTTAATTTTTTTCACCTATTTATGCGTCAATCCGCGGTCACACTATATATCGTATTTGTGGAGAGGACTATTAGTTCCTTGTACCCTAATTTACCCTAAGCCTAGAAGAAAATTCGATAATTTATGTCGTGCCATCGTGTACTCGCTTATTTGCTCGCATGGCACCGTCTGTTGTATACATGCTGTATAACATGTACTGTTAGCAGACTTACTTAATTATTAATAATTTGCAAAAAATGTTAATTTTAGGAGAAGCGCCCTATTGGGTCAAGTAAGGGTAGTGAAATATGCTTCGGTAAAAGGGCCTAATGAATTATGCAGGAATTCGTGCGAAATCTCGTATTTACGAAAATTGGGGTGCTTTTCTGTGTTGAGAGCATCATTAAAAATATAGGTAAAAGGTTTATAATCTTGTTTTTTGTGATATCGGTATGGTATAAAGGTTTACGCGTGTAAGAGAAAAAGTTTTAATGGTCTTCTTTCGGTCTCTTCATACCATTTGCTAGCCCTAAAATTTCGTTCTTAGGGCTTCGTTAGAACGTAGATATTCTGTCGGTCGGTCTGTCAGCGGCATATAGATAGATAGATAGATAGAAACGTCTTTATTTTTAACTCGGCGAAGGGCAGCATTGCTGTTTGCTTAACCGAGCATATACATACAATAAAATTTACAAATTTTAGAATAATATGTAGGTACATAATACTTTAAGAAAAATAGGTACAAAAAACTGTAATATAGTATTCATTTATAGATTAACTATCGGTTCTAAAATTCTATAAATTCTAAATATTACATAATCATCATGTTAAAACCCTTATTGGACTCTAAACTTTGACATTTACTAAACGACTAGTTTATTTTTGGGAGAACGTTAAATTCTAATATTTATTAAGCAAATAATTTTTAAATCTTTTTTTGAACGATTTACAACTGATATCCGGGAACCTATTCAGAATTTCAGAATTATATAATTTGGGAATCACAAAAGAAAAGCAGCGCTCATAAAGAGCCGTTCGGTGAGCTATTTATTTAGTTATTCACTATAGATCATAACTGATATCAGATTCGTCATCTTACAAAATAAATCCAAAATATAAAGTGTAAAAAAATATAAACGATATAAAACCAATGGTGGTTCTTCCACAGGAGAACATGCGCACGTGCACCCCCAAAACGAATAAAAAAATATAAATTTAAATTCATTGAATATTATTTATCGTATAAGGTTCGCCCCTTCCTAATATTTTATCGTATTCTATCGATAGTAGGACTCTTACTTTTCCCTTCGTTTTCTATTTTTTTTTCAGTTTATTATCACTCAGATGAACTTAATAAAAGGCTTAATGATATATTACTTTATTATAAATGTATGTGCTTTATTTCTTTCTTATTTTCAAAAAAATAAATCCTATAGTAATTTTTTGCTATACAGGGTGCCCCAAGTAAAGTGGCCGATTGTATGTATCTCGAAATCTAAATGAAATTTTATTTTGGAAATTTGGCTGTGGCTATAAGAGATGGTTTTCTACGTTTATAAAATATTTTCGATGGTACGGTGTTGCCGGATCATACCGAAAGTGATAGCAATTTCGGAATTTTAAATGAATTACCCTATATATTATATTTTTTTTTTGAATGTAGGTATAAATCTAGAACAGTTTTCTGTATAATATCATATACCTATCTTTACCTGAAAAGAAAATCGTATCTTTTTAGCGGTTACAGCTAGAAAGCTGAAAATTTGTCAATAGTTTTACAAGACCATCGCAATTTTATAATTTTGAACAGTATTTAATTAGTTTCATACAGGGTTTTCATAACAATATTTCTGAGGCAGATGAATTATTACAAAAATCTTCTTTTTTTTTAAATGGGACAACCTGGATTTGGTATATTTTGCTAATGGAGGATCGAATTTTCTATCTAATGATATTAAGTGTTCCTATACCTATCTTCAGTATTTTGGGACTTATAGCGAAATTAAAAATTTATCTTATAAAAATATATTTTTTGATAGTGTGGTTGGCTGTGGAATGGATAGAAACAAAATAATGAAAAATCCATTTGATGTTATGACTGAGTTATTGTAATAAAAATTGCTAATTCACATTATTCGAGCTTAGATATTTTAAGTTTATTTTATATTCATGGGGAGTGTGGTAGAGTTTTATCTAGAACTTGCAGAAAAACGAACTGCATCCTGATGCAGCTCCTATGACTCCCAAAAAGTTGATTGGCCGAGGCGGTCCATGGAAATGGCCTCAAGGTCTCCGGATCTTACCCGCCTAGATTTATATCTATGGGGTAGGATTAAAGAAATAGTATACAAGACACCCGTCACAACAAGGGAAGATTTAGAAAATCGAGTACGAACAGCTTTGGGGTTTCTAGAAGGGAAAGAAATGAAAAAGGTGACAAATGAACATGTTATAACCACAATTTATGAATGTTTAAGAGCCAACGGAGGGCATTTTAAACAATTTAGTTATTAGTTATTTTATTGCTGTTGTTGCGTAATTTTCAGTTTGTTTAATTATTTATTAATAAATTCCTTATCGGTTAACCATTTTTTTTACAACAACACAGACATAACGTCACATGGATTTTTCATTATTTTGTTTCTATGAATCCACAGCCAACTACCAAAAAATATATTTTTTATAAGTTCGAAAATAGTGAAGATAGGTATATGAATACTTAATATCATTAGATAGAAAATTCGGTCCTCCATTAGCAAATCATATCAAATACAGGGTGTCCCATTTAAAAAAAAGAAGATTTTTGCAATAATTCATCTGCCTCAGAAATATTGTTATGGAGACGCCCTGTATAAAACGAATTAACTACTGTGCAAAGTTATAAAATTGCGATAGTCTTGTGAAACTATTGTCAAAATTTCAGCTTTCTAGCTGTAACCGCTAAAATGATACTATTTTCTTTTCAGGTCCCGATACGGCGTTAAAAAATCACAAAATTATTTATAATTCAAAAACTCTTAAAGATAGGTATATGATATTATACAGAAAACTGTTCTAGATTCTTACCTAGATTCCTAAAAAAAATCTAATATGTAGGGTAATTCATTTAAAATTTCGGTATGATCCGACAACACCGCACCATTCAAAATATTTCATAAACGTAGAAAACAATCTCTTATAGCCACAGCCAAATTTTCAAAATAAAATCTCATTTAGTTCTCGAGATACTTCTAATAGGCCACTTTACTTGGGGCACCCTGTATCAAAAGCATTAAAAATTACCTGACTGGAATTACTTGCACGGTGGGAGAATACTGGTCAATGACACCTCATTTCTCAGGTCCTGGCATCTTCTTTAAGATTAATTATTTTAATTTGGATGGGAAACCATGATCTAGTGGATGAGTCAGGCTATCTTCTAGTCTATTTACTAATATCAAAAGACTAATATTTTATCAGTTATACATAATCTAGCTTAAGTGACTGCCGTTCCCCCATTCTCCCCTACCATATTTCGTAGCTAAATTTAAAATTTTAACAAATTCTATCCAATAATTTTCTTGTAGTTTGTCAGACTTTTTACCTTTAGAGCATCTAGCAGTGACCTGGTAGATGCTCTTAAGCAATGAACTTTTCGCAATCTTATGCAGTAAATAAACATATCACTGAAATTTTATACGTTGTAATTGAATAGTTCAACGGCTTCGAAAGTATTGGAATAGCTGTATTTCCTATTTTTGTGATCACCCAGTATTGTAAAAACTTAATGCCAACCAGATAAAAATAAAACCCTCACTTTTTGCAAATCAACAGAAAAACGTCGGATAAGAAACCTCCAGAGTGCAATGGTTTAGTCGGCATAAACGTGGATTCGGCTGAACTTCGCGTTTAGAATTATTCGTCGGCCCCTGGGGGCGCATAGATAAACTTAACCTTTTGTTGAAAAGTCGCAGTGGCAGTTAAAATTGGCTCATTTATTTTCTTTAAATCTAAAAATGTACAGCGACGACATTCTCTATGTCTCAAGGAAGATAAGATAGAGGTAATTTAAATGGGAACGCTATAAAATGTAATACATTAGAAATTATTATCTTTACTGTCTTAAAGAGACATTGTATTGCGGATGATATGAATTGATATAACTTACCCCATGGCAATAAAAGTAATAATAATTTTTTTTCAAAAACTGCTCTTTTTAATGCTGCATTTTTTCTAAATGCAATCATATGCTTGTAATTAGTGTTGTGATCGCTCGAGCGAAAAACCGCTTGATCACTCGATTATTGAAATAACCGACATCGCTCGATTATAAAAATACCGCTCGAGTTATCTATTCAGGCGAAAATCGTCACTCGTCACTTATTATCTTTCACTCGATACCCTAGCTTCGCTTGACGCCGACGGAATTGTACCGCTGTAGTGTGATCGAGTTAAAAAACTGCTCGTATATTCGAACAGTTTTTCGCTCGATAGGAAATACTCTAGTTATAAATTCAGGCGAAAAACCGAAAAATTGTCACTTGATACACGACCTTCGGTCTACGCGCCGCGCCATCCGATTGGCGACATTCGAGTTTGACGCTGAGCAGGTACACGACATACGTCTTTCTTAAAGGCACATAAACGAGAAGGTGCATATAAAAAAGTATGCTAAATCCCTTAGCGGAGTTATCGCGACATGGGTTTTGTAAAGTTTTGTTTTAACTGGCTAGCCAGCGGCGTAGCTTAGGTCTCCGATTGAAAATATTATAAGATTAAAGGATATAATTTTTAAATTTTCATTTACTATAAACTCGAGAAAACTTCTCAAAAATAACATAATAATAAAAATTGTAAATAAAAATAACAAAACGAACAAAATGGTTAACAAAAATACAAAAATTCGTTCGTATTCTTATATTAAACATTTTAAAACGAGCAAAATAGTTAACAAAACATAGGTATCGACAAATTTTTTGGTAACCAAAAGTAAACATTCTTAAATTTAAACAGGAACTTTTAGGTAACTATAAACATGAATTTAAAAAAATAATCACCTAATTTTGCCAGTCGCGTAACTAAGCCTACATTTTTGAAGGGCACACAGTGGGCACCTGGAATAATTTGACAAGCCATTTTAAATATCTACTTATTTTATGCTCGTTGATTGAGAAAGATGTGAAGAAGAATAACTCTTGGCAATACTTTTTGTTTTAAAAAAGCACAAGAATAAACCCGAACAATAAATTCATATTTGGGTGATATTTTGCAGTTTTTTTGTTTGGTATCGAGACACGTGGTAAAAAAAAATTCATTATTCACAAATAAATAAATTTCTGGAATTTTTTCGGTGGCTGCTACAATTTTTTTAGCTGAACCTGTGCTCACCCGAAGTTACGTGCCTGCTAAATACTCTACCGGATCACATGTAAACGGCTAGGCAGCCAGTCGAGCAGTCGGTGACGTCATCGCTTGGTGAATTGGAATTTGAAGCGATTTACTCGATTATTAAAATCGCTCGAGTATCAAGTACTCGATTATTAAAATCATCGGTTTTTCCCACAGGGCCAACACTCGATTCATAAATCTGTTGGAAAGTGAGTTTGTGATTGTTTGAAATGTTATTGAAAATCAGTAATGGGTGAAAGAGTGACAAAACATGTTGATCTCCCTAATGGCAACAATGTTGAAGTCTGGTTAAATCAAAGATCTTACAAGGTTAAATCCAATAACGTTTAAAAGGTTATGGAGCGCTCTTCATTGTGTCGGAGCGGAGCTAGTCTGGGCAAAAAGCCCAACAAGGGCGTATAATTTACTTTGAGATTCTTTACGTTTAACTATATTATCTATTCAAAAAGTGTAGTTTCGAATATTGGATATTTATAAAAAAGATAGAAATATTGATCCAGTTTTTATATACAGTGTATCCAAGGATGGATTTAACTATTTATGCTTAGCATCAATATTTTTGGTGTATTCATTACTGGATGATACTCTCCAGATATAAAAGTGTATATTTCTAGCCAGATTGTTATATTTATCACTAAGACATCTTGCAAAATCCCAATTGAAAATTTGTAAATTTGACAATTACAACTGGTTTAAGGCCACTAAGGCATATTGTACACTAAAGTGATTAATTAAATAAGTAAATTAAAATAATATGTACCTAAACAAGTTAGATCAAATATATAAAAATAAATAAATAAATTATATAAAACCTGTCTTCACGTACTTGTTACACTGCAAACGTTGTTTAAATATAGAAAAATAAAGATGTAAAATATTTTGATGGGACTGTTCCTTTCTTCAGTATTTTATTCCCATGTACATTACCTACATAATCTTCTTTTGTGAAGTATTTCTCACAAATAACTGTTGTATCACCTGGACTATAATTATTCCTTCTAAGGGCATGTATCCAAATTTGCCGTAGGCTACGGCTCTTTAGTATCATAACGAAGTGGATAAACATTTGGTACATTCTTAAACAAACCGAATTTTCATAGTGATGCAAACTCAAAATCAAATTTCTAAATATATTTACTATCCTGTGAAATTTTAATTTAACACCATTGCATCTTCTAGTGAAGTATTTTATGGCCGCACAAGACTCAACCATCTTGTAAATGCAAGATTTATATTAAGAAATAAACCAACTCGACTGCTTTTTGCCCGGACTAGCACCACGGACCGGTCCATAACCTTTTAAACGTCAATTGTGAGTCAGAAATCATATCAATACAATCATATTAAAACATAACCATACTTACCGAAGAAAAGATAAATCCTTGCTTAAATGATCCACTCTTTTACAAACTATACATGAATGCACCATCATTGTTTATAATAAAGACGATTTTTCACCAATACTCACAAAAAAATAAAATAAAAACAACCAAGTATATAAACACTCCCTTAAAAGTGGTTAGTAGCGAGGTAGCGAGTAGCAACAGTGTATTCTTCTTCCATTGATAAAGTTTGATCTTTTGCCGCCGAGCGTACTATCTTTCAACTTGATGTTGTCAGAGTGCAGTCGGTTTATTTCAAACTTTTATGTATAATAATAATATTTTTTTTCTAAATCTCTCAAGGCCTATTCACAATTTATATTAAAATTATTGGGAAATAAATTTATTTTAAAAGCAAATGCGGATTAACCTTAAACCAGTTGCAATTGTCAAATTAACAAATTTTTAATAGGGATTTTGCAGATACCTTAGCGATAAATATGACAATCTGGCTATGCTGCAAGCATAACAGCAAGGTGGGGAGTGCACGTTTACAATCAATGTAAATGTAAACGATTCTATCTGGAGTTTGTAAGATCTTTGGTTTTTCCCAACACTACTTGTAATATGTAAATTATTGGTTCCATTCATTGAATAATTCTATTGCATTAAAACTGTCTTTGAAGGTTGAAAATTTCATTAAATATTAAAAAAGAGCTAAAACGTACTTAAAACTAAAATGTAAGTAATATCTGAAATAATCATAAGTAAACCATCCCATAAAATTGTACTACAAGGAAAATCCTACGCCAATTAATTATCGAATATTAAAAAATTTTCGTGCTAAGTAATCAGCAGTTATTTCGTTAGAAATGAACCAATTAATTTTTTTTTTAACTGATAGAAAATAGATTCTAGAGTTTAGGACAGAGTAGTTTATGTCTTGACACATCTACTTGTTGTTGTTGATGTGCATGGACCTCTCCAAAGCCTTTGATTCTGTTAATCATGAAATATTGTGTAAGAAACTTGAGATGTATCGCGTGCGTTGTGTTGCATTATGTCTTATAAAATCATACTTGAAGGATTGTGTCCAGCGGGTGACAGAATATGATGAGATGGGTGTCTTATATAGATCACCAGATATAGTTGTCCCCAGGGAGGTTCCTCGGGGATCAATCTTGGGACCTCTCTTGTATATTGTATATGCAAATGAGCTCCATGAGGTCTCTGATGAATACACAGTTCTTTATGCCGATGGTACATCTATATTTATTGAAAATTGCAATGAAATACTGATCCATAGGGTAAATACTGCAATAGAGGCCCTTGATGAATATTTCAAAGCCAACGAACTGATGTTGAATGTGTCGAAAAATCAGACTCTTAGTTTTAGAAATAAATTGAATAATAAATGTCCACTCTTTTACAATGGTGAGGAAGTAAAATCAGCTGAAAGTGCGCGTTTTGGGTATGTAGATAGATGAGAGACTGGATTGGAGGGAGCATATTGAGGGTTTGGCTCACAGGGTATCTAGCTACTGCTATGCCTTACGTATGGTGTCTAACCCAATGAGAACTGAGGCTGCCATTAGCGCTTCTCATGCATATATCCAATACAGGTTGAGATATGGTGTAATATTCTGGGGTGGTTCATCTGACATGCACAGAATTATGGTCATGCAAAAAAGGTGCATTCGAGGTATTTTTAAAATGAAACAGCAGCAAAATAATATTTTGTGATAGGGATGTATATTTTGGATTCTGTGATGCTTGTCTGTGATAATAGGAATTTCTTTACTGACTGTGATGTAAAACATTATTATGATACTCGTAATAAAAGTGATTTAGTATCTGAAAAATACAACTTTACGTACCTCCAAAAAAATATTAAATACTGTATAATGAAGACATTTAATTGCTTTCCAGATAGAATAACAAATAATAAACTTAAATTGGTTTTAAAAAGTATCTAGCTAGTCAGGCATTAGTATCAGTGAATTTTTTGATGATGCTGACAAACAAACAACTCAGTGCTGAATTTTGAATTTTAAATGTGTAAAGTATACTATAGGTGTTTGATTGTCAGTCATCTTCACGGATTCTTGTTATTATTATGGCTATTGTATTGTTTGAATTTTGAGTAAGTTAAATTATTTTATATGTGTATGCCAAACAATGTTTCTTTCAATTATGAGTTTTTTGTAGAATGTGTTTCATTTCAAAGATGTTATATTTGTCTTTGGAAATTGTTGACCATTTGACACGGTGCTGGTTTATATTGTTTATTGTAAAGCATTTTGAATAAATAAATATTATCTATTTATCTATCTATGGGGTAGCTCATAAAATCTAAATTTGAATTTTATTTATTTTTTAAACTAAACCAATTAGAAATATATCGGGGTTAGATACTGGCCCAGAAGTATCGCCATGCCACTAGAATGTAAAATTATCATTGCTTCTAAATACGTTATATTGTCTAAATAGCGTCTGGTATCACTTTTTGCTTTTGCAAAATAAAAAATAAAAGTAACACTTAAAGGCTATAATACAGTAAGGTATAACTTTTTAAAATACCTTATATAAAAGAATTTTTTGTAAATCCTACTCTAATTTTTTTCTTAATTTTTTAAATCTTTAACTGCATTAGTTACAAACTAAAGTCAAATTAACTTTATGTTTTATTTTTTATAAGAAATATTTTAATATATTTTATATCAGATACGATTGGATATGAGTATAGGAAATTGTTAACAAAGGTTACGTAGAATCGAAATATACCAATATATACAGGGCATTCAAATAATGTTAAGCCTAATATCCGGCATAACAAGAAGTGATACTTATGTCAAAATATCTTCTCTATCTAAACTATTCGTCTGATCGGAGACCACGAGCTGACGAAGAACCTCGACAGCCTTGAACATCGAAGACAGGTTGGGGATTTGACTCTCATTTACAGAAATTTTCATGGAAGGTGCTCGGTTGACCTTGCCCTCTTAATTCCGCCCAGAGCGACGAATAGCAGAAATACACGACGAACCACTGCCGCCCATCCATATATGGTTAAGCTTAGTACTCCTCGAACTTCATTATTTAAGAATTCTTTCATCTGGAGGACTTCATCCTTGTGGAACGACCTTCCCGAGGTCGTTTTTCCCAACGAATATAACCTCCAACGATTCAAAACCAACGTGAATCGCTTTTTGCGCACACGCACCACCACTCCCAGAGTGTCCTAAAGGATTTTTCCTATAGTGCTTATGTTTCATCATAAAAAAAAATCTTTTTAGTTCCCGAGATCTTTTAATAGGCCACTCATCCTTAATGACCCTGTATACCTGACACCGTAAATTTTTATTAATCACGATTTTTTTGAAAAGTACCTATAAATATATAGTATACTATAAACAATAAGAATTTCTAATAAACCATCGCTATCGAGTGCTACTACATGAATAACAGCTTTTCCTCCTGGGTCTCGTTCCATATTCCCGTTGGAAAATTTAATTTATTCCCGTTAATGGGCTATATTTGTCATTTTGTCACTTGCTATCGACACGCGGCACAGTCTGGGTTGATTTAAATTTCTAATTCTCGCATTTATTACAAAAGGCGAAAGAAATTTAAATATTCGAGAATATTCAGATTAAGATCACTTTATGGCACAAATGAGGAGTACTCTGACGTGTTTCGATCATTGATCTCACCAGCAAGAAATGTATGTATATTTGTTAACGCATTATACTTAAATACACTGTGTCCAAGATAAGGAGGGCCAGTACCGAAATCTCGGAAACCGTAAGAGATACGAACTTTTACATTACTCTGTTTACGCTCTATCTAACAGCGTTAATTGTTTGGTAATCCGACAAGTCGTCTTCGAAGGGCCATTATCAACTTTATTTTTTAAATACGGTCCTGTTTTCCTGACATTGGAATTTGAGAGCTTTTCTTGTCCCGAATGCAACGATGTATGACACATTGTGGTTTAATGACGTTTCGAGGGTTTTTTGGGATACGGTCCTGTATTTCTCCTAATTTTATAAATAGTATTTCATAATTAAGCTCTAAATTTTTACTTATGCTCGACTAGTTCAATAAATAACAAATAATTCAATAATAAACCACATAAGTGAGCAAAATATAGAAACATTATTTCAAACTTCTGTTGATTCGGGATTTGAAAAACTGATTGTCACGTGTTCTGAACACCATGGCCAGCACGTTCGCCTGATATGACACCGTTAGATTTTTTTCTTCTGGGGGTATGTCGAAAATTATGTTTATAAACACAACTTCGAAACAGAAGACGAACTTAGGAGGTATTACGCTAGAAATGTTGTCAAATGTTTTAGAATGGACAGTTAGAAGATGTTATTTGTGTTTAGAAACTAACGAAAATCATTTTAAACACCTGATTATGTAGTTCCTTACTTTTTTCGTTGTCCGTTTTATTACTGTTTTGGTATGTTTTTTGTTCACTTATTATTGTTTATTATTGCATTATTATATACATATTATATATACATATTATATACATATTATACAGGGTGTTATGGAAATGACGTATTTTATTTAAATGGGTGACTCCTAGGGAGTCCTAGAGAAAGTCTACATACTTTTTTTTTTTAAATCGAATATCTAAATATTAAGGTAAAAACCCTTTTTACCCACATACTGTCGCGCCGTTACATCTCGATTCACTTAGCAACAATGTGGGTCACTAGAGTATACTAACAGTGTTGTCAGATCACACCGCGTGTCTCGCCCTTACTTGAATACTGGCGGCGAGTCCTTCATAATTCAGTAGGCTTCGCGATTCGGGAGTGAAAGGACGTTGGTTCCACGACGTCGAGGGTGCCACGTGCTTGACGTATACGAATTTTAAACGTTTGGTTAGTTGCATTGCCCGATTTTTTTGTTGTTGTGAAATAATTCATAATAGTTAATAAATGTTGTGATGTGATTTCAAATTCGTGTGATATTATCTACTGTTGGTTCTCGTGAAAAGCAGACTTTTTGTGTTTTATTTATTTATGGAATTTAATTATAAAACGGATTTTAAAATAAGATCGAAGGTAAGAGAGTATGTCCCTTAAAATTGTAGTTTTCTTTGTCTAAAAAGTTTGAAAAAGAAGTGATAGCGCGCGTCAAAGACGTCTTGTTGTCAAAAACTGAACACGTGCAATGTGTTGCAATATGACAACATCGCATTTAATGCGTTAACCTCTTTTGAACCAGGAGACTGCCTCAATAAAAGATTGATTGCGAAGGGCCTCAAAAGCGGCCACGTAAATTTTGAGATTTCATATAAAGTGTATATTTCGCTTAATAATTCAAAGCGCCATTTATGGTTATTTTTCTTCAATTTATTTTCATCTCGGGATTTTCCGGTTTAAATATAAAACGTCATTTCCATAACACCCTGTATACATATTATATACATACTATCGAATGGGATGCTAACCCGCTGCGTAGCGCTGTCTCGTAGAAGACAAAATATCTTCGGGAGCATACAACGTGGTGATAGCCTCCCACATGACAAGCTTGGTAGAAGGTTACTGGACCTCATAGAAGGATCAAACATCTTCTAACAAGATCGGGGTACACAATAAGCCGGTAGGCTGCAGTGATAGAAGTTCGGGCCTTTAAACCGACCCCCGCCTTTAACCAACCAACCAGGGAAATTAATATAAAGTCCATTAAGTTATCAACAGCTCTACCTTTAAATGCTCCTAGTTAACTGCATAGTGAGTGGAGCTGACACGAATTGTCCCAGACAATGATAAATTTAACTCCGTTTAAACTTTAAAGTTAAACCTCTAAACCAACGACACTCCCCAACTATTCGCAAATCGTTATAAGATACCAAAAACGCCTTTTCTCAGACGTATCTGGATAAATTGTGGATTCAACTGGGAGTAATAACGATTTAAGCTAATCCAGAAATGCCCTTTGATGTGCAAAATAGCCGTTCGAACCGAGTTATCTTGCATACTAAACCTGACGAAATAGATTTGGGTTTTAAAACGCTGTAGTAGTGCTGGGCTCGTATCGACTTTTTAAAATATATCGATCATCGTTAAATGCTCCTCGCTAACACACGAAACTGTCTCGCGTTCTCTGAAAGTTCGACGTTGAACTTCCACATGGTATGACAAATTTAACTTCGCTAAAAGTTCTAAACCAAAATCCTCTTAGCTATTTACAGATCGTTAAAAGGCTCAAACAGGTATTTTCCTGGAATTAAAATAAACCCTTCCTGAATCATTTGTGGATTTAACTGGTAGACTGGAAGTAATAATGATTTAAGGTTATCCAGGATCTTCTTTTGATGTGCAAAGTAGCGGTTGGTTGGAATCTAGGAGTGTTGCATCCCAAATCAGATTTAATAAATTTAAAAGAGAAAAATTGCAAATAGTGATGAGAAAGTATCGATAAATCAGTTTCTTATTATCGAGTTATTCGCGTTGTTCCATCAATGTTAACGTCCACATGGTTAATTGAAGTAAAAAACTAGTTTTGGGAAAAACCGATGATATTAATAATCGAGTACTTGATACTTTAATAATCGAGTGAATCGCTCGAGCGATTAATCACTTAACATTTCTATGACTAAGAAGAATGTGTTGTGTTGATAAAACACCAGGGGTTATTTTTGTAAGTTTTAGAAGTTTAGTCTAGAGTTTTTATTAAGGAAGTTGATTCTGATTTTTAAAAAACAAACGTCGGCAATCGGCACATTTCGGGTGGAGGCATCGATTTTTGATTTTTCGCTTCAATTTATATTCAATTTATATTTTATAATAATTATATCAATTTTTATATTTATTATATATAATATTTATATTTTATATACTTATATAATTTATACATTAGTATTCCCTATCGAACGAAAAACTGATCGAATATACCAGCAATTTCTTACCTCGAGCGATCACACTACCAAGCAGCACATTTCGGTCGGCGTCAAGCGACGCTCGGGTATCGAGTGAAAGGTAATAAGTAACAAGCGACGATTTTCGCTTGATAACTCGGGCAGTTTTTTTCATAATCGAGCGATGTCGGTTATTTCAATAATCGAGTACTCAAGCGGTTTAGTTTATCGCTCGAGCGAACACAACTGTTAGAATAACATTTATTTCTTTTTTATTAGGTAAATAATAAGAGTACTGGTTCTAACAATATCTTAGTTCTAATTCAGTAAGAAACTAAGAATTTCATTTCAAGAATGTTGAACTAATCATAAGGCAAATTTGTAGATATTTAAAATATTATACAGGGTGTTATAGAAATGAGGTATTATATTTAAACCGGAAATTCCTGAAATAAAGACAAATTGAAGAAAAATACCCATAAATGACGCTTTCAATTCATTCAGCGGTAGAAGTGACCTGACATCAGAAAACATCTGTGTGGCACTGCGATCCATGTACAGTTCGACAAGCAAGTATATCGCGGTATCGGTAAGGGGGAAGCAATATCTTTTAAAACATGGCCGAGTCATGGGCGTGCTATTATTATTTTAATATGTAATAATATATATTTTTTCATAGCATGAATATATTTGTATCACCAGTGCAATATATGAGGCCTTTTCATTAATATTCCTCGCTTATTTTGGCATTTTCGCCAATAAAATCCATTTGATTTCAACATGCACCTCAAAGTTTCACGGGAAAATGGAAAGTTTATGTCACTTCTCAGCTGTTGTAGCAACTTTTTTAAGGTTGGAAATACTTTTAGTTCCATATAAAACTTTTATATTGTTCTCCTAACAATGCCAAAGTCGAAGCCTTCGATTTTCTCTCGACAGCAGAGAGACGGGCCCTTTTTTTGACAGGAGATGACAACAATTGATTCGGGTTATTTTCTTCCTTTCAGTATCTTCTTTGTGCATGTTTTTACTGTACCCACGCTTACTCCCATATAAGTACATTGCGAGCCTTTTTAGCTTTCGCTTAAGTGGTAATTTAAATGTATTAATTTGTGATTCCTCTTCACACACCCTGTACACATTGGCAATCACTTCACGGGTTTGATTGTGAAAGGTTTTACTAGGGTATATTCATTCATTATCACAGTTTTAAAACAAACCCTATCACTACGCAACTGGATGAAGCATATTGGATATCGCCGAATAAGCACGCTGGCACTATAGGCGTGTCACCAGGCGCGTGACGTCATCCTCTGTCTGGGATATAACCTATCAAATTAGCTCTAGCCACCAGTTACCCATGGTTACCGTTGATATTGTACCATGTTGCCCTATTTTTAGATTAGAAGTACTTTAATGAAAAAATATTTTATTTTGCATTTAAATATTAAAATAAATAGTATGAAAAGAAAGTTTTAAGAACATTGAAACTATAATAGAATATTAGTTTCTTATATACTTATGACAATTTACTTTAAATGGGTAAATTTAATTTTAGGGTTTACTTGGTAACATGTTATTAAATTAAAATTTAATATATGTGACAACATTGTTATCCCAAGAAATTTTTTTGCCCGCATTCTTTTTGTAGCTACAGTTAAAGTTGTCGACCTGTAAGCAATCAAGAAATTCTGGCCGAGGTTGTCATATGTACACATTAAACTCTTTAGACAAAATAAAATAATAAATAATAAAAAAATAAATAAACACTTTTCCATTCTGTCATACCTTTTTGTACAATTAATTGAAGAACATTTACGACGGACTATGTTTTAAACAACCCGAAAAAACATATGGAGTAGTAATAGCCACGTACGTCACTAGGTCAAATGCCAATGACCTCTTGACGCCTTACATCGACTGAGCGAAATAGTTTCATATAGCGCCGCACGCTTGCGGTCTGATAGTTGAAGACCAATCAGCGGCCGGATACGTGTGTCTCGTCGATCACCAACACACTCTCAGCAATCCGCTCTATTTTTTCGGTTTATGCGCGTATCTTGCCCGTCCATAAATAATCATAATCATAATAAAGGTGAGGGAGGCCACCGCACGAGTCCGGAAAAGCCTCCGATGGCCCGAGATATGTACCGTATTTTTTTTTACAAGTGCTCCGTAGGTTTGATGCCAAATAAATAAAGAAATTCTTCAGACAGTTTTCCTGTCTAGATGACATGAAAACACTCGCGCTTGGAGAATGTAAATATCTATTTATTATTTTTGACAAATAGGCTCGGTGGCCTAGTGGTATAGCGTTCGCCTTGTGATCAGGAAGTCGCGGGTTCGAATCCCACACTCGGCATCTCTCTCTGGTTTTTTTAATTTTTTTATAAGTGTCCGAGTCTTTGAGGCCATATAAATAAAGAAATTCTTCAGACATTTTTCTAAAACATCTTTGAAAAATTAACTGCCAATTTAAATTATATATAATCCGCTATTTATTATCGCTTGTAATATGGCTCGGTGGGTAGAGTGTCCGCCTGGCGATGTGAGGGTTCCGGGTTCAAATCCCGTACCGACAATTCTGGTTTTATTTATTTATGAGCACATGGTAACTCGAAGCGGGCGGGAAAAATCTTTCCCGCCCGCTTCGATACTTCCCCGCCCGCTCTCTTGGAAAACGCCACTTTCGGTGAAGTGAACATGCATGAAAAGAGGCACTTTCGGGACACTTGTAAAAAAAGATAAATACAAGTAGGTAGAAAATAATTTATTTTTATAATTTTATATGGAATTTCAGTTTTACATTAAGTTTGGCCACATTGCCATTGGCTCTGGGTGAAATGTTGTACAGTAGCGCGGACTGACCTGTGAGTAAGAGTGATTGTTACCCGTTTTTAAAGCGGTCGATTTAAAAAAAAATAAAATATATAGCGCTTCTCTAGGACCCCCCAAGGAGTCACCCATTTAAATATAATACGTCATTTCCATAACACCCTGTATAGTATAACAAGTACGGGAATATGTTTTATATACGAGTGAGGAGTCGGTCGGTATGGGAAAATAATTTTTATTTTATAAACCGTTTAATCAAGAGACACCGGCAAATAACGATCGCAATTATATCGATATTTTTAACCATTACTACTTTTCAGGCATGGATTAAACTTATCAAAGGCGATTTTGACGGTCGAACAAGTATTTATTTCAAATCAGCTGGGTTATTTAGAAAATTTCGTACATTCATAAACTTGTGACCTCATTTGATATGATTTTAAGTCGGTGCGGACACCATCCGGATCCGGCTGGTAGACAATGTCAAACATTGCAAGGGTACTTAGTAATAATTTGAATATAAATATAAACAAAAACTACTATATATTTTTGTAAAGCCCAAATTATGCCGAATTAATTAAAAAATAATATACAGGGTTTAAAAAATGTACTTTAGTTAATAACTCAAAAACTAAACTTTTTAGAGAAAATCTGGCTATGTCACTGAACTTTAAGTAAACATATATTATATATATTTATATTTATTATATTTATTTTATGAACACAACACAACAAAGATTAAAGCTAAAATACGAGCTAAGTAGTCATAAATAAATTAAACTATTTTTTTAAATAGTCTCATGTAAGTGAGATTATGAAGAATTAAAGAAACTCCTGCTTCAGTAGTTATATAAACAATATTTTAATTTCCATACATGTTTCGAAGGCATATACCCTCATCAACTTCACTGAAAATTACTTAAGAAGTAAATGTTAACAAAATAAATAAAACCGTATCGATTCAGATTTTTTGTTTTTATCCTTAGGAAAGCGGAAACACCTTATATTTCTAACAAATTTCTTTGCCTGGTTATCCATATCACAACCGAACACAGCGCACCTCATTTTATGAAAATTCAGATGTTTATTTTAATAAACACACACGACTAAATAAGAAAAAATGCTGGTGAACTTTCAAAATTTCCATGGAAAACTACGGCAAACGGCACTAAGTGGCGACCAGTGTTGCCAGAAATCTTTGATCAAAAGTAATAGGTTGACGGTTCGAAACCTAATAGAATAATAAAAAGCGGTGTCAGAGTAAGAAGAGTACGAAAGAACGTTAAAAAATTTGTTAAAATAGTAATGGATATGGTGGCAACGAGCAGGGGTCGCCGAGCAGCTTCGGCTATCGTCGACCGGCTACAATGGCGCGGCAGATGTTTTAAAAGTTTTTCGGAATCTTTTCTTATTTTAATGGTATTTTAGCTGTAGTGTGTGTTATATTTCTATGAAATTAATATACGTAAATACTTGTCATATATTATTATTTCATTTCACATACTATTAAATGCGTAAAACCTCTTAATACCTTTAAAATAGAATTAAAAACGCTAACACCGTATAAAACCATTAGAAGTTTAAAAATCACTCTCCCTGTGACGTCACTGCGCGCGGCAGACGATATTTGAACGGTTAGATATCTTACCTTAAGTTATTGTATCATGCTGAAGCAACGATACCGAAGGTAAAACATATAAATACGCGCGCGGCGGTTATTCAAGCAAGGGCGAGACACGCGGCGTGATCTGGCATCACTGTAGTTTACTCTAGTGGCCTAAATCGTTCCTAACTAAAACCAGATCGAGCGGCGCGACATCACGTAGGCAAAAAGGGAATTTACCTTAGTATTTAGATAGGACACCCAAGGAGTAACCCATTTAAAAATAATAAATCATTTCCATAACTCCCAAACATTTCATTTCCTGAAAATTTTTCAATATATTAAAGAATAGAATTCATTTTCCTTCGGATCTTCTTAATCTACGAACGATGCTGAAGTGAATCATTATGATATCATTATTTAACTGTAGAAACAAATACGTTCAACTTTAAAGCCCATAAAGAGAAATTGCGACTATAAAAGTTGAAACTTTATTGGGCTGCTAAAGAATATTAAGGATATTACCGAGGAAAAGCTATGTCGTCACAATTTTATTTTGGTTCATAAAAATATTACTACGTAGGAAAACCTAAATGAGAGAATTATTGCAAGAGAAAAGTTAATAAACTCTATCTAGTGCTGATAATTTTTAACTTATTCCAACTTTTATGAATTACATATTGACGAATGAAATATACAGGTTTACCAAACATCTACAGGGTGTTATGGAAATGACTTATTATATTTAAACCGGCATTTAAAAAAATAACCTTGAATGACGCTTTGAATTGTTGTACGAAATATACACTTTATATGAAATCTGAAAATTTAGGTGGCCGCTACTGAGGACGTTCGCAATTAATAGTTTATTGAGGCGGTGTTGTCATATATTGTAACACAGAATTGCAAACGCACGTGTTCAGTTTTTGACAACAAGACGTCTTTGACCCGCGTTGTCACTTCTTTTTAAAACTTTTTAGAAAAAAAAATACTACAATTTTAAGATACACATTACTCTCTTATCTTCGATCCGTTTTATAATTAAATTCCATAAAAAAATTAAATACAAAAAGTATGATTTGCAACAGAACCAACAATAGGTAATAATATTTCTTATTATGAATTATTTCACAACAGAAAAAAAATCGGTAAATGCTACAACTAACAAAACGTTTAAAATTCGTATACATCAAGCACGAGGAACCTTCGACAGCATCATTCTACCCTCGAGTTTACATACTGAAGCAACGATAGTCGCGCGCGGCAGGTATCCAAGCAAGGGCGAATCATGCTGTGTGATCTGACAACACTGTTAGTATACTCTAGTGACCCACATTGTGGCTAACTGAATATAGATGGAACGGCGCGATAGTATGTGGGTAAAAAGGATTTTTAACTTAGTATTTATCATCAATCAAATACCAATGTATGGAAAAATTATTATTTTCCAGACCACCCGATGATACCTTATACAATAAGGGCGTATTTAATCTACACAGTAGCACTTTAAATACTATTTCAGATTGAATGGTACTACCAGGAAAAGGAAGCCTTTTCCATTGATAGGATGTAACCACCTGCAGACCGGTTTCGAACTCATTTGTTCACGTCAGTACAAGGTAGGTGTACATACCTATCATCAGAGAGGACTCTAACCTAACGCCATGCTATCGACGGTAGTCGAAGAAACACAGCGCGCCTCGCCATATCTTAGCAGTCCCACACAATCTGAACAGACGTTATTTGAATAAATCAAAAATAAAAAGTCTATACTTTTCTGGTGGTATTTGATATTAAAAGTATAGACTTTTTTATTTTTGATTTGATCAAATAACGTCTGTTCAGATTGTGTGGGACTGCTAAGAGATGGCGCTGCGCGCTGTGTTTCTTCGACTGCCGTCGATAGCACGGCGTTAGGTTAGAGTCCTCTCTGATGATGGGTATGTATACCTACCCTGTACTTACGAGAACAAATGAGTTCGAAACCGGTCTGCAGGTGGTTACATCCTATCAATGGAAAAGCTTCCTTTTCTTGGTAGTACCATTCAGTTCCAAATAGTATTTAAAGTGCCACTCTGTATACTAAATATGCCGTTATTGTATAAGGTATCATCGGGTGGTCTGGAAAATAATAATTTTTCCATACATTGCGATTTGATATTAATACCACCTGAAAAGTATAGACTTTTTATTTTAGTATTAAGAAATTCGATAAAAAAAAAATTTTTAATTAGTTTAAATATATTAAGTCATTTCCAAAACACCCTGTATATAATATACCAGCTATAAATTAAATAACGAGAAGCAAAAATCCCCGTCGTATCTTAAAGCACATTAATTTCTCCTTCAACATCAACCACTATGACCCGGCACAGTCATGTGTTACGCGCGGAGGAATTAAATCCTGCAAGCGGCTCATGCTTATCTACGCAATGTTGCCAGGTCAAAAGTTAAAAAATTACCAGCACTAATGGGTTAATCCAAGAGTTGCCAAAGTGTAAACATGGACACCGCGAGGTGCAAACAGACCTATAGAATATATAGGATACATAGAGTATATAGAATATATAGCATATATAGACTATATAGAATATATAGAGTATATAGAATATATAGAATATAGAATATATAGAATATATAGCATATATAGAATATATAGAATATATAGAATATATAGAATATATAGAATATATAGAATATATAGAATATATAGAATGGAAACGATGATAACTATCATAGACATGGTGTTGCAATTGCTGTCTCGAGAGATGTCGTGGCGTCCGTTGTCAACTTTGTTCCTGTCTCGGATCGTGTCATACTCTTACAATTACAAAACAACTTAAGGAAAATAAATATAATACAAGTATATGCCCCTACCGCAGACAAGTCTGAAGAAGAAAATGAGCTCTTTTACGATCTAATCAGACAAACGTCTGAAACACTGCAATCAAGGGATATCACTATAATTCTTGGAGACTTTAATGCGAAGGTTGGGGAAGGAAGATGTGGCAAGTACATAGGTGAATATCGATTAGGGACGAGAAATGAGAGAGGCGACAGACTGGTACAATTTTGCCAGGAGGAAGAAATGATAATAATGAATACCTTTTACAATCTTCCAAAGCGACGATTATACACATGGAAATCCCCACGGGATAGTGACCAAAACCCGATAAGAAATCAAGTCGACTACATCTTGATAAGCGCAAGATATAGAAACAACATCAAGTCAGCTAAGACTTACCGGGCGCTGATGTCTCCTCGGACCACAATCCCTTAGTGGCCCGGATGCACATCAAACTTAAAAGAAACCCAAAGAAGAAAGAAAATAGGATAAATACAGAACACCTAAAAAACCAAGATGTGAGAAATGAGCTACAAGAAAAAATAAACAAGAATTTGAGAACGCTTGAAAACAGGGAGGAATACCGAAATTGCAGAAACATGAACGAGAAATGGTGTGGAATAAAATCAGCCTTATTGGAACCCTCCATGGCCATTTTGAAAAAAGAAAGACCCATAGGCAAGAAAAAATGGATAACTAGCGAAATTCTGAATCTCATGGATAAAAGAAGAAGTTATAAAGGAAAAAACGAACATAAATATAAAGAAATACAACAAATACTCCGCATAAAAATCAGGAGAGCAAAGGATGATTACTACAAACAAAAATGTGAGGAAATTGAGGAACTACAAGCAAAACACGATAGCTTCAACATACACAAGAAAGTCAAAGAGCTCGCCGGCACTAGTAAACAGAAACAACAAAATGTGTTGTATGACAACAACGGGAAAATAGTCACAGAACTGGAACAAAAACTGGAAATATGGAAGAAATACATTACACAACTATTCGAAGATGAGAGGCAACAAGTTAATCTTGAAAATATAGAAGGAGATTTGGGCCCGGATATAATTAAGAATGAAGTGATACATGCACTGGACACACTAAAGGACGGAAAAGCTGCAGGTCCAGACCAATTGCCAGCGGAAATTCTTAAATTGATAGAAGAAGACAGGATTCATGTTCTGGTAGAATTAATCAACACCATATATAGAACAGGAATAATACCGAATGAATGGTTGATATCGACTTTTATAACCCTCCCAAAAAATAAAAATGCCAAGCACTGCTCTGACTACCGTACAATAAGCCTGATGTCCCACGCATTGAAGATCCTATTGAAGGTGGTTCACAATAGAATATTCAGGAAACTAGATATAGACATCAGCGATACACAATTTGGATTCCGTAAAGGCCTAGGAACAAGGGAAGCACTATTTGCACTCAATGTCCTGTCCCAGAGGTGCCTGGATATGAATCAAGATATATACGCGTGCTTTATAGATTATAGTAAAGCCTTCGATAAAGTTAGACATGACCTACTCATCAAAACATTAGTAAAGAGAAGGATAGACCTCCGAAACATAAAAATAATTTCAAACTTATACTATGGCCAAAAAGCAATAATAAGAATGGAAGACATGACATCAGAAGAAATAGAAATACAAAGAGGTGTTCGTCAAGGGTGTATACTATCACCAATCCTCTTTAACCTGTACTCGGAGGACATAGTAAATAGAGCACTTGATGATCAGGACATAGGCATTAAAATTAATGGCATGACAATAAACAATCTGAGGTACGCTGATGATACGGTTATTTTGGCTGAAACACATGAAGACTTACAGACGCTAATTGATAGAATGATCACAGTGAGCGAAGATTATGGACTGTCACTGAACATAAGCAAAACAAAATATATGCTTATAACAAAAACAACTCAGGACGATCGTAGGATATATGTGAAGAATCAACCTATTGAAAGAGTAAGACAATACAAATACCTAGGCACAATCATTAATGAAAACAATGACAGCTCCCAAGAAATACGAATTAGAATCGAACAGGCCAGAAACACATTTACAAGAATGAAAAGACTTTTCTATTGCAGGGATCTAAACCTAGAATTAAAAATTCGAATGATAAGATGCTACGTGTTGTCTATACTGTATTATGGGATGGAGTCCTGGACACTGAAGGTGGCTGACGAGAGAAGACTGGAGGCATTTGAGATGTGGATATACCGGAGAATATTGAGGATTTCATGGGTGGAGAGAGTAACTAATGTGGAAGTAATGATGCGTATGCACAAACAGAAAGAAGTGATTCCAACAATTAAAAGAAGGAAACTGTTGTATATGGGACATGTTATGAGAGGAGAGAAATATAGAGTATTGCAAATCATTATGCAGGGAAAAATCCAAGGAAGAAGATCGGTAGGAAGGAGACGTAATTCATGGCTGAAGAACCTGAGGGAATGGTTCGGATGTAGCAGCAACGAACTATTTAGGGCTGCGGTCTCAAAAATAAGAATCACCTTGATGATTGCCAACCTTCGCAGCGGAGATGGCACCTAGAGAAGAAGATAGAATATATAGAATATATAGAATATATAGAATATATAGAATATATAGAATATATAGAATATATAGAATATATAGAATATATAGAATATATAGAATATATAGAATATAAAATAAATAGATGAAATCTGAACAGTAATTATGTAGTGTTTTGTTTATTCTGATGCTGTCTATTTTCAGGAAACTAATTTAGTGTTTCCCCATGTATTTCGACAGACAATTTTACAATAAAAATTTAGAGAATATTTCTACACATTGCGGTATTAAGTACTAGCTTTATAATAGATATTCATCAAGTAACGGCTACTTCAATCGAATAGGAAATTTTTGTTCTACATTAAGCTTGGCAACATTGCAAGCAACGTATATTCTGAAACTCTCAATATACTTATAGATCGGTGCATAAAGTAGGCTGGTGCAACTACTCCTTGAAGGAATTGTTGGTGGTTGTCCTATTTTTAAGATGGTCTATTTTAAAACAAACTATGTAGTGTTTCTCTAAGACACCCAAGGAGTCACGTATTTATGTAAATAAAATAAGTCAATTTCATAACATCCTGTATAACTGTCACTCTTTTGGCAATAACGAAATTATCTTCAAAATTCGTCAACGTAACAACGCCGCGTCTGGTGCAAACGAGACGCTCGGAAGTCGCTTTTACCTCGCTCACTTACGAGTTATTCAGTTCCCATTGTTACACAAATCGATTTTTCATGAAAAACTGATGTGTTACCTACAGATCGACAAGTGGATCTGTGTCTCCGACGTATCGGTAGGGAGAAAGCAATAGCGTTTAAAACATGGTCTAGTCATGGGCGTGCTATTATTATTTTAAATAATGTAATAAAAATAGGAAATTCTTCAGTAATTGCATTTTATGTTTGAAGGTAGGCAACTATTTTTTTTATCAAGGTTTAAAAAATTACTTGTTACAAGATGTAATTTTTTCAACATGGAAAGAACAGCTACATGATTAAGGATTATTTTTCAGTTTCGGTCGTATTAATGTCCCTTTCAAGCTTTCGCTTAAGTAGCAATTAAAATATATTGATGTGACTGTGTAGGTTTTTACCAGGAGTATACTCATTCATTATCACAAAGTTCAATATTTTAAAATAACACTCTAAAATACGACACAATGAACACATATTTACAACTCACAATTTAACACAATACAATAACTATTGCCCTTTCTATCACTGCCCAACTGGATGGGTATATCCGTCAAATATCGGACATCACCGAACGAGCCCGATGGCCTATCGGGTGTCTCACGAGACGCATGCGCTATCAACTGTCTGGGATATAACCAATTAAATTAGCTCTAGCTACGTGTAATCATTAACAATGTTGCCATATTTTTAGATTATAAGTACTTCAATATTTTTTCAAAAAAAATATATTATTTTGCATTTAAATATCAAAATATCAAAATAAATAATTTGAAAAGGTTTTAATGATATTTGGTTTCTTATATACCTATTACAATTTATTTTAAATGCGTGAATGTAAATTTAGGCGTTTCTCTGTAAGAGATTATTAAATTAAGATTTAATATATGTGACAACATTGTTAACCCAGGAATTTTTATTGCTCGCATTCCTTTCGCAGCTACAGATGAACTTGTCGACCTATCTAATACACCTCCTCAATCGGTATATTACTATTGATAAGACTGAATGTATTGCTAAATAGAAATTTTGGTTAAACAACTATCCTTTATTTTAAACAACTTGCGAATTTAATACAATTACAACATCTTTCACTGCTTCAGTACTTCAGGTAATATTACCTGACCTACTATAGTGGATGTTGTTCAAAGAAGCCCACCCTTAAGACATTTTCCGATACAACTTGAGTCCCTTAAAAGGGCTTAGTTAATAATTGTTGTTACAAGTACGAAATTTGCGTCCTCAAGGCTTTGATAATGCCCTTGTTACCAGGGAAAGTTGACCCTTTGTTTCCTTCTGCTTAGTCCGCACACTATACTGCTAATTCCTCGCTTTGATGTGGATATATCTGGGTATTTATGCGGCGACAAATCCGAACTGATAATAGTAATAATTATTCCCTATCTTGCGCTAATGATATTATTTGTGTTATTCAACATCCTTGAATATTTTCAGATTTTTGTGAATATTATTTTCATTTCTTTAAACTATTTTTTTTAAACGGCAAATTATACATGGTTGGGCAAATGTTCCGGAACAGCGCGGAATTTGAGGAGAACGAAAAGTGATGTCAGATCCGGGTTTCCGACAATCAATAGGACTAAAATTTTATTATTTCACTGGACATTCCATATGCCAGTAACGTCATCTACCGCCAAAGAGTGACGTTGCATTTCACCCTCTATATTATTCTTATTCTCTGGTTGATTGGTTGGTTGGTTAAAGGCGGGGGTCAGTTTAAAGGCCCGAACTTCAAATCACTGCAGCCTTTCGGCTTATTGTGTGCCCCGATCTTGTTAGAAGATGTTTGTTCCATCTATGAGGTCCAGTAACCTTCTACCAAGCTTGTCATGTGGGAGGTTGTCACCACGTTGTATGTTCCCGAAGATATTTTGTCTTCTGCGGGACAGCGCTCCGCAGCGGTATATTATGTGTGAGGCGGTTTCATCCTCTTCGCCGCAGAGTCTACATTCAATGGATCCGTTGTTTAGCCCTATCCGTTGAAGGTGTTTTCGCAAGTGGCAATGGCCTGTTAACAGACCCATCACTTGTTTCAACTGGGGCCGCGTCAGGGTTAGCATCCCATTCGATAGTATTTTCGATGGTTTTCCCATTACGGCCCGTGCGTGTATTAGACCAGGTAACTCTTGCCATCGAGATAGGTGTTGCTTTTTCGACCATCCATCTAATGCTGTTTTTGTTGCCTGTTTTGATATTCCAAAGGCCGGTTCAGGGCCCCTGAGACTTTGGGCAGATCCAGCTCTCGCTAGTTCATCCGCCTTTTCATTCCCTAATATCCCGGAGTGACCAGGGACCCACAAGAGTTCCACCTTGTTCCCCCTGGCCGCCAGTACTTTTAGGTTGGTATGACACTCCAGTGTGAGTTTTGAAGTAAACCGATTGGAGTTCAGAGCCTTAAGAGCAGCTTGGCTGTCCGAAAGGATGTAAATCTTTTGGTCGTGGTAGCCCTTTTCAAGATTTTGTAGTACACATGCTTGTATGGCATGAACTTCCGCTTGGTATACTGTGGCGTAGGTCCCCAGAGGGATGCTTATGTCCATCCTGGGCCTTTCCCCAAATATACCTGCGCCCACACCGTTGGCGGTTTTTGATCCATCGGTGTACCAAACTAGACCCTTGTCAAACGACGGGGATGCACTGTTTGTCCATTTATCAAAGTTCCAGTCGATCTTGAAAGGCTTTGTGAAATCGTATGTTGCTTTCATACGATCAGATTGCATATCCAAGAGCTCATCGTTGATTAGATCCGTGACTCTTGTGTGTCCAATTTTTACTTACTTATTCTCTTCTCCAAGTGCCTATCCAACTGATGATTTGTCAAACCATGTTCTAAGATTTGCCAACCAAGGTATTCTCCTTCGGCCAGGTGCTCTCCTGCTGTTAATGTTGCTTTGTAGGATTTATTGTAATAGCCCGTATCTATCTGGATTACTCATTATGTGTCCGAAATACTGAAGTTTCCGGCATTTTACGGTATTTAATAGTTCTTGTTCTCTATTCATTCATCGCATTACTTCTGTGTTGGTAATCCTTTGTGTCCAAGATATTTTCAGTATTCTCCTGTACATCCAGAGTTCGAGCGCTTCAAGTCTCCTGGTAGGTTCCTTAGTGATTGTCTAGGTTTCCACTCCATACAGCAGGATTGAGAAAACGTAACAACGTAAGAGTCTAAGCTTCATGGCCAAAGATAGATTGTGGCTTTTAAACAGCGAGCTCATTTTAATAAACACAGATATGGCCTTCTCGATGCGATATCGCATTTCTTGAGAGTGTTCCATCTCTCGTTAATGATTGTTCTCAATTATGTGTATCGCTTTACCCTGTGTATTCTACTGTGATCGATGTACAAACTGCCTGATGCTTCCTTTACTTACTATAACTTACTATATTATTAGTTATTCTAAATTCTCTATAAATTTTAAACATCATATAACATACTAGTAAATTGAATTGTTTCGGAAACATTGAATAATAAGTGAAAAAACAAATATATTTGAGTTAAAAAAATAAGTTACAACTTTTACATTAACGATAATTTAAAATAAAAACTATTTAACTGAATGTTCAAAATATCGTCCTTTAGCCACCTGACAGTGTCCAAGCCTCTCTGGCAACTGGGAAAGCACGTTTTGCAAATGTTGATGAGAAATATATTGAACAGCATGTAAAATTTTGTTGTCCAAGATCCTCCAAAGAGTTTTCGTACAATTTACGGGTCTTTAAATGCCCACCAAGGTTGAAATCTAAAGATGTTATATCTGGAGATCTAGAAGGCCGTTCAATGCTAGGTTTCATCCAAATTGTTTCGGATATGTATCCAAAATTCGGTGAAGCTCCATGTTGCTGAAACCAAATGGCATTCCGTGATATTTAATCGTTCTATCGATCATGCCATAATGTAATTAACTTTCGTATGATTCTATTTCGATGTAAATATACGTATTTCTGGACTCAGAGATGGTTGCAAGAACGCCACTGGTGGATCAATAGAATAACTTTTCTAACTAAAATATGTAGTTTTATATCCTTTTAACACATACCAAAAGCGAAAATAATATCTAAAGTACTTTCGGATGTGTTAAAAAATAACGATTTTTAAAAAAAATTCAACGCCTCTCTGTAAAATAATATACAGTGTGTCCGCTAATTAATGGTGCATGGAAAACCCACAGACTCCTTACGTAAAAATATTAGGATTTAATTATACTTACCTATATCCCCGAAAGTTGGTATTAATTGAGATACAGGGTGTTAAAGATAAAACTTCATTTTTGTTTTTCTCTAATAACTTTGACAGAAACCAAGGCTTTTTACAAAATTTGACAATTATGGTTTTTTTAGGATGAGAAACTGATTTTTTGTGTAGAGGGCGCTGTCGGGCGCTGTCTACGGCATTATTTGCACATTTATTAGGTCATAACTTTTTGTTCCTCGGTGTATTTAAGTTTTTAATGAAAATAATACTTTTCCTCATAGTTATTACATAAAAAAAGTATACTTAGTTGAGGTCGCCCAGAGTTACCGCTTCGGATATATTTACATTTAAATTGTTTAGTGCACCTTGCCCAATTACTATTAATTTGCAAACAAATTTTTTTTCTTAAAGTAACCTTTGAGAAAATAAATTAAGTTTATACCCTGTATAATATATACTTATCTGGATTTATTGAAAAAATCTTCCCTCGCGTTTTAGTTGTTGTGATAGGCAGGAAATATGCGCGCTGTACGTTTTTAATAAAGGTATTGTTACCAGGTAATGTTTGGCACACTAGTTTGAAACAGTGAAAATAATGCCGGCAAAAAATGAGAACCTAAAAGCGAGATTGTCTTATTAAACTTATTTAAAAAATTTCATTCATATTTATTAGTAAAATATTGAATTAAAATTACCTTATAAATGAAGACAGGTCCCATAAAAAAATTTAATCGATTTAAAAAGTGGAATCTATATTTATTAAAAAATTCTTTCATACAGGTAATACTTCATCATAAGGTACAACCTTCAATATGGAGTTTAATACTTGGGTAACTAATACTTGTATAACTTCTGTTAATACTGGCACCCCCAAATCTTTCACCACGTCTTTTGAATTCTCGTTAAGGAATTTGTTCATGTGGTCAGCTGAAACAGAAAACTCTTATCTAATAAACATAAGAAACCTTATATTCGGCTTTAAATTAAATCGAATCTTGTTTTTAATAGACAATCCAAATAAGTGATACAATTTGCTTACCTAGTTCTTTGTTTCCATTAAACAAATTTTCTAAATTAAAAAAAGCCTTTAGAATTTCAACGCCGGTACTTGATTTTGAGATGTGAATGTACTCCTTGCCATCTTTCTTTTTCACAAGATCGTAATCCATCGTATAGTTAATTTCGCAATCATCTACAAAATAAAATAGTTCAATTAAGACTGCTTTATCTGATATAAACTTGGCCTTACGAAGGATAAAATTAATTAAACTTGAAGTATTAACCAGAAAGAAGATAGTGGTATCTAATGATCTACCGCGAATAGAGAAGAATGCCCGAATCGTACATTATTGTTCCTACGACCACCTACGAGAGAGAAAGAAAGCACGGCTAACTTAAAAATACAAGCACCAAAAACCTAAAAATACAACAACCTCTCGGAGCGAATTGGGATGTTGGATGGGGTAATACTGAACATAAAAAAAATTACATATATTTGTCTTCTTTTTTAGTTATGTGGATCCTTTTAGGTATTTATGATAACAATAAGAATTTTTAGGCAACCTATTAAACATAATAAGTGCTTAGGTAAAGGAGTAATGGAATAAGTACTGATTTATTTTTGATATTTACAATTATCAAAGATATAATATCCATACAGGGTAAATATAATCGTGATTTATGTAATTATATTTATTTTAATAATAATTTTAATATTGTTGTAACCAAATAACTCCATCTTAAACAACATAATTTAAGAAATTTGTAAGTATAGGAGGCTATGCTATTTAAACAACATAATCTAAGAAATTTGTAATTATTTCAAAAACGGTTAGAATTTACTTATATGCTTGTATTACAAAAAAAAATTACTTCTAAATTCTACATCAAATAGCCCAATAATATGCACCCTCCATTTGAAATGTGTCGTTTTTGAAAGCTTATTATAAACACCCTGTATAAAAGAGATAAAGGCTAGTAGATTCATAGTATCTCTATACATCTTGTTATAAATCTCACCAGTAGCCGAAGAGTATGTTTGGGTGCAGTGCTCCAGACATGAGAGCAGTACGCTAGTGATGGTCGAATCTTGGCCTTGTAGAGCATGAAAAGTTGTTGAGGTGTTTATAACTTTTTAGTTCGAAAGAATACACCAAGTTTCTGCGACGCTATCTTGGTGATTGCCACAACGTGGTTATGCCAAGACATATTTCCTCCAAGATTCACGCCCAGCCAATTAATAGATGAAGCCAGTGGGATTGTGTGTCCTGCCATGACTATATCCGGTTCTGAAATAACCTTTTTAGAGAAAACTGCTGCCGGGGTTTTCTAAGCGTTAAATTCGAATTGGTTACTGTCAACCTAAGCCAGAATTTCTTCCAGGTTTTTGTTGATGCGTGATACTTGATGCTGTCTGCGAAAATGTGCATCGGCAGCCGATGTTTGTGCATTTAAAGAGGAAGATGAGACATGTGTGCTATCGTCAGCTAAATATCGGATTTTTAGTTTTCACTAGAAGGCCGTTAATGTAGAGTAAGAAGAGGGTGGGACACAATATATACCCTTGAGGAACACCGGCATTGATAGTGAAGGTGTCTGAAAGAAATCCGTCAAGCGCCACTTGCAAAACGGTCCTTAAGAAAGCTAGACAACCATACATAGAATCAACTGGGCATACCTTAGGATCGCAGTTTACTTAGAAGCCCCTCATGTCAAACACGATCAAAGGCTTTAGAAATATCCAAGCCCGAGACTCCTCATGATGTTCGACTGCGTTGTTCCAAAGACATAGGCATAGACATGTCCCGTTGATCTGGACTACCGAAAACCATATTGATGATCGCTGATAATGTTGAAGCCTTCCAGGTACTTTAGAAGTTGTTGGTTTTAATGTAAGGAAGGGTGCCGCCGTTATTAAGAAATATTGTCGATAAGGGATTGTGACTTAAAAGAACTTATAATACGTAGAAAATTTCATTATTTTTGTGTAAAAATGACACTATTCGCCATATTTTTCTCTAAACCGATTTTTTTTATATGCGGCCCCCCGAAAGCAAATCTCACAAGCCGCCACTGGATTAAAGGCTGCTCTTAAGAAATACCTTGTATAAATATTCATATTATACTTACAGAAAGTTAGGTTAGCTGGTCCACTACCGGATATCGGCAATACAAGTATGTGACCTTTGATTGTATACTGACTGTCAACATTCATCCACGGTACTTTTACTGTAATGTCACAATGTTGTTTTACTGGATCTATGCTGTAATTAAAAATATGCATAAATGATAGTTTTCTGTTGTCTGTATTAAATAGGGTATCATTTAACTGGTTAGCAAAATATTCTTATTTTTGCGCGAACAGAAAAATGTAATCGGTCAGCCAAAATGGCTAGTTGATCAGCAACTTATGGACAGCAAACATTTCTGAATCGGTCAGTAATTAATGTCATACCAGAGTGTTCTAAATTATTTTGGTACCCAAATTAAATATATAAACTGCTATGAGCGATCCACTTTTAATCAGATATTGGTAAGCAATCAGCGGGTAAGCAAAATATTTAATCTTGGTCATGAAAATAAAAAAAGCAATAAAACGTGAAATAGTGAGAGTGCCCTGGGAAAACAAGTGAAAACCCGCCCCCACTGCACCTTTTGTAGCCGATTTCCTTCTGTATTCGGCAAAAGAAAACACAAGAAAGTTACATAAATTGACAGTGCCGCCCACAATAACGAACTTTGCCGATTATTCAAAACAAACGCAATCCAATGATTGATATTGATAACCATTCTTTTAATATGCAAACCTCTGAAGTAAACTGCTTCTATACATATTTTTTTCTACTCACCAATTGTAAAATTTTGCTGACCAAGCAATCATTTCTCAGCTCGACTGTTAATTAAGCGAACACATGATATTACGAGCGGACTGATATCGGTTAAATTCTTGACAGTTTGTGGCATTTTTTGCAGAACAAGTATTGCAGCCTAATTTTTATTTATTGCAAGCAAAAAATTTTTAATGCTGATCAAATGATTTAATGGCTATTTTTTGTTGCGAACCAATTTTAATAACGGCTAACCATTTAATGACTTCTCTATTAAATATACCTGAAAAAGTATTTTTTAAATTTAAAAACGTTGATTGCAATCACTTCACGGGGCTGGCTGAGAAGGTTTTTACCAGGAGTAGTATAACTCATTCATTATCATAAAGTTCAAAATGTTAAAACACGACACAATGAATACTTATTTATAAAACACAATTCAACACAATACAATAACTATCACCCTTTCTCTCACTGTGCAACTGGGTGGGTACATCCATCAAATATCGGACATCGCCGAACAAACCCGATGACCCATGGGGTGTCTCACGAGACGCATGCTCTATCAACTGTATGAGATATAACCTATCAAATTAGCTCTAGCTACCTGTAACCATTGATAACGCACGATGTTGCCATATTTTCAGATTAAAAGTACTTTAATCAGAAAGCCATAAGCTACGTTATCATTATCCTTTTATCTATTTCTCTCGAACAGATTTTGATTTATGATTTTCTTTTCTCAAAACTATTTATTACTGAGAATAATCATAAGTGAATTCGCAAAAGGTTACTTAACCAAGTCGAACTTGTAGCATACAAGGCGACATACAAGTGATTTTTTCCCTTACAAAATTATTTGAAATTTTTTTATAAAAAATAACAAAAAATATCTAATTCTGTAACAATTCATTTTGCTAAATAAATAAAGCGTGGCCTGAAAAAAGTTTTTAAAAGAGAGAGCATATCCGCTTATACAGGGTGTTAGACATTCGGCCTTCATCATTGGGATTTCGGAAACGGCAAGAGATACGAAGTCTATTAAATTGGGACAAAGTTGCGTAATTATGGGCCCAATAATATGCCGCACAAGAATCAAAAAATAAATACAGAGGCTTTCAAAATATATAGAAAAATCTAAAATTTTGCGTTTCGGTTTTTTTTTTCCTTACTTTGTTCGAAGAGATGTCTAAAAATTGATTTCACTTTCTCATTGCTACTTTTTATTCTCCACAGGATGGTATCATCAGATCTTTAATGCGACGTTTCGTCTTTAGGTCACCATCACCAACTTAATTTTTTTTAAATACCTACCTGTTTTTTTTTTGTTTAAATTATGAAAGAGGGACGAAATCTATGTACAGTGGTATACAACCCTTACTGCTTTTCCCATATTTTGTTCCTTAAATTAACCCTCTTCCTGTAATTTACTTCTGTGTCGAAGAAACTACATATTTTAAGTTATTATTGCTATTTCTATCTTTAATGTTATTACGTACTACTACTTTTTTATTTCAAACTAATATTTGTATCAAATTTCTACTTAGCATAAGTACAAGTAATTTATTTTATAAATACAAATAAAATTTGACTCTTAAAGCCAGGACTTTCTTAAGACTTTCAAAAGAGACATTGAGTTTTACACTTTCAAATTACGCCTAATTTAAATAAAATAAATTACAGGAACGTACCAGGGGTATTTTAATGAAGAAGGTCAATTTAAGGAACAAAACCAGTAAGTGTTGTATACCACTGAACGTAGATTTCCATCCTCTTTCATAATTTAAACGAAAAGGTCCAGGCCCGTATTTAAGAAAATTAAGTTTATGATGGCGACGAAAGTAGCAATAAGAAAGTAAAATTTTTTTTTGGGCATCTCTTCGAACAAAGTCATGAAACAATAAAAACCGAAACGCAAAATTTTAGATTTTTCCAAATATTTTAAAAGCTCCTGTATTTATTTTTGATTTTTTTGCGGCATTTTATTTGGTCCATAATTACGCAACTTTATCCTAATTTAACCGACTTCGTGTCTCTTACCGTTTCCAAAATCCCAATTTGTAACACCCTGTATAAGCTACCAGATTTTCAAAGTGATCCGTTGGCCAGTTCTTCATAAACGTCTAATAGACCATCCGCCATCAATCGCCCTGTATTTGGGAATGGGAAGCTTTGTGTTTAGTAAAAAGTCTATGCAGTCTAGCAGTAAAATGAATTATAAAATCCCAATACATATCATTCATTAATATCCTATGTTTTGTAAGATGTTACCTGAGCTTTTGAATGTCTATAGTATCTAAACCAAAAATTGAAACATCGGTAAGGGTAAGCTGTAAGTTCTCTCCACTTTCTAAAACTAATTTTGGAACTTTCAGTGGTAACAAATTGGGAATCTTATATTCATTGTCTCCTACAAAAAAAAATATCATCATTATTCGTTTCGTAATTCAGAAAGCATAAATTTTCAGATGCCTAGTCAAATAAGTTTCAGAATTTCGTCGGCCCAGAATTATTTTATTCAATATCCATTTTAGGGAAAATTTAGTTATTTACATAATTAAAATTAATAGATTAACTGCATACTTTTTGAAAAAATTACAGAAAACTTCCCGCTAAAAAAGATTTTTTTTTTATAAATATCAAAATTTTCAAATTTAAAAATTAAAAGTATTATCTTGTTCTATGAGGCTGTAAAGAATTATCTTGTTCAATAAACCATTAGTGCATACTAAACTACAGAATAATATTGGTCTATATCCAGTTATATTTTCTAGCAAAGAGTAAGCCAGTGTGCACTTGTGTGCTTATTTTTATGTTTTACTATAAAATACGTTTTCTGATTTGAACATGGATCATAGTGTTGCTAGTACTTCTCCATCTCCACAGAAACCACCTGACTATTCAATGGATGATTGGCGGTAAGTTATTATTTTTCGCTTCCTAAATCAAAGTCTCGACAAATTTTTATAAGATGAAATTGCGCTGTTATAATTTTACAGCACATCTTAACGGTTTAGTCTATAATGCGATTTGGCATGAATTTTAATGTGGTCGAGCTGGAATTCACATAGCCTCTGCTCTGGTCAGAATTTTGAAACAAATTGTAGGAGACAATCCAGAACTACAGAAACTTATTTTATGGACAGATAGTTGCGTCCCACAGAATAAAAATTCGTTTATGTCGTTTGCTTTACAAATGTTTTTACAATCTGAGGACTCGAAAAAGTTGCAAATAATAGAACAAAAGTTTGGGGAACCAGGTCACGGAAATGTACAGGAGATAGACAATGCCCATAGCTGTATAGAAATTCATCTTCGAAACTTAAATGTTCGGCCACCTTTAACCTTAATAAGACAACTCCCAAAAATTCCAAAGCAGTGGAAGCTTATATTTAAAATAATTCAGATGTGCGCAACAAATTACTTCGATTATCAGTCATTCTCTGCTATGTATACCAATAATATGATTCCATACACCAAAGTGAAAAAATTAACATACGAAAAGAATACTCCATTAAATGTAAAATATCAAGAATCCTTCGGAGGAAGAACAACCACAATAAAATTAAAATATACTAGAAGAATTAATGTGAAAAAGAAGTAGAGTTTCCAACAAGTGTACCACAGATATCTTTGAAGCCGGCAGTTATATCTGAATAGAAAAAAAACATCTTCTTGAAATGGTGCCATAAATGCCAGAAGAAGAAAGACTATTTTATTCCGAATTATTGGGTCCAAAAACTATTAAAAAACAAAAAATAAAATAAAATATTATATCGCAAAACAATTTTATATGTTAAATTTCCGTGCTATTTGAGAATTATCTTGAGCAATATCCAAACATATTGTTCTATATCCCTATACATTTAACAAATGCAAGAAATATGGACATTTTGTTCTATATCCAATATAAGAAAAGTAAATTTAAGTCGTATAAGGATAGTTTATGAGTTATATAGAATAAAAATCATCTCAGGGATGTCATATCTTCATAATTGATTGAATGTTTTTTTTACTAGTTGAATGGAAACATAGCTTATTACACGTTGAAACACAAAACCGTGATTTCCCAAAACTGAAGTTTTGGCGTATAGAACAAGAAAATTCTGGGTCGACGATTTTTCAATTAAATTTCAGTCTTGGACAATTTCATGGCAAATTCCCACCTGAAAAAAATTTGGGGGAGTTGAAGATTCTGCTATGCTTTTTGCGTCATAAGTTATCGCCCTAACAAACAAACTTGACGTGTTTTTGGATTTTGTAGAAAAGTTCTTTACCAGACTGTAATGCCTTGCCATACGTTTTCGATAGGCCATGCTGTATAACAATTTTACGTACCTTTTAGTATGGCTGGCACAGCTGCCATAGCACTTTTTCTCGAACAATCATCAGCATTTGGATCCGCTCTTTTGCAACCAGTAATATAACTAGCTGTAAAAACAAATATAAAATTTAAAAAAATATTTTCTACGTTGAAATAAACGGCCTCGCAAAGAATTGTTACGATTTTTTAATAAAAGAAAAGCGGTTTAAAAGTATGGACATAATTAACCCAATTTTTAATCCCCCTTGTTGCTTAAATTTCCATCGCTGAAATTTCAAATTTAATTTGGAAAATCGAGGGTTTGTTATTACTATAAATGGGGCTGAAAAATTCGGGGTTAATCTGTGAAAGCTCATTAGCCTAATTATTTCGAAATATTAAAAAAAAAATAAAAAATGTAAATTTCAAATGTATTATAAGAAATTCAAAATTTTTGAAAAATATCTCTGGTATCTTATAATTGGAAAAGTTTATTTTAAATTAGTCCATTTCTTTGATTTGTCGTCTACTGATTTACACTGTATTCTTAATTCGATCTTATTTAGTTTTAAAACCTACAGTATCAAATTTTCATAATATTGTGTTTAGAAAGAACAAACCCGAACAAAGACGTGAACATAAAGAGAAACGCTGTTAAAGAATATATTAGGCCTTCGTAGTTTAATCCCCTAGGAGGGGTAGCTGTTACCCTTAATATCTTAAAATGGAAGGTAAGTCAAGTGACACATAATTTTAAAAGTTGATTAAATCTCTTTCCAATAATACCATGACTTATTAATTTTTTAAAATATTTTTCAATAAATCGAATTACAAAAACAGACGTAATTAGAACTTATCTATACTGGAATTTATGATTCTTGGGATATTATTTTAAAAAATACTTTCTGACTTTTAGTAGAACGATTAGATAGTCATTCCGGGTGACACCCGTTCAAAATTTTTACCAGTTACAAGCCACCGCCAAAAAATTAACGTGAATACGTATGGAGGTAAAGTTGCGCATTTACGTGCCTAACAATATGCCGTTTAGAAAGTTTTAAAATTAGGAGTAGTTCCGAAAAAAACCGAAATTGAAAAATGGTTTTGTTGTTTTCGTGGGTTTTTTTGAGATCGAATTCTAAAGTAAATTGCACTTTTGCGTTGCCACTTTTTCCGCTCTACCTAATAGCGTTAATTGTTTTGTAATCCGACGAGTCGTCTTCGAAAGGCCTTTTTTTTAAATACGGCCCTGTTTTCCTGATATTGTAATTTGAGAGCTTTTTTTCTTCCGAATGCAACGATGTATGACACATTGTGGTTTAATGACGTTTCGGGGGTTTTTTGAACAACATCAGAAAATTTTGGGATACGGTCCTGTATTTCTCATAATTTTATAAATAACATCTCATAAGTAAGCTCTAAATGCTTTACTTATGTTGAACTAGTTCAATAAATAATAAATAATTTAATAATAAACCACAAATAAGTGAACTAAAATCATACCAAAACAATAATAAAACGAACAACGAAAAAAGTAAGGAACTACATAATCAGGTGTTCAAAATAATTTTCGTTATTCTCTAAGCACAAATAATATCTTCTAACTGCCACATAACTGGAAAATAGAAAACCTCTTAAAACGCTTTCAAACGATCACAATGGGAATGTCAAGTGAAACAAATCACGCGTCACCATCTTAATTTTTTTATTTCAAACGCCTACTTTTCTTTTAAATTAGGAGAAACACAGGACCGTATCCCAAAATTTCGTGATGTTGTTCAAAAAACCCTCGAAACGTCATTAAACAACAATGTGTCATACATCGTTGCATTCGGAAGAAAAAAGCTCTCAAATTCCAATATTAGGAAAACAGGGCCGTATTTAAAAAAAGAAAGTTGATAATGGCCCTTCGAAGACGACTCGTCGGATTACAAAACAATTAACGCTCTTAGATAGAGCGGAAAAAGTGGCAATGTCAAAGTGTAGTTTACTTTAGAATTCGATCTCAAAAAAATCCAGGACAACAATAAAACGATTTTTCAGAATTTCGATTTTTTCCGGATATCTCTGGAACTACTCGGAATTTTAAAACTTTCTAAACGGCATATTATTAGGCACGTAAATGCGCAACTTTACCTCCATTTAACCGACTTCGTATCTCTTACGGTTTCTGAGATCCCTGTACTGGCCCTCCTTATCTTGGACGTTGTATAAAAAATAATAAATTGTGGCATTTCTGGAAAGAGATTTAAAAGTGTGCTTGATCCCTTCCCATTTTACATTTTAATAGTAACATCTACCCCTCCTAGGGGAGTGTGTTCTTGTACAAATATTCTTCACAATAAAATTTACGGGTCTTTCCTATTTTTAAAATAATAATATCTAAAGTACCTTCGCAGATAATGAAATAACGATTTATAAAGAATGATATCAACACCCTATAACAAAAATTGTCAGCAGTTGCGGATATAAGTTTATATAATTTTTTCTTCATTACGAGTATTTATCAGTAGACCGCGTGGTTCGAGTTGAGATTTCGCCGCGGAACAGCATAAGTCATTGTTATTGAATAATAAGATAACATCGCCATTCCAAGACACAACGAGACAATGTGCTGGGCGGCTTTATCGAGACAGTAGGAGACGTTTTCCTTATTCTTCTGGCTTTGATCACCCGAAGCGTCGCAAAATCGCTTTAGATAATTGCGATTTTAGATATTTTCCTGAAAACCTCGCTGTGACTTTTTTTGCATTAAGACTAAACTATGAAATTAATTGAGATTATTGATGGTGCATGCAATACTTTCAATATCCATATTCTTTCAATCTAAACGTTATTTACCGTTTTGAAAAAATAAAATTCTTTTTCGAAAAATTCAAGGTAATATAGTCATGTAGTACCATAATGTATGTCCCATAAGTTTTGGCACAAATTTCAACCAATTGTTTTTTATAATAAAATATATTTAACTAAAGTTTTGTAATACATAGTAATTAATTATTTCATAAGCAACAAAATTATGAACTTAAATTAAATATGGAGGACCATAGAGGGATCATACAGGGTTTCCTCCTCATTTTGTGCTTCCCATCCTCTATCGTAAACTTTTCGAGATAAAAGAACCCAAAAATCTTCTATGGGCCGACCCTGGGGGAAGGTTAGGAGGGTTGTCGTTTCACTGAACAAATGGTACGTTTTGGTCTGCTAACCAATTTTGGATTTGTCTTGCATAGTGACGTAAGGTCTGGCCAGAACATAATATTGTCTTCACCATGTTCTTCTTCAATAAAATTAACCAGTTTCATAAGACAATTATCGATATACATTTGACTATCCAGGGCTTCACCTCTTACTCCACCCACATAAGACTAGGATACACCCCTGGTGGAAATAGCGCACCATACTAACATCTTATCAGCGAATATGGCATTTTGTTTAAATTTTAAATCATCAGGGACCTCTGCAATATTTTCAGTATAAAAATCATCAATTTCCTTCATTTCAGAGTTGCTTAATGTGAAATACTTTTCGGTCATCCATAATTATCACCCGGTTATTAGCAAAATATACCCTTCTTAATGCACGGCAGCATCTCGGGATTTTGGCTAGTTTGGTTGGCTGTATATTTCGGAGCCTTTCTTCTTTTTCGGTATTTCTGGCCATTCCGCGATAGTTCCCGCGCTATGGTGTTCTTAGATGTTCGATATTCTCGTGCTAATTTTCTTGTTGATGTTCCCAGTGTGTTTTTCGCCCTTCTTACCGGTCTTTCTGATCTTACTTTGGTAAAATTTCTAGGCTTTCCACTTTTTGGAAGGTTCATCATACTCACATTCAGCAATTGTCCGATACATGGTTCTGCGCGATATATTTTGATTTTCAAAAATGCGTATTATTTCGGATTTAGGGGACCCGTCCCAACTAAATTACAAATACTTTTCCGAATTTCTAATTTGTATGCTATATCGACTTAATCAATTTAAAAACTGAACTGTCAACGTTAAGTGAAGGTGTCAAACAAGTTTTTGTTACCAGGGCAACTTGATATTTTCTTCTTATTACCTATTTTATGGCATCTGAAATTTGTGCCAAAACTTATGGGACATACCGTATTTCTATCAAATAGTTTTCTTGTAGTTTGTTACACCATTTTACCTTAATCGAGATCACTGATAAGTGCTCTTAACCTAAGAAATCACACTCTGAGATAGCACGTCATTAAGGAACACCCTATACAGGGTATCCCAGAATTTGTGGGCAATCTCCCGGGTTCAGATAGATCACTTAAAAACAACAGCAGAAGTTCTTATACATTTTTCTTCCTACGGCCTCCCCTACGGAGATACGGGCCCATAACGGAAGTCCCTGGGAATCGTTGTTTTTTAAATAATTTATTAAGTATACTAGGTGTAATTTAATAATTTTTTAGTATAATGGTTAGTAGATGATTCTCCTTAAAATTCGCCCTATCAAAGACATTTGGCTTATTTAGTTTGCCAGGGACGGACTAGACGTATCACAAAAATGTTTTTTTTTCTTGTACACCTTGTATAATGAAGGAACGACAATAATATTTTTGGATACTCTGAACCTTAAGCTGCAAAAAGATACTTGTGATCAATGTCGATAAAGTGAACTGTTTTCGAAAAGAAAATTTTTTTGTTCAATATGGTTTCTTGCATTAGTTGTTGTTTCATGTTCATAAAATTCCCTCATTGTTGTTTTGGTTTTTTTCACATGTACCGATTGAAATAAGAATATTCCAGTGTCAGTTTATGGTAGTGTCTTGAAATTTGCGATTTTTCTCCTTTGTCTTATTAGTTACTAACTTAGTAATGGGATTTACGTATACTGAATAAAAATCATATTGAACAAAAATATTTTTTTTCTCGAAAACAGTTCATTTTATGAACATTGATCAATAGTACCTTTTTTCAGCTTAAGGTTTAGAGTATCCAAAAATATTATTGCCGTTCCTTCACCATACAAGGCGTACAAAATAAAGCATTTCTGTGTTACGTCTAGTCTGTCCCTAGCAAACAAAATAAGTCAAATGTGTTTAAAAGGGCGAATTTTAAGGAGACTCATATATTTATCATATATCATCATTATACTAAACAATTATTAAATTACACCTAGTACTTAAAAAATTATTTAAAAAACAACGATTTCCAGGGACGTATCTCCGTAGGGGAGGCCGTAGGAAGAAAAATGTATAAGAACTTCTCCTGTTATTTTTAAGTGTTCTATCTGAACCCGGGAGATTGCCCACATATTCTGGGATACCCTGTATAATATAAAAGGTATTGATTGCTTTATAGCTATTAAAGATATTTCTTGTAGGCGACGTCTTTATGCATCATCGGAAAAAATATTATATAAAGTCTTGTATAACGTAAATTTATTTTTTCATTAAAAAAATTTGCCAGTCGCGATAAAAATATATTTTATGCCTTTACTGCAAAAATAACTATTAAATACGTAGTTTGATTAAAAAGAGTAATCATTAGCGCATCAAAAAAATAATCTACATTTCTGTTGCTTTGATACTCTCTGAGAAAACCCTTTTAAGTGAAAATGAAATATTTACTTACGAAGATGATTTGATTTAAATTGAGCTGCTCCTGTAAATACTAAACTCCCAATAAAAATGGCGAAAACACTCAAGTTTTTCATGACTAATAAATTGATTTAAACATTGATACACGATCACAACGACAACCAAACCAGTATTTGGAATTGGTATATTAATTAGTTCCTTATTTATAACCGAAAGTCAATTTATTTAATTACACGCTAATAGTATAATCAACATATTTAAGTGTTTCATTGAATTGTTCTTAATTATTATGTTTATTTCATTTTTAAAGTGAAAAGTAACTATGCCATCAGGTAATTTATACGATACCGAAAATTATTTTAATTAAATAAAGCCGAATAAAAACGAATAAACCCTTAACAATAAATTGTATATGATAAGAGTAATTTTTTCCAGTAACAAGATAAGGACAATCACATTGATCACAGGTTGGGCGTATAGTAGCATCTGTGAGTCGGAAAAAGACCCCCCCCCCCCGTTTTCCAGGATGCGGAGGAACACGATGGCGGCGTCAGAATTTCTCATTTGGGTAGCGCAACCCCTCAAAACGCCCCCCCAGAGGGGTTAAACGCTCTTCAAGAGGTTTCCCTGCAGAGAAACACACTTTCCCCCCCGTTTTCAAGGATGCTGAGCACGGTGATGGTGTTGGATATCGCATCCGACCCCTTCCAACCCCTTCACCGGCCAATACTCGCCGCTGAAAGGGGTGAATTTTTTTTCAAGTATGAGCGGCAAAAATATATTCCATCCCCCCCCCCTTTTTTTTTCGAGGATGCTGAACACGATGGCGGTATCCGAATTTCTCTTTGGGGTTGCGCAACCCCTGAAAACGGTCAATAACCACCCCCCAGAGGGGTCAACGCGCTTCAAGAGGTTTCCCTGCAGGGAAACACACGGTGGTGGTGTTGGATATCGCGTCCGACCCCTCCACCGGCCAATACTCGCCCCCATTGTGGAACGATAATACCTTTTAATAAAAAAAAATTACAAGTGTTTAAAAAAAAATTTTTTAATTACTTTCTGTTTTAGGATTTTTTTATTTAAATGAAATTTTAAAAAAAAAATTTAACTTAGAAAAAAAAAATTTTTTCTAAAAAATTAAAAATAAACTGCCCACGCCTTCGCGTTTTTTCCCGCAAACTCATTATATTTTTCAGTTGGACCGGAATGAGAGACCATTAAAACTAAAAAGAGAAGTACAACTATTTTCCCCATTCTCTACATCCTCTGGGACGGCGGGAGTGAGGTGGAGGAAGTCGGACCCGATTTTCAAGCACCAACGTGCTCAGCATCCTCGAAAGCCGGGGGGGGGGGGGGGGGGGATATATATATTTGCCGCGCTGATACTTGAAAAAAAATTCACCCCTTTCCTGAGCGAGTATTGGCCGGTGGAGGGGTTGGAAGGGGTCGGGCGCGATATCCAACACCACCGCCGTGCTCAGCATCCTCGAAAACGGGGGGAACGTGTGTTTCTCTGCAGGGAAACCTCTTGAAGCGCATTTAACCCCTCTGGCGGGTGGTTTTTGGCCATTTTGAGGGGTTGCGCAATCCAAATGGGAAATTCTGACGCCGCCATCGTGTTCAGCATCCTCGAAAACGGGGGGCGGGGGTACTCTTGCTCCCGCTGAAAATGTTCGTCCGACTCACAGACGCCGCTAGTAATCTGTTTTAATTCTATAACTGAAGAAAACAAGAAGTTCTGGAGAGGTATTTGCTAAAAAAATTATATACAAGAAATAAGTAATATTTTAAATACTTCTCTTGCCGGCGAAAAATGTGCGAGTAAACTAAAAAGTACTGTTGTTCTACCAAAAAAGGCGATGAAAACTATCGATCTATTATGCCACGTCTACAACAAACCAACAAGACAAAAACAAGACAGCAACACATCAATGTTTTTCAACAATTTAGAAACAAATCGAAAACATTCTACCAATTTTTTTTGTTGCGTTTCGGTTTCTAGCAACATTTTCTGTTTTAGTTTCATTTCCGGGGCAGCGTAAGTCGATGGCCATAACAGCGCACTGACCCTCGCCCATAGCCTTGTACCTTGAGCTTTGCACAGTAGTCCCTCGACATTGAGATATAAACATGGACTGTGCGTTGTTATCTTCTTCCGATGAAGAAGAAATTGTTATAGACTCTAATATAACAAAGTGTTACTTATATGCTATAAACAACAATCAAAATTACCAGTTCATCCCATTAACGTAATGCGAAGATTCAATGGAAAATGTTATCACCTTTATAATGATCTAAGGCAGGGGTCGGCAACCTGCGGTTCGCGAGCCACATGCGGCTCTTTGGATGTGAAGCTGCGGCTCTGTAGTTCCATACGCAAATATTATTTATTTTATCGAAAAACAACATTAAAAATTCGTTCTGAATCGATTAACGAGGATTAGGCACCGATTCTATCTCTCAGCCACTTGTACTCGCTTTTCACCGCACCCTTCCCCCGTGACACGCGTCGTTACTGTTGTCAGTCCATCGAAAGCTCTCGAATGACGCCATCGTCGGATGTTTCTATGTAGGTTTTAATTCGTTTTCGGCGCAAGACAATTTGGTGTCTTCACCAGTGCTTTGGCTGCCAGGAGTCGGCAACCTATGGCTCGCGAGCCGCATGCGGCTCTTTCGATGTCAAGTTGTGTCTTTCGATATTAAATTGCTGCCGTTAGTGGCTCTTTAAAAACTGAGAAATTGTGTAAATTATAACTTTTGGCTCTTCCGTCTCAAAAGGTTGCCGACCCCTGATCTAACGAAATATTCCCAACGCTTTTTTGAACATATGAGAATTACCATTACTCTTTCTTCCACTGATATAGGTTGATAATGGCAGTTCTTCCAATTTTTATTTATTCTCCTTTCACTGTTGCTTACGATATAATCAAAGGTATTTTATGCATTCTTATATATTCATAAAAGCGTTGGGGTTCTTTATAAAGGTGATAAAATTCTCCATACAATCTTCCCTTTGCGTTAATAGGATGCACTGGTAATCTTGATTTCTGTTTAAACATGTAAGTCCACTTTGTTATATTAGAGTTTAAAACAATATCTTCTGTGTTATTAGCGTCTAAAATAATATCTTCTTCATCGGAAGATGACAACGCACAGTCCATGTTTATATCTCGATGTCGAGAGACAAACTGATCGACAGGCAAGGCAATGAGCGAGGGTCGGTGCGGTGCCATGGTACCAGGTTATGGGCGGTGCGCCGTTATGGCCATATACTTACCTGTGTACCTAGTACTTACTGAAATTTATACTTTTTAGCTCTCATCAGTACCGCAATGCTATTTAAATAATTTAATATGGAATTTCCCAACCCCTTTCTTTAAACACCATTGTAAAAATACAAACAAACCCAGTACCCAAAATGTAAATAGTGTTAAATATGCATACCTTTTAATTTATTATATTTAAATAATAACCTACTTTACTGCTAAATGAGATAAATAAATTAGTTCCCGTCCAATCGTTAAAAATTCAACATCAAACAAAAATATAAAATGTAACCAAATTTAGTGTAAGTGAGAATTGTACAAGGAATATTCATTTTTATATTTTTTCATTTCGTTCCATACATAACTAATATTAACATAAAATAAGAAATTTGTCACTAACACCATCAACAATATTGTTTCTTTCTATTTTATTTATACGCTATTTTTTCTTTATTTTTGACAAATAGTTCTGACGATGGTTTAGTATAATAAACCGAAACGTAAACCAAACACTCGAATTTCATTTCAAAGTGACCAAAACTCAAATAACTACCTATAAATTGATAACTATATTACCTAGTATTGTGATCGCTCGAGCGAAAAACCGCTTGATTACTCGAATAACCGACATCGCTCGATTATTAAAAAAAACGCTCGAGTTATCTATTCAGCCGTCGCTATAGTCACTTATTACCTTTCACTCGATACCCGAGCTTCGCTTGACGCCGACGGGAATGTACCACTGTAATGTGATCGACTCAAAAAACGGCTCGTATATTCGAACAGTTTTTCGCTCGATAGGAAATACTCTAATTATAAATTTAGGCGAAAACCCGAAAATCATCGCCTTTCACTTGATACCCTGTTTTGACTGGGATAGCCTAGCCAGCGGCGATTGTGAATTCTTAAAAATTTAAAGGATGTAATTTTTAAAAAAATCAGAATCAACTGTTCTTCGTTAATAAAAACTCTAGACTAAACTTCTAAAACTTACAAAAACAACCCCAGGTGTTTTATCAACACGTTCTTCTTAGTCATACAAATTTCAAGTGAGTAATCACTGGAGCGATTCACTCGATAATTAAAATCGCTCGAGTATCAAGTACTCGATTATTAAAATCATCGGGTTTTCGCAACTAATATTATCCTTTAAATTTAGCCTACTCGATACAGGGTTAATCAGTAAAAGAATAAATATTGATGAGGAAAGTGTCATGGAACAATCTATGCCGATTTATTTAAAATTAGGGCAAGTGCTGATTAAAAACTAGAATGACAATATAACCATATTTTAAATAATTAGTAATAATTATAATAATTACTTACGGAGTTGCTTCGATTTAAAACTAGCTTCTGAAATAAATACGCATACAAATAAAACTGAAGAAACAATTAAACCTCTCATTATGAACTAAGTTTTATAAATAAGATATATACGAGCAGAACAAGAATTCAACAAGGATTTGCCACATATTTGAAGGCTCCTTATTTTTATATACTTACCGAGAGCAAGTTCATTTAGTACGACTTAATTATAATATGGAAATAGCCATGATATTTTATTGTAAAATTATGTTATTTTTGTGTATGACTGAAATCAACTTTTCTGAGGTTATTTCATTGTTTGATTTATTCATTATATCTACTGGGTATCCGAGAATTTCCGCGTAAAATCCATATTAATCTTTATTTTTTTACATAAAAAATATTATACATGGTTTGTTCTTTTCTTTTTAAATGAAATACTCCATTTTTATTTGATTTTTAAAGTCTACGAGACAGTCTAAGTATATTTTATGTAAAGATTGTCAGCTGTTTCGGAGATTCGATTCATTATTCATTAAAATGACTATTGGAAAATTTTTATTTTTAATGGCGCAGCGAGTTATATAAAAATATATACAGGGTACACCAAGTGAAGTGGCCTATTAGAAGTATCTCGAGAACTAAATGAGATTTTAGTTTGAAAATTTGGCTGTGGCTATAAGGGATCATACCGAAAGTGGTAGCAACTTCGGAATTTTAAATGAATTACCCTATATATTATATTTTTTTTGGAATCTAGTTAAAAAAGTTTTTGAATTATAAATAATCTTGTGATATTTTAATGTCGTATCGGGACCTGAAAAGAAAATCATATCTTTTTTGCGGCTACAGCTAAAAAGCAGAAATTTTGACAATAGTTTCACAAGACCATCGACATTTTATAATTTTGAACAGTATTTAATTCGTTTTATACAGGTCGTCTCCCTAACAATATTTCTGAGGGAGAGAATCTTCTTTTTTTTTAAATGGGGCACCCTGTATTTGATATGTTTTGCTAATGGAGGATCGAGTTTTCTATCTAGCAAAATTTAAAAAGTATCTTATAAAAATATATTTTTTGGTAGTTGGCTGTGGAATGGATTCATAGAAACAAAATAATGAAAAATCCATTTGACGTTATGTCTGTGTTATTGTAATAAAAATGGCTAATTCACATTATTCGAGCTTAGATATTTTAAGTTTATTTCATATTCATGGGGAGTGTGGTAGAGTTTTATCTAGAACTTGCAGAAAATTTAACGAACTGCATCCCGATGCAGCTCCTACGACTCCCAAAAAGTTGATTGGCCGAAGCGGTCCATGGAAATGGCCTCAAGGTCTCCGGATCTTACCCCCCTAAATTTATATCTATGGGGTAGGATTAAAGAAATAGTATACAAAACACCCGTCACAACAAGGGAAGATTTAGAAAATCGAGTACGAACAGCTTTGGGGTCTCTAGAAGGGAAAGAATTGAAAAAGGTGACAAATGAACATGTTATCACCACAATTCATGAATGTTTAAGAGCCAACAATTTAGTTATTAGTTATTTTATTTGTGTTGTTGCGTAATTTCAATTTTGTTTATTTATTTATTAATAAATTGCTTATTGTTAACTATTTTTTACAACAACACAGACATAACGTCAAATGGATTTTTCATTATTTTGTTTCTATGAATCCATTCCACAGCCAACTACCAAAAAATATATTTTTATAAGATACTTTTTAAATTTTGCTATAAGTTCGAAAGTATTGAAGACAGGTATAGGAACACTTAATATCATTAGATAGAAAATTCGATCCTCCATTAACAAAACATATCAAATACAGGGTGCCCCATTTAAAAAAAAAGATTCTCTCCCTCAGAAATATTTTTAGGGAGACACCCTATATAAAATTAATTAAATACTGTTCAAAATTATAAAAATGTTATGGTCTTGTGAAACTATTGTCAAAATTTCAGCTTTCTAGCTGTAACCGCTAAAAAGATATGATTTTCTTTTCAGGTCCCGATACGACGTTAAAAAATCACAAGATTATTTATAATTCAAAAACTCTTACAGATAGGTATATGATGTTATACAGAAAACTGTTTTAGATGTTTACCTAGATTCCAAGAAAAATATAATATATAGGGTAATTCATTTAAAATTCCGAAGTTGCTACCACTTTCGGTATGATCCGGCAACACCGCACCATCCAAAATATTTTATAAACGTAGAAAACCATGTCTTATAGCCACAGCCAATCTTTCAAAATAAAATCTCATTTAGTTTTCGAGATACCTCTAATAGACCACTTTAGTTGGTGTACCCTGTATAGTGGCTCCAATTGAAAATAATAAGAAAAATAAATTGCTTTAAAATTCGAAAAGTTTGACACTAAATTTTGGACACCCTGTACAATTTGTATCAATAAAACTTGGTTAACGAAACCAAAGAAAGACGCTTGATTGCTAAAATAATTTTAAATAAATTGTAAGACTTTCGTGCAATTCTAAACAGCTTTAATTTAACCCTCCACTGTCTTAACATGTTTTTTTTTGTTTGTTTGTTTAGCCAATCAATTTAATGGAAGAATTATTTATCATGTTTACATAGTCTAATAAGACCCTCGTTGGCATTGATCGTTTGCCTTCCGGTCTATAATAAATTTGATCTGTTCTAATAAATGTGCTAATTGATTGACCAACTAGACATGTTCGCTCCGAGACCTGGGTCGCGAACAGTTCAAGATTTTCATCGACGACGTAAACCGTCAACTATCAAGTTTGTTTTTTATATCTTACTTAACCTTACACATAAAATAGCAAGAACAACTATTCAGCAATTAAATATAATAAAGTGGAATATGAGGTTAAAATTGATAATATTAATGTCAACGGTGAGTTTTGTGTATTATAACGTATGTCCTATAAGTTTTGGCACACACTTCAGATGCCATAAAATTGGTGATAAAAAGAAAATATCAAGTTGCCCTGGCAATAAAACTTGTTTCGACACCTTCACTTAACGTTGACAGTTCAGTTTTTTAATTGATTAAGTCGATATGGCTTACAAATTAGAAATTCGGAAAAGTATTTATAATTTAGTTGGACGGGTCCTCAAATCCCATATAAAACGCATTTTTGAAAATCAAAATTTATCGCGTAGAACCATTTATCGGACAATTGCTGAATGTGAGCAAGGTATTCCTTGTATGAACCTTCCAAAAAGTGGAAGGCCTAGAATGTTTACCAGAGTAAGATCAGAAAAACTGGTAAGAAGGGCGAACAATACACTTGGTACATCAACAAGAAAACTAGCACGATAATATCGAACATCTAAGAACACCATAGCGCGGGAACTATCGTGGAATGGCCAGAAATACCGAAAAAGAAGAAAGGCTCCGAAATATTCAGCCCATCAACTAGCCAGAAGAAGAGTATATTTTGCTAACAAGCGGGTGATAATTATGGATGACGAACGAGCGAAACGACAATCCTCCTAACCTTCCCCAGGCTCGGCCCATAGAAGATTTTTGGGCCCTTTTATCTCGAAAAGTTTACGATGGAGGAGGGGAAACACAAAATGAGGAGGAACTTCGACGCAGGATATATAGAAAAATCCGAGAAATCGATTTAAATGCCGTCCAAAACCTAATGCTAGGTATCCGCAGAAAGTTGCGGTCTAGTGGAAGACCATGGTCTTACATATTTAATTTAAGTTCATAATTTTGTTGCCTATGAAACAATTAATTACTATGTATTACAAAACATTATTTAAATATATTTTCTTATATAAAAACAATTGGTTGAAATTTGGGCCAAAACTTATGGGTCATACGTTACTACAAGAATTTCCTTACTTAACCGCCAATTTTTTATGGGTAGATATCTCAGAATTGTCAGATTTATAAACAAAATGTACATGGTTATGTTTGGTATATGAGTAAATTTATGTCTTGAGTTTGCAAGTTTTTTCGATAATTAGTTTTTGTGTTGAGGTATGGTTGTACATTCTGCACATTTAAATATTTTGAATTATACAGGGTATGTTTAAAAAGCAGGGTGGCAGAAAGTTATATTTTTTTAAATGGGACATCCAGTATTATATTAGGTTCATATTAGTGACCTCTATAAATATCTAAAAAGTTATTTAATTTGCTTGGGTTGTTTATGAGCAATAAATTAAAAACTAACATCTTCCATGAAAGGTTCATGAAAGAGAAATCAAAAAACATTCTAAAATTATTTTTCAATCATTGGATGGGGTGGGCCTTATAAAAAGGGGTCTAGAGATACTATGAATTCAATAATGTTTATCTATTTTACACAGGGTATTCATAAGAAGGTTCCAAAATCCACTCATTTCAAAATCAATTTTCTCAATATTTTCAAATGGTATATACAGGATGTATATTATTGGGATTATTGGATGTAGAATTTATATTCAAAATATTGCCGTTTAGTGATTTCATTAAGGGCAAAGTACGGTCTTGTTCGGCGGTTAAGGTAAATAGTTCAGTCGGCTTTGCGCATGACATCTGACGAGCAGCCTTATTTACATACACACATACACATACACTGTTCAATAGACTTCTTTACAACAAAACATATAAAAAGTAAAATAAGGTCAAAAGTAACAAGCAAGGAATTTACAAACAGTGCCCTTAGGGCGTTTGTTCTGCCTAGCTGTTTAGTCTCTATAAATTGCAATATCATTTCGTTTAACTTGCTCATTTAAATGGAAGGGTTCGGGGCAGAAGATGACAAACTCAATTTTTGGGTGAAAATAACCACGCGTTATTATGGACAGATTTTTTTTTTTAATTTTGATTTTCTATATGAATTATTAGTACAAGAAGTCAATTGGTTTATACTGTCAACGAGAGATTTCGTAATTAGGCAAACGCAACCTATTTTTATTTACAGCCATGCATGCCACATTTCATCTATCTTTGAAAGGTGGACAGTTGACGTTTACTTTTACTTTCCACCCGGGTGGAAAGTAAATTATTTTTTGTACTTTTCTTAAAAGTCGATATTTAAAATAATATACGAACACACCAACATACTACTCATTACACAAATTTAACGACAATGAACTTGTTTTATTTTTAAAATAAACCTGATATTTATAAAAATTAAAAAATGAACATGGTTTTTGTTTTACTTATTTACATTAAATATTACATTGGCATTATTTTAGATAGTCACTGATATGTTAAAGCATTGAATATTGTGACCAAATCGTTGATATCTTCTTTGTCTTGGCATTTTCACTGAAAATAACCTTGTAGCGCCGACTCAGAACCAGGATTTTGAACTTTATTTCCCGTACAGCATTCTTTGAAACGGTTATATGCCTTGTCATATCTCGGGCGGCTTTTAGTTGACAGAAGATCTTCTACTATTTTTGTTGCTTCTCGAATTTCTTTTGGAGTAGCAGCAAAATCAAATTCCTCTTCTGATGCATTTTTCTGTTGTTAAAATAATATATTGTTTAGTGGCATGGAAACCATATTCAAAAAATGATATTTGCCATCTTGATGTGTATTATTACCTACGTTAGTTTACCACCTGCGGTTATTTGAAATTTCTGTCTAAATTTTCAATGGAAAAGTCAAAATGACATTTATCTTTTATTACTAATTTTAATTCCAAATAATAAGAAGTGGATGTTAGATGTGGTTGTAAATAAAATAGTATACAAACATCGGTGAAAAGTTTCATTACTGTCTCGAGATTTAATTAACCTCGCCGATTCGCGCCTCGGTTAACTACCGACTGTCCCGGGAATGAAACACTTTCCACCTTGGTACGTAATATACTATATCATGGTTGTTCAGTTTCATAAGTTTCTGATTGGGCTGTTAAATAGCAATCTAGATAAGACATGACAAGGGCCGTCAAAATTAAGTTATAAATATCAAACTCTATCTGATTGATATTTTTTTTTTAGCAATCAGATGGACTTTTATAGAAATAGTTTTATATAATCGTCTCTTTCAATGTCATCTGATTGCTAACTTAATAGTAGATTGGGGAAACCTCTACCAAATTATATCTATTCTAAATCCAAGTCATAGTGATAGTAATTAATGATGTCATTAGAACTGATTGTTACCTTGGACTATATCAACAGTGGCACAGCCAGGGGGGGGGGGGGGGGGGGTTCGAGACGGCCCTCTCCAAATTATTTTTCATATTTTTAAGTAAATGTAGCCCCGTATAAACCACGAATTTAAGTCAAGCCTTGTAACCGGTCGATACGACTTCGTAGCCGGCATGGTCAGTTCACCGGTGTTGTCTTGTCGTCAAACATAGATTCTGGTTTTCGCGTTGTTTTGGCTAATCCTCCGTGCTGTGTGACCAGCGCTATGGAATATTTCCTAAAAAATAGTTTTTGCAATAACATTAGAATATAAATTACAAATTAATGCCTGACCTATAAAAAGTGCGTCAAGATCGGGAAATTTTAATAAAAATATTTATTTTAGAAACAATTGCGTATAGGTACAGTTGTATTCATTGAAAATGGGGACAAGTCTTATAACTAATTTTGCCATATTTGCGTAAATCAGGATTTTCTGATTGATTTATTGTTTTACGGTTATGAGCAATAAGCATTGGCGTCGCTAAACAAAATAAAATAATCCAATTAAATGCGATAAATGTTTAAAAGTATTTCTGTAATGCATATTTTTTACTCAACGTAACATAACTAATAACGGTATAGGTACCCGCATTTATTACGTATATTTAGATTGAAAAACCTTTTCGTCAGTGAACACTGCCGCATTCCACAACTGACAGTCGCGGAATATATAATTTAAGGCGAAAACTATCCGAGACTGTCTACGTTTATCTGTGAGCATTATTTTTTAGCTCCGATTCTTTTGGGTTGGAAATGCGGGCCCGACCAGTAGCAGCTCTTCTTTGCAAATGCATCTCTTGGCCCCAAAGTTGCTTAACTGTCAAAATTGTGTTCTTGCCTTTTCCGTATAAATTTGTTACTGCCAGTATTGACCACCAATTTTCAATTCTGGCTACTATTTGAAATTTTTTTAGTTCTTTTAAATTGGTGAGGCATTTTGAGAGTTCTGACTGTGAGAGCGTTGTTAACCATAAACTTTTGAAGAAGTCAAAATCAATGAGGACCGATTTACATTATACCAAATTTAGTGTCCCCATTTTCAATTAATACAACTGTACAACGCGTCCAAAGAAATGCTACTCAAGGGAAACTTTTTTATTATGGGTTTATGAAAAAAAATGTTTCTTCGGACAAAGCGCTGCTGGGCAAGAAAGCAAGATTTTTGATGGAGGAAAGAATGTATTATATTATACAGGGTTGTCAAAAAGTACAAGATGTAAAAAATGTCCAAGGGAGAACTACCTACCCTATTTTTTTTGAGCAAAGCGACAAATAAATAAGTTGGTTCAAATCTTATTGGGAGTACAACTCCAAAAATTTGAATTAAATATTATTATTTCTAAAAATATCACACAGTTTTTCAGCCCACCATTGCATCAACTAGGCTGAGGTCGAAATATCTGCTTCTGCTTTTTTTGAGTATTAATCTAAATGAAAAATCAGAAACTATAAATTTTTATACACAGTAAATCACTAGCTTACAGCCAATTTGCGACTGTAATGCTGGTTTTTGTTCTCTAAATGCGAAAATGACCGTAAAAACTTGTTAACACGTAAGATTTTTGAGTTATGATTTTTTTCTAAGTAGCTTAATAAATGACAAACGCTCTTTCTATGCCTTTTGCAGTTCCAATGATTTGGCTAGAACCAACAAATCATTTTAACGACTTTTGCATGATCAGAGTGTCTGGTTTTTCAAGAAAGAGCATATATATCCCGATATTCCCTCAGCAATAAAACCAAAGTTACAATATTTAGGAACCGTAAGCAGGAGCTATCATCGTTTTTTACTCTGTAGGATAGAATGTGTGTTTGTGTTAATCCAAATGGTGTAAGGGATAAATTAGGATTTGCATATAACCCGGACGAATGGCGGCGCTTATAGATTCGTCTAAAATAAGTTTAAAAGCAGTTCTGCTTCATAATGGCAACACCCTCTATTCCTTGCACAAGCAGTTTACATGAAGGTAACATACGAAAGTATGTCACTTATTTTAAATGCAATAAGCTATGATTCGTATAAGTGTCAAATATGTGGTGACCTAAAAGTAATAGGACTATTACTAGGGCTTCAGGCTAGGCTGGATTTACGAAGTATTGCTGCTTTCTTTGCCTTTAGGATACTAGAGGAACAGAGACCCATTACCAAGTAGAAGAATGGCTTCCGAGAGATCAATATATTCCAGGCCAAGCTAGCGTAAAAGATATACCTCTTGTTGATCCCAAAAAAGTTCTCTTGCCTCCATTACACATTAAACTGGGATTAATGAAAAATTTCGTTAAAGCATTGGATAACGAAGGAGATGCATAGCTTAAGGAAGGAATATTTATTGGACCACAAATTAGAAGGATACTAAGGGATCAACAGTTTGATCAAAAATTAAGTGATGTTGAATTAGATGTGTGGAGTTCTTTTAAAAGAATTGTTTCCGGGTTTTTAGGAAACAAAAAAGCAGAAGACTACGAAAAAATTGTACTACTTGAAAGCTACTGCAAAATGAGCTGTCGTATGTCTCTTAAAATAAACTTCTTGTACTCCCATTTAAATTTTTTCCCAGAAAATTTGGGTGCGGTTAGTGACGAACAAGGAGAAAGTTTCCACCAAGACATACTAACAATGGAGCAGCAGGGATCCAGCAATGATGAGAGATTATTGTTGGTTTCTTATGAGAGAAAGCGATCAGGAATATAAATGAAAGTCAGCATTTGCAAAAAAGTTATGTACAAAAGACTTACTATAATTGTATTTTCATGTGTATTTTTGTGAATAAATCCTGTTATCCTTATAATATCTTTGTCTTTTTTTTTCTTGGTTTTAACTAATGTATAAATATGATTGTATAAAATTAAAATAACTAATATATTCTATAATTCAAAATCTATACGTGGTGGAAAATTCCGGTTGTTGAATGCTCAATCGGGATGCTTTAAACTTCCAACACAGTCATTATAAAGTCAGTCGCAATTATTTTTTTTTCTATTTGTTGACTAGTGAATTAGCGTAAGTAAATGTGAGAAAAGCTATTATGTTTATTTACAATCAGCTAAGTAAATTAAAATGTTCAAATAATGACTTGGGACTGGGACTTGTATGTTATTAAAATATTTATAAATTTAACAAAATTCATGCTCCGAACCCTTCAATTGCAACATCATTTCGTTTAACTCGCTTATTCAAATTTGATGTGGGGTTTTATGTCGGCATCATTTTTAGACTGTTCTTCTTCCCGCTTGTTGAGCAATGAATAAAGAATAGACAGGGTAAAATAAATAGCGATAAAATGAATTTAAAATAAAACCTATATTAGATTTTAACGAGCTTCTCCAGGGTGGTTCAGATACAGGGTGTTATGGAAATTACTTATAAACATATAATATAAAAGGAAGATACAACATTCCATTCAAAAAACACCATCTATTTACAATCATACACAGTTCTGCAATTTCAAATAAGTTAGAAGAAGATGCCTTAAAAAATAGCTACGCGTCTGGTCGCTATTATCCATACCAGTGCAGTAGATTGTAGTTTTATGCAACGCCCAGTATATTTTTAGGCTTCCATTAAATGACTAATATATTGCCTAACTACTAACTTATTCCTCCTTAAAATTTTAAATATAGCATGCATTTTTTCTTGATTATTTAAAATCAAGGTTCGTGTCATTTTGAGAAATAAACTCGTTAACTCTTAAACAGGGTGTTATGGAAATGACGTATTATATTTAAATGCGTGACTCCTTAGGTGTCCTAGAGAAGCGCTACATATTTTTTTCTTTTAAATCGACCGTTTTAAAAGTGGGGTAACAAATACTCTACTCACAGGTCAGTCCGCGCTACTGTACAACATTTCACCCAGACCCAATGACAATATTACCAAACTTAATGTAAAACTGAAATTGCATATAAATTATAAAAATTAAATACTTACTTGTATTTATCTTATAACTAAAGAGCGGGACACCCAGGCACATACATAATCAGTTGTTTATTATTTTTAATAAGAACACTTCATGCACGGAACACAGATTTTCACGGCAACACTGAACAACACATAGTGGAAGAGAACTAATAAGTTTTTTGTAAAGACACACACACATCAGATTATTAGATTTTAATACACGCGACGCGACGAAATTTAACTTGTTGACGTTGTGAGCGGCCGCTGCTGCGTCCAGAAGAAACTACCTGTCTTAAAATTAGGAATTTAGTTTCGTCAATAAAAATAATATTCATAGTTTATTTATGGAGTGACAAGATACACGCGTAAACCGACAAAAATTACACACGACACAACGACCCGAACAAACAGCTGCAAGACCGACCCGGTTACTTGGGTATTGGTTATTCGACAAAAACCTCTATATCCCCCCGGTGTCTGTTTTATACTGACAGCCCGCAGTCGCTAGCAGGTACTCATATATAAACTACGTCTGCTCAGTCGAGCCGAGTGTGTGACAAAGATTGGGAGATTGCAGTGTAGCCTTTCTTACTTCGTAATTTGAACGCAGGGTTGTTCTAGGGCGTACTTTTGTACCGAATTCGGTACACTTTACAAAGTATTGGCACGTTGGTACATCTTTCGAGTTTTTGGTACACTGTCCATCCAAGGATTTGTTTTGTTACGTAGGGCTGTTGAAAGCGACTGCGGGCTGTCAGTATAAAACAGACACCGGCGGGATATAGAGGTTTTTGTCGAATAACCAATACCCAAGCAACCGGGTCGGTCTTGCAGCTGTTTGTTCGGGTCGTTGTGTCGTGTGTAATATTTGTCGGTTTACGCGTGTATCTTGTCACTCCATAAATAAACTATGAATATTGTTTTTAGTGACGAAACGAAATTGCTAATTTTAAGACAGGTAATTTCTTCTGGACGCAACAGTTGCCGTTAACAACATAAACAAGTCAAATTTCGTCTCGTCGCGTGTAATAAAATCTAATGATCTGATGTGTGTGTGTGTCTGTACAAAATACTTATTAGTTCTCTTCCACTATGTGTTGTTCAGTGTTACCGTGAAAATCCGTGTCCCGTGCATAAAGTGTTCTTATTAAAAAGAATAAACAACTATGTGCCTGGATGTCCCGCTCTTTAGTTATAATAAATACAAGTAAGTAATTAGTTTTTATAATTTATATGCAATTTAACATTTGGCAAGAGTTTTTTTCCTAAAAATTAAATTTCAGTTAAGGAGTTGGAAAGGTAATCATTCAAAAATTCAATGACGTTTGTTCTTTTACTTTCCTGTGCTTGTGACGAATTTAAAATTTGTGTGTGATATTACCATTATTTGTTTTGCAAAACATCTTTCGCCGTCGGTTTTCTGGAATCATATTTGTTCATAAACGATCGAATGAAACATTGTTAAAATTATAATTTCTTCTTAAAGAATTTGCCGTGTAGATATGACAACACCGGCCTTAGTACGCTGACGTGTTTTTACACTGCAGACCTTTTATTTTATTCATTGCGACCGTCGTCAGTAGCGGCCATGTAAATTTTCAGATTTCATATAAAGTGTATCATTTCGCTTAATAACTCAAAGCGCCATTTAAGGTTATTTTTCTTCAATTTATTTTCATCTCAGGATTTGCCGGTTTAAATATAATACGTCATTTCTATAACACCCGATATATATAAAGTAATATGTATAATACTATATTGAATTAAAAATAAAAATAGTACTGTATTGAATAAAACTTTAGAAATAGAGCATAAACTGGAAGATATTTTTATTATTTTGAGGTTATGTTGTTATATAGTTGACGGACACCGTCAGCATGTTATACTATATTTCCTAGTATAGGTATTTCGGATAAATATCTAGTAAAAATGATCCATTTGCAAGGTTAAAGATTAGTATTTTTAAGTTTTCTATAAAAAATTTCTGTCGAGTCCATAATGCCTAGAAAACTAATTTCAACGAAATCGAAGTAGGCATAAAATTCGAATCCTACTTGTTGGCAACATGAAAAAAATAAAATTTCAGTTTCATAAAGTGGCATATTATTAATTTTTTTTGCATTTCATAATGTAGCCATTATGAAACCCAAATAGAAAAATATTTTTAGAAGATATTAAAAAAAAATTATTTTTTGGAAAAAATATTTTCTTCCTTAAGAAGATAACGTAAAAATATGAGACCATCAAGTCATACGAGTGGTTTACTTGTGCCATTATTGTGCATAGACGAACGGAATTTTCAAAAAATCGAACCCGCTGCCGAGAAATATTTGAAAAGGAAATAAATGGTATTATCCATTAAAAGGAAAAAAATATCAGTAGTCAATTAAAAATCTATAATTAATTAGAGAGCAATAAAAACTTATTAAAAGCGTTAAGTTAATTTTAATTGATTTTTTATGGTTGCAAGCTTTTAAATATTTAATGAATGTTTTAACTTTTACACTAATTAATAAAATGATCTGTCACTTTGGTCAGATAGTTACCAGATAGGTAGATAGATGTTTAAATCCTAAATGGGTAGGGGGTCATCATTTTAAAGATATTTTAAGAGTACTTATCAAGTGGACTGCGTGGTCCTATTTGAGATTTCGCCGAGGAACTGTATAAGTCATTGTTATTGAATAATGACACGACATTGCCCTTCCAAGACAGGACGAGCCAGCGCGCTGGTTGGTTAGAGGCGGGGGTCGGTTTAAAGGCCTGAACTTCTATTTTATCACTGCAGCCTTTCGGCTTATTGTGTACCCCGATCTTGTTAGAAGATGTTTGTTCCTTCCATGAGATCCAGTAACCTTCTACCAAGCTTGTCATGTGCGAGGTTGTCACCACATTGTATGTTCCCGAAGATATTTTGTCTTCTACGAGATAGCGCTACGCAGCGATATATTATGTGTGAGGTGTTTTCATCCTCTTCGTCGCAGAGTCTGCATTCAATGGATCCGTTGATTATATCTATCCGTTGAAGGTTTTTTCGCAGGTGGCAGTGGTCTGTTAGCAGACCCATCATCTGTTTCAGCTGGGGCCGCGTCAGGGTTAGCATCCCATTCGATAGTATTTTCGATGGTTTCCAAGTTACGGCCCGTACGTGTATTTGATCATGTAACCCTTGCCATCGAGATAGGTGTTGTTTTTTCGACCATCTATCGAATGTTCTTGTTGCCTGTTTTGATATCCCAAAGGCCGGTTCGGCGCCCCTGAGACTTTGAGCGGATCCGGCTCTCGCTAGTTCATCCGCTTTCTCGTTACCTAATATCCCAGAGTGACCAAGGACCCTCAAGAGCTCCACCTTGTTTCCCCTGGCCGGCAGTACTTTTAGGTTGGTATGGCACTCCAGTGTAAGTTTTTTGAAGTCAACTGATTGCAGTTCAGAGCCTTAAGATCAGCTCGGCTGTCCGACATTATGTATATCTTTTGATTGTGGTAGTCCCTTTCAAGATTTTGTAGTACGCATGCTTGTATGAGATGAACTTCCGCTTGGTATACTGTGGCGTAGATCCCCAGAGGAACTGTATCGAGGGAGTAGGAGACGTTTTCCTTATTTTTCTGTCTTTGATCACCCGAAGCGTTGCCGAATCACTTTAGATAATTGCGATTTTAGATATTTTTCCTGAGAACATCGGACTCCTTTTTAGCATGATTAGAGGTTCGTAGATAGTCACTCCGGGTTTGTCCCAATTCTTTACCAGGGGCACAGTACATAAAGCAACATGAATAAGTCGATTTTTGGAATGCGATTTCTTTGAAACTACTACTAAAAAAATAATTATTTGATCTGACTTGACCCCCTTTCCCATTTAAGATTTTAAGGGTAACATCTACCCCCTCCCAGGGGGTTAAACCGTGAAGGCTCTAAAAGTTCACAATAAAATTGACTTGTCCTACCAATCTTTGAGCAAGATAAGGTGGGAAATTTTCAATTTGACACCTATGAGTCGAGATCTTGATCTGCTCAGGTAAATTTTCAATGCCAGATCGAGTTATCATATAATTCAGGAAAAGTTCCTCGCGATTGTCGATTGGTGCTTGTAAATTTTGAGGACTAATCGAATTTCTAAGTTTTAAATTTTAATTTATTTATTGGCAATCTGTAAAATTTTTTATTGCGTAATGCAAAGTGCGTCATTTTGTTACATTTAAGGTGCATTTATACATGCATGGATTTAGTGGCGCCAATAAAAACTGGCGCGCCAGTAAATAAAATTAGCCAGTGTAAACATCGCCTTTTTGCATGCATAGATCAAAAAAGTCAGCATCCTTCTGAAATCACTGGCGCCAGTGGTGACAAATTCGTACAGAAAATCAAAACTTACAAGTGTAAACAAGTGTTTGCACATCGGCGACCGTTCGCCAGTTTCTAGATTGATTTTCGTTTAGGTTGCGCCGGTTGCGCTTATAATATTTATTTATTGTACTTTATATAGTTTATTATGGCTAAAAAAAGTGGTCAGCAGAACTGACAATCAAATTTCTTGAAATTCGAAGATAATTTTTATAGCTTGCAGGATCCGCTGCTGCGAGTTCTACTAGAAGTTTTGCAGAAGCACCCAAAGCAGGTCGACGATCAATCCATGGTTTAACCCAGACACAGCCTTTTCGTCGTTTCTTTTTCTGTATTTATTTTATCTTTTTTTTCCACTAAAAGTTCAGCGACTATTTTACAGGCTTCGGAAAGTTCACTCGACATAGTGCGCACTGTGAAAAACACTTTAAAAATTAAACTGGCGTGCAACTTATTTTTGTTTTCTCAACAAAGTGTAAACCTTTACTGGCGTGCAAATAGAACTGATGCAACCCTTGGCGCCACTAAATCCATGCATGGGTATAGTTATTGCAGAATTATACCGTTGACTCTTACTGCCATAAATAAACTACCTGATTAAACCCTATTGTATACGCCTGAACCTCTTCAAAGCTCAATAAATGGGATCAGGGCCGGCTTGAAAATGTATACCACACCACATAATTTATTTTTATAATTTAAAATAAATAGATAGGTATTTTTAGTTTTAGGTACCTATAATAAATGTAAAATAATCATAACAATTAATGATAATTGAAAATAATATAATTTAAAAGTATAACTATTAGGATAACAAGTACAATAAAAATTAATTAAAGTCTAAGAAACTATTGATAATTTATTCAAAATTTAACTCTGTATCACTCTCACTATCTTCATCTAAGCCTAAACTTATAATTAGGGGTTGAACATTTGTAATCATACAATTGTATGAATTTTCCACCTTAAGTACATGCTGTACACAGTTTTTCCAGCTGTCTGCAGAAATTTTTCTTACTTCGTTTTTAATTAATTCTACTACAGATGCATTTTTAATGTAGGAGAAATATTATTTCTCCTAATATTGGATTTTAATTGGTGCCATATTAGCTCAATAGGATTGAATATACAATAGTACGGAGGAAGACGCAACACTGTATGTCCATTTTCTGCTGCAAGTTTGTCACACTCGTATTCCTTATTTATTTTAAAAGCTTTTAATACTTCTAGCAGTTCTCGTTTTTTGTAAGTTTCTTCAAAATATAAATCATTTTCAATCATAAAATTTTGAATTTCTGCTTTTGTATTATTAGAATTGGGAATGATTTTTGCTTGCCGACTATGATAACTAGCATTGTCCATTACAATGTCGATATTTTCAGGTATTTTTTTAAGGAGTTTATGTTTAAACCAATCTTCAAAAAGTTGTGCGTCGGTATCTTGATGGTAATTCTAAAGAAGAATCTGCTGTGTTTTTAGCTGAAAGCAGCAGCCACTTTGGAACACTCCGATTTTTTCTAGGATTAACAGGTTTAAGTACTATGTCTCTTACCTTACTTAAGATAAAGGAGTTTTTGTCAAAGTAGACGTCTCTGCTAAAGCATCCATCGAATTAAAATTTCTACTCAACAAAGATTGATTCACATTTTTAATTATTAGTTTGGCATCGGTAGATAAATGCTTTCTTTTATAAATGACACTTGAAGATGCCCCCCTATAAGCACAATTCCAAGGACGCCACATTCTACCAATAATAAGCATAACTAAAAATTACTCGCCGGAAAACCACTAAAGATTAAAATTATTAAAAATCACTTTGTATTTATATATGCATCAGGCATAGGTATAACTTGAATTTGTATACCTGGTCCGGCTCTGCTCGAAAATGTTTTAAAATTTGGGATTTCCTTATTTATTTTATTGTCGAAGGGATAATGAGGTTTTATTGCAGTCAAAAGATCAATGGTATAATTCTGCAAAAACTATAAATGCTCTTTTTTACCTCTGCAAGTTTTGATTTTCTGTACCAATTTGTCATCACTGGCGCCAGTGATTTCAGAAGGATGCAAACTTTTTTGGTCTATTCATGCAAAAATAAGTTTTTATGCTAGTCGATGTTTATACTTGCTAATTTTATTTACTGGTGCGCCACTTTTTATTGGTGCCACTAAATACATGCATGTGTAAATGCACCTTAATAAAGCTATTGCAATTATTGCTGGCGCCAGACCTACGCCAGTTTTGTTGCGCCAATAGTACTGGCGCCAGTATTTATTTACACGTAAAAGTAAAAATCTGAACTGGCCAAAAGATATTACAAACTACAGATGGAAGAATGTACATTTCTAGCCTACGCAACGACTGCATACAGTCTTTCCCACCTCTTTCGGTCATTACGGCAGCATAGCCAGATTGACATATTTATCTGAAAGGTATCTTGCAAAATATCAATTAAAAATTTGTTTATTTGGCAATTACAACTGGTTTAAGATTAATCCGCAATTGCTCTTAAAATAAAGGAAAAACTAAAAACCAAAAAGCAAAAATTTTGATTTTTCCAAATATTTTTAATTTTTTTTGCAGCATATTATTGTGCCCATAGTTACCCAACTTTGCCCCTATTTAACCAACTTCGTATCTCTTACCATTCCCGTGATGCCAATGGTGAAGGTCGAATTTATAACATCCTGTATAGAAATTAATTTACTGCGAGTAACGCTGAAATAGAGGTGATAGTTCTTTTGCACCTTTGGGTATTTAGGTGTCCGGAAAAAAGCGCGCAGGAAATAAGCGCACACGAAATATCTGCGAAGCAAAAAGCGCACAATTATATAAACGCACGCAGATGAATGCGCATACGGACAAAACCGCACACGGAGAAACCTCACGTGTATAAAAGCGCATTTGTAAAAAAACGCTAAATTGCCATTATTTCTTCTGTTTTCCTTTGCCGAATACAGAAGGAAATCGGCCCCAAAAGGTGTACCGGGGCGGGTTTTCACTTGTTTTCCCAGGACAATGTAAATTTATGTAACTTTCTTCTGTTTTCCTTTTCCGAATACAGAAGGAAATCGGCTCCAAAAGGTGTACCGGGGCGGGTTTTCACCTGTTTTCCTAGATTTTTTAATTAAATCCATTACAGAAGTACTTATTGTAGGATAAGGGTTTTCTCTCCTAATCATTGCTTTTGCGTTTTTTTCCAAATGCTCTTTTATACACGTGAGGTTTTTTCCTTGTGCGGTTTTGTCCGTGTGCGCATTCATCTCCGTGCGTACATTTCTCGTGCGTTTATATGACTGTCCGCTTTTTTCTTCGCGGATATTTCCTGTGCGCTGATTTCCTGTGCGCTTTACTCCGGGATTCGGGTATTTAATATCTAGGTCCTATATGTAACTGTTTTAAATTTTTATGAATCTAGACGTTTACTTAATTTGTTTCTCTGTGTAAGCAATTTTGAAAATAATTAAATTTGAAATCTGCGCACCTATATGTCGATTGAAACTATTTGCCTTAGGTTTAGGAACGGAATCACCGATGGCATATATTTTTTGAAACACCCACACACACACCCGAACAAACCCGATTCGACTCAATCCTAGTATATACGGTTTTGAGAACGTATTGTAAATTTACAACTTAATGTAGGTAATTTAAGTAGTCCAGGAGCATTATGGTTCTCATAGTAAAATGTGCTTAAATTTACAATAAAAAATAAACATAACCCTTTAAATAAATTATAAATATTTATGTGAATTACCTTTCATAAAATTTACTGTAAATTGTGATGATTCTACAGTAGAACGAACAAAACTAGATTAACAGATTTAGAAATTAAAACTGCAATTTTTCTCAACAACACATTCTCCTTTGTCAAAACGATTTATGTGTTTTTATACCTTGTAAAATAAGACCCTCGTAAAGCACTTTACATCGTAAAGTAACTAATTCCAGTTTTTATGTGGTGGAAAAATCATAAAGAACCTGAAAAATGTCTAGGAAAAATTATGGCATTATGTCATAAGGAGTTCCGTTTAAATTTATTGTTTTTAAGGGTTTACTTAATATTAAAAATTCGAAAATAACTATACAAATACAACATACGAAATTAATACAACCATCTAGCATAATAGTTAGAGAGACGGTGACAATAGGGGGCCCGTGAAGTGGAATATCAGTAATTTGTTTTTTCGTGGAGTTTAGGCCCCCCTCTACAATGTCTGAAAATGAATTTACAGCATCTGCGTGACCCCAAAGTCACGGGAAACATATTTTCTGACAAGTCAACCCTTGCATATACTTTTCCGAGCGTGTAAATAAAATGAAAATTAAGAAAAAAAGAAAAAAGCGAATTTAAAGTTGAAACTTTTGAAACTTTCTATAATGGAGCATTATGTGTTAAAGATTATGTGAGAAAAATTTTGTCGTTCCAAGTCTCGCCATTTCATTATTGGAATTTTTTAAAAATCTCCTCGGAGGAAATTCGGAAAACGTTCGTGAAATGTCAGAAAATTGTAACACTACATTCCTTGACACCCAAATATTGTGGAAAAAAAATTTCGGAAGAATCGCACCTAGGTAGGCGGAATTCTGACATTATTACGCTGAGATACCGGAAGGCAGGTATCGTTCAGTTGTATGACGGGAAAAATGATAACTGGTGATTAAGACAAGCCAGACACGACTCACCAAAGTTTTTTCGCCCTCTGAATCGATGGGATGGGTTTCAAACCCCCTCCTCATGCCGTGTTATTGTAAAATTTAAGAAAATATTACAATTCTGAGGTTGTGTCGCTCACGGGAAGCAATTGGCGGACTTTTCTATAAAATACCGCACTTTCGCAATATTATTTTTATCAGGAAATTGTTTACGAGTCATCTCCATGTGAATACAAATCGATTAAGCCTACTTGGACCCATGTCGCTTGAGACTTTATAATTTTTCTATTCATTTTTTTTGACACGCTCGGAAAGTATATGCAAGGATTGACTTATCAGAAAATGTGTTTCCCGTGACTTTGGGGTCACGCAGATGCTGTAAATTCATTTTCAGACATGTGTCGATATAATTTTGAATTTATTGAGAATTTCCTATCTAAAGCGGTACAGCGCCTCTCAGCAACGCACTACCACGTTTCATCAGATATAAAAAGTGTAGAGTGGGATATTCCACTTCACGGACCCCCTAATTGTCACCGTCTCTCTAACTAATAGGAACATTGTTCTGGTGTTAAAAGCCGATTCGTATTCATCATTGCTAAGTTGGATAAACTTTAATGATTTTTAATGTCAAATAGATAGACATCATTTACTTACCGTATCCATTGGTTATATACCTACTGAATTTTATAGCTGAACTTTGTATTTGTATCATAATTTTCGAATTCTTAAGTCAATGAAAAGATAATTGCGTAGCGCTCAGTATTATTTATAGCCTGTATAGATTTATTGAAATGATTTTTATTTAGCAAAAGATAAAAGTGATGAAATGTCACATTGATTGTTTACGAAACGTTTTTTTTCGACAGTATAGCGTGTTTAGATGAAATGGTAATTTTTATGTTCCTCTAGTCTGGGTGGCATGGCGATGCTTTTGGGACAATGCCTAACCCGAATAGATCTCAAATTGGGTTAGATTTTTAAAAAAATTAAATCCAATTTTTATGTAAGATATGTTAAATTTAAATTTTACGAAATTTACATGCATCCACATTTAATACTCTACCCCGTACAATTTGATGTATCAGGACGTAATCTGCTCTTATCGTTTAAAAAGTGATAGTAACCAAGTCGAATATAACGCTAAAAAAACCCAGGCAGCAGTTTTCTCTAAAAAGGTTAACATTACAGAACCGGATATGGTCACTGGCTTCATCTATTAATTTGCTGGGCATCAATCTGGGAGGAAATATGTCTTGGCATAACCACGTTGAGGCAATCGCCAAGATAGCTTCTCAGGAACTTGGTCTACTCTTCCGAACCAGAAAGTTGTACACACCTCAACAACTTTTGACACACATACAAAGCCCAGATTCGACCATCACTAGAGTACTGCTCTCATGTCTGGAGCTCTGCTCCCAAACATACTCTTCGGCTACTGGATTCCATCGAAAGGAGGGCCATTCGTTTGATTGGAGACAACGAGCTGACGAAGAACCTCGACAGCCTACTACATCGAAGACAGGTTGGGGATTTGACTCTCTTTTACAGATATTTTCATGGAAAGTGCTTGGCTGACCTTGCCCTCTTAAGTCCGCCCAGAGCAGCGAATAGCAGAAATACACAACGAACCACTGCCGCCCATCCATATGTGGTTAAGCTTAGTACTCCTCGAACTTCATTATTTAAGAATTCTTTCATCTGGATGAGGACCTTCCCGAGGTCGTTTTTCCAAACGAATATAACCTCCAACGATTCAAAACCAATGTGAATCGCTTTTTGCGCACACGCACCACTCCCAGAGTGCCCTACTATTAACATTAACCATCAAACCAAAACATTATTAACGAAATAACAGCTTATTAAATAGGACGTGAATCATCAAATGAAAACAAATTGCAGCTAAATACCATAAATGGTGATTTGACTTAATGAGCGAGAAAAATCACCTTTATGTCATTATCATAAATTTGAAAACAACTCCATATGACTCACCAGAGACGTCGCGTCATCAACGATGTTATTAATTTTACCCGTAAAGTCTGCGAGAGGAGAGTATAAAAATCCTCCTACCATGGTAGAGGGGCAAAGGAAGCGAATTAGTATACGACAAGGATTGTTTTCTTTTTATTTAAGTTATAGTTGGCGTACTGTGTTGCCAGGTCTAGTGAAATTTCACCAGATCTGGTCATTTTATAAATAATCTGGTGATTGGTGAAAATTTTTTTAAAAATGTACTATTCTGGTGATTTTTTTACGTGTCGAACAAGATGACAGAAAATATACTTCAGCCTCATTGTACCTTTTTTTTTGTTCATCAAAATATTCTTTACCTTTTCTTGCTCCGATGACATAATTATATGCTTTATCCGTTTTTTTTTACTAATACGGATATAAAAATTGTTGTAAAACTAGCTTTTCCAATTAAAGAAATTATTGATAAAATCAGACTGGCCGTTTATAATGTTGCAACGTCGTAATTTCCTTAACACTCGCTCTGTTGTTGTAACGGCCACGACAGTCAACGGATTATATCGGTGCGAGTGACGCAATGGGGCATTGGAAGGGACGAATGAAGGATTCCTACGTGGAGATGAACGACGGAGTTAGTCGGTTTCTGGTATCCACAGAACCGCGCTCACCTATTCAAAACGGGTGTTGCAATCAATGGTGGCTACAGGTTTCAGAGTGTTTTTAAACCAAGCAATTCCGAGAACAGCCAGCCGCGTATTTCCCCTGAGAAAATTTTCATCGTCGCATACTCGTGGTTCTGGCGAGTTTAAATAATACTGGAATTTCCCTAAACACTAGTATATTTCAGTGCGAGTATAAATAATTCTGGAATATCTTCGATCCCTCGTGTATTTTGGTGCGAGGTTAAATAATAACCGAAATTGACCTTCGAACACTCGTTTCTGACGCGAGTATAAATAAGTTCTTACAAGAAAATTCACCCGATTGTGACGTTAAAAAACATTCTGAGTTCGGAATAAGAAGTAAGTGCTAAAATATCTTAAGTTAGTATTAGTAATCACTATCGCGAGTTATAATTTTTTTTTTGGAAATTATTAGGGTAGTTAGGATCCCTTTAGTTGGGAAAAACAAAATGCTAGCTTAGGTTTATTTTAGATTATAAATAACTAAATTTAAAAATGAGAGTACGTGATAGGAGGAATGATGGTGAGGTTGGATTGAAAAGAACAGAATGCTAGTATAAGTTAATTATAATGTTTCATAAAAACAAAGTAAATGCACATACTTAATTACGAGTATTTCGGTTCGCGATACTCGACCTACATAAGACTAACCCCTTAAATTCACCCTCATTGACAAAAGACATTAAAATTAAAATAAATAAAAGCCCTCCGTGTTCAATACAATAACTTGCATTGTTATTGTATTGATTGGACATGTCCGAGTCGGCAATAACATTACGCCTGGCATCCCTGACAATAAACAAAAATCGAAGAAATCGTAAACGAATCAATAGCGTTCGAAAAGTATTTAAATAATAGCGTCGTTAAATTATGATGAATTTTTCATTCAAATATCAGACTGGCGACATAACTGATAGTGTCGACCAGCAATCATACATTTTCAAAATTTAAAATGATTCAAATAGTTAGATTGGGTTAAATAAATAATTCCTGGTTGGGGAATTCACCTTTTGGAGGGAAGCCAAATAGGGGACAAAATTAAAATTCTTAAATTGCCATATAACTAATAATCGAATTCAAACTAAACTTAAGGGGTAAATTGGTTATATAGGGGTTATCGAAAAACGTCCTACGTAAAACGCGCCGTAGGAGAACGTTAGAGTTGTCTACCTTTGAGCTAGCGCAAAACCGACGGACGTTAAGGGTTACGTACGTCACTCTTACGACGTACCCTTAAAATCTTAAATGGTAAAATCCATACACCGATTTTACAAAATCGGCGACAAAATATGCTTTACCCTCTTATTAGGGCCAATATTATGTACTTCTCTGGTCTGGTGATTTTTCATAACTATTTCTGCTGATTTCAATTTTTTTCACCTGTTGATACAGGATACAGGACGTTAGGCTTCTGATTGTAATAGTTATTTGCCAAGCCAGTATATGTCTATGGCGTCGCCGCATGTGTAATGGTTTTTGGGGTTTTTACCCCGAAGTTCTTAGGCGGGCGATTTTTAACAAAAATGTAACTTCATTTCGACACTCATTTAAATGTAATAAAAATGTAATAAAAATAAAGCACAATGTATAATCATAGAATTATTTTTTATAATAACGAACTTTTACTGTGGCAAAACAATAGTAACGTACATTAAGTAAATTCTCATGAATGCGAGATGCAGAAACTGGAAATGTGTATATGTGATATATTCAAATTGTGTTAGTTAAAATTCATGAACTGTTTCAAATGAAAAGTGAGTATATTCATTCGATGCCGTGTTCTAACGTATTTCCAAAGCAAGTAATAGAGAAGAATATCTTGAATACTCTGTGATCCGTTTCCAGATAAGTTAATATTTTATTATGCATTTGGATACAGCCCTTAAAGATAGAAAGCAATAAAGTGTGAAAGGTGAAAGATAAGGAGGTTTGGTTACGTGCTAGTGGAAATAGGGTCTTTATTGAAGCAAAAAGTTATGTTGTAAATTGTAAATTTTACCTGAATCGAACAACAAATGTTTCCCCATATGGTTCCGACTTTAATGGTGACACCGTATGCGCTTATTAGGGAGATAAGGATTCTAATTAATTTATTTATAATTTATAATCGTTATTTTATCACTTTTAATATTACAATTTTAAATAATTTGTTTGAATTGCTGACTAAAAATTAATTTTAGTACATTTTTAACCAAAAAAGTTCAAATTTTTAAAATCGTTTGGAATGTATGCTTGTTTAACTCGACAGCAAATTTATCAAAATATTCACCCAGCATTCAAATTTTCCCTTATAATTAGAAAGGGCTTGTTCTTGTAGAGACACCTGTCGAAGCTAATATACAATGTACCAGGAGAAACAAGCATTATGGAGAGGAGTTACATAGCCTTACAAGTTCTAAGCCGTCGAGTATCTAATATTTCCACTTTGAGACTGAATTGTTAATAACATTCGTGCAATTAAGGTTTGTTCGGTCTTACGAGCGGTAAAAGAGTAGAAAGTAGAATAGTTTCCTAATACGATTTCATCAAAAATTACACGGAAAAAGACTATAAGTAAAATTATTATAATTAAGATTTGATTGCATGATTTCCTATAAAACATTGTATTAATTACAATTTTCATTAGTAATCTGTAACACCACTAATAAGCGGACATCTCTATTAAGCGGACACTTTTTCATAGTCCGGAACTACGTATATGAAATTCCATAAAAATCAACCTCTCTTGGGCGGACTATCCTTTGGGCGAACGCGGACATGCTGTATTCAAACAAAGAGGGCGAAAACCCTGTTTTAAACGGACAAGAAATGTTTTAAAGTATTTGGGAGACGAAGAAGTACGGTGCAGAAACTCTCTGAAGACAGACCGGCAACCATTCGCGTATGCGTGGCAGAGCGAAAGGACTTCGCCGAATGAAAGTATGTGTGATTCCCCGACAGCAGTCCGCCGTTTATTTGTGAATTGTAAGGTTAAAATCGTAAACAATGACACAAAAATGTCGCGTTTTGAGTCTGAAAGAGAATATTGATGTTGAAGAAATTTGTAATTTGATAACAATGATTTGGACGAGATCATTAATATTGATAGCAATGCGCTATTAGAAGATGATAGTGACCCCATTCCTATCGATTATGTAGTCCAAACTGAAACCACATCACTATCTGACGACTCTGATGAAGAAGTTGAATCCAGTAATTAAACAAATGTCACCAATTATCAACAAGCCATTAGTACGGTAAAGGAAGAATAGAGGTCACTATACAGCAATGCAATTGTTATTAGACTTTGAATTACATTTTCTAGATTGCAAGTATAAAACGCAAACACGTCAAACTACGTTATTAGATTTTTCTAGCACTACATCCTAACTAAAACTTGTGTATTTTTGTTATGTTATGTTTATTTGTACATAGATATACATAGTAATATTTTTGCATTTACATATTACCTAATAACAAATTTCTCATGGGCTGACACCTTTATTAGACGGACACATTTAGACGGGTCCCGTAGGTGTCCGCCTAAGGTAGGTTTCACTGTAGGTACATGTAATTTATAAAAAAGTCTTATTTAGTATTTCAAATAAATTTAGCACAATCAAATAATTACTAAAATATAATTTAAATTTGACAACGAATGTATAGTGAAAATAATTTATTTCTAATTCCAGTAGTTAAATATTTGAACATTTTTTTTTGGGCCCGTTTCGCCATATTGTGTTGCCCTTCCTGAAAATTATTTTTAGTTTTTTTTTCCAAAAATCAAATTAAAAACTGCAATTCTCGTTTTTTCTTTTAATTTATTTTTTCATTCATTTATCTACCTTGCCTGAACAATGTCAAAGGTTTCCCCTTATGCATTCCACTGAAGATGAGGGCATGTACCTTTGAAACATGTATGGAAATTAAGTAGTGAACTTTTTTATTAAACTAGTAAAGCATACTATGAGTTCCTTTCCTATTCATAATTTCACTCCACTGAGAGATGGACTACTTAAAAAAAAAAACAATTTAAACTGATTGTTAAGTAAATCAAAAATATTTAATTTGATTTATTCAAATAACGTCTGTTCAGATTGTGTGGGACTGCTAAGAGATGGCGCGATGGTGCAATATGCAGGTGGTAACATCCTATTAATGGAAAAGGCTTCCTTTTCTTGGTAATACCATTCGATCTGAATTAGTATTTTAAAGTGCTACTGTGTAAACAAAAATACGCCCTTATTGTATAAGGTATCATCGGGTGGTCTGGGAAATAATAATTTTCCATACATTGATATTTGATTGTTGAGTTCCATTGGTAGTCTCTTTCTGAACAATTTTCAAACTCCTAACTTCAAGTTATGCGAAACTTAATATCCAATCTTGCACAGCTTTCAAAGTACATAATTTTCTTTTAACACTGTTATATCATGCAGAAAATGTGGTGGAGAAATAATGTTTCCACTGCTGCAAGACGTTCCTCGTTGACATTAATAAATTCTCGTACATACACCGGCGTGGTTACAATAGCGCGATTGCGAATTTATCAAGTTAGTATGCTCTGCAAAATGCTAATCTTCCTTGGTAATGCGAAAGATACTTCTTGTGAAACCACCTGCAGGTATTCATTTACAATTCGCAGGAACTACAATTTAGGTAATGTCAAGAACAAGCCTGCTTGCTTGTCAGGTGGTAGTAATATCATATTAAAATATATACACGGAAAGAAAAGTTTAAATTACCCAAATATTTAGTAAGCCTTTTATATGAATAGTTGAAATCCAAGTACTAGCCGTGCCCAACGTCGTTTGGTTACATCGATCGATGGTATGTTTCCTGTTAAATTCTCCACCTATTATTTGTTACGAAAAACGAAATCCCAAGAATCCGTTGCATCTCATGTATGTATTTTGTTCTTGTAAAAATATTTTAAAACTTCGTCATCTTTACAATAAAAATACTGAAATAATAGCCAGTAAAATGTACCATACATTTAAAAATATCTAACTACTGGGTTGGTTGGTTAAAGGCGGGGGTCGGTTTAAAGGCCCGAACAACAAATCACTGCAGCTTTTCGGCTTATTGTGTACCCCGATCTTGTTAGAAGATGTTTGTTCCTCCTATGAGGTCCGGTAACCTTCTAACAAGCTTGTCATGTGGGAGGTTGTCACCACGTTGTATGTTCCCGAAGATATTTTGTCTTCTATGGGACAGCGCATGCGTAGTGACAGGTGCAGAGGTGGTGCAGAGGCTGTCCCTAGACGCGAGTGTGGAGAGTGCTACGCAGCGGTATATTATGTGAGGCGGTTTCATCCTCTTCGCTTCAGAGTCTACATTCAATGGATCCGTTGTTTATCCCCATCCGTTGAAGGTGTTTTCGCAAGTGGCAGTGGCCTGTTAGCAGACCCCATCACTTGTTTCAACTGGGGCCGTGTCAGGGTTAGCATCCCATTCGATAGTATTATCGATGGTTTTCCAATTACGGCCCGTGCGTGTATTTGACCAGGTAACTCTTGTCATCGAGATAGGTGTTGTTTTTTCGACCATCTATCTAATGTTGTTTTTGTTGCCTGTTTTGATATTCCAAAGGCCGGCTCGGGGCCCCTGAGACTTTGGGCAGATCCGGCTCTCGCTAGTTCGTCCGCTTTTTCATTTCCTAATATCCCGGAGTGACCAGAGACCCACAAGAGTTCCACCTTGTTCCCCTTGGACGCCAGTACTTTTAGGTTGGTATGGCACTCCAGTGTAAGTTTTGAAGTAAGCCGATTGGAGTTCAGAGCCTTAAGAGCAGCTTGGCTGTCCGAAAGGATGTAAATCTTTTGGTCGTGATAGCCCTTTTCAAGATTTTGTAGTACACATGCTTTGCTAATTTGTATGGCATGAACTTCCCCTTGATATACTGTGGCGTAGGTCCCCAGAGGAATACTCATGTTCATCCTGGGCCTTTCCCCAAATATACCTGCGCCCACACCGTTGGCGGTTTTTAATCCATCGGTGTACCAAACTAGACCCTTGTCAAACGACGGGGATGCACTGTTTGTCCATTTATCAAAGTTTCAGTCAATCTTGAAAGGCTTTGTGAAATCGTATGTTGATTTCATACGAGCAGTTTGCATATTCAAGAGCTCATTGTTGATTAGATCCGTGGCTCTTGTGTGTCCAATTGTGATCAAAACTACTAGGAGGTATAAATAAATTATTTTCGCTATATGTTTTTGGGCGAGAAATTTGAATCTGTTAATAATTATTCTGATGTCGATTGTAGAGGGCGCTCGCTGCAGGACTCCGGGTACACAGAATTAAGTACAACTTTTTGCGCTTTAGTGTATTTATGTTTTTATTAAAAATATCAATTTTCTCATCACTTTTACCCAAAAACGGTGTACCTTGTCAATGTCGCTTCGAGATTTTTGCATTTACAATTTCTAATGCATCAATTTAATTAATTAAGAAACTATTGTCAAAAATATGTCTTTCATTTTATTGATTGTTTTTATTTAGGTTATAAATAGTTTTATTACTGGTCTCGGAAGATATGTCAAATTAAAATTTTAGGAAACTTACATAGTATCTAGTGTTGGGAAAAACCGATGATTTTAATAATCGAGCGATTTTAATAATCAAGTGAATCGCTCGAGCGATTAATCATTTGAAATTATCCTTTAATTTTTTAAGAATTTACAATTTCCGGTGGCTGGCCAGTCCCAGTCAGAACAAAACCTATGTCGCGATGTCTCCACTAAGGGATTTGGCATACTTTTTATATGCCCCTTCTCGTTTATATGCCTTTAAGAAAGACGTATGTCGTGTTAACCTTCTCAGCGTCAAACTCAAACGTCGCCAATTTTCACATTTTGGGATTGTTCGCGCGGCGCGTAGATCGAAGGTCGGGTATCAAGTGAAAGGCGATGATTTTCGGTTTTTTCGCCTGAACTTAGAACTAGAGTATTTCCTATCGATGATTGTATTTATATCATGATAAATTACATTCATGTGGTTATGCTATTTTTTCTTATATTGTGTGGGTTTGGAGTTTCAAAGCGTGGCATTGTCTTGCTGTGTTTGCATCTTGTTTCGAAATTACGAATTATTATTCTGACCAGATGGCGATTTTTGGCACCGAGGAGAGTTGTGATACGCTGTCACAATTCTCCTATTAAAGGTTATTTTCTGGTTAGCTTATTTTACACACTTTTTGCAATGTTTTTCTGTTTATTTCTGTTTTTTTGTTCATTTGCTTTGTTCTTACAACCTAAGTTTGATATAATGATTCCATATTTACTTATAAAAGATTTTATACTGTTATGTTAATGTTTCATGTTATTGTAGTTCCTACAATTATACCAAATGATAATTAAAGTAATTTTATGCAAGAAAACGTGTGTTTTGTTTAAAATTCATATAAAAGTCATTTTATCTATTAAATATAGTCTAGATACATAGCTGTCATACACCTTGGTACCTGTCACAATTTACCTCCGTGTTAGGAGCGTTGTGACAAAGGGAGTAGTTTCAGTTTTCGTGGATTTTCTCAGAAACCTTATAACTTTTATTGACTTTGATGACTGTTTTTAAAAGAGTTAGGATTGAGCTACAATGCGGCTTAAAATTCATAATGGTGGTATGTTTCTTTATTGAGATATGTTCTTTAAAGTAAAAATTGTCACAACCCTCCTCGATCTCCCCTACAATTAGATGAATCAGGACGTAAACTGCTCCGCCCTAAACTCAATAATCTGTTTTTTTTAAAATTTGTTCATTATTAACCGACTAACAGCTTATTACTTTGGACGTGCACTTTTGAATATTCGTAATTAATTGGTGTAGTTTATAATGGTCGCACTAAAAGCAGTAAATATACAATGCGAAGAGCAAAAAGTGCATTTCATGCTGCCGCAGACTGTCTCGCAAAGTTTATATCAATAACAAACCCTTCAACTATTTTATTGTATTTGCCTAATATTTCCTCTTGAGCTAATCAATCATCTGTACAATAGTAATCATCCTATCAATATAATCAATTAATTTCGGCTCGGAGACCGTTCTAGTTTGCCCCTATTGTGCCAAATTCCAGAAAAGCGACGTGACAATACGTTCGGGGAGCAATTTCCGCTAACCTAATGACCTGTCCACAGTAATGACGTGTTGATAATTTATATTGACTAGGGAAAAATTGATATCCGGTACAAGATCTGGTTTTAAACCTCTATGTTATTTTCGTCTGCGTGCATCTTCTTCTCTTATACAGGGTGTTACAAATTCGGCCTTTACCATTGAGATTTCGGAATTATGGGCCCAATAATATGCCGCAAAAGAATCGAAAATAAATACAGGGGCTTTCAAAATACAGTGAAACCTCTCATAACGGACACCTCTAATAAGCGGACATCTCTATTAAGCGAACATTTTTTCATAGTCCGGAACTAGGTATATGAAATTCCATTAAAATCAACCTCTCTTGGGCGGACTCTCCTTTGGGTGGACGCGGACAGGCTGTTTTCATAGAAAGAGTGCGAAAACCCTCCTTTAAACGGACAAAAAATTTTTTTAAGTATTTGGGAGACGAATAAGTACGGTGCAAATACTCTCTTACTCTCTCAAGACAGACCGGCAATCAATCGCGTATGCGTGGCAATGCGAAAGGACTTCGCCGAATGAAAGTATGTGTGATTCCCCGACAGCAGTCCGCCGTTTATATGTGAGTTGTAAGGTTAAAATCGTAAACAATGGAACAAAAATATCGCGTTTTGAGTCTGAAAGAGAATATTGATGTTGTGGAAGTTTGTAATTTGATAACAATGATTGCTATTAGAAGATGATAGTGACCCCATTCCTACCGATTATGTAGTCCAAACTGAAACCACATCACTATCTGACGACTTTGATGAAGAAGTTGAACGCAGTAATCAAATGTCACCAATTATCAACAAGCCTTTAATATGGTAAAGGAATTATAAGAGTATGCAAAGAATAGAGGTGACTCTACAGCAATGGGATTGTTATCAGACTTGGAATTACATTTCTAGATTACAAGTATAAAACGCAAACACGTCAAACTACGTTATTAGATTTTTTCAATACTAAACTAACTAAAACTAGTGTATTTTTGTTATGTTATGTTTATTTGTACATACATATAGATAGTAATAATTTTGCATTTACATATTACCTAATAACAAGTTTCCCATGGGCGGACACCTCTATAAGGCGGCCACATTTAGACAGTCCGATAGGTGTCCGCCTAATGGAGGTTTGGAAAAATCTAGAATTTTGCGATTCGGTTTCACTTTCTCATTGCTACTTTTAATCCTCCACAAGTTTGCGTCAGCAGATCTTCAATGCGACGTTTCGTCTTTGGGTCACCATCATTAACTTAATTTTTTTAACTACGGCCCTGATTGTTTTGGTCTAAATAGTGAAAGAGGGCCGAAATCTACGTTCATTGGTATACAACACTTATTGGTTTTTCGACGTTTTGTTCCTTAAATAGACCATCTTCATTAAAATACCCCTAGTACATTCCTGTAATTTCCTTTTTCTAAAATTTGATATAATTCGTAATGTAAAACACAATGCCTCTTTTAAAAGGCTTAAGAAAGTGCTGGCTTTAAGAGTTAAATTTTATGTGAATTAATAAAATAAATTACTTGTACTTAGGTAGTAGGTACCTAAGTAGAAATTTGATAAAACTATTTGTTTGAAATAAAAAAAAAGTAATTGTACGTAATAGCAATAACAATTAAAACGGAAATAACAATAATAATTTAAAAATCTTCAGTTCCTTCGGAACAAAAATAAATTACTGGAACGTATTAGTGGTATTTTAAAGAATATGGTCAATTTGAGGAACAAAACGTCGGAAACCCAGTAATTGTCGCATATTGCTGAACGTCGATTTCGGTTCTCTTCCATGATTTAAACAAACAAATCCAGGCCCGTATTTAAAAAAAAATTAATTGATGATGTTGACCTAAAGAAAAAACGTCGAGAATGTGAAATTTATTTTTCTATATCTCTTCGAACAAAGTCAGGAAAAAATAAAAACCGTAACCTAAAATTTTAGATTTTTCCAAATATCGTGAAAGCATATTATTGTGTCCATAATTACGCTCCAATTTAACCGACTTTGTATCTCTTACTCGCCCTGTATAATTTCTAATTTTAATTGAACGGAATATCGATAAGATATTCTACAGGGTCGTCAAAAGGAATGGAACACGACCGATACTTTCATAACCCAGTATATTTTCGAAAAGCGCTCGGCTCCGTCGATTTTATCTCTTTTACAAATTTTGATAATTTTTAATATTATACAGGATCTCTCAAAAAGTCAGGATATACCTCCACTTTAGTTTTTTAAATGGAATATGGTGTGTAATATACTTGGTTCTGCAACGTTCCCCACAAAAAATAATCCAGCGGATTAAGGCATGAGGATCGAGGTGGCCACGGAACAAGCCCATAGGTTCCGATCCAGTTTCTAGGAAAACGTCCATTTAAATAATCATGGATAAGCTGCACATCCGTCTTGCTGGAACCTTTTTATTTTTCTTAAAACCTCTAATGGCACTTCATCTAAACAATGTTCTAAATCTTGCTGTAGTAAATTTAAGTATCTTACGCTATTCAGATTGTTTTCGAGGAAAATTGGCCCGATTACCCAATCCGCAACTAGCCCACACCATAGATTTATTTTAAACTGCACCTGAGGTCTAATTTCTTGAACCCAATGGGGATTTTCGGTCGCCCAATACTGCTTATTTTTTCGATTAAATATACCGCAGTTGGTGAATGTAGTATCGTCACTCCATAGAATTGATTGATACAATTTTGGATTAGCATTTTCAGTCCGAAACCACTCGCTTTTCGGGGTCCCCTGCATGAAGCTGCTATTCATGATGAAATTTATAGTATTTTTTCAGGATTTTCTTTACTCCTGCAGAAGTTATACAATATTCTCTTGCTATAGGTACCGTCGAGTTTTCAGGATTAATATTAATTTGAGCCAGCACACTAATCTCGTTTGTATTCGGTTCTAAATGATATTTATTTCTTTTCTTAAAAACACTACCTCTTTTACGATGCACTTGCTAATTCGTTGAAATATCAGTCTCGAAGGTTGAATTCTCTCGGGATATGAAATAGAATAGTTTCTCTGCGCTAAGAACGAATTTCGAAAATTTCTAATGTAAACTTCGTACATATCACGTTTTTCCTCAACTGAAAACCTAACCATTGTCACAATTAAATAAAAATTAAATAACGTTTAGTTAAAGGCCGAGCTAGGGGTTTGACAGAAATTACAAAATTTGTTTCACTTTCTGACTGTAGCAACTTGATTTAAAGTAAATAAAAATATTTTCATTCATTTTGCTAAACTTTCATAAAATCAAGGAGGCCATGTCTAGCATTTAATGAAGTGATATTAATAAAGTAAAATTTAGTTATTATTCATAAGCGGTTGAATATTTGAATTTGTACCTATTTTTAGTTTCGTCGATCTTAGGTGAAATGTGGTCAATATTAGTTTTAAGAAGGAAAGATTTTTACTAGTTATAATTTTATCTCAATTATAGCTAAATCAATGAAAATATCATGTATTTATTGTTTCAAAAAATCAGGTCCGTACTGAGAAAATTCTCAAAATTTTCCTGATGATGTATAATTTGTGCCGAAACTAAGGTAAATGCCATTGAGTGATACATCATTGTATTTGAGGTAAAAAATACAATCAAAAAATAAAATTAAAAATCCAGGTCCGTATTTAAAAAAATGACGTTGACCATGATATCTAAGTTATAAAAAATGACGTAAAGAAACTGAAAATAAATAGCTTTTATTTAAAGAGCGTTTTTTTAAAATCAAAACCTTTCGAGATATTAAAGAAATTAATTTTAGACGTTTTTAACAAATCGCCCTGTATCTCACGAATCAAAAACACTTCGGCACCGTCAATAGGGGATTCTAAGGAAGCTTTGAAAACTGCACATTTTCACTAATTTAACCAACTTCGTAAATATTATCGTTCAAAAGATACCCATAGTGTTCAATTAAATAGTTGCCACCCTGTATAAAAAAAAAACTGAATACAAATTACTTAATAACCTCTTTATTTCATCTAAACGCAGCTTCATTGAATTATGCATATCATAGAAGCAATAATAACAGACCTCTTCAGATAAATTGGGTTTCTCGCAAATTACATCTTAAGCTAATCATTCGCCCATCGAAATAGTTATCCCATCAATACTATAAATTGTTTTGGGTTCGGGCCCGACCCAGTTTGTCCCTCTATGGGTCAATTTCCCTTAAGACGGCGTGACAATGCGTTCGGGAAACAATTTCCCTTAACCTAATGACCTATCCCCTATAATGACGGGCCGATAATTGCTATTGACCACTGTCCAATGAGATAACTGATGATAGGGGTTGACTGAAGACCTGAATAACAATTTTCGAGTATATCAGGTTAATGATTTTCTAGATTCCGTATCACTATACAGGAACGTATTGTTCTAGCTCAGTCGTTCTTTGTTTTCCGTTCGTCTGTCATCATGGGCGTATGATGACCTAATTCTTAAACTGTAATAATTGAAAATATGAATCTTTTCATGCATACACGTAAAACGAAAACATGCACGAAGGCAACATTTTTTAAACTTCATAGGTAAACATTTGATTTGTATAATATATGCAAGCTTCTGGTCCAGACGAAATTCCTGTTATAGTTCTTAAGAGATGCGCTGATGAAACACCAGTATTCATATTCAACTTATTCTACAAAAAGGAATAATTCCATCGCGCTGGAAGACGACGCGACGGCGCGAGTCCAGCCTATACCAAAGGAAGCTCCTGCTGATGAAAGGTTTCATCAATGAATACCGTTATAAAATGGCCGTTGTCTTTAACATGGGCTATGAAAACCAGTAGTTTTATTTGAAATTTTAAAATAATCTGTGTCGTCTTTTTAAGTAATGTATTACGTTTTGGTCTGTTTTGGTTTGCTAACCGCAAAGGATTTTGTTTGTTTACTACTTCAGTGCTTCCAAATTTTGCTGTGTTACTATAAATAATTTATTTCTACAATTACATGATCAACCTCAACAAAGTTTCTCCCTGATGATGGAAATAAAGATTTCCGAAAGCTTGTACCAACTTTAAAGAGTGCACTTTCATTTGCTGCAAAGCCAAATATTTCCCAATTCGTTTCCCTAACACTAGTCAGCAACGACTACCCTGACCGGAGACCACAAGCTGACAAAGAGCCTCGACATCCTAGAATATCGAAGACAGGTTGGGGATTTGACTCTCTTTTACATATATTCCCATGGAAAATGCTCGGCTGACTTTGCCCTCTTAATTCCGCCCAGAGCGGCGAATAGCAGAAATACACGACGAACCACTGCTGCCCATCCATATGTAGTCCAGCTTAATACTCCTCTAACTTCCATTATTTAAGAATTCTTTTATCTGGAGGACTTCGTCCCTATGGAACGGCTTTCTCGAGGTCGTTTTTCCCCACGAATATAACCTTCAACGATTCAAAACCGACGTGATTCGATTTATATCATAAAAAAAATAAAGACACTTCTATAATATACAGGGTACTGCAACAGTGCGTCAGACTTCCAATTAAGTTAGTAATTTCTATGCTAACTTATAATGTCTCGTGTTGTGTACTTCATGAAAAGAATTTTCCAGATGCCCAAAAATGTGTTATTTTCTAAATGGTAGAACCTGTATTTATTTGCATATTTAGATTCATATTAGTGTCCTTTATATGTGCTTAAGATTTTATTTAATTGGCTTCCGTAGTTTAAAAACTAAAATTAATGTATCCAGACTTAGGAAACTAAATATATATCAAACTTGCCGTGATACCGACCCTTATCAATATCATTATCTTTCATTAGAACTATAGACCCATATCTATCTTTCCAACATGTTGAACATAAGTGTTTAAAGCGTATGAAAGGATATGTTGGTATTTATATGGTCATTATATACATGCTTCAAGTTTAAATCATCCTGCTTGAATAGAATCAATACGTTAGCATTATCGCGAACTAGTTATTTAGGTATTTTTGAATATAGATCTGGGACACATAAAATGAATCCATAATATTATGGCGACCCATACAGAACTAATTACGTATTTTATCTTGATTCTCACATGCAACATTGTCAAATATAATAATCGACTAAGGTGGAGCACTGGAAGGATCCAATATGTTATCGTTATCGCTGTAGCAAATATATCCAAGACGTGAATATTTTAAAGTCTTTTGAAGAAACTCCTATTTGTCTTGCTGTACAGATTTTGACATTCTCAAATCTTAAGCCATTCTCATCATAATAGAGGTTTTACCGAACAAACCCGAAAGTTTTGAAGTCCGAAGAAGAAAATTCAAAAAACATTCCAAGATAATTTTTTTAACAACGGAATTAGAGCAACGAAAGCCTGTTTATTATTTGGCTATTGGATGTAGAATCCGTTAGCAGTTTTTTTGTAATATAAATATATAAATTATTTATCTTATCCGTCTTCGAAATAATTCCTAATTTCATAAATTATGTTGTTAAAATAACATAGGCGCCTAGACTAATAATTGTAAACTAAAGCAAATGTTCAAAATGTCTTCCATTTTGATCGGTGCACAAGTAAACACGTTCTTGAAAATATCCGTTTAAATCCCGTAACGTTTCATGTGAAAAACCAGCAAACACGCATCCTATTCTTTGTTGCAAATTATAGCAGTCATAGACGGATCTTCATGTTACATGTCTCCAGGGTAGCCCAAAAAAGTATACTAACATAATTTTTTTTAATGGAATACCCAGTATTTTATTGTAAATTTAGATTAGTATTAATGTCCTTTATATTGAAGTTATTTATTATCATAAGGTAGAAATACTTTATATTGGTTACATTATGTATTCTGTTTTATTTTTACGATATTTTATATGATTTAAAATAATTATATTACTATACACACCGATATGTTACCACCTTAGTAGTAGATAGTACCAAGTACCAAGTTATTTATTTATTTATGTATTTATTTATTTCGGACACAAACAGGATATACCCAACAGTAGGTCCACAATTTACATCTTAGTTTAAGTCCTACAACTAACAGTAACATGAATGGTTTCAAAACACATTTAATGTGATATTAGAATCATACATGAGAAAAATCTTTTATTGAATTACACAAAAAAAATCAAAATTATATTTCCAGAAAACAGATTTAAGTGATTCTTTAACGGTATCATGGGAAAATACATCTATATTGTTGCGGTCAGTGGCGGTTCTTCCACAGGAGCACATGCGCACGTGCACCCCCAAAACAAAACGAATAAAAAATATTAATTTATATTCATTGAATATTATTTATGGTATAAAGACCGACCCTCCCTAATATTTTATCGTACCGTCAAACTAAAAAAGTCCTACCCTCCCTAATATTTTATCATCCCGTCAAACCAAACTGTATAGATCCGGCAACAATGCCTCGGTCGAGGTAAATGACGATTATGACGAGACTTGCTCGCACGTGCGATTAAGTAGTGTAGTTTCTTTGTAGTAATAGGTGGCGGGAGACAGCGTGGGAATAGCCCCGCTATCCCATGCGATTTAACATGGGAAAGGCGCACAGTTTTTGTGTCTGTTCGTGCATCTAGTTAGAAATTCGAGCGTGTATGTTTTATTATTTTAATATTATATATTTACTAACTTAAAATGAATAGTTGACGGTGGACTATTTAAGAAATAACTTTAGCTCTTTGAGTTTGGAGCAAAAAATTGAAGTGAAGAACACCTCAACCCGAAATTAATTTAACGCAGACCACAAAGAGTAAATCTAGGGACTTTATTAGAAAGTTTAAAAATGAAATATATGAAAAAAAATTTATAGAGGGTATTCCAAACTTAATGAGGCTGTTATTGATCAATTTTCTACAATTAAGAGCCGAAGAATGGACTTTACGTTTAAGCACTATTGTGTAGGGTCGATAAATGTTGTGTATTTCGATAAATGATACTCGATTAAACCATTTTATTTAAGGATTTAAACTAAAAATCACTGAAAATATGAAGAATGCCAACTTGTCAGTCTCGTGGCTCGATTCCTTCTCGTCATAAAACAGTTAACTATTGTTCTCGTCTTGGTTGCGCCTAATAACGTATTCGTATTCGTAACGTATTCGGTTTTCTTGATAACTCATAGATGGCGGTAGTAGTATTGGACATCATTCGGTTTTCTTGATAGCTCGTAGATGGCTTTAGTAGTATTAGTAGTGGACTGTATAAATATTGTTACGAGGGTTGCATGCGACGTTAAGATTGGACAGCTATACACACTAAGAAAACCTTTCTTATTTTCCAAAAGTTGTATTTCCTTGTGTAAAAATAAAAAATAAATAAAAATATGTTGTACCTAACGCATTTTCTTATTACTTTCTACATTTAAAACGCCTAGAAAGTAATTGTTTGGTCGTTACACAATAATAAAATTTTTAAAATAATTTCACCATACTTGTGAAACCCCTCTATCATAGGTCACGAGCCGCCACTGGTTGCAATACGTATTTGCGAGTTTTTGCATTCTATTCAAAGGTGAATTTGCACTGCTATTAGTATGGAAGTCTTAAAGTCCGTGGTGGCACAGTCACAGGAATTAACATTAAAAAGTTCATAGAGTCAACCTTCGAGTTAACAGTCTTATATAAAAATAATATATCGTTTAGTGCCCCACGATTTTCTAAACTTAAGATTTTGAACGTTTTGCGCTGTAAATTATTACATCTATATTATTTCTATAAGCCACTGTTTTAAGAAATTTATTTTGCACACGCTATATAAATAATAATATAAGTTATAAAAAACATTTAATCATAAACGAAGTAGACTTTGACAATTATATGTAAATTATGACCAATATCTAAGAAGCAAATCAATTATTTTTTTCAATTAATTATAATTACAAACACTTTTTTCATTAGTCAATTATATAAAAATATATATGTAATTTATACATAATAATTACACTGGATAATTATCACTCACATAATTGAGCATTTTGAAATATTAATTTTGGAATAAAATGCATAAGTTTTACGATTCATTTTTCTATTTTTTTTTTTTTAATTATTTTTTGTTCAAGAGAACTGCGCGCCAACACGTTCGATAAATTGATTTTTAGTACCTTTTTTAAAGGTCTATAATACGGAAACCACTTCACGGATTTGAAAAGATTTGACATTGTCCTTTATAGACCCTCTCTGTACTGCCGTGTTAATTCACTGCAAGTGTTGTCAAAAGCTACTTATAACATTCAAGCAACGTGTCATGAATGAGCTCATCTAAATGTTTGTTAAATGGGTCAAAAATTTTTTACAAGCAACTTTCAGTCCTTAGCATATAACTTACTAAAATAAACTATTTGCCTGTAGAAAGGATTATAATTTGCGAAATATATGTTACTTCTTGCATTAGGAAGCAATTTTAAAAGTTTTTTTTTAGATTATAGCTGCAGTATTCAAATTTGAATTTAAAAATGTATCGCCGGTCACGTGTTCCCAGCCAATAATTGCTTACTTTACCCTTTTATATTTCACGTCATTTTACTAAAGTTACTTTTATATATAAATAATTTACACTCCTCCTACAATTTGTATTGAAAAAATAATGTTCAAAGATCAACAGTTTAGTTTCTCTAACGCAATTATTAACCAGAAGTTCCGTCCCCGCATCTGGATGTATGGCCGGTCACGGCAGAAATTGCTTATAAATAACGCCATTACAGGTCGGCCTAATAGTTTTACAAATATGACGATATGTGTTTGATTTTGTGTAAAGCGTGCTCCTGTTTAGGTAAGTTTCTTATTATGTTTATTTAGGTATAAACTAGAACATTGCCTACTTTTTACCAGGCGTATGTATCTATTTTGTATCGCCGGTCACAGGGTTAACTCAGACCAGTAGTCTTAATTAAGGGAAAATACTACACGAAGTCATTATGTTGAGTACATATACTCATTTCATTCTAACAAAGTTTAAGAAATAGTTTGTATTAGCTGTTATCCACGAATTTGTACGTTTTTGTATCGCCGGTCACAGTAACGCCGGTCACGCATGAAAATGTTACCGGAGATACATTGATGTGACGGTTTGTTATCCGAAGCTATATACAATATTTTTTTATTAACCATTTATAAACCATTAAGGAAAAATATATTTTGATGTGCAAGTTTCGTTTACACCTTAGGTAGATTAAAAATATGACTAATTTTCTTAGTATTTTAACATTCTATAAGGAACATTCCAAAACTTTAAGCCAATATAAGACCGGGGTATTATAAATAATAGAAAAATGGTTATAGTGACTGATTAAAATAACTCAGTTCCAAATATTGGCGTTATATGATTCAGACGGGTAAAATTAGCCATATAACTGGCGTTAAATTATTAAAAAATCAATGCTAGATACAAAAATAGACCGACGAATAGGCAATGATCTTTTTCGCGGACATATATAATTCCTCTAATTATATACTATAAGAAACCTATTAAAAAATGAACAGGTGTTTTTGAGATTATTTATTTTTAAATTCCGATTTACTGAAAGTTGCCTTTAAAAAAATTTTTAACCGATTATATATCTTTTGTGCATTTCTATAAAAATAGGAACATAAACGACATGCAAGTATGTAAAAATTAATGAAATTTTGAGTCACGAATAAGAAAACAAACGACTTTTACGTCGGTAGCATTCAACCCTATCTAAATGCCGCTCCTGTACTATAGAGAGGAGCCGCGCCGCACATCTCATCATCCGAATTTCAAGTCGAATTCAAAAATCGAATAAAATTTGGGGTATTCGACTTGTTGAGCAATCCTGTATAATACTAAAAATTACTGGTCTGAGCATCGTTCGAAAATATTGATGGTTATGAAAATATTGGGTGTGTTCCATTCTTTTTGCCAACCATGTATATACAGGGTGTTATGGAAATGACTTATTATATTTAAATAGGTCATGGTGTCCTAGAGAAAATCTACATACTTTTTCTTTTAAATCGAATATCTAAATACTAAGGTAAAAACCCTTTTTACCCACATACTGTCGCGTCGTTCCATCTAGATTCACTTAGCAACAATGTGGGTCACTAGAGTATACTAACAGTGTTGTCAGATCACACCGCGTGTCTCGGCCTTGCTTGAATACCCGGTGAGCTCCACTATTGTTGCTTCAGTATCTCGAGACTCGGGGATGGAATGACGCTTTCGAGGGTTCCACGTGCTTGACGTATACGAATTTTAAACGTTTTGTTAGTTGTAGCATTACCCGATTTTTTTTCTGTTGGGAAATAATGCATAATAATAAATGTTGTGATGTGATTTCAAATTTGTGTGATATTATCTACTGTTGGTTCTGTTGCAAATCATAATTTTTGGTGTTTTATTTTTTTATGGAATTTAATTATAAAACGGATTATTTTAAAATAAGATCGAAGGTAAGAGGGTATGTACCTTAAAATTGTAGTTTTTTTTTTTTTAAAAATTTGAAAAAGAAGTGATAACACGCGTCAAAGACGTCTTGTTGTCAAGAACTGAACACGTGCGTTTACAATTCTGTGTTGCAATACGACAACACCGCCTATAATGCGCTAACCTCTTTTCAACTTCGAGACTGCCTCAATAAACTATTGATTGCGAAGGTCCTCAGGAGCGGCCACGTAAATTTTGAGATTTCATATAAAGTGTATATTTCGCTTAATAGTTCAAAACGCCATTTATGGTTATTTTTCTTCAACTTATTTTCATCTCAGGATTTGCCGGTGTAAATATAATACCTAAGTCAATTCCATAACACCCTGTATTTATATAATATATTTTCAAAAGCCTTGACTATCATTTTGTAAGAGAAGAATGGATATCCCTATTTATACGTCAAACACTTCCAAACTGCTTCCTTATTCCAGTTTTGGGACAAAACAGTCATAAAGATGAACATATTTCAAAGAAGTATTATTATATTAGAAGAATTAATGTGAATTAATATTTTTTTAACTTGCAAAAGAAAAACAGAATTTCTACATAAAGCAATTATCTAATCCACAAAAATAGTGGAGCATAGAAAACTTTAGTACATTGTTATTCTCCTCGGCGTGCTCAGTATAAAATAAATAAAATTCAGCTTCCACAAATAGAGGTATGAATAAAACAAATGCCAACTAAACAGCAGCTGCTTGGAGGAAATTAATTAAAAATGAAAAAGTTACTTACAGTGGAACATTATGAAATTTTGAGTAATGGGGAGATGTTTGTTAAGAGCTTACACAATTCAAATAGAAGGTATGTATATGGAAATAAATCATCAATTCACGAAAATAAAGCATTTCACAACAGAAAATACTCTACAATTTCAGATTTTGGTATTTGACTTGTCTCTTTTTTGTCCCCGTGTCCGATTAATGCAAATTTTGTCTTCGGAATAGGCTAAGATATCTTTAATGGCACCAGCCATCACGTCGACGCATAGGTATTTGACCGATCTAGGCGGCCAAAAGTCAATTTCGTAAAAATCCCTTCAGATAGAAAAAATTCAGTGCCTAAAAGGGTTGAATAACCAGGTAATCACAAGTAACCCTTTCCCCTTTTCTACCCTCAACCTTCGAGCCATGGCGTCACTCTAAACTTGATCGTTTTTACAAGTGTACGTATATCTCTGAATTCTTTGTGTAAACAAACAAACTTCAACAGTGAATATTTTCTGTTCTGATTAAATTTATAAAAAAAGTGTAATAGATCTTGAAAATGCACGTAAGAACACACATATTTTAAGTATTTTTGATTTGATTATTATATTTGTAATAATATTTTAGCTGCTGGAAAGTTATGGTATTTTTTTGTCATTTCGAAAACCCTTTTTTGATAATCATAAAGGTATTTGTTGTACTTCAGGTTGCGTCCCGGTTATTTCTTTTGCTGTAATATGAAGATGAAAGGTCATATAAATGAACCGTTCAAAAATTAGCCGCGGATGCATATAATTTTTTTTATATAAAATAGTAGTAAATGATGAAAATTTTAGTTTCATATTATTTGGGTTTAAAATGGATTATAATTTATTTTGGGAGTACCGGGAAGCTTAGCCACTAGAATCGTGACTCGAAGACTCTTGTTTGATAAAATGAAATAGAAAAATTTGCCTAGTTTTGACAAAAAATTGGAGTACCTCGAAAATTACCTTTTATCATGTAAATACTACTCAGAAGACCAAATGAAGGACATAAAGCGCCAGTTTTCATATATTAAATTACAATTCAAGGAATGATGGGTGAAAGCACACGAAAAAGAAGACATTTTCATTAAAAAAAATTCTGAATAGCTCCGAGGAACATTCGAATCACCGAAAGTAGTGTAGCAGCGTTCAGGTAGACCACCCAAGACATTTAGTGAGTCGAGTGAGAAGACTAAAAGAAGAAAGACAGAAAGCCTGCGCAATGCTTCTAATGAAGACGTACTAGTGCATGCTGCGCAGATAAATTTACGAACTTCTGGGAACAGAGATTCTTCCGAAGTACTGAAAGAACGCGGGTAGGCAAGGTCAAGAGAGCATTCAAGACTAAACGACACAATAAGACACAGCTGCCGACATCACAAGCATTGTCAACACTTCCGGTTATACCACCAAAACTTTGCAAGAAAGTTTTCTAGTGGGTCATGCAACTTAGACGTCATTAACAAGCTACTTTTAAGCTCAGACCCGCTTATAACAAGCATGAGACCCTCATTGAAGAAAAAAAGTAAACCATTTTTACAAGATACCCTGGAGTTATTAATACCAGCAGAGTCGAGCCCATTCAATAAAGAATCGGAAATATCCTCGGAAGAAGTGGATGATCAGTCTTCTGATGAAATAATTATTATATTATAGGTATATTTATTTTAAATGTTATAATTATTTATTTATATTATTATAGATACATGTATTATAAAATATATTCCACCACTTATTTGTACCTAGTTTGATTTCTAGAGATTAAAGTTTAGTAGCGCTATCGTCTAAGTATTTAATTTAAATATTTGTTTGATGTTCCTGAGCACTTCAAACACACCATCCAAATAGGAAAATTCAATTTGAATCAATAAAACTAAAGAAATAATTTTGGCCGCCTAGATCGGTCAAATACCCGTATGTGCGACGTACAGTTGCTTCGACGCGGATTCTACCGGCATTATCTTTGATTCAGTCGAGCGATGTTGTATCATGGATACTTAAAATTATTAATTAATCCACAAATGCCAACAATAGCTTGAATATTAACGAGGCCATATTTGACTGAAAGCCAATTAATAGTGTTCCATCCGCAGAACCAAGTACTAAATAGACGTAAAATATATTCTACACTGGCTAAATATTAAAGCGACATTATACAGGGTGGCCCATCGTAAACAGTCCAGCAAGGTTTACGGCTGTGTACGTGAAAATTAAAAAAAAAACCTCGGACCCGTAAACTTGTGTTTTCAGGGGGACACGTTTCACTATTAATTTCATCCCTGTAACCACAACCCCCCTAGCGGGGGCGGCTACTGCCGTTGATTTTTCAAATGGAAATGGGTATGTTATGATACATCTTTTTAAAGAGCATTAAATTCTCTTTAAAATGGCGCTTCATTTTGTAAATTCGAGTTACGCGCCGCCGAGCAATGGAATTTGAAACATTTCACTGCATCTCTTATCAAGTACACAGGTTTGTGCGTAAACAATTTTTTTTTAAGTAATAAGTATCAGTCAATTCAACTTAATCTTCAGTAAAGTGGTTGATCCAGATCTACATACGTTATTTCTGCGCTATTATTTTCTTTTTATTTGATCGTGACATAAAAATTGGTTTATTTTATTGAGGAGAGAGTGGAAATTATTGAATGGTATTTTATAAACAATCAATGTGCAAGAGTAACGGCAACATTGTTTAATGATAGACATCCAGATAGACACGTACATCATGGTTATATCCTAGAATTAGTGGCAAAATTTCTGCAAACTTGTTCAGTGGCAAATAAAAAAAGGATCATTGAAAATCCGGTAAGAAATGAAGGAGTAGAAGTAGCTGTTCTGGGTCAAGTTAGTATGAATCCAACATTAAGTACCAGAAAAATGTCTGATGTAATGGGAATTTCGCGGACCACTGTACAGAGAATTCTGAAACATTATAAATGGCACCCATACAAAATTCAACTTCTCCAAGAATTGATAATGACCGCCGTTTACACTTTTGTGAAGTAATGTCAGAACAAGTATTAAATTATCCGAACTACCTTTTTAACGTTTGCTTCTCAGACGAATGTTCTTTTTTTCTTAATGGCACTGGCAATCGACATAACTGTCGTTACTGGTCCGACACGAACCCAAGGATTTACCACGAGGTTCATACTCAAAATCCTCAGAAATGAATCGTTTGGGCTGGTATTTTCGGTGATCACATAATTGGATCATTTTTCTTACCGGGAAATTTAAATGGAGATACTTATTTTTCTAAACATATTGCTATCAACCCAGCGCTGATGGAAATTATGGAAAACGACCAACGTTATCAGGAAGAGAATCCAATATTTCAACAAAACGGGGCTCCCCCCATTATGCATTACCCATACGCCACTTTCTGGATGAAACGTTTCCTGGTAGATGGATTGGGAGGAGGGGTGCTATTGAATGGCCCGCGAGATCGCCCGATTTATCTCCCCTTGATTTCTTTTTGTGGGGACATCTAAAATCAAAATTTATGCCACCCAACCCGAATCCTTAGAAGATTTACGGAACCGCATTACTAATGAATGTCAACAAATTACACCAGATGTTCTTTACAATGTCCAAGAACACATCCTAGAATGCCCCTCTGATCGTACTTAACCTATATGTAATTTACCTTATTTAAATTAATAATGAAACAAAAAATTTTAAAAAAACATAAAAAAAAATTTTTAATTTTTTTTTTAAAAATTTAAAAAAAGCTTGGTTGTAGTGAGGATCCTAGTGTTAAAAAAAAGGAGTGAAAGAGAACAGATGCAACACAACAAATCTATACAGTAATAATATGTCGTCCACGTGATACAAATTTAGCATACTGCAGCCTAAGAGCAAGAAGTGAAAGCTTCTTAAAATTCTCGGGTATAGAATTATAGTACTTAGCAATGTTGTAGGAAAAACAAACTCCGTTCAAAAATGGCGGTTCGATGAAATGGTGGCGTTATTTTACTTTCAAATCTAATATTATGGGAATGCACATGCGTTCTAAATACAATTCGGTTGTATAAGTATGTTGGACATTTTAAATTTATAATTAATGATATATAAGATGTATACAACATACCCATTCCCATTTGAAAAAATAATGGCAGTAGCAGTCCCCGCTAGGGGGGTCGAGGTTGCAGGAATGAAATTAATAGTGACACGTGTCCCCCTGAAAACACAAGTTTATGGGTTCGAGGTTTTTTTTTTAATTTTCACGTACACAGCCGTAAATCTTGCTGGACTGTTTTCGATGGGCCACCCTGTATACGTATTAATTCCAGGTCAGTGAGTTGTGACTTAATTCTAGCAACCTAACGTTTGGGAATTTTGAATATTATTGCAGTTTCTATTAAAGCAAAAGGTTATGTAAAATGCATGCAATATATTCTGAGCAAAATAGATACAATGAATAATATTTTGTTTAAATCTAAGTACCACTTTTTGACCAACCTTTATAATCTACCTCAAATTAGTATGTTTTAATATTATATTCTCAGAAAAATTAATAATTAAAATTTTCCCTACGCTGCCAACCTAAGTAGACACAATGTATAATATTATTTTTCGGTCGTGAAAAAAAGTAAATGCTTGTGAAGTCGAATTTAAGCATTTCCATGGCAATTAGCGCTGATGAGCTTTTCGCTAATTCCCTTTTAGGAGCGGAAAATTTAATTATAATAATTATTCTTAAACTCTTTGGGCGTCGGACTGAGCACTGGATTGTATGTAAATAATTAAAATATATTTTAACAAACTCGTATTGTATCTGTAAGTAAGTATTTAGTTAAAAATGCAAACAATAAATCAAACTCCAGATATTAAAATTAGCATGGAACGTCGGCACGATTTTCAGGTTTTAAATAATTATAAAATAATGACTCCGCAGGCTTTGTATGCTAATTTTCAACTTGTTTGAGTGGCCCAATCAAAACCGTTTATGCTCCGTTTGGGTGGTTTGTTGCGATTTTTGTTAATCAAACTTTATCACTATGGGAAAAATACTTGTGCGAATAAAGCGATTCACGTCGGTTCTGAATCATTGGAGATTATATTCGTTCAGGAGCATGACCTCGAGGTCGTTTAATAAGGATGACGTCCTCCAAATCAAAGAATTCTTTAACGATGAAGTTTGAGGGGTACTAACCTGAACCACATACGGATGGTCGTGCTTTTCTGATATTCTCCGATGTTCTAGGCTGTCGAGGTTCTTAGTCAGCTCGTGCTCTCTAATCATACGACAAAATTATGGAACCTCGTTGACTCAGGGAAGATGCTGTGTGAAGTACACCACATCTAATCAGACGAATGGCTTTTCTTTCGATGGAATCTAGTAGCCGAAGAGTATGCTTGGATGTAGAACTCTAGACCAGCGTTGCCATCACAATGCATAAAAAAAATCAAAATGAAAATGGATATATCTCGAGAACGGTTAATTTAAGATCGAGCAAATATACCTTTTCACTTTGGAACTTGCCTTTTTTTGTGAATCTTGGATTAAAAATACTTTATAACAGGTAAGAAGAAAAATCATGGATTTATTATCCCCCCCTCCCCCTGTATTTCTAGACAAAATTTCGAAAAAACTTATATGACTTAATCTGTCCAGTTTGATGTTTAGCAGTTGCTCTATGGCCCATAAGTTATGAGACATCCTGTATTAAATAATTGTTTTATATACAGGGTGGTTATGGAACTCATTTATTATATGTATTTAAATTCGCATTTATGCCCGCCGACGCACATCTTCACAGACAGCTTGAAGTATCACGCCTCAACAAAGACCTGGAAGAAATTTTGGCTTGGGGTGACAGTAACCAAGTCGAATTTAATGCTAAGAAAACCCAGGCAGCAGTTTTCTTGGCATAACCAGGTTGTGGCCGCCAAGATAGCTTCTCAGAAAATTGATTCGGAAGAGGAACCAAAAAGTTGTATACACCTCAACAACTTTTGACACTATACAAAGCCCAGATTCGACCATCACTAGCGTAGTGCTCTCATGTTTGGAGCTCTGCACCAAAATATACTCTTCGACTACTGGATTCCATCGAAAGGAGGGCCATTCATCTGATCGGAGACCACGAGCTGACGAAGAGCCTCTTTTACAGATATTTCCACGGAAAAAAGTGCTCGGCTGACCTTGCCCTTTTAATTCCGTCCAGAGCGGCGAATAGTAGAAATACACGACGAACCACTGCCACCCATCCATATGTGGTTAAGATTCTCTCCTCGAACTTCATTATTTAAGAATTCGTTCATCTGGAGGACGTCATCCTTATGGAACGACTTTCCCGAGGTCGTGTTTCCCAAGGAGTATAACCTCCAACGATTCAAAACCAACGTGAATCGCTTTATTCGCACATGCACCCCTCCCAGAGTGCCTTAAAGGATTTTTTCTATCGTGCTTGTGTTTGATCATAGAAAAAGGGGTCAGTTACGCTCTCAAAAGACATCGGTGGTCATTTGAATGTTTGTCGGTGTTGTCATATTTACACGTCAAATTCTTTATAAATAATAATATAATTTTAAGACTTCTTCATTATGTCAAACCTTTTTGAATAATTATTTCGATAATTTGCATAAAAATTATGGGACGAAATGTATGATTTGCAAGACATACAAATCACACAAATTTATTATTATAAATTATTCCACAACAGAAAAACGCTAATGCTACAACTGGTAAATTTAACACATACATTTTTTCTATTGTGACATTTCGCCATTCTAATTGAATAAATAGATTTGATATCATTTCGAATTAATAAGTTCTTTTAGTTTGTGCAGAACTAAATTCAAATTTATATGCGTAATATATTAATTAATAACTCATCCGTTGTATCAATTGAAATAACGTAATAAATTCGGAAAATGATTGCATAAATATTCAATGAAAATACGGGTATTAGGGGTAAAGTATGCGTCACTAATTAATAAATATTTATTTAAACACGTTTATTATATTATTGCTGCACGTTTTAAATTGTATTGTTTTAAATGGCACCGTTTTGTTTTATTAGCCTCTATTATATATTCTAAATACATAAATTTTAATGCACTATGTGTGGTATGTTTTAAAAACTTTATGTAGGTACTCTGGTAGAATTCAAAATATCGGCTCTGGTGGCTCCGTGGTTAAAGCGGCAGTCAATGGAAGCTAGACCCGTCCTTATTCAAAGAGAAATAACAATCACCTTGATAACTTTTTCCCCAAGCCAATAAATAAAGTAATTCTACTCGGGGACATTCTCTGTGGCCAAATCTGAAAAATAATAGAAACGGAAATTTAGTTCGCGATTATGACACAGCCAATGTCACCCTCATATATTATTGACTTGTATTCAACAAAAATGTTTATTTACAACCATGCATGTAATAATGACATTTCATCTATCTTTGAAAAGTTGAAAGTCGACGTTTTTCCACCCGGGTGGAAAGTAAATTATTTTTTGATAATTTTTTAAAAAATCGACACCTCAAAGTAATATACGAACACACCAACATACAACTCATTACACAAATTTAACGACACTGAATTTATTTGTTATATTTAAAATAAACCTAATGACATTTATAAAAATTTAAAAATTAACGTGGTTTTTGTTTTACTTATTTACATTAAATATTACATTGGCATTATTGTAGGCAGTCACTGATATGTTAAAACTTTGCTGAAAATCTTGTTTTGAAAGGTTTAGTTCATGATTATAGTAGTGTTAGTAAAATTTGAACTAGGCTTTGAAATCAAATTGGCCGTATTAACTTGAGTAGAGACAGATCTATGTATCCCTCAGCTACTGTACTAGATTTCCAGCCTCCTAACCGCTTAATTTGCATGAGGTCACCACCGTTATTTGCGAGCAAAGTAGCCACTGTTCTTCTGAAACAGTGGCCAGTAAAACCTTCAATATTCAGCTTCAGGAAGGCTGCAATTTTTTTTGGAAACTGACTTAAAGTATTGTGCCCAATACATTGTTTAGTCATTTTTCCATATCTTATTTGCGTAAAAAGCTTTCGATCCTGTGTATTTTTCCGAAAAGTTATGTACTCCTTAAGTGGTGCAATCCATTTCTTATCAGTTATCATAAATGATCGTGGCTGGTACGTTTTGCTATTTGATATTTCAATCGCGACCTTTTCTTCTAAAAAGTGAACGTCTGTTGTTTTCATTTTGTATAATTCTTCTGATCGCCAGGAGCCTGCGACACCAATAACCAATGCGACCTGTATAATATAACACATTAAAATACCAAGTTAAGATAGAAATGGTCAACCTTTTGGCCTAAAATACCTTTTGAATAAGAAATTCCATAGGTGCTTGTTCTAAAAAAGTTTCAATATTCTCCATAGACAGTGTGTTTGATTTTCTTGGCTTGTATCCTTTGTTTTGCTTTTTTAAAAATGCTAATAGCTTTGCGTGTTTAGATATGTCTACTTTTTCCCTAATTGATAGAGTGGTCCTCAACATTGAATATTGTGACCAAATCTTCTTTGTCTTGGCATTTTCATTGAAATAAGCTAGTAGCGCCGACGCAAAACCAGGATTTTGAACTTTGTTTCCCGTAGACCATTCTTTGAAATAGTTATATGCATTGTCATATCTCGGGCGGCTTTTAGTTGGCAGAAGATCTTCTTCTACCATTTTTGCAGCTTCTCGAATTTCTGGTGGAGTAGCAGCAAAATCAAATTCCTCATCTGATTTTTCTGTTGTTAAAATAATATATTGTTTAGTGACATGGGAACCATATTCAAAAAATTATATTTGCCATATTGATGTGTATTATACTTAAGTTATTTTACCACCTGCGGTTATTTGAAATGTCTGTCTAATTTTTCAATGGAAAAGTCAAAATGACATTTATCTTTCATTGATAATTTAAATTCAAAATAATAAGACGTGGATGTTAGATGTGGTTGTATATAAAATAGTATACAAACCTCGGTGAATAGTTTCATTACTGTTTCGAGATTTAGTTAACCTCGCCGCTATCGACTCTCTCGATAAGAATGAAACACTTTCCACCTCGGTGCGTAATATACTATTTTAATCCCCCAGACTTAATCGTTCTTGACGAACTCCCCTCGGACCGCCTTCCAAATCCATTATTATACCAATCGTAAAACCCAATACACCATCAACTAACCCTGACTCCTATCGCCCAATTACATCATTACACATACCGTTAAGGTTGCCGAAAAAGTAATTTGAAAAATTTAAACATGAAACTTGATTCAAAAGAATAATTTAAGTGATTCCGGAATACCTTTAAACAAGTTTTCTTCCTGTTTTAGGAAAAAAATTAATGTTGTGATCACTCGCTTGATCACTCGATTATTGAAATAACCGACATCGCTCGCTAATTAAAAAAACCGCTCGAATTATCTATTCAGGCGAAAACCGTCGTCCGCAACTTATTATCTTTCACTCGATACCCGCGTTTCGCTTGCCGCCGACGGAATTGTACCGCTGTAGCGTGATCGAATTAAAAAACTGCTCGTATATTCAAACAGTTTGTCGCTCGATAGGAAATACTCTAGTTATAAATTCAGGCGAATAACCGAACAATATCAACTGTTATAATGTCCTTCGTTTTACACGCCGCGCGATCCGAAAGCTGGCTAGCCAGCGGCGTAGTTTAGGTCTCCGATTGTAAATATTAAAAAATTAAGGGATATAATTTTTAAATTTTTATTACTATAAACTCGAGAAAACTTCTCAAAAATATCATAATAATAGAAATTCTTCATGAAAAATAACAAAACGAACAAAATTCTTAACAACATATATAGAAAAATTCGTTGGTTATGTTATAGTAAACATTTTTAAATCGAAACAGGAACTTTTTATTATTAAACTCACGAAGACTTCTTAAAAATAACATACATTATAAAAAATGTTAATGGCAAATAAGAAACCGAGCAAGATAGTTAACAAAACATAGGTATCGAGAAATTTTTTGGTAACCAAAAGTAAACTTAAATTTAAACAGGAACTTTTAGGTAACTATAACCATGAATTTAAAAAAATAATCACCTACTTTCTTATTTTGCCAGTCGCGTAACTAAGCCTAAATTTTTGAAGATCACACAGTGGGCACCTGATAATTTAAAGTGGAAGAATTTGACGGCCATTTAAAATATCGATTTATTTTATGCTCGTAGATTGAGAAAGATGTGAAGAAAAATAACTCTTGGTAATACCTTTTGTTTTAAAAAAGCACAAGAATAAACCCGAGCAATAAATACATATTTGGGTGATTTTTTTCAGTTTTTTTGTTTGGTATCGAGACACGTGGTAAAAATTCATTATTCATTATTCACAAATAAATAAATTTCTGGAATTTTTTTGGTGACACTATAATTTTTTAGCTAAACCTGTGCCCACCCGTAGTTACGTGCCTGCTAAATACCCTACCTGATCACATGTAAAGGGCTAGGCAGCCCGTTAAGCAGTCGGTGACGTCATCGCTTGGTAAATTGGAATTTCAGGCGATTCACTCGAGAGATTCACTCGATTATTAAAATCGCTCGAGTATCAAGTACTCGATTATTAAAATCATCGGTTTTTCCCAACACTAAAAAAAATGTCCAAGGAATTTAGCCAACTTTTGTTCGACATTTTTTTTTTATTTCAGCGTTTTCATAAAAAGAGAAAACTCCGTTTTCCAGTGCCAAAAATTGAAATCAACTTATTTAAAATTAAATTAATAACAACAACCACTTATTGAAGCTGAGCAATTCATGTGGGGCCAAGAGGACTCAATCCCAGGTGCCTGTGAGTTATTAAAATGGGAAATTGATTGTCACAAATATTTAAATTTATAAATACATTTATAGCCCACAGTCCAAATATTAAAGAATGTTTTAATTAATGAAACAATAAATTATTTTATATCAACTTGGGCATATTTTATCTATGCCTGGTTACGCATGTATTAAAATTAGACTGCATAAATTTATTTGCAGAATTTATTGCTCTACATTTCTGTGATAAATAAAGGCAATTAAATTCAGGAGGCACCAGACCGAACATGAAATTTTAGTCTAACACAAATTTTGACTGCTTGGAAATATAGGTAATGTCTACATAGACTAATTTATTTCCCAACGCTTCTAATACGGTGGGATACTAATTACTAAGAACCAATTATACCGAAGGCTATGCCCGTAAAAATATATTTTTTTCTTTAATAATAATAATAATAATAATAATAATATTAAATGCCTTTTATTAAAAAGTGAAATAGAAGTGAATATATATAAACAATATGGAGTCAATTTGAGGCGTAGTCTAGCCAAAGGCTACTCTACTCAACCTCAACCAACCAAACAAAAAAGAAAAAGAAAGAAAAAAACACTTGAATACAATAAAAAAAATATGTTGATAGTCAAAGTTAAGATCAAAGTTCTGATGTTCCCAAACATATTAAAACTGGCCTGCATAGAGGCAAACGCTGAAGTAACGCAAATATCGCAAAAGATAAAAAAAAATAAAAATAAAAAAAATAATAATAGAATAAATCAATTAGGAATTTTGGAGATTGAGCAAATATTTCTTATACAAATTTAAATTTGTTAGAGTTGAGAAAAAGAAGATGATCTGATAAATTGTTACATAATTTAATACAATTATAAGTGAATGTTCTCTGAAACATGGCACTATGATAATGAGGAAGAGTCATTTTATTAGAAAATCTTATGTTACGTGCATGTATATAATCGCGAAATTGGAACTTACTTTTTATAGATAGAGGTAAAACAGGGTTACTCGACATCCCATGAAAGAAATTACCCAAATGAAGAGATCGGCGTTTGTGCATTTTGAGCCATCCAAGATCTTTAAATGTATGTGAAACGTGATCAAATTTTCTTAGACCAAAAATAAGACGAGAACAACTATTTCGAACTTTTTGTATTCTATTCCTATCCAAAACACCCAAACACGGACCATAAATAAAATTACAGTAATTAAAGCTAGATAGAACAAGAGACTCACAAAGCATTTTACGCAAACCATAATTATGAAAATGACGGTTGCTATACACAAATTTTTAAAGTCAAATAGGACTTTTGAACTAACATTTTAAATGTTCCTTGAATTTTAATTCCGTATCAATAATTATACCCAAATTTCTTGCCGACTTAACACTAGGAAGATTAATACCATCAAGAGTTATATTAATATTTTCAATTAAGAATGATATATTATTTTTGTTACCAAAAAACATCAAACATGACTTTAATGGGTTTAACTTCAAATTATGTTCTGAAGAAAGTTTTTTTAATGTAGACAGATCTTCATTGATTAAATTAGACACTGCTAGATAATCATTATGGTCAAAATGGACGTAAACCTGCGTATCATCCGCGTAAGCCTGGACTTTACAAAATTTAAAAGATTTTACGATATCAGATGTATAAACTATAAAAAGAAGCGGTCCAAGGATAGATTCCTGTGGCTCACCTGAGAGAACTTGAACTTGATCTGAGAATAATAATGTAGTATTCCGTACTTCCCTAACGTTGTTTTTCTTAATTTAAATTAATAACACAGGCCTACATTTTTTAACACTTTGGAAATTGATTTAAAATTTTTAACTGTTTTTAAATCGCTTTTAGTTTTTTTGTATCACGTAGGGTTATTTTTCAAACCAGTAAAATCCGAAAATATAGAAAAACACTATTTGTTTCACAGTTTTATGATATATTTAAAGAAAATATACAAAAATATACACATAGAAACTATTAGAAATAGTTATTTTATTCATTACGCTTTTTAAAAAACGTCAGAAAAGCTTTTTTTGGTTGTTTTTCTATCATATTCGGCTAAAGGAAGATGTCTTCTCAATGTCCAACAGTAATCGGCCATGGTTGCTGTGTGTCAGCGCCCATGGTATCTTTTTTCCATCTCTTTAATATCTTGATGAAATCTTTCACCTTGCTCTTCACTCACGTCACCAAGATTTTTCGGGAAATAGTGCAAATGGGAATGTAAAAAGTAGATTCTTATGCTCATATTGCAACCAAGAATCGAATTTTTTCAGCATATTTTCAACGATCTCAACATAGTTTGGGTCTTTATAATTCCCTAGAAGTTTATGTACAACTTCTTTCAAAGTATTCCATATATATTTTTTCTTTCCCTCCTTTAATTTTGCCTCTGACAGAGCCGGAAATGTTTTACACAAATATTTAAAACAATTTCCTTCATTAAAAATAAAAAATAATACTTTTCAGGTGGTATTAATATCAAATACCAATGTATGGAAAAATTATTATTTCCCAGACCACCCGATGATGATACCTTATATAATAAGGGCGTATCTTTGTCTACACAGTAGCACTTTAAAATACTAATTCAGATTGAATGGTAGTACCAAGAAAAGGAAGAATTTTCCATTGATGGGATGTCACCACCTGCAGACCGGTTTCGAACTGTTTTGTTCTCGTTAGTACAAGGTTGGTGTCCATATCTATCATCAGAGAATAATAATTTTTCAATACATTGGTATTTGATTTCCTTTTTTGTTTAATGTTAAACAGCGTGCGGTACCCAATCTTTATCTTGATCTCCAAATTTGATTCTGAGCATAATATGCATTTTTCACAAATTCACCAATTGGTCTCTTAAAATTTTTCAAGACGAAATATCCACAAATATAACCAAAATCAGCTGGTTTGTTTTTGCAAGACCGGCTAGACATCTTTTTAAGCAATGTATATCAAATACCACGGACTAATGTAAACAAAAAAATAAATTGTTTACTGATCAAAGCTCAGAGCTAGAATGAACCAAATGAAATTAAAATATAAGTTTTGTTTGGAGCGATAAACTTAAAAACCTTCTTCTTCGCAGTACTAATAAAGTGAAGGCATAATAAATATGATTTTAGTCAAAATTCCCGAAAATCTTGTCCAAACAATATATTAAAACGCTTATTATAAGATATTTTTTCTTTTTTTTTTTGCAAACAAAATTCTGTGGGTGATAGAGACCAATTGTATGTTAAGTAGTTATTTCAATATAAAAACTGAGCATCACAAATTTCGTGCAGGCCAGTGTAATTTGTTTAAGCAAATTTGAAACCAACTTTTAAGTGAAAGGTAACATAGATTTTATTGGCAGAACATCGCGCCATGAGGGTCATATTATGTGAGGCTGCGAATTTAACGTTGCCGTCCAGCGTCGCCACTCGCGGTGTGGCGTGCCGGCTCTCAGTCGACTTCAAGGGTTTGTTATTTTATTAGTCTGCCGGATGGAGCGCGAAAAGCCTTCTAGTTCTCGAAATAAAAACACCGACATAACCAAATTAAATCACTTGAAATAGCATAGTCTTCTATATATTAATTTGAAATTGGTCGAGACTGCAGATATAAGCAAACAACTGGAAAAAAGACAAAACACAAATTTTAACATTAATTACATTCGTTGCCCGATCCGGATTCCGAATTCGGAAAACGAAAACGGAATTCGGTGAACGCCTTGTACCGGCGTCGTTTGCGGCGCCTGCCAGAACTAATTCGCGGCCCTGCTGAAGTACATTGTCGGATTACCTGAAAATCATAATATTCATACCTTGCAGTTTTGTTGTTTCAATAGATCAGTTTGTTTCCGGTTTTGTTGTTGTCATCAAAAATGTTATGTTTATGGCTTTGAAAATTATATTCTAACTTTCTATAACTATTTTAATATTATTAGTCATAGCAACATATTATTATAATCGTAATGCGTAATAATAACATATATTAATAATTTCATTTAGTTTAAATAAAGTATTCTAATAACTACGATGCGCACGCCTATGGGTGGTAACGCAAATTCGCAGCTCCAATCTGTTCCGGCTCTCATGGTGAAATGAGATATGTAGAAGTGCCCTATCACAACAGCTTTAAGTGGCCGTGTAACCGTTGATACCGCCTCGCAGCCGAGTTGACCCATTCGATGATTTCAAGGGAAATTCACTGTTTTTACTTTGAGAAATTCGTCCCTGTGTTGTTGATTTTTGGGCAGTGCACATTTACCCCCACCTCTCAATATAGAAGGGGTATATGTCAAAAATGTGTGTGTTTAAATGTATCGCGACCATATATATATAAACAGTATATTGCTAATACCATCTGCAATTATGTCCCCGCCACGGGCATCGAAGGGGTAATAGTGGGTTTGCGCAGTTCGGAAATTTCCTTGTGAAAGTAAACATTCGACAGGACCGGATTTCAACTTTTTTAATGTAAATTTCACTGGTTAGTTAGGAAAAATATTGCAATCAAAATTTCGATTAGTTCGATTTAAGACGGCGTTCCATGCATACGATTTCTGACGATATGATGATCCGACGGTGCCCTGATTGGTGTAAACTTTTGGTGCCAAATTCCGTCCGAATATTTGTAACAATCGACACTATGAGCTTTATTTTAACTTTCATCCGACGTCGTATGTTTCTTAACCTCACTTCTTTTCTAAACCAAAAATTAAGAATGAATGACTATATTGACCATTTGGGGAATTATTATCAGCTACTAATGCACCAAATTAAAAATACATTAATTTTAAGGTTAGGTAGTGACCACATATTATATTGTATACGAGTGACACTATCTTCTTTTTTACAAGCTTTTTAGTGAAATTCGGTTCCGAAGATCGGATAATATTTTCGTATATATGTATGTACATACCTGAAATACTTTATACCTGGTATTAATCGAGATCCATTGTCAATTGTTTGATTTTTCCCCGTATCTCTTAAGCGATCGAAAATTTTCTAATTTTGATTTTACCATTTTAAGTTTGCCCCAAAAAGAGCACATGACACCTACATTACTTTTTTGATACCACTAACAATAACGGAGATACCCTATAAAAGTGTCGAAAATGAGATACCCTGTACGTAATAATAATTGAGGGCAGAATAGCAATAATATTTAAAAATCTTCAATTTCTTCGAAACAAAAATAAATTGCAGGAACTGCTGAACGTAGATTTAGGTTCTCTTTTATAATTTAAACAAAACACAAACCCTGGCTCGCAATTAAGAAAATTAAGTTGATGACCCAACGACTAAACGTGGCATGCCATGATGTCATTTTGTGGAGAATAAAAAGTGATAATGGGAAGGTGGAATTTATTTTTGGACATCTCTTCGAACAAAGTCGCAAAATATTAGCTTTTTCCAAATATTTTGAAAGCCCCTGTATTTATTTAAGATTTTTTTTCGGTATATTATTGGACCCACAATTACGTAACTTTGCCCAAATTTAACCGACTTCGTATCTCTTAGCGTTCCCGAAATCCCAATGGTGGACGAATTTGTTAAAACCTGCATATCAGCTACCTTTACTGAGTAGGTATATCGAACTTAAAAAAAAAATCTTCTGACTTTCAATAAAAACTTTTTAAAATGTGAATGAAATACGAATCCAAAAGTTCCGAATCAATCGCGTCTTGGTGATTTTTTTTGTGCAAACTACCCTTGTCAAGAAAACACGATATCAGATTTAAATTCCCAACAAAAGAATTTATATTAGGAGAGATCTCGAGATAACATACTTTTTTTAGAGCAATAAAACAAACAATTAAAAAATAAATTAAAACTGTAGTATTCCTAAGATTGTAATTTAAAAACATAGCTAAATTTTTTACACTAAGAAATATATCAAAAAAAAAATACGATTTCTAAAAATACGCGAGGGAAAAAATTAAGTATTTTGCGGACCATCCTCACCCATCCCTTGGACTGTCTCAATACAAACAAGTATACAGGGTGTTTGTTAAGTCTTACAAGGCGGAATCTCGGAATCGTTTTAAAATATTTTCATGAAATTTTGACGGCGTAATAGTGAGGTGGTGTCGCGATCACATATATATAAACAGTATATTGCCAATACGAACGTTTCAAAATACAAAAGTGTCCCCGCTATGGGAGATGGCGCGGGCCTATTGAGTTTGCGCAGTAGGGTGGAAATTTTATCGATCGCGTCAGAGCCGGCCCGATATTATTTGCTTGTTGTTATTCGTCGCCATCTTTGGTTCTGGATTCTTTTTCAAATTACAGAATTTAAAAAGTGGTTCATCCACATTGTTGTCGGTATATCGGTATATTAGTGGTTATAAACTTTCATTGCCTAGCAACAATTTCTGTAAAGAAGTTTTTAATTTGTGGTGATTCGATTTGCTGTTTGGTAGGTTAGTGGCTTGTTTTGTTTAAGATGAAAGGACACAAGTGCATGGTGCCCTTTTGCTCGCGGTGCTTTTGCCTACCCAACGGAGCATCTTATAGAAGACCAATGCAGAGGGCATGTTCTGTAAAAACAGAACAAACATAGCAAATGCGTCTTTCAACGGTTTAATGGCCGTAACACAGAATAATTAGAATTTGTTTCCTCTCCTTCCCTTTATCAGACTCATCCTTAGGCCCGTCTCGTCGTTGTTGCGGCGCATCACCAAAATTTTAAATCTCTCTAAGTATTTTGAAAGCTCCTGTATTTATTGTAGATTTTTCGCTCCAATTTAACCGACTTCCAATCTCCTACCGTTTTCGAAATCCCAATGTTAAAGGATGAATTTATTACACCCTGTAAACATGGTGCTCATGTAAATTTATATATTCGCTATTTATAGTAAGAACGGTTTGAACTAAGGTATCCGCTTTAAACATTCAAATTTCTCAATATAATCAATGATGTCAATATATTAAAAATTGCAACAATTGCCACACTTAATTTATGCTAATTATTTTCTCGATAACTTATTTAGTTACTTATTTAAAAAACAAATTTCATCCCATAAATAAACATTGTCATTCTCGGTGAATGATATAGCTCTTAATTTCTTTAGGACACCTTGCCGCCACATCCAGTGGTGGTTCTTCCACAGGAGCACATGCTCACGTGCACCCCCAAAACAAAACGAATAAAAAATATTAATTTATATTCATTGAATATTATTTATCGTATAAAGTCCGACCCTCCCTAATATTTTATCGTACCGTCAAACTAAAAAAGTCCGACCCTCCCTAATATTTTATCATTCCGTCAAACCAAACTGTATAGATTCGGCAACCGTGCCTCGGTCGAGGTAAATGACGATTATGACGAGACTTGCTCGCACGTGCGATTAAGTAATGCAGTTTTTCTGTAGTAACAGGTGGTAGGTGGCAGCGGGGGATAGCGGGGCTATGGCGATTTAACATGGAAAATGCGCACAGTTTTTGTGTGCCCTGTTCGTGCATCTAGTTAGAAATTGGAGCGTGTATGTTTTAATATTTTAATATTATATATTTATTAAGTTAAAATGAATAGTTGACGGTGGACTATTTAAGAAATAACTTTAGCTCTTTGAGTTTGGAGCAACAAATTGAAGTGAAGAATGCAGGAACACCTAAACCCGACATTAATATAACGCAGACCACAAAGGGTAAATCTAGGGACTTTATTAGAAAGTTTAAAAAAAAATTTATAGAGGATATTCCAAACTTAATGAGGCTGTTATTGATCAATTTTCTACAATTAAGAACCGAATAATGGACTTTACATTTAAGCACTATTGTGTAGGGTCGATAAATGTTGTGTATTTTGATAAATGATACTCGATATGATTTTAAACTATTTTATTTAAGGATTTAAACTAAAAAACACTGAAAATATGAAGAATGTCAACTTGTCAGTCTAGTGGCTCGATTCGTTCTCGTCATAAAACAGTTAACTATTGTTCTCGTCTTGATTGCGCCTAATGACGTAGCCGTAGATGGCGTAGTGGTATTAGACATCATTCGGTTTTCTTCATAACTCGTAGATGGCACTAGTAGTATTGGACATCATTCGATTTTCTTGATAGCTCGTAGTTGGCTTTAGTAGTATTAGTAGTGGACTGTATAAATAATGTTACGAGGGTTGCATGCGACGACGTTAAGATCCGACAGCTATACACATTAAGAAAACCTTTCTTATTTTCCAAAAGTTGTATTTCCTTGTGTAAAATTAAAAAATAAATAAAAATATGTTTTACCCAACGCATTTTCTTATTACTTTTTTTTTCCTTACATTTAAAACTCATAGAAAAAATTACACCATACTTGTGATAAAATCCAAATATGATATAAAAACTTTTATTAGCATTACAGGAAAACGTATACTTCGGTAAATCTTTCAATCACACGTCACGATAGGCAATTCAAGTTTTCGAAGCAACTGGGGAATTGACAGTTTTCCCAGAAAAGTACCTACTCGGATGAAAAATAAACCGACGGTCTCCAGAGGGCTCATGTAAACGCGAAAAAGCTGTTATAAATAATATCGTCCTGCCAATGTGTAATAGGCGGATATGAGGATAGATGTGGTAATAACCAAAAAATAAACAATGGTTTATGCTTCATAATATTTTTAGAAGGTGATTCTATAAATAAATTTAAAAATAGTTGGACAAAGAAATAAGCTTGGTATGTCATATGAAAATTTAACAAACGTTAACAAATTTAATGGTTCTCCTTTCGATGGACTCCAATAGCTGAAGAGTATGTTTGGGTGCAGAGCTTCAGACATGCGAGCAGTACTCTAGTGGTGGTCGAATCTCGGCTTTGCATAGTGTCAAAAGTTGTCGAGGTGTGTACAACTTTTTACAGTACGCCAAGAGTACACCAAGTTTCTATGAAGCTACCTTGGCGATTGTCACAACGTGGTTATGCCAAGACATATTTTCTCCCAGATTGACGCCCAACAAATTAATAGATGACGCCAGTGGGATTGCGTATCCTGCCATGACTATATCCGGTTCTGTAATGTTAACCTTTTGAGAGAAAACTGCTGCCTGGGTTTCCTTAGCATTAAATTTGACTTGGTTACTGTCACCCCAAGCCAAAATTTCTTCCAGGTCTTTGTTGAGCCGTGATACTTCTTCTATGCTGCCTGCGAAAGTGTGCGTCGTCAGCCGATGATAGTACATTCAAAGAGAAAGATGAGACATGTGTGCAATCGTCAGCAAAGCTAAATATCGGATTTTTAGTTTCCACTAGAAGGTCGTTAATGTAGAGTAAGAAGTGAGTAGGAGACAATATGGACCCTGGAGGAACACCGGCATTGATGGTGAAGGTGTCTGAGAGAAATCCGTCAATCCCAACTTGCAGCGAGCGGTCCTTAAGAAAGCTAGACAACCATGCACAGAATCGACTGGGCATACCATGATATACTCCTATTAAAGGACTGTATATATTACATAACAGTCATTACGTAACAGTAGACAGTGCGTAAATAGCTTCTTACTAACCCAGGCAATTTAAACTTTCTTAAGCGTACTTAAATCGTTAATACTTCCTCCACTGACAGATTATGCTGTTAATTAATTATACTAAGTAGGGAATCCAATCCCGCAAATGCGGGATCCCGCGGTAATTTCGCGGGATTGACATTGCGGGATTAAACGTGCGGGATTTGCGGAACTCGATATGGATGCTGTATGTTAAATAAAAAGTTGTTTTATGCAATAGAAACAAAGTAGAGTAGCAGGAAAATATTTATTGCATATAGGTACAATACAATAGTACGACTAATTTAACGGTTACATGTTACATGGATTTTGAAATTATTTTCGAAGAAAATATAACATGTTTAATGTTTCATCTTTTAGATTTGATCTTATTTTATTGCACATGTATCTTGCGGCTGAAAACGCACGTTCAGCTTCGACACTTGTCGGCGGAATAGATTTTACACAATTTGTGGCCCTCTGATTCGAATAGTTGGCGCATATCGGTCGATGTGATAAACTTTCCATAGGGTGTACCATCTTTAGCTACCATTCGAGAGACTATTTCCTCTATCGAAACTTTTTTCTCAGATGAAAAAATCTGTCATTTTCATTTTCTTAGGTAGCACAGAAGAACCACTAACATCTGAGCGCCTTAGCAATAGAACGTAACGAACTACTCGAACTGCTGGTACTAGCTTTCATTTCCTGTATTATTTTATCAATATCAACACTACCGCTACTGCTCTGGACTTTCAAATTAATATTATGCTTTATTTGTAAGTGGGTGTGAAGACGTTTGGTGGAACGAGCAGAGATTTTGATAATGCTAGGGCATAACTTACATTTAGCTGTAAGACCATCTCCAGACTTTAAAAAATAATGAACCTTTATTGTCCTTGTAAACTACACTGACACTCATTTTTGTGATTGCTGTTTAAATTCCATGTATTATATTCAACCACTTGATAAATGTCACTAGATACTGGTTGACTAACGCCCTTACTTTCGCACGTACGCAAGAAAACTGTTCTGTTTAACGTATTTTCAATAGCCCAGCATGGCGGGGAATCCCCGACGCCTCGATCAAAAATACCGCAGTTCATTGTTTACTATCCCGCGAATCCGCGGGATCGATGGGCTCAATCCCGCAGGTTTGCGGGATTAAAGTTTGGGTGCGGGATTGGATTCCCTAATACTAAGCGTACAGTGACTTTAATTGAAGCATAATAAATAGTCAGTCCCAATTAGCTGTATCTAATGTTACTTTCCTAAAGCATACCCGTACAAGAAAGTTCAAATAGAACTTTTTAAAACAAAAATAAAAAAAAGACGCATCAACCCGTAGGGTAATCGAACTTTCACAAACAACTTAGAATTGGCAAGAAAATCTCGTGGAAACTACCTTTAGAGTAGAGGAGCAGGAATGCGGGTATAAAAAGTGTCCAGCTGTCCCGAAGGACGAAGGTCACGAAAAAGTTTTTTCTGCTTTACTTTTTGTGCACTTTTATTATTTATATGGGTTACGAAAGTTAGGAAGGATGTTAAGCCGTGAGCTAAATTTTTAAATAGAGCATGTCTTTGAAATAAGTAAATAATAACACAATGTGTAGAAATCATTACTAAATTTTTATTATACCATATGAAAATTGTTTCGACAACACAATTTCGTCATCGGATAGGAAAAACAAAGTTATGAACATAATAAAGCACTTTAGCAGGGCTTTATTTTATGATGTTTAACAATACTCAATGGCATATTTAGGGTCCCTAAGTGGATGGTACCATAAAGTCGGTACGGTGTATGAAGTCCGCTAAGCGATAAAACCTCTCGAGCCGGGTAGTCGGTGGCTCTCAAACAATAAATTATATTTTAGGTATTTTCTAAATAAAATAATTTAAAGTAAATAAAAAATTAGTTTAGGCAAAGAAAAATTATTATTTTTTAGCTTTTATAGTATTTAGGCAAATTAATTTTACGAATTCTTTTTTTATATAGTTTTGGCTAAAAAGAACCGATGTCGCCATCTTTTTGAAACATTGTTGGATAGCTCGCAAAGCCCTTTTCTGTTGTTCGTTTTTTTGTATTTGAAGCCCAGCTCTTTTAAAATGATGGACAAACTGATTCCACTGGTTCCAATATCGCAAAGTTCTTTCTTCTTTATCTTCTCAAGAATAGTTTTGAGGGTAACATATTCCTTGGCTTTATACATACCATAAACAATATTCCTAATCGATAGTTTTATCCCTTGAGATAACCAAAGGTTTTAGAATGCATGGAGTCAAGCCCTTTGATATTGTCTGTTCAATTCCTCTTCACTCTTTTTTCGAAGTCTTCAAGGTCTTATCTGAAATGCGGCAAGCATCAGACGTTCGTTTTTGCACTGCCAAAGCAGACCCTAACGGGCCCGAACACTAACGGGCCCAAGTTATGTTTTTCTAAGTAAAATAACGTTCCACTTGTAATACCAACCGGCGTTCACCTGGAGATAAACAATTTCCAGACGTTGTGAACATTTTCCATAACTTTGCTTTATAACTGCTTTTAATTTACACATAATAAGAAACAAACTAAAAGCAAAAAGCATAACTACTTATTTAAAATAGAACATACCATCCTGCACTTGAGCAAATCTTAATTATTTCTTGGTAAATAGTGATTATTATATAGATTTAACTATAATGATCCCAAAATAACTAAATTCTAGGAAAAAGTACCTGAGAACATCTTTAACATATTGACGCAAAATGGTTGTCATTCCATAAATAACAAAAACTATGAGGGAAAATAAACAAAATAAAAATATTTATCGCGGTACATAATTCTAAGATAATTTTGTTTTGGAATCGCTGATTTTGCACGGCTGACTACAGTGAACCAGTGGAATGTTCGGTACGATCAAGTATAGCGAAGGTATTGTTAACTTAACCGTCTTACTGTTTAACAACCTTTAATGATTTAATCCGATATCGGACTTCATAAAACGAACCGACTTTAGCACCGCACAGCCTCGCTTGAGCTTCGCACAGTAGTCCCTCGACATCGAGATATAAACATGGACTGTGCGTTGTTATCTTCTTCCGATGAAGAAGATATTGTTTTAGACTCTAATATAACAAAGTGGTACTTATATTCTTAAATAAAAGTCAAAATTACCAGTTAATCCCATTAACGTAAAGCGAAGATTCAATGGAGAATTTTATCACCGTTATAATGATCTAAGAAAATATTCCCAACGCTTTTTTGAATATTTGAGAATCACCAATACTCTTTCTTCCACTGATATAGGTTGAGAATGGCAGTTCTTCCAATTTTTATTTATTCTCCTTTCACTGTTACGATTACGACATAATCAAAGATATTTATATGCATTCTCATATATTCACAAAAGGATCTTTCCTTAGATCTTTATATAGGTGATAAAATTCTCCATTGCGTTAATAGGATGCACTGGTAATCTTTATTTCTGTTTAAACGTATACCACTTTGTTATATTAGCGTCTAAAATAATATCTTCTTCATCGGAAGAAGATGACAACGCACAGTCCATGTTTATATCTCGATGTCGAGAGACAAACTGATCGACAGGCAAGGCAATGAGCGAGGGTTGGTGCGCCGTTATGGCCACTACTGTGCGGTGCTATGGTACCAGGCTGTGGGCGACGATTCTGTGCGGTGCGCCGTTGTGGCCATACACTAAGATGCCGAGCTTTGCGCCCAATATAATAAACTGTAAAATGATAACTTCTGGATCGAATTCAATTTATGACGGGGACAAAATGAAATCCGGTAAATTTTGCATTATCGGAAAATTTTAAGCGATAAATAATTACGAAGTTTATTATTGCATGTCCTGTTTACAGTAATTTATGTCTGTATTTATCAGCTTAATGATTTACTGTGATGTTTAATTTACAGCCGTACGCATCGATTTCTCGCCGCCAAATGTTTATTAATCAAAGTTGGGAAATAGGAAAATTCTTCTTCATTATACCTATACATCAAAATTAGTGAAATTTTATTTGGTTTAATCACTGTCTGGGAACATCCCAATAATGTAGGGATTTTCGGTTTTCATCAGATTTAGCGCATTGAGTTTTGAGGTTAATTATACAAAAATATACAGGGTGCCCCACTAGAAACAACTTTATACTTTCGGTGTAGGTTACGTATGATCCTAGGGCGCATTTTCCCATTGCTTCAAATTTTAGTTAAATCATTGGCGCACAGATTTATAGGGGTTTTGAAATTATTATTATAATAGTAAAGTACCTTTAGAGATTTTTTTATTTCGAAACTAATATCAGAAGTCGATTTGGCATCCCTCGAAAATTGACAACCAGTGGAGCGCGTATATCCAATTTTATTTTTATTTCTTTTTAAAAATATTTATATCTAAAATACGCGCGATAAGGAACAAGCTAATTACGAAAAATAATTTACGTTAAAAGCAGAGGCGTACCGAATTTTGGGCTATAAAATTAAATTTTGTACATAGACACATCTAATGTGAAAAATTAGAAGAGAATCGAAGGCATAAGTAAGAAAATTTGATTCAGTTGGACAAAATATTATGAGTTATATACTTTCTATGACTGGCGTTTTAATGACGTTATGCTTATTCGATTATTTTCTAATTTATGATATTGTAATTTTAATTTTATAACAAAAAATACAGTACGCGTCAATTTATTGAAATTTTGTAGTTGGTTGTTTTGAGGGATGCCAAATCGTCATTCTGATTTAGTTTTGAATCTCTCAAGGTGCTGTGCATAGTTATTGTTTTAAAACCCCGATAAATCCGTACCCCAATGAGTACTGGTTTAAGTATAGTTGTTACAGAATTATACCGTTGACTCTTACTGCCATAAATAAACTGCCTGATTAAACCCTATTGTATATGCCTCAACCTCTTCAAAGCTCAATAAACGGGATCAGGGCCGGCTTGAAAATGTATACCACACCACATGATTTATTTTTATAATTTAAAATAAATAGATAGGTATTTTTAGTTTTAGGTACCTATAATAAATGTAAAATAATGATAACAATTAATTATAATTGAAAATAATATAATTTAAAAGTATAACTATTAGGATAACAAGTACAATAAAAATTAATTAAATTCTAAGAAACTATTGATAATTTATTCAAAATTTAACTCTGTATCACTATAACTATCTTCATCTAAGCCTAAACTTGAAAGGCTACCAGAGATATTTGTTTCCTCTTTAATCAGCCGCTATTTGAGGGTACAGTGTACAGTGTAGTGTAGTACAGTGGGTACAGTTTGTGCCTCATACATTTGGAAAATATTTCTTCTTAATAAATCCATGTAATTTTCGTCAATGCTTCTAAATGTGCCAGAATCACTCCGATTTTTTCTAGGATTAACAGGTTTAAGTACTATGTCTCTTACCGAAGATGAAGGAGTTTTTGTCAAAGTAGACGTCTCTGCTAAAGCATCCATCGAATTAAAATTTCTACTCAACAACGATTGATACACATTTTTAATTATTAGTTTGGCATCGGTAGATAAATGCTTTCTTTTAAAAATGACACTTGAAGATGCCCCCCTATCAGCACAATTCCAATGACGCCACATTCTACCACTAATAAGCCTAACTAAAAATTACTCGCCGGAAAACCACTAAAGATTAAAATTATTAAAAATCACTTTATATTTATATATGCATCAGGCATAGGTTGAATAATTGAATTTGTATACCTGGTCCGGCTCTGCTCGAAAAGGTTTTAAAATTTGGGATTTCCTTATTTATTTTATGGTCGAAGGAATAATGAGGTTTTAATGCAGTCAAAAGATCAACGGTATAATTCTGTAACTACTATACTGGAAAGTTTGGCCTTAGGATCGTACAGGGTGTCCCATTTTCGACACTACTATAGGGTATCTCCGTAATTGTTAGTGCTAACAAAAAAGTAATGTAGGTGTCATGTGCTCTTTTTGGGTCAAACTTAAAATGGTAAAATCAAAATTTGAAAATTTTCGCTCGCTTAAGTGAACGGCGAAGAATCAAAAAATTAACAATTTCAAAATTACCCTATATTTTCTTAGTTAAAAGATACCGAAAAATGTTTTATACGGAAGTTTCTTTATATTGAATGTTGAATAATCTGCCGTTTTCAAAATAAGTATACGGGATCAGGTAAAAAAGTTATCGAACCTAACCTCATTTTTTTAAATGGAACACCCTTTATAGTTTAATCTAAGAAGATAATATTTTAAATTCTCCTTTCAAATATATAACACCATGGATGATATTCGTTTCCTAGGCGATTTATTTAAACTTTATTACTTTGCGTAATACAGGGTATTTAAAAAAATGAGGTTAAGTCTGATAATTTTTATCTGACCCCGTATACTTATTCTGAAAACGACAGATTATTCAACAATCAATATAAAGAAGCTTCTGTATAAAACATTTTTATTTATCTATATCTTTTTTAACTAAGAAAATATAGGGTATTTTTAAAATTGTCAATTTTTTTTTATTGGTCTTATCAATTCTACATAAAAACAGTCTCTTGAGTTTTTCTCGTCAGACGCACCGTTCTTGATTAAATCCACTAAATTCATATTGAAATTCATTATTATTAACATTGATAAAATTATTAATAATAAATTTTGTTTTATAAAAATTATTGGAAATGGCCACCTTCACTTAAAAAGCTTTCGCTTCCGCCCGTCTTCGCATCGAATTGCCCACTCCTTCAAATATTCCCAGCGTATTCCTTATTGTTTCACACGAGGTAACTATTCGCTCTCCTAAAGTATTAATGGGAGTTTTATATACTGCTAAATGACGCAATTTGAATTTAATTGTTTTAATCAAGAACGAAGACGAAGATGAGAAAAACTCAAGAGACCGTTTGCATGTAGAACTGACCAGGCTAATCAGAAAAAATATCCACATGGAAAAATGTCAGTGGCGTACCATCTTTTTTGTAAAAAACATCAGAGGCCATGTTTGCAGGGACGCCACTGGTGGAACAATTTTATAACTTTTCTAACTAAAATTTATGATTCTATATCCTATTAACACATACCAAAATTGAAAATAATATCTAAAGTACTTTCGGAGATATTAAAAAATAACCATTTAAAAAATAAAAATTCAACACGCTGTAGCAAAAAATTTAAGCCGTTGCGGATAATATGTTCATATGAACTTTTCTTTATAAAATAACCTAACGAATCACACCTTTCACGTTATTAGGAAACACCCTGTATAGGCGATAAAACTGTACTATAAGGATTAAAGTTAAATAAACAGAAACGTATTGTCTACTTACTCTTAACTTTATAAAGCGAACTTACAACTACATGAAAGTCTTCTACAAGAAATGATTACCTCCTATCTGTTAACATGAACAACGAACAACAATGAACAAAGCAAGGCTTCGTTCCATGTCAACCGAGATAATTAACAAAACTTTTCCTCGAGGCAGAATCGGCAGGAATATTAAATGTGCATTTATTTTTGTAAGAATGATATTAAATTTAGAGAAGTAATTAAATGGTTTGCCGTTATTAACAGTCGAGCTGCGAAATGATTACTTGGTCAGCAAGAGTTTACAATTTGTCAGTACTTCAGTTACTTCAGAGGTGTCAGGGCACTGTCAATTTATGTAACTTTCTTGTGTTTTCTTTTGCCGAATACAGAAGGAAATCGGCTACAAAAGGTGTAGTGAGGGCGGGTTTTCACTTGTTTTCCCAGGGCACTATACTGTCACGATTCAGAAATGTTTGCCGTCCATAAGTTGCTGACCAACTAGCCATTTTGGCTGACCGATTACATTTTTCTGTTCGCAAAAATAAGAATATTTTGCTAACCAGTTAAATGATACCCTTAAATTTATGTTATGCAAGATTTCTAATGGTATACAGGGTGATTGATAGTCTATTTACGTTTATGAACAAACCCGAACAAACCCATCGATTGGCAGCTTATATAAGTGGGCAGGCTATCTTTTAAAAATATTCTCAGCCGCGCAATACTGTCGCGTCTACTAGAAAGTATTAGCGATAATTTAAATGGAACGCCTTATGTATTATTTTTTGTAGAATCCCTATTAATTCATTAATAACTTTCCTCAACATTTTCCTATACTGTTATCGTTCTCGAGATAATGATTAATTTAACTTTTTTGGACAAGTTAGCGCAGATGCATTTCACTATGTTCCAAAATATAGTCCAGAGTGATTCAAAATACAAACATTTTGATTATTTGGAAAAGTGATAAATAGTATACTTTTTTTAAATGAAACACCTTGTACTTTATCTTGGTCTTGAAATTGTCCATCTTTCTGTAATATTGCTCTACTGATCTTGAACAGCTTTTGACTAATGAGCATTTATTTAGATTTGGTTCAATAACCTTAAGCTTTTACGAAGTGATTTGTGATTGTAATCTGTAATAATTAATTTTGTTAATTTTTGAGCCCGGCACGCAAGAAATAATGTTTTCCGTCCACTTCGAGCTCTGAATAGGGTTTGATTCACGTGGGATTACCCTTTACTTCTTGCTATTTTCTGAAGCAAACTTTACGAACGAACGAAAACACGTCTAATCTTAACAGTATTAAATATCAATGTGTGGAAAAATTATTATTTCCCAGACAACCCGATGATACCTACCTTATACAATAAGGGCGTATTTTTGTCTACGCAGTAGCTCTTTAAAATACTAATTCAGATTGAATGGTACTACCCTTTCCATTGATAGGATTTTTATTGCTTATTGATTGATTGGTTTTTGCTATTTATTATATTATAGAGTGTGTCCACTTAAGTTCGCACCATATGGCAAACTTTGTTATTATTAATTTTACGAAAAAAAATTATTTTTTATAAAAAGTTCTGCTGGTCCAAAACCTAAAATGCAACCATCAGATATTAATTTTTTCCAGTCGTATACGAGGTATATCAGAAAAAAGAACTTTTTTCTTTTTTAACTACAATAACAATGCAAATGTAACTGTAGTTACGTGAAATCTAGGATGCACTGATAAACAAATGATTTCTTGACAGTGAACGTCAAATAAAATTTGTTAACATTCCGGTGATATTTAGTGTGGAAGAAAAAATAGAAATTGTGTTAATCGTTGGTGATAATTATAAAACTTATCGTGAAGCAGCTGAAATATTTAACAACAGACATCCAGGGAAAAATATACACCGTACATCCGTAATGAGAATTATGGAAAAATTCAAATCATGTGGAGATGTTAATAATAAATTCAGAAACAAGCGTCAAAAAACCGTTACAAGTGAAGAGATGAAGTTGAATGTAATGCTATCTGCAGTGGAAAACCCTAAATTGTCTTTGCGAAAAAGGGCATCTTCGCTTCCAGATAAAATTGGTAAAACCACAATATCAATAATTTTTAAAGAGAACAAGTTTCATCCATTTAAACCACAATATATCCATACTTTAAAACCTGGAGACTACGAAAGACGACTAGAATTCTGTTTTCTTATCCAAGGAGAGCTAGAAAATGATCCTTTTTTGGCTAGGAAAATAATTTTTTCTGACGAAGCTACATTTACGTCTAATGGAACAGTGTCTTCGCAAAATTGTCGATGGTGGACTGACTCCAATCCTCACTTTACGATTAAAACTCTGGATCAATATTATTTTAAAACTAACGTTTGGTGCGGCATCTACAAGGATAAACTAATTGGCCCTTTTTTTTTCGACAATCTATGACTTCTCAACGATATTTAAATTTTTTACAAAATCAGTTGCATGATTTTCTTCGTGACCTTCCAAGACATGAAAGACAACAGGTATGGTACCAGCAGGACGGCGCAACATGTCATAATACGATGGAAGTAAGGCAATACCTTGAAAATATCTTTAATGCATCATCAAAATAATGCAACATAGAGGTTAAGACACGTTATGGTTATCAAATGTTTAACGAATAAAGAGATAACTGATTAAAGTTTTTGATATTGTCCAAAATATAGGTACTTTACTCTTAAGCCAGATTCATATTTTCTGACATACCTTGTATACGACTAAAAAAATTCGATATCTGATGGTTGCATTCTAGGTTTTGGACCAAGCAGAACTTTTTATAAAGAATAATTTTTTTTCGTAAAATTAATAATAAAAAAGTTTTCCATAGGTGCGAACTTAAGTGGATACACTGTATATTAAAAATGTTAAATGTTAAATACCCAAATTTTTCCCTAAATTACCGACAAATGATGATATTGCATTAAGACGTAATTTGAATATTATTCGCCCTCTATTTTTGTAATATTCTAAATTATATGATAAATCTGTGTGCTGAGGCGTCTTGATCCAGTATTTAATTTTGTTTCTGTATATTTTTTTTTAATTTAATAAAACAGCCGAATGATAATTTCACCCACGCAATCATAAATCTGCCCAATTTTCCTTTGTTTTATAAGAGAAATAATTTTTATTTTCTTTTCCTTTCAGATATTGCGTAGAATTTGAAATATTAAAAGCGTCGAAAGCCTGCAGAAAAGAAGAAAGTTACAAGGCACTAAAAGAAGGTAATATATTTAAACTTTTTCCGTTTATTCGGGTTTGTTGTTGTATTAAAATAAAATAGTTTAAAATTTCGTCACATTTATATACAGGGTTTTATGGAAGTGATTTGTTATATTTCAACATGCAAATCCTGAGATGAAACCAAATTCAAGAAATATAACCATAAATGGGGCTTTGTGTTAATAGGCGACATGAGTCACCGTATGTTAAACTCGAAAAGCCATTATACATTATTGCACAACAGAATAAAGGAACGATAATGCTACAACTGGTAAATTTGACACCTTATTTACTAAGCCAGAAATCCAGAAATACGTTTAAAATGCGTATGCAAGCCCGTAGGAATTCAGAAGGCTCAAACTTTTTTTACAGGCAACTTTCAGTAAATCCGAATTTAAAAATAAATAATCTCAAAAACACCTGTTAATTTTTTAATAGGCTTCTTATAGTATCTAATTAGATGAATTATATATGTCCGCGCAAAAGATCATCGTCACAAAGATCTTGGTCTATTTTTGTATAGCATCGATTTTTTTAATAATTTAACGCTCGTCACATGGCTAATTTTATTCTTCTGAATCATATAACGCCAATATTTGGAACCGAGTTATTTTAATCAGTCACTATAACCATTTTCCTATTATTTATAACAGGCATGTCTTATATTGGCTTAAAGTTTTGGAATGTTCCTTATAGTATGTTAAAATACTAAGCAAATTAGTAATATTTTTAATCTACCTAGATGTAAACGAAACTTGCACATAAAAATATATTTTTCCTTAATGGTTTATAAATGGTTAATAAAAAATATTGTATATAGCTTCGGATAACAAACCGCCACATCACTGTATCTCCGGTAGCATTTTCATGCATGACCGGCGATACAAAAATGCACAAATTCGTGGATAACAGCTAATACAAGCTATTTCTTAACCTTTGTTAGACTGAAATGAGTATCTGTACTCAAGAGGACGACTTCGTGTAGTATTTTCCCTTAATTAAGACTACTAGGTAGTTAATCCTGTGACCGGCGATACAGCAAAAAAACGTACGCCTGGTAAAAAGTAGGCAACATTCTAGTTTATACCTAAATAAACATAATAAGGAACTTACCTAAACAGGAGCCCGCTTTACACAAATTTAAACACATACCGTCATATTTGTAAAACTATTAGGCCGACCTCTAGTGGCCTTATGTATAAGCAATTTCTGCCGTGACCGGCGATACATGCAGCTGCGGGGACAGAACTTCTGGTTAATAATTGCGTTAGAGCAACTAAACTGTTGATCTTTGAATATTATTTTTCAATACAAATTGTAGTAGTAGTGTAAATTATTTATATATTAAAGAACTATAAAAGGGTAAAGTAAGAAATTATCGACTGGGAACACGTGACCGGCGATACATTTTTAAATTCAAATTTGAATACTGCAGCTATAATCTTTTAAAATTGCTTTCTAATGCAGGAAGTAACATATATTTCGCAAATTATAATCGTTTCTACAATAGTTGCCTGTAAATAAAATGTTGACCCAGAAAACAGACCGGCCTTGAATATCAAAACAAAAAGGCGCGTTTAAAAAAACGCGCGACCTTTGAGCGATCAAGGTCGAGGCACGCGTTGTGATTTGGCATCACCACTAGTCTACGGGCCTAACAACATACCATTGTTAACTGAAAACAGATATCTATGGAGCTGCAGCACGTGGATCAAGGTGTTTTTAACCATTTCGGCATTCAACATAAAAACAAGTATGTAAACTTTCTTTAGTACACCCAAGGCCATTTATGTTTTGGCACGACAGCCTGTCATGATCACGACTCCTATAGGGGCCTAAAATTGCGAGAAGCCGAACATCGTGATAATGTCGTTCAGTGAATGATACTGTACAGGGTGTCCCATTTTCGACATTTAACTTTTTAGCTACGTCACTGAACTTTACGTAAATTTCTCTAACATAGTTTTTACCTAGGTTAACGCATCGTGTCTAAAAAGCGAAGATTTTCGGAAAGTGTCGTAAATGGGACACCCTGTACATAAGGTAAATGACCCTAATTTTGACAGTGTCCATATATTTGACTGGTTTTACCGTTAAAGTAAAAAAATAAGCAAATAATTTAACTATTTGATAAATTCTCGGTAAGAACGCCATCTATTATCTATATTTTATGCCAACTGGTGGTGATTTCCCGCCTAGTTGCAAGGACATCTCTCAAAAACTCATTTGTAATACGTCTGACCTGGGGATCACCTGTTGTTGTGTCGCGGCTTTATAAATACGTTTAAGGTAAGTACAAAACATACTACTTTTAAAATATAACCCATATGGTTCCTTTCGGTATTATAAATCTTCTAATGCATGTTTTATCATTCAAGGAGACTTAAAATTAATATTTTATGAAAAATACAACCATTTTATTGCCCTAGCCTTACTTTTTTGGGGTGTCAAAATTTGGGACATACTTAAACTAGAGTGCCCTAAATTCGACACAGGGTGTCAAATATTGGAACGACCATCTAAATTTAAAGATAGCTTTATTTTCCTTTGCATCCCATGTAAAATTTGTATTTACGTCTCGTTTTAATTGTTTGACGTAGGAAATTTTAAAACCCTAAATTTGACATACATGTCAATTTTTGGGTCATGGGGTGTCAAAAATATGTTCCTCTGGAAGGCATGAATAATTGCAGACTTATGAGGCTAAATATTTTTCAGATATGACTGACAATGAAAAAAAATATAGAAAATACTCTGAGGAAGATCTAAGCAGAGCCATAGAGGCTGTAAATAATGGCGTTTCTTGTGCATCTGCAGCTAAAGAGTTCAAAGTACAACGAATTACTCTTTCCTATAAAGTCTCTGGAAAATTTCCCCTTCATTGCAAAAGTGGAGTTAGCACCACTTTAACTGAAGCAGAAGAAAATGTATTAGTACACTGGATACTCAATGTCGCTAAAACAGGATTTCCCGTTACAAAAGATCAATTACTTGATAGTGTAGCCATGCTTGTAAAGAAACTGAAGAGGTCCAATAATTTTACGAATGATAGACCAGGAAGGCATTGGTTTGAGGGATTTTTACAACGGTACTCGGAAATAAGTCAACGGATGGCTCAAAACTTAACAAGCTCTAGGGCAGCTGTTTCGGAAACCAAGATAAAGAAATGGTTTGATGAAATAAATGAATATTTTATTATGAATAATACTTCGGGAAATATAATAGTGTTTTATGGAAATAAGGGATGTGAACTGGAATCAACTACTGAAAATATTAATGGAGAAAATGGAAAAGAGAGAAAAGACAAAGTGGAGATACAAGATGAAAACGAAGATAATAACAACACAAATAAAGATAATTCTGAAAATATCAAACCCAACAAAAACAATAATGCCGTGATACCTTCTCCCTTTAGGTCTATTTTATTTTGGCGAGAAGAAAATACTAATAAAAAGTCAATTAGGGTTCGAGAAAAACTTCCAAGCGTCTGCTCGTCAGAAAAATGGAAGGAATATTATTTGAAGAAAGAAAATGAAAGAAAACGGGAAGAGAAAAAGCAACAAATGGATGAAAATAAGGAAAGAAATATTGTCATTAAGAAACTTCGCAGAAGTAGTAAAGTAAAGAATGTAAAGAAAAATATTTTTTCAGACAGAAAAGGGGCAGAAGCAAACTCTACAATTACAAAAGAAACAATGGAGTCTAATCAACAAGTTATTACAAAAATTAATGTCAATGATTACGTTATATGAATATGAGGGTGACAGGTCACAAAAGTTTCAAACTACAACAAGTTCTTCGTTACCGCTATGGTACGAAGTGGCCTAAACTATTGGAAATGGCCTAGTGACCCGGACGAATTATGGTACCCTTTAAAAGACTTAAAGGCAAAAATTATTCCTCCAACCTCTGTAAATAATAGAGGCATTTTTTCTGTGCCCGAAGTCGAAAAATATATGAGTTTTGTAATGACCTAAGTAAATTTATTTGCAGACATTTATTTGTATTCATTTTCGTACTTTTATGTCCATTTTTAAAAAAATAAAGTTCGTTGTTTTTTGTTTACTTTAATACCTCAGAATAAATCCACCTAAAACTAAAAATGAGTAAGTACTCACTAACATTCATTAATCGTACCTATTTAAGTATAAGTAATTACTTAATTACTTACAAAGTTGATATAAAAAGAACGTTAAATATAGGTACACATAACCGTCAATTTTTGGTACACTGTCAATATTAGGTACAAATTAGCGTCAAATTAATGTCCAAAAACCTTTTTTAACCTGTCAAATTTGAGGTCTTCATTTTAACATGGCTTTTAAATTAGTTTGTGTCTTAACATGTCAAATATAGGGTCATTTACCTTATCCGTTTAGATATTCTGCTTCCTGCGTTTCGTCATAAACGAACATCGAAACTCGTACTGTAACAAATCACGGACTTTTAACATAAATAACTATTAAAAAATAATCTTTAAGCGGCCGTTTTTTTAAAATCAAGGTCAAAATAAATTCAAAACGCCTTTTTAAAAGGAAACTGTGACAATGACGCTAAAAGGGATTTTTCTTAAGTGCTAATAATATATTTTTCTCGCAGCGGGAGAGCAGATGCCGCAATTCAACATTCTATTCAAAAGAGCACTAATGCCTTTTTAAAAAAGATCTTTTCGTAATATATGTGATAAATCGAAAAGAGGAATAACGTAACAAGGAGAAAGGGAGCTTTTGGGCATACGGGAATAAAAATATGCTTGGGCCCTGCACTTTAATTTGTGGGTAGCGGTATTTATTTGTTAGAGTAAATATTGATAAACAAAAAAGATAATTTCACCGATACTCAGATAAATATGCCGTATTCTGAGGAATATTATGAACGGAATGATCTATTCTGAGCGGAAATGACATTATGGGATTAAATTTCCGACACGAGGAACAGCCACCGACCTATAACCATAGATACGGACAACTTACGGTTTGCACAGTAAAAAGTTAAATTTTACAAGTGAAAAAATGGGTTGGTGCGCACGGTTTACCGGTCATATTTTTAAAGGCTGCTAGTCGGTTGTTGTGCGCACAATGTTGTCGCCGTCATATATTCAACCCCGCCGTATTGGTTCCTGTTTGGTTGCCAACCAACGACGTGAACCAACGACGACCGTCCACAACCGAAATCAATCGTAGGGATGTAACGATATTAAAAATCTATCGATACATGGACAATAGATATCAAAGTTAATTCTAAAAGTGGCTTTTCAGTGATGGCCACAAGGCCTTCTTTTATGCGATAAAATAGATTGTTTATTTCCCAGCAAGGAAGGTCTTGATGTGCCAAAGAATTGCCGTGTAATCGTTTTCATTAAGGGCAAAGTACGGTCCTGTTCGCCGGTTAAGGTAAATAGTTTATCAGTCGGCATTGCGCATGACATATCTGACGATCAGCTTTGTTTGAATGCTCGAGGCCGTAAATTTGCCGCTTTTACTTTTAGAGTTTGGCTATCCATAGATATTGGTCGGTGGCGACAGCAGGTGTCAGTGGCTTCGGATTGGTCGCGATGGTCCAATTGGTTGGCCTCCAAGATCTCCAGACCTTACCCCACTAGACACAAAACTGAAGTTTACAAAGCACTCGGGATGCACTAATAGCTAATAATCTTATGGTATGCTCAGTCGATTCTGTGCATGGTTGTATCTCTCTGCAAGTGGCGATTAACGGATTTCTCTCAGACACCTTCACCATCCGGTGTTCCTCAAGGGTCCATATTGTCTCCCACTCTCTTCTTACTCTAAATTAACGACCTTCTAGTGCAAGCGAATTATCCGATATTTAGTTTTGCTGATGATAGCACACTTATCTCATCTTCCTCTTTGAATGCACAAACATCGGCTGTCGACGCACATCTTCGCAGACAGCATGAAGTATCACGCCACGACCAGGAAGAAATTTTGGCTTAAGGTGACAGCAACCAAGTCGATTTTAACGCTAAAAAACCCAGGCAGCAGTTTTCTCTAAAAAGGTTAACATTACAGAACCGGATATAGTCATGGACGGACACGCAATCCCACTGGCTTCATCTATTAATTTGCTGGTCGTCAAGGAAATATGTCTTGGCATAACCACGTTGTGGCAATCACCAAGATAGCTTCTCAGAAACTTAGTGTACTCTTCCGAACCAGAAAGTTGTACACACCTCAACAACTTTTGACACTATACAAAGCCCAGGTTCGACCATCACTAGAGTACTGCTCTCATGTCTAGAGCTCTGCACCGAAACATACTCTTCGGCTACTGGAATCCATCGAAAGGAGGGTCATTCGTCTAATTGGAGACCACGAGCTGACAAAGAACCTCGACAACCTAGAACATCGAAGACAGGTTGGGGATTTGACTCATTCAAAACCAACGTGAATCGCTTTTTTCGCACACACACCACTCCCAGAGTGCCCTAAAGGATTTTTCCTATAGTGCTTTTGTTTGATCATAAAAAAAAAATTGTCATTGTCAATTTGTTGAAATTTTGAGATTGTACAGGGTGTTATGGAAATTATTTATTATATTTAAATGGCTGACTCCTTGGACTGCCCTACAATTTTTTTATTAGATCAAGGTAAAAATCTTACCACATGCAACGTTGCCATAAACATGTATACTGGGAAGTTGTTAACTCCGGCCTTATGTCGATCGCTACTACGATATGGCGCAATGGACCCCCCCCCCCCCCACGTCTCTTCCCGCACGACATGGCTCAGTCGCAAAGCAAGCGATGGTGGTAGAGAAGTGAAAGCGGCTACACGTCGACGGTTCCCTTAGAACGCGAATCAAACCCACCCCTACCCCTTATTTTAGGAGATAGACCAAAATGTCAAATAAATAATTTGCAGAGTGTCAATTCAGTTTCACGTGAAATACCTTCACTATTGATTTTAAGAGATATTATCATTTTTTGATTTTGAATTAACAATACGCTATCTAACGGTAAAATTTGAAAGTTGAAAATAATAATACTTCTAGGGGTCACTTTTGTAATAAATTTTCCGCCGCTCGTCGCCCTTAGCGGGACACCCGGTATATTTAAGCCCTCAGTCCCTTATGTTTTATTCCGCCACTACTTATTTCTAAATTTATCTGAAGCGCATAGAAATATATTTAAAAGCCTCAGAAATATCTTTACCTTCACGGTGGTAACAGAAATTCCACAATACACACAAAAATAGATTTTTAAAAATATGTTTTGAACACACGTGTTTGATACACCGAAGAAGCGAATAGCATGACAAAGGTAGAAAAGCTTTTTAAATATTTTAGTAAAAAAATGCCTTTTAAGTCTGAAATAACTCGATCGTTGGTTAAAGAATGGTAGAGCACGATTTATTCAAAATTTCAAACAAATATTATAACAGCCATCACAAAGTATGTATATAAATAAATTCTAATCCAGTCCAATTTAACAATATATTTACAAGAACAACAGTAATTTTCGTAGGAAAGTAACATCCTATACAGTAAGTACATGGACATCAAACTTAGGCTAACCGGGGGTCTATTTTTGAGTTCACTTTTATTTTTTTACCCATGTTGTTTTTCCGTAGAGTATAATATGGTCGTTTAAAAGCGGCTTACCTTAAAACAATGCAATTGTGTTGTAAAATAGTTGTTTTTTAATGGAACCCTGTATACTTTCAATTTTTATGCGAGGTATTTTTTTTCCAATTACAAAAATATATAGTTGTCTTTATTAGCTCAAACCGTTATTAAGATAAGAGCGATGAAAAGTAGTGTTGTGATCGCTCAAGCGAAAAACCGCTTGATTACTCGATTATTGAAATAACCGACATCACTCGATTATTAATAAAACCGCTCGAGTTATCTATTCAGGCGAAAACCGTCGCTCGTCACTTATTACCTTCCACTCGATACCCGAGCTTCTCTTGACGCCGACGGAAATGTACCGCAGTAGTGTGATCGAGTTAAAGAACTGCGCTTATATTAGAACAGTTTTTCGCTCGATAGGAAATACTCTAGTTATAAATACAGGCGAAAAACCGAAAAATATCGCCTGTCACTTGATACCCGACCTTCGTTCTACGCGCCGCGCGATCCGTAATATGCCGAGTGGCGACGTTCGAGTTTGATGCTGAGCAGGTAACACGACATACGTCTTTCTTAAAGGCACATAAATGAGAAGGTGCATATAAAAAAGTACCTATGTCAAATCCCTTAGCGGAATCATCGCGACATGGGGTTTGTAAATTTTGTTTGAACTGGCTAGCCAGCGGCGTAGTTTAGGTCTCCGATTGTAAATATTAAAAAATTAAAGGATATAATTTTAAAATTTTTATTTACTATAAACTCGAGGAACCTTCTCAAAAATAACATAATAAAAATTGTTAATGAAAAATAACAAAACGAACAAAATGGCTAACAAAATATATAGAAAAATCCGTTGGTAATCTTATAGTAAGCATTTTTAAATCTAAACAGGAAACTCAAGAAGACTTCTTAAAAATAACATACATTACAGAAAATATACAATACATATTTGGGTAATTTTTGCAGTTTTTTTGTTTGGTATCGAGACACGTGGTAAAAATTCATTATTCACAAAAAAAAAAAAAATTCTGGAATTTTTTTGGTGGCGACTACAATTTTTTAGCTAAACCTACCAACACTAATGAAAAGCTAGCTGTATTCATTCATCTACATACAAAAAGAGAATACTTAGTTTAAAAATATAATACTCAAATAGAATAAATATTACACAAAGAAATACATCGAACAAACCCATGCTAACTTTTTACCCCCTATTTTTTATTTTTTTATTTTTGTGTGTCCAATAAGGTAAGGTGACCCAAGAATGACAGTACCTACTAACTGTCGCGAATGGGTGCCATCTTGGTAAAGAAAATGAAATAGAGTCTTGCGATACATCATTTTGAAGGTCCTATCGAGTACTTTACGATGCCAGAATATTACTTCTATAGTAGCACCCAAAACAAAATGGCGGCGTTTTGAAACTGCATAGTTATTAGTATTTTATTATCCTTTAGTTCATTTACCGTCATAGAAACAATACAATTTGGCATAGTATAGTAGAAATCAGAGAGCTAACGTTCTTCCATATTTCATGGTGCTGAAATTCAAAATCTTATTAAAAATATTGAATGGGAAATAGGGCCTTGCGATATATCATTTTAAAGGTCCTCTCGAGTACTTTACGATCACAGAATATTGTGTCCCGTGGCGGCCTCTTAAAAAATAATATTTACTATATTTTCTTTTGTTATTTTATAATTGGGAATAAAGCACCCCAAACTGGCTGGCTGATATTCACTGTTTTATACCAGATGGAGATGTCATCCGCAAACTGCCAGAAATTAATATTTAAAAAACTCATACTATGCTGATACATTAAACAAAATATAAGCTACAAAAACGTCCATTTTAATGTAGAACCGCTAAAACAGAACCGAAACAATTTTCGGGATTTTTTACGGATACATTTTTAATCAGCGTTGTTGAAAAAACTGAAACAAACGGCTGTCCGTATACCAACGGATTTTGTATGAGGTCCAAACTCGGAGGGTTTGTTACATATTTTTACAGATGCGGTAGATTATATTTTGCCGTTAAAATTAATTAATTCTTGTTTCAACACTATACACGGTGTTATCGAAATGACTTATTATATTTAAACCTGCAAATCCTGAGATGAAAACAAATTGAAGAAAAATAATCATGAATTGCGCTTCGAATTAATAAGCGAGATAAGCCACCTTATGTCAAGTGCATAAAACCACGCGGTAGGCACTGGCAAGAGATGTAAATAATCAATGTATGTTAGTTAAGCTCTCAAAAGGCGTTGGTGGCCATTTAAATATACACAACCAATAGTAATATCACACATATTTGAAATCACATTTACATATTATTACAAATTATTTGACAACAGAACTGAAAAACGATAATGCTACGATAGGCAAATTTAACACCTTAGTTATTAAGCCAGAAATATATTAATGTTTAAAAATCGTTTACAAACATAATAGGAATTCAAGAGAAACCTACGCCGAAGATGTGTCCTTCTCGCGTATGAAAGGAGACTGAAGCGCTTGATCAAGGACCAAGGTTGCGGCAAGCATTGTACTCTTACATCACTGCTGACCCCCTGACCTACATATACTTGTTAAATGAAATCAGATGTGTATAAAACAGTGAAAACTAAAAATTCGATATTTAGCTTTGCTGACGATAGCACACTTGTCTCATCTCTCTCTTTGAATGCACAAACATCGGCTGCTTATCATGCCTCAGCACAGACCTGGAAGAAATTTTGACTTGGGGTGACAGTAACCAGTCGGCAGCAGTTTCCTCTAAAAAGGTTAACATTGCAGAACCGGATATAGTCATGGCAAGACACGGAATTCCGTTGGCTTCATCTATTAATTTGTTAGGCGTCAATCTGGGAGGAAATATGTCTTAGCATAATCACTTTGTGTGCAATCGCCAAGATAGCTTCTCAGAAAGTTGTACACACCTCAACAACTTTTGACACTATACAAAGCCCAGATTCGACCATCACTAGAGTACTGCTCTCATGTCTGGAGCTCTGCACCCAAACATACTGTTCGGGTACTGAATTCCATCGAAAGGAGGGCCATTCGTCTGATCGGAGACCACGAGCCGCCGAGGAGCCTCGACAACCTAGAACATCGAAGACAGGTTGGGGATTTGACTCTCTTTTACAGATAATTCTATGGAAAGTGCTCGGCTGACCTAGCCCTCTTAATTCCACCCAGAGCGGCGAGCAGCAGGAATACACGACGAACCACTGCAGCTCATCCATATGTGGTTAAGCTTAGTACTCCTCGAACTTCATTACTTAAGAATTCTTTCATCTGGAGGACTTCATTTTTATGGAATGACCTTCCCGAGGTCGGTTTTCCCAACGACTATAACCAACGAACGATTCAAAACCAACGTGAATCGCTTTATTCGCACACGCACCACTCCCAGAGTGCCTTAAAGGATTTTTCCTGTAGTGCTTATGTTAAAAAATGGCCTCGCAGTCTGTGGGATAATATTAAGGAGTACATACAAAGCATCTGCGGATCCATACTGATAAAAAGGAAGTTTTTGTCGTATTTTTGAGTAAAGAATCACCATACGAGCGATGGCATATGTTTTTTGAAACAACCTGTATATACGATCATTTATGGCCACTAGTTTCTATACGCCCTGTGTAACTAATTTTAAACAAATGCATTTATACAACAAATAAAATGCAAAGTGGTCGTTTTGAATTAAAATAGGACCGTGTTTGGAAACAATTTTCGGAATTTTCACGGGTAGATTTTTAATCAACTGCAAAGTGGTTTAAAACTGATACGAGCGAACCTTCATCGTCAGTTAAAACGTATTTTTATTACGTTTTGTTATATATTTTTGCAGCTTTGGCTATATTTCGGCGTTAAATTTAATTTTCTTTTTAATAGGTATTTAATAATACGAGATCCGATTGAAACAGAAAAATTTATCTATTTATTTATTTATTCAGAAAAATATCTACATAACACAAATACATAAATGAGTGACTCCTTGGGTGTCGTAGAGAAACGCTATAGTCTGTTTCGTTGCCGTTGATAGCTCGAGACCCTCATTAAAGATTCAAAACAAGGGCCCGGTGGCTTAAAATATTTTACCTATAAAATGGTCTTTTTACGTACATCTAGCATAAAGATGAAGAAATTTTGACCTATTCCACCGGGTAACAGATAAAGTAACAATAGAGCCATAAAATGAAATGAAAGGATAATGATTAAAACGGCCCATCATGGTCGGAGAGTTGGGTTTTTAATGTAACCGCTTATTATTTTATTTAAATGTAATAGATTTTATGATTTTATGAATTTATTTACAAAAAAACTAATTTATTTACAGATCAAAAAATATTGACAATTTCAATAATTATAACTCGATAAAATGGTCCTCAGAAGAATCTGAAGAGTCATCATGTCCTACGCTTATTACTAAAGGCTCAATTTCCATAGTTGTGTCAATTACGTTGTCAAGTTCCCACATTTTTTGTTCCTCTACTATAGCATGTTTTATGGCGTTTTGCCAATTTTCTGATGACACATTTGCTAAAGAATGAAGCAAGAGGTGTCGCACTTCTTGCATTTTAAAAGTTTTGTTATTTCTAGCAACATATCCTTTTACTTGAGCCCATATTAATTCGATAGGATTTAGCTCACAATGGTAAGGTGGTAAACGGAGCACTATAATACCTCGATCTCTTGCCATCTCGTCAATAACATACTTTTTATACTGTGATTTATGTAGCCTAACAATATCCAAAAGTTCTTTTTTTACCATGGTATTATCGTAACTCAATTCCTTTCGTTGTAACCAGTTTACGATTTCCGCCTTTTTCCATGAAGTTGTGGGAAGATTCTCTTTTAGCCTAGAGTGATAGCTGGCATTATCCATCACTATTACAGAATTAGCGGGAATGTATTCTATCATTTGCTTAAAATATTCCTCGAAAACATCAGCAGTCATTTCTTCATGATAGTCTTTAGTAGAATTCGACTGGAATTGTAATAATCCTTGATCCAAAAAGCCATTTGAACTTCCTATATGAGTTATAATAAGTCTGCGTCCCTTTCCAGATGGTGGTCTAAGTCCTGTTGACCAGCCTTCCATGACAGCTTGTCGAGAACTTAGGACATTTTTATCTTGCCAAACTTTAGATACGGTGTGCCCTTCGTTCAGCCAAGTTTCATCCAAATAGAAAATGTTTTTGCCTTCGCTGCGGTATTTTCGGATGGACCTTAAGTATTGACGTCTCCAGCAAATAATATCTGCTCTATCAATAAGAAAAGATTTTCTGTTTTGCTTCTCCCATCGAAAGTTCATATCATGAAGTATTTTCCATAGTTTCGTTCGTGATAGCTGTGGTAAGTCCTCGTCGTAGTTAATGGCTTGTAAAATTTTGTCTATAGTTGGTATTTCCTTGGCAAAATAAAAACTATGTACTTTTCTTCTAATACCATTTTTAATGAAATTGTCAATTTCTAACGGTTTCTTTCCTGGGAGTGGTTTTGGCTCACTGAGGTTCTTAGATTTTCTTTCACGCAAGAACCTATTATAGTAGCCTCTCCAACTCCTACCATATTGGCACACTCTGCAATGATGCTACGAACATCACTTGCAGGTTTCTGGTACACTAGAGCATCATGCACGTTTAATATTAATGTCTTTTCTCGGAGAGAATATGCACTCTTGCTAATTTGACGAAGACACGTTGGCGAAAAACTTGAAGCCATTGTTACAAGTATAGGAAATAATTCAACTTTGAGATAATGCAGTATCTAAATACAACTAAATACATAGTTTGACAAACGCACATCAAATGGCGTAATAACATCCTAAAGCAGGCAAAAATAGGTAAATTAATTACCCCTGTTGTACCTACTTTAACCCTAATCCTACTTAACAATGGACAGAGGCCAATTTTCTTATTAAATAAGGTAATTACTATTGGCAACGCCTATGGTTTACGGTTGTTTTATGGCTTCAACCCTCGATATGAGCTATCAACTTCAACAAAACGGACTTTACATATATTTTTTTTCAAATCGACCCTTTTAAAAGTGGGGTCCAGTCCCATAAACCCACACCTCATCCGGCGTTTGTTCGGGTTTGTTCGTCATGTCAGCCTGTGGTGGCATATCAGGAAATAGGTGTTACGTGCAATGTTGCCAAACTTAATTCAAAACTGAAATTCCATATAAAATTATAAAAATAAATAATTTATCTACCTACTTGTATTTATCTTTATACCTCCAGGCACAAGTTTTTTAAAAATACCCTCAGATCAGATCATTAGATTTTATTACACGCGACGCGACGAAATTTGACTTATTCGTCGGCGACATTCCATTTTTCTGTCAAGTTAAACGTCCAAAACAAACTACTCGTTTAACTGAGCAACTTAGGTTCGTCTATAAAAACAAATGTCAAATAATATACAAAGTTTGGACGCGTAGCCCGAAAATCATTATAACTATTATATGCGTACCTTCTGAAAACAAAGCGGATAGCCGAGAGTGTAAATGGTTATCAACAAAAGCGACCGAACCCTAACGCTGTTCTTCTATTGCTGACACTTGCATGTCGCACGCTTGTACCCATAGACAAAGGAAGAGAGGGGACGCGTAAAACCAGAAGCTATTTTGTTACCGCCTGGCTCCTTATCGGATTTAGCAGTGGCGTTACATGAATATTTTCTTAGTATTATCCCAGTACAAAATTATTATTTATGGAATATGGAAGTAAAATTTTTATTGAATTGAATTTCTATATTGTGTCCCTTACTGAGTACAACTATTCTTCTGCTTCTCAATAATTTTTGAATGCTTAGTAAAAAATTAGGAAAGGTTGTGAAATTTAAATATCTTTCAACTTTAGGGAGAATGTAAGATAAAAAACAAAATTGGTCGATTCAAAATTTATTACAAAGAAGCAACAAAATGTAATTACTGGTAGTTTTGAAAATATTGTTGGCACAGCACCTCCAAGTAATCGTACTCTTTCCTCAACTTTATAAAAAAGGACTTCTCAAAATGCTCTGAACAAATCCTGTAGGCAGGAGAAGGTGTCCAATCTCTAAGTCCCATGTTCTGCACCAAATGTTTGCTTTTTGTGGATCTTTCGGAAATCTAAAAACAATACAACAATGTGTGAGCTTAGTGGTTTAAAATAAGTTTTAACAGGACGCCATCCTTGTGAAACGACCTTCGCCTGAAGTTGTGTTTCTCAAAGACTATGATCTTCAACGATTCAAGACAAACGTTAATCGCTTTCTTTAAAAAAATAACACTGGTATACATTCGAAATAATATAATGCTTTCACTAATAATTAACCAAAATTAAATAAGAAATAATTTAATTTTGTCAAAATATACAAATCATGCAGGTACGCCATTGAGTGACACACCCTCTCCAAGGGCAATTACCTGGTTCTTATTAGAAATCTTGAATGAAAAGTGCAACAAATCTAGTACAAATTACAAAGGAAGGTAGCTTTAACTATAGACTTAATCATAGTTTCAAATAACATATACTGCTAAACTTATAAGGGAGATATCTAATATAAAATAAATGCATGCAAAAAATACAATTTGAATATTTACCGATGGGAAGTAATTCCAAGCTTCTTTCGTTCATTACGGCTTTTATAGCTATAGGCACAACAATTCACCATTTTTCTGTAAATAAACTAAATTCTTATAATAGCTCTTCTCACCACAAATCACCAAAATACATAGGGTGCCACCTCGATTGTCTGGCTCCCTATCAATGGCGGCCGACCAATTTTAGGTAACACTTTCTGCGACGGCCCGTAAACCGGAATTATTCGTCCCCTCTCTTCCTTTGTCTATGCTTGTACCCATAGACCTACGTCGGCCCGGCGCCGAGTGGATTGTGTACAAGAGATAGAGAGATGGCCGCGTAAGAAAGAAAATAAAATCTTCGTCAGTCTTGTCATTTGGAGTAGAGCTGAGCTAATTTAATTTTTTAAGTTTCTCAAAAGAAAAAGTACAGTCGCAGTATTATCAGCTACCACTATCATTTTATTCAATTTGGTCGAAATTCCATTAACGCCATATCAATTAAACGCCTTCCAAGAGATCTCGCGGTAAATAGCCAAATAATTGAGAAGAATCTCGTGAAATATCAAACTATTAAATATTGCCCATCTCTATACCAAGTTTTGAAGGTATATATTTCGTTCGTTCATAGGTTAACTGTTTTATGCTTCGTAGATAAAATGTCATTTTTAAATTTAAGGATTGCATTGTGTGTATTTAAAATGTGTGTGTTTTAAATTAATTAAATAAATAAATCTACGCGAGAAAAAAAGGACCAAAATTAAAACGCGTGTATTCTTTCCATGTGAATAGCTGCTATTTTTTTGAGGTTATGTGAGAGGTTTTTTCCTAAAACTTAGATTCTGTGTGGTTTGTGTGAAAATATGAAACTAACAATTGTATTTAAATAAGTAAAGGTAAGAAAGCATGTGTCTTAAATAAAATTGCATTTTTTTTAAAGAGTTTGAACGATAATTATTATTTAAAAGGTCAATGACATTTGACCTATTTACTTTCCTATGCTTGTAACGAATTTTAAATTTGTGTGTGATATTACCATTATTTGTTTTGCAAAACATCTTTCGTCGTCAGTTTTCTGGAATCATATTTGTTAATAAAAATTGTTAAAATTATAATTTTTTTTCTAAAGAGTTTGCCGTGTAGATATGACAACACCGGCCGAAATGCGTTGACGTCTTTTGACCCTGCAGACCTCAGTGTTGATTGTTTACATATTACGCCAGTGTCCCACATGTGTTTGTCTGATTTGACATAAAGCGCCATATTTTTTTTTTTTTTTATGATCAAACACAAGCACTATAGGGTTTGTTCGTTCCTTTAGGGCACTCTGGGAGTGGTGCGTGTGCGCAAAAAGCGATTCACGTTGGTTTTGAATCGTTGGAGGTTATATTCGTTGGGAAAAACGACCTCGGGAAGGTCGTTCCACAAGGATGTAGTCCTCCAGATGAAAGAATTCTTAAATAATGAAGTTCGAGGAGTACTAAGCGGGCGGTAGTGGTTCGTCGTGTATGTCTGCTATTCGTCGCTCTGGGCGGAATTAAGAGGGCAAGGTCAGCCGAGCACCTTCCATGAAAATATCTGTAAACGAGAGTCAAATCCCCAACCTGTCTTCGATGTTCTAGGCTGTCGAGGTTCTTCGTCAGCTCGTGGTCTCCGATCAGACGAATAGCCCTTCTTTCGATGGAATCCAGTAGCCGAAGAGTATGTTTGGGTGCAGAGCTCCAGACATGAGAGCAGTATTCTAGTGATGAGTATTTTTCTTCAATTTATATTCATCTCGGGATTTGCCGGTTTAAATATAATACGTCATTTCCATAACACCCTGTATATCAAAAGAATACACAAAAAAATTTAAGCGCTTTTAATCTGGCACCTAGGTGAGAGCACCTGTATGTACCATATGAATAGGTAAGTAAGTCAAGAGGTAAATTACAAGTAATACATACATTAACCTGACGTGAATTTGTGTGAGAATCTACATCAACCACTGAACAACGTATTATTCTAAAAAATGTCTATAAAAATTCTTATAATTTTGATAGATATAAATTTTTTGGTACGATTCCAGTATTAAAACTTAAATTTATAATATGTTTTAATGGTTTTAATAAACAAATTGTTTTGATAATTTTATTATTCAAAATAATACAGGTTAGTCCATTAGTGCGAGGAAGTTCAATATCTCAGTTGTCAATAGAAATACAAAGAAATATTACATACAAAAACTATAGGATCCGTAGAGATGCAAGATATTTTCTAATATGTCCTTCTAGGTTGTTCCAGAAAAGAAGAGCGGCAGAATGTAGGGTTTTTGAAATGGCAACCCACATTTTTTATTACGGAATTGAATTAGGTCTTTAATTCTACGTACAGTCCGCATTTTAGTGTGATGTTCGTTGCTGTGTTGCCACGCTAGTTATAATTTTCAAAAATATCCAAGAAAAACAACATATTCAAAATATCTCTTAAAATATTAACTGATTTAAATTTAATAATACTGGTTTATGGCTTTCGAGCCCCAAGGGATAACATGATGATCGTACTAGAGAAAATTAATCATAACTTATACAGGGTATTTTTTACGGCGGTGCCAATATTGCTCTTTTTAAAGTAATACATCTGAAAATATAAGCTTGTTTCCATTGTAAGAGGAACACCCTATATATATTAGGAAAATACATTGTTTTCTAAGAAGCATTTTAAAACTTTTCATGTGCACCAATTTAAATATATATCCAGAGCAAGCCAGGTGTAAAATTAAATTATAAAAAATCATCTCCAATGTTGAAAAATATTAATATATAGCTACCACGGTGGAACAAAGCGCCAGCATAAAAAACTTTTATTAAATTTTTTATTAAAATTCACCTACGAAACTTTTACTCCCAAATACCTTTGCGGAAAGTAGCACTTTTAAAATAACGACAAAAAAACTTGTATTCATCATAATATGATTGTTTCTCGTAAATGCAAAACATAAAAGTTATTTGGCTATGTAACATTACTGGGACACCCCGATATACAGGGTTTTATTGAAATAACTTATTTACTATATTCAAACCTGTAAATCCTGAGAGTAAAGGAAATTGAAGAAAAATAACCATCAATGGCGCTTTGATAAGACATCTTATGTCAAACCCGATGAACCACGTGGTAGCCACTGACGCGAGATATCAAATGTGAATTATCATAGATCACGACGTCACTGAATGTTGGCCGGTGTTGTCATATTTATACGAAAATTACGGCGATACATGTTTTGCAACACAAAGAATTGTAAACATGAACAAACATGTGGAAATTTAATGGAAACCTGCATAAACGAATGGGTAATTTAGGTATGTAATTTTTTTAACGCTGTTCGAGTTATCGCGCCTCGTCCGTTTTCAAGCAAAAATCGTGTATTGTGGCTCGGAAAATGAGGGAAAAATATGAACTGACATTTTTACACACGCATTTTTTAGCAAAACCGTTTTCAGTTAACACAGCACGTGTATCAATAATAATGCAATATGAGGACATAGCTGTTGCAGAGTTGTTATAGACAACCAAGCCACACAGCAAACCGTCCCATGCATGCGCCGTGTACCGCATTCATGAATTATACAGATACAATATCCGACTCCGCTACCCTCCCTGTAGCTGCGCAACACGGAAAATGTCCGTTCGACTCGATTTACTATCTTTTAGAGTGTTATCAACAATTTAAAAAAAAAATATTATATTAACCCAGAAATACTTTAAAGTTTAAAATTCACATACAAGCACGTTGAATTTAAAGAAAAGACGCGCACGACGTTTCAGTGTTATAGAATAAAGACTGAAGAGCATTGTCGCGTTTGAGCGTCGTTTTCGAAGGATCAAGACCGAGTCACGCATTTTGGTCTGGCATCACTGTTCGCCTACTGACCTACAAATGCAGTTGTTAACTGAAAACAGTTGTGTATGGTATGGTATTCGATATTTGATTTAAGAAAAAATAATGCTTCTACCTAGAACCTTCTTATTATAGTGAGGTAAAGAAACTCATAATCTGCTACACTAGTTTAAACTAGTGGATCAGATTATGAGTTTCTTTACCTCACTATAACTTCACTCCTCTTCGAGATGGACTACTTCAAAAAAAAAAACCTTCTTACTATATTTATTTAATATGCTTCTTGTGTCCAACTGAAATCTTATTTTTATTAAAGAATAAATAATATTAATAGTATTTGATGGAACATTATCTTATCGTTCATTCAATTGACGTGAAAAGAACTTTTTATAATACTAATACACATTTCATGCTTTCCGAACGGCTTTGTAAGCAAGCCAGGAACTTTCTGCACTTATTTTTAGAACCTTCGGAAAAAAAAAGACTAATAGAAAAAAATATAGAGGAAAGACTAACGTTTACTCTCGTGAGTATGTGAGTACCTTCAAATAAACATGGACCCGGTATTCTATCTGCTTTGTGCACGTCAATGTCAATATCAATGTGACGCCTTTTATTACGAAAATAAATACAACAAAAAAGAGATGAGGATTCTATCTGTAGAATCAGTGGTGGCTCGTGTTCTATGATAGAGGGGGTTCACAAGTATGGTGAAATTTTTTTTCAAATTTTATTTTTGTGTAACGACCAAACAATTACTTTCTAGGCGTTTTAAATGTAGAAAGAAAAAGAGTAATAAGAAAATGCGTTAGGTAAAACAAGTTTTTATTTGTTATTTAATTTTACACAAGGAAATACAACTTTTGGAAAATAAGGAAGGTTTTCTTAGTGTGTATAGCTGTCGGATCTTAACGTCGTCGCAATATTTATACAGTCCACTACTAATACTACTAAAGCCAGAGCTGTCAAGAAAACCGAATGATGTCCAATACTACTACCGCCATATACGAGTTATCAAGAAAACCGAATGATGTCTAATACCACTACGCCATCTACGGCTACGTCATTAGGCGCAACCAAGACGAGAACAATAGTTAACTGTTTTATGACGAGAACGAATCGAGCCATGAGACTGACAAGTTGGCATTCTTCATATTTTCAGTGTTTTTTAGTTTAAATCCTTAAATAAAATTATTTAAAATCATATCGAGTATCATTTATCGAAATACACACTATTTACCGACAATACAATACACAATAGTGCTTAAAGGTAAAGTCCATTCTTCGGTTCTTAATTGTAGAAAATTGATCAATAACAGTCTCATTAAGTTTGGAATACCCTCTATACATTTTTTTTCATATATTTCATTTTTAAACTTTCTAATGAAGTCCCTAGATTTACCCTTTGTGGTCTGCGTTAAATTAATATCGGGGTTTTCACTTCAAATTTTTGCTCCAAACTCAAAGAGCTAAAGTTATTTATTAAATAGTCCACCGTCAACAATTCATTTTAACTTAATAAATATATAATATTAAAATATTAAAACATACACGCTGGAATTTCTAACTAGATGCACGAACAGACAAAACACAAAAACTGTGCGCCTTTTCCATGTTAAATCGCCATAGCCCCGCTATCCTCCGCTGTCATCCGCCACCTTTTACTACAGAGAAACTGCATTACTTAATCGCACGTGCGTGCAAATCTCGTCATAATCGTCATTTACCTCGACAGAGGCACGGTTGCCGGATCTATACAGTTTGGTTTGACGGGATGATAAAATATTAGGGAGGGTCGGACTTTTTTAGTTTGACGGTACGATAAAATATTAGGGATGGTCGGACTTTATACGATAAATGATATTCAATGAATATAAATTAATATTTTTTCTACGTTTTGTTTTGGGGGTTCATGTGCGCATGTGCTCCTGTGGAAGAACCGCCACTGTGTAGAATCCCCATCTATTTTTTATCTTTTATCTGTTTCTCCTTTGGTTACGAGAAACAAACAATCGACGGACGTGACTCAAAAGTCTATATTTCTATCCAGTTTATTACAGACTTGGCACAGACACAGACCATATTGAGTTAATAAGTACTATTCTTTCCACAAACTATACTTAAATTTACCACACAAGCACTGAAAACAATAAAGAATTTTATTTAATAATAACGACAAATATGACAGTTGTTAATCCGGTAGTGTCAAACGTGAAAGCAGGTATGAATGACGGCCGTTCCAATAAGGGCTTTATAAAACGTATTTCCGAACGCTCGAAGGCGGCGTAATGTAATTATGTAAGACCCTTGGTGTATCATCTTTTCGACTTCAAGTTGGTCTAGGAATTAGTCATTAAATTAAGTAAGTACGTACCTGTTTTTACTTAACACACTGTATATAAAAAATAATATAGGATAAGCTACCGGAGATAAGCGACGAGGCTATATAGAAAACTTGTGGGATTTTTTTTCATTTTAATTTAGTTACGTTTACCGAAAGCAACACTTTTAAATTAAAAACTACGTGTATCATGAAAACTTTTTTATGACATTTAGGATTATCCGCCGTAATGGAATTGTGGAAATAACAATGGATAAAATGTTTGTACATATATTTCATTATGCAAAATTTCAAGTTATATGACGGGATATTTTTAAAATTATGCCTTTCTAGTATAATACAGGGTGTTCCTTAATGACGTGCTAATATTTCAGGGTCGGATTCCTTAGGTCATTTTATAAAGAAAAGTTCATATGAACATATGTCCGCAAAGGCTTAAATTTATTGCTACAGGGTGTTGAATTTTTATTTTTTAAATGGTTATTTTTTAATATCTCCGAAAGTACTTTAGATATTAAATTCAATTTTGGTATGTGTTAATAGGATATAGAACCAGAAATTTTTGGTTGGAAAAGTTATTCAATTGCAAACATGTCCTCTGATATTTTCTACAAAGAAGATGGTTCGCCACTGATATTTTTCCATGTGGGTATTTTTTCTGATTAGCCTGGTCAATTCTACGTGAAAACGGTATCTTGAGTTTTTCAATGGATCCGTTGTTTATACCCATCCGTTGAAGGTGTTTTCGCAAGTGGCAGTGGCCTGTTAGCAGACCCATCACTTGTTTGAACTGGGGCCGTGTTAGGCCTAGCATCTCGATAGTATCCTCGATGGTTTTCCAATTACGGCCCTTGCGTGTATTTGACCAGGTAACCCTTGCCATCGAGATAGGTGTTGTTTTTTCGACCATCTATCTAATGTTGTTTTCGTTGCTTGTTTTGATATCCCAAAGGCCGGTTCGGGGCCCCTGAGATTTTGGACGGATCCGGCTCGCGCTAGTTCATCCGCTTTTTCATTTCCTAATATCCCAGAGTGACCAGGGACCCACAAAAGCTCTATCTTGTTCCCCCTGGCCGCCAGTACTTTTAGGTTGGTATGGCACTCCAGTGTAAGTTTGGAAGTAAACCGATTGGAGTTCAGAGCCTTAAGAGCAGCTTGGCTGTCCGACAGGATGTAAATCTTTTGGTTGTGGTAGCCCTTCTCAAGATTTTGTAGTACGCATGCTTGTATGGCATTAACTTCCGCTTGGTATACTGTGGCGTAGTTCCCCAGAGGAATGCTTATGTCCATCCTGGGTCTTTCCCCAAATATACCTGCGCCCACACCGTTGGCGGTTTTTGATCCATCGGTGTACCAAACTAGACCCTTGTCAAACGACGGGGATGCACTGTTCGTCCATTCATCAAAGTTCCAGTCAATTTTGAAGGGCTTTGTGAAATCGTATGTTGCTCTCATACGATCGGTTTGCATATCCAAGAGCTCATCGTTTATTAGATCCGTGGCTCTTGTGTGTCCAATTTTTACGGGGTGTTGTGTCCATTCCCCATTGGTGATCATCCTTGAGGCGCTACAGTTAGCCTCCATTCTGATGTGTATGTCTAGGGGTATTAGTCCCAGTATGACTTCCATTGCTGCAGTGGGTGTGCTTCTCATCGCCCCACTGATACACAGGCAGGCCAGCCTCTGCAAACTGTTGAGTTTGTTCGCTGTCGTAATCTGCTGTGTTTTTGTCCACCAGACTACAGACCCGTATGATATGACCAACCAACCACCTACATACTGCACCATCGCGCCATCTCTTAGCAGTCCCACACAATCTGAATAAGACGTTATTTGAATAAATCAAAAATTAAAATTAATTAAATAAATCAAGAGTTTTTTTTTTATGTTTACTAATATCTATTTTTGTTTTTTTAATTATTACCTAGATTTACTATTTCTGAATATTTAATATTAAGTTATGGTTTACCACCAATAGAAACATTATCAAAAGCTTTCTTTTAAATGACATGAAAAGAGCTTTTTCTTAATGCCAATTTATTATCTCGTTCTTTACAAAATGTCGCTTTTCGAAAGCCATTCTTCTTTCCGGCTTTATTTATAGATCCTTTAGCAAAATGAAATGTGAAAAAATTATAAAAGGGGAAATTTATATATGATCGCAACGTAAACAAATAGGAATTTATTATTGTTTCGTCAAAATATTACAAAAATTTTTATTTACAACCATGCATGTAATAATGACATTTCATCTATCTTTGAAAGGTGAAAAGTTGACGTTTTTTACTTTATTCTTTTGTAATTTTTTTAAAAATCAATATCTCAAAATAATATACGAACACAATTTTTTAAAAATGCTAATAGCTTTGCGTGTGTAGATATGTCTACTTTTTCCCTAATTGATAGAGGTCCTCAGCATTGAATATTGTGACCGAATCGTTGATATCTTCTTTGTCTTGACATTTTCACTGAAATAAGCTAGTAGCGCCGACTCAGAACCAGGATTTTGAACTTTGTTTCCCGTACACCATTCTTTGAAACAGTTATATGCCTTGTCATATCTCTGGCGGCTTTTAGTTGGTAGAACATCTTCTTCTACTATTTTTTCTGCTTCTCGAATTTCTGGTGGAGTAGCAGCAAAATCAAATTCCTCATCCGATAGCATTTTTCTGTTGTTAAAATAATATATTGTTTAGTGACATGGAAACCATATTCAAAAAATGAGATTTGCCATCTTGATGTGTATTATTACCTACGTTATTTTACCACCCGCGGTTATTTAAAATTTCTGTCTAATTTTTCAATGGAAAAGTCAAAATGACATTTTTCTTTCATTAATAATTTTAATTCAGAATAATAAGTGGATGTTAGATGTGGTTGTAAATAAAATAGTATACAAACCTCGGTGAAAAGTTTCATTACTGTCTCGAGATTTAGTTAAACTACCGACTCTCTCTCGACAGGAATGAACACTTTCCACCTCGGTACGTAATATACTCTTTAACATAGCTTTATTTTAACGTTATGATTGGTATAGCAAAAATTTTTAAATCTGAAATTTTAAAATTATGATCAAAATTATGTTGATTTTCTGATAAGTGAATTGTACACTGAGAAAAGATTTTTACTACCCTTATAAAAATTAACTACGGTAGCAAAAAAATACATAGGAGACCAAAAATAGCTGTAACAGTAAAATTGATTTTGCTGGGCATATCATTGCTGTAGTATAATAAAGTCCCTTTATTAATCTTTGTCCGGGATTTATTGTCGGGTTTGTTCTGCCCGTAAAACGTACATGCAGTCTTGAAAATCTTTAAATGAAAATTTCAAAATTTACTTACAAACTTCCGTCCGACGCTTTTGTAGGAAAATAAGGCTATGAGAAATACATGCGCAGACAAACAATTTTGTTGACAGTTATTTTAGGACAATTTTATTTTAATCATTAGATCCCTCTACTAATCAAGAAACTGTTTAGGGATATTTATATCTTTACATTTGAATTTAAAAAAATTAATTTATTATAAATTAAGCACTAAAAACGAAAATTATATGATGATATGAAGGTTAAATTAAATGGTAATGGGTAAAAAAATTTTTACAGGCAACTTTCAGTCCTTAGCATATAACTTAATAAAATACACTATTTGCCTGTAGAAACGATTATAATTTGCGAAATATTAATGTTACTTCCTGCATTAGAAACCAATTTTAAAAGTTTTTTTTTAGATTATATTGCAGTATTCAAATTTGAATTTAAAAATGTATCGCCGGTCACGTGTCCCCAGTCAATAATTTCTTGCTTTACCCTTTTATATTTCACATAATTTTACTAAAGCTACTTTTATATATAAATAATTTACACTTCTACAACAATTTGTATTGAAAAAATAATGTTCAAAGATCAACAATTTCATCCCCGCAGCTGCATGTATCGCCCGTCACGGCAGAAATTGCTTATAAATAACGCCACTACAGGTCGGCCTAATAGTTTTACAAATATGACGGTATGTGTTGGAATTTGTGTAAAGCGTGCTCCTGTTTAGGTAAGTTCCTTATTATGCTTATTTAGGTATAAACTAGAACATTGCCTACTTTTTACCAGGCGTATGTTTTTATGTTGTATCACCGGTCATAGGGTTAACTCAGATCTAGTAGTCGTAATTAAAGGAAAAATACTACACGAAGTCATTCTCTTGAGTACAGATAGTAATTTCAGTCTAAGAAAGTTTAAGAATTAGCTCCACAAATTTATGCATTTTTGTATCGCCATCACAGTAACACCGGTCACGCATGAAAATGTTACCGGTGATAAATTGATGTGACAGTTTGTTATCCGAAGCCTATATAAATATTTTTTTATTAACAATTTATAAACCATTAAGGAAAAATATATTTTGATGTGCAAGTTTCGATTACACCTTAGGTAGATTAAAATTATGACTAATTTTCTTAGTGTTTTAAGGAACATTCCAAAACTTTAAACCAATATAAGACAGGGCTGTTATAAATAATAGAAAAATGGTTATAGTGACTGATTAAAATAACTCAGTTCCAAATATTGGCGTTATATGATTCAGAAGAGTAAAATTAGCCTTGTGACGGGCGTTAAATTATTAAAAAATCGATGCTATAGGCTCTTTGTGACGATGATCTTTTGCGTGGACATATCTAATTCCTCTAATTAGATACTATAAGAGGCCTATTAAAAAATTAACAGGTGTTTTTGAGATTATTTATTTTTAAAATCCGATTTACTGAAAGTTGCCTGTAATAATTTTTTTTACCCTAATACAACATTATTATAACATACAACTAATATAAAACTTGTAACAACTTCTTAAAAGTTTTTGTTTCGTTCCTCAAAATAGTGCACAAGACAGGAGGTCTCAATAGTGTGTAGATCTATCAACCGGTAAAACAGGTTTATCTTTTATATGTAAAACTGAAGGAAAAACCAGTCATTAGCAAACTGCCGCTATAGAATTGAAATCCGTGTCTGCTCTGCTCCTCCGTCACCGACGCCATGGATACGGTCTCGTTGCATGTGTTGTGTGCGGTGTGCAGTCTCGTCAACTTTACCATGAATAATATCCCAAGTGCGAGGAATTTTTTGTAAAAAAGTCCCACCTCAAAACTGTAGGCGGTCTACGTGCACAAAAAAATAGAATTAGTAAAGTTCCTTCGAACAAGAATAAAGAAATTAATATTGCTGTTACTGGTAGAAAATATTCTATCCCAGCTAAAATAATCCTGGCAAAGGTTTTTTTTGGGTAGTGCTTTTCTCAGTGTATGTTACGAAAATAAAAATGAATACATCATTATAACTTATCATCTGTTACAATTTTAGTAAATGCTGAAAGATATACATATATATATATGTATACTTCTAAAACCCCTGGATATACAAGAGTATAATAATAATAATAATAATAAATATGTCCGGGTTATTCTAAGCCGTACGTAATGATTGTTATCACATTGTTGTTTTAAGTTAACTTGACAGTGAATAATGGGATAATCATGGAATAAACACAATACATCTTTTCCAACAAAAGAAAGGTCATGACATATTCAGTGACTCTCATATTATACTTTCTTATTTTATATTCCAAAGTCAAAAAAAAAAGTTAATTCAACCTTTCAGGTTGGGTCATGCAACTCTCTATTTTACGTTGCGCGCATCCAAAATAACTACAAATATACAGGGTGTTATGGAAATGACGTATTATATTTAAACCGGCAATTCCTGAGATAAAGACAAATTGAAGAAAAATAGCCATAAATGGCGCTTTCAATTCATTCAGCGGTAAAAGTGACCTGACGTCAAACCAGAAAAACACCTGTGTGGCACTGCGATACATGTAAGCAATCAAGGAATTCTGGCCGGTGTTGTCATATGTACACCTTAAACTCTTTAGACAAAATAAAATAATATAAACACTTTTTCATTCTGAAATACCTTTTGGTACAATTAATTGAAGAACCTTTACGACGGACTATGTTTTAAACAACCCGAAAAACATATGGAATAAGTCAAATGCCAATGACCTCTTGACGCCTTACATCGTCTGAGCGAAGTAGTTTCATATAGCGCCGCACGCTTGCGGTCTGTTAGTTGAAGACCAACCAGCGGCCGGATACGTTGTGTCTCGTCGATCACCAACACACTCTCAGCAATCCGCTCTGTTTTTTCGGTTTACGCATGTATCTTGCTCGTCCATAAATAATCTTTCAATATTGTTTTCATTGACGCGTTTCTTCTGGATGTCAAATTTCGTCGCGTGTAATAAAATCTAATAATCTGTAGTATAATCTGTATTATTGTATTTTCAAAATCTAACTATCGGTTCTGTTTCACTATTACTGTGTGTACCTACATAAAGTGTTTCCAGGAGTGTTCCTATGAAAAAAGAAACTAATTGTGTTTGTGCCTGGATTTCCTCGCTCTTTAGGTATAAAGATATAATACAAGTAGGTAGAAAATAATTAATTTTTATAATTTTATATGGAATTTCAGTTTTACATTAAGTTTGGCAACATTGCAATTGGGTCTGGGTGAAATGTTGTACAGTAGCGCGGACTGACCTGTGAGTAAGAGTGTTTGTTACCCCACTTATAAAACGGTCTATTTAAAAAAAAAATATGTAGCGCTTTTCTAGGACACCCAAGGAGTCACTCATTTAAATATAATAAGTCATTTCTATAACACCCTGTAGATACTTGACCTTGTTCAATTTATCACCAGATTTGTGGGCGAAGTATATATAGTATAATATCACACACACTTTTAATGTCCTCTACACAAACACAGACAAAACCCTATTAATGCTTTAATAAATAACTGTATGTAATCATCATTAAACATATTAGTATTATTTACTGGGGAAATTGAACTAAACATGGCGGCGATGCGACGAATCGCTGGACAACCGTTGCGCGTTGCCGAACTTTCCATTTCACAGCCCGTTACAGAGAGGGCCGTGGATAAATTACTTGTATCCATCAATTCATTAGCGTATAATAAAAACATCCTTTTTTCTATTTTGTTTCATAATGGCTACATTATGAAATGCAAAAAAATTGAATAACTTGCCAATTTATGAAACTGAAATTTTATTTTTTTTCATGTTGGTAACAAGTAGGGTTCGAATTTTAGGCCTACTTCGATTTCGTTGAATTTAGTTTTCTAGGCATTATGGATTCGATAGAAATTTTTTATAGAAAACTTTAAAATACTCGGAAATATATGACATACTGATGGTGTCCGTCAACTAATTTCTAGTGACAACTATAAAACAACATAACCTAAAAATATAGAAATATGGTCCAGTTTATGCTCTATTTCTAATGTTGTATTCAACAAAGCAATATAGTATTATACATATTACTTTATAGTTACTGTAGACATTTCCTGGGCATTAGTTGTTATTCCTGTCAGATTCTGTATCGACACAATATTTTGTTCAATAGCATTATTTATTATTTTGTTCAATATTTTGATGTTCTGTTCCCACCATAACTCTGCATATTCTTTTAAAAAGTTTTTCTAGATTATTTTCTGCAATTTCTCGTATTTCTGACGGAGTACAACTTTCTTCCTGACTCGTTTATATCAACTTTAATAATATATTTATTTTTAATTATGATGGATGGGAAGAAGCTTTGTTGTGTTCAATTGTTTCTATCATGGCATATTTGATACTTAACATTTTATTAAATTGTAAAAGTATTGCCAACCCAAAAACAAAATATTAATTCAAATGGAAAAAATCTCTATTTTTAAAAGTTTTTCAGACTTTAAAGACCCAAATAGAAAAAGTATTATAAAAAAATACACGGTTCATAAGACAATTAGAGCACTTGGACTTTAGAAAACTCCCCGCTTCGCGGGTCGTTTTCTGAATTAAACGCTTGCTCTAAGATAATGTCTTATGAAACTTGTATCTTAATATACTATTGTAAATACATTACAATCCCTCAAATATTGGGCAGTTATTATTAGGATTAGGCAAATATAATAAAAAATAAATAAATATTATCTTATATCGCTCAAGGCTTTTGTTATACAAAAATAATTTATCTAAAAACATTTAAAGGAACATTATCTATAGCTTTCGTTCGAGCGACATGAAAGGAGCTTTCTCCCTAATGCCAATATATCATCTTGTGCTTTACAAGATGTCGCTTTTCGGAAGCCTTTGCATCGAAGCAAGAATCTTTTGGGTTTTATTTATATAACCTTCGGAAAAATGAAAGGTGAAAAAATTATGAAAGGAGGGTATTGGTGTTTACGTTTACGTGCATTCGCGAAGGAATCAAAACGTACTATTAATATATATATATATACAGGGTGGTCCAGCGAAAACTTAACACCTCGATTTTCCTGCTTTAAAATGAAAATGTAGAAAATCGCTCGGACCCGTCGATTTCTGATTCGAGGGGGAATATCTTTTCCGCTTTTTTCATCTCCGTAACTTAAACCCCCTAACGGGGGTGAACACAACCCCCTAATTTTGAATAGGGATGAGGGGTGTTGCGATACCTCATTTTGAAGATCTTATCGAGTACTATCTGACCCTAAAATTTCGCTTGAAAATTTTTATCTTTAACGAAATGACAGCTAAAATAGTGGAAGACTACTTACTTTTGTGATTAGTTTATTAAATGCTGAAAATGGCCACCATTCACTTCCATGCAGTAAAATAAATTTTGCTTAAAACGTTCACGGACATTACTTAACATTTGTGGTGTAATTTGACGGCATTCATTAATGCTCCACATTCGTAAATCCTAGAGTGACTCAAGCTGGGTAGCGTAAATCTTAGATTTCAGGTGACCCCATAGAAAAAAGTCCAGTGGATCCAGATCAGGTGATCTGGGTGGCCACTCAATATGTCCCCTTCTTCCAATCCAGGCCTGAGGAAACTTTTCATCTAAGAACTGATGCACAGGTTGAGCGAAATGAGGTGGTGCGCCATCTTGTTGAAAAATGATCGTTACATGGTCTTCTTCATTTTCCAATACTTGAACGTGGGCTGGATAAATAGCGTTCTCTAATAGTTCTAAATACATTTGGCCAGTAATATTACCGGGTATAAAAAAAGGGTCGATTATGTGATTTCCATAAATACTCGCCCAAACATTTAACTTTTCGGGATGCTGCGTATGCACTTCACGAAATAATCTTGGATTTTCATCTGACCAATACCGACAGTTATGCCTGTTTACAATGCCATTAAGGTAAAATGAACACTCGTCCGAGAAACAGATATTGAACATGTGGTTAGGATTATTGTTAATAATTCCACTGACCACTTCACAGAACTGAAGTCGGCGATTGAAATCATCCTCATTCAGTTCCTGAACCAGTCGTATCTTAAAAGGATGGAACTTATGTTGTTTAAGGATTCTCATGATTGTTGTGCGTGAAACACCAGATACATCGGACAATTTCCTAGTACTAAGGGTCGGATCCATTGCTATTTGACCTAAGACAGCCACTTCCCTCGCTTCGTCTCTGTCATACAACCTCTTTTTGTTTCCGACTGAACCAGTAGCGTCAAATTTAGCAACCAGTTGCACAATGTAAGCAGCGGATACATTTTTTTCAGGATGCCGTTCGTTAAATAAAGCCGCTGTTACTCGCGCAGAGTCGTTATTTCTAAAAAATAATTTTATAATTTCCACCCTTTCTTCTACGGAATACACCATTTTAATTCTACTACAAAGATACAATCGAATTGACACAGTTTTAACGGTCTTAAAAATTCACGACTACTAAGGTAAATCAAAAACATGGTCCGTCTACTTTTTTGGACAAAAAATTAACAAATAAATAAATAAATTCAACTGCGTCTGATAAGAGTAATATCCTCGAGGTAAATTCCACATTCTATACTCATACACCAGCGTTCTTTACTGCATGGAAGTGAATGGTGGCCATTTTCAGCATTTAATAAACTAATCACAAAAGTAAGTAGTCTTCCACTATTTTAGATGTCATTTCGTTAAAGATGAAAATTTTCAAGCGAAATTTTAGGGTCAGATAGTACTCGATAAGATCTTCAAAATGAGGTATCGCAACACCCGTCATCCCTATTCAAAATCAGGGGGTTGTGTTCGGGTTTGTTCGGGTTTGTTCGTACTTTTTTACATGCACTTTCTCGTTTATGTGCCTTTAAGAAAGACGTATGTCGTGTCAGCCTTCTGAGCGTGAAATTCGAACGTAGCCAATCGGTATTTTTTTTTTTTTTTTTTTTTTTTGATCAAACACAAGCACTATAGGAAAAATCCTTTAGGGCACTCTGGGAGTGGTGCGTGTGCGCAGAAAGCGATTCACGTTGGATTTGAATCGTTGGAGGTTATATTCGTTGGGAAAAACGACCTCGGGAAGGTCGTTCCACAAGGATGAAGTCCTCCAGATGAAAGAGTTTTTAAATAATGAAGTTCGAGGAGTACTAAGCTTAACCACATACGGATGGGCGGCAGTGGTTCGTCGTGTATTTCTGCTATTCGTCGCTCTGGGCGGAATTAAGAGGGCAAGGTCAGCCGAGCACCTTCCATGAAAATATCTGTAAAAGAGAGTCAAATCCCCAACCTGTCTTCGATGTTCTAGGCTGTCGAGGTTCTTCGTCAGCTCGTGGTCTCCGATCAGACGAATAGCCCTCCTTTCGATGGAATCCAGTAGCCGAAGAGTATGTTTGGGTGCAGAGCTCCAGACATGAGAGCAGTATTCTAGTGATGGTCGAATCTGGGCTTTGTATAGTGTCAAAAGTTGTTGAGGTGTATACAACTTTCTGGTTCGGAAGAGTACGCCAAGCTTCTGAGAAGCTATCTTGGCGATTGCCACAACGTGGTTATGCCAAGACATATTTCCTCCCAGATTGACACCCAGCAAATTAATAGATGAAGCCAGTGGGATTGCGTGTCCGGCCATGACTATTTCCGGTTCTGTAATGTTAACCTTTTTAGAGAAAACTGCTGCCTGGGTTTTTTTAGCGTTAAATTCGACTTGGTTACTGTCACCCCAAGCCAAAATTTCTTCCAGGTCTTTGTTGAGGCGTGATACTTCATGCTGTCTGCGAAGATGTGCGTCGGCAGCCGATGTTTGCGCATTCAAAGAGAAAGATGAGAAAAGTGTGCTATCGTCAGCAAAACTAAATATCGGATTTTTAGTTTTCACTAGAAGGTCGTTAATGTAGAGTAAGAAGAGAGTGGGAGACAATATGGACCCTTGAGGAACACCGGCATTGATGGTGAAGGTGTCTGAGAGAAATCCGTCAATCCCCACTTGCAGAGAGCGGTCCTTAAGAAAGCTAGATAACCATGCACAGAATCGACTGGGCATACCATAGGATCGCAGTTTACTTAGAAGCCCCTCATGCCAAACACGATCAAAAGCTTTAGAAATATCCAGCGCAACAACCCGAGACTCCCCATGATGTTCGATTGCGTTGTTCCAAATATGGGTGACATAGGCTAGAAGATCTCCAGTTGATCTGGACTTCCGAAAACCATATTGATGATCGCTGATGATGCTGAAGCCTTCCAGGTACTTTAGAAGATGTTGGATGGATGGAAATATTCCTTTTTTGTAGGATAAGTTGAAAAGTCTACAAAATACTGGTGTTAGTTCATCGGCGCATGTCTTGAGAACTATAATAGGAATTTCGTCTGGACCAGTAGCTTTTTTGACGTCGAGTCCTTTCAGGATTCGTTTGACGGGACGCTGACGGAACACGATTTCGGTCATTTCGGATTCAACTGCAGGAATGTCGGGTGGTGTTCTTCCCTGGAAATCTACAGTGGAATGCGAAGAAAATAGTTCAGCAAGTAAGTTTGCTTTGTCTCCGGCTGTGGATGCTATTGTACCATCGAGACGTATTAGAGGTGGAATAGTTGATTTGGTAAAATTTTGGCTGACGGCCTTAGCGACTGACCAAAAGGACCTTGATCCGTTTGGACAGTCAAGAAGTTTGTTTTTGATCCTCACGTTATGGGCTTCTTTGCTTTGATCTATTGTTAGCTTACATTGGTTTCGAGCGGTAATAAAGATGGTACGATTCTCAGTGGTAGGGTTTTTACGCCACTGTCGGTAAGCCAGATTTTTTGATTTGACAGCACGCTCACAATCCTTGCTAAACCAGGGCTTGCCGTTGGAAGGGCGTTTTTGGGAGGAGGGGATAAATGCTTCCATGCTCGTTAGAATGACGTCGGAGACCTCCCCAGCACAGACGGATGGATCATCAGAAGAGAAGCATACGCTCATCCAAGGAAAAGTCCGAAAATGGTCTTTCAGGTCTTCCCACTTGGCCGATCTGTAATGCCATATCTTGCGAGGTTTAGGAGGTTGTTCAGAATTAATTGGTAGTTCGCTTAGAGTTGAAATAAGTTTGTGATCGGAAGATCCTAACGGAGGCTGTACGGTGACTGTATATAGATCGGGATTTGACGTTAAGAAAAGATCCAAAAGACTAGCAAAATCTCCAGCTCGGTCTGGAATCCGCGTTGGTTCTTCTACGAGTTGAGTTAGACCAGAACTGATCGCGAAGGATTCGGCCTCGCGGCCTTGCTCATCGTCTGTATTTGAATATTTAAGCCAGTTAACATTGTGGACGTTAAAGTCACCAAAGATAGCAATCTCGGCATTTGGATAGTTGGTTTGCACGAAGTCGATTGTATTGGCTAGTGATGAGAAAAGGTCTCTGTAATGGGTATCACTTGGAGGACGGTAAAGGCAGCAGATAAACTTGGTGATTTTCGGTGTTGATATTTTAAACCACATTACATCAAAGTCTTTCGGTTCCAGTGTAGGTTCTCGTTGGCAGCAGAGATCATCTCGAATAAAAAGACACACGCCGAAGTTTCGTCGGAATCGGAAATGAAAATCGTATCCAGGGTATAAATAGCTGACGGTGTTTGTTGACGATCTGACCTTTGTCTCGGTCAGTGCGAGTACGTGAGGGAGGAAGATTGTAAGTGCTGGTGGACTGAATTGATGTTCGTGTTAAGCCCTCTAATATTGCAGAAATCAATTTTGAAGTTGCTAGTTCTTTGTTGGTTAGCAACTGCAGGTGCCACACCATTTCTTCGTTGAGTGTTGTTAGATCCCAGTAAATTGTCGGAAATGGTTGTTTTTTGATGAACTTCGCTTGATGGGGCCCCAAGTCCAGCCCCCGCCCGGAGATCCGAATGGGGGGCGAGTTTACCTCCGGAGTATTTTGAGCCTGGAGCTTCCATCATGCTATTTTTGGGGGGTCCCACCCTGGTAACCGGAAACATCGGCACAGCAACGAAACGTCAACTCAATGAGCAAAAGTTAGCTCAAGGAGCAAACTTCACGCCACCTAAACCGATGCAATGGTATCTCACCGGGCGATGCCGGGTGGGCCAACATCTTCCATTTACATATATATCGAGTGGCACGCGAAGCGAGATGGCTTCATCTGTCCTACTGTTCAACTACCCTAATGTTCATCTGCCCTACAACTCGAGTGTATTCGGGTGATGTTCGGTTAAGCTCGTATGACCTAATCCGTTGGGAACGCATTTTCCCCCTGTTTACATGCTGTGAATTATTATTGGATAGAGACTTAAAATATTGATCTTAGCGTCGAACGATTGAATGGTTATGTCATATTTATTTTCATATTAGAGCCGTAATATTTTTGGATTTTCCTGCACCCTACCTGACTACGCCATTAATAGTAGTTATTTATTATCGAAATTTTATTCTTACATAAGAAGAAAATTAATGTGTAATAATATTTATAGATGCCCTGGCGAAATAAGTGCAAACCCACCCCGATACACCTTTTGGAGACGATTTCCTATTGTATTTGAATTCGAAAAAACAAAATTCGAGAGCAAACCGGCTGACAGCTACTCTACATATAAATAAATTAGAGAACTATAACAAGTATTTATTATTTATATCCTAATGTTCATCTGTCCTACACGATCTCATTGGCCAACATGTTTATTCCAAAGAACAAATTTGGAATCACGCTCGAACCCGAAACTTACACACTAAACCAAATAATTTTTCCATAACGAAACGCACACGAAACAACAAAGAAAGTATGCATATTCCATCCTTGTTTGTCGACTTCCGCTCCCTCCACGTCGTAAGGGTAGGCAGGGCAATTGCAGAAACGAAGATTCTCGGTTCAACACGAAGTGACATCCGAGTGGTAGGGCAGATGCACTTTAGGACAGTTGTGGTTTCCCCCGCGAAGCACGGGTATCGAGTGAAAGGTAATAAGTAGCAAGCGACGATTTCCGCTAGAATTTATAACTCGAACGGTTTTCTTTAATAATCGAGCGTTGTCGGTTATTCCAATAATCGAATACTCAACCGGTTTTTCGTGGGAGCGATCACAACACTAGTAGATATGTATTCAATTTCGAGCTGTGGCAGTCTCAAATAGCTAAACCTTAAATTGTGCGAAACTCCCATAGCTTAAAATGTTGTTTAGTTTAGTCATCGCAGTGTTTTGTACATTTTTTCCTTCTATTTGCTCTGTTACCCTACTACTACTACTATCCTTTTTGCTTGTCCGGCTTATCTTCAGTTACCAGTTTACCTTCTATCTGGAAAACTATCCGCCCGCATTATTAATGTTTAAATGTTTCCATGAATTGATTTAGAATGAACTATACGACAAGTTTAAATAACACATGATTCCAGCTTACTTTTTTAAAGTTTTATAATATTAGAGAATCGATTTACTAAAAATATCTGTCTCTTTTATTTTTTTAATTTTTAATTTTTAAGCATGATCTTATGGGCTACTTTCAGATCACCGGTACCGAGTCTTTCATCCTACTATAAATTTTTAGGTTAGGCACGTGTTAATATCTGTAATGTGTATTACATGCTTGTATCCTTCTTCATTTTTTTTTAAAGTTAGGTAAGGATTAAATAAATAAATAATGCTTTTATATTACAAGTTATTTGAAAAAAATTAAAAACAAAAAAGAATTACAAAACAATGCTTCTTGGTAAAAAATGTGTTTGTGAATGCATTTATTTTAGTAGTAGCTACTCCACTGAATGGCACGGCACGTACAGAACCTTAAAGGGAAAAAGTATTATACTAAATTAATAATTAAATCTAAAATTATAAATTATAAGTAGAATCATAAAGTAATGGGAGTGCCAATATAAAAAAACCTTTTGATTAAGTATATTAAGAAGAAAAACTTCGTTTATTGACTGCCTGTCAATAACTAAGCCCAAATTAAACATAGACACTATATGTATAGTATGGACATTTTAGCAGTATACAGGGTGGCGAATTAGTGCGACAAAGCTCAATATCTCTTTTACCGCTAGGGATAGCGGAAAACTTTTTCACGAAAGTTATTGAGCGTTAAGAGGTGCAGCTTTTAAAATTATTTTCAACCATACAGGGTGCTCCAAAAGGGCGGTGTGATAAAAATTTAATATTTTTTAAATGGGACACTATGTATATTTTTACATATTTGAATTCACCGTAAAATTCTGTACATAGCACCGTAATTATTTGTACACATTTTTGCAACGTTGCCAAATAGATTTGTAAATTCCTAAAATTTGTGCAAAAACATGGTTCAATGAAATGTGTAATATTTCTTAACTTATAATAATTTGAAATAAAATATTTTTATGTCGGAAAGAGGAATGTTGACAGAAGTCCCCTATGATAACACATATCAATATTTTTATACAGGGTATTTTCTATGGATATGCCAACATTACGAACTTGAAACCTGAGTTTCGTAAGTTTTTTAAATGAAACACCCTGTATATGATTACTTTATCTTGTAGATATTTTAATCCTCTCTAATTTTTATTAAGGTCTTTCTATGCCTATCTCCACCAATCTTGGTGGTATTTCAAACTTTTTTTAAACTCGAGCAAAAAAAAGTTTTTATTTTATTGTCCTTTTCTGGTCACCTATGACAAAATAAAAACAAAATGTAATTTAAAAAAAATATATTTATTCATACGGGAGCATACGACACAAAAATATTTTAGCGAGTCAAGCTTGTGGACAATAAAATTTCTAAAGTAAATTATTAGCTAATTATTTGTTCATATTATAGTGATCCCCACTAACTTGAACACATAATTCAATAAGTTTTTCAAAAGAATGAGTCATGTTTCTACACATTTTCAACTGTGATTACTCGGCAAATGTCTAGAAACATTCTTTTGAAAAACGTATTCAATATGTGTTAAAGTTAATGGGGGTCACTATGAACAAATAATTAGGCAATACTTTGAAAACAGTTCCAAATGTGTAGAAACATGACTCATTCTTTTGAAAAACGTATTGAATTATGTGTTCAAGTTAGTGGGGGTCACTATATGAACAAATAATTTGGTAATAATTTACTTTAGAAATTGTCCACAAGCTTGACTCGCTAAAATATTTTTGTGTCGTATGCTCCCGTATGAATAAATATATTTTTTTTAAATTACATTTTGTTTTTATTTTGTCATAGGTGACTAGAAAAAGGACAATGGTAAAATAAAAACTTTTTTTTGCTCGAGTTAAAAAAAAAATTGAAATACCACCAAGATTGGTTGAGATAGGCATAGAAAGACCTTAATAAAAATTAGAGAGGATTAAAATATCTACAAGATAAAGTAATCATATACAGGGTGTTTCATTTAAAAAACTTACGAAACTCAGGTTTCAAGTTCGTAATGTTGGCATATCCATAGAAAATACCCTGTATAAAAATATTGATATGTGTTATCATAGGGGACTTCTGTCAACATTCCTCTTTCCGACATAAAAATATTTTATTTCAAATTATTATAAGTTAAGAAATATTACACATTTCATTGAACGATTGAACCATGTTTTTGCACAAATTTTAGGAATTTACAAATCTATTTGGCAACGTTGCAAAAATGTGTACAAATAATTACGGTGCTATGTACAGAATTTTACGGTGAATTCAAATATGTAAAAATATACATGGTGTCCCATTTAAAAAATATGAAATTTTTATCACACCGCCCTTTTGGAGCACCCTGTATGGTCGAAAATAATTTTAGAAGCTGCACCTCTTAACGCTTAATAGCTTTCGTGAAAAAAGTTTTGCGCTATCCCTAGCGGTAAAAGAGATATTGAGCTTTGTCGCACTAATTGGCCACCCTGTATATTTAAAAGAAAAATAAAAAATAAAAATTTATATATTTTGTAATCTAAAAAGAAATTTTGATTTGAATTTAATGAAATTAAATGATGCACTTAAATGATTCAGAGTGATTTTGAAATTTGGATAAACCGTGGATGGAATGGGTTTGACAATTTAACGGAATTTGATGTCTTAAATATACCGGGTGTCCCGCTAAGGTCGACGAGCGGCTGTATCTCGATAACTGTTTGTCCTACGGCTTCCGGAAAAAAAAATGTATTACAAAAGTGACTCCTAGAAGTATACTAAAATTATTTTTAGCTTTGAAATTTTACCGCTAGATGGCGTATTTTGAATTCAAAATCAAGAAATGATAATATCTCTTAAAATCGATAGTGAAGGTATGTCATGTGGAACTGTTTTCGACTCACCAATTAACACTGTATAAATAATTTATTTGACATTTTGGTCTATCTCCTAAAATAAGGGGTGGGGGGAGGTTTGAATCGTGTTGCAGAAAAAGTTCGATAACTCCCGAATACGTTAACCGATTTCATCGAACTTGGTCTTGTTTTAAAGCCCCTTGATAGTCGAATTATAGTCTATTATAATACTTAAGTTTTAGTTTAAGCAAGAATCACCAGATGGCGTTTATTGACCGCCTTAGTAATTTACTCAATTTTCCATGAAAAGTTAAATGGAAGGCTAACATTTTAATTCATTAGTTGTATTACTCGTAAAATTATTTAAAAAGTGGCACAAACCGGAAGTCGATACCATTTTTCTAACTTAAGTTATGAGCAAAAATATATTTTTTTTAATATTTAAATTAAAACATGAAATGTTCATTAATAACAAGTAAGCCATGACAATTGAAACAATAAAATTCACACTTTGATGGATCCGTGGTGGTTCAATCCTCAGACTCACTGGGTTACTACTGTATTTCCTTAGGTGTGTCGCTGGTTGGTTTTAAAGGTTTTATAAGGTTAAACAATTTGTAGGGTAAAATATATCTATTATCTTCGGGTAAGTAATAAAGTACAGAAAGTACAACTTCTACTGTATATACAATCTGTGATGTTAGGCTTACTTACATGGTAGTCTTAGTACTAATTATCTTTAACACATTGTTCACTAATCTGTTGTGTGAGACGACCTGTCATGACTCAGTACTTAGACGTTAAGCTGGTAGTAAAATGGTAGTTGACCTCAAAGTCGGTAGTTAATATTAGTAGTTGATCTCAAAGTCGGTAGATAAGAATGACCTCAATGTCGGTAGATAAGAACTGTATTTGACCTCAAAGTCGGTAGATAAGAACTGTATTTGACCTCAAAGTCGGTAGTAAGATTGACCTCAATGTCGGTAGTAGATAAAAGTATTTGACCTCAAAGTCGGTAGATAAGAAAAGTCTTTAACTTTAATGATTGCAAAGCCCCTTCACTCGCCCGTACAACCCTGTCGTTTTGTAACACACAGTTCGGAGGATATCTTCACAATGGTAATAAAAGCGCGTCTCGGACCGAAAGGGTTTGCACGTGAGCATTAGTTGGCCAATAGAAAAGCGAGATTTCCGTCGAGACCCGCCGCTTGCCTGACCATGGTATTATAGATGGAACGCTAAAACAATCACGCGCCATAGGTCAAATGTAGGTGAAAAATAGACAGGTCGACTGTACAGCTGCTTCAAACTAATCGATAATTCATTCTCAGTGTGTTAAAATGCATTTAAATATTCTTCGCTAACAGGTGTGACAAAGAACGGATATATTGTGTGTCACTCCGACACATGCATGTATTTAATACGACGGGAGATGTTTGCTTATCATGTCTGGAGTTGGAATGTGGTACAGTTATGTCAAAATATGCAAATATGGTTTTAACGTTATATATTGAATATTCTTTGATTATGCAAATATTAGGCTCGGAAAGTATGTTTGGGATTGGTATATAGCGCAAATTACACAAACGGTGTTATTGTTAATGATTAAACTGATAGATTATTTGGCTATTATCGAACCGTGCCTATTTTGACGTGTTATAAATTGCATGGACATGTTTTGTAAGTTCTTGAATATAATAAGCGAATTATTAAGCGTGTTGTTAGAGGGATACGGGTACTGTTTCACAACACACTTAATACTAATTACTTAATACTAATTACTCGCGGATGGCATTTAAGCGTTTAGCAAGATGCTTGCGAGAGTCTGGACAAGTGTTACCAATGCAAGCTCAATTCAGGATTCGCAGAACTCGAAATGAAAACAATATCATAAATGAGTGATAGACTTGTTTTGGACTTCCATTGTCTTTATTTCGTTTAAATCACAACGTTTCAACTGGTAAGTATCTCCAGTCGTCTTCAGGTGAATACTGTAGTATTCAACAAAAGGATAGGAAGGGGTAGTTTATTTCCCTGGCCACCCAGATCCCCTGATTTAACAGTTTTGGACTTTTATTTATGGGGAAGACTTAAAGATATTGTCTATCAGACCCGGCCAACCACACGAGAAAACATGATTCTTAGAATCCGAAATGCGATATCGTCTATTTCTGTGGCAGAGATCGAAACTGCTGTTGATGTCACACGTCAAAGAGTTCAAAGTTGCATCGACAATTACGGCGGTCATTTTGAGCATTTACTGAAAAAAATGTAAAAGTAATAGGTGCCCTTACACCAACATATAAGTTGGACCGATTTGATCCGTTCGGATTTGGCCTGCCAACTAGGCTCGGCACATACCAAAACTCTCGTCAATTTTGGGCAGGCGAGTCTAGCTCGCCGACCTAATCACCCGATTAGATTTGCCTGAATTAAATCGTAAATATATTTTTGCTCATAACTTAAGTTAGAAAAATGGTATCGACTTCCGGTTTGTGCCACTTTTCAAATAATTTTACGGGTAATACAACTAATGAATTAAAATGTTAGCCTTCGATTTAACTTTTCATGGAAAATTGAGTAAATTACTAAGGCGGTCAATAAGCGCCATCTGGTGATTCTTGCTTAAACTAAAACTTAAGAATTATAATAGACTATAATTCGACTATCAAGGGGCTTTAAAACAAGACCAAGTTCGATGAAATCGGTTAACGTATTCGGGAGTTATCGAACTTTTTCTGCAACACGATTCAAACCTCCCCCCACCCCTTATTTTAGGAGATAGACCAAAATGTCAAATAAATTATTTGTACAGTGTTAATTGGAGAGTCGAAAACAGTTCCACATGACATACCTTCACTATCGATTTTAAGAGATATTATCATTTCTTGATTTTGAATTCAAAATACGCCATCTAGCGGTAAAATTTCAAAGCTAAAATTAATTTTCGTATACTTCTAGGAGTCACTTTTGTAATAAATTTTTTTTTCCGGAAGCCGTAGGACAAACAGTTATCGAGATACAGCCGCTCGTCGACCTTAGCGGGACACCCGGTATACTTACACCCGTTTTACTAAAGCTGGGTAATGACTTGAGCAAATTTACTCACACGAACGGTTTGCGCGTAAAAATGATCAGATGAGTACGGCTCGACCTATCACGAATGTATATGCGCATAAATTTTTTACCCGCACAAACAGGTTCCGGCGGCTGTCGGTCTTCTGCAAAGATCAAGGAGTTTTCGTATGCATAAAATGCCCAGTGTGGACGTAGTTGCATTCAGTTATTGTTGTGCGTCGTAAACTAAAATGGAATGGAATAACGATTAACCGTTCTTGTACAGTAATACTTCTTCTAAATTGTGTATCAATTTTACTAATGTTGGGGCCAATCGCATTTAGTAGAAACTCAAAATCTGCAGATGACATATGACTAAAATTTTTGAAGCAGCCTCATGTCGGTTAATAAATACAGCCACTATATGCCGGCCTGCTTCCATACAATTTTGTAATCCACCATCGTTTAGGGTTTTTCTTCTTTTTCTCTGCCTCATGCAATAGTAGGAACGAGGCACTTACAATAATTATATTACGTCTTTTATGCGACATATAAACAAACTCACTGGAACAACAACTTGCGCGCACGAATTTAATGAAACAAATAATTTTCGCGAATAAACATCTTTGCGCGTACATCTTTTTTTCTGCGCACGCAATTCGTGCGAGTCAATTTGCTCAAGTCGGTACCCAGCTTAAGAAGTTAAAGAAAGATCAACAGTCTCAAGAAAAGCAAAATGAAACGACAAAAAACAATTATGCGGTCAAAATGGTTTGGCAAGTCAGTTTTAAAATTAAATTATTAGGGCCAATATTTCAAAGTCGCCTTAAGGTACAGAATGACATAAGTCATCCTTAACGCAAGTTTGACCGTATATTAAAGTTCCCTTTAACGCTCATCTAACGGAATATATCTGTACCTAAGAACACTTATGACGTTAGCTGTCAATGTCAAAACTTGAAACCTGTCAAAATTCTAACGTTGTTATTGGTTTAAATATTGAAAAATACGTGGGTCAAAAATGAGTACTGTCAAAAAAGCTAGAAAATTTACCAGGTTGAAACAAATTCATTTAAAATTCAGCTGTTTCGAAAAAACGCTAGGACCTGTTAATTTTTTCATTTTGTTGCGCCTTTTTTTAAGGTAATTTTATGTATACAGGGTGACCCAAAAACAAGTTATGACAACTTAGTTATTTTTTTTTAAAATGCATACCTTTATTTTGTATTAATTCCATAGAAATAAGTAAATCTAGAATGACCACCAAGCCAAAAAAAAATGGGCTATCATTACGTGCCGTGAAAGGCTCTTTAAGGACCCTAGACGTAGAGACCTCCAGAAAATTATGCCGAATTCTTGGGGCAAATTATGAATTTGATTTAAAAAAAATTATTGCGCTATCTACTTTAAGTCGGTTAGGTTTAATAATTTTAATTTTAGCTTAGCCCGTGTTAAACATTATATTAGCCAGAAGAATTTCTAGTGTCCGATCGACATTATCTAAGCATAAATGAAGCCCACAGCGTTAAATGACTGTAAGCATTGAGAGTATAGCTTTATTTAGTATATGATTAATTCTGAAAAAAATTCTAAGTATATTTCATGTATCATGTCCTATATCTAGACATATTTATTTATTCACGAAAAAACATTAAAGAGTAAAAGTTATTTTAGCAAATATTGAAAAAGATCCCCACCAACCTCCTGGCAGTGCCCGAGACGATTTTCAAATTCTTGCAGAAGTGCATAATGTTCTATCGATCTCATTTCGCCTCTTATCCTTAAATGTCGTGTTTCTTTTCTCCTTCTCAGTGTATATTTAATTTATAGCAACTGATTTCAAAGTTTTGTGTCATAGAAAATTAAAAAAGAATACAATAAAGTTTTCCAAACAAAGGAAATTCCTAAAAATATCCGACGACCTCTTTAAACAACGTGCAATCCTAGCATTTTTATCCAACCCGGATTCCTTAAGTGGCCTGTTAAAAAGGTTAGATAAAAATTGAACGTTTTCAACACTTCTGCACGATTTTCCGACGAAAATTTATTTTCCGTGGAAAACTTGGCTAAAGAGCTAGTTATTATTGTAATAAAAAGGAGGTAATTTTAAGTGAACTGTGCCGTCTGTCGCGGGATAATTACATTAATTTTAAAATAGGAAAAATGTAATCATGAAATTTATTAAAAATAGTTGAATAATTTGAAATCTCTAAAGAAGGCGTCAAACTATGTACCAGGTCGACAAGTTTATCTATAGCTACGCAAAGAATGCGTAAAAAGTATCTGGGGTTAACAATGTTGTCACATATACTAAATTTTAATTTAATAATCTCTTACTTTACGTATTTAAAATTAATTTTAATAGGCATATAAAAAAACAATATTCTATTATAGTTTCAATATTATTAAAACTCTATTTTCATAAAATTTATTTAAATGTAAAATAATATATTGTTTTGATTCTATAAAAATATGACAACATAGTGCGTTGTCAATAGTTACAGGTAGCTAGAGCTAATTTGATAGCTTATATCCATTTATATCTAATATAAATTTATATTCCAGAGAGTTGAGAGCGCATGGGTCTCGTGAGACACCCGATGGGCCATCGGACTTTTTCGGCGATATCCGATATCCGATTCGTAGTGATAGAGAGGGCAATAGTTATTGTATTGTGTTTAACTGTTTTATAAATAAATGTTCATTGTGTCGTGTTTTAGGGTGTTATTTTAAAATTTTGAACTTTATATAACTCTCAACTGTTTCTATGATTTAAATCCTCTTTTTCAAAGAACCAATATTTTACATTTTACGATATACATCATTTCACAGCAGCACGTTCGCAATTATACTTATTCTTTTGATGGGACTTATATGATCAGTTACTACTCCGGTATACACCTTCCTTTTTACTTACATTGCATTATATTCTCTGTTACATTCTTGTTTCTTTCACCTGAATTTGTTAACTCACGACATCGACTTTTTCCTTTTTCTGACATTGCAACATTAGTAAAAAAAAAATGTCTTTCATCTTGGAACCTCGTGCCAAGATGCTACAATTTTATAAAACGATCAAATTTTACATTAAGTTTAAAATAAAATACTGCATTTCCTTTCCATAAGAATGCGTTAATTTTTTAATTTTTTCTTTTAAATTTTTTACAATTTATAAAAGGCTTTCCTTTTTGCTGCTTTGCTTAGGTAAGGAAGAGCTTTTATACTTTTCACTGTCCTCTAATTATACTAAATCATTGAGTCAATTCCATCTTCAATTCCTTTTATTTTTAATAAATAATATTTTTGCTTAAACTCAACTTATATAAACAATTTTCTTCTTTCTTACAGTTTAAAACAATGTTATGAGTGCCTTCTAATGTTCTCATTTTTTCCACTGAAGATGAAGGTTTGAACCTTCGATACATGTATGGTTTTTGATTTTAATTTTTCCTTTAACTAGTGGAGCAGATTATGAGTTTCTTTACCTCCCTTTATAATAATGAATGATTATATTCCTGGTAAAAACCGTCACAGTCAGGCCCGTGAAGCCATTGCAAATGTGTACGTGAAGAGCAATCGCAAATCAGTATATTTAAATTGCCACTTTTTTTTTTTTTTTTTTTTTTTTTTTCACGTTGGTTTTGAATCGTTGGAGGTTATATTCGTTGGGAAAAACGACCTCGGGAAGATCGTTCCACAATGATGAAGTCCTCCAGATGAAAGAGTTCTCAAATAATGAAGTTCGAGGAGTACTAAGCTTAACCACATATGGATGGGCGGCAGTGGTTCGTCGTGTATTTCTGATATTCACCGCTCTGGGCGGAATTAAGAGGGCAAGGTCAGCCGAGCACTTTCCATGAAAATATCTGTAAAAGAGAGTCAAATCACCAACTTGCCTTCGATGTTCTAGGCTATCGAGGTTCTTCGTCAGCTCGTGGTCTCCAATCAGACGAATGGCCCTCCTTTCGATGGAATCCAGTAGCCGAAGAGTATGTTTGGGTGCAGAGCTCCAGACATGAGAGCAGTACTCTAGTGATGGTCGAATCTGGGCTTTGTATAGTGTCAAAAGTTGTTGAGGTGTGTACAACTTTCTGGTTCGGAAGAGTACACCAAGCTTCTGAGAGGCTATCTTGGCGATTGCCACAACGTGGTTATGCCAAGACATATTTCCTCCCAGATTGACGCCCAGCAAACTAATAGATGAAGCCAGCGGGATTGCGTGTCCGTCCATGACTATATCCGGTTCTGTAATGTTAACCTTTTTAGAGAAAACTGCTGCCTGGGTTTTTTTAGCGTTAAATTCGACTTGGTTACTGTCACCCCAAGACAAAATTTCTTCCAGGTCTTTGTTGAGGCGTGATACTTCATGCTGTCTGCGAAGATGTGCGTCGGCAGCCGATGTTTGCGCATTCAAAGAGAAAGATGATAAAAGTGTGCTATTATCAGCAAAACTAACTATCGGGTTTTTCGTTTTCACTAGAAGGTCGTTAATGTAGAGTAAGAAGAGAGTGGGAGACAATATGGACCCTTGAGGAACACCGGCATTGATGGTGAAGGTGTCTGAGAGAAATCCGTCAATCGCCACTTGTAGAGAGCGGTCCTTAAGAAAGCTAGACAATCATACACAGAATCGACTGGGCATACCATAGGATCGCAGTTTACTTAGAAGCCCCTCATGCGAAAACGATCAAAAGCTTTAGAAATATCCAGTGCAACAGCCCGAGACTCCCCATGATGTTCGATTGCGTTGTTCCGAATATGGGTGACATAGGCTAGAAGATCTCCAGTTGATCTGGACTTCCGAAAACCATATTGATGATCGCTGATAATGTTGAAGCCTTCCAGGTACTTTAGAAGATGTTGGTTAATAGCTTTCTCCATTACTTTTGATATAACTGAAAGCAATGCGACTGGTCGATAGTTGTTAGGCAGGGTTCTCTTACCTTTCTTTGGAATAGGCTGGACTCGCGCCGTCTTCCAGCAAGATGGAAATATTCCTTTTTTGTAGGATAAGTTGAAAAGTCTACAAAATACTGGTGTTACTTCATCGGCGCATCTCTTGAGAACTATAATAGGAATTTCGTCTGGACCAGTAGCTTTTTTGACGTCCAGTCCTTTCAGAATTCGTTTGACGGGACGCTGACGGAACACGATTTCGGTCATTTCGGATTGAACTGCAGGAATGTTGGGTGGTGTTCTTCCCTGAAAATCTACAGTGGAATGTGAAGAAAATAGTTCAGCAAGTATGTTTGCTTTGTCTCCGGCTGTGGATGCTATTGTACCATCGGGACGTGTTAGAGATGGAATAGTTGATTTTGTGAAATTTTGGCTGACGGCCTTAGCGACTGACCAAAAGGACCTTGATCCGTTTGGACTGTCAAGAAGTTTGTTTTTGATCCTCACGTTATGGGCTTCTTTGCTTTGATCTATTGTTAGCTTACATTGGTTTCGGGCGGTAACAAAGATGGTACGATTCTCAGTGGTAGGGTTTTGACGCCACTGTCGGTAAGCCAGATTTTTTGATCTGACAGCACACTCACAATCCTTGCTAAACCAGGGCTTGCCGTTGGAAGGGCGTTTTTGAGAGGAGGGGATAAATGCTTCCATGCTCGTTAGAATGACGTCGGAGACCTCCCCAGCACAGACGGATGGATCATCAGAAGAAAAGCATACGCTCATCCAAGGAAAAGTGCGAAAATGGTCTTTCAGGTCTTCCCACTTGGCCGACCTGTAATGCCATATCCTGCGAGGTTTAGGAGGTTGTGCAGAAATAATTGGTAGTTCGCTTAGAGTTGAAATAAGTTTGTGATCGGAAGATCCTAACGGAGGCTGTACGGCGACTGTATATAGATCAGGATTTGACGTTAAGAAAAGATCCAAAAGACTAGCAAAATCTCCAGCTCGGTCTGGAATCCGCGTTTGTTCTTCTACGAGTTGAGCTAGACCAGAACAGATCGCCAAGGATTCGGCCTCGCGGCCTTGCTCATCGTCTGTATTTGAGTATTTAAGCCAGTTGACATTGCGGACGTTAAAGTCGCCAAAGATAGCAATCTCGGCATTTGGATGGTTGGTTTGCAAAAAGTCGATTGTATTGGCTAGTGATGAGAAAAGGTCTCTGTAATGGGTATCACTTGGCGGACGGTAAAGGCAGCAGATAAACTTGGTGATTTTCGGCGTTGATATTTTAAACCACATTACATCAAAGTCTTTCGGTTCAAGTGTAGGTTCTCGTTGGCAGCAGAGATCATCTCGAATAAAAAGACATACGCCGAAGTTGCGTCGGAATCGGAAATGAAAATCGTATCCAGGGTATAAATAGCTGACGGTGTTTGTTGACGATCTGACCTTTGTCTCGGTGAGTGCGAGCACGTGAGGCTTGGAAGATTGCAAGTGCTGGTGGACTGAATTGATGTTCGTGTTAAGCCCTCTAATATTGCAGAAATCAATTTTGAAGTTGCACTTAAGGAGAAAGGGACATAAGACGACGAAAATTGAAAAATCATCATATTGAAAAACTGACATCTAGTAAAAAGTAATTTTTTTAGCCTTTGTAGCGGACATGCAGTGTACGTGTTCGAGAAAGGACAATAAAAACATCTGCATTGCTCTTTGATTATTTATTCATGGCGCTTGAACCTTCCGACAGTTATAAAAGTAACAATTCAGTTCAGGCAAATAAGCAGCCTAACCAGGGTATTTCTTAGAAGATTATTTTATTGCTGACGCCTTTTTGGGACTTGCCAAAAAGGAAAATTACAAAACGAAAGTTAGTCGATCTCAGCTAGCCAACGGCACGCGCATCAAGGCACTCTGAGAGACGATGACTAACCCCGTTTTCAGTTCATTGTAAATATTTGTAATATTGTTTGTAAATATAGTGAAGTGTAAATAGTAAAACCGACTTTCTTCATTCTCACTAACCGCACGCTCAACGACATCCCCCAAATTGGTGACCCCGATATAAAAAAAGAGGTGGAGTGTTTCGAGTCAGTTTTTAAGTGTTAGTGTTATAAGTGAGACAATGGCGGAAAATGAAGATAAAGGCAACGGGGAGAGCGGGCTACGACATGACGACGTATGTGTTACGACGCGCATAAAATTACCAAAGTTTTGGCCACAAAAGATAAACTTATGGTTTCATCGAGTGGAAGCTCAGTTCCAGTTATGCAGAATCAGGAACGACGAGACGAAATTCACATACATAGTTTGTGAATTAGACGACAAGTACTTGGAAGAGGTAGAGGACATTGTGGAAAATCCTCCCGAAGCGAATAAATACGAGACATTAAAAAATACCCTAATCAAAAGGTTGACTGATTCTGACGCAACGCGTACGCGGAAGTTGCTGGAAGCAGACGACATCGGCGATCGCACACCCTCGCAGTATTGGCGACACCTGAAACAACTTGCGGGCAGTTCGGTTACAGAAGAATTCTTAATCGAATTATGGAAAAGTCGACTGCCTACGAAGACTAGAGAAATTCTATCGGTAACGGAAGATCAGAAATGCGAAAAGCTGGCCGCTATAGCAGATCGCATTCACGACGTTTCCATAGAAAATCCGAGGATTGCGGTGGTGACAGAGTCACAGGCAGACCAGCTGAAAGCACTCTGCGAGAAAATGGAGAATTTGCAGCAGCAAATTAGTGCTATCGCGGAAAGTACTCACTCACGGTCACGAGACAGGTCTCGTTCACGCGTACATGACAGCACACGCGACTCTAGCCAGCCCAAAAAACAACACGACTTGTGCTGGTATCACTTTAAGTTCGGTGATAAAGCAACACAATGCAGGCAACCATGTAAATATAAAAAGTCAAAAAACTAAGTGACCCGTCTGTATGCGCGGCTGAGTACGACGGCGACAGTGTTTCAAAAGGCCGCATTTTCGTGACTGATAAAATAACAAAAGTACAATTTTTAATAGACACGGGTGCAGACTTATGTGTATATCCGCGAAGCAAAGTGCGCGGAAATCTAAAAAAGTGCGAGTACGAACTTTTCGCAGCCAACAAAACTCGCATCGCTACGTACGGCACCATAGCACTAAAGCTTGACTTTTCAATGCGGCGTGATTTAGCTTGGCGTTTCGTCATTGCGGACGTGGATATGCCGATTATAGGGATGGATTTTTTATCATTTTTTAACCTCCTCGTCGATCCGCGTAACAAAAGAATCGTCGACGTTACGACAAAACTCAGTGCCAGTGGACGTCCAGTAAACGACTCTGTTTCGTCAATAAAAACAATTGTTGGTGAAACAAAATATCATAAATTACTTGCAGAGTACCCCGATTTGACAAGACCGGCAGTATTTAAAAAAGAATATGTCAAGCATAGTACAGAACATCATATAAGAACTACCCCCGGGACTCCAGTGTATTGTCGACCGCGCAGGCTCGCGCCCGACCGTTTGAAGGCTGCTAGAACGGAATTTGACCTGCTGCTCCGGCAGGGAATCATCCGACCATCGAAAAGCCCTTGGGCTTCACCACTACACATCGTGCCCAAGAAGGACGGAAGTTTACGACCCTGCGGAGATTACCGGGCACTTAACGCTCGGACTATTCCTGACAGGTATACACCGCCACACATCGAGGACTTTACACAGCAGCTACATGGTAAAAAGGTTTTTTCTAAACTAGATTTAGTACAAGCGTATAATCAAATTCCTGTTGCGAGCGACGCTATTGAAAAAACTGCTATAATTACCCCGTTTGGCTTATTCGAATTTGTTTTCACCCCTTTTGGTTTACGAAATGCTTCTCAAACGTGCCAAAGATTTATTGACAGTATAACGCGAGATTTAGAATTTGCATACAATTTCATCGATGACATTTTTATTGCATCTGACGACGAAGAACAGCATTATCGGCATCTCAAATTATTTTTCGATCGATTAAGCCAATACGGAGTGGTTATAAACCCGGCCAAATGTGTCTTTGGGGTAAGCGAAATCGAATTTTTAGGTTATCAGGTTGACTGTAATGGTATCAGGCCGTTGGCCCATCGCGTCGAGGCCATAAAAAATTTCGCAAAGCCACTTAACATTAAACAACTGTGACGTTTTTTAGGTATGATAAATTTTTATAGACGTTTTATTGCTAATGCCGCGACGCTCATGCAACCTCTCCACGACCTGCTCAAAGGTGCGAAGAGCGGCAATGCTCCTGTACCGTGGACTGACGCAGGTAAAAAAGCTTTTCACGATATTAAAACTAATTTGTCAAATGCCACCTTATTAGCTCATCCAGCTGCAGGTGCACCCATAAATATTACGGTAGATGCTTCCGATTTTGCATGTGGTGCCGTCTTGCAACAACGGATTGATGAAAGTTGGCAACCATTGGCTTTCTTCACAAAAGCTTTTTCATCTGCCCAGCAAAAGTACAGTGCATATGATCGCGAATTGCTAGCCATATATCTGGCGGTCAAGCGTTTTAGGCACTCAGTAGAAGCTCGCGAATTTTTTATATACACCGACCATAAACCAATTACATTCGCATTTAATCAAAAGCTTGAAAAATGCTCACCGCGGCAGTTTCGATATCTCGATTATATCGGTCAGTTCACTACAGATATCCGACATATTAAAGGCGTCGATAATCATGTAGCTGACGCACTTTCGAGAATTGAAGCAATTACGCGAGCGCCCGATTACAAAACTATTGAATCCGAACAAAAAAAGACGCTTTAAATTCAAATTCGACGTCTCTCAAGCTAAAAAAAATTAATTTTCCGGAATTTCAAATAAATTCATACTGTGACACGACGAACGATACGGTACGACCATATATTCCTGCAACATTGCGTAAAACCATTTTTGACTCATTGCACGATTTATCTCACCCCGGAGTACGCGCAAGTCAAAAACTAGTCGCGAAGCGTTTTGTATGGCCCGCTATCAATAAAGACTGTCGCGAGTGGGCACGACATTGCATCGCGTGCCAAAAGTCAAAAGTCACGCGACACGTTTCAAGCCGCATAAAAGACTTTGTAAGTCCAAGCGGAAGATTTGAGCACGTGCATATTGACCTCGTAGGACCCTTGCCGATATCTCAGGGCTATAAATACTGTTTAACGTGTATTGATCGATTTTCGCGATGGCCGGAAGTCATGCCGCTAGCGGAAATCGATGCTAAAACGGTCGCGACAGCATTTTTAAATATTTGGATTTCTCGATATGGCGTACCTTTGCGCGTAACCACCGACCAAGGCCGCCAATTCGAATCACAACTATTCACCGAATTCACGCGTTTAACAGGAATTACTCATTTAAGAACGACCGCGTATCATCCGCAAGCGAATGGTATGGTGGAGAGATTGCATCGGCAACTCAAAGGCGCTATCAGGTGTCATGATAATGACAACTGGGTCGCCATGTTGCCAATTATTTTATTAGGCATTCGCGCATCGCTAAAAGAGGATCTAGATGCAACCGCAGCGGACATGGTGTTTGGTTCTCCCTTGCGTTTACCTGGCGAATTTTTCGGCGAAGCAAGCAAAACTGTCGACGCTTCCGAATTCGCGAGAGAACTGCGTCAACACATGCAAGAATTAAAACCGACGCCGGGTACGCGACATGGTTTTCATAAAACTTTTATTTTTAAAGAATTAAATTCTTCCAAATTCATATTTCTTCGTCATGACGCCGCGAAAGGTTCTCTAGATCCTCCATACGATGGACCCTTCAAGGTCATTGAGCGAGGCGACAAGAATTTTGTTATAGATTTGTACGGCAAAAATGTAAAAGTATCAATCGATCGATTGAAACCAGCTTTCGTTCTTCGAGATGCAGATGATCAACGATCGATGGAAACTTCACATATGGTTGAACCAAATAAGGCCAACGATTCACCGTTGGGTGACAGTACTAACAACAAATTTCAATCCCGAACAGGTAGGAAGGTGAAGTTCCCAGACCGTCTGCAGGCTGGATTTGCATAAATTAGGTACCTAGTCAAACCAATAATGTATATATTTTAAAAATTACTTCTAGGTATCTTGATGTTACTATTGTACAATGTTAGTTTTAAGTAGAATTTAGATACTAGTGTAAGAATTTGTAACTTTTCTGCCTAAGAAATAGCCCTGGTTTTAAATGCAATTTTTTTTCTATTTCTCTCCATTCAGTGGATATCCTTTGCGTTGTCACTGGTAAGGGGGTAATGTAGCGGACATGCAGTGTACGTATTCGAGAAAGGACAATAAAAACATCTGCATTGCTCTTTGATTATTTATTCATGGCGCTTGAACCTTCCGACAGTTATAAAAGTAACAATTCAGTTCAGGCAAATAAGCAGCCTAACCAGGGTATTTCTTAGAAGATTATTTTATTGCTGACGCCTTTTTGGGACTTGCCAAAAAGGAAAATTACAAAACGAAAGTTAGTCGATCTCAGCTAGCCAACGGCACGCGCATCAAGGCACTCTGAGAGACGATGACTAACCCCGTTTTCAGTTCATTGTAAATATTTGTAATATTGTTTGTAAATATAGTGAAGTGTAAATAGTAAAACCGACTTTCTTCATTCTCACTAACCGCACGCTCAACGACATCCCCCAAAGCCTTGATATAAAATATTTACCTACCTTGAATCATTATACAATTATTGAAAAATTTTCTATTTTTATTACATAATTTAAAATAATAATAGCACGCCCATGACTAGACCACATTTTAAACGATATAGCTTCCCCCTGACCGATACGTCGGAGACACAGATCCATTTGTGATCTGTAACTTACTCTATGTGAAGGAGGAAACTCTGTTAATTATTCTAATTAATAAATTTAGAATATCTCAGAAACCACATAAAGTGTAAGGTTCCGGTTAAAGTTAGTATAAGATACAAAAAAAACTGTCAAATTTGAAGATTCCTTTTCAACTATTTAAAAAAATAGTAGTAATACAAATTGGAAGTTATACAGCTCGACAACCGAGTCTATAGCTACGCGGTATAAAGATTTGTTGCTGAAAGAATAGAAGTTTTTCGAAGTGATGTATCTCGCATATGGAATCGCTATCTAGACACCAATTCTGTACGAGACAGACCACGAATTTGTAGAAGGCGTATTACTAACGAACAGCAGAACCGCTATATTACGTTAACAAATCGGCGAAATCGTACTATGTCAGTCCCACAACTTCAGAGAGATGTTACGTATGCAATTGGAGTTCGCGTATCCGTCTCTACACTAAGAAGACACATTCTTGAACATGAGTTTCCAAGAGTTCCCAAACTACAATATGACCACCGAGTTCGTCGACTGCAGTGGGCTGAAACGCACGTTCGCTTACCCGTAGAATTTTGGAATTCTGTCCTATTTTCCGACGAGACCAGGATTTGTCTGGTAAACGATAGTCGGAGGGCAGTGGCGTAGTTAGAGAATTTTTCAGGGGGGGTTAGAGGCACTTAGTAAAATTCGAAGGTCAAGTTCTGTTAATAGATAATTAACTTTAGTATTTATTATAGCCAAGTGCATATTCTATAAAACATTGATGAATTTCGTAAAATCATTAGAAATTATTAGAAATTACATTAATAATTTTTAAATGAAACAGTCGGACATGACTGATGAATTTCCATTGTGTTTTCTATCGGCTTTATAAGTTAATGAAGCGTTTTCGTTTACTAACTCAAAGAAAACTGAAAATGATAATGATTGTATGTCAAAAAAAAAAACTAGTTCATATTAGACCGTATTGGTTTAGTATAATGGTCCGCGTGGATGATAGTGGGAATCGCATTTGTAGAGCCGGCTATTGGCTAAGCGCGCTGTAGTGGGGGGAGCGGGGATCACTTGTACATTATTGTGAACCCATAGATACATCAAAAACTCAATTTTTTCTTAAAGAGAATTTCGCATTGAAATTCGTGTCCAGAGTTACAAGAAACTTTCTGTAAAACGAATCATTTTGGGGGGGGTTTTGTCCCCAAAACCCCCCCCGTTACTACGCCACTGTCGGAGGGTTCGTGTTTGGAGAGAACCAATAAGAGCCACCCAACTTGCCCATGCTTGCCCCTTGCCTCCATTCGCGGGAGGAAGCGCCATATTTTGGGCATGTATTATGTCTGACGGGCGTACTGAGTTAGTCCACGTTCAAGGCGCAATGACTGGCGACAGGCACATTAGGGATATTCTACAATCTACATACTTATGTTAGAACGTGGAGAGGGGCTGTTTGTAACAATTTTGTGTTTATGGACGACAATGCCCGGCCCCATCGTACTAGAGCTGTGGATGAATTCCTAGAAAGTGAGGGAACCAATCGCTTGATCCCCTGACATGAACCCGATAGAACATGCTTGGGATATGCTCTCTAGGGCAGTTTGCGTTAGAAGAAATCCCCCTAGAACTCTCCAACAGCTTCTCGTCGCTGCTACCGAGGAATGGCAGGCTATTCCACAAGAACGGATTGCTAACCTTACGCACAGCATGCGGCGTCGTCTTCAAGCTTGCATTGAGGCCAGAGGAGGAAATACACTTTATTAGAAGCTATATTTTTTAAATTTCATAAATTATACAATAAAATAAATTTTACTTTTGTTTAAGGTTTAAAATGTTGTGGTAAAATAAAAATTAAATTAATTAATTTTTATGTTAAACTTATCAATGAACTAATATTTAGTCTATTTTCGCGATGACGTAATTACTTATTCGAGAATCAGAGTGATGCAAAACTTTTGAATCTATGTATACATGCTAGATAGAATTTAAGAAAAATAATTTTTGTTTAAGGTGAAAGAGTCTGCGCTCGCTGCGAATCAGAAGCCCTCCACGAAAACCTAGGCTGGAGATGTCAAGGACACGGAGTCGAAGGTCGGATCACCAGATGGTCGGCCTTGTCGGCACCCCATTGCCACGGAAAGTGGTTGAGGGCTCAGGCTGAACCGGACAGGACGTGCGCTGTCAGGACGTGCAAGGATCCGAAGACGCTGTTTATTTTTGTTTAAGGGAAATGCGGTAAAGTATATCTGGGAAAAACTTTTTAAAATTGATTACTTATTTTAAAGGAGTGCACATAAAAAGTATTTTTTAATAAAATAAGAACACTATTCACTATGATCCAAAAGCTTAGAACCTAAACCGTTCTACAGGGTGTCCGCTTATTAACATGGCGGTACATGGCAAAAACCACAGACTCCTTACGTAAAAATATTGGGATTTAATTTTACTTACCTATATCCGAAAGTTGATATTAACTGAGATACAGGGTTTTAAAGTTAAAACTTCATTTTTATTTCTCTCTTATTATTTCCACATTTATTAGGTCATAACTTTTTTGCGTCTCAGTGTATTTAAGTTTTTAATAAAAATAATACTTTTCTCATATTTATTACGTAAAAAGTTATACTAAGTTGAGGTCGTCCAGAGTTACCGTTTCGGAGATATTTGCATTTCAATTGTCGTCGCTGCCGCCGAGACGTTTAGCTGAACACTTGCACCTTCCAAGAAATGATCCTAATTTTTAAAATATTTTTTATTTCTAAACTCCTGGACAAAATTAACGCAACATCATAAATTTGCCATATTTTTGATGCTATGTTTTTCTGAATTTATGATCCGATTTGAATACTTTTTTTGCATTGTAGGTTGGTTCCTTGACAATGTCATAGTTTTCGCTGTTTTTGATAAAAAATTTAATTTTCGATTTATAATGAGTGTACTAAAAATGCTATGTTTTTTTCCAAAAATTCGCATCACCTTGTGAAGTATATTAGTAACCGAAACATAGTGTAGTTGACATTAAATGGTAGGTACATCTTTCCCCAACATTTTCTTTTTTGGTTTACTTCATTATATCTGTTATTAAAGGAGATACACCGTTTTATAGCGTAACATGTTTCTATAGACTTTAATATCCAACACATAGTAGACTATGGACTTTTTCCTGATATTGCAAGTGATGTGTCAGCAGATGTTGTGTTTTAAAGGTACAAAGGTCAAATAAAATTCGCCATACTGATAAAAAAACTGTTAGGAAACTGCTTATTAAACGTTCGTTTGGTATGTCCAGTTGCCCGACGAGTATTTTAATCTTGAATAGTGTGAACAGTGTTGCATATTAAAGTCTATAAAAACATGTTACGCTATAAAACGGTGTATCTCCTTTAATAACAGAGATAATGAAGTAAACCAAAAAAGAAAATGTTGGGGAAAGATGAACCCATCGTTTAGTGTTAACTGCAATATGCTTCGGTTGCTAATATACTCCACAGGGTGATGCGAATTTTTGGATTAAAACATAGCATTTTTAGTACACTCAGTATAAATTGAAAATTAAATTTTTATCATAAACAGCGAAAACAATGACATTGTCAAGGAACCAACCTACAATGGAAAAAAAATCATTCAAATCGGATCATAAATTCAGAAGAAAAATAGCATGAAAAATATGGGAAATTTATGATGTTGCGTTAATTTGTCCAGGAGTTTATTTAAATTAAATAAAAATTCAACTTTATGTGCAACCGTTTTTCCTTTCTACGTAAAGGAATTATGGCCTAGCAAAGTGTAGAAAATGTAATTTTTCAAATGCCTATATCTCAGGAACGATTGGTTTTAGGGATAGAGATCATTACGCAGAAGCTTTACTTGGTCTGATCGCCAGAATTTAAAAATGTTATGCAATTATATTTTTTGTCCATTTTTTTAACCAACTTTTAGAATGACAAATTATATTGTTCCAGGATAGGCCTTTAACTTATGCATTTCATTTATATTTTAACAACGCAACTTATATGTTTGCCGCACTGAAAGGTCACCCTGTATGACTAAAGTAAAAGATATTATGAGGAACAGAAAATGACAATGTCATGACATGTGGACGAAGCTACAGTGCTAGTGAAACATGTCATGTTTTTATCAAATATAGCGCAATTTTAACAAGTTGTACGTTATTTTACTGTTTCTCATCATTTAGTTATGGATTTCTACCAAGTATGGGCTGATTCAATTAATTTCTACAGTAAATATATGAATATTAACCCGATCACATGAAATCCCTGTGGTTCTCATTTTAAAGGATGCTTTTTATGTATATTTCATAACTTTTATCAGAAATAAATTAAAATAAAGTTCCATTATGAGCTTGTACAGGGTGTCCCATTTTCGATACTTTTATAGGGTATCTCCGTTATTGTTAGTGCTATCAAAAAAGTAACGTAGGTGTAATGTGCTGTTTTTGGGTCAAACTTAAAATGGTAAAATCAAAATTCGAAAATTTTCGCTCGCTTAAGAGATACGGGGGAAAATCAACAAATTGACAATTTCTAAATGACCCTATATTTTCTTAGTTAAAAGAGATACAGAAAAATATTTTATACGGAAGTTTATTTATACTGATTGTTGAATAATCTGCCGTTTCAGCCGGGGTCAGCTAAGAAAGTTATCGGACCTAACCTCATTTTTTTAAATGGAATAATCTGTATATTTTAATCAAAAAAGATAGCATTTTAAACTCTCTTTTCAAATTTATAACAGACCATGGATGATAGATATCGTATCAAATTTTTCAAAAATGTTGATTCACAAGTGAATATGTAAAAATGAAATTGACGTTAAATGTTAATAATAACTAGAATGTCAACATAGTTGTCTCTAGGATATTAGCTTTTGTTCCATTGCCTACTGTGGTTTAAAGTAATAAAGTTTAAATAAATCGCCTAGGAAACCAATATTATCTATGGTTTGTTATATATTTGAAACGATAATTTAAAATACTATCTTTTTAGATTAAAATATACAGGGTGCTCCATTTAAAAAAAATGGTGTTTAGTTCCGATAACTTTTTTTCCTGATGGCGTATACTTATTACTAAATACGGCAGATTATTCAGAAATCATTATAAAGAAACTTTTGTATAAAACATTTTTCTGTATCTCTTTTAACTAAGAAAATATAGGGTAATTTTGAAATTATCAATTTTTTGATTTTCCCCAGTATCTCTTAAGCAAGCGAATTTTCAAATTTTGATTTTATCATTTTAAAAAGAGTACATGATACCTACAGTACTTTTATGGTTACAGTTACGGAGACCCTATAAAAGTGTCGAAAATGGGACACCCTGTACAGCCAAGAAACATTTCAGACGGTTCAGAAGCTATCTTTTGATTGATACTGTTAACTAACTGATTGTTATTTTTTAATGCCAACTTCGGGGTTAAAAGTGCTGTTGAGACGATTTTAGTATTTTTAATGTATTCCACGGAACTTAATTTGTAAGTTTTTTTATTTTTTTCGAAGAAAATTGATGATTCTTATTTTTTCTTCTTATAAATACAATTTATATTGAGAAATTTTGATTTTTTACGCGCAAACCTAATCTAGGAAGAGTTTAGATTTGCAAGAATTGATTTTATTGTAATATAAATCATATAATATCTTAGAAATCGTAACTTCAGTGAAGAAACGATATTTGGATTTATACAAATGATTAAAATGAAAGAATTTAGAAAAATTATTTAATTTCTTTCCTAAATTTTTATAGGTTTTGCCGTTTTTTTTACACTCTGTATAAAAAAAGCAAAGTTGCTCAATATGTGCTATTTAACAAGCAGATGAAATTATGAAGAATGGCTTTCTTTCGAATAAATGGATATAAAAATTATTACCAGTATGGGTATGTCCCTGTATAATATGAAAGAAGACGCATTCAGACCAAATAATTTTATGTTAACTTTGTTATCTTTTTAGGGAAGCTCAGAGTGTTTTTTAGAAATATCATTGCTTATTATGCAGGGTGTTTGGATAATGCATCAGGATACTTGGGGAGGTGATTAAAAGTAGTAAGTTATATAACAAATAGTCGGAAACTCAATATTTTTCGAGTTCAATTTGTTTTTCTATTTCTAAACCCATGATATTTTGCACTGTGGCTACGCTTAACGACTTCTATCATTCTACTATAAAGATGTTTTTCTATTCGGGTTTGTTCGTTGGGTTTGGAAATTTAATTTTTTTTTATGTTGGGTTCGAATTTTAGGCTTACTTCGTTGAAATTAGTTTTATAGGCATTATGGATTCGACAAAAATCTTTTATAGAAAACTTTAAAATACTAACCTTTAACCTTGCAAATAGATCATTTTTACTATATATTTATCTGAAATACCTATACTCGGAAATATATAACATGCTGACGGTGTCCGTCAACTAATTTCTAGTCACAACTATAAAACAACATAACCTAAAAATAATAGAAATATCTTCCAGTTTATGCTCTATTCAATAAAGTACTATTTTTATTTTTAATTCAATATAGTATTATACATATTACTTTATATATACATATTTATAGTTACTGTGGACATTTCCTGGGCATTAATTGTTATTCCTGTTATATTATGTGTCGACACAATATTTTGTTCAATAGTATTATTTATTGTTTTGTTCAGTATTTTAAACTTTGTTCTACTCGCACCATAACTCCAAGTTTTGCATATTCTTTTTAAAAGTTTTTCTAGATTATTTTCTGCAATTTCTCGTATTTCTAACGGAGTACAACTTTCTTCCTGACTCATTTTTATTAACTTTAATAATATATTTATTTTTAATTATGACGGATGGGAAGAAGCTTTGTTGTGTTCAATTGTTTCTATCATGGCATATTTGATACTTGTAACATTTTATGAAATTTTAAAAGTATTTCCAACCCAAAAAGAAAATATTAATTCAAAAGGAAAAAAAAGTTTTTCAGGCTTTAAAGACCCAAATAGAAAAAGTATTTTAAAATACACTGTTCATAAGACAATTAGAGCACATGTACTTTAGAAAACTCCCCGCTTCGCGGGTCGTTTTCTCAATTAAACGCATGCTCTGCGATAATGTCTTATGAAACTTGTATCTTAATATACTATTTTCTACTCTGCCACCAGATACCACTTTACCTGAAATTCAAATTTAATTTATGGTATATATTTATTATTTTAAGAATTATTGCAAAATAGGGGATGTAATTTTAAAGACGAAACAATACCTAATTAAGAAGGTACCCTTTAGTCGAATCGATAAACCACGTCGTTTAGGTGCGAAACTGGTATTAAAGTGCTTGTTAACAGTAAAATCCATCTTTCAAATATGGAAGCAGAAAACTTTTTGTTATATGACTTACCACTTTTATTTTAACATATAGAATCACCTCTCCAAGTATCCTGATGGATTTTCCGAACACCCTGTATTAAATAACAAATATTTTCCCCGATATACGTATATGTTCATCCGAGCGTGCTACCAGCAAGTGACAATTTTTTTTTAAGAAGGGGATTCTAAAGGCCTACAGCAGATAAATGTAAATCATATATTTACCTATTGTATGATAATTATATTATCTTCTTATTATTTTGAGGTCACCCTCTTAATCTAAACAAATGAATCAGCTTCAGCAGTTAATTATGAACTTAATTTTAAATAATTTCTGTAAAAACTAAAAGAAATGTTATCTATATAAATAAATGAAATTTTTCCCATTTGGTTAAAAATAAATTTGTTTTTTAACATGTTAGTCTAAACAATCGACCATTGTTAAAATCACAATAAATATGGAGCCATTAAATTGTATTACGTTCATTTAAAAATGTGTTCGTTTTTCCCGTGTTCTTTTTATAAATAATAAAAAAATTGCCGCACACCATTTTTTTATTATCTATATTCATAATTCAACTACATAGTGTTAAATATTTTATATCGACATCTGAAAATGTAGGTAAGGCTTCATTGTAACTTGTCTACCTAATGTGACAAAATCAGCCTCATATTCGTATTTATCTTATGAACCATGTTGAAATAATAATATCGATACTTTTCAATTTTTGTATTTTTCAATTAATAGGTACATACAGGTTTGTTCGGGTTTGTAATTTTTTGTAAAAATTACATGCTTGCAAATATTGTATACTCAAAAAATTCGAACATTCAAAGCGAGATCAAACCGTTTTTAATTTATCGATCGAGATCAAGGCTAACCCAATTATTTCGACATGGAGCAATTTGAGGAAGTATAATAAATTAACCACGAAATAACTCTACAATTGATAGTTAACACTTTGTATTTTATAAACAGATGATGTAGCGATGGAACATAGTGATATCCAAGAAAGTAGAATCGTTGCGAACAAAATTTGCTATACAGGGTGTTTCAAAACACAGGTGCCATTGTGTGGCGATTCCTTGCCCAAGAATAAGACAAATAGTTCCGATCAACATAGGTCCGTAGATGTTTTGTTTGAGAGATACAGGGTGTTCAAATATTCAAATTTTTTCGGTGTGTTCAAGACATTTCCGTAACTGCTTTAGTAATTTTAGTGACATTTGGGTTATGAAAAGTAACTAAAATAGCACATGCTTTAGCAATATGAATTTTACCAACTGAATAAACATCTCTTAATATTTATTTGAATTCAGCTTCGTTTACAAAATAAATGCAATTTTATCAAACTCTGTGAAATCTTCTTCTTCTTCATGTGCCTATCTGTTCCAGACGTTGGCATATTGGCTAATCTAACTTTGCTTACAGCTGCTGGGAATAGTAGTAGTAGTAGTTGTCAGGGAGAACCTAATTCTCAAATTTTTTAGCCATGAAATTCTTCTCCTTCCGGCGCTTCTCTTTCCTTTCACTTTCCCTTGCAATATGCACTGCATTTCTCATGATGTGGCCTTGATATTGTAGTTTTCTTGTCTTAATTGTACTCATGATTTCTTTTTCCTTTGACATTCTTCTACGGATTTCAATGTTAGTTGCGTGCTCTGTCCATGATATCCTTAGCATCCTTCTGTAGAGCCACATCTCGAATGCTTCGATCTTTTTCGTCATTGCTTCTGTCAGTGTCCATGACTCCACTCCGTATAACAACACGAAAAACACATAGCAGCGTAACATTCTTAGTTTTGTGTTCATGGTTAGGTCTCGGCTCTTAAAAACTGCTGACATTTTAATGAATACATTGCTGCTGCTACTTCTTGCGAGTGGTCCCATTGATCATTTATGGTGGAGATATGTGTATTTTTCAACTCTTTCAATTGTTCCACCCTCCAACCCTATTAGTTGTCGGATAGGAACGTTGTTCAGGTTGTTCTTGCTAATGATCATATATTTAGTCTTAACCATGTTGATATCCAATCCATATTGGTGGCTACTTGTTATTAATATATCCATTAGTTGTTTCAGGTTTTCCATATTATCGGTAAATATTACTGTATCATCAGCGTATCTGATGTTATTTAAACGCTGTCCATTTACCGGAATTCCTTCTTGTGCATTATCCAAGGTTTCTCTAAATATGACTGTGAAATATTAAGCTTAAAATAAATAACTAAAAAATTTTAGTATGCCCATAAATTACTAAAGCCTTTTCGGAAATATCTTGAAATCATCGAAAAATTTTACCACCGTGTATGTCTTTCAAAGAATAGGATAGGAACTATTTATCTTATTTTTCAGTAAGAAATCACCACACGAGCGATGATACATGTGTTTCGAAACACTCTGTAATAATGTGTCGGCCTGACTACAAAGATTTCGGATATACCGTCACATTTCAATTGGGTTTGGTAAATTATACTAACTTACATTAACAACAGCTACATTTATTAAATTTTCCAAATTTTCTGAAATACTATTTATTCTATTTTCTACCGCGCTTACACTTTCTGTTGAATAGCGACTGGGTTTTACATTTATTATAATTTTTATACTTTTATATTTACTTACTATAGATTTAAGGGGAGTATTTAGAATTGAAGCAAGGGATTAACAGATATTTTCTTTGCCATTTGATATATTTTATTGAATTTTTTTAATCGTGTTCTTTACAGTAATAAACGTATTTCATGTAATATACAGGGTGTCCCAGATAAGAATGCACTCTATTTTGTCATCAGTTTGTAGATTCATTTATTGTGTTTTTCCTTAATTATTAAGTAACATGTTTCGATTAGGCTATATTATACAGCAGTAAATCAAACTGTTGTTTTTTACCGTAATTTCAAAATACCCTGTAGGAAAATTGAGGTGGATAATTTTATTTACATGCTGTTTCTTGTAGTCTTTGATGTATTCTAAATATTTCGATTTTTGATTCATTCCAGTATCTCATTTCTGCTGCGAGCTGCAAAATTTTAAATGAAACGCTGATTTGAAGCCTATTTTCATTAAGGAAAACAAACATATCATAGAATTAATTAACAAAAACAATTTTAATATCGTGTATTTCCTACTCTCGCAGCTATGACATCTTGCAGTCTTCGTGATATCGAACGAATAAGGTTACTTATCCTTTCTTGAGGGATAGTCTGACATTCCTCGGTCAGCGCCAGTCATAAGTCTTGCAAGGTTTAAGCTGGATTTATAAACTTGACGTTGACGGTGCTGTTTGACGGTGACGTTACAGCTTAATCATATTGAAATGCATAAGACCATTTATATTTTACGATAACGGTGCCGTTTGACGGCCGACATAAACCCATTTTATCTTTTGACGGTGGATGGTCGTAGCAACGTTCGTAGGAAGTTTCCACATCCAATCAAAATCGTGTTTGCCTGTCACGTGATATTTAGTAAATATTATTTTATTTTATACCATCTTATTAACCATTTTAAAGTGTACAAGTTTATAAATCCAGCTTTTTACGGCACCGTCAAACCGCACCGTCAAACTGCACCGTCAATCGTCACCGTCAAGTTTATAAATTGGCCTTTATGGTTGTACAGGACGACGACGAACGGCCCTTTTGATACCACAGATGTTCGATTGAGTTGAGATCCGGGCTATATGCAGGCCATTCTCATCTTGGAAGTCCAACTTCATCCAGATATTCGCTCATTACATGTGCAACGTGACGTCTAACATTATCATGCATTAATGTAAATTGGTTCCCAATGAAAGGAGCAAATAGAACAACAACTTCTTGGAGGATTTCCTCAATGCAACGGTGGGCGATTAGAGCTCAATAAATACAAGATTGGTGCGTGCTTCGGTAGAAATACCCATGACATACATTTTCTAAAAATAACATCGTTTCATTTAAAATTTTGCAGCTCGCATCACAAATGAGATAATGAAATGGATCAAGAAGCGAAATATTTAGAATACATCAAAGATGACAAGAAACAGTATGTAAATAAAATTATCCACGACCATTTTCCAATAGGGTGTTTTGAAACTACGACAAAAAACAACAGTTTGATTTACTCCTGTATAATATAGCCTATTCGAAAACTGTTACTTTATAAAATAATTAAGGAAAACACAATAAATTAATCTACAAGCTGATAACAATATCGCATAAAAAATAAAAAAGGTATAAAATATCAAACTTGACCAAAATTTCAGGGTGGCGGAATGACGTTGTAGAACTCACTAAATAATTCTCAACTTTTGTCTAATTTGATCGTTTCTGTTTGTCCTATGGCTAATAAGATTCCTGTAGAGTGCATTCTTATCTGGGACATCCTGTATACAAACTATGAGAAAGAAATATAACTGGAAAATGTCGTAATAGTATTCTTTAATTTATATGAGGAAACACGTTTGTTGGCTTATTATAACATATCTGTTGATTACTTCAACATTTTTATTAAATACGTTCTCATGTTTTAAAGTGTGAATAATGTTAAATATTTAATCAAAATTTTTTGCATTTTTAATACAGAGGTATCCAAAAATACGTTATTTATAAAATAGAATCGTTATTTTGACAAAAATAGCTTTTTAATATTAGGTAATAACACAAAGCCATATACGGGTGGTCCTTAAGTACATCAAGAAAATCTAGGATATGATTTCTGACATCATTTTAAGACGAAAAGTTCAAATAAACATGGGTCCGAAAATGCTAACCCTCTAAGATACAGGGTGTTAAAATATTTTTAAAAAATAATTGTTTTCTTAAAATTTCGGAACTCCTTGAAGATACGGTATTGAAAATTGATGTGGATTGATTTCGTATTAAACTGCACTTTTTGGTTAAAAAAGGGTTTGCCTACTTCCACCAGTGGCGTGCGTGAAGGTACCATCAATATTTTTTTTGTGAAAATATGTGATACGCCACTGATTTTTTTAAACTCTGGTGCATTTTTATGCATTACTGATATAAGCGGAACAAAAGTTGTCTCTACTATCTTTTTGAAAAAAATGGTAGTTTTAGAGATAACTCGTAGTATATTATACTAAACAAAATTAATTTATTAATTAAATAATAACTAAACATAATATTATGTAACACCAAACAAACTTGATTTAAATTTAATTTTTCGAGTACTAGTTTCTGGATCTTCCTCAATTCTATTCAATACTGCTTCTTCTAATTGTGGTGTTCTTACTGTCCTTGGCCTGCCGAGAATATCAGAAACTCTTGCAAAACTTCCTGTTTCGGATAAACGGCGATGGAGACTTACAAAGGTCTGCGTACACGGTGCTACACGATTCGGATATCTTGCCTGGTAAATGCGTTTTGCTTCGTATGAATTTCCATCAGCAAGACCATAAACAAAATGCATATCTGCCAAATGAGCACTGTTTTGTAAATCATTCATAATTCTAAAACTTTTGGATCGACTAATAACTCACAAAAACGACGCACTAAAACTTAAATTATTTTTCGGTCATTTAATTTTTGTTATTTGCACAATATGTGACATAAGCCTACTTTGAAAAAACTAGAATCACAGTCGAGATAGTTTATCTTTTACAATTTTATATATTTCTCCATTTTCATTTAAAACTACCATTTTTTTCAAAAAGATAGTAGAGACAACTTTTGTTCCGCTTATATCAGTAATGCATAAAAATGCACCAGAGTTTAAAAAAATCAGTGGCGTATCACATATTTTCACAAAAAAAATATTGATGGTACCTTCACGCACGCCACTGGTGGAAGTAGGCAAACCCTTTTTTAACCAAAAAGTGCAGTTTAATACGAAATCAATCCACATCAATTTTCAATACCGTATCTTCAAGGAGTTCCGAAATTTTAAGAAAACAATTATTTTTTAAAAATATTTTAACACCCTGTATCTTAGAGGGTTAGCATTTTCGGACCCATGTTTATTTGAACTTTTCGTCTTAAAATGATGTCAGAAATCATATCCTAGATTTTCTTGATGTACTTAAGGACCACCCTGTATATCTATAGTTTTTTGGATACCCAGTTTTTTGCGTTAATCAAAATAGTTTTATGTACTAACCAAATAAATATGATAAAGTGTACCATTAATACTAAAAATAGGTAACATTAAGTAGACTGTGTGTTAGATCTAAGGCCTTTCTGCAGTGTAACATCCAATCATATATAACATGATTTAAATGTTTTATTATGAAGGTTTCATTTAAAACCACTTAGATACCATACCGTGTTGCACAGTGGAACAGACCTAAAAACAGTACATTGTTATTAAGTACCTAGCATTTAATAACTAATATTTTTACTAACTGATGTAAATATATGAAAGTATTTTTTTCGGTAGTATCGATAATAACCTATATTTTGTCAAAACATATCAAAAATTGATGAAATTTATGTATTTGTTAAATAAAATTAAACTTTTCCTTATGAATAAAATTATTTAAAAAAAATGCTTGCTTTCTTTATTACATTCTCATTTTAGGTCCTGCATTCTTGATAGTTTTTAAAAGTACAGGATGATGACCACAGACCACCACCACTTTATAAAACGACCTTACATAATATATCTATGTTTTTTAAAATGATTTCGAACTGTTGACATATTATTATACCTGAACCTTACTATATGAAGCATAGCTGCGTTATACAAGGTGTTGTGGAAATGACTTATTATATTTAAAGCCGAAAAAATATAACCAAAAATGACCCATTAAATTAATAAGTGAGATAAGCCAACTTATGTCAAACCTGAAAAAACACGCGGTAGGCACTGGCGAGCGCTTGCAACAGTCTAATAGTCAAGTCTAAAAGGACGCCAGGGAATGTTCGACGATTGGAAAGTCAATTTTTGTCAACAAGACAGTCAGATACTTTTCTCTTTAGAAAAAAAAATACAATTTCAAGACATATGCTCTACTTACCTTCGGTCTTATTTATTTAAAAAAAAATCGTTTCATAATTTCCATAAAAAAATACAGAACAAAATGTGTATTTTTCTACACAATGAATAGTTCTATCACACAAATTTGAAATAAAATCGCATCATTTATTATTATAACAGAATAAAAACGGTAATAGCTAGCTACAACTGTTAAATGTAGCGAAAAGTACTAAATCTAGAACTATAGTACCTACTAACTCTTTTAACACTGCTAGAGGCACATTTCAAATGAAACGCACGCGGCCATTGATCAACATGATTTCCATCCACCAAGGTCGAAGCACTCGTTGTGATCTGGCATCACTGCTAGTCTACTGACCTATATAGATGACTTGTTAACTGAAAAGTGAAAACATGTGTAAGGTGGGATTAATGTTATGAGTTTTTTGAGCTAAGACATTCGATTTAAAAAAAAGTATGTAGACTTTGTCTACTTTCTCTAGGACATCCAAAGGAGTCCGTTTAAATATATTAAGAAATTCCCATATCACCCTACATAGAGGATCAACACTGCTTTTCCGCAGATTCGTCAGGAATATTATTTATGCAATATTTGTTTAAAAATTATACATATTAAATACAGGGTGAAACAAATTCGCCCTTCTCCATTGTGATTTCGGAAACGGTAAAAGTTATTACGAAGTCGGTTAAATTGGGACGAAGTTGAGTAATTATGGGCCTAATAATATGCCGAAAATAACTACAGGGACTTTAAAAATATTTGGAAAAATCTGAAATTTTGTGTTCCGGTTTTTATTTTTTCCTGACTTTGTTCGAAGAGATGTCCAAAAACAAACTTCACATTTTCATTGCTACTTTTTAATCTCCACAAGATTACGTCATTAGATCTTTAATGCTACGTTTCGTCTTTGGGTCGTCATCAACAACTTTTTTTTTTTAAATAAGGGCCCGGATTTTCTTGTTTAAATTATGAAAGAGAAACTAAATCTATGTTAAGCGGTATACAACACTGGTTTTCTGACGTTTTGTTCCTTAAATTTACTTCTTGATTAAAATACCCCTAATACGTTACTGTAATTTACTTGTTACTCAAAATACCATTTAATTCGAAACTGTAAAACTCAATGCCTTTATTTAAAAGGTCTTAAAAAGATAATGGCTTTAAGGCCGTACAATGCGCAAATTTATAGAATGATTAACAACGTTTCGCTACTGCAGGATTCTGGAAAGGCTATTTGAACTACCTGATGGGACAAGTTATATTTTAGTAAAGAAATGTTTCTATTTCTAAGGTACATAGCCCTTTTTCGAAAAAGGTAAGTAAAAAAAATTTTCAAAGTCGGACCAAAAGTGCGTATTTTTAGGCATTTTTCAAGGTTAATATCGTCGCTGATGTTTTTTTTTTGAAAAAGTAGCGATGTACCTTAGAGCTTTCATGTCTTATCTTTACAATTCTAAAAATTGAGATATTACAATTTCGTTCTAAGCGATTAATCTTGCAGCGCGCGAAGCATGTTTTAGCTAAATTTTGGTGAAATGTATTAGAAGTTGCCTATGTCCAGCATTATTTATTGTCGGTAGACGTGAAACAAGCTATCGCGGTACATCCCAGGTAGCAAGCTGTCGTCATTTTCACGTTCATCAGATTACTTAAAAATGACGTTAAAAAGACATACCTAAGTCATAGACCGTTGACGTCATATTACGACGTCAATTTTACAGCAGTTAGGTACGTCAACTGCAACGTGAAAATGACCTTTTTACGTCAAGATTTTGTGTAGTAAAAATGACATTTATACGTCATTGGTGACGTAAATATGACGTTTTAATGTCGTAAATATCTAGCCTTGTGCAGGGTTTACAATACCGTAAAATTATGTAGTTGTCCGGTCTTATAACTTTTATAATCTTTGTGTAGCACAGTGTAGTACAGTTCTAGATTAAACGGATTTTCAACTTTTCTGATTATTTCGCAAAAACAATAATTTAATTTTAATTGGTATGATCCCAACTAACAAAAACAAGTCGAAATATATAAATTTAAAGAAGATATCTTTATTTCTTTAGTAGAAACAGTGAGAATATACATTAAAAATAGAACTAAAATTGGTATTTTTTGTTACACTTAACAATTGTTAAGAGGAGTAATCATCAGCTGATCAAAAATATTACCGAAATATTTGTTTTTATACATTTTCAGACTTTTAAATAGAAAATCAATGACTTACAGTCATGTATGTAGTCAGTATTTTTAAAGAAAATCATTTTTTCTTAAAATGATATTTTCGGAAATTAGATAGTTTTATTATTTGTGACAACATTTTAAGGAAAAACGATAACAGGAAACTATTTTCTTTAAAAATATTGTGTATTTTATATGACTACATGACTGTAAGTCTTTTCTACTTAAAACAATCAGTCGGAGAATATATGAAAAATCAAATATGTCGGTAATATTTTTGATCAGCTGATATGATAACTCCTCTTAAAAGAAAATAAACATAACTAAACTTACTTAAAGTATGTAAATTTTAAGATATATTAAGTTATATTTTGATGCAAGTTCATTTGTCACAACCAGCTTTAGCATTCGATTTATTTTTGAAGCAATCGTGCTTCCTCCAAGTGAAGCCAAGTAAAAACTCTAAAAAAAATTTGAAAAGTAATTACAAACCCAAGCTGACCCAATAAAGGGAATTATAAAGAAAATAAAGTAATAGAATATTTGCTTACCACAGCCTTTAAATTAGTTTTCTCTCTTAAAAATGATTCCAGATTATCAATGTCTTCGTTATCCTTAAGAGGAAACTGTAGCGGAATATTTTCAGGAACACCTGGTTGAATTGTCATGGGCTGTGATTGCTGTTTAAAATCTTTAAAGACGCTTAGAATTTCTTCATTTTGTTTTTTAATAGTTACTAAAATATCAATAACTTTTTTTTGAAAACCTAAAACAAATTGAAATTACAAATAAAACCTAAGACCGATTGCAGCAGTACGTAAATGGTTAGTTAACTTAATGATATAATACAAGGCTGTAAGAACTGAAACTTAAAAAGTTTCACAATACTTACCAAAATTGCTGATAAGTGAAGAAGATTGATTTTGAGGGGTAACATTTATTCCATTTTCTTCTGATGCTTTTTTATTATGTACTGGAGGTGTATATACTTCAACAATTATTTTCTATGTCAGTGTTTAGATCACTAGTATTCTCAGCTAAGACAAGTTTGCGATTTGCTTGTTCTAAATCATCTAAAAATTATTTTTTTTTAAATACCTAAACCGAAAAGTAGGAATGCCAATTAAAATAAATAGAATTACAATTATAATATTTAAAGAAGTGACATGCACAGACAACAAAAAAAGTTTAAGAATAAATAATTGGCTAATAGGTTGTTTTACAGCAACATTAGTATACTCCAAGACTCTAAGGTATACAGGCCTAGTCAACAAAGCAGCACCCCACAAATTTTTTTGAATAAAAAGTTTTACAATTACTTAATATCTATAAAAGTGAAATCTGCTGAAAAAAAATCATGTTAACATTACTAAAAAGACAAGGTACATGGAAACAACCTGCTACAAAATAAAAGCAAGGTCACTATTTTTATCATATTATGATGTTACTTATTACTTATTGTATCTAGAACCCGAGCCACATCCCGAGCCACATTGTGTGAGTAATCATATCATTGAAAACAGAGTATGGCACAGTAAAATAGATCTGGCAAAAAAATAAAGAGATCTAAGTAGAAGTAGTATGTATTATTTTTAATTTTTTTTTAAAATCTTTAATGTCTATAGCAATAATAATTTGCCATTATTTATTATATTATTTAAATCATACCTATATGTTATACATAATACTTATGTTTGTTTGCTACACAAAAGTAAACATAAAATTGTACTAATGGGTACCTATATCTACCTTTTTTGTTGTATCCAAGGGAGGAAACAAACAAATAAGCTAGCTCCTCAAAGCGGCAAACTCCAATCACTCAATTAGCCCCCGTAAAAGCATAGTTCGAGGCCATAGGTTTCGTAGGTATGATAAATATAAGACAAAAGTTCAACAGGCTATACTATACTACGTAACGTGTCATGCAAAAATTTATGATTTTTTCGAGAAATGCTTAACGGGATTGTTCGAGAAAATCGGAGAAAATAAGGTTAAAATATAACCTCAAAGAAAGAAATACCTTAAAATCTTTGTTGTTTTGCCAAAAATATTTACTTAGTTTCGTATTTTCTAAAGTCCTAACATCATTACTCCTGATTAAACTTACCAGTTTCGTAATATGTTTTTTCAATGCCATACAGCTTCCATTTAGAATCTACTTCCTCACCAAATTTCAATGCCCGAGTAAACACTTTTTGATCCTTATAAGGAGGCCAAAAAACCTCTTTTTTACGGGGTGTAACCCAGTTTTTATGCACTAAGGCCAAACCACCACCAGCTTCCGCGTTGAATTCAATTACATTAAACATCTTCTTATCAAAAAAATCACTGCACGGGAACAATCCGAACAAGGAAAGGCAAAACAAAATGGATGGGCACCGCCGTGTACTCATCGTCACCTCGTGCCCAACGACTCGTGCCGGCCGGCGTAGTAAAATATAAATGCGCGCCAATTCAAACCGCCAATAGCAACCTGCAACGCACGATGGTCCCCGAGAGCATACGAGTAGTAAAGTGGGATAGAAGTAAAATGCTATCCTTTTCGAACCAAACCATCTAAACAAGGACAGTATGATGATCAATCTGTTCTCTAGTGCTCGAATCTTAGACTAAAGAAATCGAATCCATGGCCATGCTTTTAAATATTTGGAAATATATGGATTGAATATTCTTGTTTTTTATAACTAAACTTATAGGTAGCGCTGTCGTACCTACATCTTTATTAAAAATATACGTAGTCAAAGTAGGTATATATAGGTATATTAACAATAATAGGTATTACTCACAAAGTTTATAAAATAAGGAGTTTCAAAAGTATTAAAACTAAATTTTCAGTTTTGGATTCTTTTTTTTTAATTATTTAAAGTTTTATGTCGCATTAAGGTCGTGTATATCACGTCATCGTGTTGTCTTAAATCTGTAACGACCAAAATATGACGTTTAAAATGTCGTCTCTTTGGTAACGTCAATAGTACGGCATTATAATTACGTCTTTATTACGTACCAATTTGGTCGCATGACGTCCGATGACGAAATATCCCTTAAAAATGACGTCATTTTTACGGTACATTGCTACTTGGGATGATTATGCTACACTGAGAAAAACATCTAGGTTAGTAAATAGGGCTCAATTGTATGTGTTTTTGTGTATTGTCAGTGCCAACCACATAATATCTGTATTAATTTTAGAAGGCGTTACTATTGGTTTTACTTTTAACTTTTAGATCTAAAAACACTTAGATATTAACATATACAGTGTGTGTGTGTGTGTGTGTGTGTGTGTGTGTATATAGTCTGGAAACGGCTTCATAACTTTTGAGCCGCTAATTTGCTTTTTACAAAATTTGGAAGTGGGTTAGAGGGGAATGTAAACTTCCTTTTGAAGGAATAATGACAGTACTAACTGTCAAAATGGCGGATGGGCGCCATTTTCGGGAAGTAAATTAAATAGGAAGGGGGGGGGGGGGGGGGGGGGGGTCTTGCGATATATCAATTTGAAGACACTATCGAGTACTTTACGATCCCAGAATGTTACTTCTGGATGCCCAACGAAAACAAAATGGCGACATTTTAAAAATTGTATAGTTTTTATTTTTTATTGTCCTTTATTTCATTTACCGACTTAGGAAAATAAATACAACTTGGCATAGTATAGTAGGAATCAGAGAGCTACTCTTTCTTGCATATTTCATGGTGCTCAAATTCAATTTGGCCGCGGAGCGACATCTTGATAAAAACTAAGGTGTTGCGATACATAATTTTATTTGTACATAAAGAAAATAAATTACTTATACTAAGTATAGAAATTTGATAAACTATTATTTTGAAATTTAAAAAAAAAAACAGTACCTAAGTAATAATAATAATTAAGGACAAATAGCAGTCATAATTTTAAAATGGTCTGTTTCTTCGAAACAAAAGTAAATTACAGGAACATACTAGGGGTATTTCAATGGTCAACTTTAGGAACAAAACGTAGGAAAACCAATAAGTATTATATACCGCTGAACGTAGATGTATTTCCTCTTTCATAATTTAGACAAAAAGGTCCACGCCCGTATTTAAAAAAATTAAGTTGATGATGGTGACCCTAAAAGACGAAACGTGACATTAAAGATCTGATAAAGCCATCTTGTGGAGAATAAAAAGTAACAATACGGAAGTGAAATTTATTTTTGGACATCTCTGGAACAAGCCCGAACAAAGTTAGGTAAAAATAAAAAACCGAAACAAAAATTTTTAGATTTTTACAAATATTTGAAAGACCCTGTATTTTTTATTTTTATTGGGCCAATAATTATGCAACTTTGCCCAAATTTAATCGACTTAGTATCTCCTACCGTTCCTGAAATCCCAATGGTGAAGGACGAATTTGTTACACTATGTAGGTATATATTGTTAAATATAAGTACATTTATTGTCACCATTGCTTTGCGTAAATCTCCGTCAAATTAATTCTGGTTCATGTTTCTGTATAATGATTACTGCGATTTTCCGAACTTATCTAATTTACTTATTGGCACTTTTGACGTGTTGATCAAGCGTAAATCTAGAACAATAAGGACCTCAATTAATTGGTTCCCCTTAATTAAGCAATTTTATAAATAATAAATAATTAATTGATATTATGATTTAATCCAATTGGGAAGCCTCAATATCAGAAAAAATAATAATTTTGGTATAAATACAGGAAAACACATTTTTGCCCACCCGTGGCAATATAAAAAATTTTCCATCTCTGAGCACTTATAACTTTTTTCTTTAAACCAACCCTTTTAAATAAATAATAAACCTATTCAACATATATGTAATCGCCTTGTGGTGTATGTCTGTCCCAGCGTCGTGTTTCTGAGCTAGCGTTTTTTTTAGTTAATTGTGACCTAATAACAAAGATTGAATGTATAAAAAAATCAATTTAGAATTTTAAGATTAGGTGTTAAACAAAACAAAAATATTTTCTATTCCATAAGCTCTACATCACAGGAGATACATTTTTATCCTTCGATGGCAACTCAAGTTGTAGTTGGTCGTCACTATTGTTATATAGTTTCTGTAAAATGCAGTACTCAGCGCTATCTACCAGTGATGTTCCGAATTACCGCAGTTTAGATTATTTCTGTCAAAGAAAGAACACAGATTTGTCAGTGATCGTCATTAGCCACACAGAAAATAGATGGCGCTGTATCATGGATTAGAGATGGGAGTCGATCTCGAGACATGCTTTGGATCAGAGCCAAACCGATCCGAACGAAAGGTAATTTCCAGTGTCCTCCAAGGCCTCTCCTAGATTTGTCTAAACCTAGACATAATAAGGATGTTGAATACGGCGCCGCGACAGACCAGATGGCGGGGGCAAATACTACTAGTCCATTACCTTCTGAAGGCGTTGACTAGTGCTAAGTCGATTTTCTGTGGATCAGGTGCATCACTGATCTCATGATCGAAACAGTTACGTGGAATCAATATGGGGTTCCCTTCTCTATTTATGTTGCTGTCTGTGTCAAACTGTCAAAACACTGTCAAAAGAAATAATATCAATTTATTAAATTATTCTATCGTTTTAAAAATTAAAATTTGTAGAGAATTATTTACTCAAGTAAAAAAAAAGCTGTGATTAGTGATTATATAACATATTTTTTAAATAATTTTGGGCATACACTTTAAGTTAGAACTAGAATCAAGGTTATGTAGCCGTGTTTACTTCCTTATCATGACAATTTATTTATTTATAAAATGAGTTTTAGCAACATAACAGTAAAACCTAAAGTGTCGTGAGGAATACTAATGGCTAGTATGATTAGGAAAAAGTAATATTTTGTTCTTCCAACAAGCCAAATAAGTACAGCTAAGAAACCAACCAAAATGAAGATTTCAATAAATAATTTCGAGAGTTCCCAAGAAAATTTATACGAGCCACCAAAGCAGCGATGTTTTAACATTCGTTCGTCGTTGTATTTCCTTTCAATAGGACGAATTTTAGCTATATTGTCTACCCTAATTGTGATAGGATGCATTTTACTACTGTGTAAAGCTTATATTAAGTTCATTTTGTTGTGGCTGGAGAAACAAGATGACCTGATAGTAGCAGCCACAATCTGTGTACTGTTCGTTATAGTTTCACTACCCATTAGTGTGGGGTATATTGTATTGGTATTAGCTTCAGGCTATTTATTCGGTGTTTTGAGAGGCTTGCTGTTGGGTAAGTTAACTTTAACATTTTTTTCGTTTGGGTAAGAGGCCAGGGAATTAATGGTTTTTGGCATTGCATTAGCCCCATTTTTAACTCTGATCAGAGCATTAATGTTTAGATGTGACATTATTTTTTATGATACTTATATATAAAAAATATATTTTTTTTAGTGGTTTGTGGTGCAAATTTTGGACTTCTCATAGCTCATAATATCCTAAAGGTGGTGGGGCATCATCCAAGTATATACAAATTTACTCAAAATAACATGGCTGTGGCTATTATGCAAGTTATATCTGGGCCTCTGTGCTTTAAGATTGTTTTTTGTTCAAGACTGACTCCAATTCCTTTTGGACTACAAAATACTATATTTGCAGTAAGTTTGTATTAGTTATGTGTTATATAAACAGATATTTACATTTATATAGGCCCAAAAGTGGCCTTAAAATAGTTCCATATAGGTTACAGTCTAAACTCTTACTGAGCATATTCTTTAAGGTACTTAATTCTGCTTAGGCTGTGAGTTTGGCCACACCTGCAAGCCATTAACGTAGCCGTACATAATTTACACCATTTAAGGTGGTAATTCCAAAATGATGGACAAATGCGAAAATAAATATGCACACTTAGAATTAGTTTTAATCCAGGTTTTAAAACTTCCTCACTGTCAAAAGATTTAACGTTTGATATTACATTTCAGATTTTGGGTCATAGAAAACTTTTTATAACTTTTTCGTGAAATTCCGAGGGCGTCCACTTATCAAAAAATGATTGCGGGTGAGTGCGAAAAGATTTTGGGAATTTTTTCGGGGTTTGATTTGGATGAAGGTCCCGATTCAATTCATTTGTTACTGTTATTGTATACAGGGTGCTATAAATTCGTGGGGATCTCGAAAATGTTGAGACATAATATGAAGATGGTTAAATTGAATCGAAGTTGCGGATTTTGGTGCTTAATAATCGGGTGGAAGTAAATTTTGAGTATTCCGAATATCTGCAGAAATATCGAAAAAAACGAAAAATTCGGTTTTTAATTTTTTTCGCGAAAATGTTTGACTTGCGGAGAAAAAAAATACTTTTTTATATCCGATTTTTATTTTCTACAACATAGCGTTGTTAGTTTCAAAATGTTAGTTTCAAAATAGACGTATCGTTCTTTAGTAAAAGTGTTAAGTGGCGAACTGGCATCGATTTAATGATGAAACAGAATATACCAAGATTTTAGTGGATTAGGAATCGAGCGCCAATTCCGAAACCAAGTCAACAGACTTTTTTTTTCACAAAAACACAATCACAAATTACACTGATAGCACCCAATAGGTTCGCGCAAACGAATACTAAAAGCGCTGGCGCGGCAGTCGCGATTACTCGCACCACACGCGAATTTGAGCGATTGCGGATAGGAATGCGGGATTGCGAGAATTATTGCCAGATCACGAAAAGAATTCCGAGATTTCCGTGTAATTGCGAATGATTTCGGAGGAGATGTAGGTACATGCATTGCGGTTATTTTTGAGAGTATATTTGCCCTAAATATAATGATATATTCCGTTCTATTTACCGTAGTTTCGGCACAAATTATACATCATCAGGAAAATGTTGAGAATTTTTTCAGTACGGCCCTGATTTTTTTAAATAATACATACAATATTTTTATTTCATTTAGCTATAATTGGGATAGAATTAAAACAATAAAAATCTTTTTTTTTTAAATTGAAACGATTCTCAGTAATCACCATAAACACTAAATATACATATTTTAGGCAAATATTAACAAAATTCAATTGTATTTTGAGTATGGCACAGTAGGGGAAGTTGGGTTCCGTTTAGACTTCTCGCTCAAACGGTTGCAATATTTTAACTCTGAAATAGCTATTTATGTATCTAGTGCTAGTTTTTTTGAGTTACTACGTGCTTAAGTGCAGGAGCTTAGTTAACCAATACTGAGAAAATGAGAACTACATAATGTATACCAGGTACCTATATACAGGGTGTTTACTAACCTCTCTGAAAAAATGAAGGAGGTGAATCCTCACCTTATTTTGAGACGAAAATGTGGTATAAAAGTTTTTCGCATATCTCTTCGTTTTCGAAATACAGAGTGTTAAAAACAATATTGTATTTTTCATTTTATTAATAATTAAAGCCAATGATTTGATAATGCATATGATTTAAAAACTTTGACTAATGAACTCATATGAATAAAAGTCAAATAAGTTGCTGCAAATGTCCTCCATGAGCCAGTAAACACCCATGGAAGGAAGCAAAGCCTACTCGTATAATTGGACAATCAAAATACGAAAATAACAAAAAAATTAAGGTACTCTTTTACCCAGATCTCCGCAAATGAATTAATTGTAAAATTGACCCAAAATAAAGTGCTCTAATCCTTTATGTTTAACAAATATCATTAGAATATCGTTTGGCATTAATTAATAAAATGAAAACTACAGTATTTTTTTAACACCCTGTATTTCGAAAACGGAGCGACATGCGAAAAACTTTTATACCACATTTTCGTCTTAAAATATGGTGAGGATTCACCTCCTTAATTTTTTCAGAGAGGTTAGGGAACACCCTGTATAGTATTTTTAACTGACGATGAACTTAACTTATTTTTAGTTAAGCAATGTTAGTGCCAAAGTATATCATATAGCATCACTTTTGGGACTGTTTCCAGCACAGTTTGTAGCTGTGTACATTGGATCTACACTCAGATCCATGCAAGATGTAATAGAAAATAACCATATTTCCTCTACAACTTATTTGTTTGCTCTCCTTCAGGTATGTATTGTTTCTGATATATTTTATTAAGTAAAGTACAGTAGAACCCCGATTATCCGTGCGCGGATTATCCGGGCTGCGGATTATCCGTGCTATGATTTCCCATCATCGAAATTTTGAAGTTCTCTATTATAACCAGCAAGCTGCTTGGATAACTTGTGATATATTTCAAGATTGGTTTCATAAAAAGTTCATTCCTGAGGTAAAGTCTTATTTGAAGCAGGAAAAGTTGCCACAAAAGGCACTTCTTCTTCTGGATAATGCTCGTTCTCATCCCAATGAGACAGTCCTAAGATCTGACGATGGAAACTTTTTTGTTGTTTTTTTCCCACCCAATGTCACTTCCATTGCCCAACCAATGGATCAAGGCGTTATTGAGACAATGAAACGCCTCTACCGGAAAGAAGTTATGATGAATTTGTTGGATGAAGTTGATCTAATGAAGTTTTGGAAATCGTTTACGATCAAAGACGCAATTTTTACAGTGGCAAATGCATGGAATGGAGTGAAAGAAACAAATTTTAAAAGAGCTTTTTACAAAATAATGACGCTAGAGGAAGATGAAACCATCGTGGAATCTGAGCAGGAAGAAGCGACCACAACTGAATTAACTTCATTAGTGCGCAGTGCCGATGAGTTCAAAGAAGTTGACGAAACCGAAGTTGAAAGATGGATTCAGTGTGACAAAAATGAGCCAGGTTATCAACTCTTCAATGACGACGATATTGTCGTACAAGTTTTGAATCAGCCCGGTACGTCACAACCTGATTCATCCGAAAATGATAGTCAAGACGAAGAAAATGATGGGACGGTATCAATCAAAAGAGTTTCTAACCGAGAGGCTGAAGAAGCTTCCAACGTTCTACTAGATTATTTTGAGCAACGAAAATCTTTGGACCTTACCGACATTTTGAACTTGCGCAGAATACGTCAGACAATTAAAAAAGATCGACAAATTTTAACACAGACCAAGGTGACTGACTTTTTTTCAAACGCATAGCTACATAAAATACCATATCCGCTTTATTTAAACGCAAATTAACATTATGTACCTATGATGTAGAGTTTTTATTTTTCATATTTTGTGTAGTTTACTTTTTACCTTATGTAGAATTATATTTTTTGTTCTGTTATCTTTTTATGCAATACATACATATAAACTTAGTTTGAAATTATGAGATCTTTTTTTTCCTGTCATATTTTGAGTATACTATATACATAATATGTACATATGTATGTATGTAACATGTAATAAATGAATGTTCGGATTATCCGTGCTTTTCACTTATCCGTGCCTCGTCCGGTCCCGTGGAGCACGGATAATCGGGGTTCTACTGTACCTACATTAGCAATCATATGTATTTTTTAATAGAATATATTCCCAGTAAGAATATACAGGGATACACCAAGTAAAGTGGCCTATTAGAAGTATCTCGAGAACTAAATGAGATTTTATTTTGAAAATTTGGGTGTGGCTATAAGAGATGGTTTTCTACGTTTGTAAAATATTTTCGATGGTGCGGTATTGCCGGATCATACCACGAAAGTGGTAGCAACTTCGGAATTTTAAATGAATTACCCTATATATTATATATTTTTTGGAATCTATAATCTTGTGATTTTTTAACGTCGTATCGGAACCTGAATAGAAAATCATATCTCTTTAGCGGCTACAGCTAGAAAGCTGAAATTTTGACAATAGTTTCACCAGACCATCGACATTTTTTAATTTTGAACAGTATTTAATTCGTTTTATACAGGGCGTCTCCATAACAATATTTCTGAGGGAGATGAATTTATGTTATTATTATTATTATTAGTATACAAGACACCCGTCACAATAAGGGAAGATTTAGAAAATCGACTAAGAACAATACTGGGGTCTCTAGAATGGGAAAAAATGAAAAAGGTGACAAATGAACATGTTATCACCACAATTCATGAATGTTTAAGAGCCAACAATTTAGTTATTAGATATTTTATTGGTGTTGATGCGTAATTTTAATTTTCTTTATTTATTTATTAATAAATTGCTTATTTGTTAACTATTTTTTTACAACAACACAGACATAACGTCAAATGGATTTTTCATTATTTTGTTTCTATGAATCCATTCCACAGCCAACTACCAAATAATATATTTTTATAAGATAATTTTTAAATTTCGCTATAACTCCGAAAATATTGAAGATAGGTATAGGAACGCTTAATATCATTAGATACAAAATTCTATCCTCCATTAGCAAAATATATCAACTACAGGGTATCCCATTTAAAAAAATAAGGTTTTTGAAATAATTCATCTCCCTCAGAAATATTGTTATGGAGACGCCCTGTATAAAACTAATTAAATACTGTTCAAAATTATAAAATTTCGATGGTCTTGTGAAACTATTGTCAAAATTTGAGCTTTCTAGCTGTAGCCGCTAAAGAGATACGGCGTTAAAAAATCACAAGATTATTTATAATTCAAAAACTCTTAACGATAGGCATATGATATACAGAAAACGGGTCTAGATTTTTACGTAGATTTTAAAAAAAATATAATATATTCATTTAAAATTCCGAAGTTGCTACCACTTTCGGTATGATCCGGCAACACCGCACCATCCAAAATATTTTACAAACGTAGAAAACCATCTCTTATATCCACAGCCAAATTTTCAAAATAAAATCTCATTTAGTTCTCGAGATTCTTCTGATAAGCCACTTTACTTGGTGTACCCTGTATAAATATGACTGTAAATCAATGCCAGCAGGTTACTATGGCCGTTTTAAATACAAAATTACCATGGCTGTAACGAATTTTTCGGAAATTATGTATAGCTTCAAATTCCTATCAAACTGTATGGCTAGCTGAAAAGGCTATCGACAGGGTCAGGTTGTAGAAAAAAAATATATTTTCAGCTGACCTGTGGGGCTTCCCTGATGATTTGGATAGGAAGCAAAGCCAGGGCGGAGTTACTGAAAGTCCTGGCGGAGGCTGAAAATTCTTCCAGTAAATCTTCTGCATATTCTATGGTGTGATCTTTTTTGATGATTTTTAAAGTTTGTTATTAGTTTTAGAAGATATATGGATGGAATAAGTATGACAGATTCTAGCTATTGATAGATTAATATTTGATGACTGCACACTATGAAAATAAACAATTTACTTTGGCTTATACATAGCTGTTCTATGCCATATATTTAATAATAAACAACTATTTTTATAAATCCAAAAGTAGGTACAGTTACCATCACAAAAATCCGGGCACTTATCTGACAGCTAACATTTTTTTCCTGAATTTTGGTAATTCAGGCTTTTACCTTTACTACCATAGATTACTATGGCAATATAAATAAACTGAGGAGGAAATAAAACCAATAGTATTTAATATTTTATTGCCCTTCCATTATTTTGCATAACTGAAGTTAATCTTTTAGGCATTGAAGCCACCAGGCCATTACAGTATTCTTGCGTTAGTTGATTCCAAGGCTCTTGTATTTTCAGCCACAATTGTTCTCTATTTTCTGGCCGAAAATCATTATATTTGTTAATTCTCTTGATCATGTAACCCCAAACATTTTCCATCAGATTTAAATCTGGACTCCTAGAAGGCGAGGGTAATACTTGAATATCCCTTTGTTGCATCCAATTAGATACTGCGTGGGCAGTATGAACCGAGCAGTTATCATGTTGGTAAATGTAATTAGTATTGGGAAACTTATCATTAACCGATGGCAACATCACATTCTCCAATATTTGTATGTAATTTGGTGCATTAAATCTATCTTCTATGCGCGTACAAACTCATATACCCTGTGCACTCGTCCACCCCCAAACGTTGACATTAAAACGGCCGCTTGTTGAAATATTCTGAGTGTAGCGTTCATCAAACCGGGTATTTGGTGGTTTATAGACCCTTACTCTCCCGCTGTAACATGATTGGAAAATCTTTTCGTCTGTGAAAATTACATTTTCCCAAGCATTTTTACCACCTCCGTAATACTGTAATGCATAACCCACTCTTTGCTCTTTGTTGGTTACCGTTAGGAAAGGCTTTTTAGCTGCAGGGTGATTGCGAAGATTTGAACCATCTCTTATTCTTCGTTGTGCGGTTCTAACGGAACCCGGAAAATCAGTTACATTGTGAGCTAAAACAACCGTTTTAAAAGGATTTTCCTTTAGGTATTGAATTAGAGTATGGTCATGTTCTTTTGTCGATGGCCTTTTAAGGCCTGTTCCTTCTATCCTTTCCAGCGAATGTGTTTCCAACCATTTTATTTTGATATCATGAACTGTACTTTTTGGCGTTTGAAATCTGTGAGCCACCCGTCTCTCTGACCATCCTTCTTCTAGCAGTATCACAATTTTGGCCTTTTCCGCAGCATTTAAATGACGGGGCATATTTGTAAATTTATTTCACTAGCTGTAAATAAATTTCATTTGACAATTTTTGTCAATGTCATTAAAACAGGTAATTTTTAGGTATTCGAGATGTATAAAGGTCGGCTTACATTAGAAAAAACTGCTGCCCGGATTTTTGTGACGCTAACTGTACCTATTCAGGTAAATAATTTCGGACAATCCTTACACAAATTTCTTAGAAACTCTGTCAACTGATCTTGACTCTCCTCTATAAAACCCTATATAAAACCAAATGATTTTGTATGAAAAAGTTTTTTTTTTTGATATGTGTAAGCTTGAATGTCGAAGGTTAAAGAAAAACGGATCAATATAAAAATCTAACAACTTATATTGGGAGATAATCGTCTGGTTTACACAGATTTCGGTCTATCTCAGACATACTGCCTTGGATATCCGTGCGCTACAATTTGAAACGCCCGCTGAAGTCATGTCGATTTGGGAGTTCATCGCATTATTAATAGGTCATATCATTCCGTCTTTCTTATAGTTCGAAATTCAAAGGTGTAAGTTACCAATCAATAGTTTATGTATAAGCCATACTAATTTACCTTATCCTCTACTTAATGATGGGTTACATTTTCAATTTCGAAAGTTTACCTTTATAGAATATGATATATTACTTTTGGTTACCGATGATGAAAAAGTCCTAACGAATTTTTTAAGTTTTATAATTTTTTGGTCAGGATGTTTATTCTTTTTATATATCTTAATCAGTAAAAGGCTGGGTCGATAAATGTACGATTAGATAGTGTTATATTTACACTGGCATTTCTTTTAGATATAAAATAACTTGCCAAAGTCATAAATAACATTATCTACTTTTTCAAAACACGATGCATATATTTCTTTCCAAATATAGAAAATAATCCTCGTGTTTTCACAGAAATTTTACGATGTCAGTCCTTGCGAAACGATACATCACTAATGTCATCACATAAATCATACTTTCACAAATTCACGACTAAGATGTTGACAATTGACTAACTTATCATGAAACTTAGATATGGTCACTACTAACTACACAGAACAGTAAATGAATTATTGAACTCAAAGCTAAAATAAACTTCTGTTTTTACATTAAAAATATTATGTACGCTCTCTAAGGTTCGCTAGTATCTTTATTTACAACCATGTATGTAATGTTGACATCTCATACTTGTTAAAAGTTTGAAAAAAACATATTTTTAAATTTGACATTTATCTAGGTGGAAAGTGACATTTATCCAGGTGGAAAGTGATCACTTTTCACCTGAGTAGATGTAATGTGAAAAGTGATCACTTTCCACCTGGTAAATGTCACTTTCCATCTAGTTAAATGTCAAATTTAGAAATATGTTTTATTTAGATGATATAGGGAATTAACTATTTCATGTATTTTTTATTTAATTTTTTTTTCTTCAATTTTCTTTTTTAATCAAATTTTCTCTGCTTGTGTTAATAGGTTAAAACTGTGTAATTCCTAGGGACTTAACGTTTTTCTTAATTTATTTACAGGGGCAAATAAAACACTATATTTATATTTTTCCAGGTATATGTAGACAAATTTTGCTTTTTGTAAATAAATTTATTTATTATATTATTATTATATTTCAAACATATGTTCCGAACAAACGAAGCCTGTCATTACATTACATACATGGTTGTAAATAAAAATACTGGCGAACCTTAGAGAGCATGCATAATATTTTTAATGTAAAAACAGAAGTTTGAAGTGAAAAGTGACCACTTTCCACCTGGGTAATAAACTGAATAACTATTCAGTATACGTTGATATAAGTGAAAATTGACTTTTTATTACACAAGGACTGACGTTCGTCAATTATACATTTTTTAAAATAGATACACTAGTCAACTGTTGACAATACAATTTAAATTGTCTCACTTTTTCTTTGAACCTCCCACATCCCTTATCAAGTTTAGGAACCTACCTACCTAGGACGTTATTAGTCAAGTTATAAATGTCAGTATTCAATCTTATGGTGACTAGTAGCGAGTAGGGTACGCAATTAATTTTTTAAGTCGGGCAGAAATATAAATGTATTATTTTTATTATACAGGTTTTGAGAAACATCTATTGCAATCAAACGCATCGGACATTAAAGAGAACGTACTACACTAGGTATAAATTAAATACAGAGAAGTAAAAATCCCCGTCGTATCTTAAAGCACATTGATTTCTCCTGCCACCATCAACCAATATGACGCGACTCGATCAGATGCGAAGGAAGGGCAATCCTGCAAGCGGCTCATGCTTATCGACGCACTGTTGCCAGGTCAAAAAGCGAATTGGGATACGATAAGGATATCTGTTTCCTCTTTATTTAATTCATAGCTGGTATATTACGTTCTCCTTTCTGGCCGTCAGACGTCTGATTGTAATAGTTGTTTGCCAAACCTGTAGATAGTTTAGGATTTTTTACAAGATCTTTTTTGGGTCGATAAGACGAAGCAAACTATTAATACGACAGCCCGTTACCAGGATTTCAGACTGATCACTTAAATTTTTTTGAGTTTTTTGGTGATTTAATAAGGACTTGAGAAGGAAATTAACAAGAACGGACATTGGCAACGTTGCGAGATCATTCATGTTTACATGTAAAAATGAAGTGGTCGTAATAGTTATCGCGCTTCGTCCGTTTTTTTTTATTTTTGACTGAAAGTGATGTTTCTTATGAGATGAAAATAGTAACTGGTCTTGGTCTGAGAAAAATCGAAATTTGTTCACAGCGGAGAATTAAACTTCTCACGGCTCGTCCGTTTTACTTGTCGTATGTTAGTTTTCGTTATTCGTGACCGGAAAAAAATGAGAACGGACATTTTTGTCGACGCGCAAGCGCAGTGTTGGATCTTAGGTATGTAATTTTTTTTAACGCTGTTCGAGTTATAGCGCCTCGTCTGTTTTCAAGCAGAAATCGTGTATTGTGGCTCAGAAAATGGTGGAAAAATATGAACTGACATTTTTATACACGTATTTTTTAGCAAACCCGTTTTCAGTCAACACAGCGCGTGTATCAATAATAATGCTATATGGGGACATTGTTATGGACAACCAAGCCACACAGCAAGCCGTCCCATGCACGCGCCGTGTCCCGCGATGATGAATTATACAGATACGAGATCCGACTCGGCTGCCCTCCCTGCAGCTGCGCAACACGGAAAATGTCCGTTCGACTCGATTTACTATTTTTTAGAGTGTTATTTATCAACAATTTAAAAAAAAAACAGATCCGGGCGCTGTAACTTTTTTATACCCCTTTTCTTTACATCTTTTATTTAAACTATGGAATTTTTGCAACACTCAAAACGTCCGTTGTCGATGAATTCACGTTTTTTTTGATATTCTTAATATGATTTCATCAAGAACGGACAAGGCGTAATACCAAAAAGACGATCTGCTTTCTTACGGACTGAAATCACTCTGACCGGTAAGCGCAGCGTTGCCAAACTTTTTCGCTCGAGTAAAACTTTCTTATTTTTTAATAATCTAGCGATTAGTCATTGACTAGATGAAGGCGTGAAAACAGGACATTTTGGTAACGGGCTGCCGGACTATATTAAAAACAGATTTTTTTTATAATATAACAAATTTGAGTGATGTATCAGGTAAACCTTTCTTTAATTCTGTGATTGTATATACAGGGATAGACGATACTTATTAAAGGTAAATTCTCTTTTTTGACAGTTTGCTTAGTTTTATCGATACAAACAATATCGAATCTTGTCAGGTTAGGTTTAAATTTTTCATAAAAATCATAATTTACGATTTCAAAACTATGTGGTCCACCCTAAGAATACACAATCTAGATACCATACCATATAAATTGTACTAGTTTCTGTCATCTTTATTTAAGAAATATTTATTTATTTATCAATTGAGTGTAAGGTTTTGAATTTTTGAAAACGTAATTTTATTTATAATACTGCTTAAGAAATGCAATCTTTAGGCTCAAAAGTTACGTCATAATGTTTTTGTACGATTGTATTGAATAAATAGGTACTGCGGGGGCCAATCTGAGAATGCATTTTAGTTGTTGACACTTTCCTCATTTGTAATGGAATTAAAATACCATTCAATTCGAAAAGTCGTTTTTCCACCGACATGCGACGCAATATTTTTGATTTACATATAAGCCTATTTATAATTGTTAGGAAATAGTTGAAACTCAATATTTGTTAGGTGGAGACGTTATAGGTACTTTACATGGTCAATAATATCGATATCAATTAATACTGACAATATTTCAACAATTCACTTCAATCTCTGTATCCATCCTTCAAACTATCAATATCGCCACCATACACGATCAATATTTTTGTCAATATAATAAGATATTGTCAATGTTATTGACCGTGTAACGTGTTGTACCTATTAAGCTGCAAACTCACTGTTGTCACGTCACATGAGATCACATGCTATCACGCAATGTCACGGCATATCCGAAATATCTGTAAGGCGGTTTATGCGCGCTTATAAATAGATTTAGAAGTACACTATAGTCACCTCATGCAGCTCACGGTAAGTCATACTTGACAGCACAGTTTATTTCTGCAAATTTACATATTCGGCACGCGTGATAACACTGTGTCAGAGTTTAACGCTAAAAGGCTACAAGATTGACTAGCGATCTTGACAAACACAAAATATGTAATAAAAATGATCTGCAGTGTACGTAGTCTGTTTCTAAGCCGTGACAGCATGTGCTATTTTGCCGATATGATAACACGTGAATTCACGTGACGTGATAATAGTGTGTTTGCGGCTTTAGTAACACGCATTAGCAAACGTTTGCAATGAAATGTCGGTACATCACAGGGATTTATTTATGTGCGCGCTCTGGTATTCCCATGGGGACGTGGTCACGAACAGCGAGTGAGTTAGTCGATGACCATAATGGCGCACTGACCCTCGCCCATAGCCTTGTACCATAGCACCGCACAGCCTCGCTTGAGCTTCGCACAGTAGTGTGCGTTGTTATCTTCTTCCGATGAAGAAGATGTTGTTTTAGACTCTAATATAACAAAGTGGTATTTATATGCTTAAGCAAAAATCAAAATTAGCGAGAAGATTCAATGGAGAATTTTATCACCTTTATAATGGTCTAAGGAAATATTCCCAACGCTTTTTTGAACATTTGAGAATCACCATTACTCTTTGTTCCACTGATATAGGTTGAGAATGACAGTTCTTCCAATTTTTATTTATTCTGCTTTCACTGTTGCTTACAATATAATCAAAGGTATTTATATGCATTCTCACATATTCACAAAAGCGTTGGGATCTTTCCTTAGATCTTTATAAAGGTGATAAAATTCTCCATAGAATCTTCGCTTTGCGTTAATAGGATGCACTGGTAATCTTGATTTCTGTTTAAAGTATACCACTTTGTTATATTAGCGTCTAAAATAATATCTTCTTCATCGGAAGAAGATGACAACGCACAGTCCATATTTATATCTCGATGTCGAGAGACAAGCTGGTCGACAGGCAAGGCAATGAGCGAGGGTCGGTGCGCCGTTATGGCCAGTACGGTGCGTTGCTATGGTAACACACTGTGGGCTACGGCTATGGGCGGTGCCCCGTTATAAATGATTATTTGGTGGATAAGCACAACAAATTTCCATACCTGTATATGAGATATCTGGCAGATACTAATCACATACAAAAAGGGGACACTTTTAGATTTTAGAATTATATATTATATAAACATTGACCAAATATTCCATGTCTAAGTCAAAGATCTGTTGTTATAAAGTATTGTTATATAAAAATGATATTTCGACTATAAATAAAGTCTTCGGATATTTTAAAATTTTATATTATATCTCAATTAATTGTACTTGATACCTCACCAAGTCTATAAACAGTGCTTGAGCCCTTAAGGGGGCCCGTACACTATGCAACGGGTTGTGCAAAGTCGCATTGTACAACTAGATAGTTGTAGAATGCGCATACGCGTATGTCGCGTCGTTTCGATACCTAATATGACATCAATAGAAACTGTGCGTTTAGGCAATTGTAATTGCTTGTGCTTTGGAGATTGATCCTGTTGAGATGAAAAGAAGAATTTGGATGAAACTACCGCGAACTATATCTCTGTTGGAGTTTGGCTCGATTCCTCTCAATTCCTCGACGAGACGTTCGTTCATTGCCATTATTTTTCAATAGACGATTATTATGTTCCTCGCTTTTTACCTTCCACAATTGGCGATAAATACTTATATACTATTTCCAGAATTCTTTTTGAGACGTTTTTACAATAATTGCGTTACTCGATTTTGACGCAGCCTTACTGCTTCAAAACTGAAATTTGTTCGCTGGCAAGCCCATATATTTTGTAACACGTTGTGCAATCCTCGTTGCACAGCGCATTTCAAACTTGCCCGATTTTGTTCAAACGATTGCACAACGCGTTGAACAGAGTCGTCAACTTGTTGCGCAACAACCCTCGTTGCGCAATTTGCTCGCAAGATGTCGAACTCTAAAAGCAAAAGTGTCAAATTTATGGCCTCGCGCATGAAACAAAGCTGATCGTCAGATGTTATGCGCAATGCCGACTGATAAACTATTTACCTTAACCGGCGAACAGGACTGTACTTCGCACTTAGTGAAAATGATTACATGTCAATATTTTGGCACATCAAGACCTTCTTTACGGGAAAAGAACAATCTATTTTCTCGCATAAAAGAAGTCCTTGTGTCTATCACTGGAAAGCCACTTTTAGAATTAATTTTGATATCTATTGTCCATATATCGATAGATTTTTAATATCGTTACATCGCTACGACTGATTTCGGTTCTTGATGGTCGTCGTTGGTTGGCAACCAAACCGACACCAATACGGTGAGGTTGCCTATATGACGGCAACAACATTGTGCGCAAGACAACCAACGAGCAACCTTTAAAAGTATGACCGGAGAACCGAGCGCACCAACCCATTTTTTCACTCATAAAATTGAACTATTTTGCTGCGCACCGAACAAACCCCATAAGTTGTACGTATCCATAGTTATAGGTCGGTGATATGAGACTCTGAAGTCACAAGACAATTAAAAACTTCCCCTTCCGTCTCGCTCTCATTTATATCCTCTGTAATAATATATGCGCGCTTCCTAATGCGACTGTACAGGGTGTCCATTTTTCGGTGGTTTTACGGGGTATCTCCGTTATTACTAAAGATAGAAGGATGCGGTTTTCGCAGCACCGTGCTACTTTTTCTGAAACAAAATATGCCCCAATTAGAATTTTTCTAGGCCTTCTCGTTTTTGATATACGGGATGTTTTTGAGAATTTTTACATTTTGGGACACCCCATATTTCAGTTACCCTGTAACTTATCAAAAAGAAATAAAATGTGCTCTTTGTAGTGTTTTACGTAGAATCCAGTGACCGCACTCAGATTTTTCTGCGTTCAATAGTTTTCCAGAAAAAAAAAATTCCTTTTTTTAAATGGATCACCCTATATATTTTTTTAATAATGTAATTCAGTGTTAAACAAGCTTTTCAGAAATATATAATAATATCCGTCATGGCTTGCTCAAAAAAATTGTATATTTTTTAAAAAACGTAAATTTCGAGCTAAAAATAAAGTACGATATATTTCTGAGCAGCTTGTTGAAAATTGAATTACATTATAAAAAAATATACAGGGTCCGCAAACGAAGCGTGGACGGAAGATTAAATCGTTATCGAAGAACTTATCAACAATACTGAAACAGCTTGAGATATTGGATTAAAAGCGGCATGTTTTAAAAATATTTTACATTATACAGGGTGGCCCAAAAAAGTGTGACAGCATAAAGTTATATTTTTTTAAATGGGACACCCAGTATTTTATTGCATATTTAGGTTCGTATTACTATCGTTTATAAGTGCCTCAAATTTTATTTAATTTGGTTTTGTAGTTTCGGAGAATTAAATTAAAAACTAAAAAAAAAAGTTTTGCAGTCCTGAATAAAAAAATCAAAAAAAACAATCCAGAACTTTTTTTTTTAACCTGGCATTGAGTGAAATTTATGAAAAGAGGTCTAGAGATACTATGAATGTAATTGCGTTTATTTATTTTATACAGGGTGTTCATAATAAGCTTTCAAAAACACCACATTTTGAAATAATTTTTCTCAAGTTTTTCAAATGGAACACCCTGTATATTATTTGGCTATTTGACGTAGAATTCATAGACAATTTTTTTTTGTAATACAAGCATATAAGTTATATCCAGCCGTTTTCGAAATAATTATAAATATCATAAATTATGTTGTTTAAATAGAGTTTTTATTGGGAAATTTTCTTATAGGCGACTAGACTAATAATTGTAAACTAAAGTAAAATTTCAAAATAGCTTCCTTTTACTCTTAGAGTGTACCGTATTTTAGTTATTTCGATATAAATTCTAAAAGCATACATTTTTGCTACTTTTATTATTTAATTTTATTTTTTATTCTTAATCGAGTTGCCATAATTTCTTTTTGTTTAGATTGTCACTATGACAGTTAAATAAAATTATTTACATTTGTTCAGTCGTCGAAATTAAGTACTAACTTACACAAAATGTCGAATTTTAGAAATGGTAAATATGATTTTTATACTGGATGAATGTGCAAGAAATTGCCTTCTCGCGAGCCGAGTGTATGCTGAAAGATATCCAGATATTGAGAGAAAGCCGATAGCAAAAACTTTCGAGAAGTTGTTGCAAAAATTGGTAACAACAGGAAGCACAAAAAGGATAATAATCAATAAACCCGTTATTAATGAAGAAAATGAATTAAGAGTTCTGTTGGCAGTAGAGGAAAATCATTAAATTAAGTAAAATGATGCTATTTTGAACATTTACTTTAGTTTACAATTATTAGTCTAGTCGCCTATAACAAAATTTCCCAATAAAAACTCTATTTAAACAACATAATTTATGATATTTATAATTATTTCGAAAACGGCTGGATATAACTTATATGCTTGTATTACAAAAAAAAAATGTCTACGAATTCTACGTCAAATAGCCAAATAATATACAGGGTGTTCCATTTGAAAAACTTGAGAAAAATTATTTTAAAATATGGGGTTTTTGAAAGCTTATTATGAACACCCTGTATAAAATAAATAAACGCAATTACATTCATAGTATCTCTAGACCTCTTGTCATAAATTTCACTCAATGCCAGGTTAAAAAAAAAAGTTCTGGATTGTTTTTTTTGATTTTTTTATTCAGGACTGCAAAACTTTTTTTTTTAGTTTTTAATTTATTTCTCCGAAACTACAGAACCAAATTAAATAAAATTTGAGGCACTTATAAACGATAGTAATACGAACCTAAATATGCAATAAAATACTGGGTGTCCCATTTAAAAAAATATAACTTTATGCTGTCACACTTTTTTGGGCCACCCTGTATAATGTAAAATATTTTTAAAACATGCCGCTTTTAATCCAATATCTCAAGCTGTTTCAGTATTGTTGATAAGTTCTTCGATGACGATTTAATCTTCGGTCCACGCTTCGTTTGCGGACCCTGTATATGATGGCCCATTTAGAAAAAAGCAAGTTAGTTTTTTTTTTCTGTACTTCCCTGCAGTAATATCATTTGCGTATCGTCTCTGCTAATCGTAGCAGTGCTCCTATTATTCTATTATACAAGGACGACAACCACTGAATTTCGCAGATAACAAAACAAACATTTTTATTAATTTTTTTGCCCTCCCCGTATTTTTATATCTCAACAAAAAACTAAAGAAACTGCAGAAGCGGTCGACGCAGCGTGCGCGCGGCCTCGTTATCGATTTGCCCTACTAGTAAAACCGCTCGAAAATTCTGCGTTTTGCAGGATCGAAAATCAAATTCCTGTCGTGTTTCTAAACAGAAATTCTACCTATAATATACGTCGGTGTGTTTATAACCGCGTCGTAATGGTAAAATAACATTAAATTATTATTTCATCAAAATATTATCGTATTGTATGTACAAGTAGTGTCTCTAAGCCGCTGTAGACGTTAAACATATTCCTTTGAAAATCGTTTGCGGTTTTGGTGATAGTATTTGTAATTTTATAAACAATTTTGGAAGAAATGAGATATAGAAAATATGCCTATATAACAGTGTTCCTGTGCGTATGTTCCTTTGGGCTAGGGCAGGATGACAGTAGGGATACCAACCAACATCCCGAGCTGTCGAAGGTGTAAGTACTATTTTTTTTTGTTATCTATAAACGTATATATTTAAAATACAATATCGAAAATTTTCGGTTTTGTAATTTTAAAAAAATTTCATAAATCCGTTTTTTTTTTAATGAACTAAGGGCACCACGACAATCAAGCAAGAAATCATTTATTTTTGTACTTTTTTTTTGGAATGTTAAATTGTTATTCTCGTATTTTAGTCCAGAAATATCATCCAAAAACTGTATTTTATCTGTCTTGAGGGCCAGTGTTGCCCCTCTGCCCCCTCTAGATTTTAACAAGTTTGTTTTTATTGCAAATTAAGCAGGGCCGCTTCTCGACGAAGATCTGGTGTACCAGAAGAAGTTGTTCATTTTATTTTTTCTTAATGAAATCTAACAATTTGTTACGTGTTTAAATTCTACTAAAAAGTTTAAAACATTATAAATTATGAACATTCATAACTTTATTGCAGTCAATTTCTTGGAAACTACTACTCCACAATAATAAATGATGGTATAATTGGAAAGAGATTTAAACCACGTTTAAAACGATGTGCCCTTTGATCTCCCTTCCCATTTAAGATTTTAAGGATAACATATACTCTTCCCAGGGGTTAAACCACGAAGGCTACAAATATTATACCGGGTGTTTCGGGAGGCACGCTCACCCCATGACAGAAATAAAATTTGATGGGTTTGTATGTGATATTATTTTGCATTTTATAACATGATTGACTCCATTTTGTCACTACCGGTTTGTTAATAACCTTAACTATGGCTTTTTAAATGGAACACCCAGTATACAACGTGTCCAAGATAAGGAGGGCCAGTACAGGGATCTCGGAAACCGAGATACGAAGTCGGTTAAATGGAGGTAACTTTCCTCTTTTAAATACGGTCTTATTTTTCTTATATTAGAATACATTGTGGTTTAATGACGTTTCGAAGGATTTTCGAACATCATCAGTAAATTTTGGGATACGGTCCTGCATTTCTCCTAATTTTATAAATAATATCTTAAGCTCTAAATTTTTACTTATGTTGGACTAGTTCAATAAATAACAAATAATTTAATAATAAACCACAAATAGTGAACAAAATACAAAAACATTAATTCAAACTTCTGTTGATTCGGGATTTAAAAGAAAAGTAGGCGTTTGAAACAAAAAAATTAAGATGGTGACGCGGATTTGTTTCACTTGACATACCCATTGTGTGAGCGTTTGAAAGCGTTTTAAGAGGTTTTCTATTTTCCAGCAAATATGGAACATAAATTTACAAATGCTGAAAAGTTTGATATTCTATCGCATGTTTTATTTTATCTCAAAAAAACTGTTATGTATCAGTTAGAAGATGGTATTTGTGCTATAACGGAAATCATTTTGAACACCTGATTATGTAGTTCCTTTTTTCGTTGTTCGTTTTATTACTGTTTTGGTATGATTTTTGTTCACTTATTTGTGGTTTATTATTAAATTATTTGTTATTTATTGCACTAGTTCAACATAAGTAAAAAATTTAGAGCTTATTTATGAGATATTATTTATAAAATTGCATATGCAAAAAGCTATCAAATTCCAATATCAGAAAAACAGGACCGCATTTAAAAAAAGAAAGTTGATAATGGCCCTTCGAAGACGACTCGGCGGATTACAAAACATTTGACGCTATTAGATGGAGCGGAAAAAGTGGCAATGCAAAGGAGCAATTTACTTTAGAATTCAATCTCAAAAAAACCTAGGAAAACAATAAAACGATTTTTCAGAATTTCGGGTTTTTCCGGATATCTCCGGAACTACTCGGAATTTTAAATCTTCTCTAAACGGCATATTATTAGGCACGTAAATGCACAACTTTACCTCCATTTAACCGACTTCGTATTTCTTACGGTTTCCGAGATCCCTGTACTGGCCCTCCTTATCTTGGACACGTTGTCTACGCCACTGCGTCATGTCATGAAATGTAAAATAATATCACAATACCCTCCAAATTTTATTTCTGTAATTTAAACAATAAAAAAGTTATAGAGGTGAGCCTTCCTTCCTGAAACACCCGGTATATGGACGTCCGATTTTTAATATTAATTACCATTACCTTTAGTTAAAAATAATTCTTATTCGAATGTTATTGTTTTTCACAAATCAAACAGCCTTAATAAGCTGATTAATGCTTGCAGCAAATGTTCCTTCATGCACGCGGTTTGTGTCGCGCGATATAAATCGCGACGTTTTCTAAAGACAGTGCAAATGTGCGGTTTTATACGGGACCAGCGGCTGAACATCATCATCTAGGAAACGCCGCAACTTTTAGCCGCGACTTGTATCGCGCGACATAAAACGCGTGCATATAAGGGACCTTAGTGAGATGGTACTGCTTTCTACTTCCACACAGCTACTTTATGTTAAGCTTGATAGTTCGGCATTAAGTCGATTAAGATATTTTGTTTTTGTGACATTTTATTTCCACTTAGTGGTTCGCGGGCCCCTAAGTAGTTGCCCCGGACCCCCAAGGGGTCCGTGGACCCCAGTTTGAGAAACACTGCGCTAGTGCATTGAATTTAAGGGAGATTATAAAAAAATTATCCTGCGGTATTTATGAGAGGCCCGTTTCAACTAAAAATAAATTTTCCACAATGCTTATACAGAGTATAATTTTTTAGGGTTCGAAATTGGGCTCAACAATTAGGCGGGGAACTATGGAGTTTTGGAGAATTAGTCATGAGAAAAAGCGAAGTCAAAGATGTAAGTTTTGCTAATATATTTTTCGGCCAATAATTACCCATAATTAAAAAATCATATTTTTTTAACGTGGTATAAGAAATACAGGGTATTACAGATTCGGCCTTCACCATTGTAAATTCGGAAACGGAGAGAGATACGAAGTCGGTTAAATTGGGACAAAGTTGGGTAATTATGGACTCAATAATATGCCGCAAGAAATCTAAAATAAATACAGGGGCTTTCAAAATATTTGGAAAAATCTAAAATTTTGCGTTTCGGTTTTTAGTTTTTTAGTTAGTTTTTTTATTCTCCCCAAGATGACATCATCAACTTATTTTTTTAAATACGGGTCTGGATCTTTTCGTTTAAATTAAGAAAGAGGGCCAAAATCTACTTTCAATGGTATACAACACTTAGTGCAAACCCGACGTTTGGTCCCTTAAATTGGCCATCTTGATTAAAATGCCCCTAGTACGTTCCTGTAATTAACTTTTTTCTTAATTCGGTATAATTCGAAAATGTATAACTCAATGTCTCTGGAATTGTTGACTTTAAGAGTGAAATTTTATTTGTATTCATAAAATAAATTGCTTTTACTTACGCCAAGTAGAAATTTGATACAACTATTAGTTTCAAATTTAAAAGAAAAACAGAAGTAGTAAGCAATAAGAATAACAATAGCAATAATAATTTAAAAATCTTCAGTTTCTTCGTAACAAAAGTAAATTAGAGGAACGTAAGCGTTGTATACCACTGAACGTAGATTTTAATCCTTTTTCATAATTTAAACAAAAAATCCAAAATTAAGTTGATGACTGTGACCATGGGCGTTGTTTATAAGGGGCAAGAGGGGACACTTAATTCCAACTTAAGTAGACAGACTGTATAAAGAAATTTATAAAGACATTTTTGGCACCGTTATTATTTAAATTAAAACTAGATTTTTGATATTGACCAAAAATAATTTTTAATCCTATTCACATTTGTTTCCGCAAGAACTATTTGATATTGAAGCAATTTACGATGAAATTATTGCATATTTGGCATCACAACCGTAGAATACCATTAAAATACAAATAAGCATACTAATCAATGTTGCTTAAAATAAATAGGTAAGGAGTAATTTTTTGGTTTGTTTTCCGCTGTCTCTTTTTGTATGTAGCTCTTAAAATCGGGATCATTTTTAAAAAACTGGAAAATCCTCAGGAAAAGGGGAAAAAAATTACTTTTGTTCGTCTGCTGTAATTTAACTAAAAATTTAAATTGAGTATAATGAGAACACCTTACTGACCTTACCGCTCGTCCATAAATTATTTCGCCTGCGGCGCTTTCGTTCGCAGCGAGCTTTTCCCCTTGTTGCTACCGCTGGTGTCCTCTGGTTTTTAAGTTTATAAAATTACTCATTTTATCATTGAATCATGAAAAACGAAAAACCGAAACATAAAATTTTAGATTTGTTCAAATATTTTGAAAGTCCCTGTATTTATTTTAGATTTTTTTTGCGGCATATTATTGGGCTCATAATTATACAACTTTACCCCAATTTAACCGACTTCGTATCTCTTGTAACAACCTGTAGGTATAGTGGTGGACATTATTTCGAAAATACTAATATATTTTAAAGCACAAAATCTAAATACTAATGTTTTTTACGGGATGTGTAATAAAATCAAATATGTTCTATATCAGAAAGTCAAAACTTTAATTAGTTTGTTTAAAAGTCCTTTTAGTTTTCATCGCCGTATAATTATTTATCTTAATAGCAAAACCATTGAAATTATTTCATTCGTACAAATTTCTTGTTTGTTTAGGTTTAAAAACATTCGATTTGTGAATAAATAAAATAGCTTTAGTTTCGCTGGAGTCATAGGCGAAGGAAGCCTAGACTGGCGATGTGAATACATGAATTTAAGAATTAAAAAAATGAACCGATATTTTTATGTTTCTGCATTATTCTTTTCCTTTAGGCATTCGTAACGATTCACTTTTTGCACGCAACTTTAGCAAAATTAAATAACCGCAAATATCTCTGTACAACGTTATTTTAACCTCAAATGTCACTTTCTATCCAGGTAAATATCAACATTCATTGAATAACCAAAATGACTTTTGACGGTTTTTTTAAATTTGTGGTGGCGAAGCTTTTGGTTATACAAACCCGAACAAACACCCCCCCTCTACTCTAAACCTTAAGCTTAACCTTAAGGTACTCTTGATCAATGTCGATAAAATGAACGTTTTCGAAAGAAAAGATATTCTTGTTCAATATGATTTATATTCAATATACGTAAATTCCATTACTAAGTTAGTAACTAATAAGACAAAGGAGAAAGACCGCAAACACTACCATGAACTGACACTGGCATAAATATCTTATTTAAATCGGTACATGTGAAAAAAACCATAACAACAATGAGGGAATTTTATGAGCATAAAACAACAACTAATGCAAAAAACCATATTGAACAAAAACATTTTTTTTCCGAAAACAGTTAACTTTATCGACATTGATCTAGAGTACCTTTTTTCAGCTTAAGGTTTAAAGTATCCAAAAATATTATTGTCGTTCCTTCATCATATAAGGTGTACAAAAAAACATTTTTGTGTTACGTCTAGTCCGTCCCTGGCAAACTAAATAAGCCAAAAGTGTTTAAAAGGGCGAATTTTAAGGAGACTCATCTACTAACCATTATACTAAAAAAGTATTAAATTACACCTAGTAGGTACTTAATAAATGATTTAAAATACAACGATTTCCAGGGACGTCCGTTATGGGCTCGTATCTCCGTAAGTGAGGCCGTGGGAGATTGCCCACCTATTTTGGGACACCCTGTATTTGTCACAAAAAATATCATTAGTATTTAATAGGTATGGTTGCAAATAAAATAGCATACCAGCCTCAGTGGAAAGTGTCATTCCTGTCTCGAGAAATAGTTCCATCCAACCAGGACATTCCATTTATAATGGATCATGAGAAGACACTTACTGAATGTCTACAGTTTTCTTGTCTATGAATGGATTAATATCGATATGATATTTACTTTGGTTTGGTATATTCACGGAAAAGTTTTCAAATTTGATTTGCTTATATAAATACAAATATTAATATTAATTTTATTTGAACGGCTGCCAGTTTTGAGCAGACCTCCAATACAAATATACGAAGTGTGTCAACAGCGCTATAAGTAACATATAACTCTTCTGTTGTTGGAGCTAGTTTTTTTTTTGAAAAATTACGTTAATATATCAATTAATAATAATTATCGAATATTCAAAAAAACCTGTCATTTCATTAATAATGAACCAATTTTAACCATTTTTGTTTTGACTGATAAGAACAGATCTGAGTTTAGGACAGAGCAGTTTACGTCCTGATACGTCTAATTTTAGGGAGTAGCGCATAAGATACGTGGAAAGTTCCTAAAATTTAAATAAATTTAATTCATTTTATTTATAACCATGCATGTAATAATGACATTTCATCTATCTTTGAAAGGTGGAAAGTTGACGTTGTTTTACTTTTACTTTCCACCCGGGTGGAAAGTGAGCACTTTCCACCCGAAATTATTTTATTGTAATTTTTAAAAAAATCGGTATCTCAAAATAATATACGAACACTCTTTTTTAAAACTGCTAATAGCTTTGCGTGTTTAGATATGTCTACTTTTTCCCTAATTGATAGAGTGGTCCTCAGCATTGAATATTGTGACCAAATCGTTGATATCTTTTTGTCTTGGCATTTTCACTGAAATAAGCTCGTAGCGCCGACTCAGAACCAGGATTTTGAACTTTGTTTCCCGTACACCATTCTTTGAAACAGCTATATGCATTGTCATATCTCGGGCGGCTTTTAGTTGGCAGAAGATATTCTTCTACTATTTTTGCTGCTTCTCGAATTTCTGGTGGAGTGGCAGCAAAATCAAATTCCTCATCTGATAGCATTTTTCTGTTGTTAAAATAATATATTGTTTAGAGACATGGAAACCTTATTCAAAAAATGATATTTGCCATCTTGATGTGTATTATTACCTACGTTATTTTACCACCTGCGATCATGTGAAATTTCTGTCTAATTTTTCAATGGAAAAGTCAAAATAACATTTATCTTTTATTAATAATTTTAATTCAAAATGATAAGAAGTGTGATGTGGATGTGGTTGTAAATAAAATAGTATACAAACCTCGGTGAAAAGCTTCATTACTGTCTCGAGATTTAGTTCCTCGCGCCTCGGTTAACTACCGACTCTCTCGACAGGAATGAAACACTTTTCACCTCGGTACGTAATATACTATTACTCTATTACAGGTCCAAAAGTGTCGCCATGCCATTGGAGGTAACAAAAAAAAAATTACCGTTTTTTTCTAAAACAGGGTGTTATGGAAATGACGTATTATATTTAAACCGGCAATTCCTGATGTAAAGACAAATTGTAGAAAAAATAGCCATAATTGGCGCTTTCAATTCATTCAGCGGTAAAAGTGACCTGACGTCAAACCAGAAAAAACACCTGTGTGGCACTGCGATACATGTAAGCAATCAAGGAATTCTGGCCGGTGTTGTCATATACACCTTAAACTCTTTAACAGAAAAAAATAATTTAAACACTTTGCCATTCTGTAATACCTTTTTGTACAATTAATTGAAGAACATTTACGACGGACTATGTTTTAAACAACCCGAAAAAACATATGGAATAGTAATAGCCACGTACGTCACTAGGTCAAATGCCAGTGACCTCTTGACGCCTTACATCGGCTGAGCGAAGTAGTTTCATATAACGTCGCACGCTTGCGTCCGTTAGTTGAAGACCAACCAGCGGCCGGATACGTTGCGTCTCGTCGATCACCAACACACTCTCGGCGATCCGCTCTGTTTTTTCGGTTTACGCGTGTATCTTGCCCGTCCATAAATAATCTTTGAATATTGTTTTTATTGACGCGTTTCTTCTGGATGCCAAATTTCGTCGCGTGTAATAAAATCTAATAATCTGTAGTATAATCTGTATTATTGTATTTTCAAAAGCTAACTATCGGTTCTGTTTCGCTATTACTGTGTTTCCAGGAGTGTTCCCATGAAAAAGAAAAAAAACTGATTGTGTTTGTGCCTGGATTTCCTCGCTCTTTAGATATAAGGAAGGATAAATTAATGCAAGTAAGTAGAAAATAAGTATGTTGGCACCTGGCTGTTCGAAGACTGGACATCGGACAACAAAGTAAAATGTCGCATTGAACAAGCTCGACTGGCATTTTTAAAGTTTGGAAGGGTGCTTGCCTGCTCCGAATTTGACCTTGACTTCAGACTGAGGTTCGTCAAGTGCTACGTTTGGTCAGTACTTCTTTATGGTATGGAGGGTTGGACGCTGAAAGCTAATACAAGTAACAAATTGGAAGCTTTCGAGATGTGGCTATATCGCAGAACAAGATATCCTGGACGGCGAGAGTGACAAATGAGGAAGTTCTTAGACAAGTCAACAGGGAACGCGAGCTGTTTGAGATAATTAAGAGGAGGAAAACAGCATACCTGGGACATATCATGAGGAGTGAAAAATACCGATTCTTGCAGCTGATCGAGGGCAAGATTGAAGGCAAAAGAGGGATCGGAAGGAAGAAGATGTCTTGGCAGAGAAACATCAGGCAATGGACAGGAATACACGATGTTCAGTCGCTGATACAGACCGCAAGAGACAGGGAAGCAATGGAAAATGTTATCGCGAACATCCATTAGTGGATATGCACCAGAAAAAGAAGAAGAAAATAATTTATTTTTATAATTTTATATGGAATTTCAGTTTTACATTAAGTTTGGCAACATTGCCATTGGCTCTGGGAAAAATGTTGTACAGTAGCGCGGACTGACCTGTGAGTAAGAGTGTTTATTACCTCACTTTTAAAACGGTCGATTAAAAAAAAATAAAATATGTAGCGCTGCTCTAGGACACCCAAGGAGTCAGCCATTTAAATGTAATACGTCATTTCCATAACACCCTGTATATTATATTGTCGAAAAACGTTTCGTAAACAATCAATGCGACAATTTATCAATTTTAGGTTCTGCTAAATTAAAAATTAATATAAAACACTCTATATTATAGACTAACAAAATCTATAATATAGCACTATATATTATAGACTAACAAAATCTATAATATAGCACTCTATATTATAGACTAACAAAATCTATAATATAGCACTCTATATTATAGACTAACAAAATCTATAATATAGCACTCTACATTATAGACTAACAAAATCTCTAATATAGCACTATAGACTAACAAAATCTATAATATAGCACTCTATATTATAGACTAACAAAATCTATAATATAGAGTGCTACCACCGACCTATAGCTATGGATACGCATAACTTATGGGGTGCGCAGTAAAAGTTGTATTTTATGATTTAAAAAATGGGTTGGTGCGCACGGTTTACCGGTCATATTTTTCAAGGTTGGTCGTCGGTTGTCTTGCGCACAATATTGTCGCCGTCATGTGGTTCAAGTTTGGTTGCCAACCAACGACGTAAACCAACCACGACCGTCCAAAACCGAAATCAGTCGTATGTAAGTAACAACATTAAAAATCTATCGATACGTGAACAATAGATATCAAAATTAATTCTAAAAGTGACCTTTCAGTGATGGTCACAAGGCCTTCTCTTTTGCGAGAAATAGATTGCTTATTTCTCATTAAAAAAGGTCTTGATGTGCCAAAGTATTGCCGTCTAATCATTTTTTTAAGGGTGAAGTACGGTCCTGTCTGCCGGTTGCTTTTAGAATTTGGCTATCTATAGATATAGGTCGGTGAGTGCTACGCAATTATTTTATCGCTGAACTTGAATGAATTATAGATAATTTTGGCCAAATATGCAAATTTTCCCGAAAAATGCAGAAAATGCATTAAAATACAATTTGTTTATTGTCCGTCTTTTACTTTATCGCATTGGTAAAAAATGTAGGCGTACAAAACTTGTGCATCTAAAATTCTAATGAATATTTAACACGTTCAGACATGACGTGTTTTAGTTTAGTGATTGATACTCGGGTAACACGACAAAATAAAACATGTATTTGTGTCGCCTATGGGGAATTTTCTTGTTTATTTAGGTTTGACTCGAAAGTTTATTGCTAACCTAGGAAAAACTAGTTTTAACTATCCTCCTTATAGTCAATTCTATATTAAACTAGTTAAAACTAGAATTGTCTTATAATTGTTGTTAAAACTGTAGTTAAAAATGTCATACTGGATTAATTGAAAACTGGTTTTACTAGTTAAAACTAGTTTTTACTAAGATAAATCAGTTATCACTGTCCCACACTGAGAAAAGCGCTTTGAATTATTAAGCGAAATATACACTTTATATGAAATCTCAAAATTTACGTGGCCGCTCCTGAGGCCCTTCGCAATCAATATTTTATTGAGGCAGTCTCCAGGTTCAAAAGAGGTTAGCGCATTATATGCGATGTTGTCATATTGCAACACAGTTTTTGACAACAAGACGTCTTTGACGCGCGCTATCACTTCTTTTTCAAACTTTTTAGACAAAGAAAACTACAATTTTAAGGTACATACTCTCTTACCTTCGATCTTATTTTAAAATAATCCATTTTATAATTAAATTCCATAAAAAAATAAAACACAAAAAGTATGTTTTGCAACAGATCCAACAATAGGTAATACCACACAAATTTGAAATCACATCACAACATTTATTATTATGAATTATTTCACAACAACAAGAAATCGGGCAATACCACTATCAAAACGTTTAAAATTCGTATACGTAAAGCACGTGGCACCCTCGACTTCGTGGAACCAACGTCGTTCCACCCCCGAGTCTCGAAACATACTGAAGTATGAAGCGACGCGCGGCCGGTATTCAAGCTACGGCGAGACACGCGGTGTGATCTGACAACACTGTTAGTATACTCTAGTGACCCACATTGTTGCTAAGTGAATACAGATGGAACTGGGCGACAGTATGTGGGTAAAAAGGGTTTTTACCTTAGTATTTAGATATTCGATTTAAAGTATGTAGACTTTCTCTATGACACCCAAGGAGTCACCCATTTAAATATAATAAGTCATTTCCATAACACCCTGTATATTGTAGAACATATTTTGAATAAAAAGTTACCAAACATAACCGTTTTTCTGGGAGTAAGAAATATATTTTTTTGATCAAACAAAGTAAGTATGATTTCAAACGGTAGTAAGTGGCTTTGCCAGCATAAGAATTTTCGTTTATAAGCAAAACTATCCACCTGTTTTTTCTACAGGGTGTTTTGAAATTGTGACAAAATACTAAATTTTAATTTACCCCGATATAACATCGCTTAAGCCAAAATTAAACGAAGCCGAAATAATCCCAATAAAATTACAGTGAAACCTCCCTTAGGTGGACACCTACGAGACCGTCTAAATGTGTCCGCCTAATAGAGGTGTCCGCCCATAGGAAATTTGTTATAAGTAATATGTAAATGCAAAATTATTACTATGTATATGTATTTACAAATAAACATAACATAACAAAAATACACTAGTTTTAGTTAGGATGTAGTACTAAAAATCTAATAACGTAGTTTGACGTGTTTGCGTTTTATACCTGCAATCTAGAAAATGTAATTCCAAGTCTGATAACAATTCCATTGCTGTAAGGTCACCTCTATTCTTTGCATACTCTTATAATTCCTTTACCATACTAATGACTTGTTGATAATTGGTGACATTTGTTTGATTACTGCATTCAACTTCTTTATCAGAGTCGTCAGACTTGTTTCAGTTTGGACTACATAATCGGTAGGAATGGGGTCACTATCATCTTCTAATAGCACATTACTATCAATGTTAATGAACTCGCCCAAATCATTGTTATCAAATTACAAACTTCCACAACATCAATATTCTCTTTCAGACTCAAAACGTGACATTTTTGTGCCATTGTTTACGATTTTAACATTACAACTCACAAATAAACGGCGGACTGCTGTCGGGGAATCACACACACTTTCATTCGGCGATGTCCTTTCGCTGCCACGCATACGCGATTGGTTGCCGGTCTGTCTTCAGAGAGTTTTTGCACCGTACTTATTCGTCTCCCAAATACTTTAAAAAATTTTTTGTCCGTTTAAAGGAGGGTTTTCGCACTCTTTGTATGAAAACAGTCTGTCCGCGTCCGCCCAAGGGAGAGTCCGCCCAAGAGAGGTTGATTTTCATGGAATTACATATACCTAGTTCCGGACTATGAAAAAATGTCCGCTTAATAGAGATGTCCGCTTATTAGAGGTGTCCGTTATGAGAGGTTTCACTGTATTTACAAACTGGTTAAAAAAATATATCAACATCGGATTAAAAATAAAGTGCTGACACATCAAACTTGACGAAATTTTGTGCTGGGGAGTATAGCTAATGGTCTTTTTTTAATAAATTGAACAAATAAAAAATAATAACAACTTATTTCTTATTTTTTAGAGCTTTAAAGATACGACTATAATTGTTGAAGACGGCGAAGCTCTGCTAACAGATATCCATGAAAGAATCACGAACATGATGAAACAAAAAGTTGAAGCGGTTAGGGTAAGAGATTTCTTTTTGAAAATATGATTGGCATTTAAGCTTTTTTAATACGAAATTATCAACTTAGTCGAACTTAAAGTACTGTACTGGGCCGATATTTGAATTAGCTAAGGTACCCTTAACGTTAAGCTAAACCCTAAAAGAACTGTTTCAAATTAATTTGGGGGTCATGCGTTTAGTGGAAGATTACCACGTCCTTAAAGATATATTTATTTAGATGAGAGTTAAAAAGAACTTTAATATACCTACTGTCGAAAACAGTGTTAAGCACTTATGTCATTTTGTACCTTAAGGTGACTTTGAAATAAGGGCCGATATTTGAATGTTACCTTAAGTTGGACCTTAGTTAAGGTAACCTTAAAAAAATATATTTTAGGTTAAAAGTATATTCCTTTAGATGAGATACCTTTAATATACGCTTGCTTAAGCTTGTGTTGGGATGACTTATATCATCCTTAACATAAGTTTGACATGACATCCTTAACATAAGTTTGACAGTATATTAAAGTTCTCTTTAACTCTAATCTAAAGGAATAGATCTTTATGGACTTGGTAATCTTCCACTTAACGCGTCAATTGACCCTCAAATTTATTTAAACATAGTTTTTTAAGGTTTAGCATAACGTTAAGGCTACCTTAGCTAAGCTGTCTAACTTAAGGTAACATTCAAATATCGGCCCTTAAACTTGGGTTATGAGGATTTTTGTGAATATTTTCTTCTTCTTAAGCAAAATTTGTATTGAAATACGTTTGTATTTTTTTATAGTAATATTTATCCACTTTAACCCAAAAGTTGCCATATCAAAGGTTCAAGTTTTACTTAAGCATACATTAAAAATTTGTCTACGTGTATTTTAAAATATCCAAGAAAATCTCGATGTACGATCCCATGTCAGCGGTAAAATTCAAGGGGAAAAACGACCCCTTAAACGTTTGCCTCTAGGCGTATTTAACTTTGAACTAAAATTATTATTTTCCTTTTAAAACTATGCTGTAAGGGTCTATTAAGGATCTTTTAAGATCAACTTTGAATTTGTAAACATTGATCAAATCTAAGACTCTTAATTTATTTTAGAGAATAATGGATATAGCAGAACAAGCGGCCCAAGCCCAGAAAGAAGAGCATATCGATGTAAATTTTCAATACTACAATGCGAAGAATCTCACTAATTCGGCGCCGAATATTTCCGGATCGGACGAAAATCAGGTAAAGTAAGCGTTCGGGTGCTATGCATGTACACATTTGAATTGAAAAATAAAAAAAAATAAAGTTTTTTTGCTAGGTTCTCCAAATTTTGCAGTTTTATCCATAGGAAGAACGCCAATTATTTTTCATAGTCTGTCTGGTGTGAAAATACTTTTCCCTGTATAAAAACTACACCGTTTTGTTCTTTCCTATGAGACACAACCAAGATAATTAATTATTATTTCCTCCTTCCATTTGATATTCTTTACCTACTAGTCAACGGATCACTTTGAAAATTTGGTAGCTTATACAGGGTGTTAAAAATTCGGCCTTCACCATTGGGATTCCGGAAACGGTAAGAGATACGAAGTCGGTTGAATTGGGACAAAGCTTCGTAATTATGGGCCCAATAATATGTTGCAAAAAAATCCAAAATATATACATGGTCTGTATTTATGTTTGAGTCTTTTGCAGCATATTATTAGACCCAATGTTACCCAACTTTTCCCTAATTTAACCGATTTCGTATCTCTTACCGTTTCCGAAATTCCAATGGTGAATGCCGAATTTGTAACACCCTGTATAAGTGGACATGCTCTTTCTTTAAAAAATATTTTCAGCCAGAACAGTTTGTACTGTCGAAATCCCTAAAAAACCTGTTCTTTTTTTGATTACCAGTTAAAGCAGCTACTGCTACTTACAAATAGCGGTTCAAAAAAGTTACGATGAATTAGCAGTACATATGCTCAATAAAAAATGTGAACTGCTAATTTAAGTACCAGTTAGTTTAAATAGCCATTAGCTGTTCATAGCTGCTGCGACCAAATAATAAATAGTTAAAAATTTAAAAATAATCATCTCTACCTAGCCTTACAGCGACAATGACAATTTAAATGGCGCTGCTGCTTGATTTCGTGCAATTTTAATTGCCGCAATGGTAGAATTGCCGACTCTAACACGGCTTTAAGCGTCTAATAGGCCATCCACAACTATATGTTTCCCACTTTTTCAGCAAAGCGATGTACCTCAAGAAATTCGCTTCGATGATTCGTTGATATCCGGGGCCCAATTTAGTGAGAGCTACCAAGCTATGGTAGAACCGGAACAGCTCGAAGGGTACCAGCAAGACCAGAATTCTCCAGAGGATGTCGGTGGCTTTATTGAACCCGATAACGAGGTATTTATTTAATACTAGAAATCGAAATATTTTTACATCTGAAATCCAACAGGAAGGTATGGCGGTGTTTAATCATTTATTTTTAGACTTTATCTCGTTTGAATGATAAACATACATTGCTTAGATATACAATGATTTTACAAATAATGATGACAGTAATGATGTAAATTTTGATTTTCACATCATTAATGGTTAGCTCGAACTACTATAGAAACTAACTTGCACATTTTTGGGAACACCGCAAACACTTTAAATATAGCCATGCCGATAGCCTTCCTTTTATAGTATCATGAGTAACAATGTTGTACTCTCCAAGACAAATAATATGAAATAAAGTATTTCTTCATTGGCGACACGAGCGATATTGAACCAAAGTAAATATCCATTATTAATGATCGTAGATGTAGGACTTTTGGAAGTAAATAACCAAGTAATATCTGCTATAGATTCAGTCACGTTTTGATAGCTATGAGGGTAGCAGTGGCGGTTATATATAGCCATTATATTGCCAATACGAACGTTCCAAAATACAAAAAAGCGTCCCCGCTATGGGAGATGGCGTGGTACTATTAAGTTTGCGCAGTATTGTGGAAATTTTATCGATCTCGTCAGAGCCGGCCTCACAGTATTTGTTTGTTGTTATTCGTCGCCATCTTTGGTTCTGGATGCTTTTTCAAATTACAGAATAAAAAGTGGTTCATCCACATTGTTGTCAGTATATTAATGCTTATATACATTACCTAACAACAATTTTTGTAAAGGAGTTTTTAATTTGTGGTGATTCGATTCGCTGTTTGGTACGTTAGTGGCTTCTTTTGTTTAAGATGAAAGGACACAAGTGCATGGTGCTTTTTTGCAAAAGTCGTATAAAGTATTTCAGGTATCATTCACGAAAATATTTTGCTTATCACATTATCCGATCTTCGGAACCGAATTTAACTAGAAAGCTTGTAAAAAAAGAAGAGAGTGTCACTCGTATACAATATAATATATATGTAGTCATTACATAACCTTAAAATTAATGTATTTTTAATTTGGTGCATTAGTAGCTGATAATAAGTCCCAAAATAGTCAACATTCATTCTTAATTTTTGGTTTAGAGAAAAGTGAGGTTAGGAAACATACGACGTCGGATGAAAGTTAAAATAAAGCTCATCGTGTCGATTGTTACAAATATTCGGACGGAATTTGGCACCAAAAGTTTACACCAATCAGGGCACCGTCGGATCATCATAACGTCAGAAATCGTATGCATGGAACGCTGTCTTAAATCGAACTAATCGAAATTTTGATTGCAATACTTTTCCTAACTAACCAGTGAAACTTACAATAAAAAAGTTGAAATCCGGTCCTGTCGAATGTTTACTTCCACAAGGAAATTTCCGAACTGCGCAAACTCACTATTACCCGTTCGATGCCCATAACGGGGACATAATTGCAGATGGTATTAGCAACATAATGGTTATATATATATATATATATATATTGGTGCACGGTATCTTGTCGCCTCCGGTATACAGAAGAGGCGACCTGGCCTCCGGGTGTTCCCAGGGGTTTACATCGAAAAAAAAATTATATATGGGGTGTTGAAATGACAACCAATCCAGATTCCTTGAGAGGGGAAAAGATTTTTTAATTTTTAACGAGTCATATATGGGGAACACAGAAAGTACTATGTGGCCTCCGAAAATTGTATATGCGCGTATATCCTGGTGCCGTTATTACCTCCGACAGTGTTGCCATTTTGTCGGAGGTCATATAGACACCTCTGTATCCGCATGCTGGGTTTTTAATATAAATATTTATATAGGCGGACAGTTTCTACTATATTTTTGGCAGATTGAAAGGCGCATTTTCTATTTCGGTGTCAAATGTGATATGTAAATCTGAAACATGAAAACAAATGGGTATGAAGGTTAGCAGTGTGAAAATATAAATAAAAAAAAATTTTAGAAAAAGGGTAACCATCATCGTTAACAATTCTCTAGCGGCATAAGCAGACAACCAACTTAGCTTAATATAAAAAACTTCAAAATTCACAAATAAGTTAGGTCTATTTTTAATCCACTACCACTCCTTTTACAATACCTTTTGAGTCCAACATTTTTAAGATAGTAGATCGTCTCAACATACAAAGTTTAGTAAAATATCACATTTTATCTTTGATAGTTTCAAAAATATTTAATATTTAGTGAAAACCATTTCTAGAGTTCCCCCATTCAGGGGGCTGTAGCTCAGTAATTAGAGAACAAAAACCAAATTGTATATGAAGTTCTAACCTTGCTTTGGACCAATATAATTAATGCCTAATTATTGGTCAAATCTTTTAGGACACCCTGTATAATAAGCTATAATGAAAGGATATCATGACGAATGGAAGATTATTCAGAGGCTGTGTGCCATTATTATGAAATATTTTAAATAGTGTGATATAATATATAGTGTCTCCTAGGAACTCCTATGGTCGATTATCGGTAAACTATAATTAGTAGAATTTTTGATATTTCGTGGTATGCTAACGTCGATAGAGAGTAGAATCAAGTAAATGTCAAGTTGCTTATTTTACAATTATAAATACATTTAATATCCTACCTATAACTAAGTTTAACCGTTTTTGTCATATTTCAAATTTTATGTGAAAATGTCGTTTGGAGGCCGGCAAATATTTATCAATTTTCCTTCATTATTTAATTTGGGCTAATTTATTTGTAAAAAGGAACCTATGTTAGTAGACCGTATAAATTTTAACCATTGTTATTACACGGCGCTCAAAATAGAAGATAAAAATTAAATTAAGAAAACTGTGATAAGTTACTTTTTTTTTCAAATAGAAACCCTGTATTTTTATAATTTTATAGTAACTATTATTAAATTTATTTAAAATACGGTTAACTTCTTATAGTCATATATTCCGAAAATTTGTAATTTTCAAAATACATATTGAACATTTTTCTGTTGGTTAGGGGGTTAGTAAACAATCAAGTGTTAAATAAATCAAGAACAAGTGATACTATATTGCGATTATGATTTGTTGCTTTGTAAAGCCATCCTGACTAACTATGATAAATTTGGCTTATTATTTGAAAAAATTTACTTGTGACACTTTCTAAAATTCAATTTTTAATTTTCCCTTTAGAGCGTTCTGTATTAAAATCAATAATTAAACGGAGTCTGGTCAAGTATGCCCCTTTCTGCAGAGAAATCAGCCCAAATTAAATAACAAAGGCTGTACTGAAGAAAACTGATATTTATTTTCCGGTCTGCATGCGACTTTTTAGGTAATATAGGACATTGAAAACTCCGACCCTTAATACCTAGTTTCCAGTAAATAATATTAAAAATCGGAAGACACGTCAATTTCAGTTTTCGGGGTTTAAGTCTCTGTAAGGGGTAGATGTTACCCTAATGTTCTTAAATGGGAAGGAGGGTCAGGTGGCACACCATTTTAAAGGTAGTTATATGTGTTTCCAGTAATAACAATAATTTGTTACTCGTGAGTAGTTTCCTAGAAATCGCGTTACAAAATTGGACGTAATTAGAACTACCTCCACTGAAATTTTTGGTTTCAAGTTATTATTTAAAAAACATTATTATGTTCACTCCTCTTTTAGCAGGTCGACTTGGGGTACGTAGGTAGTTACTACACCCTTTCCAATTCTTTACCAGCAAACTCATCGACTAAAGCATTACAAGAATAAATCTATTTTTGGAACTCGATTTCTTGGAAACTACTATTCAAAAAATAATAATAATAGGAAAGAGATTTAAACGACCACTTAGCCATTTAAGAGTTTAAGGGTGATATCTACGCTTCCCAGAGGGTTAAACCACGAAAGCTGCAAATAATATTTCAAAACGTCCCCTTCCACAATAACATTAATGTGTCTTCTCACTTTTAATATTATTTATTTGAAACGAGATATTAAGGCGGGAAGTTTTCACATTAACAATATAAATTTGATTTTCATATTTTTCCCAATTATAGTTTTTCCATTATCAAACGGTTGAGTTTTTTGATATATACCCAGGACAAATAAAAGTCTAATTTGTGGGCCCATAATAATTAAAGGCTTACTGAATACATTTAGCACTTTTTCAGTACTGCATGACATCATTATCAGTTATACTGAACTTATTCACTAGGGTGGGCTGCAAAAATGTATTATTAAATTTTGTTCAGACAGTGAAATAAAGGAAAGAAATAAGAAATTGGTTAATATCTTCAGGTCGCGCATATCCTCGGAAATCTAAAACATTGATCAAATTTTAACATTTTTTAGTAACTAACAAAAACAGTTTTTCCATGTTAGTTAAATGCTACGATTTAGATGCCCAAAAAATTGCACAGAGGTGATAATTAAATTAAAAGATATTTCAGTATGTATTGGTCGTGCATTGGATTTTAAAAATAAATTATTAACTCTGTAACATCAAAATTGCAAAATGATAAATGTTACAAACTATAGCATTATGTCAGAAGTCAATTAAATATTTTATTTATTCTTTTTGGTGCTACTTTTAAACTCCGATTTGTGCGAAAAACGTTATCGAGATAGAAGCTTTGTTCTGATGAACACATTCCTAAACTCCGCACTAACAACTTTTTGTGACTCTTCTGGACATTAATACTGTAATACAATCAGGTAATTGTCCAGAAGAGTTGTCTGTTCATGGTCCAGGCCCACTTTCACACTTTGACATGGTTAACTGCGGCAAGCAGAGGTCTCAGATTGTACTTAGTTGTTATAAATTCTTAAGATGAATATAATGTATCAGTTTCTTTCATTCTGAAGTCCTATATGCCGGTCTGATTTAATATCAAGAAACGCAACTATTTTACAAATGGCTTTAAGCATGTATTTGAAGTTATAGAAACATCAAGATTCCTACTTGAAAATGTACTTAAAGTAGTATCCTATGATCGAGCGTCTTATTTTTTGCTAATCTCGAAAATTTGCCTCTGAGCAAGTTTTTGATAATGGAAGAAAAAACATCAGAGAATTAAGTATTAGACGAATAATGAAGGCGCGAAACAAAACTCGTAAGAATGGGTGAATTAGAAACTTTGTGACACTAAAACAAAATTTTGCGGACATTAACTTCACCGAAATTATAGATTGGAGTCCCTTTAAGCTTCCGCCGCCCATATTGCAAATAGTAAGCGATGGAGGAATTTTATCTTTAATAAAATCAGGACTAACAGCTGAATGGAATCAATGTCCATGTCATACTCAAGTAGTAGAGCGATGTGTGAATATTCGTGTCAAAAGCGTCACAAAAGTTGTCAGTATGAAGTTTAGGGATGGGGTCATTGGAACAACGCTTTTTCTCGATCTAGTATACCAAGGTTCTCGCACAAATCAGAGTTTAGAAGTAGTACCAAAAATAATTAGTAAAACACTATAACAATTGACGTAATGTTATAGTTTGTAACATTTTTCAACTTTAGTATTACAAACAGGGTTAATAATTTATTTTTTAAACCCAATTGTTATGGTTTTTAAATTTAATTATTACCTCTGTGCTATTTGTTAGATATCTAAACTTGTAGCGGTTCACTAACATGGACAACATTTTTTTGTTAATTACGAAAAAATGTTAAATTTGATATTTTTTTTTACTTACATTTTACTTATTTGGCAGAAAGGCAAGTTTTCCGCGGTATAGCGAATCAAAATTTTAAAAGAAAAACAATTTTTCGGACCATTCCATTATACGCTACCACGTCTTCAATTGGCGAACTGCAAATATGGCATAAAATTATACGAAAACGTCTTTATCACCTCCTCTCCGACGTTGCCATTTAGCGGAGGCGGGATAGCTACGTACGTCAACTATATGTGACGCAAACATGCGATTTATATGATCGGAGGCGACATCGTGCATTCCGAAAACTTTTTATGCAACACTAGCGCCGGTGATCTATACCGGAACTAAAAACTTTTTTTGGGGGTATGGTGGGTACGTTGTGACCTCCGACAAAAATTTTGCTGTTAGCACGTTAAAGGTCATCTGAGGTCAGAACTACTGAAAATATGGTAAAAACGTTGTCGCCTCCGAAATCGGACTTGTTGGTTACTGAAGTGGTTCATAGATACTTGATAAAGTATGAAAATTATAAATCATACAATAATAACATGCCCTCTACAAGCGAACAAAAGAAAATTATAGTGCCTAAGATGCCTGTCACAAAGCTCCGCAACATGTTTTATATGTGGGTGCCAAAATTTTCAATGTCGGTCCCACCGACTTGAAGCAAACATGGACCCGGATTTCTATCTGATTTGTATCTGTTATTTCGAAAATAAACACAACAAAAAAGAGCATTTTATCTTCTGTCTGGAGAAACAAACAATCGACGGACATGACTCAAAAGGTCTATATTTTTATCCAGTTTACGGCAGACTTGGCACAGTTGAGTTAAGAATTTCTATTTTTTCCACAAACCATACTTAAATACAACACGCAAACACTGAAAAACAATAAAGAATTTTATTTAACAAGAACGACAAATATGGCGGTTGTCAATCTGGTAGTGTCAAACGTGAAAGCAGGTAGGAAAGATGGCCGTTCCAATTAGGGCTGGGTTGCACCTTGTGCATTTTATTAACGTATCTTTCTCGAGGTATGTCCCCTTCGGGCATTTTATCAAATGAACTTTGGTGGCACGGGCCAACATTTCTGTTAGATGCAGAAACCAATTTTTCTTGATTCAGAATGTCAAAAGGTTGAAACATTACCCGAAGAAAGAAAGTTTGTTCTTACTCAGATAATGACTGAACCTTTAATTGATTGGTCGAAATTTTCTAATTTTAATCGTTTACAGAGGTCTATGGCATATTGCTTAAGGTTTGTAAGACAAATAAAGAATCCTGAGCAGTTAACTGTAAATGAATTGAATGAGGCATTATTAATGTTGATTCAGTTCGTTCAATTCCAGTGTTTCAAAAAGAATATGAGTATTTAAAATTACATTCAAATTTGAATAGCCTTGATAAATTTGAAGTTGTGTTCAAGAATAGTAGTGTAAGATGTATAAACCCGTTTTTGGGAAAAGATGGATTATTAAGGGTTAATGGTAGATTGGCTAAAATAGACCTTGATTATAATCAGAAGTTTCCTATTTTACTACCAGTAAAACATCATGTTGTTACTTTACTTATTAGATTAAACTTCTGGCAGTTATGCTGAAAAATAAAACAGAACTTATGGAAACGGTGGTCAGTGGAATATTTGACTTGGCTCCAAAATAGACCGAAGTGGTTTTAACCCACTAAGATTTTAGATAAAGTCATGATTGTACTTGTTAAAGAAGACAATGTTCCGCCTCTTAAATGGGTAATAGCTCGCATCATAAATGTAATACCCGGATCTTATGGAACGGTGCGTATGGCAGGCATTAAAACGAAGGCTGGAGTATTTACACGTTCGATAACAAAACTATGTCCTTTATTATTTGAAGGTAATTACTTGAAGGCAACGCTTCAGGCTGTATAAAAAGTATGTTCCGCTCGAAGGCGACGCAATGTCTTTGTCTAATTGACTAATTACTTTTGTTGTTTGCAATCCACCAAAAAATGTGAATTGTTTATTCTTCAAAGACTGAACCAAAGTGGTATCCTCCTTGATGTAAAAATCCTTGGTCCGTCCAGATATATTTAAAAATAAAATATACGATAAATACAAAGAAATGAAACCCTGAATATTTGATAACAAAATCGATTCGATATCGCTGGTCTCTACAGGCTTGCATTTATTTAAATTATTTCTAATTTTTTCAGATAATCGATGAAAGTCCAGAAAAAACTCCTCAGGCTAGCCAAACTCAACCAGTAGATAAGAGTAGGTTGCCGTTATACAGAAATAGGCATTTCTACAACATTCCTGTTAATACAAATTACAGCGCCGTCCATGTTCCTAGTAACGTATATGATAGATGTAAGTAATATACAATTACATCAGAAGCGCAGTAAAAATTTTTTGGACTGTCTAGAGACGGCCAGAGCACGAAATTGATTTAGTCTTCATACTCTTGTTGCTTTAAAATATCCAATTCTAAGATTCAGCAAAAAATGTCGACCATTGGCCGATTTCGAGCTTTGTTCGCAACATTATGAAGGTCGTTATTGTACAAAAGTCAAAAATTACATTTTAAAATTTAATGAAAATATTAAATGAAATTATATCGAATAATCAAAAAATGTCAAAATATTCTATTTAAACTAACTATTAAAGTGTAAAAATTTATTCAGGCAACGAACGAAAGAAGCCGCGGATTTCAAACTTTTCTTGCAAACTTAATGTACTTTCCAATTATTATATCATCATTATAACGTATGATTTAAGTTTTCGGATAAAATCAAAAAAACTGTTATTATGGTAAATTGCGCCCTTTAGCAATTTTATTAGGAACTATCGTGTGTCACTGGATACGACAATTAATAGTGCTTACATTTCTCTTCCAAATAAGCCAAGGTTTACTAAGATTAAATAAGTCGTTTACAAGTTCCAATGATTTAAATGGTTGCACTTTCAATAGCTTCCCTCGTTCTTATCAAGGTCGCTATGCCAATGAACCTTAGACCAAAATAATTCAGAATTATCCAAACATTCTAACGATGTTACCAAAGGTATTTGGAAAAATTTAGAATTTTAATATTTACTCTTTAATTGTGCCCCCTTGCGTCGAAATGCGGAACTTTTCCAGGATTTTCTCATAGCCATTGTAATGACATTTTTTCCTTGAATTTCTATACCCAGTAGTGAACGAGATATGGCCGGTGGCCGGCCTTAATGAAGCATCCTGTATATGCCTAGTAATTGAGGAGCTCGCGTGCAAAACCGGATATATCCAGTTTTGTAAAATGTTCAGGAAACGTTAAAAATGTGCCAATATAAAAATTTGAAAATATTAAATTTTTTTGATGAAGAGTTTTATTTTATTTTTTTACTAATCAAAGTAATATTTTTTCATAAAAAAAAGTTAAATTCTCTGTGTAATTACCAAAAAAACATGGATATATCCGTTTTTGCGCCCAAATAAGAATCATTTTAAAAAATAAATAGGCGTTTTATTTATTTTTAAATAATAAACAGAATATATTTTTAAATGTGTACGACAGTTTCTTCTTCTAAACAATCAGGCCCTGTCTTCAGAGTCCTGGTTATTATTTCCTTCTACATCTTCATTTTTTTCCTCACTGTTGACCTGCAGTAGGTTCCTATACCATAGAAGATCCTCCCTACTTTCCCATTCTTCTCCATAATGCATAATCAAGTAGCGTAAACTTTTTTCTTTTTGTTTGAGATAGAGTTACCAAGTCGTGCCATATTTAGCCGAATGTTGTCAGATTTTTCTTTTTTTAAAAAACAAATTGCCAAGTATTATGTGAAATAAATCGATAGTATTGAGGAGTTCCTATTTTAACAGTAACTTCATTTTTGCAATTTAATTCTTTTGCAATTGGAAATTCCTTTAACGTTTTTAAATACCTTTAGAAGTTCTCTTGTTATACATCTGCCAATCCAAACCAAGCGATTTTACAGATCTCACTTCTGAATAAAGGTCCACATAGTCTTGTTTGGTTATCACCACTGGATTTTTCCTTAGAATATGTATGTGTCCATAAGGTGTTACGTACGAAAGGTAACAACGTCCCTAAGAAACTAAAAATAAACGCGGGAAAAGTGCAGATATCCGATAAAGTGGCTATATACGCTTTTGCTACAAATATTTGGTTATAACCGGGTTTGTTCACAAGAGCTAACTTTTCCTAAACAATAGTAAATATTACTTTTAAATATAATGGAAAAAATAATATTTTAGCATATTATGAAAAAATAAATAGTGCATTTTTATTTTTAGCAAAAGATGTGATATCCGGTATAATATGGTCGGAAGAGTTAGATAAAACTTTTAGAAGTAATTACAAGTTAGACCCGACGTTATCGTGGCAGTATTTTGGCAGTTCTACAGGGTTTATGAGACAGTTTCCTGGTAAGCATATAAAAATAATTAAATTTCTCTCTGATATTTGTTTATTCCTTATTGTATAAGGTATATTTGGGAAGTTAAAGGCACAGTGCTAGTCAGACACCTTTGATAAGTTAATGATGACTGACCGTAGAAAAAGAAAATATCAGTGAATTATCACTTGTGAAAATGTCTTGCTTGCCAAATAAATATAGGTTACAGGTTTCTCGCAGTGTCGTCAAAAAGGATATAATCTTGTTTGTTAATTTTCTCAAGTGTATTTAAAACATTTCTCCTTCCATCAAGTCAATTTTGCTTTACTTTCGGTTCTTGGTTTATTAGTAGTTTTTATTTTCATACGGCGGGATGTCTCAGTGATTAATCAAAGGAAACGATCGGGAATGTCGTTTTGTCATCTGATAAAATGTTTCGTTGTACACAATAAGAACGTGGAGATTTTACGACGTAATCGTGGCGGGTTTAACTTGTTGAGGTCACAAGAATTAACTAATACGTGAATTGGCACAAGGTTTTGGCCAAGTTAAAAGAACATGAGTATCCATAGCAGATTGTTTGTGTCGCTGCTTGAAGCGGACTCTTGGTGCCGGGCGAAATCAGACGCGCAAGAGCCGTCCTGATTGGTTGCCGAGACAAAGAAGTGTTGCGAGCTGACGATTCGCTGCCCGTCCAAGACGCGGAAAGGGAGAACGTGTGAGAGAGAACTGTCCACAGTTAGTGGCATGACAGGGAACACAAGGTCTAAGATTTAAATGCTATTGTTCTTTGTAAAACTACTGAGAATTTTGGAAATAAGCTTGCAGCCAAGTTATTTTGATATGTAATAAAAATATGTTCTTAACCTGATGTTTTAAGTTGTCAGATGGGAATATAATTTGCTAGATATTTGATGTTATTTAAAGGTACATGAGTATTAATAGAAAAAAATGCTGTAATGCAATTGTTTGGTACAACGAAATGATAAAGTATATATTTATACCGGGGAGAATTAGAACTGTAGTATGATAAGAAGTAAAGTAAAAGAAAAACACGATTGTTGGAACTGGTTTTCCAACACGAGACTTTAGGGCATAAAGTCGGATGCTCTTAACGTTTATTTGTTTCTAGCCATGATATGGTCACAGGAACCCATAGATCTCTTCGATTGTCGGACGAGATCGTGGTTTATCGAAGCGGCCTCTTCGCCAAAAGACGTCGTTATTTTAGTCGACAGGTCCGGCTCGATGACTGGTAAGTGTAACCTAAAATATTAAGTATGCCGAATCAGTACGGATTATTTACTTCTATATGTCACAGACTTCCTGTAATGGTAACTTTAAACTAAAATAATATAATAAATAATGGTTTTAGAACAAACTTATTACTGTCGAACTAAAATATTTAGTCCCCACAGTTATCCGTTCCCAATATTGAATCATTTTTAGGTATGAGACGTGAAGTAGCACGTCATGTGGTCCACAACATCTTGGACACGTTGGGAAATAACGACTATGTCAATATTTACACCTTTAGCAATACTACAGATGCTCTGGTGGATTGTTTTAATAACAAACTGGTGCAAGTGAGTTTGTTATATATTTATTTTTTTTAATACTCTTCTAGTTAGTACTTAGTGCTGATGCCGTCACTCGCCAATAATGGGGGCTCGTGACCTATGATAGACCTAAGTACGGTGAAATTATTTTTTAAATTTTATTTTTGTGTAACGACCAAACAATTACTTTCTAGGCTTTTTAAATGTAGAAAGAAAGAAGTAATAAGAAAATGCGTTAGGTAAAACATATTTTTATTTATTTTTTAATTTTACACAAGGAAATACAACTTTTGGAAAATATGAAAGATCTTCTTAGTGTGTATAGTGCTTAAACGTAAAGTCCGTTCTTCGGTTCTTAATTGTAGAAAATTGATCAATAACAGCCTCATTAAAGTTTGGAATACCCTCTATAAATTTTTCTCCATATATTTAATTTTTAAACTTCCTAGATTTACCCTTTGTGGTCTGCGTTAAATTAATTTCGGGTTTAGGTCTGCCCGCATTCTTCACTTCTATTTTTTGCTCCAAACTCAAAGAGCTAAAGTTATTTTTTAAATAGTGACGGTGGACTATTTAAAAAATAACTTTAGCTCTTTGAGTTTGGAGCAATAACTATTCATTTTAACTTAATAAATATATAATATTAAAACATAGACGCTCGATTTTCTAACTAGACCCACGAACAGACAACGGACTTCGATTATACCGGAAGTTAACATTATAGTTTTAAATAGAGTGCCCTGTACCCTTCTCCAACTCACTGTCTCTGAGATAATAAGTTTTAAAAATTAGAGAAAATTGAGAAAAGGTATGAATCTATTTAGTAGATAAAAATACATTTTTTATATGTGGTATTTTAAAAATTATACCTTCCTAGTATAATATAATAACTACTCATAAGTAAAGCCCCCAAAACTCCCCCCTTAGGTGCGCCGCTGTGAGGACTGATGTCGTCGTAACATGTACATCAATCCTCATTCTTAAAAATACATATATACATTTCCTATTTGTGTAGAAGAGTTTCTTTTACCCATAGCTAGGTATTAGACTTTCTAAAGAAAACTAATTTAACCAAATAAAGAGGCCTTTTTACCAATATCAATATTTTACCAGTATGTACAGTTATTTCTCATTTTTAGGCTAACCTGGCTAACATAAGAGTTCTAAAAGAAAGTATGGGCGAATTTAAAACGGAACAAATTGCAAATTTTTCATTGGCATTAATAACAGCATTTGAACTTTTAGAGGAATATAGGGATCTAAAAAAAGGTTAGTAAAATGGAAACGAACCTGGACAGTATCTCGAAGCAGGATGCGATTAATGAAACCATAATGATCTGGCCGAACGACGATCATTATTATCAATGTCCATCCTTCATCGGCAATGTTATTGTTAATCAGAATATGTACCAATATCCTCTTTCAATTGGATATCGTCTGCAAAATGCGATGCTTTTTCAAATTTCTACATGAAGAGCAGTTGGGGCCAAATCCGGTCTGCGAGTGGTTTAAGTCAAGATTTTGTTATTTTTTTTATTAATTATTGTTGTAGTGCCGTTTTCATTTATTCAACAAGAATAATTCCTCCTCGTAACCCAAACAATCCTAAAATGCTGTAGCGATGAGCCTTTGTAGCTGAAGATGTCTAATTGAAAGAAGGTCAAATAATAGTTATTTAGTAACAAATGCATCAAGTATTACGAGCTGAAGGCGAGTGCCGCAATCGCGTATGTGAATAAAAGTAACTTTATGCATAAGTTTCATACAATATTTTTTCTACGCTGTTTTCTTTTTCGAAATTAAAATAGATACAGGGTGTCCCAGAATATGTGGGCAATCTCCCGGGCTCAGATAGAACACTTAAAAATAATAGGAGAAGTTCATATACATTTTTCTTCCTACCATATTGAACAAAAATATTTTTTTTTCGAAAACAGTTCATTCTATCGACATTGATCAAGAGTACCTTTTTTACAGCTTAAGGTTTAGAGTATCCAAAAAAATATTATTGTCGTTCCTTCATCATACATGATGTAAAAAAGCATTCTTGTGTTACGTCTAGTCCGTCCCTGTCAAACTAAATAAGCCAAACGTGTTTAAAAGGGCGAATTTTAAGGAGACTCATCTACTAACCATTATACTAAAAAAGTATTAAATTACACCTAGTACTTAATAAATGATTTAAAATACAACGATTTCCAGGGACGTCCGTTATGGTCCAGTATCTCCGTAGGGGGGGCCGTAGGAAGAAAAATTTATATGAACTTCTCCTGTTATTTTTAAGTCTTAGTGTTCTATCTGAACCCGGGAGATTTCCCACATATTCTGGGACACCCGGTATATATTAGTGTATGACCAACTCAGTGTCGCATAGGAAAGCAATAAGTTTGGGATATGTGCTTATATCGAGTTGATTATTCAGAATTAATGTTGATTTTAGCTTGGAATAGCATGACCATAAACTCGAAGATTTAAAAATGTTTTACCTTCCTTGAAAATACGTTAACAATTCCCGTTCGCTGAAACTTTTCACTTGCTTTTGGTCCAATTCACTTTAATAAACGTATTAGGTATTTTTGTAAGATTCCTTCGATTTTTCAGGCAGTAAATTTTGTGTTGCTTCATTGGCTTTATTAATTATTTCGTCTGGAGCGCATTGAAATCGATTTTCTTCTTCAACATCCGAATTATTTCTTTGCATTTCTGATGATTTCAAATATTATTGACGGATGCTATTTTCATGACCACTTGATATTCAAAGCAATAAGAGAGAAGTGAAAAATGACACGACAAAATACAGGGTGTTATGGAAATGACGTATTATATTTAAACCGGCAATTCCTGAGATAAAGACGAATTGAAGAAAAATACCCATAAATGGCGCTTGCAATTCATTCAGCGGTAAAAGTGACCTGACGTCAAATCAGAAAAACACGTGTGTGGCACTGCGATACATGTAAGCAATCAAGGAATTCTGACCGGTGTTGTCATATGTACACCTTAAACTCTTTAGACAAAATAAAATAATTTAAACACTTTTCCATTCTGTAATACCTTTTTGTACAATTAATTGAAGAACATTTACGACGGACAATGTTTTAAACAACCCGAAAAAACATATGGAATAGTATTAAACAAGTTTGAAATAGGCACGTACGTCACTAGGTCAAATGCCTATGACCTCTTGACGCCTTACATCGGCTGATCGAAGTAGTTTCATATTGCGCTGCACGCTTGCGTTCTATTAGTTGAAGACCAACCCGTTTCCTGGCGTGTTCCCATGAAAAGGAAAAAAAACTGATTGTGTTTGTGCCTGGATTTCCTCGCTCTTTAGGTATAAAGATAAATACAAGTAGGTAGAAAATAATTTATTTTTATAATTTTATATGGAATTTCCGTTTTACATTAAGTTTGGCAACATTGCCATTGGGTCTGGGTGAAATGTTGTACAGTAGCGCGGACTGCCCTGTGAGTAAGAGTGTTTGTTACTCCACTTTTAAAACGGTCGATTTAAAAAAAATAAAATATGTAGCGCTTCTCTAGGACACCCAAGGAGTCACCCATTTAAATATAATACGTCATTTCCATAACACCCTGTATAGTAGTATACACACTAAGTGCGGAGTCACACTCTCCCGTTTTGCGGTAGCCGTTCGGAGCAGCGGTAAAAATAATGTGTTTTGCGGGAAAGATATAACAGGGGCGATAAGATATAATGTATTTTGCAGGACACCTCACTAAGGGGTGTGCTGGAGAACAGTTTAACGGCGAAAAAGTTCTAAACCTTTAGGAATTCGGCGTACGAATTTAATTATCATTGTATATATAATTTTTAGGTGCGAATTGTAACCAAGCAATAATGTTAATTACCGATGGCTCGCAGTACAACTACAAAGAGATTTTCGAAAAATACAATTGGGGCAACTTACCGGTCGTCAATGTCAGAGTTTTCACGTATCTTATTGGCAGAGAAGTCAGCGATACCAGGGAAGTTAAATGGATGGCTTGCGCTAATCAGGGTAAGTGCGGGTAACCATTTTACGTAACGAGTTCGGAAATGAGATGATGAAAGCCAGCAAACGGGAAAACATGAAAAAAACATGTTGCAGCTAAAGAAACGTCCATGGATTTAATAATTGTTGATGAAATAACTAGCAGCCAGGGAATATGTGTTATATTTCTAAAAACAAGTTACTAACTTAAGTAAGAAAAATATTATGTTATTTTTTCTGGTTCTATAACTGTTGGGTTAAAGGATTTTTTTATAAAAAAATATGTAAATGTAATTCGACCTTACTTTGTAACTAATGCAGTTACAGATTTTAAAAATTTAGAGAAGGTATTGATATTTTTATTTCATAAAAATATTAGATTTTATTTTAAATATTACTCCTTTCTGGTATAATATAATAAATACTCATAAGTCAATTTTCTAATAGAATGTAAATCTATACGTAATCGTATTTTAAAATACAGGATGTCCTATTTAAAAAAAATACTTATACATGGTGTCCGCTAATTAATGGGGCATGGAAAAACCACAGACTCATTACATAAAATATTAGGATTTAATTATACTTACCTATATCCGAAAGTTGATATTAACTGAGATACGGGGTGTTAAAGTTAAAACTTCATTTTTGTTTTTCTCTAATAACTTTGACAGAAACCAAAGGTTTTTTACAAAATTTGGAAATTATGGTTTTTTTAGGATGATAAACTGAATTTTAATGTCCAATGTAGGGGGCGGCATTTTTTTCGCACATTTATTAGGTCATAACTTTTTTCGCCTCCGTGTATTTAAGTTTTTAATGAAAATAACACTTTTCTCATATTTATTACGTAAAAAAGGTATACCTCAGGTGGCCCAAATTGACCGTTTCGGAGATATTTGCATTTAAATTGTTTAGTGCACTCTGCCCAATTACTATTAATTTGCAAACAACATTTTTTTCTCAAAGTAACCTATGAGAAAATAAATGAAATTTAGAGATGCAGTTGCTATGGAATAGAAAATGTCTCATTTTTGAGTTTATTGTAAGTTTGTGTTTCATTGCTGCTGGTTTCCTTCGACACGATATTTCCTAGGGCCAAAGTTATTTTAATTAAAGTAAATTAAAGAACAATCCAATTGTTGTATTTATTATTCCCAATTACCATTACCTACTAGGACATGAATTATCATGTAAAAGTTAGTTGGTAAGAAGTAACAAAATATTATTTGATTGCCTGAGCTAACGCACTAAAAAATTAGTATACCTTTTTTACGTAATAAATACGAGAAAAGTATTATTTTCATCAAAAACTTAAATACACTGAGGCACAAAAAGTTATGACCTAATAAATGTGCGAAAAATGCCGCAGACAGCGCCCCCTACATTGTACATTAATATTTCACCAAAAAATCAGTTTCTCATCCTAAAAAAAACATAATTGCCAAATTTTGTAAATAACCGTTGGTTTCTGTCAAAGTTATTAGAGAAAAACAAAAATGAAGTTTTAACTTTAACACCCTCTGTATCTCAGTTAATATCAACTTTCGGATATAGGTAAGTATAATTAAATCCTAATATTTTTTAGTAACAAGTAACCAGTGATTTTTCCATGTCCCATTAATTAGCGGACACCCTGTATAGAGAGTATTTATTATATTATACCAGGAAGGTACGATAACCGAGCTATAAAAGACGGAAGGTGACCACCGACTTATAACTATGGATACGTACAACTTATGGGATGCGCAGTAAAAAGTTAAATTTTATTAATGAAAAAATGGGTTGGTGCGCACGGTTTACCGGTCATATTTTTAAAGGTTCTTCGTTGGTTGTCTTGCCCACAATGTTGTCGCCGTCATATAGGCAACCCGGCCGTATTGGTGCCGGTGTGGTTACCAACCAATGACGTGAACCAACGACGACCATCCAGAACCGAAATCAGTCGTAGGGATGTAACGATATTAAAAATCTATCGATATGTGGACAATAGAATGAGAATTAATTCTAAAAGTGACTTTTCAGTGATGGCCATAAGGCCTTCTTTTATGCGAGAATATATATTGTTTATTGTCCATTAAAGAAGGTTTTGATGTGCCAAAAATATTGCCGTGTAATCATTTTCACTAATGGCGAAATACGGTCCTGTACGTTCGTTAAGTCGTTAAGTTTATCAGTCTGGATTACGCGTGACAGCTTTGTTTATATACGCGAGGCCATAAATTTGCCACTTTTGCTTTTAGAGTTTAGCTATCCATATATATAGGTCGATGGAGGTGACATACAGGACCCTGTATATACAGGCTTCGCAACTTTACTTTTTATTTAAATCTGCTTTACTACAATGAAGCATTATTTAGGATACTACGTACACCTAAGCACCTACGCAGAAGTACGCGAAGAAGTCCTTCACTATATACCGGTGATGGCGCGCCCTATGGTACTCAACGCCAACCAGAAACCCAATCCCACGTGGTCGCCCGTCTATGCTGACGTCACCGACCCTAAGCTAACCAACTGGTTGTGGGTGAACAGGGAGCGAAATACGCAAAGAGAGAGATACTTGATCTTCAGTAAATACAAAGATATGATGTCGCCGGATGACATTGATAAGAAGTTCGTCCATCAGCAAAAATTGGTAAATAAATTGTTTATATTTAGGGCTTCGTAACCGTACGATCACGTTATCACCAGTTCTAGTGATTTTCTATCGTCCTCACCTGGGAACATTGTGCATTTAGTTTGAAATTAACTTTTAATCACCCATTTTACATAATAGTGGAGTCGTTCTGGCGAAATAAAGGGCTCGAAAATCCCTTGACGAAATCGAGTAATTTTTTCCCCCCAATCGATACAGTAGGATCCTCTCGACATTCTGACATGATTTGTGGAGGGGGGGGGGGGGGGGGGGGTGCACGCCCCGTGAATCTAACCGACAACGGATTTTCCTAGATTACTCAGCCGATTCTGATGCTACAAAAAAAATGTGAAGGGCAGAATTGAAGAGCTTGACAGAGCGCGTAAGCTCGAACAAACTTGATCCCGATATCTCAATGAGTTCGCGAATTATCGCGATTTTTAACTGAAAATACAAATAAAATTTAATTAATCATATCTCGAGAAGGGGCGGAGTTGGGGCATCAATTTTTCGCGAATCAACGGGTGACCGAGTACTTTGATGGGCCGGAGGATGGGTGTGGTGGGGAAATGAGGAGGAGAGTTATGGGGGTGGGGGGGAACATTGCATAAATGCTAATAAGTGGTTAATAATCGAGCTACGGGGATCAGGCCGAATTCAATTTGTTCATTTTTTTATCAGCTACGAGGGGAATTGACGAAAAAAATTTTATTTTGGCAAATGCGCGCTTGTCGCGGCATACAAGAAATTGCCACTATTTAATATCTCCGAAAATTCTTTAGATATTATGTTCAATTTTGGTATGTGTTAATAGGATATAGAACCACACATTTTAGTTAGAAAAGTTATTCAGTTGTTCCACCAGTGGCGTCCCTGCAAACGTGTCCTTTGATATTTTTTACAAAAAATATGGTACGCCACTGACATTTTTCCATGTGGAATTTTTACTAATAAAAAGCCTGGTCAATTCTACATAAAAACGGTCTCTTGAGTTTTTCTCGTCAGGCGCATCGAATTGCACACTCCAACAATTTTTATGAAACAAAATTTTTCATTAATTGTTTTATCAATGTTAATAATAATGAGTTTTAATATGAATTTAGCGGTTTTAATCAAGAACGGTGCGTCTGACGAGAAAAGCTCAAGAGACCGTTTTGATGTAGAATTGACCAGGCTATTGAGTAAAAATATCCACATGGAAAAATGTCTGGCGTACCAAATTTTTTGTAAAAAAATATCAGAGGACATGTTTGCAGGGACGTTGTCGGTTAGATTTACGAGGCGTGTCCCCTCCCCACCAATGTGACGCCCCCTACAAATCATGTCAGAATGTCGAGAGGATCCTACTGTATCGATTGGGAAAAAAAAATTACTCGATTTCGTCCAGGGATTTTCGTAAACCGGATCGACTCCACTATAATTAATATATATGATATTTTAAAAAAACGAAGATTAAAAGTAAACGAAGCAATTTATGAAACAACCTGTTTGAAAATGAAGATGAAATGTCAAATTTTGCTCTTAGATATCTCAGTCCAAAAATCCAGGTGTCTTAGCAGGAGTAAGGGGGATCTCAAATTCTGACTTAGTTGTGTCAGAATTTGTGCTGTTCTAAAGCAGCTATTATTGAATTATATCCTTAAACGTCATAGCTATCAAACTTGTTTACTGTCATTATCAGTGTCAAAAGCTAGTAGGTAAGTCGCAACAAACAGGAAATAAGAAAATGGAATAATTAAAAAGCCAATTGATATTTGTTATGATTTTGTTACCATCTACAAAGCTCGCCGACAAAAAAAAAGATTTTTAAAAAAATTAGGCGTTGACAGAAGTACTCGTTAAACTTTACACCTAAAGGTACGTCCACGCGGCCCGCGTTTGCGGTTGCATCCGTCAGTCCGCCAGTCGTTTCCCTCGATGCGGCTGGGCCGTACGACTTGATCCTTGTAAAGTGCATTTTAGTCGTACAGAGAAGGGTGTATCCAAACCATTTCGACTAATAATTCATCGTCTGATAAAGTAGATAATACCTTGTAGTCTTTGGAGCTCATTTTACATTGCATCTTGCTAATTAAAAAAACCTTCAAAATGACACATGAGGATATCAACACCTGCTGCGGCTGTGATTGGACTGCTTCGAGAGCAGACGTCAATGATCGCAGTCGTGCACGACCGACGCGGATCGGATTCATAATGAAACATGAGCACCAGCAGATTGCAGCCACCGTATTGCAGCAGCCGCAGGCCGCGTGTATGGAACGGTACCTTAATCATTTTTATTTTAACCCCAAGTTTTTAACGACCTTTAATTTCTCTTTTTCAGAAACAAGATAACTATGGCGAAACCCAAACGTATCGCATGATGACGTCTGTATCCTTGCCGGTATATGATAAAAAGCCTCGACAAGTAAGTTACCAATTTTGTTAATTTCATTAAACTTTTTATTTGCAAATATTTTTATTTTTAACTTATTTACCGTTACTACTATTTTAAACCCGTTATTATTTTGTCAACATGTATGTACATGTTACTTAAAAAATGTAACAAAAAAGAACATTCATCCGTTGCATGATAAATAATAATGATAGCTATTAATTCTCCGGTTAAAATATAGCAGACTTTTCCGAAATTTTGTTTTTATTAAATTATGCTACTACTACTCTACGACGCCCAAGGCGTCACGCGCTTAAATATAATAAACCATTTCCATAACACCCTGTGTAATGACGTATAGGAAACCTTTAAACTACACTACTGTCGTATTTTTCCACGGTTTTGCAAGACATTTGTTTCATTTGATAATACAGCGGGATACTTGAAGAGGTGATTCTACATGTTAAAATAAAGGTTGGTTGGTTAAAGGCAGGGGTCGAGTGTTTGGCCAAAATTTCTATCACTGCCTAAGCCTTCTGGCTTATTGTGTATCCCGATCTTGCTAGAAAATATTTGTTCCAATAAGGTCCAATAACCTTCTGCCAAGTCTGTCATGCTGAAGGTTCCGCCACGTCGGATGTTCCCGAAGAACTTAATACAGTCAGCGCTTCGCATCTGTATATGGGAAGCAGTTTCATCCTCTTCGCCGCAGAGTCTGCATTCAATGGGCCCATTGTAGATTCCTATACGTTGATAAGGTGTTTTCGTTAGTGGGTTAGCATGCCGTTCGATAGCATCTTCGATGGTTTCCCAATTGCGGCACGTGCGTGTATTTGACCAGGTAACCCTTGCCACCGATGGTTATGCGCCCATCTATCTAATGTTGTTTTCATCGCTTGTTTTGATGACCCGAAGGCTGGTTCAGGGCCTCTGAGGTTTTGAGCGGATCCAGCTCTCGCTTTCTCATTACCTATTATCCCAGAGTGACTGGGAATCCACAAGAGTTCTACCCTGTTCCCCCTGACCGCCAGTTATTTTAGGTTATTAAGAGACTCCAGTGTGAGTTTTGAAGTAAACCGATTGGGGTTTAGAGCCTTATGAGCAGCTTGGCTGTCCGATAGGATGTAAATCTTATGGTCGTGGTAGTCCCTTTCAAGATTCTGTTGTACGCACGCTTGTATGGCATGAACTTCCGCTGATATACGGTGGCGTAGTTACCCACGGGGATGCTTATGTCCATCGTGGGTCATTCCCCAAATACACCTGCGCCCACACCGTTGGCGATTTTTGATCCATCGGTGCACCAAACTAGACCCTTGTCAGACGACGGGGTCAGAGTCCCAGCTGATATTGAATGGTTAGTAGATCGTTTTCACATCTGTTTGCATTTCCAAGAGCTCGTCGTTGATTAGAACCGTGGCTTTTGTGTGTCCAATTTTCACTGGGTGCTATGTTCACTCCCAATTTGTGTTCATCCTTGAGGTGCTGCAGTTAGCCTCCATTCTGATCGGATACACAGGCAACCCAGCCTCTGCAAACTGTTAAGTTTGTCGTACACTGCTGTGTTTTTGTCCACCAGACTACAGACCCATATATCAGGGGTATTGATGACTGTGACATACAGCCACTGCATCATCTGGGGCCTGAGTCCCAGGTTTTCCCAACCAATCTCCTGCACTACATTAGGCACATTTTTGCTTTGTTTAGGTTTTTATTTATCTGTTGGTTCCATGTCACTTTGGCATCCAGGGTTAGTCCTAAATACTTTACCTCGCTGACTGTGTTTATCTGTTCACCAAAGATTTTTAGGTCGTTATAGTTCCCTATCTGTCTGCATTTGGTAAAATAAAGGTAGTAAATTATATAACAAAAAGTAGAAAAGTCAAAATTTTTCGTTTCCCTTTGAAAAACTGACTGCCAAAACAAAAAGAGGGCCACTGGTTGCACAATAGAGAAACCATTTTACAACAGAATAATAGAATTCGTTATGCTTAGTCTCTGTGCCAAATAGTAACTTGATAGTTTAAAAACTACCCGCAAGATATTAAAAATAAGGAAGAAAAAAATTAACTTTGACGGGACTCTAACTCGAAAAGTATCGAGTGTTCATGACTTACTATCTTACTATCTTTATTTTGACATGTAGAAAATCACCTCGCCATTTATCCTGATACATTAACCGAACACCTTGTATATCTCGCTAAATATATTTTTAATTTTAGCTTCGATGGTAGCTTGAGGTCTTTGAATATATTATACATACATACATATACAACGATTATTTTAAGTTCATATTTTATATGTCCCAAAACTATATTTTCTTGTTCTATAACTTAATCTTTATTTATTTTGCTTCCTCTACGTTTCACTTACTTATATTTTTTTTCTACATTTCGCCCATATCTTCCAATATTTTTACTATATTCACAGAATATAACCGAACAAAAGCAATTAAACGAAGCGATATGGATAACGGTCACCAGAGAGGTAACACTGTCAAAATACAACATTTTAGGCCAATGGGTATAGAAGTTTTAGGCTGATCCTGTAGCCGTGAAATTTGTAGTAATATGGTTAAATATATTTTAGAGAATTTAGGCCAGTCATCGTGCAGTATTATGGATTCTTAGACATATATTTTTGTTTTTTAGGTATATCATAGTCCCAAGTGAAATTTTTAAACTTAATCTACACCACACATGGCAAAGCAAATCTTTGGTATGCGGTTAAAATTAATATTAACTGGTCTTTGTTGCGTACAAGGTGTCCCATTTTCGAGACTTTCTGGGGGGTATTAGAGTCATTATCAAAGGTAGAATATGACGGTTTTCACTTGTTAACGAAACGAAAGATTCAGTTGCTCTCTTAGCTTTTAAACTACAGGGTGATTTTGAAAACCGTCGCTTTAAGTTACGCGTTAACTTATCAAAAAGGCAAAAACTGATCTTGTCAGAGATTTTCACGTATAGAGCAGTGGCGTTGCCAGTTTTTCTCTAAAATGTTTACTTTTTGAGATATTAACAAAAATAAAAAAAATTAACTCGGAAGCTATACAGGGTGTCTGGAAAAAGGAGGTCAATCCGTTAACCATATATTCCTTGAGCAAAAATAATATTACTTTTATAATGCCATTTTTCATTTTTGACCCTCATGTGCGATATACAGGGTGTTAAATTTTGAAATTAAAAACTGATTTTTTTTGAATAATTCGACTATTTAATGAGATATTAATTTAAAATTTGGTACATTACGTCAGCACAAAATGTTACATCTTTTGAGAGGAACAAAACAAGAAATGTTTGTCAAATACTCAAAATAGGGGGGGTCCAGTTCCCCCTGACCACCCCTATTTTTTAGTGTGTACGCCAGTGACTTCTAAACTATATTTTTTTAGGTAATCATTTATTTTTGATTATTTTTTCTCCCTTATAAAATTTCGATCAAATCATGTGTTTTGGAGATAATTTGAAAAGCATGCTAAATGAAGTTAGCCGTTGTAGCATTACCATCGTTGTATTATTTGCTGTCAAATTAAATATTACTTTTCACTGTGTTTTAAGATTTAAAAGTTTTTTAATTAATAAGTCTTCTTTCAAGTAAAAAAGAAACAATATGGATGTTAGACGAGAACATTTATTACCGTTTTCTGAAATGACGGATACGATTTTAATGGTGGGTAAGATTTATATTATCGTTAATGCTAAAAATTAATTTCCATTTCTCGAATAGGAAAATGTAACTCCGCTAGGCGCTATGCAGAAAAATTTCCAGATCGAGTTCACCCAAAAAGGTGATATTTTTGATACTTAGTTAACCGACATAGACAGAATGGACATTTTCGCGAAGATCGGAGAGGTAATTGCGGCAGACCTCTTGTATTTCGGCCAGGCCAAGATTAGGATATTTTAAGAATTGTCGAAGAAACACCAAACATAAGTACCAGGGTTTTGTCTAGGTAGATTGAAAGCATTGGGAAAACTGAGGTACACCATGTTTTACGAGATCAGCAGCTTTACCCGTATCATATTCAAAAAGTGCACGCTCTTTTGCCTCAAGACTTCGAAGCAAGGCTTTTATTTTGTAGATGGTTATGTGAAATGAATAACCGTGATATACGTTTCATCAGACACATTTTGTTTACTGATGAAGCTTCATTTACGAGAAACGGGATAACAAATATTCATAACACACACATATGGACAGAAGAAAATCCTCATGCCATAGTAGAGACGCATCATCAAGTAAATTTTAAAGTCAATGTGTGGGCAGGTGTCGTAAATAATTTTCTTCTTGGTCCTGTAATTTTACCAGGAAATTTGACTGGTCATTCATTTTTACTATTTCTTCAAAACACACTGTCCGATTTACTTGATGATTTGCCTCTAATAGTAAGACAAAATATTTGGTTTCAATTAGACGGTGCTCCCCCTTATTTTGCTATAAATGTTAGGAACTATTTACACCAAATCTTTCCTAATCGCTGGATTGGTCGGGGCCATGATGCTCATGTTAAATGGAAACCCCGTTCCCCAGACCTTACTCTTTTGGACTATTCAGTCTGGGGGTGTATGAAAGATTTTGTGTATATGGTTCCGATTTTGAGCGAGAATCATTTATTAGAAAGAATACTTCAAGCTGGACAGCAGTTCAGGTTAAAACCACATATTTTTCAAAGGTTAAGATTTTCTTTAATAAAGAGAGCTCGCATGTGTATTCAAAAAAATGGAGGTCATATCGAGCAATTCCTTTAGACTATTTTTTTTTGTTTGTTTTTTGTTACTAACGTTAATTTTAAAAAATAATATTTGAATATAGAAATTTGTTTCCATTTTCCTTCGTCAGACTAATACCCAGACGCGTTTCGCCGTTTTTATGTACCACCGCGAGATGTCGCTACGATTATTATACTCCTTTCGAAAATAATATGTTTTGAGTATTTGTTATCTTGTTATGATGTTTCAAATTTATTTAATAAGTAATAGTAAATTATTGTCTTAAGAACGAATGATAACAATGGTGTTTACTGTTATATGAAGATTAGCAATAGTAAGTTCTTAGTAGGTCAATAAACTAATTTCATTTAACTGAATTAGTACTACAGGTTTTTATCTGTACGCCACTGTCCTTATTTTTGGTTAGTCTTTTGTTTTCGGTATTGTCACTTATTGCAAAGTTTTACTTAATTATATCTTGTATCCATGGTAATGCCACAACGGCTGACTTGATTTAGCATTTGAAGGGAGAAAAAATAATCAAAAATAAATGATTACCTAAAAAAATATAGTTTAGAAGTTACTGGCGTACACACAAAAAATAGGGGTGGTCAGCGGGAACTAGACCCCCCCCGATTTTGAGTATTTGACAAAAGTTTCTTGTTTTGTTCCTCTCGAAAGATGTAGCTTTTTAGGCTGACGCAATGTACCAAATTTGAAATTAATATTTCATTAAATACTCGAACTATTAAAAAAAATCAATTTTTAATTTCAAACTTTAACACCCTGTATATCGCACATGAGGGTCAAGAATGAAAAATGGCATTATAAAAGTGATATTATTTTTGCTCAAGGAATATATGGTTAATGGATTGACATCCTTTTCCCGGACACCCTGTATATAATTTTTTTAAATTAATTAAGCATACAAAAATGTATAGTTGTTTCTATTTATCTTCAAAAAGAAGTTAAAAATGCGCTATTTTGAATAATTTAAAGATCAGTTTTAACTTTTTTGATAAGTTAAACAAGCGAAGATTTTCAAAATCACCCTGTGGATTAAAAACGAAGAGAGAAAAATATGACACCGCAAATAACCTTTTGTTTTGTTAAAAAGAGGGACACTTAAGTGAAAACCGCAACATATTCTATCTTTGATAATAACTGTAAATAAACCCCCAGAAAATGTCGAAAATGGGACACCCTGTACATGACAAATATTACCCTTATTTACTATAAATGAAAGTTCCCACTCAAGATTTGTTTTGCCAAACGTGTATAGTTTTGAATTTACTAGTGATTAGCATATAGTCCGTATATAAACAGTAGAAAATATTAATTTAGATTTTTTTTAGAATAGGATATAGTCAATTTCATGTTCAAGTAATAAAAAAGAGTATTTATTAATAGTACGGCAGCCCGTTACCAGGATTTCAGACTGATCACGACCTAAATTTTTTTGAGTTTTTTGGTGATTTAATAAGGACTTGAGATGGAAATTAACAAGAACGGACATTGACAACGTTGCGAAATCATTGAGAATCATCTTTACATATGTAAAAAAGAAGTGGTCGTAAGAGGTATCGCGCCTCGTCCGTTCTTTTTATTTTTTGACTGAGAGTGATGTTTTTGATGAGATCAAAATAGTAACTGACATTTTCCGTGCGGTGAATAGTTTTGGTCTGAGAAAAATCGAAAATTGTTTGCAGCGGAGAAATCAACTTAACACTCGTCCGTTTTACTTGTCGGATGTTATTTTTCGTTACTCGTGACCGGAAAAAAATGAGAACGGACATTCTAATCGACGAGCAACCGATGTGTTGGTAGGTATGTCATTTTTTAATGCTGTTCGAGTTATCGCGCCTCGTCCGTTTTCAAACAGAAGTCGTGTATTGTGGCTCGGAAAATGGTGGGAAAATATGAACTGACATTGACTGTAACTTTTTTATACATCTTTTATTTAAACTATAGAATTTTTGCAACACTCCAAACGTCCGTTGTCGATGAATTCACATTTTTTTATATTTTTAATATGATTTCATTAAGAACGGACAAGGCGTATTAACAAAAAAATGATCTGCTTTCTTACGGACTGAAATCACTCTGACGGGTAAAGGCAGCGTTGCCGAACTTTTTCGCTCGAGTAAAACTTTCTTTTTTTTAATAATCTAGCGATTAGTCATTGACTAGATGAAGCCGTGATAACAGGACATTTTGGTAACGGGCTGCCGGACTATAATTAATGTCTAGTTATCAACTACACTACCCCCAATTAATGATCGAATATTCAAAAATACACATCCAAATTAACGAGCTGTTATTTCGTTAATAATAAACCGATTTTAATAATTTTTGTTTTTAACTTATCGGAAACAGAGGTCCTAGAGTTTAGAACAGTTTACGTCCTGATACGCCTAATTGTACGGGGTTGCGCATAAAATCTAGAGCATGTAAACTTCCTAAAATTTAAATTTGACGTATCCCTAAAAGTTGAATTTAATTTATTTTTTAAACTAAACTAGTTTAGAGATATACCTGGGTTAGATACTGGCCCAAAAGTGTCGCCATGCCACTGTAGGTAACAAGTAAATTACCATTTCTTCCGAATACATATTGCCGAAAAAGTGTTTCACAAAAAATTAATGCGACATTTTATAACTTTTATCACTAAATTAAAACTTAAAATCATTTCAACAGATAAAGTACATAATACAAAGTGCTATTAATTTACTTAACATTAAAATACAAAATCATTAGATACATAAGCCATACCTAGTTGTTATAGTGTTAAGTAAATTAATTAAATGAATAGATAATTGCGTAGTATTCCGTATTATAGACTTTAGAAATTATTTTTATTTTTAATTATCCAAAAGACAAAAGTGATAAAATTTCGCATCGATTGTTTATGAATTATTTTTTTCGACAATAGTATATCGTGTTTAGAAGAAATGGTATTTTTTGGTTACCTAAAGTCACATGGCGATACACAAGGTATGTGTCTAACCCAGATATATTTCTAATTGGTTTAGTTCAAGAAGTAAATTAAATTCAATTTTAATGTAAGATTATTTTCTCACCTGTAAAATTTACTCTTTCGACCAATCAAATTGTTTCATTTACACCAATTACACGAAATTATTTTTATAAATTTTCCATCTTCCTTACAAGTGATGAAACGGCCTCATTGGTCCAAAGCATTTTTAAAAAGCGTTTTAAGTAGGTCGAGTACCAGTGAATGACTTTTAATAAATGTCAAGTTTGAATGATTTATACAGGGTGTCCGCTAATTAATGGTACATGGAAAAACCACAGACTCCTTCATAAAATTATTAGGATTTATTTATACTTAACTTTTTGTGCCTCAGTGTACTTAAGTTTTTAATAAAAATAATACTTTTCTCATATCTATTACGTAAAAAAGGTATACTAAGTTCAGGTCGCCCAGAGTTACCGTTTCGAAGATATTTGCATTTAAATTGTTTAGTGCGTTAGCTCAGGCAAGCAAATAATATTTTGTTACTTCTTACCAATTAACTTTTACATGATAATTAATGCTCTATCTAGTAGTGGTAATTGGGAATAATAAATACAGCAATTGGATTGGATCTCTAACTTACTTTAATATAAAAACGTTAGTTTCTCTCAAAGTTATTAAAGAAAAACAAAAATGAAGTTTTAACTTTATCTAGTATCTCAGTTAATATCAACTTTCGGATATAGGTAAGTAAGTTTAATTAAATCCTAATATTTTTGCGTAAGGAGTCTGTGGTTTTTCCATGTACCATTAATTAGCGGACACCCTGTATATACATGTTTTTTTCGATTTTCATTATTATTATTTACCCGACAAACGAAAAACTACTTTAAAGGTAGGATTCAAGTAAAAAATATGTACTTACTGTTAATTTGCATTGTATTTTCTTATTTACCGACATTGTTGACTCGTTTCCTTTCGAAATTTTAGTCACATAACCTTAAACTTACGACACGTCAAAAGGTTTGCAGTTTAGCTAGTATCGATATCGGCCACTATCGATATTGTATATATTAAAGGTATTTCTCGAATTATTATAATATTTAACTTTGCCAACGATATTTCGTAAAATTTCCAAAACAATACTTTTTGTGAACATAAAAAATTTTATCGACAAAAAACGAGCTCTAGTTATATTACCTTGGATAAGCCGTGCACTACAAGAACCTAGTAAGTCGTAAAAGTAAAATTTTAAGACATTCCATTTAAAAATTGCACAACTTCTTTAATATTTAATTTATTGTTCTAAATTTTTATACACAGTAAGCTCTTGTTACATAGTTTCATTTTCCAAAAAATCATCGATTTTTATTAACAAATAAACAGTTAAATAATTAATAAAAACTTACTACTTTATTTTATAGTCGACTTACTAGGTTCTTGTATTGCACGGCAGAATATGTCAAATTTAAATTTTAGGAAATTTGCATGCATCTAGATTTTATGCATTACCCCATACAATTAGACCAGGGATGCGTTACCCCATACAATTAGATTAGGAACTGCTCTGCCCTAAACTCTAGAATAAATGTTCTATCAGTTCAAATAAAAATTAATGAAATTTTTTCATTATTAATAAATAACGATTTATTAATTTTAATGTGCATTTTTGAATATTCGATAATTAACTGAGAATGAATTTTATACTTAGGTGTACTAAACCAGTACTTATGCTTAATATTTTTTTTAAAGGAAAGAGTGGCAAATCTACTTGGAGTGGCCGGAACAGACGTGCCAATAGAATACATTCAACGGTTAATGCTGCCTTATCGGGTATGTTAAAATATTGATACATCCATTTAACGCCACTCTAAATTATATCTTCTTGTTTCAGTTAGGTGTAAATGGATATGGATTTATAGTTACTAATAACGGATATATTTTGATACATCCTGATCTTCGACCTGTGGTGAGTAGTGATATCAGTATTTTCAGCAATATTCTGTGACTTCGCAAAACTCTAAACGGGCGCCAAACCGTATGTTCGTAAGCTGCGCTAAACAAATAAAAAATATATTTACTTTTATAATAGAACTTGATTTTTTTAATTTTTCAACAATTTGCAACAAATAAGTAGAATGATGCAGTGCTAAACCTATTTAAATAATCTATAGTTGATCATTTTAAAAATAATAGAGATGATACTGTTTTCGAGAACAACCTTGCTCAAGTTGGAATAAGAGCCGTCGCTCTTGAGATAGAGCAAAGTTTTCCTCCGTTAAATACTATTAGACGAAAATATAATCCAAAATTGTTCTATTATGAATAGAGGGATCAGACACCTCAATATTCAAAAATCGATTTTAAAATACATTTATTTTGACAAATTATTGATCAAACAAATTCTTTTATATGCTTTGATTATGACAACGTTTTTTTTAAATGATATTTTTAAATTAAATGACAAAGTTATTTTAAGAAACTGTCGTGCTCTACCACAATAGCCAACTGATCAGAGAAAGAAGAAGACTGACGTGGAATAAAATGATTTATTTATTAATGAAAGCATTAAGATTGTTTTCATTACCTGAGCGTCAAATCCTCTTTGTACAATATACAGTGAAACCTCTCATAACGGACACCTCTAAGAAGCGGGCATCTCTATTAAGCGGGCATTTTTTCATAATCCGGAACTAGGTATATGAAATTCCATGAAAATCCACCTCTCTTGGGCGGACGCTCCTTTGGACGGACGTGGAGAGGCTGTTTTCATACGAAGAGTGCGAAAACACTCCTGTAAACGGACAAAAGAATTTTAAAGTATTTGGGAGACGAATAAGTACAGTGCAAAAACTCTCTGAAGACAGACCGGCAACTATGCGAAAGGACTTCGCCGAATGAAAGTATGTGTGATTCCCCGTGAGTTGTAAGGTTAAAATCGTAAACAATGACAGGAAAATGTCGCGTTTTGAGTCTGAAAGAGAATATTGATGCTGTGGAAGTTTGTAATTTGATAAAAATGATTTGGGCGAGTTCATTAACATTGATAGCTATGTGCTATTAGAAGATGATAGTGACCCCATTCCTACCGATTATGTAGCCCAAACTGAAACCACATCACTATCTGACGAGTCTGATGAAGAAGTTGAATGCAGTAATCAAACAAATGTCACCAATTATCAACAAGCCATTAGTATGGTAAAGGAATTACAAGAGTATGCAAAGAATAGAGGTGACTCTACAGCAATGGAATTGTTATCAGACTTGGAATTACATTTTCTAGATCGCAAGTATAAAACGCAAACACGTCAAACTACGTTATTACATTTTTTTAGTACTACATCCTAACTAAAACTAGTGTATTTTTGTTATGTTATGTTTATTTGTACATATATATACATAGTAACAACTTTGCATTTACATATTACCTAATAACAGATTTCGCATGGGCTGATACCTCTATTAGGCGGACACATTTAGACGGTCCCGTAGGTGTCCGCCCAAGAGAGGTTTCACTGTATACAGTGTGTGTGTGTATATAGTCTGGAGACGGCTTAATAACTTTTGACCCGCCATTTTTTTTACAAAATTTGCGTGTGGGTATTATAGGGAAAGGTACATTTTTTGACGGAAGAACTGTCAAAATATCGGATGGACGCCATCTTGGTAAAGAAAATTAAATAGGAAGAGTGGTCGTGCGATACACACATTGGATTTCCTTAAACTCTCACCAAAATTTCAACTTTCCATGAATTCAAACCACATATTTACAAGTGTTTAATTACGGCGTTGCTCAATATTATATAGAAATATTTTTTTTTAATCTCGGAAACAGTAAGAGATCGGTATAGGAAAGTTATAAGAAAATATTATTAGAAATAAAAGGTGATTCTATAACCTGTCCAAGATAAGGAGGGCTAGTACAGGGATCTCGGAAACCGTAAGCGATACGAAGTCGGTTAATGGAGGTAAAGTTGCACATTTACGCGTGCCTAATATTATGCCGTTTAGAATGTTTAAAAATTCCGAGTAGTTCCGGAGATATCCGGAAAAAACCGAAATTCTGAAAAATCGTTTTATTGTTTTCCTGGGTTTTTTGAGATCGAATTCTAAAGTAAATTGCACTTTTACTTTGCCACTTTTTCCGCTGTATCTAACAGCGCTAATTGTTTTGTAATCCGACGAGTCGTCTTCGAAGGGCCATTATCAACTTTCTTTTTTTAAATACGGTCGTGTTTTTCTGATATTGGAATTTGAGAGCTTTTTTTCTTCCGAATGCAACGATGCATGACACATTGTGGTTTAATGACGTTTAGAGGGTTTTTTGAACAACATCAGGAAATTTTCGAATACGGTCCTGTATTTCTCTTAATTTTATAAATAATATCTCATAAGTAAGCTCTAAATTTTTTACTTATATTGGACTAGTTCAATAAATAAAAAGATAGATATATAGATAGAATAATAAACAAAATAGAAAACCTCTTAAAACGCTTTCAAATTATCACAATGGGAATGTCAAGTGAAACAAATCACGCGTCACCTTCTTAATTTTTTTTTTGTTTCAAACGCCTACTTTTCTTTTAAATCCCGAATCAACAGAAGTTTGAAATAATGTTTCTGTACTCTCATATTCCAATATCAAAAAAACAGGACCGTATTTAAAAAAAGAAAGTTGATAATTGCCCATCGAAGATGACTCGTCAGATTACAAAACAATTAACGCTGTTAAATAGAGCGGAAAAAGTGGCAATTTACTTTCGAATTCGATCTCAAAAAAACCCAGAAAAAACATAAAACGATTTTTCAGAATTTCGTTTTTTCCGGGTATCTCCGGAACTACTCGTAATTTTAAAACTTTCTAAACGGCATATTATTAGGCACGTAAATGCGCAACTTTACCTCCATTTAACCGACTTCGTATCTCTTACGGTTTCCGAGATTTCTGTACTGGCCCTCCTTATCTTGTACACGTTGTAGAAACCCAACGGAAAAATCACAAAATTGCTACGATATTTCGGTAGAAGCGACAACGCCGCAATGCTGACCATATTTAAGATCGATTATGCAGCAGGTGCGTTTATATCAAAGGTCCAATAATCCATTCGTAAAACTCTTGAAAAGTGAAGCTGTGATTGTGCGAAATGTTATTGAAAATCAGTAATGGTTGGAAGAGAGAACTACATGTTTGTTCGTTGAATGGCAACAATACAATGTTGAAGTCTGGTTATGTTAGATGGTTAAATATTAAAACATAGCCATACTGACCGATGAAAAGATAAATCCTTATTGAAATGTTTTTTCGGGTTGTTTAAAACATAGTTCGTCGTAAATGTTCTTCAATTAATTGTACAAAAAGGTATTACAGAATGGAAAAGTAAATTATTTTATTTTGTCTAAAGAGTTTAAGGTGTACATATGACAACACCGGTCAGAATTCCTTGATTGCTTACATGTATCGCAGTGCCACACAGGTGTTTTTCTGGTTTGACGTTAGGTCACTTTTACCGCTGAATGAATTAAAAGTTGTCTTTATCTCAGGAATTGCCGGTTTAAATATAATACGTCATTTCCATAGCACCCTGTATAAGATAATTCAGAAACACTTCATCATAAATGTTTTAATATTTTTAAAATTTTCAGTACCAAGGCATTTTAAAGCCGGCTTACAACAGGGTCGATGTTATGGAAGTAGAAATATTGGATGATGATGCGGAACCGAGACAGTTTAGTGACGAAATCAAAGATTTTAGGAACAAAATAGTTATGCAGAACAGAGGGAATATAACGTTTTGGGTCAAGAATCATTTAGATGATATGGTAAATAGCTGATCATCATTTTAATCAATCCAATCTTGAAAATATTCAAATAGCTACAATTAACAAGTTGTCTGGTTACGATAATAATTTTGTTTTTAAGAGACGTTTAATCATCCGAAAACGGTACTATTTCTACACTGGTATAAATGGAACGCCATTTAGTCTGGTAATATCGCTGCCAGACAAATATGGTTTTAATCGTGTGGAGCACCCTGTAGAAAACGATATACACAGGATAAGATCCAACGATAAAGAGCAGCAAAACGCGCTTACGCAATTCTTTACTGGAAATTGGACCATCCATCCCGATTGGTAAGATATTTCTTATTGCTTTGCATTTATAAAAGTAAATAAAGGTAACATTTCTCATAATTATTTATGTGGATTTTAGGCAATATTGTCGATACCTGGACGATAAGCATTATTTCGAAACAGCGGAGGAAGAGTTTATGCATTTTCTTAAGAAAATGGAAGGCCCAGGATGGAAATGGACTCGAGAATGTAAGTCGAATGAAGGATTTCATGATTATTCTGAAACGCTTCGGATATGGTATATCATCCACTACGTACTTTATTATTCCTCTTAGAAAAATCCATATCTCCAGGTCGGGCCAAAACCCAAAGCAACTACTCCCCTGGCAGTATGTCAGACCGGGCATTCAACTATATTTAAATATGGTTGCCCATTCTAATGGTTCTCGAACAGTTTGAACTTTTTTGATGACGTCCTTATATCATCATTCACGACAATGGCTTTTTCAATATCTACCGACCAATTAAAATAATGACCATTAATAGAGGTCCGCAAACGTTTCGTTTCCAAGATACAGGGTGTAAAACTTTTTTTTCGATTTTTTCTTATTTTTTTGCATTCAAAGTCTGTAAGCTCGTTACATACAGGGTGTTATGGAAATGACGTATGATATTTAAATGGGTGACTCCTGGGGTGTCCTAGAGAAGCGCTACATATTTTTTTTTTAAATCGAACGTTTTAAAAGTAGGGTAACACACCCATAAACCCACAGGTCACTCAGCAGCACACTGCATCATATTATCCTGCGGACCTATTTTACAAACACATGTTGCGCGCAATGTTGCCAAACTGTGTAAAAGTGTAAAACTTTAGTTTCTTATAAAAATAATTGTTTAGCTTACCTTAATATCTAAATAGAAAGTAAATCGATGACACTGAACTAGCAAGGAATCCAGGGCACAGATATCTTCAGTTTTTTTTAGTTTTAGTGGTTATACACCCCACTAAAACCCCTTCGGCGTTTTCCTTCCAATCGCAGAACATTACCCTGTATATCGTCAGAGACACAGAACACATAATGAAACACTGAACAAATTACCATAAATCACTTAAAGAAACACACACATGTGTCAAATTAGTTTTTTGAAGATAGGCACTTGTCACACTAATTCATTACATTTATAACAAACACACGTGCGTGCGTGTATTGGTTATAAAATAAGATCAACCGTATCCCGACGCAGTCCGTCTGAAACTGACAAGATATCTGACAAGCCCGCGACCAAACCGACTCGATGTAAGCCGAACCATTTCGTCGTTTTGAACGCAAGGTTGTTCCAGGCGTACTTTTGTACCGAATTCGGTACATTTTACAAAGGCTGTATTCATCAGAACCAATCGATTGGAAATGGAAATTTTCATTATTTTTGGTCAAGAATCAGTTTGTCGGTAAAATGTTGAAACACCCTGGATAGGAGGACAAGTAAATTCTCATGTCGTCAAAGTGGTTGTTGTTTTGAATAATTTTCTTGATTATTGTCCTCAGTCCTCACTATTTAGATATTTTTGTTTGTAAAATAATGAACGTTTTGAGAGTTCGGACGATGAATAGAGCGGTGTGTATCATCACCATATTTATAGTATTTGCAGAATTATACCGTTGATCTTTTGACTGCAATAAAACCTCATTATCCCTTCGATCATAAAATAAATAAGGAAATCCCAAATTTTAAAACCTTTTTGAGCAGAGCCGGACTAGGTATACAAATTCAATTTATACCTATGCCTGATGCATATACAGTGATGAACAAATTCATTTAAAAATCAGGTTTTATTTTTTTGTAAAAACGCTCGGACACGTCGATTATAATTTTTTCTTCCGGATTTTTTGCCTCAAAAAGAAATTATACTGGGTGTGTCAAAAAGTAGATGTAGGTATAATTTTGAAAAATTATTTTATTAAGTGTTGAAAATGCAAACCATTAACTTCTTGACAATATGCCAATCTACTTAAAAACCCTTCTAAAACATTATTTACTGTATTTTCATTAATTTGCCTAATTTCATATCTAATTTTAAATTTTAAGTCTTCCAAATTTTGTGGTTTATTCTTATACACTTTTGATTTCAAATATCCCCAAAGAAAGAAATCCATTGGTGTAAGATCGGGAGATCTTGCAGGCCATTCTATGGGTCCTCTTCTACCTATCCATCGTTCGGGACAAATAGTATTCAAATACTACAAAAGGTACATGTACTTTTTTTAAAGAAATTTCTTTTTTAAGATGTAATTTTTCTCTAAAACCGTTAGAGATAAGGATAGAGTATGCTACATGAATTATGCTCAGAATTTGACGTAGAATTTATGTGATAAGTAAAAATAGGGTGGTTCTATTTAAAATACAAAAAAATTTTACAACATCTACTTTTTGACACACCCAGTATAATTTCTTTTTGAGGCAAAAAATCCGGAAGAAAAAATTATAATAGACGTGTCCGAGCGTTTTTACAAAAAAATAAAACCTGATTTTTAAATGAATTTGTTCCATATTTTAGCCCATCACTGTATAAATACAAAGTGATATTTAATAATTTTAATCTTTAGTGGTTTTCCGGCGAGTAATTTTTAGTTAGACTTATTAGTGGTAGAATATGGCGTCCTTGGAATTGTGCTGATAGGGGGGCATCTTCAAGTGTCATTTTTAAAAGAAAGCATTTATCTACCGATGCCAAACTAATAATTAAAAATGTGTATCAATCGTTGTTGAGTAGAAATTTTAATTCGATGGATGCTTTAGCAGAGACGTCTCTTTTGACAAAACTTCCTTTATCTTCGGTAAGAGACATAGTACCTACTTAAACCTGTTAATCCTAGAAAAAAATCGGAGTGATTCAGGCACATTTAGAACATGACATGGATTTATTAAGAAGAAAGATTTACCGAATGTATGAGGCACAAACTCTACCCACTTTTATTTCCGTCAAAGAGCGGCTGAATAAAGACGAAACAAATATCTCTTATAGCCTTTCAAGCCTTAGGAAAATATTGCGTAAAATGGGTTTTAAATACCGAAGCATTGATAAAAGACAAACATTAATGGAATCTCAACGTTTACGGGAATGGAGACTTTTATATTTAACAGCTGATAAACAATTTAGAGAAGAAAATCATCCAATTATTTATCTTGACTTAACATGGTTCGATACCCATGCAACACTCCAAGAAAAGGTTGGGATGATTCTTCCAAAAAATGTCAAACCAAGGCACCATCAAATAAAGGCAAAAGAATCACAATATTACATGCTGGTTCAGAGAACGGGTTTGTTCCAAATTGTCTGTTGCTTTCAGCTAAAAACATAGCAGATTCTTCTTTAGATTACCATCAAGATACCGACGCACAACTTTTTGAAGATTGGTTTAAACATAAACTCCTTAAAAATATACCTGAAAATAGCGTCATTGTAATGGACAATGCTAGTTATCATAGTCGGCAAGCAAAAATCATTCCCAATTCTAATAATACAAAAGCAGAAATTCAAAATTTTATGAATGAAAATGATTTATATTCTTACAATTTAATTAATTTTTATTGTGCTTGTTTTCCTAATAGTTATACTTTTAAATTATATTATTTTCAATTATCATTAATTGTTATCATTATTTTACATTTATTATAGGTACCTAAAACTAAAAATACCGATCAATTTATTTTAAATTATCAAAATAAATCATGTGGTGTGGTATACATTTTCAAGCCGGCCCTGATCCCATTTATTGAGCTTTGAAGAGGTTGAGGCGTATACAATAGGGTTTAATCAGGTAGTTTATTTATGGCAGTAAGAGTCAACGGTATAATTCTGCAACAACTATAATAGTAAGATTCAGCAAGACCATTACCTTAAAATATTCTTCTTGGCAATGTCAAAGTAAAAAAAATCCTCGTTTAGAAGAGGCTTATGTTTTTGCCCTTTAATTTATTTATGTACTATATATTTGTACTATTTTTAGGCGAGAGGAAACTGATAGCGAAAGTAGTTGCCGATGCCAAAATCACAGTTTGGTTTAACCAAAACATCACGACCACGATTAAGGAAGAAAATGGGTATGTCAAGTTTTTCGTATCATTTCGTATATCATATTCGTATATGCATATCATTTTTCAAAACCAGGCACTAAAATTTTAAATTGTTAAAACATGAAATAATAGAAAAATGGTTTTCGGTATGGGAATAATAAAAAATATACCAACATACAACAACTCCTTTTACCGGTTTTGATAACAAATGTATTAAACATAAATGTAGATATAGTTGCAGTTGACTTCATTTCAGTTGACTTCATTTTTGTAAATATCATATTCTAGCAAGTGATATAAATGCACTGTTCAAGGGTGTTATTAACCCAATTAAAATATCTATTAAACATACAGGGTCTATTAAGAGATCTCGGGAACTAAAAAATATTGTTATAGATATTTTGACGTATCTATCATATCACTTCCGGCTATATTAAGCTCTGTGCTAGAGAGTTGTGTAAGCCCCTGTCGTATCTTTTGAATAGATGTTTCTCGGAATGTGCGTTCCCAAGTGTGTTGAAGATTTCTAAAGTATTATGTTTACTTAAGAAGGGTAATCCTCATGAGTTGGGTAATTATCGTCCTATTTCACTCCTCTCTGTGTTTTCTAAGATATTTGAAAAAGTGATTTTCAGACGCATAGTGTCTTTTTTGGAATCAAGTGACTTGATTTCTGCAACACAGCATGGTTTTCGTGTGGGTAGGTCGACTATTTCTGCACTATGCTCCGTCTTGGACACGGTTTACAAGCAGATAGATGTGGGGAAAAAAGTGATGGCTCTGTTCGTGGATCTGACGAAGGCCTTTGACCGTGTGGACCATGATCTGTTATTACAAAAAATACAAATTTTTGGTATTCGCGGGAATTGCAATTCTCTATTAAAGTCATATTTACAAAATCGCAGTCAGTACGTGTTATTTGAGAGTCAGCAGTCCGCTCGGTTGGGGGTTGAGGTCGGCGTCCCGCAGGGCAGTGTATTGGGACCGTTGCTTTTTCTACTATACACAAATGATATTTCAAACTTTCTGATTTCCTACCATTGTGAGTTTGCGGATGATATTACAGTGCTTGATTTTAACACAAATGAATCTACTGTGTTCAATAGAACAAAATCTTAATATTCTGCAGAGTTACTTTACCACTAACCGACTTGCCCTAAATCAAAATAAGACTTTTTCCTTACAATTTCATCCCTACGGAGCACACTACACAAAGAGTCAGTTACTGAGATTGAATGGTCGATCAATTGCTCAAGTTACTTCATTAAAACTACTTGGCTTTCATATAGATATGTCCTTGAATTTTAGAAATCATGTTGACTTTGTTTGCAAAAGATGTGCAAGTAACTGTTATGCTTTGCGCCGCTTAAGGCAAATTTTGAGCAAGGAGGTAGTAAAGACTTACTATTTCTCAAATTTTGAATCATTTATCCGATATGGCATCATCCTTTGGGGAAGTTCGTCGGCTGCCCGTAGAATCTTTATAATGCAAAAGCGAGCAATTAGATGTATGTTTGGTCTTAATTTTAGGGAATCGTGTAAAGACATGTTTATTAATGAAACGATACTAACATTTCCCAGTCTTTATATTTTTGAAATTTTAAAGTTTGTCAAATCAAATTATAATAGTTTTAAGTTACAAAACGCATTTCACAGTTATGGTACTAGATTTGGAAATGACCTTCAATATGTTCATCACAAATTAGAGTTATATAAACAAAATCCGTATTTTATGGGCGCAGTTTGTTATAATAAACTTCCTTCTTGCTACAGAAATCCAAATATGAATATATCTAGAATTAGAGAATTCTTAGCAATTAATGCTTTTTACTCAATTGAGGAATTTTTTCACCATGAGTTTTAGTCGTTATTTTAATTTTTCTTTTATATCTATTAATTTATGTAATTTCTGAATTGTTATTTTTTTTAAGTTAGTCATAAGTTGACATGTCCTATATCCTATTTTTAGTGATCGCTTGGATTAATAAATTTTCATTTCATTTCATTATATAGGAAGTTAGGTTTAACATTGTTATTTTAAATAGAATGCCCTGTATATTTTGACGTTTTTCGATTCTAACTTTTGTTAACAATTTAACCAATTTCTATACTCATCTCCAACCGTTTATGAGATAAAATTCATTAAAGGAATTTCTTTATAAAAAAAATACGCCAAAGACAATTTGACCTTATTCTATAAATAATACAATTAAGGATTTAAAATTTGAGAAAATTCAGAACATGTATGGATGTCATAAAAATACTAGACTTTTTTATACAGGGTAGTTCGAAAATTATAGCTTCCTAAATATTTATAAGTCCATTTTTTTAAATGGGATACCCAGTATTTTAATTTATCATTATGTGTAGAATTGCATTCTTTATCTAGTTGCTTTATACATATATGTTTCTATCTTATGTAGTTTCTAGGTTTTATAAAAAAATCCTGAATGACTTTTATCTCAGAAACGGTTGGAGATGTGTATAGGAAATTGTTAACAAAAGTTACTTAGAATTGATTGACTTGTCCGTTACTTTGCGACAATACATTTTAAATATATAAAATGAAACTAAAGTTTACTTTGTTATTTGTCACTATATTAACAGAGATTATCACTCCCTAAAAAAAAGTCTAAAGATTGAGCTCGATGCCATCAGAGCTATTGCTATCAATAATGGGTACACATTAAAAGAAATAACCTCTCTTATCAATAAAAAAACAACACACACTAGCTATAACGCAAATATACCCCATAAAAAAGAACGAAAACTCAAAAAATTTCATAGCCTTACATATTCAGGTCCGACTTCATACAAAATTGCAAATATTTTATGATCTGATCAGGTAACAATAGCATTCAAGCCCTCAAATAGTCTATCCAAATTATTTTTTAACGTCAAAGATAAGCGCAAATAATATAAAAAATCAGGAGTATATAAGTTAAAGTGTAATGAATGCAATAGCTGCTGTATGGGACAAACGGGACGAAATTTTGAAACGAGATTTAAAGAACACAATGCATGCTTTAGACTTAATAAAAGATCATCTAATTTTGCGAATCACTTTTTAGATACAAACCACACATTTCCACATTAAGTAACCTACAAATCTTACACACTGAACAAAAAGGCCATAAATTAAATTTATTAGAAAACATTGAAATTTATAAACATAAAAAAGACAGTAACATTAACCTTTTAAATACACAATTAGATCTCGGCAACTCCCCGCTATTAAAATTATTGTAAAAATTCCATCTGGCATGTGCATTCTTAGATTCTCTGATTATTGACCCGTTTGTCCCTAATTAAAGTGTATTACACTATTGTGTCAAACATTATTTATTATACCAAATTAATATTTTATATTTTTTAGTAGGTACTACCTCTATTATTTATACAGGGTGAGTCGGGAGGAACGGACCAAATTTCAGGAGTGTATTATACACGCGAAAACAATGTAAAAAACCCATATGTTCTTATCGGATATTCATTTGTTTTCAAGTTATAGCGCAATATCCAATATTTTTTCTACGTTCCACTTTTATCATCAATTTTCACATAATTAAAGTATGCCATGCTCAGGATTCTAAACTATTTGACACCGATGTTGTCTTGACAATGTATCAGTCTATTGTGGCAGTAATTAAACGTTTATTTTCAAGTTTGAGTGATTAAAGTGATACAAAATGCCAAATATTTATTCAAATTTAGAATATGCAAATATGGTGTTTATTTATGGTTTCTGTAATGGTAGTGCTACAGCTGCTGTTGAAGAATATCGTCAACGGTATCCACATCACAGACATCCGACTAGAAACGTGTTTATCAGAGTGTTTAGTAATTTGTGCGAGAATGGTAATCTTCCCAGTGCCAACATTACATCTGAACGAGCTACTCGACAAGGTTTAGGAGAAGTAGAAAATATTCTGGATTTAGTAGAAAAAGATGCAACGACCAGCTCAAGAAGAATTGGTACTCAATTGGGCATTTCACAAAAAATAGTATTAAACACACTCCACGAGCAAGGCTTATATCCATACCATGTACAGAGAGTACAGCACCTAGAACCGGAAGATTATGCTAATCGTATTGAATTTTGTCGGTGGATAAATAATAATCATCGTGTTGTATCGCATATACTTTTTACAGATGAAGCAACATTCACCCGTGAGACGGTATTAATAATACTCGTAACTCTCATGTATGGTCAATCGAACATCCCCACGCAACAGTTGAAAGTAATTTTCAACATAAGTTTTCGGTTAATGTGTGGTGTGGTATGCTCGATAGCTATTTAATTGGCCCTTTCATTTTGGAGAATCGCCTCACAGGAGACAACTACCTACATTTTTTACAACATGAGTTACAAGGACTACTAGAGGATGTTCCTGTAAATATCAGAAGGCGAATGTATTACCAGCACGATGGAGCTCCTGCACATTTTGCTCGTCAGGTCAAGCAACATTTAGACGAAACATTTCCAGGGCGTTGGATTGGTCGCGGTGGTCCTATTAATTGGCCTCCAAGATCTCCAGACCTCACAGCACTAGACTATTGTTTATGGGGTTGGTTTAAAAATGAAGTGTACAAAGTAAAAGTGGACACTCGGGATGCACTAATTCGACGTATTAGAAATACTGCAGCCAATTTTAAAGAAGAAAGAAATGAAGCAATTAGAAGAGCAACTCGTAGACGAAGCAGAAAATGTTTAGAAGTCAATGGCGGTATTTTTGAACATTTATTAAAAGAACGCTATGATTTGGAAACCGTTAATATATGAACTTTTCTTTATTTGGTATTGCGCTATAACTTGAAAACAAATGAATATCCGATAAGAACATATGGGTTTTTTTACATTGTTTTCGCGTGTATAATACACTCCTGAAATTTGGTCCGTTCCTCCCGACTCACCCTGTATACACTTAGTTTCGATTCACTCTCGTGTCAGCGTCTTAAAGATGTAGTTGTACTACGAAACGGCCGTAACGCAAAATCTCTTTTAATATAGTGACAAATAACAAAGTAAACTTTAGTTTCATTTTATATATTTAAAAGTTACTTAGATTTTTACATAGAGTCGAAAAATGCCAAAATATAGAAGTGATGTACGTAAAAATATCGGCATCTTTTATAGCGAGTACCAATATTTCAAATAATTATATTTTTTAGTTCCAGAGATCTTTTAATAAGGCCAGTAATTAAATTCTTATCAAGAGTTTCATATTAACATGTTGGTAATACTGTTGATGAGACCTTAGGTGTCGAAACCGGTCAGTGAAGTGGTTGTCTCCTAAAATAAACATACACACTTCTGACATATTTTTTTTTACCGGTGTTCTACCGAAAACTAGATTTCCGACAATTTTCAGAACGAAATAGTTTTTCATATTTTCTCGTAACAATGTTTGGTCGTATAAGAAAATAAAAGTTTTTCTTTTCATTGTTATGCACATCTGTAGTAGAATTTTTGCACTAATATATTTTTTGTTTATTGTAAAAGACCAAAAGAACCAATGCCTAGAATGATGGCTTTAATAAAAAGGTATGGTATATTTTATTTAAAGGACATCGTTTATGGTAGGTTAGGTAATTTAAATTATCATTTTTAATCGAGAGTTTTTTTTATGATCAAACACAAGCACTATAGAAAAATAATCCTTTCGGGCACTCTGGGAGTGGTGCGTGTGCGCAAAAAGCGATTCACGTTAGTTTTGAATCGTTGGAGGTTATATTCGTTGGGAAAATCGACCTCGGGAAGGTCGTTCCATAAAGATGAAGTTCTCCAGATGAAAGAATCCTTAAGTATAGAAGTTCGAGGAGTACTAAGCTTTACCGTGCACTCAACTTGATTTAATCATTTCCCCCATGATGTCCAAGATAAGGGGATCTCGTTAATGGTAACAGATACAACTTCGATTAAATGAGGAGAAAGTATCGGCATCCAAGCACGAACAATATGCCGACAAAAAGTTTTGGTAATATTTTAAAGTTTGGAGTTATTTAAGAAAAACTGAATTTTTGAATTTTTAATTTAATTTTTTTCGACGTTAATATTAAAGTTAGAACAAAACTGACAAAACGTTCTCACAGCAACTTTTAGTAATAACTCAAAGAATACATACAAATTATTTTAGACGACGTTTCGTTTTCAAGCAATCATCATCAACTTCATTTTCTCTAATACGGCCGTGATTTTATAATATCAAATTTTAGGAATTTTTAGGATTCCGGAGTATGTACCTGTAAACGAGTTTTCTTCCCAAGCGTTTCCTTGCCTGTTTTAGGAAAAAAATGTCAAAGGGAAAAAAACTTTGTAATAGAACTAGAACTCGCGGAAAGTCTATATTTTTTTGTTTCGGAAGATTTTTAGAGTTAATTTTTTTTACTGCTTCATATAGAAAAAAATGATGGACTTTCCTCGAATTGTTAACAAAATTTAGACATCTTTCAGGAAGCGAAAACTCCGTTTTAATTTTCAGACAGTAAAAATACAGAATGTAGTGATACTTGATTAACAAGGGTTACTAAGTAAATATTAAGAGCAAATGTTTACGCTGAGAAACAAATACATAAATCCCAAAAAAAATATTATTATAATAATATAACATTTTACATGCTTTGGTTAACTGGGTAAAAAGAAACAATATAATTAGACTTAAAATTCATCAAAATCAACCAAAACTCAATTAAGACTCAATTAAAACTCAATTACACCATGGTAGAATGCATTGCGGGCAGCAGACTGATCTATTTTGCATCAGAAGAAAGTTGTTTTATGATGAGATGTATTGCATTTTTGAAAGATTAAGGAGAAGCGGTCTTTAGATTAACTGGAACTTTATTGTAGTGCACCGATACTTGATAGCTAAATGATTTGCATATAAAGTGGTTTTATGTGACGGAGGAGTGATTGTATATTTATGCCTGAGATCCAAAGCATGAGGATTGTTTCTAAATTTTATTTTTTCATATAAGTAATATGGGGTTTTTTATAGATTATTTTATTGAACATTATTAGGCTATGGAACAGTCTCCTTTCGCTTATACTAAACCAACCGATTTCTCTCATTTTTGCACTCACCCATCTATCATATTTCCTTATTCCACCTATCAGCCGTACACAAGAGTTTTGAATCATTTGAATACGTCTTAGACTTCCTTTCTAGGAGACAAGGGCCATATAACATATCACAGAATGTGAACTGTGACAAAACTAAGCACATGACGATTTCTTAAGGTCTGCATTTAGAAGGTGCCTTTGATTATACAGGGTGTCCGGGAACATGTGGGAAATCTCCCGGATATGAAGAAAATACGTGAAAAGAATACTATCATATAAACTTCTTTCGTATCGGCCTCCTCTTCGGAGATATGGGCTCCCAAAGAGCACCAATGGAATCAAGTTTTTTACACATAATTATTGAACCACCTGGTATATTTCAATTATTTTTTAATATGATGTATACCAGGTAAGACCCGTCAAATTACTACCCAAGAAACTGTTGTGAATTACTCACAGCTGCAGGGACGGACTAGCTGTAACACTCATGGGCCCATTTTTTTTTACGCCCTGTATGATGAGAACTTTGGACAATGTTTTTTACATACCTCTAACTATTGGCTAAAAATTAAGTACTCTTCATTCATGTCGCTAATCCTAACCGTTTTCGAAAAAACGGCATTTCATATACATCATGTATTTGGCGTATTTCAGTAAAAGATACATCTTTTCCGATCAAATGTTCAACCTTCAAAATACCGCTTTTTCATATTTAACCCGTGAGAATTTAGTGGACTGGTGTAAATAAAATGACGTTTTTTCCGAAAACGGTTAGGATTAGCGATATGAATGAAGAGTACTTAATTTTTAGCCAATAGTTAAAGGTATGTAAAAAACATTGTCCAAAGTCCTCATCATACAGGGCGTAAAAAAATGGGCCCATGAGTGTTACAGCTAGTCCGTCCCTGCAGCTGTGAGTAATTCACAACAGTTTCTTGGGTAGTAATTTGACGGGTCTTACCTGGTATACATCATATTAAACAATAATTGAAATATACCAGGTGGTTCAATAATTATGTGTAAAAAACTTGATTCCATTGGTGCTCTTTGGGAGCCCATATCTCCGAAGAGGAGGCCGATACGAAAGAAGTTTATATGAACCTATAGTATTCTTTTCACGTGTTTTCTTCATATCCGGGAGATTTCCCACATGTTCCCGGACACCCTGTATATAAGTTTTAGATTAGCACATGCTTTCTTTATACAGTTACTGATATGCTAGGTAAACCTTAGGTTGACATCCAGCAACAGCCCGAGGTTCCTTGCCAGGGCTGAACAATTTAAGGTTTGACCACCAAGATTAACGATAAGTAGGTTTTGACATTGCTCCCTGCTCTGACCACGTCCAAATAGAAGTAGCTGGCACTTTTTCGGATTTAACTCAAGGCAGTGAAGAGTAGAGGCTCTAAGCAATTGGTCAAGGTCGCTCGCTATCTTATCATTAGCCTCTAAGACATCTTCAGTGCGAAACGAAAGGTACACCTGGGTATCGTCTTCATACATGTGCCTGATAGTATATCTCAGATTATTAGTTAATTGTGAAGTGTATAAAGTAAAGAGTAGGGGACCAAGTATGGATCCCTGAGGTACCCCACACACAACATCCATACGGCCCGAAGGTTTGAAGTTAAGTTTTACAGATTGCGTTCTTCCCCAAGGAAATTGCCATAAGTCGGCAAGCATCATTCTCAAAATCCAGAAATTGTAATATTGCTAAAAGAAGCTGATGATTTATTTTGTCGAAGGCCCTAGAGTAGTAATAAAGTATCTTGTTTTATGATTATTATGTAGTGCATTATGATACAAGTATTTTAAAAATATTAATTTTAGTACTTACTGCATTGGATTGTTTTTACAAAATTATGGTAAATACATATCCCTATTCTGAAAATTTCATGAAGATGATTAAAAGAACTCGAAACGTAATTAAACGATAATATGTGGTACATCATTAAATTTAGAATAAAAGTGATATTAAATTTGACATTATAAATTCAGGGCCGTATTAGAAAAAATGAATTTGATGATGGTTGCATGAAAACGAAACGTCGTATAAAAAAATTTGTTATGTATTCTCATAGTTTACTAAAAGTTGCTGTGAGAATGTTTTGTCAGTTAAGGTCAAAAAAATTAAATTAAAAAATCAAAATTTCAGTTTTTCTTAAATAACTCAAAACTTAAAAATCTTACCAAAACTTTTTGTACGGCATATTGGGTTGCAATGAGAGAGTGAAATTTATTTTTGGAAAAAATAAAAATCGAAACGCAAAATTTTTGATTCTTCCAAATATTTTGAAAGCCCTTGTATTTATTTCTGATTTTTTGCGGCATGTTATTAGACACATATATACGTAACTTTGCCCCAATTTAACCGACGTCGTATCTTTTGCCGTTTCCGAAGTCTCAATGGTTAAAGAAAACTTTGTTACACCCTGTATACTTATTAAGTTATCAAAATGTTTGAATAATGCATCTCTTAGGTCTTAGGTGCTACAACGTAATTAGTTTTTTTTTCCTGCCTACATGCTGCCAAAGGAGCTGCGAATCTTTTAGAGCCATTCTTTTCAGTTGTTTTTTTCTTATCTTTAACTGTTTTTAATTTCATTATACCTGAAGGTTGTTTTTAATGAGTAGATGGAGATGTGATCCATGAATAACTATAAATTCTTACCATCGATGCTGTGCTCTCTCTCCACCATTATTCTATTTTTATTTTCTAGTTTCCCATTAGGCTTCAGAATAGGCCAACCCTCTTCCCAACCAGAGCTTAAATTCTTAATTTTTTAAATGGTAGCCCCAGCCGTGTATTTTGATTTACCATTACGTGGAGAATTACATTCTTTATTTAATTAATTGCTCAGTAGATGTTTCTATAAAAGTTATTACAACATTTACTTATTAGTATAAAACAGGGTGTTCCTTAATGACGTGCTAATATTCCAGGGTGTGATTCCTTAGGTCATTTTATAAAGAAAATTTCATATGAACATATGTCCGCAACGGCTTACATTTTTTGCTACAGGGTGTTGATTTTTTATGTTTTAAATGGTTATTTTTTAATATCTCCGAAAGCACTTTAGATATTATTTTCAACCTTGGTATGTGTTAATAGGATATAGAACCACATATTTTAATTAAGAAAGTTAATCAATTGTTCCACCAGTGGCGTCCCTGCAAACATGTCCTCTGATATTTTTACAAAAAAGATGGTACGCCACTGACATTTTTCCATGTGGATATTTTTTCTGATTAGCCTGGTCAATTCTACATGAAAACGGTCTCTTGAGTTTTTCTCGTTAGACGCACCGTTCTTGACTAAAACCACTAAATTCATATTGAAACTCATTATTATTAACATTGATAAAACAATTAATGATAAATTTTTTTTTATAAAAATTGTTGGAAATGGCTACCTTCACTTAAAAGGCATGCTTCCGCCCGTCTTCGCATCGAATTGCCCACGACAACAATTTTTATAAAACAAAATTTATCATTAATTATTTTATCAATGTTAATAATACTGAGTTTGTTATGAACTTAGTGGCTTTAATCTGACGAGAAAAACTCAAGAGACCGTTTTCATGTAGAATTGACAATGCTAATCAGAAAAAATATCCACATGGAAAAATGTCAGTGGCGTACCATCTTTTTTGTAAAAAGTATCAGAGGACATGTTTGCAGGGACGCCACTGGCGGAACAATTGATTAACTTTTCTAACTAAAATATGTGGTTCTATATCCTATTAACACATACCAAAATTGAAAATAATATCTGAAGTACTTTCGGAGGTATTAAAAAATATCCATTTAAAAAATAAAAATTCAGCACCCTGTAGCAAGAAATTTAAGCCGTTGAATACCCTGAAATATTAGCACGTCATTAAGGAACACCCTGTATAGTATTATACCAGAAAGATATAGTTTTTAAAATACCCTGTATAAAAAAGGTCTAATATTTTTATGAAATAAAAAGACCTTTCAAAGAAGCAGTCCATTTCTCGTAGACACCTGATTTTAGTAATAAAAAATCAAACAACCACAAAATCGGCGTATCATAAAATTGTTTTTCGTTACATACGTTTCGTCCTTAAATGAGCATCATCAGACCTAAACGTTATAATTTACAATTATAAAGAATAAACCCCAAACACTTTTCTTACCTAACACAAGAATCACAATTAAAATAAGTTAAAAACAAGTAAGGGTGGTAATTCGATGTGAAGCAATAATAATTTCATAAAGTTGTCTATTATGGTTAACAAAAGTCACAAAAAACTCACCATGAATGACCCTGTATACTAGAATTTAATAGTAGGTGGCGGCTTATGACACATGTCATTTCTAGTAACATTTCTCCCGTAAAGTCTAGAACATTATATAAATGTGGATATGGTAGTATCAGGGCCGATATTTTAATGCTACCTTACGTTTAACCCTTAGCTAAAGTAGCTTTAACCTTAAAAAACTATGTTTTAAATTAATTTGGTGGTCACTTGACGCGTTAAGTGGAAGACTACCATGTCCACTATATTCCTTATAGTGATTGTTAAGGTTCACCTTAGATTAAAGGAACTTTGATATACAGTCGAACGTTATTCTGTAGCTTAAGGTCACTTTGAAATACAGGCCCTCACTTTTTCAATTGACAAGTAACTCGTCTTAATTGCACCAATCATATCATACCTTTAATTATATTATGAAACGGCTAAAATAAATCAATAACTCTAAAATTATTTTTTCATGCAGAGGTAACATAATTAAGGAGTTTGGAGTTGTAGTGGCATTTATGGCCACTCATAGTGGCCTCACTAGATGGCAGAATTTCCCCCAGAATATTGACAATAATATACATGACAAGTAAGTAATTTGTTCGTTAAAACTATAGAGGTTACAAATACAAACGTTTATTTATTAAATTTTTTCTCAAATATTTCCCAAAAGAATATGAATCGGAGAGATTGCCCACATTCTCTGAAACACCTTGTATATTTTAGGCATTTTCATCGGATTCACAATAAAGCAATCGACGAAATATGGTACAAGAGAGCCGTGGAACAACATTACATTGATCCAAGTAGTTTCGTATATTCAGTACCCAATGAAATTGGTAAGTTACAAATATGCATAGAAAAATTATGTTTTTTCTGTAACGGGAAAAATGTTTGACATTTTATCTCTGTTGACAGGTAACAAAATGTCACTTTTTATGAAATGAGTTTTTTCTCCGGGAAAAAAATTATGAGAATTACTTTTTTCCCGGATATACATAAATACACATAAGTAAAGGTAGATATTTAATTTTAGAATATTTTATTATACAAAAGTTACATTTTCTTTATATCAAAGGTACAATTATTATTAAATATGCATTGTATGAATGACATGTTCCTTTTACTATTCGGTACAATAGTCGAATATTCTGGTGTTGAAATTATATATTTTTCTGCCATGGACACAACTGACGCTGATGTCCTGGTCGCAAATCGGGTGTTATTTCACCACTGCCACACATTCTAAACATTTTATTGGCTATTTCTGTCCTGTGTGCTATCGATTCATCAACATACCCTTCAGCAACCGTTGATGACTTCCCACCGCCATCCATGTTTCTTTAGTGTCATCAAGTCTCCTCTAGATTCAACTAAAATTGTAGCAGACGATCTTCGAAATGAATCACCCGTATACAAGTTAACATTTTCAAGTTGAAGAAATATAGCTACTGTTTGAGGTACCTTATAAAACTCACAACCTGATTAATACATGTTCCATTGTGATATGCATAAAATAGGCGGCGATTTTTTGCTGTTATTGGACGAAGGGCTATGTACATTCAGTAAAATTTAATATATTTTTCATTAACTACAAATCTCCTGTTTACATCATTCTTTGTTTGCTTAATTTTCACAATTAGTAACGTTCCCGAATCTTCAATATCATCTAATGTTACCTGGCTGATTTCACAAATTCGACAAACTCCTGCAATCGCAAATAAAACAACTATGCCCATTAAATAAGCTTCATAGGAAGCATTATTTAAAAAACCACTAATATCTGTAATTATAAAAATAGCAGCTTTCTTGGACGTGTAACCTTTCCCATTTTGTTTCAGAAATGTAATTAGTTTGAAATATTTTGAAATATCTACATTATGGATTGTAACATACTTTTAATCATTGAATAATTCAACCACACTGTTGATGGCTTTTGTTGTTGTACCAATTCCGAAAAATAGGCCAATAACACCGTCTCCGACAAAGAAATGCATATCTTTTTCATCTTCCATTCCATAAATCTTGAATACGCGGTTTCGTAAATTTTGCGCGATTGAGCTTGCAATAATTTTTGTGACGCTACTTTCGCTGCTTCTACCAATTCCGGTGGAGTCAGAGAAAACTCGGAATCAGACATTTTTAACCTTATAATATTCAAAATAACTGATAAACAACAACCAAGTTCTTAATTTTTAAATTAAATCGCAGAATTAAATTAACAGATATTTGATTATTTTAAAGGTTTCCTTAGCAAAGCAGGTCTAATTGTCGCTATATAAGTAAAACAGCCTACTGGTTTAAAAGTTCAAATTTTACATCGATACTTTTCTAACTTTAATATATTGTAATAATATGTTTTTAATATTAAATCGTCGTTTTTCCCGTCACAGAAAAAGTAGTGTATTATTCACGGGAAAAATAGTAGATTTTAGCTCTCAGAATTTTGTCTCAACACAACCTCGAGTTAAAATCTAATACTTTTTTCCCTTGTATAGTAAATAACTATTTTTATTATCGTACTTCTCAAATTACTGTCATTCACAACAAATAATCGAAACGAGCAAAAGTTATATGCGTTGCATAAAATCAATTCTTACGTTACTCTGGATAGTACACGTACAAATTCGTAAGTAGAATCGAATAAATCCCACCCCTAAAAATTAAGAGAGGTGGTAAATATCAAATGTGTCCAGAAATCTCTCTATCACCTTACCAAAATTCATGAAAATATATTACTAAACTGTTTTTGAGATATTGTTTAAATATGCTTAAAAATGCTTTTTAAATTTACGATTTTGCTACCGAAATAAAGGCACACTATTTCACGTAACCGATATAATCTTTTTGACAAGTACTTACTATCATTTTGTAACCGGAAAATAGAAATCCGACAGTAAATTGTTGATCCTTTTCAGGGGACGCGAACAATACTCTGGTAACAGTCAGTCATGCTATTTTTAAAGAAGACGGCGGACGAAAAGCTCCTGTGGCTGTTGTCGGATACCAATTTTATCATACCGCATTTTTTAATATATTCAGAAAAAATACCATCGATGTAAGTATTAATTTATTCTCAAATTAGCAGTAGAAAAGTAGCGCTGAATTTTTCAATATCATCTTGACTTTGTGACTTTATTCCATCAGAAAATTTCAAAATAGGCATCCTTGGAAGTCTCAATAATTTTTTTTTACACGTGCGTTAGAAAATAAAGATTTATACTTAGTATCACTTTACACAACTTGCTTGCATAAGGCACCAGAGGAGCCAATGCGGGGAGGGGGGGGGGGGTTTATGAGAACAATCAATTTATCACCAAACTAAATAAAAATATACAGGGTAATCCATTTAAACGAAGAAGGTTTTTAATGGTTGAATTGTGACCACCCAGTAAATTTTCCTGCCAAGTTTGAATATTTTTGAGACCTGATGATCTTGTAGCTATTCGGTAAAAAAAAATTTCTAGTCAATGCCTAAGGTAAAAAAATTATGTGGATTATTTCATCATCATGCATTTGCCAAATAATTACAAAAAGTCCAGATATCTGGCAAACTGGCAAAGTCAGACAAAAAGATGTTCTATAAAATTTGCTTAGAATTTAATGGTTAATCGAAAAATATAATAAAAATTATCATGTATTTAAAAACGAAAATTGACTGCTACTTCCGGTATCCGATATGCACTGAATTTTCCATAATTTTGTAAAAAGATTTCAATGCAGTAGGTACTAAAATGAAGATTTTTTAAATTATTTTACAATTTTTAACTAATAATAATCATGAAACAAGATAATTTATTAAAAATGACAAAACAGTAAGTATGAAATAATAAACAACAAATAGGTACATTCGCAAAAAACATTAATCAAAGTAAAACTAACAGTAGTTGATTAGGAACTAATTTTCCAAAAGGTGTTCGAAATGATTTTCGTCATTCTCCAGAGACCTTCGACGGCTAGTAAAGTTATTGAAGCCTTTCAAAGCGTAAGGCCACAAATGCTAATGAATGTTTTAAATTCTGCAATTTTCGATTTCTCTGTCTATTCCAGTGCGGTGATATGCAGAAGGCATGCAAGAAAACGTGCGAATCGGAAGAGCTCCACTGCCTGATGTTAGACGACAGCGGTTTCGTCATCGTAAGCAACAAGCTCCAAGAGACCGGCTATTTCTTCGGCAAAATTCGACCGGATGTGATGGATCAGCTGATCGAAGAAGGAATCTATAGGGTTCACAAAATGTTGGACTATCAAGGACTGTGTCCCGAAGGACAAGATACTGGAAGTTCCGCTTCAAAATTATTGTTGGTAAGTGAAATTTACTTTTTTTTTCAATCCCTAATAATAAAACAAGTATGTAATTTGGTTTATTTATTTTTAGCCCTATTTCTACCTCACAGCTATACTCGAATGGGCTGTCTCAACACTTACTTTATTCGCTGAAGCAGCTACTGGAAACCTGTACGACCCAGCGCTATACCAACAGACCAATGACCAATTTGATAATCCGAGCATTGATCAAAATGATAATTCGGTGGTGTCCGATCACACTGTCGTGTCGGAGAATGATGAGGGCGAACCTAAGGATCATGATTATGAGCATGAAGGTAATAATATTTATGAAATAGAAAAATAAGATTTTTATTTAGGTGCTAATTTAGGTTTTTTTAAAATCCTACCTAAAGGAACGTCTTCAATGACTCTTTGTCAGAAGAATATGCAACTATATTGATACCAGTAGCAGTTTTCACAACCCCCGAACAAACACTGTACATAGAACAAAAAACACAAGTTATTATTTCTTAAATTCCTTCCTTCCTGAATTCTACTATACAGGGTGTTCATTTCAGGATACTTGGAGAGTTGAGTGTACAGGTTAAAATAAAGGTAATAAGGCACATTCCAATAAGCGGGCACTCCTATAAACGTACGAGGGCAGCATTATTTATACCCAAGACTAGAAAATATCCGCCCTTAAGCGGCCACGAAGCGGACATTTTCGATGATTCCCTTTGAATCTTTGAGAATTTACCGTTTATCTTTTTATCCTTACTTTACAACGAGTTGTTCTTCTTAACTTTGTGCTCTGGTTTGTTCGGCCTTGTTCGCTAAAGAATCGGATGTGTGCGTTTATTAATAATGTCGCCGAAAAAAGGAATGTTAACACTAAAAGAAAAGATGGAAGTATTGAATGAAATTGATAAAGAAAAGCTATTTATTCTTGCTATATAGCATCGCGATTTCACATAGGAAAGACGCAAGTTACGATGATGGTACAATAGCATCCACAGCCGGACACAAAGCGAACTTGCTGCACTATTTTCTTCGCATTCCACTGTAGATTTCCAGGGAAGAACACCATCCTGCAGTTCAATCGGAAATAACCGAAATCGTGTTCCGTCAGCGTCCCGTCACGAATCCTAAAAGGGCTCGACGTCAAAAAAGCTTCTGGTCCAGACGAAATTCCTCAAGAGATGCGCCGATGAACTAATACCAGTATTTTGTAGACGTCAACTTATCCAACAAACAAGGAATATTTCCATCGTGCTGGAAGACGGCGCGAGTCCAGCCTGTACCAAAGGAAGGTGACAGAACCCTGCCTGAACAACTATCGACCAGTCGCTTTCAGTTATATCAAAAATGATGAAGAAAGCTATTAACCAACAACTTCTGAAGTACCTGGCAGGCCTCAACATTATCAGCGATCATCAATACGGTTTTCGGAAGTCCAGATCAACTGGAGACCTTCTAGCCTATGTCACCCATCTTTGGACCAACGCAATCGAACATCATGGAGGGTCTCGGGCTATTGCATTGGATATTTCTAAAGCCTTTGACCGTTTGGCATGAGGGGCTTCTAAGTAAACTGCGATCTCTTGTCTAGCTTTCTTAAGGACCGCTCTCTGCAAGTTGCTATTGACGGATTTCTCTCAGATACCTTCACCATCAATGCCGGTGTTACTGAAGGGTCCATATTATCTCCCACCCTCTTCTTACCCTACATTAACGACCTTCTAGTGCATGCATGCAAACATTTTTTATATTTCCTTGTAAAAAGGTTGGAGTTGTGAGGTTTTACAATTAAGGTGACGATATTGCAATTTATAGTTTAAGTGATATTAAACTATTGATAGAGTCCCCAAATAAGACCGATTTTTATTATTTCATTTTACCTTCCTGTGCTTATCCAGCCAAAATGGTAGCTTTATTTGTTTATACTTTTTAGGTCACGAACAGCTCAGCGACAAAGCGTTCGATGAGAGCGCTACCATGCAGAAGACAAAGCCGGAGCCGTGCGATAATGAATTCCATCTATACAAACTAGTTCATTATACGGACAGAAACATATCCAGCAGTGGATATAATAGGACAATGGGAAATTGTTCAAGTTTAAGGTAATGAAATAATGAAATTGCAATTTTTTTTTTTAAGATATTGCGGTTAGTTTTTAATCTCACGTTGACATTTTGAATAGCCTAAATGGCCTCTATCATTCTGTTATAAAAATTAGTGTTGGGAAAAACCGATGATTTTAATAATCGAGTACTTGATACTCGAGCGATTTTAATAATCGAGTGAATCGCTCGAGTGAATCGCTTGAAATTCCAATTCACCAAGTGATGACGTCACCGACTGCTCGACCAGCAGCCTAGTCGTTTACATGTGATCAGATAGGGTATTTAGCAGGCACGTAACTACGGGTGGGCACATGTTTAGCCAAATCATTGTAGTAGTCACCAAAAAAATTCCAGAAATTTTATTTGTGAATAATGAATTTTTACCACGTGACTCGATACCAAACAAAAAACTGCAAAAAATCACCTAAATATGTATTTATTGTTCGGGTTTATTCTTGTGCTTTTTTAAAATAAAAAGTATTGCCAAGAGTTATTTTTCTTCACATCTTTCTCAATCTAAGCATAAAATAAGTAGATATTTAAAATGGCTTGTCAAATTCTTCCACTTTAAATTTATCAGGTGCCCACTGTGTGCCCTTCAAAAATGTAGGCTTAGTTACGCGACTGGCAAAATAAGAAAATAGGTGATTATTTTTTTAAATTCATGTTTAAATTTAAGAATGTTTACTTTTGGTTACCAAAAAATTTGTCGATACAACTGTTTTGCTCGTTTTCTTATTTACCATTAACATTTTCTATAATGTATGTTATTTTTAAGAAGTCTTCTTGAGTTTAATAATAAAAAGTTCCTGTTTAGATTTAAAAATGTTTACTATAAGATTATCAACGAATTTTTCTATATATTTTGTTAACCATTTTGTTCGTTTTGTTATTTTTATTTACAATTTCTATTATTATGTTATTTTTTCTCGAGTTTATAGTAAATATAAATTTAAAAATTATATCCTTTAATTTTTTAATATTTAGAATCGGGGACCTAAACTACTCCGCTGGCTAGCCAGTTAAAACAAAACTTTACAAAATGCATGCATTTCTATGCACCTACTCGTTTATGCGCCTTTAAGAAAGACGTATGTCGTGTCCCTGCTCAGCGTCAAACTCGAACGTCGCCAATCGGATGGCGTGGCGCATAGACCGAAGGTCGTCCTATCAACTGACAGGCACTATTTTCCGGTTTTTCGCCTGAATTTATAACGCGAAGCGAAGCGCGGGAATCGAGTGAAAGATAATAAGTGACGAGCGACGGTTTTCGCCTGAATAGATAACTCGAGCGGTTTTTTTAATAATCGAGCGATGTCGGTTATTTCAATACTCGAGTGATCAAGCGGTTTTTCGCTCGAGCGATCAACACTAATAAAAAAATGTTTTTCTAGTGTGCCACCAGAATTTTATCTGAAATGCAAAGTTAATTTTTGGCATATCTTTTTTATTTTGACAGTTATTGGAAAAAATAATGTCATTTTAAAGACAAAAGAATACCTAATACGACTATTTTAAATTTAACATGTAGTATCTCGTCTCCAAGTGACCTGAGGCATTACCAGAACACCCCGAATATTTTTATTATTTCTTTGCAGGCCTTTCTTGGTGCAACGTGTAACGGGCAGCAACATGGTCCTCCTCGTCATAAACGATCTCTGCGAGGAACAAAAAAATAAGTGGCCACCGACACCCGATCCTAAGCAGGTCAATTACAACATGACATTGGCCTGCTACATGAATCAGGAGAACTTCCCCAGACGGCTGTATATGAGTTGTATTAATAGTAGTGCGAATGTAAGTAACAGTCGGGCTTTGAGATTTCCACCACCACAAAATAAATCCGAAAGCACATACACTGCATTTGGCCAACATACAGCGTGTGTATCAGCGCGAAAACTCTCAGACACGTCGATTGGTATTTCTAGTTACGCATTTTTTTCAATAAAAACTTTTCATACAGAGTAACAGTGGCCAATACCAGCTTTCTTATTTTAAATGAAAACACCCTGTATATTATTCAATTATTGGATCCCTCACAAAGTTTTAGACATCTTTAATGTACAATATCCTATATTTATCTCTGTTTCGAAAGTATTAAGTGTTTTCAAATTTATTGCAAAAATTAACAACACACTCAAAAACTAATAAGTAATACTGTTTATTTCTTGATAATGTATAAAACAATGTAGGAGATGTTGAAACTGTTCGCCGTGAACGTCTTGGCAACATACTAATGTTAAATAGACATTTCTTCTAACGTTACTGAACATCTCAGGCGTGACCGATCTAATTGCAAGCGTTATTCATCTTCTTAAGTCTGCTAAATCCAGGGGTTTAGTTTTGTATACAATATTTTTCACATAACCTCATAAGAAGTCTATTGACGTCGGATCAGGGGATCGTGCTGGCCATTCCATCGATCCACGCCACGAACAAACCCTATCCACCGATTTAGAAATACTCGGTTGAGGTAGTGCCGGAATTGGATCACATTGTTATCTAACATTGCCATCATAAATAAACATTCTTCTATCAAAATCGTCTTCCATGAGCTCATGAGTAGGTATAATTTTATAGGGATACATTTTATTTTCTTGTAATGTTCGAATAATCGATGAATGGCTAACATCGAATATTGGGGCTCCTTCTCGACTAGAAGTATGTGGGTTTTCCTCAAACTCAAGCATGATATCTAAACTTATTGCATTGGCAGCTGATTTTTTTATCTGCTTTACATGTCCAAGTTGACGAAACTGCTTTTCTATTTTACTAATTCTCCCTCGAGTTATAGGCGGCAAATTTGGAAATTTTTCATGAAATAAGCGAGCAACTTCCAGTTCTGTCCTTGTTTTATCTCCATAACCAATCATCTGTAGAATTGTTATTTTGAGCATTTCTGTTAAATAAACCATTTTTCTGATATGCAGTTTTCGAAATTCAAACGACTATAACACTGACAACTACTGTCATGCAGAAAGACAACAATTTGCTAAGGTCACGCTTTTTAAACATAAGTAAATCAAACTATTTATACCTTTTTTTTATTTCATATCAGTAAAAAGAAACGCTGAAATGCAATAAATCTGAAAACACTTAATATTTACGACACAGTTGAAGATAGGTAGAGGATATTGTACAATAAATATGTCTAAAATTTTCTGAGGAATCCAAAAATTGAATCATATACAGGAGTGTTGCATTTAAATTAGAAAGTCGGTATTGGCCACTGTTACATGACACACCCTGTATGAAAAGTTTTTATTGAAAAAACTGCGCAACTAGAAATACTAATCGACGTGTCCGAGCGTTTTTTCGCACACGCCCCCATTTATTTATTATAGATACACGCTGTATACACTCGCCGACACTAAATTCTATTCAGCCAAAATTTTGATCAATTTTAATGTATGGTAACTTTTTTTTCCGTTGTCCGATTTAAATGATTTTTTTTAATTGTAGATAAATTAAGTGGTTTTGATTAACTTTTTTAAAAAGCGGTATACATGTTGAAATATACAGGGAAATAAAGTATGGTTTTCCCTTAAGTTTGTAGCACCCTGTAGTAGAGAAATTTTGCAATCTTAACTCTAATCAAGAAGCTTTTTTGCGAAGTTTAATCTATTTTCAACAGCCTACTTTTTTATCCCTCGCTATCTTTCTCGGTTCTAGATACGAATTTTTCAAGAAAACGGGTTTGTTCGGGTTTGTTTCCAGGAAAGATGTTTTGATTATTTTCTGTTTATTGACATTTGGTAGTATATTGTGGACCTGTAAAGTGTTAATGTCAGTGGTCTCTATTCCAAATCGAAATTTCGAAATTTATTTGTCTAGTTTTTTCATTTGTTTGTTTTAAAATTTTAAACGACAACTTTTCATAGCTATTCTAAAACCCATATTCCAAATTGGAGGACAGGACTAGAAATTGTTGAGCTGATAAAGTAGCGAATTTTCAATAATAATGCATATACAGTGAGGACGTAAAGTAAGGAATATATTCATTATCTCGCAAACTACAATTTTTTAAAAAAATCGCTCGGACCCTTCGATTTTGTTTTTCGAACGCGCATATTCTGACATAAAATGTAGATATACAGGGTGTTGCAAATAAGAGTGACACAAAAAATTTTTTTTCTTAAATAGAACCCACTGTATATTATTGCATGTACGGATTCTTCGGAAAATCCTAAACATTTTTCATGTAGCCTGTGCTATACCTTAGCCCAAGCGTTTTGGAGTTATTCTCATTCAAAATTTGAAAATCAGATATTTCGCAATCAATCAAGACTTGCATTGATTCATGAACGCTGAGGAACACCTGTAGTCAGCATGCGTGAAGCGCAAGAAAAGTCAAGTAGGCTTTGGAGTTATGATGCAAGAACCAAAAGAATTAATGTCAATAGTTACTGTTATTGTCAGTTTTATGTGTATTTTCCTAACGTTTTACTAGTTTTCAAAAGACTCATTTCGTTTTTTCATAACTAAATTAAATTAAAATGCGGCTCACTGAGAAACAGCGCATAGAGGTTTTGATGATGATGGGCTACGGTGATAGGGTTAGAACACAGCAAGAAACTTGTGAGTTATTTAATCAAAAATACCCCAATCGTCCGCCAATATCACAATCAACAGTAAGCAAAATTGAGTACAAGTTTAGGCAATTCGGTCATGTAAGAGATGTCCCTAGATTTGGTCGTCCTCAAGTTGATGAAAATCAACAATTAGAAGTCTTACTGGCAGTTCAAGATAACCAGCATGTGGTGTCTAGGCAGGTAGCAAGTGAAGTGGATATTGGAAAAACAACAGTTCTTAAAATACTGCATACAAATAAATACCATCCTTATAAAATGCAAGAACTTTTGGAAAGGGACTTTGAGAGGCGCCTTGAATTTTGTGAGCGTTTACAGGATATGTGTTTTGTAAACAGAAATTTTGTAAAAAATATAATTTTTTCCGATGAGTCCACATTTTGCATGGTGACGTAAATACCCAAAATTATCGATATTGGTCCGATGTAAATCCACACTGGATGAGGGAAGGACACACACAATTTAATCAAATGATCAATGTGTGGGCTGGCGTTGTCGATGACATTGTTATAGGGCCTTTCTTTTTTGACGGAAATTTAACAGGCGAGAGATACTTGAGTTTTTTAGAACAAGAACTTGTTCCAGCCCTGGCCACCCTTTTTCCTGAGTTAGAACGTCCCGATTTGCCACATCATAATATCTGGTTGCAACAAGATGGTGCTCCCCTACATTTCGCTGTGGGAGTTCGTACATATTTGGACGATACTTTTCCAAACAGGTGGATTGGAAGAGGTGGTTTTATTGAGTGGCCGCCAAGGTTACCCGATTTAACACCACTCGACTTTTTTTATGGAGATACCTTAAGGGAAAAGTATTCAAAAGCCAGCCTGCAAATTTAGATGATTTAAAAGATCGCATCCGGCAAGAAATTCGGCAAATTACACCCCAAATGGTTCGAAATGTTCAGCGAGAATTTGTAGATCGATTAGGCTATTGTCAGTTGACCAACGGAAGACACATTTACTTTAGAAAAATTATTTTTAAGTACACCTAACTGTTTTTTCGATAAATAAGACATTTTTAAAATAATTTTCTTCTTTGTTTTCTCCATGACTTTTTCCACTTTTCAAATTTTGAATGAGAATAACTCCAAAACGCTTGGGCTAAGGTATAGCACATGCTACATGAAAAATGTTTAGGATTTTCCGAAGAATCCGTACATGCAATAATATACAGTGGGTTCTATTTAAGAAAAAAAAAATTTGTGTCACTCTTATTTGCAACACCCTGTATATCTACATTTTATGTCAGATTATGCGCGTTCGAAAAACAAAATCGAAGGGTCCGAGCGATTTTTTTTAAAAATTGTAGTTTGCGAGATAATGAATTTATTCCTTACTTTACGTCCTCACTGTATGAACGGTTCCCCCAACCCAAAACATTTTAGCGTTTTTGGAGTAGGAAATGTTAGCCTAGTTACACTAATTTTGTTGTTTTTTTTTTTTTAGGAAAGTGAGATAAAACTCTGTGGTAGAGGGACCAACATATCATCCAACCATGTCCTACCTATACTGATAGGTTTTTATTCCCTAGTTACATTGATTTTCTACCTAGTTTAAGTAGTTAGCTCAATTTTGTATGAAAAATATTTATAAAATAGTAAATGGTGAATCTGTGATATTAGTATTGCACCCTTTGTGTATGAAATACGCTGGCTCTACCTTGTGATAAGTCGTATTATTTTATTTTAAGCAGAATAAGCATTCTCTTTTTACAGGGCTTCAGGTATTATCATTCCATTTCTGCGAAATATGAATGATTATTTTTCACCGACAATTCGTTTCCGTGAATAATGGTACATTACTGACTGGATGCGACCAATCGTATAGAAACAATTGTATTACTCATTTTTTTTTAAACCGACAAAAATTTCATTTTCATAAAATCGCCAAATACACTACGACACAGGAGTCTGAAACAGGGACAGAACGGAAAGCAGCGTCAAAAAGTCATCAAATTTCCACCGTTCCCAATAAAATATTACAAGCAAAACACACTATTAAAATAATAAGAGTTTTTCGCTACACCACTGGTGGTTGACACAAGTTGTCTCCGATGCCGGCGCACACCTAATTACAGTAAGCACTCGATACATTTTTCTTCTTGCGTTGACCAATCAGAACTCAGTCAGGCAGCGGTATCGTCACTTTCGACCGCGAACTGTCGCTGTGGTGTCAGATTTACAATTTAAGAAAATGTTTGTAATATATATCATGAGTTTAATTCTACCGAATATTCATTATCTATAACACAGTCCAACAAAAAAAAAATTGTCTTGGTGCCGAAGAAAAACAACTGATTTTAGTTATTTTGAATGCGGTGATTCCAAAAACACGTAGCTTTTCTTCGTATCAGGTCTAGTTTTTGAGATAGAGCCTATTCATAATAAATTGTAATATTAATATATTTGACAATGATATGGTCATAAATTTTATCAAAAATTTAACTAATTCCATTCCTTATATTGGCAAAAGGCCATATAATTATTACAGATAAGAAATAATTTTTTTTGTCACCTGCAGATTTCTTATTTTTGTATTTGCAAATACGAATGAAATTTTTTTAATAAATTTAATAAGACAACCTGACAATCTCGCTTTTAGGTTTTTATTTCCCGTATTCTTTTCACTGTTTCAGACTAATGTGCCAAACAATACCCCAGCAACCTAAAAAATATACCAAATTAATTAAATGCGGTTCAACCCAATTTGCCGTTCGTTTATCAGTGATGTGATTGCTCGAGCGAAAAAACGCATGAGTACTCAATTATTGAAATAGCCGACATCGCTCGATTATTAAAAAAAAAACCGCTCGAGTTATAAATGCAATCGAAAATCGTGGCTTGATACCTTTCACTCGATACCCGAACTTCGCTCGACGCCGACCGAAATGTGCTGCTTGGTAATATGATCGCTCGAGGCAACGTTCTTCTTAGTCACAAAAACCTCAAGTGATTAATCGCTCGAGCAATTCACTCGATGATTAAAATCGTCGGTTTTTCCAACACTAGTCATCGTCGCTCTGGAATAATATGCTATTCTTAAACAATGAAGGTAAGAACTTATCACAAGATAGATGCTGATCGAAATTATTATTGTTACCTTTTTAGTAATATTAGGTAAATTATGTTTTTCCAAGGAATTCATGTCTTAATTAAACATTACCTTTAGGTTAACTTATACAGGGCAATTTACGCGACATTGAATATCCCATTTTTTTTTAAAGTGTGGTACTAGATATCGGCAATAACTCTGGACTTTTTAAAATTAGTTAAGGGGCTTAGGGCCGATATTTCAAAGTCGCCTTAAGGTACAGAATAACAAAACTTTGACAGTATATTAATGTTCTTTTTAACTCTCATCTATAGGAATAGATCATTAAGGACGGGGAAATCTTCCACATAACTGGTCCATTGACCCGCAAATTAATTTAATACATAGTTTTTTAAGGTTTACCTTAACGTTAAGGCTACCTTAGCTGAGGTATAACTTAAGGTAACATTAAAATATCGACCCTTATGATGAATTTATGGGAGTGTTTAACGTTTAATATGCTCTCAATAACACTGGGGAACAGCAAAAATGTTTCCGAGACCAAAATAGCAAAATCTTACTTATTTTATTATACTAATTAACAATCTGTCTTGCAAAAGGCTCAGTTGGCTCCGGTTTTATAGATCCATCCCAATTATGATAATTTACCTACCTGCCCTTAATATATGGGAAAATTTCACCATTAAATGAGAAATACCTGGATTTATTATAACAGGTGTACTTTATAAGGGGTTTAAATACATATAATATAAATCCTAAATTGTTAGTTAGTTGTATTTCAACCACCAGTTGATCGAGAGCTGTTCGTATTTGAGAAATTAGAGAGTTTTGAGCAACATGTCGCGAGTTTGTGTAAATAAGCCGGATCATTTTTGTTATATATGTGGTGAAATGACTTTTGTGAAACAAAAACGTACGCTTAGCCCTTTAATAAAAAAGGCTTACCACTTGTATTTTGGCTGCAAAGTTGGAGACCAGGATAAAAATTGGGCTCCCCATATCTGCTGCTACAAATGTGCGTCCAACATTCGCGGCTGGCTAAGTGGAAAAAACCGTAAGATGCCCTTCGCTGTTCCTATGATCTGGCGAGAACCGAAAGACCACGTTACTGACTGTTACTTTTGTTTGACACCTCCCATCAAAAAAGGCTTTTCAGAGAAAAAAAGGTCTGCGATACAGTATCCAAATTTACAATCCGCCATACGCCCGGTGCCTCATAGTGACGAGTTGCCTATACCTAATCCACCTCAGGAATATACCCTTCATTCTGATGATGATCAAGAGGATTCAAACGGTAGTGTACCGGAAAATGTCGCCGGCCCATCAACCTCGCAAGACTCCGATTTTGTCTGTGAACTTCCAAGTAAAAAGCCTCACAAAATAAGTCAAAGTGAATTAAGTGACCTTATAAGGGATTTGGAACTGCCCAAGACAAAAGCAGAACTATTGGCCTCTCGATTGCAACAATGGAATTTACTTGAAGATGAAGTAAAAGTTTCTGTGTACCGAAGCCGTCAGAAAAACCTAACACCATTTTTTAACATGGATAACAATTTGGTAGCCTGTAGGGACATTGAGGGATTAATGGCAGCTTTAAATCTGGACTATGATCCAAAAGACTGGAGACTTTTCATTGATTCCTCAAAAGTAAGTCTTAAAGCTGTGTTACTCCATAATGGAAACAAATTGCCTTCAGTCCCAATTGGTCATGCAGTCCATATGAAAGAAACATATAGCAATTTGAAATTGTTACTTGAGACCATACAATATGAAAGATATAAATGGCAAATTTGTGGGGATTTAAAAGTTGTGGCGATCTTGCTTGGAATGCAGCTAGGTTATACCAAATACTGCTGCTTCCTCTGCGAATGGGACAGTCGAGCACGATCGGATCACTACAGAAAGAAAATTTGGCCACCGAGAGAGTCTTTTGAGCCAGGAAAGAAAAATGTGACCAGCGCGCCATTAGTTGCCCCAGAAAAGATTTTACTACCGCCACTTCATATAAAATTGGGACTTATGAAAAATTTTGTGAAGGCAATGGACAAAGAAGGCCGTGCTTTTAGTTATTTAAAAGAAAAGTTCCCTAGAATCAGTGACGCTAAAATTAAAGAGGGAATATTTGTGGGTCCCCAGATTAGGAAACTTTTCGGAGATGCGCAATTCGATTCCATACTTGAAGGCAAGGAAAAAGACGCTTGGGATGCCTTTAAAATGGTTGCAAAAAATTTCTTGGGAAACATAAAAGCAGAAAATTATAAAGACCTGGTTGCCCAACTTCTTTTGTGTTACCAAAACCTAGGGTGTAATATGTCGTTGAAAATTCATTTCCTGGATTCTCATCTGGATTACTTTCCGGAAAATTGTGGTGCTGTAAGTGACGAACACGGTGAGAGGTTCCACCAGGATATTTCGAACATGGAAAGAAGATATCAGGGAAAATGGAACTGTGAGATGTTAGCCGACTACTGCTGGACTATTACGAGAGATGCCCCAGAGGCTGCTTTCAAAAGGCAAGCTAAGAAGCGCAAAATGAGTGTCTAAACTTTGGATTCAATGATAAAAATGTGCTATTTAGTTGCTTTTGTTGAACCAACAATATATTGTTATCTGTATTTTGTATGTCCATTGTATATGCCTATGAATTAAAATTTTGTAACAAATAATTGAGATTTTTTTTTTTGCGAGCCAACTAAAATCTTTAATAGGTATTTTTTAGTTACTTGGGTACAGTTGAATCCAAAAAAATAGGTTTTGTTCAGGAAACAAAAAAAAAGTTGAAATTTGTTTCCCAGTGTAATCATACTTTACCAAATTTGATTTTGTTGCAGACTACCTATACATGGTGCCCTAAATACGGTGAGCCACTATAAATATGGCTATAAGGGAGAGTTACGAGGTCGTTTAAATTAGAGAAAAATTGCCTCTTAGTGATAATTTATAATTGGATTAGTGTTGGATTAAAGTTAACGTTTGTCTCGCATTTTTAAACTTTATTCAAAGAACATTTTCAGTTACTTGTAATCGGGTTTAAGTCATATAAATATACGATAGTTGAGATTTGATATGTTCCGACTATAAATACTAAAGGACCGAACCGTATTAAGAGCATTTACAAAAAAAAAAGAGGTTGATGATGTATTTAGGAACCGAAACATCAGAAAATATACTTGTGTGATATACCGTTGAATTACAAATTGGATCCTCTTCCGAGATACGGAAAAATGATTGCAGGTCCGTCTTGAAAATATTCGAGTTGGTAGTAATAACTTAAACATCAATCGTAATTTTAAGAAAACGTTGAGTAGAGAATGAAAAACCATAACTTTTTTGTATGAAACAATTTTTGATCAAGTCGGTGGTTTTCGAGGTATTTAAAGAAAAAAAAATTGGCAACGCTGTAACCAAATAAATTATCACTAAAAAGAAAACGTTTCTCTTATTTAGACGACCCCGGGTTTGTTCGGCCACCGTATTGAAGGCACCCTGTATAGGCTGTCTGCAACACAACCAAGCAAAACACCTGGTAAGGCATGATTATGGAGGGCATAAGGAAAGTATTGAAATTGGTCCCACAATTTCATCATCAAATTTCCCACGGCGTGTGGGATGTCCCGCAACTAAATTATATTTTGACTTTTCTGTCAATATGTCAACTTTGATTTTTTTAAAGCAAATTCAGTATTAAAAATTGGAAGTGCCACTTTAAGAATAGCTGTAAAACAGCGTTATAAGCACACCCGTACTGTGTCTGCCAAAATAAATCTTGGATGAGCATTTCCATGCCAATAAATGAATTATTTATGAGTAAGTGGGATAAACTAAAATACGCTTGTTGACGCGCATTTCTGCGCCTTGTCACCAACATGGATATCAACCTTCTTGTCCATTATATTGTTAAATGTAATGTACACAGAAGCGCAAATAAATTGTAACTTAAGCAGGCATTCCATCTTACATGGTCGGTGGTGTCATTATTATATTTATAATAACAATTGGATTATGGATGTAGTAATGCATGTTATTACTATTTATATTAGTAATGTCGTTATTATTGACCGTGTAAGGACTGATGTAGGAATTTTAGGTTTAAAATTTTTTGATATGTTATGGTGAGAAGATGTGGACAACAAATCCGAACTAGAATGTTGCCAATATAAACAAACCTTGATTTTCCCAGTAGACAATAGTGTACAGTACGCACAGGGGATCTTTACCCTGACGTCATCGCTTACACGTCATAAAAATCGTATGAATCAAATCAAAATTACGTGGAAGAAAAGTTGTCAAAACAAAAACTAATTTCATAACATTTTAATTGACGTAAATAACGTTCCCATATACGGATTTTTAAAAATTTCTTTAAAACTTTGAGTCGGTCTTACATAAAATAGATTGTTAGGAATATGTAGGTATAAATCTGATATTCTTGAATTTTTACTGGCAGTTATGTACCTACTTCTTATTTGACAAAATGATAAACTCGGTTTGAATGTGACATTTTGATTACACAGATTAAAAAGCTCCGCCCATTCATCCCCTACAGGAATCACCCCAAAAAGTCAAGAGTTTTTTCATTAGAATTGAAGATAAATGGTAATTTATGTCGTAAAACATGAAAAAAAAAATCAATTTACGAAAAAATGCAAGCTAATAGGCATTGCCTTGGAAATTTAAATAAATTATTCTATTGAACTGTCATATTTGTATTTTTCGACCAATTTTTACCACATTTTGATGATGGTGGTGATTGTGAACTTAATTTGGCGATTTCAGATTTGATTTTGCCCGAAATACGTTCTGTGAACCTTCTAGTTTCGATACATATACAGAGCGTTTGGAAATTCGGGCGATTTTACTTATTTTTTTCGAAACTAAAAAGACGTGTTTTTACGTTTTTGGGATGGCAAAATAGCGGAGCGGAGACTTATCCACAATTTTTAGGGTTAGGAATACTTTATTACAATAAATAAATAACAATAAATATCAATATGTACTTACCACTAACACAAAAAAGCGATACCAAAACTCTGAAAAGAACTGTTTGCAGGAGTAAATGAAGTTTTAATGCACAAAAATGTATAAAAACCATAGACGGAAGAGAGGGGACGCGTAAAACCAGAAGCTATTTTGTTACCGCCTGGCTCCTTATCGGATTTAGCAGTGGCGTTACATGAATATTTTCTTAGTATTATCCCAGTACAAAATTATTATTTATGGAATATGGAAGTAAAATTTTTATTGAATTGAATTTGTATATTGTGTCCCTTACTGAGTACAAATATTCTTCTGCTTCTCAATAATTTTTGAATGCTTAGTAAATATTAATTTTATTATTCAAAAATATAATTTCATATAGGAAAGGTTGTGAAATTTAAATATCTTTCAACTTTAGGGAAAATGTAAGATAAAAAACAAAATTGGTCGATTCAAAATTTATTACAAAGAAGCAACAAAATGTAATTACTGGTAGTTTTGAAAATATTGTTGGCACAGCACCTCCAAGTAATCGTACTCTTTCCTCAACTTTATAAAAAAGGACTTCTCAAAATGCTCTGAACAAATCCTGTAGGCAGGAGAAGGTGTCCAATCTCTAAGTCCCATGTTCTGCACCCAAATGTTTGCTTTTTGTGGATCTTTCGGAAATCTAAAAACAATACAACAATGTGTGAGCTTAGTGGTTTAAAATAAGTTTTAACAGGACGCCATCCTTGTGAAACGACCTTCGCCTGAAGTCGTGTTTCTCAAAGACTATGATCTTCAACGATTCAAGACAAATGTTAATCGCTTTCTTTAAAAAAATAACACTGGTATACATTCGAAATAATATAATGCTTTCACTAATAACTAACCAAAATTACATAAGAAATAATTTAATTTTGTCAAAATATACAAATCATGCAGGTACGCTATTGAGTGACACACCCTCTTCAAGGGCAATTACCTGGTTTTTATTAGAAATCTTGAATGAAAAGTGCAACAAATCTAGTACAAATTACAAAGGAAGGTAGCTTTAACTATAGACTTAATCATAGTTTCAAATAACATATACTGCTAAACTTACAAGGGAGATATCTAATATAAAATAAATGCATGCAAAAAATACAATTTGAATATTTACCGATGGGAAGTAATTCCAAGCTTCTTTCGTTCATTACGGCATTTATAGCTATAGGCACAACAATTCACCATTTTTCTGTAAATAAACTAAATTCTTATAATAGCTCTTCTCACCACAAATCACCAAAATACATAGGGTGCCACCTCGATTGTCTGGCTCCCTATCAATGGCGGCCGATCAATTTTAGGTAACACTTTCTGCGACGGCCCGTAAACCGGAATTATTCGTCCCCTCTCTTCCTTTGTCTATGATAAAAACGAAAAAATTGTGAATCAATTGTCACAATGACGTTTTTGCAATTTGTAGTACTGCGTAAGTCAAAATAATTATTTGGCAACTCTTCTTTATAATTATTTCTCTGTCTAACACGTTTAATTCCGGACGACGTATAATACAATTTTTATTTGCCTTTATGTCTGTACCAAACAAAGATGCAGAGATATGAAATATGTCGGGATATCTATTTGTTAGCGATGACGTCCCCTGTGCATACTTTATTGAAGTAGGTACCAGTTTTATGAAGTATAATATTTTAGCACGAATCCACGTAAGGAAACGAGCCGCTTGCTGCGTGTTTTCTAAGGGGATAAGTGCTATAATGGCTTATAAAATATGTACTTTATACTATTTTTCTATTTTACGTATTTTTTAATTAAAAAATCCATTTAAAAAATATATACCATATCAATTTCGTAAATATGTCTAAATTTTATGTTGGTAATATCAAATTATTATTTTACCAGAGTTGCATTTGCTGAATTATCCCTGTCGGTCATTTTGTCGCGATAATCGTTAACTTTCTTAAATAATTAATCAATATGAATCAAGATGATTTTAACTCCTCCTTAATTAAGAGAAATTGCAAAGTTTTAAATTGATATATTTGTAAAATATTAGTGCCTGCTTTCAGTTGTAAAAAGGAATTAAACTTGGAGGAGCGGCTAAAGTTCCTAGCGGAAACCGATGTTGCCGAGTCGTCTCCTGTCATTCGTGCGAAGGCCCCTGTTCCTAATATATAGTGAGGTTATGGTCGTGATTCGTGTCCGGGTTGCCAGAGACAGAAACATCGGAACGAACAAACATTTAAAAAACCTAATTATGATGAAAAATTGGCTCTTAAAGAGAATATGCTTGTTTTGAGATCATGTGGAACTCTACCTTGAGAACATGTCCTGATACATTGAAATACTTTTAAGGAATTCAAGAGGTCTTCACTATTGTACTAGAGAGGAAATCATTTTTTTAAATATCATAGACAAACTGCTAAACTCTGGAAACCTCTATAAATTTATGATAGGAAGCGCATCTGAGCTCCACATATCAGAGCTAGGAATCTATATATCTCTTAAATACTTGAAACAGTTAATTTATATTCATTTGGGCATGAAAATGTTGTATTACACTAAGTAAATATTTTGTTAATTTTTTTTACTAGTGTTTTAAGTATTTTCCACATTAGTTTACTATTTTTTCTATTAATAACTGTTCATCGCGTAAAATTGTTTCTTCAATAACTTTAACTTAAATATACTTCTAGTTGATTTATACGAACAAACCCGAATTAGCGTTCTTATCTAAACAATTTGTAGATTTTTAAAATTTGTACAAATCTGCATATAGATATTATGTTTTTGATTTATTTTTAAGTAAATTTTATAAATACCTATGTTTTTTTATTAATTTTTTTAGATACTATAATCTGTGACCTAAAAAACATATTCATTATAAGAGAATAGATAAAAAAAAAGCTGAACAGCAAACATACTTTTCCTTTCGATTTAAAAATATTCTATTTAAATTAAGGTTACGCTGTCTTGTAAACATGTTGGGGTTCAACCTAGTTCTTTGTACGAGGAGTACCAACACCACCAAATACAAACGTAGCACAGAAATGCAGTTTTTATCTGTAGAAAAAAACAGAATCGTATTGGAGATATTGTCCGTTCGTATAATTTTTATGATAAGGAGACAATTTGGCAACATCGGTTTCCGCTTTAGTTTAGTAATTGTTTTTGCAACCAAACATACACATTACCAACCTTTAAAAAAAGAAAAAACGTTTTCATAATAAGCTCAGTTCGATACTACAAAAGAACTTTTGGTGGGCCAAAAACAGAAAATTTTAATTTTTATTTTAACCGTTTAAAATATTTTTTCTACGACTACAAAGTTTCCGTATAATTATCATGTAATTTTTGAGAGATAACAATAATCATTATTAACCAATGTTTGCGCCCGTTAGCAAGCAATACATTCATTACTCACGGGTTGTGATCACCGACCTATAACTATGGAGGGTAGGGGGTTGCTCGTCGTTTGTCTTGCGCACAATGTTGTCGCCGTCATATAGGCAACCCCGCCGGTATTGGTGCCGGTTTGGTTGCCGACGAACGACGACCGTCCGGAACCGAAATCAGTCGTAGGGATGTAACGATATTAAAAAATCTATCGATACGTGGACAATAGAAATCGAAATTAATTCTAAAAGTGGCTTTTCACCACAAGACCTTCCTTATGCGAGAAAATATATTGTTTATTGCCCAGTAAAGGTCTTGATGTGCCAAAATTCTGCAATGTAATCATTTTCATTGCAGTACAGTTGTAGTCATTGAAAATAGGGACACGTCTTATGACTAGTCTTTGCCATGTGGTTTTTCAGCAGCCAGTGGTTATAAGCAAAAAGCATTGGTGTCGCTAAACAAAATAAAATAATTTAATTAAATGTGATAAATTAGTTAAATATATAAAAATATTTCTGTATAATACTCAATTTGTAACTCCACGTAACATAACTAATAACGGTATACCCGAATGTATTATATTTAGACTGAAAAACCTTCTCGTCAGTGAACAATGCAGTGTTCCACTTCTGATAGTCACAAAACATGTAATATTAGGCTAGACGTTCATCTGTGAGCATTATTTTGTACGCAGTTTTTTAGCTCAGATTCTTGTGGGTCGGAAATGCCAGTATCGGTTTTTCTTTTTAAATGCCCCTCTTGCCCCCAAAGTTGCTTAACTGTTAAAATTGTGTTCTTGCCGTTATCGTAAAAATTTGCTGGTGCCCATATTGACCACCCAACTTCAATTCTGGCTACTATTTGAACTTTTCTGTTAAATGGCACTTTCAGAATTTGGACAGTGAAAAGTCTTTTGAAAAAGTCAAAATCAATTAAGACCGATTTACATTATAACAAGTTTAGTGTACCCATTTTTCATGAATAAAACAGTACGATCCTATTCGCCGGTTAAGGTCAATAGTTTACGAGTCGGCATTCCGCATGACATCTGACGATCAGCTTTGCTTACATGCGCGAGGCCATAAATTTGCCACTCTTACTTTTAGAGTTTGGCTATCCATATGTATTGGTCGGTGGTTGTTCATTACTCACGGAACTATAAACCAATCGGATAATAATAAAATGTCCTCTGGTGCTTGTGAATATAAACTCTTATAGTAATCTTGATTTATGTCAAATGTAATATACAGTTTGTTTTTGAATTGTGTCACAGAGGAATGCTATAGAAAATGTATACATTTAATGGAATAGTCGTCGAAAAAGTATAGTCTGCTACTAGCGGGAATAATTACTATTACTGTCCTTACCGTTGGTGAACAATACAGGGTGTCACTTTGAAACCTTCCCACCCTTAATATCTCGTCTCCAGTAAACAATATTAATAATCAGGAAGACATATCCATTTTATTGTGAAGGGAGATGCTTCGAAAGAATACTTGCAGCCTTCGTGGTTTCACCTCTGGGTAAATAATATAACCCTCAGTCTTAGGGTTCCAGTGGCACACCATTTTGAAGGGCGTTTAAATCCCTTTCCAAGTAATCAGAACTTCTTTCAAACGGTGACTTGACCTTCTTCCATTTAAGATTTTAAAAGTAATTACTACCTACCCCTCCCAGGGGGCTAAACCACGAAGGTTGCACATATCCTTCAAAAGCATCCCCTTGACGATAAAATTGACGGGGGAACGAACCCGATTTTTAAAATTATTTCCTGGACGCGAGATATTGAGGGAGAGAAGTTATCGAATTGACACCATGTTACCTACTACTATTACACCCATATTCTGGTGCATTTTTAATTCCGCAATGTCGTTTATTATTATTACACTCAGTGTGGTAAATTATTTTTGTGATATTTTAGTATAAATCGTATGTTTTTCCATATATTCTATGTAATTTTTACCCAATAAATAATGTTGCATTTTTATCCAAATGTTTAATTTCCAGTCTTTGAACATCGAACGTCCAGTAATGTCGAATTTCAACGAAATTATTTTGTTCACCTTTAGACCTTTAACAAAACAACGGGTTTGAAAAGAATAAGATCATTTTTATTTGAAACATACTATATCACGAAACTTTGGACAATACGAAAATTATTTTTAATGCTTGATACATGAAAATGTTATTAAAAAAATGTCACAGTAAACAATTATACCTAATATGGCCTTAACGGACTAAAAATATATATATCTATCAATAGGGTAAAAAAATAGGTCTATATACGCTCTTAAGAGTATATCTACCTCCTGTCGGCGCTAAACTATCGATAAATAATTGTCAATTATAAACAAATGGGGGTCAGATTTTCCAATTTGTTGTAAAGTTACCAAGAATTAAGAAGTGAGCTGTCGAGATAAAAATAAAACTGTAACCCTTCTATTTGTGGAAATGATTTAAATAATTATAATTTTCACGGGACCGTGACCAGGGGCGCCGAGTGAAATCTCAATGTGCGTAAATATAACCACGGAAAGCGTGAAGGTGGAAAAGCGCCGTAGGCGAAACATTTTCAGAGCCACGCCCACATGTCAACAATTCACCGAATTACTATCGTAATTTCATAAATAAAATCATTTAGGTTTTAGGTTTTTTTCTTTTTTTAATAATTGGAAGCTGGAACCTATTTGTTATTTTAAATTTACAGTCTAACCTCCACAACTTGAAATTGTCTTTCACTCGAAGTTTACTGTTGTTCCTCGCCAGAAATTTTTTGGGGGGTTTATTAAATTTGTGGTTTATATGAATATATATGTTATATATATATATACAGGGTGTCCGCTAATTAATGATACATGGCAAAACCACAGACCATATGTGAAAATATTAGGATTTAATTATACTTACCTAAAGTTGATATTAACTGAAATACAGGTTGTTAAACTTAAAACTTCATTTTTGTTTTTCTCTAATAACTTTGCGAGAAACTAACGTTTTTTTTACAAAAATTTGGCAATTATGGTTTTTATTCGCACATTTATCAGGCCATAACTTTTTGTGCCTTAGTGTATTTAAGTTTTTAATGAAAATAATACTTTTCTCATACTTATTACGTAAAAATAGTATACTAAGTTCAGGTTGCCCAGAGTTACCGTTTCGGAGATATTTGCATTTAAATTGTTTAGTGCACCCTGCCCAATTATTATTAATTTGCAACAATTTTTTTTCCTTAAAGTAACCTATGAGAAAACAAATGAAATTTAGAGATGCAGCTGCTATGAGACCTCCATGTTGTTATTTGTCATTTCATTTTTGAGTTTATCGTAAGTTTGTGTTTTCTTTGCTGTTGTTTTCCTTCAACAGGATATTTTCTAGGGTCAAAGTTATTTTAATTAAAGTAAGTTAAAGAACAATCTAATTGTTGTCTTTATTATTCCCAATTACCATTATCATTAATTATCATGTAAACGTTAATTGGTAAGATTATTTGCTTGCATGAGTTAATGCGCTAAACAATTTAAATGGAAATATCCCCGAAACGGTAACTCTTTGCGATCTTAACTTATGTATACCTTTACGAGATGAGTATTATTTTTATTAAAAACTTAAGTACACTAGTAAATGTACGAAAAATGCCGCAGACAGCACATTTTACATTAAAATTTCACAAATCAAACATCAATTTCTCGTCCTAAAAAAACATAATGACCAAATTTTGTAAAAAAACGATAGCTTCTCTCAAAGTTATTAGAGTATCTGTAGTTGTGTAGTTAGCTGTATCTCAGTTAATATCAACTTCGGATCTAGGTAAGTATAAAATCCTAATATTTTTAAACAAGGAAACTGGATTTTCCATGCACAATTCATTAGCGGACACCCTGTATATGTTAAATTTGCTTTAAAATGTGTATGACAAAGCGGGGGGGAGCTCGATACCCCCCCCCCCCCTTGGCTGCGCCACTGTTCCCTGTGCGTTTTGTGTAATAAGCCATGCATTTTTAATCTCATCAACTTGAAAATTTCTGTAACTCAAAGCAAATAACGGGCTTCATCAGCACAGCAGTCGAAATATCGTGGTAAAATTTAGGATAAAGCCTAGGTGTTGTGCGAGTCCGGATTGATCGCGTGCTATAAGCCTGGCCAACTGCACAGCACTTATCAAAACAAATGTGCATAAGTTAATGTTTCTGTTATTATTTTTAATGAAATAAAAACATTGTAGGAAATAGGTCTTCTTTTTTTGTCAATTCATTAACGTGAAATCTCTCCACCTCTAAAAGTAAATTGCTGGTCACCTGATATTCGACTTGTTGAGGTTAGACTGTATTTTTGCGGATGATTTTAATATTAGATTTCTATGGGTAATTATTGGTTACAATTGACCTCCTCTGTTCGAGATTTTTCAATTGGGGAGTATACAGAGTATATTTCGAGATATTCCAAAGGGAGCACGCACAAGTCAGCGTTTTTAATTCTATTTTAAAGGTATTAAAAGGTTTTATACATGTAATGGTGTATGAAATGAAAGAATAATATATGACAAGTATTTACGTATATTAATTTCATAGAAATATAACACACATTACAGCTAAAATACCACTAAAACAAGAAAAGATTTCGATACACTTTTAAAACAACAGCCGCGCCATCGGAACCGGTCGACGATAGCCGAAGCTGCTCGGCGACCCCTGCTGGTTGCCACCAGCGTCGTCAGTCTTTTACAATTGTAATATATGTAATATCTATATTTTAACAATTTTTTAGATGTTCATTCTTGTTGTGGGGCTCCCCATATGAAATGTATGTTCAATCTGGAGGCGCCCCCCTCATAAAATGACGTGCACTGTGTTCGGTTCGGCAAAGAATTTCGATAGAATATAAGGTGTTTCCTAAGGATAAAAACGAAAAATTAGAATTGATACGGTTTTATTTATTTTGTTAACATTTACTTCTTAAATATTTTCCGCTGAAGCTGATGAGGATATACATATGCCTTCGAAACATGTATGGAAATTAAAATATTGTTTATTTAACTACTGAAGCAGACTATCAGTTTCTTTACCTCTTCATAGTTTCACTCCACTGAGAGATGGACTATTTAAAAAAAAAATAAGTTTAAATTGTTGGTGGTTTATAACTAGGTTGTATTTTAGCTTTAATCTTTGTTGTATGTCCATGAAATAAATATACCTAAATACCATGATATTATTCTTTCATTTCACATACCATTAAATGCATATAACCTTTTAATATCTTAAGAGAGTTAAAAACGCCGAGAGCAGTATAACTCTCCATAAGAGATTTAAAAATCACTCGCCCATTGACGTCACAAGCCATGCCTCCATCGGCGTGGAATCATCCCTCTTAAATCTTTATACCATGCCGTCACCACCACCAGAAATTAAATATTGATACATGCATTCACCGCATTGGTCAAAAACTAATAATTATGTAGAAATATAAAAAAAAGTGGTAGGAAAGTAGATCATTGTAAGGACATTTCATTTAAACTCGTATGATATGTTCTTTCTACATACGACTTTGGCAGGAAAAGTCCGTGCTTTTTGTGTTTAAACAAAAAAATAGCCACTATAATTTCAATAATGAATGTAGTAGCTACGACAATAAACAATAAAATGAGTGATACAGCATTGTCTCTAACCTTCAAAGAAAAACAATAAAATACCCGTATTTTATTATTAAAAATCTTGAATTTGCCTGGGGAATCGAATTATAGAAAAAATGGCCCCCATTAAATTGATACACCCGCTTTTTTGACATAACCAATACCATCTTTCTGGACAAGAATATTATCATCTCGTAACCAGAGAAAAGCGATATTATTGGGCCCGCGTCAGCCATTAAAAAAACCTTTTCCCTGCCTTACAAAGCGAGAAAATTACCAGGAGGTAGACATAACGGGCCTAAAAAAAAAAGTATATAATATATAAGATCTGAGCAAAAATAAAATATTTAGGAATAGGCCGAATAGGCATCGCATAGATATGTAGACAGCATACTAAGGTTAAAGTCAGTCTATCCATTTTTAGAAAAAATACGAGATAAAATAGTAATAAATAATTAGTAAAAAATCAGTCTAATCAGGGACCTGCAATAATTATTGAGTTTCAAGGTTTTATGTTCCGAATTTGAACATATTGATTACCATTTCGACGTTGACATACAGGGCGTTATGGAGATTACTTATTATATTTAAACTCGCAAACCCTGAAATGAAAATAAATTGCAGAAAAATCACCATAAATTGCGCGAGAAAATCACCTTATGTCAGTTACAAAAAAACTGCGCGCACCATTGAAAATGAACGTGATTAGTCAAGAGACGTCAGTCGTCAGCGATATTATCAATTTTACCCGTTCAAACCCTAGAAAGAAAATGTATGCTATAATTTTAACAAATATTGAAAACTGATAAATTTTACACCATATTTATTGAAAATTAGCACCATACACGTTTAAAACTAACTTTAAGGGACCGTAGAAGACTTACAGCCGCGTTCACGTCTCGACTCGTACCGAAGAACACTGAAGACTCTACTCTGGAGCGCGAAGATAAGTGGAGGTAGGAGAAGTTCGATCGCGTCAGCTCATGGTAGCGAACGACGGAGAGTCGAGTCACGCATAATGCTCCTTGGATTGAGTAATCTACATTACAGTCGTTTACCTAAGTATTTAGACACACACACAACACCCTGTATAGTCAAACAAGCAGAGCGCGTAGTGATATTTGGGGGTCGTAGAAAACAATATTTAATTGACATTTAGGGTTGCATAAGTCCAAAACCGGAGTAGGGAGAGACAGGGCTACCATCCGTTTGTGACAACCTCCATATGTAGATGATTAAATTAAGTACTACATATTTTCATAATTTGAGGTTGTGTTATCGGATAATGTCGATACCCATCCATATTAAAGTGTGTTAAAGCTCCTTCTACACCATAAACCCGAATGTCGCGTTTTGTGTGTACTTTACCAACAGACAGTCGCCTTAGACGGATTATAGAAAAACTTATAAAAACACCGATAGTTTCTTCTGCTAGAACAAACTGACTTGTTACTCAGTGCCAAATAATCGAAAACATACAATTTAATAAAAATACAAAAACGTCGAATTCTAAAAACGAACAGACCATAGATCACTTATCCTAAAATGTGGAGTACTCGAAGGAAGAGTCGTTAAAGTACTTTGGCGTTTTATTGCTGTTGCTGCATTTTCGCCTGCAATTGAACTATCATTTCCTGCATTCTCTTTAATTCTGCTTCCTTCTCTTGGAGAATTTTGTCTTTTTCAACGACTTTTTCTTCAGAAATCCTGTAAACAAAATAATAATATTAAAACAAAGTAGGCATCGCCTACGGCTCGGTATATGAAATTTTTCGCTTACGCGAAAATTGTCCATTACATACTGGGAATACAGGGTTAAATAAAGAAACGGATCAGCCTTTTATACAGGGTCCTGCAATAGTGTGTCCGGCTCCCATAGCTCCTATCCGAATTAACTTAGGAATTTCATTCATATGCCAATTTATACTGCATTATAGGGTGCATTTCAGGAAAATATTTTTAAATATACAGGGTGGTCCAAAAATGTGTGGTAACATAATGCTGTCTTTTTTTAAATGGGACACCGAAACATCCGAAATGTTGAGGAATGTAAATAGATCATTTGAAGAGCGTATTAAACATTTGCTCAGATCAACATGGTAGGCATTTTGAACATTTACTGTAGTTGATAATACTTAATCAAGTCGCCTATGCTTACTTTTCATAATAAAAACTGTATTTAAACAACATAATTTATGAAATTTGCAATTATTTCGAAAACGGCTGGAAATAACTTATATGCTTCAATGACAAAAAAAGAATGCGTATGAATTCTACATGCAATAGCCAAATAATATACAATGCGTTCCATTTGAAAATCTGGAGAAAAATTATTTTGAAATGTGTCGTATTTGAAACCTATTTATGAACACCCTGTATAAAATAGATAAACGCTATTATATTCACGTATCTCTAGACCTCTTGTCTTAAATTCCACCGAATGCCTTGGTTAAAAAAGTAATTTTAGGTAGTTTTTTTGAAGAGACTCCAAAACTTTTTTCTTTAATTTTTAATTTATTACTCTTAAACTACATAACCAAATGAAATAAAACTTTAGGCATTTATAAAGAACACTAATACGAACCTAATTATGTAATAAAATACCCCATTTTAAAAAAGACAGCATTTTGTTATCACACATTTTTGGGCCACCCTGTATATTTAAAAATATACAGGGTGGCCCAAACCTAATTATGTAATAAAATACCCCATTTTAAAAAAGACAGCATTCTGTTATCACACATTTTTGGGCCAATCTGTATATTTAAAAATATTTTCCTGAAATGTACCCTATAATACAGTATAAATTGGCATATGAATGAAATTCCTAAGTTAATTTGTATAGGAGCTATGGAAGCCTAACACACTATTGCAGGACCCTGTATACACTCGCCGGCACAAAATTCCACCACCCTGAAATTTTGGTCAAGTTTCAATAATTGTATATCCAACACTTATGTTGCTGTTTTAGAATATTGTACTTTCTTTTTGATAAATAAATGTTATTATTATTATTAATTAATATCTAATATAATAATTTGTTATTTCAATATTTCAATAAGTGCACTGGGCACTTGCCCCCAAGAAACCTCAATCGCTAAATTTTATGCAAAAATATTGGTTAAAGAGTAAGTTAATCAGGAAATTAGCCCTTTGTCTCGGTCATTATCAACTTTTGAACCAAGCAAAGTGTAGCCAAATCGCATTATTGTTACACAAAGGGACTGCAGTTTTCTATTAGTTTTGTACATCCTGCATAGAAGATATCTCGTCGGAATTATTAACATTTTTGCAGGACAAGTGGCGGAATACCTTGTAGCTCTACTTACGTGTTTCTCTTTGGTGGTGGCGGCACTCCTTTGGCCAAACGTTCGCTCCTATAATTTTCATAGTGCTCCCTTTGCGTAATATCTTGCAAGTCTTGCATATGCGTGATTAGCATAGTTCTAAGTTTGATAAAATCACAGTGTTCGGGGTTTTCTACTTCCACAACTCCCCACGGATAAAGACGACCACGCACCTACGACAATATTAAAACAATAACAATAACAATTTTTTTTGGTGCTAACTGTGGATATTTGTAGAAATCGGTGATGGAAAGAACCTATACAGAGGGTTTGTTCGTTTGTTACTTAATGATATGTAGTTATTTTAATGGGCGATTACCGGACCAATTTTAAGTCAGAAGTTCATATGCACGTATGTCCTAAAATGCCATGTTTTCGATATACAGGGTGTTAAGTTTTTATCAAAAAAATTCGAAAACAGTTTGCGATATTACACTAAATTTTGGTATAGACCTGTGGTTCTCAAAGCGCGAGCCTGGAGCATTATTAGGGCGCCGCGACGCGCCCCTGTTTTCTCTTCTCCTGAAACTAAACTTAACGCATATTTCGACTAGAGCGCCGTGACAAAATACTAAACCTCTAACTGCACCGCGAACTGAAAAAGTTTGGGAACCACTTGTACATACTGTTATGATATAAAACCACACATTGTTACTGCAAAACGTTTTTTTCCAGCCAGTGGCGTAGGTACTCAATACAATAATTTCAATAAAAATATATGTTACGCCGCTGATATTTTCCAAACAATTATTTTTTTATGAATTATAATACAATTCTAAACAAAAAAGGTCTTTCATCTTTCTCTTAAAAATTACCGGTTCGACGAGAATAACATGATAATAATTATTACAGTCTACGTTAGGTAAAGTTAATAGAGATTTCCTTAACAAATATAAATATAAATATAACAAAAAGGTATGTATAATAATTATTATCATGTTATTTTCTTTCATCGGTACGTTTTAAGAGAATTATGGTCGTGATCTTTTTTGTTTAGAATTGAATGATAATTAATAATGAAATAATTGTTCCGGAAATATCACTGGCTGTAACATATTTCTCGGTTAAAATTGTATTGAGGCGGAGCCGTACCTACGCCACTGGCCTGAGAAAAAACTTTTTGGGGTATCATAATAGTCTAAACAAAATTTACTGTAATTCTTAAACTGTTTTCGATATTCTTGATATAAACCAAAACAAAGTTAATACTAACACCCTGCGTAATATACAGGGTGTTATGAAAATGACGTATTATATTTAAATGGGTGACTCCTTGGGTGTCCTAGAGAAAGTCTACATACTTTTTTTTAATCGAATATCTAAATACTAAGGCAAAAACCCTTTTTTACCCACGTACTGTTGCGCCGTTCCATCTGGATTCACTTAGCAACAATGTGGGTCACTAGAGTATACTAACCGTGTTGTCAGAACACACCGCGTGTCACGCCCTTGTTTGTATACCGGCCGCGCGTCACTCTCGTTGCTTCAGTATGTTTCGAGACTCGGGTTGAACTGACGCTGTCGAGGGTTCCTCGTGCTTGACGTATACGAATTTTAAACGTTTTGTTAGTTGTAGCAGTACTCGATTTTTTTTCTGTTGTGAAATAATTCATAATAATAAATGTTGTGATGTGATTTCAAATTTGTGTGATATTATCTACTGTTGGGCTGTTGAAAAACATACTTTTTGTGTTTTATTTTTTTTGGAATTTAATTAGAAAACGGATTATTTTAAAATAAGATCAAAGGTAAGATAGTATGTACCTTAAAATTGTAGTTTTTTTTTTAAAGTTTGAAAAAGAAGTGATAACGCGTGTCAAATACGTCTTGTTGTCAAAAACTGAACACGTGTTCTGTGTTGCAATATGACAACATCGCCTATAATGCGCTAACCTCTTTTACCTCGAGACTGCCTCAATAAACTATTGATTGCGAAGGCCCTCAGGAGCGGCCACGTAAATTTTGAGATTTCATATAAAGTGTATATTTCGCTTAATAATTCAAAGCGCCATTTATGGTTACTTTTCTTCAATTTAATTTAATCTCAGGATTTGCCGGTTTAAACATAATAAGTCATTTCCATAACACCCTGTATGAATAATGTGTATACCGGGTGATACATAGTTAAATTGAACATAGAAAATCCCAGGTAATTTTTGAGGTGGTCGAATACTGGCTTCCCTGTACATTTTATAGAAAAACTGCATTATAACTTCTTGAAGAGGTTAAATCCACGTGTTTGTATACATTTTGGTGAGCCAATCCCAAGCTATTCAATTGAACGTGAAGGCAAAACCACGAAACTCATAGTTCAGGTAATACAGCAAACATTAGCAAATTAAATTTTGACATTTGACGAAAATTAGTGTCATTTTTGGCAATAGCGTCATAGAAATTATTTGCTGGTGTTTGCTGTATTACCTGAACTATGGGAGTCTCGTGATTTTGCCATCACGTATTATTAAATAGCTTAGGATTCGCTCACCTAAATATATGTAACACCCTGTATAGAAAAAACTCTAAAATGATGGGTTATTTATCTGAGTGAAGCATTATTTCTATACAATATGACGGAATACACGTTGAAACATGAAGTGGTACATACCTTACGACCTCTTACTTCCAACAATGTATTGGCACCACACACAGCAAACGGCACAGCCTGTTTTAATTGACGCACCTAAAAAAAATCATTTAACCAAATCCTACAACGTAAATAAAATACAGACAATATTAAATGAAACTACAAAAATCGAGAGGCACTCAAGCTCTATTACCTGTTCTTTATATTCCTCATCCTCGTCCGAATCACACTCGGGCAAACAGAAAATTCTAATTCCATTTTCAGAAATTTCGTCCAGAACTTTTTTTTTCAGTTTTTGCATTTCTTTCTTGGTTAAAACGTCGGCTTTGGCGATCACAGGAACTATATTTACTTTATTATGTAACTTCTTCATAAACTCTATATCCAAAGGTTTAAGCCTAAAAATATCAACTGAATTAATAGATTATTTTCTATAATAGAAAGTCGTTTGTAAATTTTGATAACCGCCCAGTTCTTTTAGATACTTTTTGCGAAAATTAAAGGTAAAGTGACGTCTACACATAAGGTTTTACCTGACGTTTTATTTGTTGAAATAAAAGGTATCAGTTAAAACATTAAATGTGGACAGGGTCTGCACATAAGGTTTTGCTTGACGTTTTACTTGATTAAGTAAAACTTAGTTAATTAGGTGTGGACAGCATGACGGGCGTTTTACTTGAACGGAATCGATCAATCAGTGAGAAAACTGCGACCTTCCAAAACTGATCTGAAATTTGAACACTACACTGCGTGTGTAGATACGGATTTTAAAACCACTTTGCCTGGCAGCCTTAATTGAAGACATCAGGTAAAGCTTTATGTAATTAGTGAAATCCGTCATTCCCAGAAATGCCTAGTCATTTCACGTTTGCTGGCAAATAGTGTAACTCTACGCTTGATACATCGTTTGCCTAAAAGTATCAGGCATTCCCTGTAATACGGAATTCTTTCAATCAAACGCTGTACTTAAGTAAATAATTTAAGTTACCCTGTTTGCCGGTTTTAGTCGAACGCTGTAGTTGTTGTTCACATCTGTGTAGTGATTTTTTTTTTGAAAATGAAATGTTGAAGCATTCACAATTGTTTTATAAGAAGTCAGATGACTATTACTCCAATCAATGTAAAAAAAAACCTTGGAATATTACGGAATTAACGGAGGTAAGAAATTTCTTTTCAATTTTAAGGAAATTCCTGATAATAATCAGTTATTTACAAACCTTTTTTTGGAAAATACCTTATTTTCATGCACTACTGGCAACACTGTCCTAATTACAATTAGTGGCGTCTGTGAGTCGGAAAAAACCTCGAAAAAACGAAATATTTTCAGCCGGAACAAGAGTACCAGAGGAGTTAAACGCGCTTCAAGAGGTTTCCCTGCAGAGAAACACTTTCCACCGGTTTTCTAGGATGCTGAGCACGGTGGGGGTGTTGGATATCGCGTCCGACCCCTTCCAACCCCTCCACCGAACAATACTCGCCCCCATTATGGAACGACATTACCTTTTCATTAAAAAAATCGGAAAATCGGACGCGATATCCAACACCACCAACGTGCTCAGCATCCTAGAAAACGGAGGAAAAGTGTTTCTCTGCAGGGAAATCTCTTGAAGCGAGTTTAACCCCTCTGGGGGGTGGTTTTTGACCGTTTTGAGGGGTTGCGCAGTGTAACTTAACTCATTTAGTTAAGTATAGCGTTTGACTGAAAGAATTCCGTCGTTACAGGGAATGCCTGATACTCTTAGGCAAACGGTGTTCCAAACGTAGAGTTACATTATTTGCCGGCAATACGTGAAATGACTAGGCATTTCTGGGAATGACGGATTTCAATAATTGAGGCCGACATATAGACAGCGCTTAAAATACCGTCTCATCCGTTCCCGTTCCGCGTTCAAAGTTCCTGGCTTTCAATAAGAAAACTCATAGTAGACCGAGACAATATGAGCTTCATGCGAAGTATCATTGCATTTTTAAAATAAATATTAACGAAACCCCATAGTATGTAATGGATATTTTTAACAGGCGAAACGACACTGTCTAAGGGTCGACCGACGAAAGGAGACAACTGTTCAATCGGGAACTGATTAAACGGCCCTAAATCAAATTAAAGAAAACAGTATTCTTACAACAAAAATCATTATGTATTTATTATTCGCCTGCAAATAATCTCGACATCGATTTATTGCATGATTGAAATAAAAATAAAAGACAGAGGTCAAAAACCCCATATGGAATATGGTTTATTCTAAATCTAAAGCAGCTGAAATGTGACACCGATTAAATTCTTTTGTTACCATATTAAGCAACATAGTATTTATGTCTGCCAGTTCAAATAATGTTTGTTTCGATTTTAACTGCCATTTAAAATTAGCAATAAATTTCACCTTAACATGGAGTTGATGGCCCAGATATTACACATATTTTTATCTACACAAAAGGAAGCACTTCCTCTTTATGTATGCAGGATATAGTTAAGTTATATGAAAGCAGGATAACTTACATTTAAATAAATTGCAATACTTATATTTTTAAATTTATATAAACATGCAGCGTTCAACATAGAAATTGAAATACAGTGAAACCTCTCTTAGGCGGACACCTATGGGACCGTCTAAATGTGTCCACCCATGGGAAATTTGTTATTAGGTAATATGTAAATGCAAAATTATTACTATATACAGTGTGTCCACTGATTGACTATCGAAGAGGGAAAACTTTTTTATTTGTGGGTTTATGAAAAAAAGTTATTTTTCATAAAAACTCCTGCTTGTTCTCCAACGACCAAAAAGTATATTATTTTTTCAAATTTATATACCGGGTGTTCAGAATTTAGAAAAATATGAAAAAAGCTAAGAACAAAGTACCCTTATGTGTAAAGATAGGATAAAAACTAATTAGTAAAAGTTGTTGTGGTTGAGAACCTACGTCTCATTACCAAGTTTTGACTTATTAGCTAAATGTACAGAGACAGGCAAAAAATTCCAACTCATAAAATATGATTTGCTTTAAATTAACGCATTTTACAAATTAGTTAATCTTTAGAACGTATTTCTTTGTAAAAACTTTATAGTATACGTTGCGATGACAATGGACGTACATTTTACCGACAAGACGGCGTTGAAAACACATCGCGGAGCGACGTATTTAACAAATGAACAAACAAATAAAAATGTTGTCAATGTCATATTGCTTAATTTATGACAGTGAAAAAAAATGCTAACGTTAGAACAAAAAGTATTTATTGTCCAATGTTATGGTTTAGGGGAAAATATCTCATACTCGTATGTCACAAGAATGTTTAACGAGAAATGGCCAAATATTACCGTTAACCGAATATCAGTTAAATCTATTGTTTCAAAATTTAGAAGAACAGGAAGCGTTTTAAATATTAAAAAGAAGAAGACTCCTATCAATGAAGAAGAAAATGTTGGGGCAACTCTTGCGCTGGATTCCGTTCGGCATTTTCCCAAAACATCGCTAAGGATTAGAGCATCCCATATTGGAAACATTAGTAAATCATATTTGCAAATAATTTTTAAAGCTAATAAAGTCAGGCCATATGAACCTAAATTTGTTCATACTCTAGAAGCAAATGATGATGCAAAAAGACTTGATTTTTGCTTATGGGTTGGTCAGAAATACTTACAAAATAGAAACTTTTTTCATAATATTATTTTTTCCGATGAAGCTACTTTCTCAACTAATGGAGTGGTTAGTTCCCAAAATGTACGTTACTGGTCAACTGAGAATCCCCATTTTCGAATTCATTGCAGAAGACAGTACTCCAAGAAAGTTAACGTTTGGTGTGCAGTTACGTACAACGGAATAATTGGACCGTACTTCTTTGAAGCAAATATGAATCAGCATAGTTATTTAGAAATGCTAAATTCAATTTTTTTTCATTATTTAAATAATATGCCACTTATTGACAGGCAAACTGCATATTTTCAACAAGATGGTCATCCTGCGCATTCCACTGTTATTGTGCGGGAATGGTTGAATCGACAATTTCCGGAGCGCTGGATTGGGAGATATGGACCAATCCCTTGGCCGCCAAGAAGTCCCGACCTTACAATAATGGATTTTTACTTATGGGGCTACCTTACCCAGAAAGTGTATGCATCTCATTTGGAACCTGATCTTGACAATTTAAAAATTAGAATTAGAGAAGCGATTCAGGCTATCCCTTTGCAAGAGATACGAAATGCATATAAAACATTTATTAAGAAAGTCCAACGATGCGAGGAGGTTGGTGGAGAAACCTTTGAATAGTTTTTTTTTGCTGATAACCTGCCTTTTTTCACTTACATTTGTTATACTTGTTACAATTATTTGCTCTTCATTCGTTCTCTAATAAATTCGTTTAATTATGAATAGTGCACGGTTTTATTTTAAAACGTATTGATTTTTTAATAACATGGGTAGTTACTTAGCCGTTTTCGACAATTCCTCGTATAAAGATAAATATTATACAAAGAAATACGTTCTAAAGATTAACTAATTTGTAAAATGCGTTAATTTAAAGCAAATCATATTTTATGAGTTGGAATTTTTTGCCTGTCTCTGTACATTTAGCTAATAAGTCAAAACTTGGTAATGAGACGTAGGTTCTCAACCACAACAACTTTTACTAATTAGTTTTTATCCTATCTTTACACATAAGGGTACTTTGTTCTTAGCTTTTTTCATATTTTTCTAAATTCTGAACACCCGGTATATAAATTTGAAAAAATAATATGCTTTTTGGTCGTTGGAGAACAAGCAGGAGTTTTTATGAAAAATACGCGATTGGTTGCATTGGTTTTTGCGCCGTAGTTATTCGTCTCCCAAATACTTTTAAAATTTTTTGTCCGTTTAAAGGAGGGTTTTCGCACTCTTTGTATGAAAACAGTCTGTCCGCGTCCGCCCAAAGGAGAGTCCGCCCAAGAGAGGTTGATTTTCATGGAATTACATATACCTAGTTCCGGACTATGAGATGCTTAATAGAGATGTCCGCTTATTAGAGGTGTCCGTTATGAGAGGTTTCACTGTATAACTAAGGGAACTAATGCCCATTTCCAAAAGAATGAATGTAATATACCAGCTAGCAAGCGCTTGCTTGCCCCCTCTACTACAGGTTTAGTAAAATTTCACAGTTCCAGCGATTTTTTTTCTAGTGATTTAATGCAAACATTTAAAAAAATGCTTTCTGCTATTGATATTTTTTATTCACATCCAAAATTTAAATAATATTCTAAAATTTTAATCTATTGCTTTACCATTTAATTTCGTTTAATATCTTTGTTGTTCTAAGTCTTCGTGCCGATAAAAAACTAGGACAGCAAAATTTCTTATTTTCTCCTTGACTATTAGGAATTATTTACTGTCGAGTCTGGTACCAGCAAAATGTCATATACAAATTTTACATTGTCACTTTATCATTAACTTGTCAAGCACATTTTTTTTTAAATATGCCACAATTAACCCCCAGCAAAAGGCTATTATCTATAGCCGGTTGCGAGATGGTGCTTTTATTACGGATATTGCAGACGAACTGGGAGTAAACAGAAATACCGTGTTGTTGGCAAAACAAAAAATAGCAAGGCATCGAACTATTATTAGGAAAGCAGTTTCAGGTTCCCCTAGAATGTTTGCTAAAGATGAAAATAGAAGAATACTAATAATCAAGAAGTAATAAACAAGAATGTTCCGACTAAATATTAAAAAAAAATTTATTTATACCTTTTTTGATTTTCTGTTAAATTTCTTTTATTATTCAGTTTTATTTTCATTTTTTGGCGACATTAAATATACCTACTTTAAATAAAGCATTCGAGTTTTTCTTAATAAAAAAAATGCGTAATACATTTAGTTCCTCCCTATAAATTTCCGCTCAACTAAATAAAATAAAACAAGTAACATATTTTGATGCCACCTCGTATCGCAAAATACAAAACTTAAATTATGTAACCTAAGTTACTTTCTAAAAGTTAGGTGTTTTTACTTTTACAGCTGTCGAACACCTTCTATACTCTATGAGATATGTATTTCCGTTCCCAGTTTAAGATTTTGCAGTCCCAGTTTTTTATCGGCACGATGGTTCGTACCGAAATAAAACTGGGACAGCAAAATGTAGTTTAATCTCCCAGGCTATTAGTATGTTTTGCAGTTGTGAGTTTGATTTAAGTTTGTGACTGAGATGTCGAACGAAATATTTTTTTAAAAATGCCCGCGTTAACCGTCCAGCAAAAAGCGAGCATTTACAGGCGATTGAGAGATGGGCATCAAATATGACACACCGCAGATGAATTAGGAATTAGCAAAAATACCGTATTGCTGGCTAAGCACAAAATTACAGAATATGGAAGTATCGTAAGAAAAGCAGGTACTGGTCGCCCCAAAATTTCGAAGGAAGGCCAAGATATACAATTAATTAATTTTTTAAGAGGTAGCCCATTCGAAACAACAATAAGGGCTAAAGAAGAGACACATTTTCCTGGTTCGGCTAATACAGCTCGTAGTAGAATTCGTAATTCGGATATAAAAAGTTGTTGTGCGACAAGCAAAATATTTTTGTTTGAAGCAAAGAAGCAGAGAAGATTAGAATTTGCTCATGAATAAATAAATCGAGATAACATGTGGGAAACCGTAATATTTTCCGATAAAAAAACTTGTTTGGTTCTAGATACGATGCAAGATATACACATAAGACCAATCAAAGTGGACGCTTTTCTATAAACGGTTGGGGCTGGATTAGTGTAAGGGGCCCAGGAGTTTGTCAAATAGTGCAGGGAAGGCTCAATGCACCATTATATTACAATATACTACTAAACCAAGTTATGATACCATCAGTCGGCGCAGTACATGGCCAAGATTTTATATTTCAACACGATAATGCTAAGATGCTAGATTCATAAAGCCCGCATAGTGCAAAATTATTTAGAAGAAAATCATATTCGTGTTCTGCCGTGGCCTTCGAAAAGGCTTCAAGGAGTAATAAACAGGATTGGTTCTACGACTAAGAAGTAACATATTTTGATCCCACCTCGTATCGCAAAATACAAAACGTTAAATTATGCAACCTAGGTTACTTTCTAAAAGTTAGCTTGTTGTGATTTTACTGTCCTAGTTTTTTATCGGCACGATGGTACTTATAAACAAGATTTTTCGAATTTTTATGATTTTGTTCTTCAGTTTTTGTGCTTTTTTATGATGGAAATAAAATGTTATGTTATTTAATATAGGATTATTATTAATTAACCATTTAATTTTAAATCCAGTGAAATATTAGTGAATTCTTTACACTATATCTTGTGCTAATGATTTTTTAATTTTTTGACCTAACGATATTACGTCGATAAGCATGGGCCGCTTGCAGGATTTCTCTTTCCCGCGTGGAACACATTACTGCGACGCGTCTATATAGCTGGTATATTACGTCCTCTTTCCTGTGCGTTAGGCACAGATCTTTAAATGTATTATATATAACCAACTTACCCATGTCCAAACGGCGATATAAAATAAAAACAACAATGAATCCTATTATCAACAATATTCTTTCTGTTCAGTCCACTTTCGTCTCTCAAAAATCTCTCAAACTGCTCGTCGATATACCTAATAATTTCAGAGAACGAATCTGTATTGTCAATAGCGTCGCCGTATCCGGGCGTGTCTACAACTGTCAAACGTAGTTTGATACCCCTCTCTTCTATTTCTACCGTTGTAGGCTCAAGCTTGACGGTTTGTTTCAGTTTCTCTAAAAAAGAAGCAAGATAAGAGGGGGAAGTCTGTTGTCGGCTTTTGCTAAATTAAAAATTAAAATCATTTAAACAAATAAAGTCTACACAGTGTGTGTTGTAGAAAGTATAACAAATGGGGATCTTTTTTATCCTTCATTTTGCCGAAAAAAGTCACTCTTGCTTAACATCCGGAATATTGTACAGGGTGACCAAAAAAATGTGAAATTTATCTAAGAATAAACACCCTTAGTTCTAAAAATTACCTTTTAAAGCTCTTTTTAGAATTATGTTCTCTGCTGACGAGAAACAGCCATATATGAGACATAATTAGATCATTTTATTATTATTAATTCAGTGTTTTTCATTGGCTGTATACTAATGTTCCGACCAGATGAACATGGTACACAGACATTTAATAAATGGGTCTGCGAGAGCACCTGATTTGATGCCCCTAAACTATTATTTATGGGGTAGATTAAAAGAAATTGTCTACCGAGATAGACCCGCAAGTGCTGAATTCTACAAAACAGAATAATGCAAACCTGCAATGAGTTGCCAAGGGCAGAAATAGGAAGAACAATAAAAAACGATACATCGAATATGATGGTGGTTCAGCAGAAATCTGACAGTTGTTTTATACAGTTAGGACTTTTTTTATGTTAAGTTATGTATTTAATTTCTTTGGTAATCTAACTCACTGTTTCTGTTTTGTTTTCAAACAAAATATTTTGCTTTTTAAAATGACCTAATTAATAATAATAATAATAATAATAATATATTACTTAAAATTTTTTTACAAAATCTCATAATACATTGGTTGTTGGTATTTTCTATATTTATAGTTAATTCCTTTTATAATTGTGCACCTAGGTAAATAAATACCTGTTTGTGCACGTTTCTAATTCTTCCTCAAATAATGTAATTCAAATTTTTGTCATTAATTTATGTAGTTGTAAAGATATATATATACTATTCAAAAAAAGGAAAATTTAAACTTAAATTAAAAACTAATTCTATCTAACAATTTAACAGTTTAATTTACTATCTATTTTGTTAATTTATGTTAATAAAAAAAATGAGAATTTATATAAATTTGTGAAAATAAAATTACGGCACTTTTTACTAAACTTTTTGATATTTGTGGATGACTTTATCTCTGTATTGCAGAATTTTGGAGCAAGATAATCTATAAACCTATAACTAATATTCTTATTTCTAGTTGGTACTTGTAGGTGCTTGTTATTTCTACTTCTGGTTGCATACGAGTGATTTATATAGTTTCTTAACTTAGTTGTCTTATGAACATAGATACAGGCATTCAATATATACAAAGAACGAACATTAAAATTGTTTTCGGTGTAAAGTAATTGCGTCGGTTATCTCTTTTTTTTCTTAAAAATAACTTTCAAAATATAATTTTGGACTACACATAGTTGATTCAGGGAATTTTGATAAAGACCACCCCAGACAATTATTCCATATCTTATTAAGGACTCGACTAATGTTTTATAAATATTAACTAGCATTTCCCTATCGAAAATGTCTCTTAGTATATAGAACTTATGAATTATAGTTCTGATGTTAGCCGTTAACTTTAGAACGTGCTGATCCCATTTTAGGTTTTTGTCAACAGTTATACCCAAATATTTCGTGAATGGTACCTCCTTTATTTGAAGATCGTTTGATTTAATATGATCAAAGTTAGGTCGGTTTGAGGCTGTAATTGAGAATGCTATATAATGCGTTTTATCTACGTTTAAAGTAAGCTTAGAGGAATCCAACCAGTTCTTTATTTGAGATAAGCCAATTTCTGTCGATTCTCTAACTTGAGACCACGTGTCTCCCGTAAAGATAGCCACCGTATCGTCTGCATAGGAAATTAAAGAGCAGTTTTCTATCTTCATATTTGTTAAAGAGTTTATATACGCGATAAAAAGTATCGGTCCTAACACGGTACCCTGAGGAACTCCTATTTTAACATTGAGCGGTTCGCTGTATGTCTCGTTAATTTTTAAAATTTGTTTTCTGTTGTTTAAATAGTTTTCAAAGACATCCAGAGCAATGCCCCTTATACCATAAGTATTTAATATTGTTAGAAGCGAATCGTGTGGCACCGTGTCGAAAGCTTTTGCTAAATCCAAAAACACCGCTAGGCATTTCTTATTGCTATCAAGGCTTTTAGTTACTATTTTAGTAAATTCATAGACTGCATCAGCAGTACTTAAACCCCTAGTAAAGCCAAACTGATCCTTTGAAAGTATTTTATTGGTTTCTAGAAAATTTATAAGTCTGTCTTTTAAACATTTTTCGAATATTTTTGCGAAATTATTTATGACGCTAATGGGGCGGTAGTTATTTATACATGTGTTGTCGCCTGTTTTGTGTATAGGAGAAACTATGGAAATTTTAAAGAGACTAGGTACTACACCAGTTTTAAGAATTAAATTTATTATATGTAACAGTGGCTTAATTAAATAAATGTGAAAACGTTTGATAAACCGGGAATGTATACTATCGAAACCCGAGGCGCAGTTATTTTTTAGGGAGTTTATCTATTTTATCATTTCCTTTTCCCCAACCGGTCTAAGAAACATTGAAGAAACGGCTTCATGTCGACATTGAACCTTATTTGTTGGATTTTTTATTTTTTCCATCATATTGATTTATAAAAAATTTATTACAATAATTTGCCATATCTTTATTATCCGAGAACGTCTTACCGTTATCTTCTATTTGTATTTTATTTGTATTTTTATTAGTAATTTGACCTGTAGCTTCGTTTATTACTTTGTAAATTTTTTTAATGTCGTTTTCATTATTTCTTAATTGATCTTTATAATAAGAGCATTTACATTTGTGTATTAATTTATTTAGTGCATTTCTGTAATCTGTATACTTTTGTTCGTTAATTTGATTGAATTTTTTTCTCAGCTCTTTTTTCATTCTATCTCTATGTTTAATTGATTGATAATTATATCTCATAAGGTGGCTGTTTCTCGTCAGCATTTTTTAGAAAGAACGTAATTCCAGAAAGAGCTTCAAAACGACGTTACGATGTATATTTAGTGATAAGGGTATTTTTTTTCTAGATCAATTTCATATTTTTTAACCACTCTATACAATATTTGGTATATGGGTGGTTCCACAGATACGGAACAATTTCGGTAACTTACGAAAATCTATGTAGCTATTGGAAATTAATTACTGTGTTTATTTATTTTAAGTACATAAAGATGTTCTCCTCCTGAGCCATCATTATATTATGTCATTAATATCCAATTATTATGTTATAAGTTCATTAACTCCGAGGCTGTCACCAGGCATGTTTTTAATATGACGACACACTGGTTTTCGGACACTATTTGGATTATACCAATAAAAATATAATTTAATTAAACTAGTCATTATACTAGCACTACGGGTGATCTAATTTAGCCTTACATTCAAAATAAAGAAAAAAATTAGCTTCTTATTTTGCAACTCTATATCACCATCAACTGCGAGATACTCGATAAATCCTTGCAAATTGACAACATGGCACATCCCCTACTTTATACGCTATAAGGAATGAACCAATTTCGTTGAGTTGACAAAGAACTTCCATGAGGAGAGGTCGTCTATTTTCTGTGTCTATATAAATTCCTTTTTTTTAGTCAAAATCTTAAAAACGTATCTTGGGTTTATATATGTATTTTTGTCGAATATGTCCAAAATATCAACTACGAAGCAATCAACTCCGACGCCAAGGTTGTGCCTCGGAGTTGATACCTGGTTACATTTGCCAAATCAGATAAACTGCGAGGCATTCTGAATTTTAAGGAAATCCTGTAAAATTATATGTTTGGACTAATGTTTATTCATAAAAAATCAACTTTAAAGAAAATTACTTAAAATACACATATTTTTTCAAGATTTAATATCATTAGTCAACTCCGAAGAGAGGTTTTTCAACTCCAAAACAACTGATATTTTAAATTTTGAAGAAATAATTCCAAATGATCTCTGCCACCCTTAAATAAATTTGTAATAAGTCATTTTTTCATTTAAATCATTTACTTAGCATTAAAAATTCTAAAATCACCATACAAATACACAGTTCAACGAATTTCTAATGTTAAGAAAATGAAGAGATAATTGCGTAGCACTCTGTATTATAAACTTTATTTGTTAAAATGATTTTTGTTTTTACTTTAGCAAAAGCCAAAAGTGATGTCACACACACACACACATCAAATAAATATTTTGTCACAATTTAGCAACAGTCTTTACCGGTCTATACATCAGCATGTTGAGCTCCAAAATTAAAATTTTGCCTTTCTAATATCTTTCGCTACGTAAGCAATAGGAAAATTACCCAAAATAGTTCCTACTAAATTATATGATGCAGCAACACCGCCAGCGTAAGTAACGGGATTTTGTTTAAAATTGTAATATGAAGGCAATTTAAAAAGGAATACTTAATATTAAGTAAAAATCCAATCCCAAAATCCTAATAAGGAATATATCGACATAATTACAAAAAAACTAAAAGATAATAATGTGAATCCCGTAATTGAACAAGAACTTTTACAACTACTAGATCTATGCATAAATGAAAATTATTTTAAATTCAATGATGAATATTATAAACAAACAGATGGTTTAACAATGGGCTTTCCACTAAGCCAACTGATGGCCGAAGTTTTCATGTCAGTTTTAGAAGAAACCTTTATAAACTCACAAATTTCAAAAAATATTTTTTCTGGTATAGGTACGTTGACGACATTTTAGCGTACTTCACATGGACTGAGGAAGAACTTAAACGTATTTTAAACCACCTTAACTCTATACATCCCAAAATTAAATTCACGCCAGAAATAGGAAATTACTCGATCAATTTTTTGGATCTCAGAATATCAAAAATCTGAAATAAAAAACTACAGTTTGACATTTACAGAAAACCAGCATTTACAGATATCACAATATGACATGACTCAGTACACCCAAAAGCAAATAAATTGACAGCATATAAATCAATGGTACATAGAGCTCTGTCTCTACCACTCTCTAAAGAAAGTTTAAAGATTGAGCTCGATACTATCAGAGTTATTGCCGTCAATAATGGGTACACATTAAAAGAAATAACCTCTCTTATCAATACAAAACAACATACACTAGCTATAACACAAATATACCCCATAAAAAAAGAATGAAAACTCAAAAAATTTCATAGTCTTACATATTCAGGTCCGACCTCAGACAAGATTGCAAATATTTTATCATCTGATCAGGTAACAATAGCATTCAAACCCTCAAATAGTTTATCCAAATATTTTGTAACGTCAAAGCGCGAAAAATATAAAAAATCAGGAGTTTATAAATTAAAGTGTAATGACTGCAATAGCTGCTATATAGGACAAACGGGACGAAATTTTGAAACGAGATTTGAAGAACACAATGCATGCTCTAGACTTAATAAAAGATCATCTAATTTTGCGAATCACTTTTTAGATACAAACCACACATTTCCAGATATAAGTAACCTACAAATCTTACACACTGAACAAAAAGGCCATAAATTAAATTTACTAGAAAACATTGAAATCTATAAACATAAAAAGACAGTAATATTAACCTTTTAAACACACAATTAGATCTCGGCAACTCCCCGCTATTAAAATTATTGTAAAAATCCCATCTGGCATGTGCTTTCCTAGATTCTCTGAATATCGACCTGTTTGTCCCTAATTTAAGTTTATTACACTATTGTGGCAAACATTATTTATTATACCAAATTAATATTTTTTAATTTATTATTTTTAGTACTAACTATATTATATACACTTAGTTTGGGTTCACTCTCGTGCGAGAGTCTTGAAGATGTAGTTGTACTACGAAACGGCCGTAACTCCAAATCTCCTTTAATATAGTGACAAATAACAAAGAGTTCCATTTTATATATATATATATATATGTATTGTCACAAAGTAACGGACGAGTCAATTAATTCTTTGAAAAATAAAAGACAATCTTTAATGTTAAGCGTTTTACGTTTTCTCAAAAACAATCCACAAAGTTAATATTGGAGAAAAATGTCGAAAAAATATTTCAAAATATAAATATTTCAATCCAACTTCGATATCAATGGAGATCCCAATGGTGAGCATCGAATTTCGGACATACTGTATAGACTTTCGCATTAATACATTTTTTTTGTTCGATTTTTTTTCGCACAGTCTGTGTAGAAATATTATGAAAATCCAGATAAAACTGATGAGGAAAAGGTACTCGACCTTTACAAAAACAGATTGTTCCTCAAGGTTAAAATATATTATGTACTGACAAGGGGATTAAGTACAGACGTGTTCTTTCTAAAATAAACTATTTTAATGCCTTTTCTTTCACCATCCTTACAATTTTAATCTCTCGCTGTAAATTCTCAAGATAAACTGTATATCATGATTATGTTTAATGTGTTTAAAATGGGTATTAAAATCGGTAAAATAGATTTTCGATCAAAAGGGCGGGGGGGTTTGGGGAAGATTACATAAAATTTTACAGTTATTGTTCATAAAGTATAAAAGGCTAGTAAAGTAATGAAAATGTGGTTGAATTATGGTTTGATTAACAAGAAGCCAGGAATTCGCTGATAAATTGACTGCAATTGAATGAAAAGAAAAATTACTTTACATAAATTTAATTTATCTGTTTTAAAGGTATACAGGGTGGTGCATCGTTGAGTTGTAATTGTGTGTAATGTAATTTTTGAAGTGGCTGAATATTGGCTACCCTGTACATTTTATAGAAAACTGCATTATAACTTCTTGAAGAGGCCGACATGGTAAACCCATGTGTAGAGTTTGAATACATTTTGGTGAGCCAATCCTAGGCTATTCAATTAAACGTGATGGCAAAACCACGAAACTCTCATAGTTCAGGTAATACAGCAAACACCAGCAAATAATTTCAATGACTCTATTTGCCAAAAATTGATGTAAAGCTGAACACAACGAATAATGAAAATATTGGTACTAACGCTAATTTTCGTTTTGTCAATATCAAAATTTCATTTGTCGTACTACCTGCACTGTGGGTTTCATAATTTTGCCGTCACATTTAATTAAATACCTTAAGATTGGCTCACCAAAATGTATTCAAACTTGACACATGGGTTAACCATGTCGGCTTCTTCAAAAAGTTATAAGGCAGTTTTCCTATAAAATGTACAGGTAGGCCAATATTCAACCACCTCAAAAATTACATTGGAATCCTATGTTCAACTCAATGATGCACCACCCTCTGTATAGAGAAAATTGCTTCTAAATGTTGATAAATTGGTGAAAAGTATTAACCCTATTGGTCGGCCTTTTTATTTTCATAAAATGAGTTATTTAAGAAGGCTGCTTAATTACACTGTAACTGTGGCTATTTTAATTTCGAAGAACTCGGCCTATATTCATTCGAAGAGTTCGACCAATATTCATATAATAATCACTCAGTATCCAAGCCTTAAGTACCTGTCCTAGCCATGATAGTATAAGTAATTTATTTAAGTTCATTTTCAGTGATATTTATGTACAAAAATTACTATTTAAATTAACTATGTCATACTTAATTATACAGTAAACACAAAACAACAATAAATAAATAAAATAAATGTGTATTTATGAGTGCGATAGGATATTTCTATAGTAAGAATAGCTTGAACAATAGATTTTGCCCTTTGATTGAGTAAGTTATTGAGGTTTTAATATAAGCACACTAAAATAGTTAAAACCAACTTTTTTCTTGCCATTAAATTAAAATTAGCTAGCTAACCAGATACATATAAATAACAAAGACAGTGTTACAAAGCTAATAGGAAAAAGAAACAAACAACTTGTTCGTTCTCTTTTTCTTAATCTCTTCATGACCTAATTAACCACTTTGTGTTTTCTATTGGTAAAAGGAACAAGAAAAGCAAAAATACATTTAGAGATGTAAAATTACCGGTAATTTAAAAATCGGTAATATTACCGGTAATATTACGGTAACATTGGTAATTTATAAAAAAAACAGCTTTTTAAGTAATACTAGTTTTTTTTATTTCAAAACTGTAAAAACATTACGAAAAACAATAAGAACGTTTTTTAAACTAGTCAGAGTCAGAATGGACTACGTAATAGAGTGGATAATGGTAAATCATCCTCATCATCATCCCCAACCTCGTCATCTGATTCTTCTTTCTCTTTCGTTAATTGAGTCAAGTCTATAACTTCGAAACCGATATCTTCTTTTTCTATTTCTTCCTCAGTATCTTCTACTATTCTCGAATGATCTTCTTCATTTAGTAAATTATAATTATGGGCAATATAAGTTAGTTTTCCGGCCCTCTCCACGGTTAGTCTGTTTCTTTTTTGCCGATGAATAAATCCATAAGTACTAAAGGTTCTTTCGGTTGCGGCTGTTGACGATGGTAAATTTAAAATGTCTACAGCTAACCTACTTATTTTAGAACTGGAGCAAATTCCTGCCCACCAAACAGATCCAGACATAGATTTTTCGCTGGAAATGACGAATTCCTTAGCAAAAATATTACCTCTAATTTTGTCCTGTGCGAGTGCTTCCATAATAAGATCTACTTGTGAAGAATACTTTGGATGACGCCTTGCAGTTTCATAGATGAACTCCGTTGCAATTAAAATTTCAGCTTCAGTTAACTTCTCGCCGCGTTGACTTGGTTCTAATAGGTAAGCAGCAAGATGAACGGGTTTTAAACATATATTTTCTCGTTTTTCAAGAATTGAACACATTTTCTGGTTTTCAAACATAGTAATAGATAAATTTGATACTTTGTCACGTAATATAGACCTTATTTCAAAAAAGCAGATAAACTCTTTTGAGATTGTTGGCCCGTTAGCTTCAAAAATCGTTATCCACTTAGACATTGGCTGGAACAAGTCATAAGTTGCTTCTATTTGCAACCAAAATTCGTTTTGAAGAAGAAGTCTTACTGTATTTGATGAAAGAACATCAGAAATATCTGGGCTATCATCAACTGCTAAACTTTTTAATGAATGTTTAGTCTCCAAAAAGCTTTTTATACAAGAAACAAAGGAACCCCATCTTGTTTTCACCGGCAATTTTAAAGAGATGTATCGCCCCGTTTTGTTCAACTGGATTTGGCTTATGGAAAAAAAAAAAAAAAAAAATTTCCAATGTTACCGATCTTGCGGTAATATTACGTAATATTACGTAATATTACGGTAACATTACCTTTACATCTCTACATATACTGTTGGAATTACTAGAGTTGCACAATTATTGTATAAAAAGCCTGATTTTTTATAAAAAAGTCAGATATTTTTTCACAAATGCATTTAATCAAATAAGTATATAAAATAAAAATAACAGTTTTGAGTATTTAATTTTTGCGTAGGTCGGCCCAATTAGCATTAAAAAAATAAAATGACAAAAACCAACGAAAATAAGGAATTTATTTCCCCAAAAAAATAAAAATCTACTATACTAACCCAACTAGGCATACCTAGGAACTTTTCTGGTACTACAATAAAAAAAAATAAATAGTAACAAGCTATTTTGAGTGGTAATGATAAATTTTTAAGGTTGCTACAAAAAGCCTGACGGAGTTAAAAAAAATTCTCAAAAAAGGAGGACATGTCAGACTAAAATATAAGTTAGAATCTAATTGCGTGCACCCATTTCTATTCAACTAATTAGGATAGAAATATTTAACTTACCAACAGCATCGGGTACTACTCTCTCCGGATATAAATCAGCCAAAAACAAGGCATTCACCAAAGTGGACTTTCCCAATCCACTTTCTCCAACTACCATGAGGGTAAATTCGAACCCCTTTTTTACAGACTTTCTGTGAACTTGGTTGGGTAGATTAGCAAAACCTACATATCCCGGAGTTTCGAGACTTGAAAACTAAAATTAATAAACAGGATTACATTTAAAAAACTGAACAAAAGTAAATGATTTCATTTTAGGCTTGGGAAACTCAAAACGGTATAAATTGAATTTAATTTTCGTCAGAAATTTTCAAACAAAGAATGTTTCTGTTCCCCATAAAAAAATAAACAAAAACACATTGGGTAATTTGAATGATTGTATGACAGAGATTTCATGAAATACATACATTCTTGACTGAGTCACTGGACATTTTTCTTCAGGGAGGGTAGACCAACACTTTCAAAGGAAATTATTACTAAAATAATTTAAAAGAAGTTAAAAATTGTGATATTTAGTCAACCGGATGACACATACAACTAAACAACTGCCATGTTTTCATATACAAAATCCTGCGATATGATTGGTGGTACGTAGGTGTGGCCGGCACAGTAGTCTCGTTGCCAACCCAAAAGAGGTCAACCGGAACGGTGTCATAAGTGCTTAAGATAGGAGAAGCTAAAGATAGCCCAATGGGCTACAGCGTTGCCATATTGCCCTCTGAAACGTCAAAATATTTTTAGCGGTAAAGTATTGGAGGTTATGTTACTTTCTTCAGTTTTGTCTAAGGTTTTACCCGTTTTATATTCAAAGCTTTTACCACACTTTTACTTTATCAATAAATTCGATATAGGATACATTTCTTCACTTTTATTTTATCAAAATGGCATCGGTCAAGTGTGAAAGTTGTTGTAAAGAATTCTCACGCTACTATTATCTAAAAAGGCATATGATAAAATGTAATAAAGGTAAGTACCTTACATATTAAATGTGAAAATTGAAAATATGGAAATCAACCTACCTATTTAAAAATAACTTGTTCAACTTGTAGGGATAACTACTAACGATCTTCTCTTCAAATGTTTGGAAAATTGCCAGATATCTTTTAAAACAAGCGGAGATCTTAGAGATCATTTAACTAGGGGTCATGGATTAGAAATGGCAAACAATTCCTTGGAATTTACCAGTTTTGAAGGTATTCATCATTAGATTTCAACAAATTTTCTACATAAATTACTTCCGTTTCAAATGAAATAGTTACTAAGTTACCGGTTTCAGATTTTGAGGCCTGGCGGCATAAAGAGGAGAAAAAAGGAAATGTGAGGTACTTTAAAGCTCGTGGAACAAAACGAAATATGAACAATACTTCAGAAAAGGTTTATCTATACTGCACAAGAACAGGTATGTACAATTCTAATTTATAGGTACTATGTGTAAATCTGTTATAGTCATGTTATATTTAAATACTAGGCAAAGAAAAAGTGGAATTTGAAGTAAACGACAAACGCAGTAAACGTAGTCAAGGCTGTTCCAAGTTAAATTATGGTTGTACAAGCCAAATTGTAGTAACAAAGGATTTGCTCTCAAATAAATGCTTTGTGGACTATTTCTCAACACATTATGGCCATGAGGAGGAAATACAGCATTTAAGGATATCTAAGCAGTGTAGGAAAGAAGTTTCTTTAAAACTTATGATGGGTGTTTCCACAAATCGGTAAGTTTCAAGTTAAAATGGCATACGATAGAATGTAGTCCTCGAATTTTTTTTAAATGAATGTTAAAACTTTTCATTTACGACATACAGTTATCAATTCTTATTAAAAATAAAATATGTCATACCAAAGGCAATAATAAGGAATAGGAATAAGTTATAGAAATATTTGGCAGTTGGAAATAAACCTGAAGAACCCATTTGGACTTGAAAATAATAATTAAGAGGTGGGTAAAACAAATGTTTTTTACTGGTGTTTGGTATTTGTGTTTATTTGTTTCATTGGAATCTTGGTGTTGGTTTTTTTTTGTTTATTTTCTGGTAGAAGGTAAAATGGCTTCTTATGTAGGTACCTACTACAATAATTGACTACTCACTACTGATAATACTACTTCTGATTGATTTAGTATGCAATAATTAAATTTCTACATATCAATTTTTACTTTAAAATATTTTAATAGTATTTCAAATTATAGGATTTTGGATGCAGCAAGGGAAAATATAGGAGAAAACCTTAACCGTGATGATATTTTAACAAGAAAAGATATAAGTAATATAAAAAAGTCTTTTAATATAGATATTATTGAAGGTTGCCGACACCAGGATGATGCATCTAGTGTCGCTCTCTGGGTTGAAGAATGTCGAGCAAGTACTTGTAGCCGTGTTCTTTTTTTTAAGCCTCAGGGAGAATCATGCAATGAGTTTAATCTTCTTGCAAATGATTTTTGTCTTATTTTTATGAATATGATCCAGATAGAGATTTTTAGAAAATTTAGTGATAATATCATTTGCATAGATGGCACTCATGGTATGAATGCGTATGATTTTGAACTTACAACTCTTCTGGTTATTGATGAATTTGGGGAAGGTTTTCCTGTATCATTTATGTTTTCTAACAGAAAAGATAAATATATATACGAATGTTTTTTTCATTGCATTAAAAATGCAACTTTTGCTGATTGCGAGGTGCTTCCTGTCTGCAAGACATTCATGTCTGATATGAACAATGTATATTACAATGCATGGGTACCTATCATGGGTGCTCCTACAAAGCAATTATATTGTTCATGGCATGTCGACCGAGCATGGCAGCAAAATTTGTCGAAGGTAATAAATGTGGAGAAGAGGAAATGGGTTTATAAAACTTTAAAATATCTACAAAGATGTTTACAAGAAGAAACTTTTGAGAAAGAATTCGAAACATTTTTGGAGATTTTGATTACAGATAAGGAAACATGCACCATGGGTGAATATTTAAGGCAAAATTATTATAATAATAGGTTTCAGTGGGGATATTGTTACCGAAGGTTATGCGGGATTAACACTAATATGCATTTAGAGAGTATGCATAAGGTACTCAAATATTTGTATCTCGAAGGAAAGAAGGTTAAAAGGTTGGATAAAGCCATCCATGGGGTGCAAAAATATGTTCGAGATAAGACAATAGACAGAATTATAAAATTAACAAAAGGAAAATGCAATGAACATTTAAATAGGATTAAGAATAGACATAGAGCAGCTATCACAAATTCATATAGTTTTGTTGTAATTGAGGAAAATAATATTTTTGAAACTTCTGATAATTTCATATATAGAATAAGAAAAATGAAGGAAAATATTTGTTGTGCTCTAAGTTGCACATTTTGCAATATATGTGTACATAGTTTTGAGTGCACTTGCCTTGACTATTCAGTCGGATCAACCATCTGCAAACATATACATAGTCTTGCTATGTATATTGAAAACATTGGTAATAAGTCTACTTGGGGCCCCACTAAGAGTACAGCCAATCAGGAAATATCCGAATTGGTTAACAGTATTCCTAAAGAGTATGTTACCAAAAAATCTCAACCCAATAATTTATTAAACAATATAAAATCTGAGGTAATGCAGCTGCTAACAAATACCAACTCTCTAAATTATACATTAGATGAACAGAAGCATATCCTTAAACAATTAAAAGTCTTGAATAACTTAGGTTCAGTGTCAGCTTTAGGGAATATTGAATCTTATATACCAAAGACATCAGACCTACATAATAAAAAAATAGAGAAACAACAGTTTTTTTCTACCAAAAAGAAACGAAAACCAAAAAATACTTTAATTAGTAAGCCCAATTACTCTGAATCTAAGTTAATTAAGAGCACCTTATCACAAACACTCTTTGTTTCTGACAATCCTGAAAATGATCATCTTTATCTGTAATAAAATAAATACTAAAGACACAAAATTTCTTTTTAAAATTACATATTCTAAAACGATATTAAGTACCATTTGAGACAACAAAAGGCTCGTTGCATTTTCTTTTAAAAAGGTATTTTTGCTAATTCCTATTTCTTCTGCGATGTTTCTTATTTGATGCCCATCTCTAAATCGCGTGTAAATGATCGCTTTTTGTTAACGCGGATATTAAAAAAATATTTCTTTTGACACACACAAACTGACAACTTCAAAACAAGCAATAGTCTGGGAGATTAAACTACATTTTGCTGTCCCAGTTTTTGTTCGGCACCTATATGGTACCTATATTTCAAATCATTATTCTTGATAAAATGGCGATATTCGTATACTTCCTATAGGTTTATTTTGTGATTCTCCTTGGTTTGATAAAAAAATTAGTAACTTGGAGGTAGGTATAACTTTTTCGCAGGAACTATTTTTTATAACAAACTTTTGTTAGAAATTGGTTTTGGAAATTTAGTTTTAGCTTAATTTGTGAAATCATTGTTTGTATTTGTATCTTTATGACATGAAATGTCAGTTATATGAAATTTTGTCTTTTATTTAATTTAGCTGTTTTTGTATTTTGATTTTTTTTTTGGTTTTTATTAAATGTTCAAATTCAATAATTTGCACTGTCTAAAATCCAAAGTAAGAGATTTTTAAATTATAGACGATGTTTTTAATGGGGTTTTATTAAATGTTAGTTTTTTTTAGTATCCCTTTCCTGTTCAACTCCATTCAATAATTTTGCACCGTCTAAGATCCCAAGTAGAGATTTTTTAAATTAATAGACAATGTTTTTATTAGGTTGTTAATGGGTTTTTATTAAATGTTAGTTTTTTTAGTATCCCTTTCCTGTTCAACTCCATTCCGTCTAAGATCCAAAGTAAAAATTTTTTTTTAATTAATAGACTGTTTTTCTTAGGTTTTGAATGGGTTTTTATTTATTTTATTAATAATTATCATACAATTCTAAACAAAAGGTATCTTTCATCTTTCTCTTACCATTTGGAAGAAAATAACATGATTAATATAATCATTCATCCCTTATTTATTTATTTATTTATTTATTCAGAAAAATATCTACATAACACAAATATATATATATATATATATCAAAAGAATACATAAAAAATTCAAACGCTTTTAACCTGGCACCTAGGTGAGAGCACCTGTATGTGCCATATGAATAAGTATGTAAGTAAAAGAGGTAAATTACAAGTAATACATACATTAACCTGACGTGAATTTGTGTGAGAATCTACATCAACCACTGAACAACGTATTATTCTAAAAAATGTCTATAAAAATTCTTATAATTTTGATAGATATAAATTTTGGCAGTGTCACTAAATTTTTTAGGTTTATACAACACTTTGATCGCTATCGGTAAAGTATTGTAACATTTTGGCCCTAAGTAGTTAATAGAATTTTTTAAAAACTCACTATTTGGCTTTGGAACTGTAATGTATTTGTTGGAAACATTTCTAGTGACATGCCAATCACTTATAGGGTTTTTCAAAAATTCATGTTTATGCATGTAGCAGCAGATGGTATGAATATATAAACATCTAATATTTTGAATTTTTTCATTATATAACAACACAGTAGAATGTAATCGACTCTTCTTAAAAATAATTTTTAAAATCTTATTTTGAATGACATTTAATGGTTTCAGCGCCATTCCATATAGACCTCCCCACCCTAAGATTCCATAACGTAAAATAGATTCAACTAAACTAAAGTACAATGTTATCAAGAGATCCAGATTAAGAAATTGTTTCATAAGATAGAATTTGTAAACTAAACATCTAAGTTTTTTTGCTACATAGGTTATGTGAGAGTCTCATTTCAAATTTTGGTCTATAATAATGCCCAAATATTTAGAAGTTTTAGTGTCTTGTATTTCAGAATACAAGTTTGCACATGTCAATTTTTTAAATTGAGGACGATCAACCGATGTTTTAGAAAATGCAATATAGTTTGTTTTATTAACATTTAGTGATAATTTAAAAACATCCAACCAATTTTTGACATGTTCTACTCCTGCAACAGCTCGCATCTTCACGGCCTCCTAATCTTTATCACTAAAGACAAGCACAGTATCATCCGCATATGATATTACTTTGCCTTGAATATCTATTTCAGTTAGACTTTTAATATATAGATTAAACAATATTGGACCCAAAACTGTTCCCTGTGGTACAGCAATCTGCACATTTTCAGGAGAACTAATAGTTTCTCTAATTTTAACTTTCTGTTCCCTATTTATTAGATAGTTTCGTAAGACCTCCAACACAATGCCCCTCACTCCATTCTGTTCCAAGGCACCGTGTCGAAAGCCTTTGCAAGGTCCAAAAATATAGCTATACATTTATTATTTGAATTCATTTCATCAGCAATGTGCGATGTTAAAATTCATTCATGGCATCACTCGAGTTTAAACCCTCGGTGAATCCATACTGATGTTTAGGGAGTAAATTATTGATTTTTAAGAAACCTATCAACCTTTCCTTCAAGCATTTCTCAATTTTTTTTTTTTTTAATTGTTAGTTTTTTAGTATCCCTTTCTGTTCAACTCCATTCAATTATTTGCACCGTCTAAGATTTTTTAAATTAATAAACAAGGAAGTATATAGATTTTTATTTACTCTGTGTAATGTTGTATTATTTCTTGTAAGTACAATAATTAAAGAATAAGTTATATTTCCTGTATTCGAATTCCATTGGGGTAGTATATTATTTATAATATTTTGATGATTTCAACTGTATAATGTAGTATGGTAAGGTAATGGTTATGGGTTTAGATTTCAAGAAATTATGTAAAAATAAACGATAAGAAGATATACAAAAATTGGTTAGTTGTTTCATTTTATAACCCAAAAGTTTACCACATATTCTTCTATAAAAAAATAGTGATAGGCGTATTTTGTAATTTTCCAAAAATTCAACCCTAAAGGGGTTAAAAAAGGCTAAAAATGTTTATTGGAAAATATTTTTTTGGATTTCCTTGAAACATTTGACAACAAACAAATTAACTCGAGTATTAAAAGAATATAATACTTGCCTTAAATTTAACGCATTTAAAAATCCCGCCATCAAATATGAACACAGACGTTTTGACGTTAGGAGATGTGGCAACGCTGCAGCCCACTGGGCTATCTTTAGCTTCTCCTCTTAAGATGCGTTCAAATTTGGCACGGAAATTAAAAGATGCATCACTTCTTTAGATATTCTGTGGTTTCAGTATATTTGAACTACCCGCACAAAGAGGAAGTAAGCGCGTATCAGCGATAAAACTGTTCAACGAATGATAGCGGTGGATTTCAAATTTTGACCAAATTCTAACGAAATTATTTGATAAATTGTTACGATTCTTAGTTTCAAATTTCTTTTCAGAGGAAAACACTTTCTTTTTGTAATTATAAATGCTAAAGTAGAGAGTCTTTAATATAAGAGGGGGGACACTTTTTAAGAAGCCATTTTAAGCAATTTTCATTTTGTGTTTTCTTAAAGTGGTGCGTGTTGTTGGTTGCTGTAATCCCTCAAATAAATTATAAACGCAAATAGCATGATTGTTTTTGAATAAAATAATATACATCAGCAGCTACTTCTATAGATAGGTACCGAATAAAAATTATTGTTCGCTCGATATGAATGGTTTGCTAGGATTTATTTGAGGGTGCATAATATCATATTCAGTTTTATAAGGTCATTTATTTAAATTAAACAGTTAACAAAACATGAATTAAACGGCACTTGAAGCACAATAATCAATCTTCATAAGTGACGAACACATGACAATACAAAAAATATTTTTTAGAACACCAACACATTGATATAAAAAAATATTTTTTTTTATACAAAAATAGTCAAATTTAATAATTGGGGTTTTATATGAAAGCATGTAAGTAGTACATACGAAATATTGCACTTAAGTATATTAAAATACAAGTTATATAAGACGTTATCTTAACAAAGATTTATCAAAATAGAAAAAAATACATTAAGTATCATCAAATTGTAAAAAATTGTTGGATTTTAAACTCGAGGTTTCAAAGCTATCCTAAATTTGGTAGGGAGTTATGGAAGTTACTTGGTTACATCTTTTGCCCATTTTTCTAATTGTTATTTTAGCCTAAGAGCTGTCCGTCTATTTATACCACAGTTCTACTTGCGTGGTTAATACTATTTAATCGTCTAATGGTGTACTTTTTGGGCTTCAATCGCGCGGATTCTTCATTCTTCTAAAATAATTAGGTATTTTGTTTATAAGACAAGCCCTGTGGAACTGTATCAGTGAAGTGGATTGATTACATTATCTAACTTCAAATAGTGTCTATCTACTATACCGACACTATATGTTACAAATAATTATTTGCCCCAAATCCTACATACATATATTTATACCAATGACGGATTAAAGTCAATCATTTTACACAGTCAAATGTTGTTAGGTAGTTTCTAAATATCGGTACATAAAACAAAATCGGCGTAACGGAATAAAAGGGCCAATCTCAATTTAACATCAGTATAAGGTTATGGCACTGTTCGAATGAGTTTAAGTTGACAGGTATGTCAGCTAGTTGTCTTAATCATGCGGCACTGTAAGGTTATTGGCCGCATATACCTCTCAATTAAGAATTAAACTAATCTAAGAAATTAAAAGATAAAAGTCTAGTTTTTATGTGTATGTTCATACTTCTAAATTAATAATTAACCTAAACTAGAAAGTTGATCAACTTTCAATTTAAGGCAAAAGTTCCCGATAATTCGTGCCTGTTAGGCGCTGTTCTCACCAAAGCAACTAGCAACCGCAACTCAACCGCAACTTCAGTTGAGTTGCTCGCTTGTTCTCGCCAAAGCAACTGACGAGCAACGCAACTGCAACGCAACCGCAACTTCAGTTGAATTTCTCTAGAATCGACGGGTTTGCAGTCTCTTTTGACGTGAGCAAAATGTCGTCTTCTTCAAATGAAGATATAGCCACGGGTTCTACCGAATAAGCCACAAAAGTTAAATATTTTGCTGTCTCGTCAGCCATGACACCGCGATTGGAAGCAACTGACAACGGCGACGCGGTATGCCGGGCAACTCATAAGCAACTAGTTGCGTTGCCTTAAGTCAGTGGGAACACGCGTATTTAAACATTAGTGCTGAGTCGCGTTGCGGTTGCCAGTTGTTTTGGTGAGAACAGGCACTTAGTGAATAACTTAGGTAAAAAAATATATAATATTTTGACCGGTGATGATAACCTATAACAATTATTGTTTTTACGTCCGTGTCAATTTAGCACCTCAGTCAAATCTCGTTCTTTTTTCTAGCAAAATTTTTTTTAATAATTCTTAATGGAGAGATATAATTAGGTCATTCAGCGGTGTGTATGGTTTTAGTCCGATATCCATTTAAAAACAATTCAATACATCGCTACCTTTACACCATGGAACAATCGATCAAAAATAATAGTTTTTTAGACTGTTAAGTAATTTTTTAGACTTTAAGTATTCTTTTTTGTTATAGCAAAACTATCACCATGTACATATGTTGAGGCACTAATTTACATTATTCCAAACAGTTAAAAATCAATATGGAAATGCTTCGCGTTTCATCATCATTATTTCCTCTTCATCTATCAAATTTTACTTACAACAAATTACAAGACATATGCGCACTTATTCGCTAAAGGGGTTTAAATTTTGTCCGATTTTGTACATCACGTTCAATTTAAATTTTATGTTTTTTTTAATTCGTTTTTTCGATGACTGTTATCACCAACATAGTTTAGTTCATAACATATACTCAATTACCTTCTACTTTACAAATTCGGAGAAAAATCCAAGAGTGTAATTTTAATACAAAAACCTTCATCGGCTCATTCTAGCAGTTCTCATTTTAAACTCCCCTACTGTCACGTTAGGGCCGTTTTAAATTTAAAATCCTTTAGTGAATAGAGCTGTTAATATTTACATCCCACCTAGCAGAACCCGATTACAAGGGAAAATTTTATACGTGTTAATTGTAGCCAATCAGATGCTTTCATTTTGACATATTGCTATGAAAACAACTTTGTCGGAAATCACCGTACCTATACAGGGTGTTACAAATTCGGCCTTCGCCATTGGGATTTCGGGAACGGTAAGAGATACGAAGTCGGTTAAATTGGGGTAAAGTTGCGTAATTATGGGCCCAATAATATGAAGCAAAAAAATCGAAAATAAATACAAGGGCTTTCAAAATATTTGGAAAAATCTAAAATATTGCGTTGTTTCGGTTTTTCCTGACTTTGTTCGAAGCGATGTCCAAAAATAATTCACTTTCTCATTGCTACTTTTTATTCTCCACAAGATGCCGTGATCAGATCTTTCATGCGACGTTTCGTGTTTTGTTCACCGTCATACGGGCCTGGATCTTTTTGTTTAAATTACTAAAGAGGACAGAATCTACGTTCAGTGATATACACTTACTGGTCTCCGACCTTTTGTTCCTTAAATTGACCATCTTCATTAAAATCCCCCTAGTACGTTCCTGCAAATTCGGTACAATTCGAAAATGTAAAACTCGATGCTTCTTTTGAAAGTCTTAAGAAAGTTTTGGAAAGTCAAATATTATTTGTATTAATAAAATGAATTACTTCTACTTACGCTAAGTAGAAATTTAATACAACTATTTGTTTGAAATAAAAAAAAACAGTAACAGTACGAAATAACAATAACAATTAAAGACAGAAATAGCAATAATAATTTTAAAATCTTCAGTTTCTTCGAAACAAAAGTAAATTACAAGAACATACTAGGGGTATTTTAATGAAGATGGTCAATTTAAGGAACAAAACGTCGAAAAACCAGTAGGTAAGTGTTGTATGCCACTGAACGTAGATTTCTTTCATAATTTAATGAAAAAAATTCAGACCCGTATTTAAAAAAATTAAGTCGACGATGGTGACCTAAAGACGAAACATCGCACGAACGATCTGACAATGCCATCTTGTGGAGATTAATAAAAAGTAGCAATGAGAAAGTGAACTTTATTTTTGGACATCTCTTCGGACAAAGTCAGAAAAACTAAATTTTTTTAGATTTTTACAAATATTTTGAAAGCCCCTGTATTTATTTTCGACTTTTTTACAGCATATTATTGGGCCCATAATTTTGCAACTTTGCCCCAATTTAACCGACTTCGTATCTCTTACTGTTCCCAAAATCCCAATAACACCCCGAGATTTCCACTTATTAATCTCCCTCGATTGACAACTGTAATAAAAGCACCGAAATAAATTTCCGGAAATAATTTATGCTCTAGAGATGATAATCCCCGTACGGAAAGGGTGATTATCATTTAAGTCATTACCATTATCGGATTTGATATTTTACAAAAATATACTTTCCCATAAGGAAAATTGAACATTTTTCTTATCAAAATTTGTTTCTTATTTACATTTCTTATAATTTAAACAAGATTTATTTCATATAGAGTGATCTTAGACAAATCGATTCTAGAAATAATCTATCCAAATCCCCCTTCCGCAATCTGCCGGACTCTAATATAATAAAATATTCAAAATCGCATCGATAATCAACCGAGTTCCTGTTTCGTAAACGATATTTTAGTTTGTGAATTGAAGAAACTTTTCAGATAAGGTTTCCTAAATGGTGCCCGTCATTGTATACCACTAAAGATTTTGCAGGGTACAAAACATAAAAGTTGCAAATATAACACATTTATCCATGAAAGGATACTATATCCAAGGAACAGATAGAAACATTTATTATAAAAGGAAATATACGTTTTTATACCGCATCTCTTACGCAAATATCTTCCCCATCTCTCCCCCCGAACAAACCCCCCAAGCGATGGTAAAAAACTTAAACTGTGCTCAGAACAGAATAGATGACGATATTTCTAAGTTTCGACAGAATGTCCTCAAAGTCGAGAGCGAGATCGAGTCACTTCCTACAATCAAATTTTTAAGGAAATATATCATGTCTATTGCCGTTAAGTCAGTTATTTTTTAGCAATGCTATTAAATACCCTGTAGCGATGATACAAAATACTAGGAACGGGTATCTGGTAACAGTTATGAGCGTGTAACGTAACGTAACAGATACGGGTAATCTAAAATACTAGTTCCCTGTTCCAGCCGTTATATCATATACGTTAACAACACCGTTACCACACAACGAGTTGCAAAATACTAGGGCCAGTAAAAATACTAGTTCCAGCTGTTCGGTTCACTGCAGTGACAAATAACAAGTATCAAACATTGTTGGACAGAACGGGTTATGCTTTAGTATATTAAATTAATAGGTATTAGGTAATTATTAAACTTTGATATTCGTGTTTGTTATATATTTTTAAATAATTTTAGATGTATTTGTGTCATGAGTGATTTATTTACATTATTGTAATCTTTTATTTAACTTAAATAAAGTATTCTTTTTCACAATAACTTATCACAATAAAAACAAACAAATAAATAGCATAGGCATTCATTCTGAGTACCTAGTACCTTTATACTGTTACTGTATCTACAACGTGTCCAAGATAAGGAGGGCCAGTGCAGGAAGCTCGGAAACCGTAAGATTGTTTCACGAAAAATGGATATAACTTAATGACTGCAGGAAAGTACCTGGGGCCATCCCATTATTTATGACCGTTTGTTATTATTATGTGGAAAGGACCAGATTGTAATAATTATAATTAAATATGGGCACATCAGGTAGGTTAGGTTGCTTAATTTATATTTAAATATCTTTTTGTGGTAAAATTTGTTAGTTTTTGAGGAATCGTTCTTTTACCAAACATTCCTCAGAATAGCGTGATAGTAATGGACAATGCGAGCTATCACAGTCGCCAATTACATAAAGCTCAAAGCTCAAATAATACAAAATTGGAGATTCAGAACTACATGGCGGCGAATAATATATATTTTGAAGAAAGTTATAAAAAAAGTGATCTTTTAGAAGTTTTAAAGACATTTTGTATAAAAAAAAGTATATGTTTGTGACACATTGGCAGAAGAAATTGGACATACAGTGCTACGGCTCCCACCCTATTATTGCATTTTTAACCCCATAGAGCATATGTGGCACCAGTTAAAATCACTGGTTAGGTCTGAAAATATTTCTCCGACTTTAAGTTCTAGTGTTGTAGAATTAATACGAAAATGCTTTAATGATATTCCCCCAGGTAGTTGGAAAAATTCAGTCCGTCACGTAATAACTGTAGAAAATTCGTATATTAGTCTGGATCGTATAATTAATCCAATTATAATTAATTTTGATGAGGATAGCGATAGCGAAACAGAACTATCTATAGAATGACATTATAAATGTAAATAAATATTTAAAAAAATGTTATTTCATTTGATTACATTAATATAATCATATCATTACTTGTTTTCCTTAGTCCGTCCCTTCATACTTCACTTGTTTATTGCCAAGCTCTTGTCGACACAATGGGACCTACCCAGGAAATCATTAGTCGTATCCAATTTTCGTGAAACGTACTGTACAGTACAGTACAGTAACAAATTTTACCACAAAAAGATATTTAAATATAATTAAGCAACCTAACCTACCTGATGTGCCTATATTTAATTATAATTATTACAATACGGTGCTTTCCACATAATAATAACAAACGGTCATAAATAATGGGATGGCCCCAGGTACTTTTACTGCAGTCATTAAGTTATATCCATTTTTCGTGAAACAATCTTTACGAAGTCTGTTAAATGGAGGTAAAGTTGCGCATTTACTTGCCTAATAATATGCCGTTTAGAAAGTATTAAAATTCCGAGTAGTTCCGGAGATATCCGGAAAAAACCGAAATTCTGAAAAATCATTTTATTGTTTTCCTGATTTTTTTTGAGATCAAATTCTAAAGTAAATTACACTTTTACATCGTCACTTTTTCCGCTCTATCTAACAGCGTTAATTGTTTTGTAATCCGACGAGTCGTCTTCGAAGGGCCATTATCAACTTTCTTTTTTTAAATACGGTCCTGTTCGTCTGATATTGGAATTTGATAGTTTTTTTTCCGAATGCAACGACGATTATTATATTGTGGTTTAATGACGTTTCGAGGGTTTTTTGAACAACATCAGCAAATTTTGGGACACGGTCCTATATTTCTCCTAGTTTTATAAATAATATCTCATAAGTAAGCTCTAAATTTTTACTTACGTTGGACTAGTTCAATAAATCACAAATAATTTAATAATAAACCACAAATAAGTGAACAAAATACAGAAACATTATTTCAAACTTCTGTTGATTCGGAATTTAAAAGTAGGCGTTTGAAATTAAGATGGTGACGCGTGATTTGTTTCACTTGACATTCCCATTGTGATCATTTGAAAGCGTTTTAAGAGGTTTTCTATTTTCCAGAAAATATGGAACATAATTTTATAAATGCTGAAAAGTTTGATAATCTATCGTGTTGTATTTTATCTCAAAAAAAACTGTTATGTGGCATTTAGAAGGTGTTATTTGTGCTTAAAGAATAACGGAAATCATTTTGAACACCTGATTATGTTGTTGCTTACTTTTATCGTTGTTCGTTTTATTACCGTTTTGGTATGATTTTGTTCACTTATTTGTGGTTTATTATTAAATTATTTGTTATTTATTGAATTAGTCCAACGTAAGTAAAAAATTAGAGCTTACTTATGAGATAGTATTTATAAAATTAGGAGACATACAGAACCCTATGCTAAAATTTCCTGCTGTTGTTCAAAAAACCCTCGAAACGGCATTAAACCACAATGTGTCATACATCGTTGCATTCGGAAGAAAAAAAGCTATCGAATTCCAATATCAGAAAAACAGGACCGTATTTAAAAAAATAAAGTTGATAAAAGGCCCTTCGAAGTCACCTCGTCGGATTACAAAACAATTAACGCTGTTAGAAAAAGTGGCAATGCAAAAGTGCAATTTACTTTAGAATTTGATCTCAAAAAAACCCAGGAAAACAATAAAACGATTTTTCAGAATATCAGTTTTTTTCCGAATATTTCCGGAACTACTCGGAATTTTAAAACTTTCTAAACTGCATATTATTAGGCACGTAAATGCGCAACTTTACCTCCATTTAACCGACTTCGTATGTCTTACGGTTTCCGAGATCCCTGTACTGGCCCTCCTTATCTCGGACACGTTGTATACTAAATTTACATAACAAAATAAAAAATTGCTTTCTTTAAAACATATGAAATAAGTAATAGTATTTCTAACCTAAAATATTAAATTCATTAAAAAATAATTCTTTTTAAAAATTTTTAATCAGAACTAAATAATTTCTATTTAAACAAAAATGGCTCTGATAAATGCCGCGCGCTCTGCACCTGCATCAAAAAATATGTAATTCAGCGTAAATCGATAGCCAAATAATCCAAACAGGCGAAGCCGCCGACGAGATTTAGAAAATACTAGTAGTTAAAAAATAACTGGTATTTGTATAAGTTACCGCCGTGGAACAGGAACATAACGTACTGTTACTACAAAAATACTCGTTTGTATCATCGCTAATACACTGTGTTACAGATAGTTAAATATTTGTATAAAAATTTATAAAAAATCTTGTTCATAATGCGACCAAGTTTTGGGAGGATCATTTTAAAAAATGTCAAAACTATCAAAATTTAAAGGATAAATAACCTACAATACTGGTTTAAATAAACATACACTTACCGCCAAAATAATCGATCCACTCAATATTTGGATGGATTTTGATCTTAAATAATTGTTTTATTTTAATTCCGATTTTTATCATTCTTTTTTTTATATTGTAGGTTAATTTATCGAAAATCTCGCAGATGTGTGAGGCTTCAAGAAAGTTAAGAATATGTGCATAATGTACAAGGTGTCCCATTTTCGACACTTTTATAGGGTTTGTTCTCCGTAATTGTTAGTGCAATCAAAAAAGTAGTGTAGGTGTCATGTGCTCTTCTTGGGTCAAACAAAAAATGGTATAATCAAAATTTGAGAATTTGAGATACGGGGGAAAATAAAAAATTTGACTATTTCAAAATTACCCTATATTTTCTTAGTTAAAAGAGATACAGAAAAATGTTTTATAGAGAAGTTTCTTTATATTGATTGTTAATAATCTGCCGTTTTCAGAATCAGTAGGTACACTGGGTCAGGTAAAAAAAGTTATCGGACCTGACTTCATTTCTTTAATTGGAACACACCCTGTATATTTTAATCTAAAAAGATACTATTTTAAATTCTCCTTTCAAACATATAACAGCCCATGGATGATATTGATTTCCTAGGCGATTTATTAAACTTCATTACTTTGTATGGGCAACCTTTTGGGCTAAAGGGCCACATAATAAATGTAAAATGGGTAGCGGGCCACACGGGATTATTTCTGTGGCACACCATACACCCTCCGCAGGCGAGCGAAGCGTGCCGTTTCCAATTAGCGCCATAGGCGAATTTTTTTGAAATTTTCAAGGTCAAGCGCTCTAATGAAAAGTTAGAAAATTGCGATACAAAAATATTTTCTCCGAAAAAGAGGTTTCATCCAGCAAACTTTCTGAAAAACATATTGTTATTACGAAAATGGGCTAGTCCCGTAAATAAATAAATTAAAAAAACCCCGAGATGAGTGAAAAAATTGCGATACAAAAATATTTAATTTTATTTATTAAAATAAATAGATAAATATAAAAGAAACATAAATATATTATAAAAAAATATATAATGTTAAATTATAGCGACACCGAAATCAATGAGACACTTGGGCTTGAATTTGGGAAACTAATCCATCGATGTTTGGATTAACTCCACTGATACAAAGACGTAAGGAATTTTCCAAATTATCGTCAGTCAGCCTTCTACGATGTTTTGACATATTAACTTTCATCATTGAAAAGAACTGTTCGCATTTGTAAGTACTGCCAAAGGCACAAATCAATCCTCTTGCGAATTTTCTAAGCCGCGGAAAATGGTCTTCCTCGAGGTATTTTTTGTAGAAAAGTTCAAATTTAGACAAAATATAATTAGTAAGCACTCAAGATGCACACAGTCACAAAGCAAATTAATGTCACTAGCAGTTCGCTAGGATATCGCTTGTCGAAGTTATCACCTCGGTAGCTCAAATAGAACTGAACTAAAGTTCGGGCCATCCACCCGCTTATATAGACAAAATGAAGGAATGATCTAGAATTGTCTAGTGTAGAACATTCTTTTGTTGCGCCGCCAGTGAGGCGGCAAACATCAAAGGCTTTGATGTTTGTTTGCCGCCTCACTCTTTGATGATCGCCGCCACTCGGCTTGCTCGTTCACTTGCTTCCGTGAGTATGAGTAAGTCGTGTGATATTTTTAATTTTATTTTTTAATTTTTTAATATAATTTTTAAGATTTTTCAAAATGTCTCGCGAGCCGGATCAAATCATACAGCGGGCTAGGCCCGGCCCGCGGGCCGGACGTTGCCCACCCATGCTTTAAACCATAGTAGACCATGAAAGAAAAGCTAATATCCTACCAACAACTATGCTATTAACATTTAACGTCAATTTAATTTTTATATATTCATTTGTGAAAATGACTTATCAACATTTTGAAAAATTTGATATATCAGTTTATTTGAAAGTGGAAAAAACGAAGAAATGGCGCTAAATGTATATTTTGGTCACTATCCCGGTAACCATTTAAGGGCATATTCGGAACATTTGCGATGATGCCCGTTATTTTTTTACCTTAATCTAAAAATTTTATTTCGTTTCAAAGTAATAGTTTAAATAAATCGCATAGGAAACCAATGTCATCATTGGGCTGTTATAGTATATCTGAAAGGAGAATTTAAAATAGTATCTTTTTAGATTAAAATATACACCGTGTTCCGTTTAAAAAAATGAGGTTAGGTCCGGTAACTTTTTTTACCTGACCCCGTATACTTATTCTGAAAACGGAAGATTATTCAACAATCAATATAAATAAACTTCTGTATAAAACATTTTTCTGTATCTCTTTTAACTAAGAAAATATAGGGTAATTCTGAAATTGTTAATTTTTTGATTTTCCCCCGGATCTCTTAAGCGAGCGAAAAATTTCAAATTTTGATTTTACCATTTTAAGTTTGACCCAAAAAGTGCAATGACACCTACATTACTTTGCTTTACTTGCATCGATTTTTGGATAATATCCCCCGAGTATCAAAACTGTTAACCGAGGGCTGATCCCCATATGTTCCGTGAGGGGTCCTTTACATGCAATATAAAAAAGAATAATAAAAATCGGAATTAAAATAAAACAATTATTAACGATTAAAGCCCATCCAAATATGGCTTGGATCGATTATTTTCGACGTTAGTGAATAAACGCCATTTTCGCAAGAAAAGTATGTTACCGTTATTAAAGCACATGTCAATCTCAAAACATCGATTCCCCCCATTGGCCTACCTTCCTGCCACATAAAAATATTTTTACATAACATAGAAAAATAAATTACTTTGTACTCTCCAACCGACACGTCAGCTTAACAGGAAAAATTCCCCACATTACATGCCACAACAGTCACGTGATCCAGTTTGCCCGGTAACGATTGGACCTTTTCTAGGCCCTTCTTTCTCCTTAATTTTTTCTCTTGGCCAGAAACTTCGACTAACACCCCATTTCTGTTATCGAAGTACATGTCCTGGTCTTCGAGAGTTCGCCTCTTTGCCGACGTTATACTTAAAGTAAAACTCACTAGGCTCTCGCAAAGTTTCTTTGCGGTCGTTATAGGGGAATCCCTCCCAGAAATTCCATTCTTCAATATGTCTTCCATAAGGAGAAGCTGTAGTTCGTAACGCTGAATCGGAGTTATATACGGAATTCCGTCGTCATTTCTCAGAATATTGACTTTATTTACATTGGTCGACCTCAAATCTAAAGCAGTCTTCGATTTGAGAAATTTGTAACCTGCGTTATCTCGTTTGACTCGACTTGTGTCCAGAGTCCTGGGGATGTTCCTCGATGGCGGAGTCAATTTTCGACCGCTATCGTGTCTCGTTTGACTAGAAGCCTGCTTTCTAAGACTACTGGCTTTATTTTCCATAACCGGAGGCGGTTTCTTAACGTCGCTTTTCGAAGGTTTCGCGTCATCAAGCGAGTTTTCGCGCATAAATTGAGCTACTAAAGGATTCTCGTAGTCATCTGTACTAACTTGTTTCTTTGCTTTTGTGCTATCGATTTCTTCTACGCGAGTTTGGCTTAAAATAGCTTTATTTAAATGTTCATTTTGTGTTAAAATACCCTGTTGTTGAGAATTGCTGACTTTGACGTCGCTTTCGACGGAAGAGCTGGACCTTTCCGACGTACTAGCACTGGATACCGAACCGCGGTTTTTGCTTCTTCGCGGAGGTTTAATTGGCGGTTTATTCGTCATTTCTTCCATTTTATGACTATGTGTACTACTTTGACTATGACTACTAGATTGAGCTTTTATTTCCGGTTGACTAACTTGACTATTTTGTTCACTAAGCTGACTATGCTGTTGACTATGTTGTTGGCTATGTTGTTGACTATATTCTTGACTTCGATGGCTATGTTGTTGACTACTGGATTGATGACTAGCTGGTACAACATTACTAGAAGTTTTCTTAGCGCGAGATTTGGGTGGGTCTATGTTCGAATTGACGGTAAATCTGCATACGTTGGGATCGAAATTGTCCGTCAATCCGTCGCTGGCCACCATGATGATATCGCCTTTGTTAAGGGTGGTTATGGAAACGGTTAGGTTGCTTAGTTCGGGGTTGATACCATCGACCGGCCCCAAAGCTCCCAGAGCGTCTCTCATATCACGGTTGCTGTTGACGTCGTGAGATCCTAATACAAAATAATAACTCTTGTTATATTAAAATATCAATAGTTTTGAAGATCAAAATGTTTTATCTGTACATTTGGCTTTCAATTCAATATTAAAGCCGTATTACAGTCGGGAATTTTTATGGCGCCAGCAATGGCAGTTATAATTCAAGGATTCATGCGCAGTACACCGTTCTCCGTACTACAGTCCGAAATTCTACTCTTCTGACAATTAAAATGACACGGATTCATGCGCAGTACACCGTTCCCAATCAGCTGTCTCTCATTACCAGAAATGGGGCACGCGCCATTTTAATTGCCATTGCCGGCGCAATTGGGTAGACATGGATTATTCTGTTATTTTTAACTGTTTAATATTTGGTCGAAGCAGGCATGAACAGCTAACGGCCATTTAAACCCACTGGCACTTAAATTAGCAGTTTACATTCTTTATTAAACTTATGGACTGCTAATTCAGCAACTTTTTGCACCTCCTATTTGTAAATAGCAGTAGCTGTTTTAACTGCGCAAGAGAAAAAAATTTCCGATTCTAATACGGCCTTAAATGGTCAATAAAAATTTCCGGCGCAATGGCAATTATAATTGCACGAATTCATGCGCAGTAAACCGTTCTCGATCAGCTGGCGCATTGCCAACGGTCAGAACAGCAGTTGGTACTGTCGAAATCCCTAAAATACCCCCAGAATTAGAGATGGGCAAACCTGTTCGCTTTAATTAGCAGTTAAGCTACTGCTACTTACAAATGGCAGTTCAAAAAAGTTGCTACGAATTAGCAGTACATAAATTATGCTTAATATAGAATGTGAACTGTTAATTTAAGTATCAGTTAGTTTAAATAGCCATTAGCTGTTCATAGGTGCTTCGACCAACTAATAGACATAAAAAATAACAGAATAATCCATCTCTACCCAGACCTGCACCGGCAATGAAAATGGCGCGTGCCCCGTTGCTGGCAATGCGAGACTGTGCAGTGTACTGCGCATGAATCCGTGCAATTTTAACTGACTAGAATTGCCGACTGTATACGGTGTAATACGGATTCCATTCTCAGACTCAGACTCAGACACGTCCCCAATTTTTTCCAATTAAGAAGGATTCAGTGAACGCGCGTTTGAAACTGGGGGGGTTCAGTAACTTCAATAAGGTTAAGAACCACTGCACTAGAAGAACAATTATTCGAAAATTTCGATCGTAACAAGGATCTAGTTTTCGTCGGTTAAACTAAAAAATTTAAATTAAAATATTTATATGATTTATACAGGGTGTCCATTTTTCGTTGGTTTTATGGGGTACCGCCGTTATTAGTAAAGATATAAGGATGCGGTTTTTGCAGCAATGTGCTACTTTTTTGTGGAACAAAAGATGTCCCAACTAGAATTTTTCTACGCCTCCGTATTTTGATGTTATGATGTTTACTACGTAACTAATCAAAAAGAAATAAAATGTTCTCTTTGTAGTTTTTGACGTATCCAGTGACGTACTCAGAATTTTATCTACGTTCAATAGGTTTCAAGATAAAAACAAGTTTACTGTTTTTTAAATGGGTCACCCTATTTATTTTTCAAAATGTAATTCAGTGTTTAACAAGCTTCTCAGAAATGTATAATATTTTATTTTTAGTCTTAATATTATGTCCGAACTATACAATTTTTGAGTAGGCCATCACGGATATTTAAAAAAAAAACACTTTCAGTTGTGTCATTATGCAAAATTCTTCTGTTTCTATTAGAATATTCAGGTGTGTCGGGGTTTGTTCGTTGTTTTATAATTTCTAAGTAATAATAAAAAAAATCAGTTTGTCCTAATTATTACAGCCAATGTAAACTAAAATGACATGCTCGTTTGCTATATCCAGTATAATGAAATTGCAGATGGAGCCTTAGAAGTGTATTTCGTAATTCTATGCAATTTCTTGAATTACTTGTAGATATCTCGAAAGACGACAGCCGGATAAAATAATTTTTCAAAGGATAAAATCAAATTTAATTGAAACAGGTTAATTTTCTAAACCTCGGCCTAAAATCTACCATAAAGAAAACTGCGAGACCAATAAAATAAATATGCTATTATAATACAAAATAATAACTATGTGTGAAGCATGTCTAAGGTATAATGGAGGGTATAATGGAGAACACTTTGAGAAATATTTATGAGAAAATTCCATAAACGTTCAATTTTTTTTTCTTATATTTAATCGCAACAGTAATTGGTGTTTTTCTAAAAAATCATGACCTGCTCAAAACAATTTTATATTTAAAAAAAAAACGTCCAGTTCGGGCATAATATTAATACAAAATAGTATTATATATTTCCGAGAGGCTGGTTAAAAACTGAATTAGATTATTAAAAAATATATAAAAATTATATTTAAATAAAGCAAATTTGTTTTTTTTCTTGAAAACTATTGCCCTTAGAAAAAATCTGAGTACGTAACTGGATTCTACGTAAAACTATAAAGATAACATTTAATTTCTTTTTGATAAGTTACAGGGTAACCGAAATATGGAGGTGTCTCAAAATGTAAAATTGTCAAAACATCCAGTATATCACAAACGAGGAGGTTTAAAACATTCTAAATGAGGCACCTACATATTAATTTTTTATCGATATAATCTCACTTTAAACGAAATATTAATTCCCTCAAATGACAAAGTAAAAATTACTTCCATCGAAATTAGATGTTAACTTTGGTTACCAGCACGTACCTTTAGTCAATTCCCTAATTCCATACTTTTGAGAATATACATAAGCTAATGTATCGCCAACGTTACACACACAACAGACATAGTGAGGTTCACAGTTACTTGTCCTCGCGCCACTCTCCGTTCTGGGGGGTGTTTTTTGCTTTAGAGGTAGAATGACCGCTACAGTTAGTGTTGTCAACATACCCTGAAAAAATATCATTGTTATAGCTTTTTTTATTTATTGATTTATTTACAAACAGACATTGAACCCAATATAGCATACGTTGTGGTATTTATTGGCTAGTGGGAATTACCCACTTTTTAAATTAAGTATGTACGTACATTGTACATACCTATATTAATATAAAAATTTAAGAAAATTTACAGCAATGATTTTACATGTTTTTAAAATCTAATTATAGACTCATCCAACATTTCCATGCCTAAAGCGGAGTCCACACATAAGGTTTTACCTGACGTCTTACCTGATGTTTTACCTGACGCTTTAGGTGTTCAAGTTAGACTGCAATAGGTGAAAAAGAAAATAGAAATCACCAGAAATGGTTATTAAATATCAATATTACTCAAAAAAGAGGGTACAGCATACTTTTATGCAAAAGAAAATGTCATCATCGTACCAGAAAATATTTTGATGAGGAAACCCTGCCTAACAACTATCGACCAGTCGCCTTGCTTTCAGTTATATCAAAAGTAATGGAGAAAGCTATTAACCAACAACTTCTGAAGTACCTGGAAGGTCTGAACATTACCAGCGATCATCAATATGGTTTTCGGAAGCCCAGATCAACAGGAGACCTTCTAGCCTATGTCACCCATCTTTGGACCAACGCAATCGAACATCATGGAGAGTCTCAGGCTATCGCACTGGATATTTCTAAAGCCTTCGATCGTGTTTGTCAGCAGGGGCGTCTAGGTAAACTGCGATTTTATGGTATGCCCAGTCGATTCGGTGCATGGTTGTCTAGCTTCCTTAAGAGCCACTCTCTGCAAGTTGCGATTGACGGATTTGTCTCAGATACCATCACCATCAATGACGATGTTCCTCAAGGGTCCATATTGTCTCCCACCCTCTCCTTACTCTACATTAACGACCTTCTAGTGAAAACTAAAAATCCGATAGTTAGCTTTGCTGACGATAGCACATTTGTCTTATCTTTCTCTTTGAATGCACAAACATCGGCTGCCGACACACATCTTCGCAGATAGCATGAAGTATCATGGCTCAACAAAGACCTGGAAGAAATTTTGGCTTGGGGTGACAGTAACCAAGTCGAATTTAAAGCTAAGAAAACCCAGGCAGTAGTTTTCTCTAAAAAGGTTAACATTACAGATCCGGATATAGTCATGACAGGACACGCAATTCTACTGGCTTCATCTATTAATTTGCTGGCCGTCAATCTGGGAGGAAATATGTCTTGGCATAACCACGTTGTGGCAATCGCCAAACACAGAAACTTATTGTACTCTTCCGGACCAAAAAGTTGTATAAACCTCAACAACTTTTGACACTATACAATGTCCAGATGCGGCCATCACTAGAGTAGTGCTCTCATGTCTGGAGCTCTACACCCAAACATACTCATCGGCTACTGGATTCCATCGAAAGGAGAGCCATTCGTCGGATCGGAGACCACAAGCTGACAAAAAGCCTCGACAACCAGGAACATCGAAGGCAGGTTGGTGATTTGACTCTCTTTTACAGATATTTCCATGGAAAATGCTCGACTAACCCTGCACGAGACCGCGGTATGCGTCGGCCGTGCACGACTGCGATCGTCTGCTCTCGAAGCAGTTCAGTCGCAGCCGCAGCGGGTCTTGATGCCAACATGTGACATTTTGAAGGTTATTTTCATTTAATTAGCAAAATGCAATGTAAAATTAGCTCCAAGGACTACAAGGTATTATGTACTTTATCGGACGATGAATTATTAATCGAAATAATTTCAAAACATCCGCCTCTGTGTGACTAAAATGCACTTTACAAGAATCAAGTTGTACGGCCCGGTCTGTACTCCTGTAAAACTGGACAATGTCAGTTAATAAACCCAAAAATAACATTTTTACCTTATTTTCTAATATGAGATCATGAGCACAATTGAAAGCCCTCAACAAACATACAAAAACTTCCCTAGTGTTCGCTATCAAATTCATATTTTCATTTGGATTCAATGTATCACTAGTCAGTGCGACTTCATCAGTCTTGGTCGTGAGTTTCTCAAAGGGTTTCGTGTCATTAAAAATTGTTTTATTGAGGTAGTGTAGAGATGCATGGACTGCGGATTTCGCAGCTATGCTGGCTTTCTCACCTAAAATAATGATACATCCAATGATTAAAATGTTGCTTAAAATTAAAAATTAAGTCTAAAGGGAACAATAAATGTCTGTCTAAACCACTAATATATAATTTTTGCCATTCTCCTTTCGTCAGACTCATTCTTCGCCGTATTACGGCTCGTCGTCAAGGCTAGAGTCCAACGAAAGAATGTCTAAATTATATATTTGTGGTTTAGACAAGTTTAGTTAAGTTCTGCATATATTTTCTTATAATATTTGTTTGATTACTGCATTCAACTATATAGTGATAGTAATGTGGTTTCAGTTTGGGCTACATAATCGGTAGGAATGGGATCACTATCATCTTCTAATAGCACATTCTTATCAATGTTAATGAACTCGCCCAAATCATTGTTCTCTTCAGACTCAAAACGCGACATTTTTCTGCCATTGTTTAAGATTTTAACCTTACTAATCTCAAATAAACGGCGGACTGCTGTCGGGGAAATCACACATATTTTCATTCAGCGAAGTCCTTTCGCGCTGCCACGCATACGCCATTGGTTGCCGGTCTGTCTTTAGAGAGTTTTTGCACCGTTCTTATTCGGCTCCTAAATACTTTAAAAATTTGTTGTCCGTTTAAAGGAGGGTTTTCGTCCTCTTTGTATGAAAACAGCCTATCCGCGTTCGACCAAAGGAGAGTCCGCCCAAGAGAGGTGGAATTTCATGGAATTTCATATACCTAGTTCCGGACTATGAATGTCCGCTTAATAGAGATATCCGCTTATTAGAGGTGTCCGTTATGAGAGGTTTCACTGTATATGGGCCATTCTCTTACAAACCGCACACTTTTTACTCTTGACATTGTAAAATCGTCCGAAATTTTTTTTACAATTTATATACATACATACAATTAGTTAACACGTATTTCAGGATTTTGCAGTTAAAAAAATATTTTCCAAAATAACCGCACCTGAATTTTTGATAATTTGTTAATATCTCCAGTTGTACTGATCGTATCAATGTCGTCTTTTTTTATTTAACGTTGTGAACATTGTCCAAAATAATAACAATTGAATTGTTTAAATAGTTTTAACATGCTCGTACATCTTATTAAATTAAATTAATTTTAAAAATACCGCTTTTCTTTATCCTCTTATCTGCAAAACCCATTTTATGAAAAATTGGCACCTCTATTAGATCGGTAGCTATTAAATATTTTCGATCGCAAGTCACGCAGAGGGCGGGGAATGCATCGTAGCGACAGGTCGAGGCATCTACAATGGACCTCGGTGCAGTGTGAATCATTAATATTTCCATACTCCCCGTGTGACCGCGCTTCGCTCGCTAGGTGACTTGCGATCGAAAATATTCAATAACTATCGATCTAAGAAAGGTGTCACTTTTTCGAAAAATGGGGTTTGCAGTTAAAAGGATAAACAACAAAACGGTATTTTTTTAAATTATTTTAAGCCGGGCACAGACATGCGGTATTCGCCGAGTCCCGAATAACAAATATTTGCTATTCGGCAAGTAGCGACTAGTGTGTATTGGCTGCTCGTGACGAATACTCGTTATTCGGGGCTTCCCATCGTCTGTCGGCATTTTGGCCCGAGTCAAAGGAGACAAATATTTGCGATTGCTCTCGATACACATATGCGGACAAACTAAGTGTAATATTTTTGTACTTGTGGTGAAATTTAGTTTTTTTGTGTGTACAAATGGAGTGGGGTAATGAAAAGGTCTTGGAATTTTTGGATTTGTATGAAGGTGAATCGATTTTATGGAATGCAGGGCATCCGGACCATAAAAACAGAAATCTGGTTTACGACTCGTGGAAAAGAATAGAAAAAAACATGGGCGGGAGATATTCTGTTACAGAGTTAAAGAAAAAAAAAAGATCAACTACCATTGTTTCACTATCCATTTTTAAGTTTTAATAAACGAATAATCGTTGTTCCCATTCCGAGCAAACTTCGGCAAGTACGCCACATGTGTGTGTACCCTGTTTGCCAAATACAAATTAATTCTACTGAGTTGCTCGGCGAATAGCGAGTAATCGCGATTCGCCGAAGACCGCATGTCTGTGCCCGGCTTTAAGGTGGGGACGAGCAAGTTAAAACTATTTAAACGATTAAATTAATACCAAAGTGTTAAATAAAAAAAGACCGACATTGATACGGTTAGTACAACTGGAGATATTAATTTGAAGTATGAGAAAATGGATGGAGAAAATCCAGCAAATTAATAAAAATTTCATAATGTGTGGATTTTTGGAAAATAATTTTATTAAATAATACGTGTCAAGTAATTGTATGTATTTAAGTTGTAAGTATGTATTTTTTTTTGGTACAATTAGAGCTCCGCTAAAGCTTTTAAATAAACCTTTACCTTACCCCAATTAACGCCATCTGCCACCGCTAAAATAGCCGAATCATTTCTAGCTATAACCCCAAAACAATCCGCTATAGGGTCGCCATTTTTATGCCTCGTCACCTGGTTTCGGTCATATAAACTGTCCGAAACACCGAAATAATGATCGGACTTTCGGTTCCACTCGGAAGGCAATGCTGAATCGTCGAGGTTGAGGCTTGAATTGTTCTCCGTTGAATCGTCACCTGAAAAGATCTTTGGTATAGTTAGAACAGTTAGGGTTAGCACAGAAGCTACAAGATGGTATAAAATCTAAATGTGGATTGGCTCGCGGTCATCTACAAGTGATGCAAGACTACAGCATAAATAGAAAAGGGCATAAGGAAACATTAAATATTAATTGAGAATGTTTGTGTTAATAATCCAATGGTTGACTCAAACAATTCTTCCGAGTTTATTCGATATTATGTTTAAGCAAAGAATGGTCACACGACCGGGCGGATTTGGAAAGGACTTTTTATGGAGTTTTTTGTTTAATTAAATTCTCAAAAAATTGACTCTGTTCATTTGGCCAGCACATACCCAGTTTAAACATTTATGGTGTTATGGAAATGACTTATTTTAAATTAACATATTCGCAGACAAAAACCTTAGGTAGATTAAAAATATGACTAATTTTCTTAGTATTTTAACATTCTATAAGGAACATTCCAAAACTTTAAGTCAATATAAGACAGCTGTTATAAAGAATAGAAAAAAAAGAATAGGAAAATGATTATAGTGACTGATTAAAATAACTCAGTTCCAAATATTGGCGTTATATTATTCAAAAGAGTAAAGTTAGCCATGTGACGTGCGTTAAATTATTAAAAAATCGATGCTGTACAAAAATAAATCAAGATCTTTGTGACGATGATCTTTTGCGCGGACATATATAATTCCTCTAATTAGATACTGTAAGAAACCTAATAAAAAAAATTAACATTTGTTTTTGAGATTATTTATTTTTAATTTCCGATTAACTCAAAGTTGAATTTAAAAATATTTTGACCCTACTACTGTTTTTCTTAATTCAAACTAATAGTTATTTCAATTTTCTACTTAGTGCAAGTATAAGTAATTTATTTTATTAATACAAATAAAATTTGGCTCTTAAAGTCAGTACTCTTAAGACTTTTAAAAAATACATTGAGTTTTACATTTTGGAATTATACATAATTTAAAAAAGTATATTACAGGAACGTACTAGGGGTATTTTAATAATAATGGTCAATTTAAGGAACAAAACGTCGGAAAATCAGTAAGTCTTGTATACCGCTGAAAGTAGATTTAGTTCCTGTTTCATAATTGGACAAAAAAATCCAGGCCCGTATTTAAAAAATAAATAAGCTGATGATGGTGACTGAAAGACAAAACGTCACATTAAAGATCTGATGAAGCTATTTTGTGGAGAAGTAGCAATGAGAAAGCGAGATTTATTTTTGGACATCTCCTCGAACAATGTCTGGAAAAAAAAGCGGAACGACATATTTTAGATTTTTTCAAATAAGCTCCTGTATTTATTTTTAATTTTTTTGCGGCATATTATTGGGCCCATCATAATTACGCCCCCAATTTCACCGACTTCGTATATCTTACCGTTTCCGACAGCCCAATGGTGAAGAACGAATTTGTTACATCATGTATATTTAAATGATACATTTACTTTAAAATGTCTATGACAAAGAAATACAAGTAATATGGGGGGTCCACAAAACCCCAGCTTAGCAGCGTCACTGGTCTGGACAAAATAAATTCGGAAAGCCCAACTAGAGAGATAGAGAGACACATTCCATAGATTTCTTTTTTTAAGAAAAATTTTTTTATTTACAACCATGCATGTAATAATGACATTTCATCTATCTTTGAAAGGTGGAAAGTTGCCGTTTTGTTACTTTTACTTTCCAACCGGGTGGAAAGTAAATTATTTTCTTGTAATTTTTTTAAAAATCGATATTTCAAAATAATATACGAACACACAAGCACTCATTATACATTTAACGACAATGATTTATTTTTTATTTTTTAAAATAAACCTAATGACATTTATAAAAAATAAAAAATTAACATGTTTCTTGTTTTACTTATTTACATCAAATATTACATTGGCATTATTGTAGGCAGTCACTGATATGTTAAAGCATTGAATATTGTGACCAAATCGTTGATTGATTCATTCATATCTCGAGCGGGTTTTAGTTGACTCGGTTTACCCGGTTAAGTTGTTGATCAGTCAATGCAATTAGAGGTATATGATGAGATCGATAGTCTATTCATTTCCCCCATGCAGTAGACCAAAAGAAATACACGTGACGGGCACGTGAACAACACACAGGGCCGCATTATAAGAACAATATAACAGTACAACCTCGAACCATGCACGAATAGACCTGTCCTGACCTAAAGTTTTACCGTCGTTTGACCAATAGCAATGAGTTTATGCATCGAGCATGTGGCTATCACGCGCTGAGATTTGATTATGCTCCCCAATCGGTAAAATGGATAGAGAATAGTACTCTGCGACAAAAACGTTATTTCGGATAAGTAAATATAAAAGTTAGGCTTGTTTTTGAACTGAGTGTATTTTTAGTTTAAGTCGACCACGACGTCACGACCACGAGTCAGTAAGAATCGGATTTGTTCAAATTTAAAAGAAACAATTCCCGTTTGTATCCATGCACGGACCGAGACATAATTTTTTTTGAAAATAATTGTTTCTTAACCATTCTTTTTAAATAAGACAAAAGGTAAGGAGTATGTGTTGACAACTGACAACGTCGATTTATTCAAAAAGTTAATGAGGTCTGTTGCGTAACTGACCAATCATATTGGATTGTTTGAAACGTAGCTGGATCCCCCACGTGGTTTTATGAATATGACTTAGGGTGATTTATCTCGCTTATTAATTCAAAGCGCTATTTATGATTATTTTTTAATTTTTTTTGGGTTTAAATATAATAAGTTATTTCCATAACACCCTGTATTGAAAGGGTTTCGCAAACACACTCGCGATTTTAAAAGTACAGGGTGTTCCTTATTCGACACCTTTTGGTGGTATTAGAGTCATTATCAAAATAGAATGTGGCGATTTTAACTTGTTAACGAAACGAAAAATTCAGTTGTCAAATTTGTCATGGCTCTCTTAGTTTTTAATCTACAGGGTGATTTTGAAAATATTTGCCCTATATTATACAGTGAGTCCCAGAAGAAATGTCTAAATTCATTTAAAATTCAGCGGTAAGTTTTTTCAAAAAACGCTCGTACCCGTCGATTTTGATTTTTTAATTTTTTTTTTGTGGTAATTTCATGTATACAGGGTAGCTCAAAAATAAGTTACGACCATCAACTTCATTTTTTCAAATGAAAACATATTTTTTATTTCATTTTTGAATTTTGCATTGAATTCTAAGCATGTTTCATGTGCCATGTCCTATACATAAACTCAACAGTTATTGAAAAAATTAGGATTGAACATATCATTTAGGGAATCCAACGATCTATCAAATCTTCTGGCAATATGGCATTTTGGGCTCCATAATAAGTAAGAGTATACTGTCTCACTGTCACCGTTTATTTCCATAGAAACTGTATAACAATTTTATTTCAAATAAGTATAATTATTGTCAAGGGTAGTTTCAAAGTTGCGGTTATCACAATAATGGTGAAGTTAACGGAACGGGAAAAAATTGAAATTCTATGCATGGTTGGGTTTGGTGATAAAACACATACTCAAATAGAAACAGCCCAATTATTTAATGAAATCCATCCTGATCGTCCTCCCATATGTCAAAAGATGGTGAGTAGAATAGAGGCTAAGTTTAGAGAATTCGGTCATGTTAGAGATTTGCCTAAATCTGGTCGTCCTACTCGAGATGAAAATGAACAACTTGACGTTTTGCTTTCCTTGGAAGAAAATCCATGTACTCCCCTGTCGCACATTGGGGCCGATTTACACATGCCGAAATCTGTTGTTCACCGAGTAGTTCAAAAGCACAAATATCACCCATACAAAGTTATTCCAGTGCATGAGTTATTTGAAGATGATTTCTATAGGCGAAGTGAGTTTTGCGGACGCATGCAAAATATGTGCAATCTAGATAATAATTTAGTAAAAAATATTATTTTTTCGGATGAAGCTACGTTCTATTTGAATGGTAATGTGAACAGACAAAATTGTCGATATTGGGCAACAGAAAATCCGCATTGGATGATAGAGGTTCACAGCCAGTACCCTAAGAAAATAAATGTTTGGTGTGGAATCGTACGCGAAAGAGTAATTGGTCCATTTTTCTTTGAACAGTCTTTAACTGGACAAGTATATCTCGAATTTCTCCAACTAGAATTAATTCCAGCATTAGTGGATTTATTTCCGAATCCATTGGATTCAGACTCCCCTGACGAAGAACTGATATTCCAACAAGATGGTGCTCCTCCGCACTATGCGGCCACTGTGCGCACATTTTTGGATAAAACCTTTCCCAATCGGTGGATTGGAAGGAGAGGACCTATCGAATGGCCTGCTAGGTCGCCAGACCTAACTCCGCTGAACTTTTTTTGTGGGGTTACCTCAAATCAAAAGTATTTGTTAACAGGCCAAACAATTGCAGGAGTTGAAAGAAAGGATCCGAAGAGAAGTGCGTGTCATAACTCCGGAAATGGTTGGAAACGTGCAAAGAGAGTTTATTGATCGTCTTGGATATTGTCAAGCCGTAAATGACGCACATTTTCAACATTTAATTTGATTTTGTTGTGTTTTTTTTTTAATAAACAGGTCTTACTTATGTTCAATCATAATTTTTTCAATAACTGTTGAGTTTATGTATAGGACATGGTACATGAAACATGCTTAGAATTCAATGCAAAATTAAAAAATGAAATAAAAAATATATGTTTTCATTTGAAAAAATGAAGTTGATGGTCGTAACTTATTTTTGAGCTACCCTGTATACATGAAATTACCACAAAAAAAAATTAAAAAATCAAAATCGACGGGTACGAGCGTTTTTTGAAAAAACTTACCGCTGAATTTTAAATGAATTTAGACATTTCTTCTGGGATTCACTGTATACACCCATCGTATTTCCTTATGCGTTAACTTATCAAAAAGGTAAAAACTGATATTTACGTAAAGTTCAGTGGCGTAACCAGTTCTTTTCTAAAAAAAATATTTTTTGAAATATTAACAGAAGTAAAAATTTTTAAACGGGACTCCCTGTATATTATTTTTTTATTGATTGAGTATACTTTGAGCATTACAAAAATGTATAGTTGTTGATATATATCTTCAAAAAGAAGTTAAAAATGCGATATTTTCAATAATTTACGTTACTTATTATAACAGTAGGCCATGGTCAATTTATTAGAAACAGGTGCAAATTTGATAGATTTTCTTGGGAACTTTCATTTTGATTGTATAGAACTTACCGAAATATCATAGTTTTTAATATTTTTCATAAACGGCAACTGTTAAGAATTAATAAATAAAAAGCATAATATTATAAGAATTCTGAAAGCCGTATTAGAGCCGGCAATTTTTGTCTCTTGCGCCGGCAATGGCAATTATAATTGCACGTATTCATGCGCACTAAACCGTTCTCGATCAGCTGGCCCAATACTGCTCGCATTGTCGGCGCAATGCGAGAATGGAATCCGTATTACAGTCGGCAATTCTAGTCTTCTGGCAATTGAAATTGCACGAATTCATGCGCAGTACACCGTTTTCGATCAGCTGTCTCGCATTGCTAGAAATGGGGCACGCGCCATTTTCATCGCCATTGCCGGTGCAAGTCTGGGTAGAGATTGTTATTTTTAAATGTTTATTAGTTGGTCGAAGCACCTATGAACAGCTAATGGATATTTAAACTAACTGGTACTTAAATTAGCTGTTCACATTCTCTATTAAGCATATGTACTGCTAATTCGTAGCAACTTTTTTGAACTGCCATTTGTAAGTAGCAGTAGCTGCTTTAACTGCTAATCAAAACGAACAGGTTTGCCCGTCTCTAATTCTGGGGGTATTTTAGGCATTTCGACACTACCAACTGCTATTCTGACTGTTAGCAATGCGCCAGCTGATCGAGAACGGTTTACTGCGCATGAATTAATGCCGACTCTAATACGGCTTTTAGGTAACATATATAATAAAAATATTATAGATCTGTTGATCTACTATTATTATTATTTAACCATGGCCTACTGTTATAAGTAACGAAAATTATTAAAAATATAACTTTTTTAACTTTTTTTGAAGATAAAATATAAACCACTATACTTTTTTTTAAAGCTCAAAGTATATAGGGTGTTCCCATTAAAAATGTTTACTTTTTTAATAGATATTTCAAAAATTAAACTTTTTAGAGAAAAACTGACACCGCCACTGAACTTTAAGTAAAACTCTCTAACAAGATCAGTGTTTGTTTGCCTTTTTGGTAAGTTAAGGCTAACCGAGATACAAGCAGCGCCTAAAAAGCGAATATTTTCAAAATCACCCTCTAGATTAAAAACTAAAGAGCTATGACAAATTTTACACCGGAATCTCTCGTTTCCTCCGACAAAGTGGGACACTAAAGTGGAACCCGCAACATTCCATCTTTGATAATAACTCCAATAGCCCTAGAAAGTGTCGAAAATGGGACACCTTGTATTCATACGTGTTAAAATAAATACATACACAACTTTAAACTTTCTCTGACGAGCATTTTAAGGGACAGATTAAGTGACATAACACATAACATACAGGGTGATTCACAAAAAGCGCCCTTTAGTAGTTTTCAACAATTTATCCCTGATGATAGTAAGGGCTAACCGAGATATTGGCATTGATTAGTCAATAAAATCTCCTAAAACCGACAAAAACCGTTAAATTAGTGGATGAAACGAATTAAAAAGATTGGACATTAATCGATAATATAAATTGAAAACTATTGTTGAATATTCACCGACCCTGCATATAGATTAACTTAATAATTAGATTTAGAGTCAACCATGGACATGAACATCCTGTATAGGGTGAGCCAATAAAGGTCATTTTCTCCTTTACTTTAAGAATTAGATAAAAATTCGAAATATAAAAGTTGTAGAGATCATTCAGGTGCACATTCTAAAAATATATTGGAGTATACAGGGTGGCCCAAAAGGACGTGGCGAATATAACTTGGTTTTTTGATGTATAATGTTTACATATGTAAATATTTTTCGCAATATTTTAATTTTTTCAGAAGAATGCCAGTTTTCAGCGTTGGATTTAATTGTGAACACCTACATTATAGATTCATATTTGGTATGGAGATTACACGGTGCTAAGGCAAATAAATTATGGAAACAAATTTACTTCAGTTTTTCAGGGTTTCCAATTTCAGTAACTAACTAAAAAATCTAATTTCTTTTAAATAGCACATCTGGTATATTTTATATTTCTCTGATAGAATATGTATAAATATCTTTAACTTTTGTTTAGTATATCATATGCTTATTTTTAATACATTTCGAGATATTTTAATTTTTCTCTATTTTTCATTGTTCATTTCCTACATTTATGTTATAACGTCATAGTTGCCATGAAAAAACAAAAGTATAGGTACTGTCAAGACCTTGACATATTTAATACTGAAATAGAAACGTTTCTTATTTGGTGTAAGAGGCATTTAAGAAGCAATTCAACAAGACGGACAATTCTTAAACGAACATTATCCACAACGATGGATTCATTCAGTAGCCTCCTCGATCTCGTTATCTGGCCCTACTGGATTGTTTTATTGAAAATACACCTCTTTTGATTTTGGGCTTTGTACAGGGTGCTCCATTTTATATGGTATCTCCGTAACTGTTAGTGCTATCAAAAAAGTAATGTAGGTGTCATGTACTCTTTTCGAGGTCAAACTTAAAATGATAAAATCAAAATTTGAAAATTTTCGCTCGCTTAAGAGATACGGGCAAAAATCAAAAAATTGATAATTTCAAATTGACCCTATATTCTCTTAGCTAAAAGAGATACAGAAAAAAATTTTATACAGAAGTTTATTTATAATGATTGTTGAATAATCTGCCGTTTTCAGAATATGTATACGAGGTCAGGAAAGAAAGTTATCGGAGCTAACCTCATTTTTTTTTAATGGAACACCCTGTATATTTTAATCTAAGAAGATTGCATTGTCATTTTAATTTCTCTTTACAAATATATAAACACCATGCATGATATTGGTTTCCTAGGCGGTTTATTTAAACTTTATTACTTTAAACCACAGTAGGCCATGAAACAAAAGCTAATATCCTAGAGACAACTATGTTGACATTCTAGTTGTTATTAAGATTTAACGTCAATTTCATTTTTACATATTCATTTGTGAAAATGACTTATCAACATTTTGAAAAATTTGCTATGATATCTATCATCCATGGTGTGTTAAAATTTGAAAAGAGAGTATAAAATGCTATCTTCTTAGGTTAAAATATACAGGGTGTTCCATTTAAAAAGTGAGGTTAGGTCCGATAACTTTCTTACCTGACCCCGTATACTTATTCTGAAAACGGCAGATTATTCAACAATCAATATAAAGAAACTTATGTATAAAACATTTTTCTGTATCTCTTTTAACTGAGAAAATATAGGGTAATTTAGAAATTGTGAATTTTCTGATTTTCCCCCGTATCTCTTAAGCGAGCGAAAATTTTGATTTTACCATTTTAAGTTTGACCCAAAAAGAGCACATGACACCTACATTACTTTTTTGATAGCACTAACAATTACGGAGATACCCTATAAGTGTCGAAATTGGGACACCCTGTACTATAGAGTTTTTTGTTTTTTCATGGCAACTATGACGTTAATAACATAAATGTAGGAAACGAACAATGAAAATAAAGAAATATTAAAATATATCAAAAAATATTAAAAAAATGCATATGATATTTGATACGATACTAAACTAAAGTTAAAAAGAGCAATTTAGAAAAACCGAGATTTTTAGTTTAAAGTTACTGAAATCAGAACATTAATTTTGAACATCCTGTAAATACTGAGGTAGATTTGTTTCCATTAATTTCCCTTAGATCCATGTAATCTCATTACCAAATATGAATGTATCATTTTCAAAGGAAATGTAGATATTCACAATTAAATCCAAGATAATAGATAAGATATAGATAATATGTAAAAATATTCAGAATTGTATGCATAATTCAAACATTGTTATCAATACAGTGTTCCATTTTAAAAAATTTAGGTTATATCCGCCACGTCTCTGTGGACCACCCTGTATACACCAATATAATTTTAGAATGTGCACCTGAATGATCTCTATTTCGGATTTTTATCTAATTCTTAACATAAAGGAGAAAATCAAGTCTACTCTATCGTTGACTCATCCTGTACTCGTAAGTCGCCTAAATACATTCTAGGTCATAAACTAAAATGAATACTTTCAATAAGCTCATCAAATCCAATCAAAGAGTAATTGACTAAATTGGCTTAAAGCGCAACGTTATTTCTTTGTTAGTAAAATACAGCACATACAGCATTATAAATTGGGTTAAAAGCATATTAGTACACTCTACACACAAGTATGTAGTCAGGAGAGCATGCTAAGGATAGGAATCGAACTTTGTTGTGTAAAAATTAAGCATGCAACGGAAACAGATCATTTACATTACGTACAACTTATAAATTGCTTTCCGATTTTGGTGAATCAATACACAGGCAGAAACATAAGTTATTTTGTATCACATTCCAAAATATTAGCACGTCTTTAAAGACCTTGTATATAAGTACCTATGTATGTATATAGTGCGGTTAAACCCAAAACAAAATGGCGTCTGTTTCAAAACTATAAAGTTATTATTTTTTATTCTCCCTGATTTTATTTGCCGTCTTGGAGAAATAAATTCAATTTAGAATAATGTAGTAGGAATCAGAGAGCTACATTTCTTGAATATTTTATGGTGCTCAAATTCAACATGGCGGTGGGGCGCCATCTTGATAAAAAAAATTGAATAGGAAGTGGATTCTTGCGATATATCATTTTAAAGGCCCTATCGATTACTTTACGATCCCAGAATATTGTGTCCCTATTCGTACCCGAAACAACATGGCGGCTTTTTAAAAAATAATATTTAACATTTTACAACTTGGCATACAGCAGCCAAAACAGTTGGCTGATACTCACGCTTTATGCCAAATTATAAGATATAAACTAAAATAGCGAAAGAAAAAGCAGTAAATATTATTTTTTTAAACGCCATCTTGTTTTGGTTGCGAATAGGGAAGTAATATTCTGGCATCGTAAAGTACTCGATAGGACCTGTAAAATGATGAATCGCAAGACCCCCTCTTCCTATTTAATTTTCTTTAACAAGATGGCGCCCGTATCATCATCAATTACGTTTTTTTTTTCGGATGTCTCCAAAAGTATTTTGAATATTTGTAATTTTCTTTCACCACATTATTATTAGCCAAAACATGCAATTTTGCCTCAATTTTTTAACCTTCTTCGTATCTTTTACCGTTTACAAGGCCCTTAGTTAATTCTTAGCCCGAAAAGTCACCTTTTAACCTAAATAGGAAACTTGTGCAAATAAAGCTAAATGGCTTGAAGTTATCATGCTTTAAAAAATTGATAAAGCCTAATTTAAACCCAGACAAATGCAATAAATCTCTACATTGCGCCCAGTCGCATTTTATGCGAAAATTCAGGGAAAAATATGTGCACAACTCGAAAAAAAAAACTTAACACAAGAAGAACTAATACGTAACTAAACTAAACTACGCCAATCAATTATCGAATATTCCGAAATTCACGTCCTGATCAATAAGCTGTTATTTCGTTAATAATGAACCGATTCTAATAATCTTTGTTTCAACTGATAGAAAATAGATTCTAGAGTTTAGGGCAGCACAGTCTCCGTCCTGATATGTCTAATTGTACGGGGACAATCGCGCATAAACTCTAGACGCTTGTAAATTTCGTAAAATTTATATTTGACAAATCTTATACAACGTGTCCAAGATAAGGAGGGCCAGTACAGGGATCTCGGAAACCGTAAGAGATACGAAGTTGGTTAAATGGAGGTAAAGTTGCGCATTTACGAAAACCGAAATTGTGAAAAATCGTTTTATTGTTTTCCTGGGTTTTTTTCAGATCGAATTCTAAAGTAAATTGCACTTTAGCATTGCCACTTTTTCCGCTCTCATTATCAACTTTCTTTTTTTAAATTCGGTCCTGTTTTCCTGATATTGGAATTTGAGAGCTTTTTTTCTACCGAATGCAACGATGTATGACACATTGTGGTTTAATGACACTTCGAGGGTTTTTTGAACAACATCAGGAAATTTTGGGATACGGTCCTGTATTTCTCCTAATTTTATAAATATATCTCATAAGTAAGCTGTAATTTTTTTACTTATGTTGGACTAGTTCAATAGACAAAAAATAATTTAATAATAAACCACAAATATAAGTGAACAAAAATCATTCCAAAACAGTAATAAAACGAACAACGAAAAAAGTAAGGAACTACATAATCAGGTGTTCAAAATGATTTCCGTTTTTCTCTAAGCACAAATAACATCTTCCAACTGCCACATTTTTTTAAAACTTTCTAAACGGCATATTATTAGGCAAGTAAATGCGTAACTTTACCTCCATTTAACCGACTTCATATCTCTTACGGTTTCCGAGATCCCTGTACTGGCCCTCCTTCTCTTGGACACGTATAAAAATTGAATTTAATTTATTCATTCATTCATATTCATTATTAACCAAATAAGAGCTTATTAATTAGGATGTGATTTGTTGACAATTTGTGAATACTCGATAATTAATTGCCGGAGTGTGAAAGAAAAACCAAAAAAAAAAAATCAAAAAAACTGAGCCAAGCAACTAAAAATCATTCAAGTGGTCGATAAAGTACATACAGAGGGGAGAGAAACTAAATGCAAAAATCAAATGTTAAAAGTAATTCAAATTCTCAAACAACTGCAAAATCCCATGCCTTCAAATCTATATACCCCTATAACTCTGCGGCCTCTGCACCTGGATGAGTTTCCCCCTCTTTTTATTCTGGAAGGGGGCACCCTCACTCCTCGATTTCGACAATGCATAGTTCTTGCTTGATTGGGACTTGTTCGATATATCTTTGTCACCATGGTGTTGACTTTTTGACGCATTTATGTTAACTTTGTGAGTACTCGATGACTGGTGATGATATTTTTGTTCTTTGGTATAGTTAGGGTTAGAGCTGTGACCTAAAGTTTTAGACTTGTTATGCGCCCTGCTCCTTGCGCTAGACGTGTCAGCTTGAGATACATTTCTTATGTTAGTACCCTCTTTTTGAACATTTTTAGTCATATTAACATTGGCTAGGTTAGTATCTACTTGGTGGGATTGTCCTTTACACTCCGTCTTACTCAGTTTATCCAAAGTTCTCCTATTAACTACTGTATATCCATTACTATCACAATCTTTTTGATTTTCCTTACAAGTGGTCTCTTTATTATTTGAATTTTCATCTTTGCTATCACAGTCATAAAACTCCTTGTCAATCTTGGTTTTTTCAACTTCAATGTTGAAATCCGATATACTACCAAGACTTAAACTTTTGCTATGGCGCTTTGGTTTGTTGGTAACACAGTACTCATGGCCTGCTACTTTTATAACCATGGTTGTGTTGTCGATAGGTTGACCGCTGACTCGAATCGGGGATTTTTTTGGCGGCGGGGGTACTGAAAGAATTTTACTTTTTTTGGTGTTTAATTTTTAGTTAGAAATATATACTACATTATTAACAGAATAACACAAGTTATCTGAGGAAATTAATGCAGTTCAGGTTTTTCTGGGCATGTTTTACATCCAGTAAACTATTGTAAAGTTCAATATTCTACAAATTTCTTTGAATTTGATTGATGGGACGAGTTTATTTCTTAGAAATATACAGGGTGTTATGGAAGCGGTTTATTATATTTAAATGGGTGACTCCTTGGGTGTCTTAGAGAAAATCTAGATACTAGACCAGTGGTGGTGGTTGTCCCGCTCAATGTGGTTTAATCCAAGAGCAAGAGACGAGGCTTCAGTGTTGGTAGAGACGTAAAAGTAGCTAAACGTCGACGCGGTATGTTGGTTCCCTTAAAATCGCATTAGTTTTAAATTTTTAAGGTGTTTATTGGTAAAATTTCCACTTGTTATTTCAACAGCACAGATACAAAATCTAACCGGTAGTCTTGATCACTACTACAAAGTTCTGTTGTGAAATAATTTGCTTCCATGTGCTTCACATTTTAAATTCGTGAATGTTTGTTCTTGTTTGCAAATTGTGGCAAGAATTATTGAGGTTAGGTTGAGTTTGAATTGACAGTTAAAATTGACAACATCGCCATGGACCACTTTCGCTCGACTAGTCATATGGATTTGTCTAGAAAACTTCAGTAGTGCGCGCGGCTTGTTACATAAAGTGATTTTTCTGGATTATTATCAATGCGTTTTTATGGTTAATTTTGCTGGTTTAAAAATAATAAGGCAAATTCATAACACCCTGTATAGAATTCATCCACCCTATTCCCTAAAAGCATTTAACGTTTAATATGAGTCTAGTAAACATGGAAATAATTCTAGATACCCAACTGTGTTTTGTTTAAGTCATATAATGTCTCCCGAGTCAGGTAAGAAATATACTTTATTTTTCAGTTTAATCGGTCATTCGAACAAACCTAAACAAACTGCACAACTATATTTATTATTTAGAATGTATTGGACCAAACGAATATATAAGGTAGTTTTTTATTTCTCACCTAGTATTTATTGTGTATATAATAGGTTCAACAAATACAACTAAGTTTATTTGATACTACATGGTATTAACAATTAATCAACAATACCGCTTATTTATTTTACTCACAATATTAATAGTAAGACGGAATTACTTTTGTTATATTTGGCGCATATTAATTAGACCAAAAGTATTTAAAATTTTATCCTCCGTTACCACTGAGTGCAGTCTCCTTTTTGTTTTATAACAGCATCAAGTCTTGCTTGCATGGTGTTCACTAATGTTTTACAGTAATCTGGTCGAAAGTTATTCCAGATTTCCGGAATTTTGTCCTTTAATTCAGGAATGGTGCGGACTGGACTGGTTCGTAGAGCTTTTTCATTTGATGTCAGAGGATTTCGATAGGTGACAAGTCGGGGGGCTACTTGAAGGCCGTATCAAAACTGTAATATTCATTTCTTGCAACCACGATGTTACCGTTTTGGCAGTATGGCATGCTACGCCGTCCTGTTGAAATAAAAATTCTCCATCTGGCAGCTGAATCTCATTAATTGAAGGCAACAATTCTTCTTGCAAAATTGTTTTATACTTTGCAGCATTGACGATACCATTAATAAAAAGAAGACGACCGACCCCTTGTGAGGACATACAGACCTATATCATGACAGATGCTGGAAATTTAACTTTTCTCTTAAGGCAATCTCTATGATATTCCTCTCCCGGCATTCGGATAATTCTACTTTGTGACTCACCAACACATATCTCGAATTTGGATTCATCGTTCCATACAACTGCGGACTTTTGTGGATAAAGGGGCATAAAAACTGGTCAGACCGTCCTCGTCAGTGGGAATCAGTTATATGGCGCGATGAATCCAAATTCGAGATATGTGTTGGTGATTCACAAAGTAGAATTATCCGAATGCCGGGAGAGGAATATGATAGAGATTGCCTTAAGAGAACAGTTAAATTTCCAGCATCTGTCATGGTATGGGGCTGTATGTCCTCACAAGGGGTCGGTCGTCTTCTTTTTATTAATGGTACCGTCAATGCTGCAAAGTATAAAACAATTTTGCAAGAAGAATTGTTGCCTTCAATTAATGAGATTCAGCTGCCAGATGGAGAATTTATATTTCAACAGGACGGCGCAGCATGGTTGCAAGAAATGAATATTCCAGTTTTAATATAGCCTTCAAGTAGCCCCCCGACTTGTCACCTATCGAAACCCTCCGACATCAAATGAAAAGAGCTCTAAGAACCAGTCCAGTCCGCACCATTCCTGAATTAAAGGACAAAATTCCGGAAATCTGGTATAACTTTCAACCAGATTACTGTAAAACATTAGTGAACACCATGTGAGCAAGACTTGATGCTGTTATACAACAAAAAGGATACTGCACTCAGTGGTAACCGACGATAAAATTTTAAATACTTTTGGTCCAATTAATATGCGCCAAATATAACAAAAATAATTTTGTCATATTATTATTATTGTGAGTAAAATAAATAAGCGGTATTGTTGATTAATTGTTAATACCATGTAGTATCAAATAAACTTAGTTGTATTTGTTGAACCTATTATATACACAATAAATACTAGGTGAGAAATAAAAAACTGAGACTCTATATACGTATACAATTAGTTGACACTTATTTCAGGATTTTGTTGAAAAAAAATTATTTTCTAAAATATGCACAATAGAATTTTTGATAATTTGCTGGATTTTCTCAATCTTCTCATACTATAAATTTAAAATCTCCAGTTGTACTGATCATTCAATCTTTTTTTATTTAACACTTTGTTATGTTAACTTTCGAAGTGTATTAAAAAATTGTGAACATATGCAAAATAATATGTTCTTTATTCTCTTTATCACACTGCCCTGAGCTCGATTGTAGACGCGTCGACCCGTCGCGCTGGTGCAGTTACCGCGCTCTGCAGGACTTTGATCAATAACTACCAATCTAATAGAGGTGCCACTTTTTCGTAAAATGGGCTTATTGCAGATAAGAGGATAAAAAACAAAATGGTACTTTTTAAAAATAACTGAAGGCAGGGGGCGAGCATGTTAAAAGTATTTAAACAATTAAATTTGTTATCATTTTGCATTTGTTCACAATGACAATTTTTTTTAATACACTTCCAAAGCTAACATAACAAAGTGTTAAATAAAAAAGACCAATATTGATACAATCAGTACAACTGGAGATATTAAATTTCTAGTATGAGAAGATTGGAGGAAATCCTGCACATTATCAAAAACTCATGTGTGAATATTTTGGAAAATACATTTTTTCAGCAAAATTCTGAGATAAGTGTCAATTAATTGTACATACTTATATGTAAGTTGTACAATATTTTTCGGATGAACACGGTTATATCATTCTACTTAAATTAATAATAAAAAAATCAGTAAGTTTACAGAACTAATGTGTCTTATTACCACTCCTCATCATTTTTAACATCTAATTTGCAAAAATGTGTATGATAAAATGAAAAGAAATGAACAAATTCCTCAAAACCTTTTCAATTGATTCATCCCTCTAATGACAACATCCGTCTAATAATAACTGAGATCCCAATGATGAGCAATAAATCTGGAATTCAGTACCTAACAATTGACTGCATTAATTTTAACCCATCCAACTTAAAAGATGACTAAAATACAACTTACTTGGTTCTTCTTCTGGATTGTCAATGAAATCAATGTCGTCATCAGGTACAGACAGGTGTTTTTCAGTCCTTTTAACAGTGGTAAGACCCCCACACGGTCCTGAATAGCATCCTATTATAGTATTTGTCCCACTCTCATATTTTCCCAACTCATAGTTGGGTAAATCTGTTGGATTCTTCCCATATATTATTGGGGGTCCTTCACGTAGCATAATATGTCTGTATAGGGTATATAAAAGTTAATGCACCTTCAAGTAGCGATTAAAATAAGCTAGCAGTGTTTCATGCAATGCATTTTAAATCTAGCTTAATCTGTTCATTTAGATATTAGGGGCTCCCAACTTCAAAACAATATGTTCAATGATAAATAGAAGCTGATAAACCTTCCAAGAAAAATTATATCATATTTTTTGGGTTGAATTGTTTTCCCTAAATATTTGAACTGGATCACTGGATACAGTACACTAACGATGATAAAACATCGTACATAACGATTTCAACTCAATATAACAAATATCATGCAAGAAACTTACCCCTGCAGGTATTTGGTGACAAAAGCATTCTCATTTATGTTGTTCTTTTTATCCCTAGGTTCATTATGAAAACTCAGCTGTCGAAAATAACTCGAAACTCTTTTTCTAAGAGACGGCATAGCTAGAATTTGGTTAAAATATAACTAAACCTTTCAAAATTACCGAGAACACATCAATATTTACATTTTTGCTAAACAAAACATAACCTACCTACGCTTTCCACTGGACGCACAGCTGTTTAGGTCTGGTATAAATTGATGATCTGGATTTAGTAAATTGTCGGTACACATTTATTTATTGATGTTTTTTTATCTGTTGGCGTTTATTAATTGTTGAAATTATTCAAGTTTTAATTTAAAAAAATTGGCAAAAACACACGAGGTTTAGAATGGTCACACCCATATGATAGTTATGTCAGATTTGACAACTTATTTTGACACTTCCAATAATTTTATAATCGTTCGTTAGCTCTGTCTTTATCACCCTTACTGTCAGTAAGGCGAGGCAAAAATAGATTCGTATGTCTGGGATAGGGCCATTATTGAATTACCAAAACGAGCCTGCTATGTCCCTAAATTTTCACGGCCGGAGTATTCATGAACAGGACCGGCATAACAATATTTACATAGGTAAGAATAAAAACGAATAAATATTTTTTAAATATTTCTATATATTTCATATTCGACAGTACAAATATATAAATACTTAGGATAAAAATAGTATACAAAACTACAATAAAAAATTTAAGTATAAAACGAAATAATTACCAGTGTTTAATATACCAATTCGAGGAATTATTTGTTCCATTATTTAGATAGTCTGCTTTTATTCCGACTAAATAGGTAATTTTAAATGGGTACTTTTAAGTTTAAATTTTAAACTGATGGCCACTTTTTAGATTAAAAAAATAACACACCACGTAAAAGTAATTATTAGTATTTACATTTTTTTAGGAAATATAAAATTTTAGACTGATTATAATAAAAACTCACTTGCGCTACATGCAGCTCGGTGTCGCGACTCGACACTACACTTCAAATAGTCGCCAGATAAATTTTTCATTCGTTAAAATGAATAGATTCAAACTATACGAGCGCTGCATGACACGTTATACGACGCGCTGCGTGGCCTAGGAGAGTGCAGCGCAAGTCATAATCGTCCTATCTGGTTATATAAGCGTTAAATACATAGCTATACCTTCGTGAACATTCCATTTGACCTACATTTTTTTTAATAATTATTATGTTGTTAAGAAAATGTTACTATATAGGTACAAAGTTAGGTTGAAACACTTTCGAATCCATATTAAAGGAATCTACTATCAATATTTTTTTAAATGTGGGTTAATAATAGTTATTCTGTCTTACAAGCTTTATTTAGTATTTAGTATAAGTAGTTACTGAAGCTTCACCTATCTGTATGTATTATAATAAAAACGATTATTATGAGATATGTTCGTTAAGTATTTTATGTATTAATATTGGGTATTACAGGCAAAATAAACATTAGGCATATTTGTTAGGAAAGTAATCTGAGAAATAATTGTTATACCATTAAACAAACGCTATTTTATTAGAAGTATTAATTTATTTAAACGCTGTTGGCACGAAAACGATATCGATGGGGGGAAAGAAAGAAAACATTTATAACGCGCCAATACACTGAGCGAATTTCTTCTTTCAACCATCTATACGATGAATGTATAAGACTAATTCCATTTATGCATGGATGCAATGGTAGTGACAATGAATTTAGCGCATGAAACACGTGATTGGTCGGTTGGCCCGACGATTTGAAAATGGCGACTGAATTGACCAATCACATCTAATCACCTATTTGTGTTTGCTGTCATTCACCGAAATCCAGCTTCAGTACTATAGCGCTATAATGATAACTACATGATGTCTCAAATCGAATAGTACACAGTAAAACTGCTGATTCTTTGGGTAAAAATATTGCCATTTGGCCAAACTTTGCTTAGTTCAAAAGTTGTTGTACACTTGTTTCTATGTAACTGGGGTGCCGCAGCGAGCTCCCTCTACAATCTACATCAAAATTATTAACATTATTCAAATTCATCGCCCCAAAAAACCCAGTCACAAAATTTTAGGCAATAACATTTTTTTAAAAGTAAGTTAATTAGGAAATTAGAAAATACAATTTTCACTTGAACACCGTATATCGCGGTTGTTATTAACTTTTGAACTAAGTAAAGTTTGGGAAAATCGCAACATGTTTACCCAGAGCCTTTACTATTAGTTCTGGGACACCCGGTATGAACAAAAGATAGCGGAAAATAAATAAAGCATTAATTTAAAGATTAGTTTTTATGTTAATATGATGAAATAAATTTAGGAACGTACATATTCAAGCAAACGCTAACTTATATCCAAGGTATTTCATACCTAATGTGATTATCAAGCAATATTAAGCAGAAATATATGTTAGAAATTTAACAAAATAATGAATATACAATAATTAGTTATTAGTATGTTAGTAGATAACATGATTAAATCTGGTTTGTTAGATTATTAGTATTTGTCACGCTTCAAAGTGGCCATCTTACGACCACCAAATAATCTAAATATAAGTTAATCAATTTTTAACTGACTCAAAATTTAACCAATTTTAATTTCTCAGTCAAAATATCAATATCAAAAGAGGATAAAGTATACTTTTCTCGACTTAATACAGAAAAAATGATCTGTGATTTAAAGTCACGAAAATTTAAAACATCATCACAAAAAAATCACCGCTCGTTGCAAAATAATCGATAATTCCTCAGCTATAATCGAAAAGAAGATATTTCTTCAAGCACTTAGGAATATCAAATCCACTCGCAGAGTGTAACAGTGTCGATCCCATAACCTTCCTAAGATAAAGTCTGATCTGCTTCTTAAGGGTTAAGGGATACTTTGCTAATTCTAACATTGTGTCTTTTTGTTTAGGAGTTACAACTTGGTTCCTTCGTATCATGCATGGGTCAAACGCCTCACAGGCTTCTAGAAGTAAGAAGAATATTGCGTCGTTTGATGCGACGTTATGGAGACAATTCAACATACCGTCTGGGTCTCTAAATTGTGTTTTCATCACAACCTGAAACAAATTATTGCGTTTAATACAAGAACACTGATGCAATGCATTATTTTGTTGTCACATGTTTTTAAGGAAAAGCAAATACATATGCAGGGTGTTATCGAAATGACTTATTATATTTAAATAGGTCCTTGGGTGTCCTAGAGAAAGTCTACATACTTTTTTTAATCGAATATCTAAATACTAAGGTAAAAACCCTTTTGGCCTATGTGCTATCGCGCCGCTTCATGTATTTGGTTTCAGTTAGCAACAATGTAGGTTACTAGAATATGCCAAATCACACCGCATGTCTCGTCCTTGCTTGGATAACCGCCGCGCGCGTATTGATATATTTAACCTTCAGTAGCGTTGCTTCAGTATGTTTCGATACTCGGTGTTGGAACGAAGTTGCCGAGGGTTTCACGTGTTTGATGTATCCGAATTTTAAATGTTTTGTTAGTTGTAGCATTACTCGATTTTTTTTCTGTTGTGAAATAATTCATAATCATAAATGTTGTGATGTGATTTCAATGGAATTGAATTATAAAACGGAATATTTTAAAATGATCGAAGGTAAGAGAGTATGTACCTTAAAATTGTAGTGTTTATTTTCTAAAAAGTTTGAAAAAGAAGTGATAACGCGGGTCAAAGACGTCTTCTTGTCAAAAACTGAACATGTGCGTTTACAATTCTGTGTTGCAATATGACAACACCGCCTACAATGCGGTGACCTCTTTGAGACTGGAGACTGCCTCAATAAATTATTGAATGCGAATGTCGCCAGTAGCGGCCACGTAAATTTTCAGATTTCATATAAAGTGTATATTTGGCTTAATAATTCAAAGCGCCATTTATGGTTATTTTTCTTCAATTTATTTTCATCTCAGGATTTGCCGGTTTAAATATGATAAGTCATTTCCATAACACCCTATATAGCGCCTAAACTATGCAAGATAGAAAAAAAGCTCAATAGAAAAGTTAAAGGGTTTACTAAGATGCATATAACTCAAAAATATTTTACAACGGAACTTTTTTTCTATCTTTCATACAGTAAATGTAGTCCTATTTTTCTTCACGTTTTGAAATACAAAGTTCTGAAATATCAGATTTTCTGAATAAATAAAAATAAATAATACAAACATTCAAAACCTTAGTTAAAATTAAAAACATATTTAAATAGGTTAACCTACTAACTAAAACCACTGACGCAGAATCCTAGGACATTTATTGTACGATAAATTAAAAAAAAAAGTTAAAAACAGTCAACGCTACAAATTATTTACCATCCCAACAATATTTTGTCTATTTATTGTACAAGAAATTGTACAATTTCTTGGACATAAATGGGATAATGTAAAACAACTCTAAATTCACAGCCAATACATACTATTAGTGCAGAGACGAGATTAATATTCACAGATTTATGAGATATGTTCCAAACTTACCCTAGATCCATATCTAATCAGCATGTTGATCACAGCTACGCTAGGGGCTTCATTACTCGCAATGTATTCAACCAGAACTGGCCTTAGCTGCGAATTGTGATGATGGTCGTAATCGTTATTGAAGACCTTCAGATTGGGATCAGCACCTGCCTTTAATAGCATCTAAAAAAATATGTACCAGTAAATTTTGTAAATAAATAAGTCACACGTTTCACACAGTAAGGACGACAGAAGAAATTAAGGTTGTTTAATATAAGTTTCATTATTACCTGCAGAATTTCGTGTCTGTTTGAAATTCCATCTGAACAGCCTACATGTAAGGGTGATCCAATGATAGGGGAACTACAATTTACATTTGCTCCTGCAATAAAAAGTTGTTGATATTCAATTATATAGGGTGTTAAAAAAGGTCGGTAACCCGGAATAACTCCGGTGCATCGCATTGCAGCGGAAAATGTCTAGGGAAAAAGTTGTTTGGTTTTGAAGGAGGAATAGTTTGCAACGAACTTTAAATGATTGGGCTAAGGCTGGATATGGAGATTGAACAAAGATACATTTTGGGATGTAGATTACCTTAATTAATATCTTACCTGAACGAATAAGCAACTCGACGATATTCGGATCCCCTTTCAAAATAGCCAAATCTAATGGACTTGGTTTGCCCAACTCAAAATTGTCGTCGTAATTTAGTTGTGAACCTTGTTTAATGATGAGATTTATTATATCGATGTTTCCAGATAAAACTGCATAATGCAAAACCTAAAAAAAATATTAAATGATTCGTTTTAGTCTAAAGGCGATCCCGAAGAAACCGGAATTGTTTGTCACCGCCGTAGAAAAAAGGACTAATACCTGCGAATGTAGACAAATATGGAGTGTAAGTATACACGCAGGGTCTTATGGAACTGATTTATTATTTATAAATGGGTTGGTGTCTTAGGCAAACACTACATAGTTTTTTTTTAATCGACTGTATAAATACTTTAGAGGTAAATATCCCTAAATTTGTCCCACATGCGTCGACCACCTGTTTTCAGTTAAGTACTATAATATAGGTCAATCTACAAAGGTTTTGCAGTGTTGTCAAACACTACACGTGCCTCGATTTTCCGTCATTCGCTAACTCGATGTGGTGCAATTGAAAATTGAACACGCCAATCAGCCTCATTTGAAACTCTAAAGTGACTATACGTCGTGGATGCGGAATTCCCTTGAACTCGCACGAGTGTGTGTCAGTTTGACGCGTTCAAGGCGTTCCTTGCTTCAAAAATAAGGGGTACCAGTTGTCAACACTGTCTCTGTTCTGTTGTGAAATAATTTGCTTTCATGTGCTTGTGATGTGATTTGATATGTGATTAATTTTGTTTACAAGAAATGCTTTTTTTATTGTGGAAGGAATTGTTGACGTAAGAACTTAATAAAATTATAGAATATTTTAGAGTTGGAAAACATAACTGATAAAGTCGCTGACGCCTGACGTCTCTGATGCAATCATTTGGGGTTTATCTACGGTTATTAACTCATTTATGGATATTTTTCTGCAATTTATTGTCATCTCAGGAGTCACCCATTTAAATATAATAAGTCATTTCCGTAACACCCTGTATACATAACCGATGAAAAATAATTACGGGAAATACTAAAAATATAATTAAAAAATATATTATAAAGGGTCAAAAGTCAAAAAACTCTTGACATTTTGATTGATATAGACGCCCATGCAGATATTTTGGGAGGGGGGGGTTTTAAAATCCCTTGACATATATTACTGAATAAAATAGGCAAAAATACACTTACGTGCAAGGACGCCATTACAAAATTCTGATAAAGTTTTTAAAATTACTTTTTTATTTTTAGTCCGATTTTAGTAATTTCTTTAGAGAACTGTAGGTAGAATTATTAATTTTAACGTGTCTTTTACACATTACACAACGAGGCACGTGTAGAGTCATATTAGTAGCTTTATTATACAAGGATAATCAAAATGTTGTTTTTTTAATCTAATTTCCAAACATACTGTGGAATAATCAAGTAGCAAAATTATTTCAAAAAACCAGTTTTCATTTAGAGTCATCTATTCTGTACATTCTGTTTTTGGTTCATGTCAATACATTAATTTATTCTCTCAAAAAATTCAAGTTATCAATTTTTCCATAATAATTTCATGATTGTTGTTGAAATGAGAATAGAATTTTTTATGGATTTAAAAGATTACCAGGAATCAGAAATTGTTGTTGTAGGCAAGATTTAACTACAGATTCATTTAGAAACAAACTGAAGTAGCAATTTTTACTTAAATATATCTACTTATTAAATTAAATATGCTATATTATTTAAAAATAGGTTTGGACCGATACCGATACTCGTATCTGAGTATCTGCCGATACTCACATATTTCAGATATATGCCGATACTTTAAATAATAATTAATAATTAATTAATTAATTAATTAATATTAATTAATAATAATTTTAATAAGATCCTTCCTTGTTGCTATGGGTCAACCGCTCTTCTCTTTGAATGGTTCAGTGGTGGGGATTCGTAATCTCTTAATCGTTTAGTAGTCATCTCTCGCTTCTGGTCTTGTGCGCATATGATTGCAGGGGCGCGAAATATGTATTAACAATTCGTTTTTAAAGTAAATTAAAATGTCACAACATATAGAAACATTTTGCTGTCTCGTCTTCAAAATCAAAATGTTTCGAAACAACTCAACCAAAATCATACACCCTCTTCACAGGGAACACCTCCCGAAAGTTATAATTTGAACTTAACTGAGGTATAATAAAAAAAAATATAATTTCGAAATTTGAATCTTTAAAATATTTACTATTTTTAATAACATATCGATTGTCCTTCCTAGATTACTAAACGTCTCTTGCAAAATAAGAACAACAAAAATAGACAAGGACAAAACAATGTACCTGATTTCGATAAAGAAATTGAAATTTATCAAAATGAGCCCACGGAATCGTTGGAACTGAATCCTCTAACATACTGAAAAAATAATAACAGATTTCTCACACTCAGCAAAATGGCCATTTTCTGAGCAAGTTTTCTCGGAGGCGGGCAACATAGTGCGGTCTATAAGAACATTGCTTTCGTCGCAGCATGTTCAACAACTTATTTTTCTTAAAAATTTGTTTGTTTTGTTGCGATCTGATATGTAACCGATAATTAGAAATATTCTTTTTGAAATTAAATATGTCTTTTATCTGAATTTTTGATACTTTCAGATAAATTATCGGTATCTGATTTGACGCTATCCGATGTATCGGTATCGGTATCTGAGAAGTACTATCGGCCCAAGCCTATAAAAACAAACATTTTAACTTAAAATATGCCTCAATACTTTGCATTGCCTCTTTTAGCCCTAATTACTACCTATATACTTCTGTTTATATCATCACGAAACCCACTCTTTGTCAAAGAAAATATTGAAATCATATTGGATTTGTAAGAAATTGAGGAAAAATTTAAATTATTGATTGATTTGATTGATTGATTGATTGATATTGATTATTTAGATTATTGATGATTAAGATCATTTTGCATTTGTTTGAGAATAAATGCAAATGTATGTATTGACATAAACGAAAAACGTCCAGAATAAATCACTCTAAATGAAAACTGGTATTTTGAATACAAAGTATTTTGCTACTTCATTATTCCACAGGGTGTATTGAAATTAGATAAAAAAAAACAACATTTTGATTATCCTTGTATAATGTATCGAACAACTAATGCTACTTAAAATTTCTAAAAGGCACGTTAAAACTGATAGTTGTACCTACAGTGCTCTAAAAAAATCACTAATAAAGGACTAAAAATACAAAATTTATTAAGCCGAAAACTTTATATAAAATTTTTATGATCTGATTGTTCACCAGTATAAAATCCTTACCGTTCTAAAATCGTGCCTTTGATCAGCCATCGCGTTTACATCGGCACCATGTTTTAACAACAAAAGAACAGCTTCCATATTCTAAAACAACAATAAAGCAACTTGAAGACAATAGTAATTAACTATCCAGACAACTTTGACTGTGGCTTTAATAATGACATTGGCAGAAATTATTCACTCAGATTCAAAGTAATCTACTTAGCAAATTAATAAATAACACAAGCCGCCATAATTTTTGTAACATCGATGAAAATGCTTATTTTGCGTTTCATTTAGGAAGTTATTAAAACACTTTTTCCCAGAAATGGCCTAGCATCTCATTTTCAAGTACCTGCTTCTCTTTTATATAATGCGATCTTTGAAATCATTTTTAGCTGCCTTAGGACCGGAAAGTACAACGAGACCGCAGAGGGGTTATTTTCACAGTGTTGTACGAACCTTTAAGAGTTTTATTGTTTCCTGCAGTTTAGTTGGTTTCTGTCTCGTTTACAGTACAGTCAAGTGTTTTTTTGATATAAAATGGCAAGTTCGAGTCGTCGATGTTGCAAAATCCAGCCGATAAGTTTTGTTATATATGTGGACAATTTATTATAAAGTCCCAAGCTAGATCTTTATCTGAGGAAGTCAAAAAGCCTATTTTTTATATTTTAAGTGCCAAATTGGGGATCAAGATAAAAGTTGGTCTCCTCATGTTTGTTGTCTGAGTTGTCACGTAAATTTAGTGCAGTGGATGTATCGCAAGAAAAATTCTATGCCGTTTGCTGTTCCTATGCTGTGGAGAGAACCTACTGACCATGTAAGTGATTGCTACTTTTGCATAACTAAAACAGAGGGGATTTCAAAAAAGCACAGAGACAAAATAGAGTATCCAAATTTGCCTTCTCCGCTAAGGCCAGTTCCTCATTGCCAGGAACTACCGGTACCGATAGCGCCTTTAAACCTAGACATCGTGTTTCCCGGTGATTCTAATTCTTCATCCGAATCTGATCCACAACTTCCTGAGAACATCAGTTTTTTTAAATGGAAGGGTAGCTATGTGTCTGTTGTGATATTGATGATTTAATGAATGAGCTGAATATGGAACATGATCCTAGCGAGTGGCGTGTATCCATAGATTCGTCGAAATACAACCTAACAGCAGTCCTGCTTCATAATGGAAACGAAAAACCATCCATTCTTTTAGCACATTCAGTGACAATGATAGAAACGTATGACAACTTCACAACCATATTAAATCGTGTTAAATATGAACAGTGTCAGTGGGATATCTGTGGAGATTTAAAAGTTATAGTATATTGCTAGGACTTCAAGGGGGTTTTACAAAGTATTGCTGTTTTTTGTGTCTGTGGGACAGTAGGGCAACAAAAGAACACTACAATAAAAAGGATTTGCCTCATAGAGCTTCTTTTGAACCTGGTGCTTCAAACATTAAATATGCCCCATTGTTAACCCAAAAAAGGTGCTGCTACCTCCTATCCATATTGTCAAAGCCATGGACAAAGAAGGTAGTGGTTTACAGTACCTAAGAGAAATATTTCCTCATCTAAGTGATGCAAAATTTAAAAGAAGACATATTTATTGGAACTCAGATAAGGAAGCTCCTAGGTAATCTCCGTTTTCAAGAACAATTAAATGAAAAGGAATTGGCAGCTTGGATGTGTTTTGTACGTGCAGTGAAAGGATTTCTGGGCAACCAAGAAAGATGAAGACTATAAAAGACTCATAGATGAACTGTTGAAAACCTATGAATTACTAGGGTGTCACATGTCTCTAAAAATACATTTTTTGCACTACCATTTGAATTTTTTCCCGGAAAATTTGGGTGCAGTAAGCGATGAACAAGGAGAGAGGTTTCACCAGGACATCAGGACGATGGAAACAAGATACCAGGGACACTGGAACCCATCTATGTTAGGCGACTACTGTTGGTTTTTAAAAATGGATGATGCTACAAAACACAAAAGGAAAAAGTGAACGTTTTTGTCGCTGTATCATATCTTGTGCAATATATTTTTTATTAGCATAACAACCAATCCTCAGTAATAGTTTTGCATAGTTGCCACCTGTTTTATCTGTTTATATTAAATAAATATATTAGATTGTAAAACTATGTCATCTCCTCTTTTTTCTCCACCATCCACCCCTTATAACAAAAAAACTGCACGTGTTACAGTAATTAGATTATCATTTTCGGATTTAGGACTCTAAAATACTTCAGACAAACCTATTTTCATCAATCTTACTTCACAAAAATTTAAATTTGTCGACTTGTGTAATTAGCTAACCGGGCCTACTATGGTGGTGTGTCAATCTAACTTATGTTACAGTCTTTTACTTTCAATCCACCTTGCGATGGACTATTTCCACAAAATCAATATAAACGCGTTTATAAGTCAGCAATAATACGAGAATATTTTAGGACTATTAATTATAATGATTTTTTTTGAACGAATAAAAATAAAAAATACTTACATTAGGCTGTCTTACAGCTTTCATTAACGGAGTGAGTCCGGATCTGTCTCTACTGTCGGGGTTGGCTCCGAAGGTAAGTAGGAGTTCCAAGAAGTCCAAGTCGTTGACCAAATTAATTTCGGCTCCGAAAAAATAACGTTTATTGGGATCGGCGCCATGTTCTGAAAATGTTTCTCGGTTAAAAAGACATCGGTCAAATGCTGGTGGTGCTCGCTGTTGTTTTACTATGGTATTTTTTTTTAAATAGCATCTGAATTTTTTTCAGACATACATACATTACATACTTAAGGATTTGTACAGGGAGGGGGGTGTCCATTTTTCGATGGTTTTACGGGTATATCCGTTTTTAGGACAGGATGCGGTTTTCGCAGCACTATGCTACTTGTTTGTGAAACAAAAATGGGGGTATCCTAAAATACCAAAACTCTCAAAAACATCCCGTAAATAAAAAACAAGGAGGCCGAGAAAAATTATAATTGCGACATCTTTTGTTTCACAAAAAGTAGCACATCCTTCTATCTTTACTAATAACGGAGACACCGCGTAATACCATCAAAAAATGGACACCCTGTACTTATATTATAAAAATTTACGTGGCCGCTACTGAGGACCTTCGCAATCAATAGTTTATTGAGGCAGTCTCGAGGTTCAAAAGAGGTTAGCGCATTATTGGCGGTGTTGTCATATTACAACACAGAACACGTGTTCAGTTTTTGACAACAAGACGTCTTTGATACGCGTTATCACTTCTTTTTCAAACTTTTTAGAAAAAAAACTACATTTTAAGGTACATACTCTCTTACCATCGATCTTAATTTAAAATAATCCGTTTTATAATTAAATTCCATAAAAAAATAAAACTCAAAAAGTACGTTTTTCAACAGCTCAACAGTAGATAATATCACACAAATTTTAAATCACATCAGAACATTTATTATTATGAATTATTTCACACCAGAAATAAATCGGGTACTGCTACAACTAACAAAACGTTTAAAATTTGTATACGTCAAACACGTGGAACCCTAGACAGCGTCACTCCACCCCCGAGTCTCGAAACATACTGAAGCAACCAAAGAGGCGCGCGGCCGGTATCCAAGCAAGGGCGTGACACGCGGTGTGATCTGACAAAACGGTTAGTATACTCTAGTGACCCACATTGTTGCTAAGTGAATCCAGATGGAACGTCGCGACAGTATGTGGGTAAGAAGGGTTTTTACCTTAGTATTTAGATATTCGATTTAAAAAAAAAAGTATGTAGACTTTCTCTAGGACACCCAAGGAGTCACAAATTTTAATATAATAAGTCATTTCCATGACACCCTGTATTAATGGATGATTCCTGGAATAATTTTAAGTCAAAAAGTTTATATACACATATATATACACATATGTCCTAAAAATGATTTGTTTTCGATTTACAGGGTGTTAAAGTTTTTTTTTAAATTTTTTTTCAAAAATCTCGAAACAAGTTTGAGATATTACGCTAAGGTATATATCACGATATAAAACCACACAAATTAACTCCAAAATGTTTTTTTCTCGAGCCAGTGACGTAGGTACAGCTACGCCTCAATACATTTTTAACCAAAAAAATATGTACGCCACTGATATTTTCAAAACAATTATTTTATCATCAATTATCATTCAGTTTTAAACAAAAAAGGTACCACTCATATGTCTCTTTAAACTTACCTTTTGGAAGAAAATAACGTGATAATAATAATTATTGATCCTTTTTGGTTCGAACGAACCCCATTTTCGTCAAAATTAGGTACAATCAAACTGAATTGTAATTTTTGAGGTAAAATACTTAAAGAGTAAGCTAAAGTTTTCTTACCCAGCAATAATCGCGCAATCTCTTTGTGTTTATTTCTGATAGCCAGTCTTAAAGGTTCATCACAATGCGTCGTCTTAGGAAATTCTTCACTCGTGGCAGGGCGATAATCTACTTTTGCTCCAGATTTTAAAAGAAGTCGTACGAATTCAGTATAGCTAAAAAAAATTTTAATAAAATTTTTGTAACTTTGTACAGCCCATAAGAAACTGACACAAGAATAATTCTTGCACATATCCAAGGAAGCCAGGAACTGACTTGAAACCGGTGTCAATGTAAAACTAAAAAATATTTTTTTAAATACTTTTGGTATTTTCCTTAAAATTAAAAAAAAATTAACCATTTTCTTAGATTATTCTTCATTTGTGTAGCTATTTTCGTTCATTTTCAGAAGGTTTTTTTTAGAAAAGGTCAATAAGAATTTAACAGTTGCGCGTCAAATTTTATAACATTATAAATAGCTATGAAAAAATCTCAGAAGATGATAATTTTCCAAAAAACTGGCTTATTGAGGAAAAAGTTTGGGTATGATGATATATCGTTTGACAGCAACTTTAACCTTCCTTTCATTTTAAAAATAATATACAGAGGGGTCCGTTAAAAAAAAGAGACATATACCATTTTTTAGAAATAAGCCTCGTATAGTACTACATGACTATACGACGTGTCCAAGATAAGGACGGCCAGTGCATGGATATCGGAAATCGTAAGAGATACGAAGTCGGTTAAATGGAGGTAAAGTTGCGCATTTACGTGCCTAATAATATGCAGTTTAGAAAGTTTTCAAATTCCGAGTAGTTCTGGAGATATCCGGAAAAAACGAAATTCTGGAAAAATCGTTTTATTCTTTTCCTGGTTTTTTTTTAGATCGAATTCTAAAGTTAATTGCACCTTTGCAGTGCCACTTTTTCGGCTCTATCTAACAGCGTTAATTGTTTTGTAATCCGTTCCGAGGATTTTTTGAACAACATCAGGAAATTTTGGGATACGGTTCTGTATATCTCCTAATTTTATATATAATATCTCATAAGTAAGCTCTAAATTTTTATTTATGTTGGACTAGTTCAATAAATAACAAATAATTTAACAATAAACCACAAATAAGTGAAAGTAGGCGTTTGAAACAAAAAAATTAAGATGGTGACGCGTGATTTGTTTCACTTAACATTCCCATTGTGATCGTTTGAGAGCGTTTTAAGAGGATATCTATTTTCCAGAAAATATGGAACATAATTTTACAAATGCTGAAAAGTTTGATATTCTATCGCATGTTTTATTTTATCTCAAAAAAACTGTTATGTGGCAGTTAGAAGATGTTATTTGTGCTTAGAAAATAACGGAAATCATTTTAAACACCTGATTAAGTTCCTTACTTTTTTCGTTGTTCGTTTTATTACTGTTTTGGAATGATTTTTCTTCACTTATTTGTGGTTTATTATTAAATTATTTGTTATTTATTGAACTAGTCCAACATAAGTAAAAAATTTAGAGCTCACTTATGAGATATTATTTATAAAATTAGGAGAAATACAGAACCGTATACCAAAATTTCCTGATGTTGTTCAAAAAACCCTCGAAACGTCATTAAACCACAATAATGTGTCATAGATCGTTGCATTCGGGAGAAAAAAAGCTCTCAAATTCCAATAAAAGAAAGTCGATAATGGCCCTTCGAAGACGACTCGTCGCATTACAAAACAATTAACGCTGTTAGATAGAGCGGAAAAAGTGGCAATGCAAAAGTGCAATTTACTTTAGAATTCGATCTCAAAAAAATCCAGGAAAACAATAAAACGATTTTTCAGAATATCAGTTTTTTCCTGATATATCCGGAACTACTCGGAAGTTTAAAACTTTATAAATGGCATATAATTAGGCACGTAAATTAGCAACTTTACCTCCAATTAACCGACTTCGTATCTCTTACGGTTTCCGAGATCCTTATCTTGAACACGTTGTATTACCTTGAACTTTTCGATAAAGAATTTTATTTTTTTCAAAACGGTAAATAGCGTTTATATTGAAAAAATATGATTATACAGTCATTTCTGAAAGTATTGCATGCACTATCAATAATCTCAATTAATATTGCTTAGTTTTAATGGAAAAAATGCCACAGTGAGGTTTTCAGGAAAAATATTTAAAATCGCAACTATCTAAAGCGATTTGGCAACGCTTCGGGTGATCAAAGGCAGTAGAATAAGAAAAACGTCTACTCCCTCGATACAGCCGGTCAGCGCGCTTGTTCGTCGTGTCTCGTTGTTCAATAACAATTACTTATGCTGTTCCGCGGCGAAATCCCAAATCGAACCACGCGGTCCACTGAAAAACACTCTTAAACTATCACAACAATTTCAACTTCCACCGCTAGGGGTCCTTAATGTGAGCACAAATTGACTGTATTGTTAATGAACCTTTTAAATCTTTTGAAATTTAAATTTTTGTTCCACACAAGGAAATAAAGTTTCTTCTAAATCACACCGTCAAAATATCTTCTAAATAGTAAAGGAAACGTATTGTTTAAAATTGGCAGGCATTATTTTAAGATTATTTCATAGTATATTCAATACCGGATTTTAAAAAAAGAAATCGTTGAATTGTGGTTATATCCGCGATTGTAATAATAAATTAGTTCGTATTTTTAGCAACACTGGGTAAAAGTAATTGCTTACTTACCCATGTTCAGCACTTAAATGCACTGGACTGTATCCGCATTCGTCTGTAGCATTGACGTCACTGCCTCGTGTCAAAAGAAGTTGTGCCGCTTCGTAGTACTTTTGCCAGACGGCATAATGAAGTGGCATAAGTCCCTGGGTTACGGGTTCATTTACCTGGAGATAAAAAATTACTATTCACTAACATTCTTAGCTACGTCGAAAATATTGGACTATTGAAAAGAATAATTTGTATTTTTACTTATTAGCCTTTAGGTCGAAATTAGCATGTAATCAAAACGCAATAAAATATATACTATTAACACTATAAACGCATAAAATATATACTATTTTGAGTGGTGGGCAAGATTCCGATTTTGAAATAAATCTAGCAATTATACCGAATTTGAAATATCCACCAATAAATAACCAGTGTAGATGTAGAACGTAGTTTTCATATGTATAAACATATTCTAACGGACAGAAGACAATAATTTTATCACGGATAATTTCGAGAATCATTTAGTTATACATTCCTTTACGCATTAATAAAAATAGCAGCATCTAAATAATAAATAACAATATTATTAAATTATTATCATTGCAACTTATTTTAACTTTTTTTTCATTGACTTATAAATTTCATTTTTGCTTAATTTGCTTATTGGATGCTTTTTCCATAAATTTTGTGCTTTTTGTTTACTATTTTTATACTTTTTTAAACACTTTTTTTACGAATAACGAACAATGAAAATATTTTCACTGACACTAATGTTCGTTTTGTCAATATCAAAATGTAATTTGCGGATATTTACTGTATTACGTAAACTGTGAGAGTTGCGTGGCTTTGCCATCGCCAATTGAATAGCTTAGGATTGGCTCACCAAAATGTATTCAAAATCGGCTTAGATTTAGTAAGAAGTTATAATGCAGTTTTTCTATAAAATGTACAGGGGAGCTAATATTCACCCACCTCAAAAATTACATAGGATTTCATATGTTCAACTTAGCGGTGCATCAACCGGTATAGTTCCACACATATACAGGGTCCGCAAACGAAGCGTGGACGGAAGATTAAATCGTTATCGAAGAACTTATCAACAATACTAAAACTGTTTGAGATATTGAATTAAAAGTAGCATGTTTTAAAAATATTTTACATTATACAGGGTGGCCCAAAAAAGTGTGACAGCATAAAGTTTAATTTTTTTAAATGGGACACCTAGTATTTTATTACATATTTAGGTTCGTATAACTATCGTTTATAAGTGTCTCAAATTTTATTTGATTTGGTTTTGTAGTTTCGGAGAAATAAATTAAAAACTAAAAAAAAAAGTTTTGCAGTCCTGAATAAAAAAATCAAAATAAATAATCCAGAACTATTTTTTTAACCTCGGCATTGAGTGAAACTTATGACAAGAGGTCTAGAGATACTATGAATGTAATTGTGATTATTTATTTTATACAGGGTGTTCATAATAAGCTTTCAAAAACCTCACATTTTAAAATAATTTTTCTCAAGTTTTTCAAATGGAACACCCTGTATATTATTTGGCTATTTGACGTAGAATTCATAGACAATTTTTTTTTATAATACAAGCATATAAGTTATATCCAGCCGTTTTCGAAATAATTATAAATATCATAAATTATGTTGTTTAAATAGAGTTTTTATTGGGAAATTTTGTTATAGGCGACTAGACTAATAATTATAAACTAAAGTAAATGTTCAAAATAGCTTCCTATTACTCTTAGAGTTTATCGTATTTTAGTTATTTCGATATAAATTTTAAAAGCCTACATCTTGCTACTTTTATTTATTTAATTTTATTTTTTAATCTTAATCGAGTTGCCATGCTTTTTTTTGTTTAGATTGTCACTATGACAGCCAAATAAAGTTCAGTCGTCGAAATTAATTACTAACTTATACTAAATGTCGAATTTTACAACTTTAGAAATGGTAAATATGATTTTTATGCTGGGTGAATGTGTAAGAAATTGCCTCCTCGCGAGCCGAGTGTATGCTGAAAGATATCCAGATATTAAAAGTAAGCCGAGAAACCTTCGAGAAGTTGTTGCAAAAATTTGTAGCAACAGGAAGCGTTGCGTACACAAAAGGGATGATAATCAATAAATCCGTTATTAATGAAGAAAATGAATTAAGAGTTCTGTTGGCAGTAGAGGAAAATCATTAAATTAAGTAAACGGAAGCTATTTGGAACATTTACTTTAGTTTACAATTATTAGTCTAGTCGCCTATAAAAAAATTTCCCAATAACAACTCTATTTAAACAACATAATTTATGATATTTATAATTTCCAAAACGGCTGGATATAACTTATATGCTTGTAATACAAAAAAAAATTGCCTATGAATTCTACGTCAAATAGGCAAATAATATACAGGGTGTTCCATTTGAAAAACTTGAGAAAAATTATTTTAAAATGTTGGGTTTTTGAAAGCTTATTATGAACACCCTGTATAAAATAAATAAACGCAACTACATTCATAGTATCTTTAGACCTCTTGTTATAAATTTCACTCAATGCCGAGGTTAAAAAATAGTTCTGGATTGTTTTTTTTGATTTTTTTATTCAGGACTGCAAAATTTTTTTTTTTTTAGTTTTTAATTTATTTCTCCGAAACTACAAAACCAAATTAAATAAAATTTGAGGCACTTATAAACGATAGTAATACGAACCTAAATATGCAATAAAATACTGGGTGTCCCGTTTAAAAAAATATAACTTTATGCTGTCACACTTTTTTGGGCCACCCTGTATAATGTAAAATATTTTTAAAACATACCGCTTTTAATCCAATATCTCAGGCTGTTTTAGTATTGTTGATAAGTTCTTCGATAACGATTTAATCTTCCGTCCACGCTTCGTTTGCGGACCCTGTATAAACAGTATATTGCCAATACGAACGTTCCAAAATACAAAAAGTGTGCGCAGTAGGGTGACATTATTTGTTTGTTGTTATTCGTCGCCATCTTTGGTTCTGGATGCTTTTTCAAATTACAGAATAAAAAGTGGCTCATCCACATTGTTGTCATATTAGTGCTTATAAACTTTCATTACCTAACAACAATTTTTCTAAAGGAGTTTTTAATTTGTGGTGATTCGATTCGCTGTTTGGTAGGCTAGTGACTTGTTTTGTTTAAGATGATAGGACACAAGTGCACGGTGCTTTTTTGCAAAAGTCATGGATCAATACCAGGTATAAAGTATTTCAGTAATGTACATATATACGAAAATATTTTGCTTATCACATTATCCGATCTTCGGAACCGAATTTCACTAAAAAGCTTGTAAAAAAAGAAGTGAGTGTCACTCGTATACAATATAATACATATGTGGTCACTACCGAACCTTAAAATTAATGTATTTTTAATTTGGTGCATTAGTAGCTGATAATAATTCGCAAAATAGTCAATATAGTCATTCATTCTTAATTTTTGGTTTAGAAAAATGTGAAGTTAAGAAACATACGACGTCGGATGAAAGTTAAAGTAAAGTTCATCGTGTCGATTGTTACAAATATTCAGACGGAATTTGGCACCAAAAGTTTACACCAATCAAGGCACCATCGGATCATCATAGAGTCAGAAATCGTATGCATGGAACGCTGTCTTAAATCGAACTAATCGAAATTTTGATTGCAATATTTTTTCCTAACTAATCAGTGAAATTTACATTAAAAAAGTTGAAATCCGGTCCTGTCGAATGTTTATTTTCACAAGGAAATTTCCGAACTGCACAAACTCACAACGCCCCCTTCGATGCCCATAGCGGGGACATAATTGCAGATGGTATTAGCAATATACTGTTTAATGGTATATATATGTAGGTATAGTTCCCGCTAGTCTTATTTTTCTCCAGGGGTACTGTAAAAGGTTCTTCTTGAGAAATGAGACATATTCGTTAAAGTCAGCTATGCCGACTAACCGAATGGCATAAGAAATTTAATAATTTAAAATAAGATTTAAATTATTTTTAACTCACAACGAACCATTTGATGTTCACCTTACTAAAATTTTCATAGACGACATTCATTTGCAGCTATTAAAATAGCCCACGTATCACGGAAGTTATTAAGAAATCCTATCGAAAGTTTATTTATATCAAATATTTATTAGCCGTCTGGTTTTGAAGCCTTGCCATAATCGATTTATTTGCTGGAATTACAAGATCATAATATAACCGTAAAAAAAGTTGTGTCAAAATTAGACCAGTGGATTAATGGATCAGTTTTAAAATAAATAAATGTTCCTTAAAAATATCGCAAAGTAAATATATTATACCACCGACTTGAAACAAACATGGACCCGGTATTTTTCCAATTTTCTCGAAAACGAATCGACCGATTTTAAAAAATCAAACGTAAAAATAAAGCACGTTGAAAGGTCTTTCAAACAAGATATTACTTGCTACCCCTTGCCATTTAAAATTTTTAAGGGGATGACCCCGGGGGGCAGAGGGTAAAAAGGGGTGAAGTAATTTTTGATTAAAAAGTTGTCCCCTTTCGCAAATCTTTTGACGTGTCTCGGCGTTTTTTCTTTTAATCAGTGGTTTTCGATAAATCCGTGGTGGGAAGTTTTCAAATGAACACCCTGTATAATAAAAACAGAATATTGCTAATACCATCGGCAATTATGTCCCCGCTATGGGCATCGAAGGGGGCGTTGTGAGTTTGCGCAGTTCGGAAATTTCCTTGTGAAAGTAAACATTCGACAGGACCGGATTTCAACTTTTTTAATGTAAATTTCACTGGTTAGTTAGGAAAAATATTGCAATCAAAGTTTCGATCAGTTCGAATTAAGACAGCGTCCCATGCATACATTTCTGACAATATGATGATCCGACGGTGCCCTGGTGTTAACTTTTGGTGCCAAATTCCGTCCGAATATTTGTAACAATCGACACGATGAGCTTTATTTTAACTTTCATCCGACGTCGTATGTTTCTTAACCTCACTGTTTTCGAAACCAACAATTAAGAATGAATGACTATTTTGGGAATTATTATCAGCTACTAATGCACCAAATTAAAAATACATTAATTTTAAGGTTAGGTAGGGGGACCATATATATTATATTGTATACGAGTGACACTCTCTTCTTTTTTTACAAGCTTTTTAGTGAAATTCGGTTCCGAAGATCGGATAATGTGATAAGCAAAATATTTTCGTATATATGTACATTCCTGAAATACTTTATACCTGGTATTGATCAATGACTCTTGCAAAAAAGCACCATGCACTTGTGTCCTTTCATCTTAAACAAAACAAGCCACTAATATCCTACCAAACAGCGAATCGAATCACTACAAATTAAGAACTCCTTTAAAAAAATTGTTGTTAGGTAATGAAAGTTTATAAGCACTAATATGACAACAATGTGGATGAGCCACTTTTTATTCTGTAATTTGAAAAAGCATCCAGAACCAAAGATGGCGACGAATAACAACAAACAAATAATGTCACCCTACTGCGCAAACTCAATAGGCCCGCGTCATCTTCCATAGCGGGGACTTTTTGTATTTTGGAATGTTGGTATTGGCAATATACCGTTTTATATGTGCTTCGTACACGTCAATGTGACGCCTGTTATTACGAAAATAAACACAACATCTCTGTTTATCTTCTGTCTGTTTCTGTATCAACAGGTAACCTGTTTGATATGGCTTCGTTAGGAAGCACAAACAATCGACGGACGTGACTCAAAAGTATATCTTTTAATCGAGTTTACGGCAGACTTACCATATTGAATTAAGAATTACTATTTTTTCCATAAATAATACTTAAACTTAACACACAAACACTGAAAAACTACAAAGAATTTTATTAGTCTACTTAACAGAAAACGACAAAGAAAAATTATACTAAGAGCTCCCCGATTGTTTGCTGGAAACTGTTGTAAGAAATACCTTTTTTTCAATTCCAAAAAATTAATTAATTTTTATCCGTCAAATTATTCTAAATAATTTAATAAGGAAATTGGATTGAAGGTTGACTTAATCTTTCAATATGCATCATTAGCAAAAATTATGAGAACGGCTTTACGGGCATCGACGGCAAGAGATTAGATGGTTTAAGAATGACGCAATGTAGCATTGGGAAGGATGAAATAAAAAATTGTTTTATGAGTCAGTCGGTTCCCTGGAATCCCCAGAACCGCGCTCACTCGCGATTTTATTTTTTTTCAAAACGGGTGCCGCAATGGTGACTACAGGTTTCAGCGTGTTTTTACACCAATTATTCCGAGAACAGTCAGCCGCGGATTTTCCCTGAGAAATTTTGTATCTTCGCTTACTCGTGTTTCCGGCGAGTTTAAATAATACTGGACTGACTGACACTGACACTCGTATGTTTCAGACGAGTATAAATAATGCTGAAATATCTTCAAAATTACCCTATTGTGACATCAAAAGTAATTGTTAAAATATCTTAATTTAGTATGAGTAGTCACAACCGCGAGTTATATTTTTTTTTGGAATTTATTAGGGTAGTTGAGATCCCTTTAGTTGGGAACAAAATGCTAGCTTAGGTATATTTTATATTGTAAATAATAAAATAAAATAAAATCTAAATTTAAACAGAGTACGTGACAGATGAATGATAGGTTGGTTGAAACAACTGAATGATAGTTCAGGTTAATTCTGATTGTATATAAATTGTAAATAATTAACTACGAGTACTTCAGGTCGCGTTACTCGACATACGCAAGGACTAACCCTTAAATCAACTCTCAAGACAAAGACTTAAAATTAAATAAAACTAGCCCTCCGTGTTCCAATATAATAACTTGCATTGTTATTGTATTCATTGGACATTCCCGAGCCAATACAATCAAAAGTATAGTATGAACATCAGTTAGGCCTCGTCCTACGTTCAGCTAACTATACTTTTAAATTAAAATCATTCATTCTTTCTTATAACAAATTTTCCCTCATCTCTTCAATTGCTCTGGTGGACTACTGACAGCTTCCAGTTAGCGGTGAAAGGATGGTGGGCCCACCCAAGACCGACTGACACGTTCGTGTCAAGTCGGCAATTGCGACATTACGCCTGGCATCCCTGACAAAAAACAGAATTCGAATCGAAAAAATCGTAATCAACGAAAATAGCGTCTGAGTAAATAATTTAGTTTCGGATAATGATGATTTTGTCATTCAATATCAAGACTGGCGAAATTACTGATAGTGTCGACCAGCGCTTGGGGGTGCAAATTTTACATATCTTACATAAAAATTCAATTTTATCGCCTTGCCACTCACGGTAACAAAGAAATACCATTTCTTCTCAGTACGTTTCGTAAACAAATTAATGCGACATTTTACCACTTTTAGTTCTTGCTAAATTAAAAATAAAAATAATTTCAACAAGTAAAGTCTAACATACAGAATGTCTACCCCAGATATATATTTAATTGTTTTAATTTAAAAAAAATTAAATTCAATTTTTATGTAAGTTAGGTCAAATTTAATTTTAGGAAATTTAAATGAATCTAAATTTTAATGACTACCCCGTATAACGAGACGTATTAGGACGTAAGCTAATCTGCCCTACCTTTAAGCAAAATCAGACAAATTTTTGTTTGCTTACTTTTGCTCCACATGCCAGCAAAATTCGTATTTCATCCAAGGGGACCATCCGAATTATTGAGTCGGCCAGTTCCCTCTGCAGGGGATTTGCTATACACTCTGTGGGCATGTTCTAGAAAGAAAAGAATATAAAAAAATTATCAAAATTTTCCTTTACGATAATAAAACAAGAAAATTAACCGTCAGTCACTTCTTTGAATTTCGATCATTACAAAAAAGACGGATGGCTGGGAACAAAGTGTTCAACTCCAGAATCGACTTGATTTTAATGGACGTTTCATTTCGTCAGGCGCCGATATATAAACTTGACGTTACGATTGACGACGCCGTTTGACGGTGCCGTTACAGCTTAAACATACTGAAATGCATAAGACCATTTATAGCTGACGCTGACGGTGCCGTTTGACGGCCAACATAAACCAATTTTATCTTTTTCCGGTGGACGGTAGTAGCAACGTTCGTAGCAAGTTTACACAGCCAATCAAAATCGTGTTTGCCTGCACGTCATATTTACTAAATATTATTTTACTTTATATCATCTTATTAACCATTTTAAAGTATACTGTGGATAAGTGTTGATAGTATCATTCAGATCACATAAACACCAAAATTAATAAATATAATCACCGAGAAAAACAGGTTATGTTATTGTCGCCAACGTCAAGTGTATAAATCCAGCTTTTTACGGCCATCGTAACGTCAATCGTAACGTCAAGTTTATAAATTGGCCTTAAACCGGGCGTCCCTCTCTAAAAATGTGTTTTTTACACTGTTCCGTTATTTTTTAACGGACGAAATTCAAAGCTTATTATAAATTACAAAAAATATAGAAGCGTTTCTGGCCGTGGCCATTGCGAAGCTGCAAGCGGCGACACTAGCTAAGCGAGAGAACGATTTCATTGGTCCCAACCAGGATTGTTAAAGTAGTTAATGCAACATTTACTACGTAATTTAGTACCATAGTAAACGTAATTTGCTACATGCTCGTACTTCATATTTTGTTACATTAACTACATTTACTACTTTCACATTTCATTTTTAGAATATGTTTATTTAGATCAAACCGTAAAGCAAAAAGCAACAGAAGAACAATAACCAAAAACTACTATTTTCTACTTTTCCACTCGAATTTCCAACTTTTAACATCAAATTTATATTAATAAAGTTGAGGTTATGTTGTGTTTTTGACACTTTCAGCCAATCAAAACAATAATTACATTTTATTACATTTACTATGTTGCGTCGTAACAAATGTGACTATATAGTAAAAAAAAGCTTCTGCGAGATTGACAACCCGGGTCCCAACACGTAATGCTAGTGCCTCTTGCAGGAGGAATGGTATAATGGTAATGCCTACATACAAAATAATGAAACCATTCTGTCGCTACTCTACAGGTGATAATGAAAAGCGTCAGCAGAAGATTTAGATATGAAAGGAAGAAAGACTATCTTAAAATATATACACAAAGTAAAACCAAAAATCATTAGTAAATATAGTGTTTTCTAAGAGCAAAAGAACGCAATAAGAAAGCAATATAAAATAATAGATAATAAGCAAATAGCAAAAATCCAATTTCCAAATATTATTATAGAATAATTCGTATAATAATCCTGGAAACACTTTTGTTGATCTCTTGGTTCCATCTGAAAGATGACGGGAAAAAGACGCATGTGGGTAGCCCCTGGATTTGTAATATGCTTCTTTTTACTTAGAGTTTCAACCCCGTTTTTAAAAAAACGCTACTTTAAAGCTTTTTGGGTTACCTGTTTAACTAAAAACGTTACGGAAAGACTCTCTTCAATGTCAGGGTCAGAATTACGTCCCATACGAACCAAAGCCATTACAATTTCTTTCTTATTACGTCCTTTTGCCTCTTTCGTAACTCTTTTGCCAATTGTATTGACCTAAATAATTAAAAATCCAATGGAGAAAATATAAAAAATTTAGTATTTATGCGGCAATGTAATGCGAAAATATATTGGTGATGCTTTTAAATGTTTTAATGTTGACATAATGAGCGAAATATCGAGTTGATATAACTCAAATATGAGTTGTCCTAGACCGAAGCATGTTTCTAATAGGAGACAACATAGACCTCTGAATTACGGCAACCAAATCGAAGAAATTGCATCAACTCATTGTTCATAAGTTATGATAGCACAGAAAATCGGTTATTTTATGCGTTGGAATAGCTCACGCCCCACCGTCTTAAATACTGGAATAACTCACTCTTTGGGCTGTCAGAAGATATGATGGGAGTTCTGATATTTCTTTTACGCGGCTAGGCTGGCTGCCAACTCAAAATTTTAGACTACAAGACCCAAAATTTTGGACTAGCATACCTAAAATTTTATACGACCAGACTTCAAATTTTGGACTACCGTACCTAAATTGTTGCCTACCGAAATTAAATATATTTCTTTGATTTAACGCCTGCATATTGTGGACTTAAATTAACTTTTGTTTTTTCAAGATGTGACATTTTTGTTGTATATTTTTAAAAAAATTAAGAAACCATGCGGACGAAGTGATGACGATGACGATTGTTTCAAAAGGCAACTTGCTTTAATATACTGTAAAGAAGCACGCGATTGTCACTTCGCTAAATAAAATTGTCTTGATCGTAGTATAATACTCGTGTTCCGAGCACTGTATTTTTTTCGTTCTGTCGTTTTCCTCAGGTATATGAACGCACCCTTACAATATATAAGTATAGAAACTTTTAAAATTTTTTTTTCTGCGATTTTGTCGACGATGCCGCTATTGTTGTTCTCTTTTCTTAACATACACTAGTGGTTCTGAACAAAATATAAGAATAATGGTTTAAAAAATAATATTTTTTTTAATAGATTAAAAGATGGATTTTGGAAACTTAATTCAAACCTTATTATTCGTTTAGGTAGATAAGTTTATTAATAAAATTAAAAAAAAACATTTTGTGGGCTCCCAAAGGCTCTCCTAAGAATACACTTAAAATCGGAAAATAACATTTCATATGTAACACATGTATAAATCTTGAGTAAATACGTATGAATAATTTTAATATATACTTATAAATAATCACGCTCTATTCCAATAATAACAATTTGTATGCATCTCCCTCCTATCCCTCCATTTCACGCCAACTGACCAAAATTATGCAAAACACAAATTTTCACGCACAGAGAACAAAGATGAAAAATCCCGCAAACGGCGCCTATACGCGCGATCGAAGGAAAATTGATAAACAAAATGGAATGAACCGCACCAAACCTGCACGAGCACGAATTCGGAACTTTCCCTGACCTTACGATCGGTGATTTACCCTCGATATGGGGTTTTGGAGCACGCTTTCTGACTTATTTTAAATGAATCCTGAATTATTCCAACTCAAAATAATTTACACGAGGTAATGAGTTAAAATAATGCACGTCCCGGTTAAAACGACACTTTATAATCAACTAGTAAGTTTTCCCAACCCAAAAACCGAGTTCAGGTAACTCATAAAATAGTTACAAGATGAGGGATTGTGGTGATCCCAAATATGTTTAAAATGTTGATAAAAAATCTCTTTCTGGGTTGAGTCGAACCAAAAGAACCTGAATTATTGTAGCGTTTTTAAATAATTTGTGATAATTCGTAGACTCAGTTAGAACAACATAGAGAGATGGGTTGAAGTAGCTAAAATTGTGTAACCCACGACATTGGTAAATGCATTATTGTCAGTGCAACTTGTTATTTCATACATATTTTATTAATTTTATAGAGAAAGTCAATATTTATTCCTACAGTTACAAGAATATTATCAAATAGAATATAAACTGCCCAAATTAATTATCGAATCCTTTTTTCTCAGTTATTTCCTCTTCGTTCGCTCCCAGGGCCATCCCCATTAACGTGGGATCCGAACCACGACGCTCCGTCATATGCTGCGCCCCCATTGGTTTTTAGAATTGCGGTATGGCCTACCGATTGGGGAGTGCGTACCGTCCCCCGACAATGAACCAATTTTAATAATTTTTTTCTAGGCGATAGAAAACAAATACTAGAATTTAAGGCGGAGTAGTTTACGTCCTAACACGTCTAATTGTACGGGGTGGCACATAAAATCAATAGATTGCTACACATTCGCTTAACATTAAAAGTTCGAAAATATAAACACAAAGTTATATATATAAAATAATTGCGTAGCACTTTGTGTTATAGACGTTATTTGTGGAAATGATTTTTATTTTAAATTTAGCAAAACGAAAAGTGGTCAAAAATTGGTTGTTTACGAGACGTTTTTTTCGACAGTATAACGCATTTAGAAGAAATGGTAATTTTTTGTTACCTCGAGTGGCATGGCTGTACTTTTGGGCTACTATCTAACCGAGATATATATTTAATTGGTTTAGTTTAAAAAATAAATAAAATTTAATTTTTATGTAAGATATTATGTCAAAAATTGACATGTATCTAGATTGTATGCGCTACCCCGTACCATTAGACGTATAAGAATTGTTGGAAAAATCGATGATTTTAATAATCGAGTACTTGATACTCGAGCGATTTTAATAATCGAGTGAATCGCTCGAGCGATTAATCACTTGATATTTTTAGTGACTAAGAAGAATGTGTTGATAAAACCGCTGGGGTTGTTTTTTGTAAGTTTTAGAAGTTTGGTCTAGAGTTTTTATTAAGGAAGAACAGTTGATTCTGATTTTTTTAAAAATTATATCCTTTAATTTTTTAGAAATTTACAAACGCCGCTGGCTAGCCAGTCCCAGTCAGAACAAAACCCATGTCGCGATGAATCCACCAAGGGATTTGGCATACTTTTTGTATGCACCTTCTCGTTTATATGCCTTTAACAAAGACGTATGTCGTATCAGCCTTCTGAACGCCATCTCGAATGGCGCGGCGTCGAACAAACCCGAAAATCCGGTATCCAGGCAACGATTTTCGATTTCTCGCTTAAATTTATAACTAGAGTAGAAAATGCTCGAATATACGAGCAGTTTTTACCACGAGCGATCACAGTACCAAGCAGTTGATTTCGGTCGGCGTCAAGCGAAGCTCGGGTATAGTCTTTGCAGCGAATCCTCAAGCTTTTTCGACAGTTGACATCATTAATATGTCATCGATCAGCTGTTTGGGGACTTAACCAAATACCCCAGTTTTATAGGAACCGTATTGAGCGTGTTTTGCTTTTATATTTTTCGAGTTTGATTAGTGCTAATACGTTTAAAAGTGTATTTCCGTCGTTTTAGAAGTGTTTATTTTGTGTTGAAAACTTTGATTAATTACATTTTGAGTTGTTTGTAGTAAGTACTTGTCACGTTATGAAAAATTTATAGGTTAATATTTTCATTTATCTGTTTTTAGGCGAAAATAATAATTATGTAGCATAATTATTATCTGCCTTCTACCTCAGCTGATGCCACCGTTAGAGAAACTAAGGTGAATTTTAATATTAATAAAAAAATTTCTAGATGTTTCATTTCTTTCTGATCGAGTTGAGATTTGTTTCAGTGAAATATCAGGTAATACTTTTGTGTGGCGACTTGAATGTAGACAGTTTGGTTAGCTGGGAAAGTAGAAAATATCTGCACATTTTTTTGCAGAGAATACTAAATATATTGTTTATTAAAGTGGATGTTGAAATTTCAGTTCTTGGCACGAGTGGTTGCACAATAAGATTCCACATAAAAAATGTCGAATGATTTTTAAGTATTTTTAGGGGTGAGGGGTCACAGGCCCGTGGTAGTCCCAATAAGCCTGAATGAGATATAATGTAAACTTTGTTCATTTCTTCATAAATGCCATCTTGGGGAGAATGAAAAGTGGCAATGAGAAAGTGAAATTTATTTTTGGACATCTCTTCGAACAAAGTCAGGAAAAACTAAAAACCGAATCCCAAAATTGTCCCAATTTAACCGACTTCGTATCTCTTTACTCTTACCTTTCCCGAAATCCCAATGGAGAAGGCCGAAATACCCATTTTATTAGTTTTTTGCATATATGACTTACGTAACCTACATATTTGCAGTATACGTAGCCTACGTATACAAAAGAAGGGTGCATATAGAATTTGCTTGTTATGATACTATACGCTTATAAGTTACTATTGAACATTAAAGTTAAAACAGCCTTTAAGCAAACCGTATATTTAGTTTTTTAATACAATAACCTTTCCTTAGAAAAGGTCCATAGTTATTTTCAAAAATGTTTTTTTGTGCATCCGGTACAAAAACATGGAAATTTTTCCAAGTGATTTGTATTTACATAACAGGGAAAAGAAATGATCAAGGATGACTTTTTCGAAAAATTGAAGATACAATTTTTTACAGGTATAGTTAAGTCCATGTGTAGACACACTGTATAAAGTTTACAGTAGGTAAAGATGGACATGCATGTAGATGCGTACTTCCTATCTTTTTGTGAAGATAGATGTACCTACTAGACATGTAATTATAAAATAATGACTTTATTTTATATATTTGAATAAATAAATAACAAAAAAATACAATATGTTGTCTTTTATTCCCTATAATAAATAATAAAAGATGTATTTAAAAATATAAATAGACTCGTTTCATTTTTAAAATAAAAGTACGTACTATTGTAGTACGGTCCTGGAAGGTCCTGGAATGTCATACAAACCTAGGCAAAATAAATAACCACAAATAAGCAGGCAAGTCATTAATGTCACGTGACACTTGACATATCGGCGCGAGGATTCGCTGCAACCACTATATCCAGTGAAAGGTAATAAGTAACAAGCGACGATTTTCTCTTGAATTTATAATTGGAGCGGTTTTTTAATAATCGAGTGATGTTGGTTATTTCAATAATCGAGTACTCGAGCGAGTTTTCGCTCGAGCGATTACAACAGTACGTACCTATAGGACATTAACTATTCTGCCTTAAACTATAGGATCTGTTTTCTATCAGTTAAAAAAATATATTAAAATTGTTTAATTATTAATGAAATGAAAGCTTATTAATTTAGACGTGAGTTTTTTAATATTCGATCATTAATTTGGATAGTATATTATCGACGTAATTTTGGAGTTTGTTGTCAGTACAATCCCGTCATTCCCGTCAACTCAAATAATTAAATTATTATCATGAACGACTTTAATAGATCATTAAATCGTTTGTTTTATAGCGTTTGACAAAATTTAACAATGTTACTTTTGTTATTATAGGAGTGTTGCATGTACAAGATGGCCACCATTTATTTGTTCAATTTCAGAATTTCGTGATTAATCTATTCAGATCTTAGGATCCCTCATTAATACGGAGATTTAAAAAAAATGTTAATTTAAGTTTCATATGGTTCTAAATGTAATTTTTCATAGGAGAAAAAAATACCATCTCTCACTATGTAGGTACAGGTCGACAAGTTTATCTGTAGCTACGAAAGGAATGCGGCCAAAAAAATTGTGGGGTTGACAATGTTGTCACATATATTAAATTTTAATTTAATAAACTCTTACCGAGAAAAACCTAAAATTACATTTACTCATTTAAAATAAATTGTAAAAGGTAGGTATACTATAAGAAACCAATATTCTATTATAGTTTTAGTATTATTAAAACTTTCTTTTCATACTATTTATTTTGATATATAAATGCAAAATATTATATTTTTTTGATTAAAGTACTTTTAATCAAAAAAATATGGCAACATAGTGCGTTGTCAATGGTTAAGGTATGTAGCGCTAACTTGATTGGTTATATCCTAGACAGTTGAGAGCGCATGCGTCTCGTGAGACACCCGATGGGCCATCGGGCTTGTTCGGCGATGTCCGATATTTGAAGGATGTATAGGGGGTCGAAACACGTAAGAAGGCCTTGGAAGTGATGTTAAGCCTACTCTGCTCCATACGCTCACAAGTAACCTACTTTAATCTATCTGTTTCACTCTATCATTTAAGCGTCAATATCAGACTTACGTAGAGTTAATATGAAATGCCAAAAAGTGATTGTTTATGCAGGCGACTTGGTCCTGGTCATATTTGTCTCACTTTACTGAATTAGGGAAGGTTGCTGCAGACAGAGACAGGCATAGAATTCGTCTGGCGAGAATGAAAATCAAACAACATCTGATGTGATTTAAAATGGTGGAGAAGACGCAGCATCTTTAAATTTTAAAATAATTTTTAATTTTCTAATCTTTTCACGGAAAACGTCGTTTCCTTTTTGGTGGGGGAAGTGGGTAATTTGTAATTGAAATATTCATTTAGTCATCTTTACTGAGAGTAAGCATCAATTATTATTTATTTTCCTAAATCATATGGGGCCCAAAAATATGCTTGGACTTGAAGCTTGAAATATTTGGAAAATATAGGACCTAGAGCCCAGTTGAAGATGGTCAAATATTTTATGTAAATTATCATTTACTTCCTATAGAGTATAGAGTGTGTAAGGATTATTTGTGTGTGTGATATTTACAGCTTAAAACATGTCAGAATCCTAATATTGATTTTCACTAGTAAATCAAATAAAAGGGGTTTGAATGATTTTTGTTAGTTAAATGTCACTTTAAAATATTGACAGTAATAAAAATTTGGACAAAAGTGACATTTGAAATGCACGTGCGTTTGTCAGCTGATGCCTGACGTAATGGATGTTGGGTTTGTTCATACTTGCCTCGATTTGTTAACACGGCTGTTTGTCTTCTTCCTCCTTATAAGTATTCGTTGGGATGTAATATCCACCCAATTGCGTAGTGATGAAAGGGGCAATAGTGTATTGTGTTAAATTGTGTTTAATAAATAACTGTTCATTGTGTCGTGTTTTAGGTTGTTATTTTAAAATTTTGAACTTTGTGATAATGAATGAGTATTCTCCTGATAAAAACGATCACAGTCAGATCCGTGAAGTGATTGCAAATATTGATAGGGTAGGAGAACAGGAATCACAAATCAATATATTTAAATTTCCACGAAACCTAGAAAGGGACATTAATACGACCAAAACTGAAACATAATCATTACTCAATTAATCATGTAGCTGTTAAAAAAATGTACATCTTGTAAAAAGTATTTTTTAAACCTTGATAAAACATTCAAACATAAAATGCAATTAGTGAAGAATTTCCTATTTTTATTACATTATTTAAAATAATAATAGCACGCCCGTGACTAGATCATGTTTTAACAAATGTTGCTTCCCCCTTACCGATACGTCGGAGACATAGATCCACTTGTCGACCTGTATAATAGCCGTTCTAGTTTCCCGAGCATGTGAATATTTTAGTTAAAGAGAGCGTATCGATAAAGCTAATTTCCGAAAGTTTCAGAAACATACAGAGTGTTATGGAAATCACTTATTATATTTAAATGGGTGAGAGAAAGTCTACATACTTTTTTTTAAATCGAATATCTAAATACTAAGGTAAAAACCCTTTTTACCCACATACTGTCGCCCCGTTCCATCTGGATTCACTTAGCAACAATGTGGGGTCACTAGAGTATATTAACAGTGTTGTCAGATCACACCGCGTGTCACGCCGTTGCTTGAATACCGGCCGCGCGCCACTTCATACTTCAGTTCTTAAGTATGTTTCGAGACTCGGGATGGAACGACATTGTCGAGGGTTCCACGTGCTTGACGTATACGAATTTGAAACGTTTTGTTTGTTGTATTGCCCGATTTTTTTTTGGTGTGAAATAATTCATAATATTAAACGTTGTGATGTGATTTCAAATTTGTGTGATATTATCTACTGTTGGTTCTGTTGAAAAACCTACTGTTTGTGTTTTATTTTTTATGGAATTTAATTATAAAACGGATTATTTTAAAATAAGATCGAAGGTACCTTAAAATTGTAGTGTTCTTTGTCTAAAAAGTTTGAAAAAGAAGTGAAACTCGCGTCAAAGGCGTCTTGTTTTCAAAAACTGAACACGTGCGTTTAGAATTCTGTGTTGCAATACGACAACATCGCCTATAATGCGATAACCTCTTTTAAACCTGGAGACTGCCTCAATAAAATATTGATTGCCAAGGGCCTCAGGAGCGGCCGCGTAAATTTTGAGATTTCATATAAATTGTATATTTCGCTTAATAATTCAAAGCGCCATTTATGGTTATTTTTCTTCAATTTATTTTCATCTCGGGATTTGCCGGTTTAAATATAATACGTCATTTCCATAACACCCTGTATGTTCAGTAGATCTTAATAAAATTTTAACGCAAGCTCGTCGTGAAACACCCCGTATAATATACACATGTTTACGGTTTATGATCTTACAACAAAGCCCTGACCTTGCAAGTTTATATTTAGCCGAAAACTTAGTCGACTCGTTTCCAGATAGACCTATGCTAGGTTAAACAGCTGGGATTTGTGTTTGCCAACAAACCATTAAAATCCGAAAATAAAAAGCTCTCCGTTTGTTTCCCGTCGTTTTTTTTTCTCTCTTCCTTATCGTAGACCCAAAAATACTTTGGATGGAAACTGTGTCGTAGTTTCCTCGTTTGAAGCGTGAAGTGTTAATTATTATCAATTAACAAGGAAGCGTTTAAAAATAGAGCGGAGATTTTATGATCCGACATACAAGCAAGTTTGACGTCAATTGAATTCTTAGTTTAAGAAATAGGTAAAAGTGTGAAGAAATAAAAATTAAAGCATTAAAAGTTGAAATCAGTGAGGGTCTATTATAATACTATCGATAAGCAAACTGTTAGGACCTGTATATTCATATCCTGTTCTTGCTATTTTTCTAGCATAAAGTAATTCTCGTAACAAATGTTATTTGACCTTACTAATCTTAATAGATTAACCTTTCATATCTTTGTTCCCAATTTCGCACTTTATAGTTTTTCGTTACGGTTTAACACCGGACTTGCTTAATTGGATAGCCTATTTTTCCGTGTAATGTAAATAGCAAGGAGGACAGAATGGGATAGTCACTCAAAACCTAACTTTCTCTCAACAAACTTCTCTTCGTTATTTTCTATACTTTTTGTAAATAATCTTTCTTACTTTAGATTTTATTCTAAATAAAATTATGAGTGATTAAGTTTTGCTGCAAATAAGTGTTTTCTTGCTTCAACCACCATCATCACCAACCCTTCCGCTCGGGGTCACGACAAAACCTTTCATTTATGTAATTCTACTCTAAAAATCTAACTAACATATTTATTTTACTCAGTTCAGAAATTTAATGACAATGGATGAATAAAATGTCCATTCCTTGTGAGTATTTAACTCAAAATGGATGTCATACGAACAGATTTGAGATAAATAGAAGCAAGTATCATATTTTTGAATATATTAATTACTTATATCCGTGATCAAGCAGTATGCTTCAACCTTCCGTTGATGTAAGTCTACTCTAAAAATCTGCCGAACATCACCTTTAGTTCACTCTTTTCAGGAATTTGATGACATTGGATTCATGAAATTTCCTTCCCTAGCCGAGTACTTATTGAACTTCAAATATGTTTTAAATCGTCTTAGGTATTTGCAGTACACACCTCAATTAATTATCGAATAATCAAAAATTCATGTTCTAAATAATAATTTTTTTAACTGATAGAAAATAGCATATCTGCAGGGGCTCCCAACATGTGCGCCGCGACGCCCTGGGGTGCTGTGGAGAGTTACCAGGGGCGCCTCGTCCTCGAGCTGAAGAAAGGTTTTCTGGTGGAGGCGCGGTGAGGGCCCATGCGAACGAAATGTAATGGAATTTTTTTGTTTACTACTGGCGACATTAGAATCGCCAATCAGGTAACAGGTTTTATTTTTTCTAAATATATAGTAATAGTACGTCAGCCCATTACCAAAATGTTCTGTTATCACGCCTTCAGCTAGTAAATGACTAATCACTAGATGAATAATAGATAAGAAAGTTTTTTTCGAGCGAAAAAGTTCGGCAACCCGTCAGAGTGATTTCAGTCCGTAAGAAAGCAGATCGTCTGTTTGTTACTACACCTTGTCCGTTCTTGACGAAATCATATTAAAAATATAAAAAAAAACGTGAATTTATCGACAACGGACGTTTTGAGTGTTTTCAAAAATTCCATAATTTAAATAAAAGATGTAAAGAAAAGGGGTATCAAAAAGTTACAGCGCCCGGGTCAATTTTTTTTTTAATTGTTGATAACACTCTAAAAAATAGTAAATCGGGTCGAACCGACATTTTCCGTGTTGCACAGCTGCAGGGAGGGCAGCGGAGTGGGATCTCGTATCTGTATATTTCATACTCGCGCATGCATGGGACGGCTTACTGTGTGGCTTGATTGTCTGTAACAACTCAGCATCAGCTATGTCCCCATATTGCATTATTATTGATACACGTGCTGTGTTGACTGAAAACGGTTTTGCTAAAAAATGCGTGTGTCAATGTCATGTTCAATTTTTCCCCCATTTTCCGAGCAACAATACACGATTTTTGCTTGAAAACGGACGAGGCGCGATAACTCGAACAGCGTTAAAAAAATTACATACCTAAGATTCAACACTATGGTTGCGCGTCGATGAAAATGTCCGTTCTCATTTTTTTTCCGGGTACGAATAACGAAAAATAACATCCGACAAGTAAAACGGACGAGGCGTGATAAGTTGAATTCTCCGATGTAAACAAGTTTCTATTTCTCACTCAAACCAAAACTATTCACCGCAAGGAAAATGTCAGTTACTATTTTCATCTCCTCAAAAACATCCCTCTGAGTCAAAAAATAAAAAGAACGGACGAGGCGCGATAACTATTACGACCACTTTTTTTACAATATGTAAAAATTCTTGTTAATTTCCTTCTAAAGTCCTTATTAAATCACCAAAAAACTCAAAAAGCTTTAGGTCGTGATCAGTCTGAAATCCTGGTAACGGGCTGCCGTACTATAAATTACAAATAAAAATCATTTCAACAAATATAGTCTATAATACAGAGTGCTACGCAATCTATTCATTTAATTCATTTATTTAATAAAATAAAAACTAGGTATGAGTTATGTATCTATGATTTTGTATTTATAATGTTCAGTATATTAATTAAATGAATAGATATATAATTGCGTAGCACCTCTGTATTATAGACTTTACTTGTGATGATTTTCATATTTAATTTAGTAAATCCCAAAAGCGATAAAACGTTGCGATTAATTGTTTGTGACACGTTTTCCGGCCAATATAACCTATTTAAAAGAATGGTAAAATCTGTATTCTATTAGTTAAAACAAAAATTATTAATATTGGTTCATTATTAATGAAATATATAACAGATTATTAATTAGAAAGTGAATTTTTAAATATTCGATAATTAATTAGCGTAGTGTATACAGGGTGGTCCAGCGAAAACTTAACACCTCGATTTTCCTGCTTTAAAATGAAAATGTAGAAAATCGCTCGGACCCGTCGATTTCTGATTCGAGGGGGAATAACTTTTCCGCTTTTTTCATGTCCGTAACTTCAACCTCCTAACGGGAGTGAACACAACCCCTTGATTTTGAATAGGGATGAGCGGTGTTGCGATACCTCATTTTGAAGATCTTATCAAGTACTATCTGACCCTAAAATTTCGCTTCAAAATTTTCATCTTTAACGAAATGACAGCTAAAATAGTGGAAGACTACTTACTTTTGTGATTAGTTTATTAAATGCTGAAAATGGCCACCATTCACTTCCATGCAGTAAAATAAATTTTGCTCAAAACGTTCACGGACATTACTCAACATTTGTGGTGTAATTTTACGGCATTCATTAATGATCCACATTCGCAAATCCTTCAGTGACTCAGGCTGGGTAGCGTAAATCTTAGATTTCAGGTGACCCCATAGAAAAAAGTCCAGTGGAGCCAGATCAGGTGATCTGGGTGGCCACTCAATATGTCCCCTTCTTCCAATCCAGGCCTGAGGAAAATTTTCATCTAAGAACTGACGCATAGGTTGAGCGAAATGAGGTGGTGCGCCATCATATTGAAAAATGATCGTTACATGGTCTTCTTCATTCTCCAATACTTGAACGATGGCTGGATAAATAGCGTTCTCTAATAGTTCTAAATACATTTGGCCAGTAAGATTACCGGGTATAAAAAAGGGCCGATTATGTGATTTACATAAATACCCGCCCAAACATTTAACTTTTGGGGATGCTGAGTATGCACTTCACGAAATAATTATGGATTTTCATCTGACCAATACCGACAGTTATGCCTGTTTACAATGCCATTAAGGTAAAATGAACACTCGTCCGATAAACAGATATTGAATATGTAGTTAGGATTATTGTTAATAATTCCACTGACCACTTCACAGAACTGGAGTCAGCGATCGAAATCATCCTCATTCAGTTCCTGAACCAGTCGTATCTTAAAAGGATGGAACTTATGTTGTTTAAGGATTCTCATGATTGTTATGCGTGAAACATCAGATACATTGGACAATTTCCTAGTACTAAGGGTCGGATCAATTGCTACTTGACCTAAGACAGTTACTTCCCTCGCTTCGTCTCTGTCATACACTCTCTTTTTGTTTCCGACTGAACCAGTAGCGTCAAATTTGGCAACCAGTTGCACAACGTAAGCAGCGGATACATTTTTTTCAGGATGCCGTTCGTTAAATAAAGCCGCTGTTACTCGCGCAGAGTCGTTATTTCTAAAAAATAATTTTATAATTTCCACCCTTTCTTCTACGGAATACACCATTTTAATTCGACTACAAAGGTACAATCGAATTGACACGGTTTTAACGATCTTAAAAATTCACGATAGACTAAGGTAGATCAAAAACATGGTCCGTCTACTTTTTTGGACAAAAAATTAACAAATAAATAAATAAATAAATTCAACTGCGTCTGATAAGAGGAATATCCTCTAGGTAAATTCAACATTCTCTACTCATACACCAGCGTTCTTTACTGCATGGAAGTGAGTGGTGGTCATTTTCAGCATTTAATAAACTAATCACACAAGTAAGTAGTCTTCCACTATTTTAGCTGTCCTTTCGTTAAAGATGAAAATTTTTAAGCGAAATTTTAAGGTCACATAGTACTCGATAAGATCTTCAAAATGAGGTAACGCAACACCCCCTCATCCCTATTCAAAATAAGGGGGTTGTGTTCACCCTCGTTAGGGGGTTGAACTTACGGAGATGAAAAAAGCGGAAAAGTTATTCCCCCTCGAATCAGAAATCGACGGGTCCGAGCGATTTTCTACATTTTCATTTTAAACCAGGAAAATCGAGGTGTTAAGTTTTCGCTGGACCACCCTGTATAAGTTGTATAACCTATTTTTAAATTAATTTTAACCAGGATTCATTTGTCCTGAAAGTACAACCAAAATAAAAGTCAAATCTCCAAAAATTACCAGACAGTCTCAATCAACAAGGGTCCTTTTAAATAAACGAATTGAAATTAAAATTTTAATTAACCAGTAAATATATGCGAACTCCATATTTGAGCTCACATATATATTTCTCAGTTTCAAAGGAAAGTAATAATCTTTGCAGTAATTTGCATAAATGTGTGTGTTTGTTGTGTTTTGGTAATGTTCCAAATATGTCATTCACCTTACATACGACAAAGAAAAGAGGGGGGTCATTGATCTTTTTAAATCGCACAAAGACAGGTAAGCGACTTATATTGGCGAACAAAAGGAAAATTATTTTGGGTACATATGGATCTAATTAGATTGATGTGACACTTTCTACAATGGAAGATATTTTACTAAGTAGAATAATGAAAATAACTGGGGCAGTTTTGCTTCTTCTGGATTCTGAATATTAACCGAAAAGTATCGCTGCTAAACATTTTTTTGTTGCCTATTTTTAATACAGTATTCTGTAATCGTTCATTTTCCTGGAAAAGTACTAGCTAAAAAAACGTGTGGCTTATTATGGATCATTGTCTTGTTTGAAAGAATCAGTGATATTTTTAACAGGTTCAGTAATTGTAATAGCACTTAGGCTCGGAAAACTGGCAATTATCCAAGGCGATCCTTCTTGCTGTTCCCAAAATATTTCCTCAATCATTCAAACTACCTAAACCCTTCGAAGAACAACAGTTGCTGCGCTCCACAAGCACCCAGGGTCTGCATCTCTTTCTCTTGCTGACTTGACTAATTCTGATACCTGGGATCTGGTCCAGTAAGACTAATCGCTTACAAATCGATGGGTTCTGCTGAATGCGCCCATAATAAACATTTAAAGCGACTTCTTTATTTTCTTTCTTTCTTTCTAAAGCAATCTTCTATCTTTAGGATAACGTGATGGGGCAAGGTGGCTACGTATAGGTATTATAGTATTTGCAGAATTATACCGTTGATCTGTCGACTGCAATAAAACCTCATTATCCTTTCGACCATAAAATAATTAAGGAAATCCCAAATTTTAAAACCTTTTCAAGCAGAGCCGGACCAGGTATACAAATTCAATTTATTCCTATGCCTGATGCATATATAAATACAAAGTGATTTTTAATAATTTTAATCTTTACTGGTTTTCCAGCGAGTATTTTTTAGTTAGGCTTATTAGTGGTAGAATGTGGCGTCCTTGGAATTGTGCTGATAAGGGGGCATCTTCAAGTGAAATTTTTAAAAGAAAGCATTTATCTACCGATGCCAAACTAATAACTAAAAATGTGTATCAATCGTTGTGGAGTAGAAATTTTAATTCGATGGATGCTTTAGCAGAGACGTCTACTTTCGGTAAGAGACAAAGTACTTAAACCTGTTAATCGTAGAAAAAATCGGAGTGATTCTGGCACATTTAGAAGCATTGACGAAAATAACATGGATTTATAAGAAGAAAGATTTACCAAATGTATGAGGCACAAACTGTACCCACTTTGATTTCCCTCAAAGAGCGGCTGATTAAAGACGAAACAAATATCTCTTGTAGCCTTTCAAGCCTTAGGAAAATATTGCGTAAAATGGGTTTTAAATACCGAAGCATTGATAAAAGACAAACATTAATGGAATCTCAACGTTTACGGGAATGGAGACTTAAATATTAAACAGCTGTTAAACAATTTAGAGAAGAAAATCGTTCAATTATTTACCTTGACGAAACATGGTTCGATACCCATGACACTCCAAGAAAAGGTTGGGATGATTCTTCCAAAAAATGTCAAACCAAGGCACCATCAAATAAAGGCAAAAGAATCATAATATTACATGCTGGTTCAGAGAACGGGTTTGTTCCAAATTGTCTGTTGCTTTCAGCTAAAAACATAGCATATTCTTCTTTAGATTACCACCAAGATACCGACGCACAACTTTTTGAAGATTGGTTTAAACATAAACTCCTTAAAAATATACCTGAAAATAGCGTCATTGTAATGGACAATGCTAGTTATCATAGCAAAAATTCAAAATTTTATGATTGAAAATGATTTATATTTTGAAACGAGAACTGCTAGAAGTATTAAAAGCTTTTAAAATAAATAAGGAATACGAGTGTGACAAACTTGCAGCAGAAAATGGACATACAGTGTTGCGTCTTCCTCCGTACTATTGTATATTCAATCCTATTGAGCTAATATGGCACCAATTAAAATCCAATATTAGGAGAAATAATAATATTTCTCCTACATTAAATGCATCTGTAGTAGAATTAATTAAAAACGAAGTAAGAAAAATTTCTGCAGACAGCTGGAAAAACTGTATACAGCATGTACTTAAGATGGAAAATTCTTACAATTGTATGATTACAAATGTTCAACTCTTAATTATAAGTTAGGCTTAGATGAAGATAGTGATAGTGATACAGAGTTAAATTTTGAATAAATTATCAATAGTTTCTTAGAGTTTAATTAATTTTTATTGTACTTGTTATCCTAACAGTTATACTTTTAAATTATATATTAATTGTTATCATTATTTTACATTTATTGTAGGTACCTAAAACTAAAATACCTATCTATTTATCTTAAATTATAAAAATAAATCATGTGGTGTGATCCCATTTATTGAGCTTTGAAGAGGTTGAGGCTTATACAATAGGGTTTAATCAGGTAGTTTATTTATAGCAGTAAGAGTCAACGGTATAATTCTGCAACAACTATACTCGAGAGACAGATGTGGGAGTACCACAGCAATAGTTATTTTCGACTTGGGTTTATAGATACCTACTCAAACATATTTTTAAAATATTGCTATTAAGTATTCATTAATATGGCAATAAGTCAAAAAAAACTTTCGTATCGTCGCATCTGTTCGTCCCATGTGCGTTGCGAATTTTTTCGTTTACTTTTTCAATATATAATGTTATAAATATACCTTTCTTAATTTCTCTTGCATCCTTAAATTTTGGTTTGAAGTATTAATTTCAGAAATTTGATTCCTTATAATTAATTTCAAGTCTCAAATTTCGTATACTTATTGCTGGCTAAAGATATTTCTATTGGGTAATAGTTATTCGTAAATAATCGTACTTGCCTAGCGAACATCATAATCAAATTATACAGGGTGTTAAAATGCGATACATCATTTTAAGGGTAGTTTAGAATTTAGATCTCTTTGCAGTAACATCCTAATTTATTACTATTTGAGTAGTATTTTCGAAGAATCGAAAGTCATAAATAATTAGTGTTGTGAGCGCTCGAGCGAAAAACCGCTTGAGTACTCGATTATTGAAATAATCGAAATCGTCGCTTGTTACTTATCTGTCTGTCGAACTTCAGCGAGTGTTTGTTGCACAGAAGAGGATAATTCGTAAAATATTTGGATTGCTACCTTTGGAGTCTTGTAGACCAACATTTATAAAGCAGGGAATTATCTCGGTTCCATGTTTGCTTCTTCTTGAAGCTGTTATGTTTGTGAGATGTAATCCCAAGAAATTCCGAGTGATCGGTCAGTCTCATTCACATCGTACGAGGAGTAGCATGTATGATGTTGTGCTTCCTGGATGTCGACTGTCAATGTTTGGTAAAAGTCCTCGTTATTTCTGTGGCAGGGTGCACAATCATTTGCCTAATTTTTTAAAAGAAATTAAAACCATTCCAAAGTTTAAAAGGGAATGTAAAAGGTTTTTAACTAAAAAGTGTTATTATTCCCTTCAGGAATTCTTCACGAACTGAGTTGTCTTTTTATTGCTGTTCTGCTCTGTGATAATTGTTTGTTATATTGTTTATCGGTGTGTGTACGTTTTAGATTTGTATAGTTTATATTTTATTTCTATAAAACTTTATATTCTGTATTTCTTTTATAAGATGACGAACCTGATATCATTTATGATCTGTAGTGAATAAAATAAATAAATAAATAAATATCATCTTTCACTCGATATCCGAGCTTCGCTTGACGCCGACCGAAATGTGCCGCTTGGTAGAGTGATCGCTCGAGATAAAAAACTGCTCGTATATTCGAGCAGTTTTTCGCTCGATAGGAAATACTACTCTAGTTATAAATTGAAGCGAAAAATTGTTGCCTTTCACTTGATACCAGATTTACGCTTGACAACGTGCGCCTCCCGAAATGTGCCGCTAGGCGACGTTCGAGTTTGACGCTCGGAAGGCTGACACGACATACGTCTTTGTTAAAGAGAGGTGACAATAGGGGGTCCGTGAAGTAGAATATCAGAAATTTGTTTTTTCGTGGAGTTTAGGTCCCCTTCTACAATTTCTTATCTGATGAAATGCCCTAGAGCGTTGCTGTAAGTACCGCTTTAGATAGGAAATTCTCAATAAATTCAAAATTATATCGAGCCATGTCTGAAAATGAATTTACAGCATCTGCGTGACCCCCAAAGTCACTGGAAATACATTTTCTGACAAGTCAGCCCTTGTATATACTTTTCCGAGCGTGTAAAAAAAAATTAATGGGAAAATTATAAAGTCTCAAGTGACATGGGTCCAAGTGGGCTTAATCGATTTGTATTCCCATGGAGATGAGTTGTAAACAATTTTCTGATAAAAAGTATATTGCGAAAGTGCGGTATTTTTTCTCAATCGAATATCGAATATCGAAATACACAATAGTACTTAAACAGAAAGTCCGTTCTTCGGTTCTTAATTGTAGAAAATTGATTAATAACATTAAGTTTGGAATAACCTCTATAAATTTTTTTTCAAATATTTCATTTCTAAACTTTCTGATAAAGTCCCTAGATTTACCCTTTGTGATCTGCGTTAAATTAATTTTGGGTTTAGGTGTTCCCGCATTCTTCACTTCAATTTTTTGCTCCAAACTCAAAAAGTTAAAGTTATTTCTGAAATAGTCCCACCGTCAACTATTCATTTTAACTTATAAATATATAATATTACGAACATACACGCTCGAATTTCTAACTAGATACACAAACAGACAACAGCGCGGTGCATACAAAAACTGGGTGCCTTTTCCATGTTAAATCGCCATAGCCGCGCTGCCACCCGCCACCTGTTACTACAGAGAAACTGCACTATTAATCGCACGTGCGAGCAAGTCTCGTCATAATCGTCATTTACCTCGACCGAGGCACGGTTGCCGGATCTATACAGTTTGGTTTGACGGGATGATAAAATATTAGGGAGGGTCGGACTTTTTTAGTTTGACGGTACGATAAAATATTAGGGAGGGTCGGACTTTATACGATAAATAATATTCAATGAATATAAATTAATATTTTTTATTCGTTTTGTTTTGGGGGTGCACGTACGCATATGCTCCTGTGGAAGAACCACCACTGTGTAAATGAAACAATTTGATTGATCGAAACAGTAAATTTGACAGGTGATGGAAATAATCAGGATTATTTTTAGGAAGCAAACTCTAAAAACACGAATTTACTGCCAATGATCAAGAAATGCGGTATCGAATCTCCGCGAATATTTCAAATGAAACTTCAGATATTATCAACAATTCGATTGAACAGATAATTATGCCTAACATAGAGGACAACTCCAGTAAATCAGCATCACAAATTATACTTCAAATTTCTTCCTATTTTTCTTTTACTTAGATCATTACTTCTTGTCAGATATAAACGATGATTATAAGATGCCAAGTTAAACATATCAGTAAAATATTTTCGCGTAGCGTATATGTTATTTTAGAAGGAAGTAACTAACCTGATCAGCACTGTTGATTGATTTAAAACAAATATAGGTAGTTTATGGTATGAGATCAATATAACCACATGTGCCGTTCACAATAAATCACTAGGTTATCTATTATAAACATATATAAGAATTTTAATTACGTCAAGAAAACACCTATTGCGCCTAAGCTTTTCTCTATTAATAAACTTTAAAATAAATAGAGCAACAACTGCTGAAAACATTGTTTTTCTCGTCTAGCCATTCCACAAGTGATTTTAGGAAGAAACATGAACGGACATAAGAAAAATCTTATTTGGCTCTATAATAATTAATCAATCTAGAGGCTTTTTTCGTTTTATTTCACTCAAATTCATTTAATTATACCTCGTAATTCAGTGGCGACGTGTTTTAGAAATGCACGAGTTATAATTTTTCGAAAAGACGCTTGGACCAGCCGATTTTATTACTAGATTTATACAAGGTGACAAAAAAAGATGTTATGTGACATTTCAATTTTTTAAATTGAAACTCCCATTTTTTAGTTTATCTTCGGATTGTACGGAAAATCATGATTACATTTCATGTATTATGACCTATGTTTTAATTAAGTTATTTAAAGAAACATCAATTTTATTTAGAAAAAAATTAATTTAATTTTCAGTAATAAATGAATCAATGTGTCTATTTGAAGAGCAATCGTTCTATATCATGAGTGCTAGACGTATTTTGGACTTCCATTGTCTTTATTTATTTATAACACAACGTTTCAACCGGATAAACATCTCCAGTCGCCTTCTGGTGAATACCGAATAAGTTACTAAACTACGAAAGTATTTATACTACTTAGGGGGAGGGGGTGATTAGTTGGATGGATGACGTACTTAATCTAAGTTTACAATTACTTAATGGGGATTTCCAAATGTTTCTTATGTCTAAAGAAGTTTGTTAAAAAATCCTAACTGCTTCAAAACCCTTGGTTCAAACGCGGATCCAGGAGAGGGGGGGGGTATTACTTTTCGTAACTTTTCCTTGTATGACCCCCCCTCCAAACGAATTGGATAGATGGCCGGGCCTGGTCTTCCCCAGTATGTTCTCAACGACAGTAACAATTGTAAGACACTTTTGATTTATTTATGGTTTAAAAGTGCTTTAATATGTGTTTAATAAAAAGATGTTGGTTTGAAAGTTACCTTAAAATAAACTAAAAGTTATTAAAGGCCACTTATTCATATTCAAAGGATTTAATACACTCTTTAAATTAAAATTAAAAAACTATTTGCTCTTAATGCCTTATTGATCTTATACTTATCTTATAATACTCGTGACATTGGCTATTGTAAAACTAATTTGCCTTTTTAAAGGATTAATTCATAAGATGATTTTAAAACAATCAAATTTGCAACAAATAGTTTTAATGTAGTTTTATGAAGTACCCTTGATGTACTCATTAAAACCCATTAAGAAATCTATTTCATCTTAAGCCTATATGTTTAATAAAATTCCACATTAAAGTCAAAAATATAATTTTTACTTTTTAAAGAGTACATTAAGTATATATACGATATATACGGTGTTGAGAAAAGGTTGGTACCCCGGAATAACTCCGGTGCATCGCTTTGCAGCGGAAAATGTCTGGGGAAAAATTTGATTGGTTTTGAAGGAGGAATAGTTTGCAACCCCCGGGTGCGGGTGGGGGTAAGTTAAGATTTTCAAATCGATCCCCATATTTTTTATTGGCGTATCGTGTTCTCCGACCAAAAATAAACATCTTTTGTCCGAAATTTTTTTTTATTTGGGCCCATCCTTCACCAATAATCACACTAGCACAACACAGAGAAAAAGAGTATTTCCGGGATAAAACTTGATTTTCGCACGGTTCTGATTTTGTCTTTCTCATGGCGATTATTGGTGAAGGATGAGCCCGAATAAAAAAAAATTTCGGACAAAAGATGGTTATTTTTGGTAGGCGGAAAACAATACGCCAATAAAAAATATGGGGTTCCATTTGAAAATCTTAACTTACCCCCACCCGCGCCCGCAGGTTGAGGGGGTGGGGTGGTTTAAATTGCAAACTATTCCTCCTTCAAAACCAAACAACTTTTTCCCTAGACATTTTCCGCTGCAATGCGATGCACCGCAGTTATTCCGGGGTACCGACCTTTTTCAACACCCTATATACGATATATAGCAGTTTGACTAACGAGGCAGAGTATTACTTTTCGTAACTTTTTCTTGTAGGATCCGCCCTTGCCTTTGTTCGACATAAGAAACATTTGGAAACCACTGTTAGTAAACACAGTGAAGTCCAAAATCGTGTATGACAAATGTTTCAATGAGAAAATTGTGAAATATTAATTTAATAAATTTTGAAATTGATCACCAGAAACATCCTGATAATATCCTGATCTAGGTTCTATCAATATATTTTTTTAAATAAAATTGATTTTTTTGTTAAAACAATTTAATAAATTTTAATTTTTTAATATCTTTATAAGTATTTTAGATGTTATTTTCAATTTTGATATTTGATAATACGATATACAACCACATCGAATTAGATAACGTTTTCTGACGAAGCTACTGTATAGCGAAACGTGTCAAATCCTTGTCAATATTGTAGAAGTTATACTTTAGTTTTTCTTTCTAACCTATAATATTAATTAAATTATTTTGAAAATAAAAAAGGATAATGTTCATAAGAAAGACCTAATTGGGTCCCAACCCTTGTAAGATTTTATAACCAATGGAAATATAAAAATACTGTATGTATTCTATAAAAGCGTTATTGATTGAAAATTAAAAAATACAAAAGTAAAAAATAAGATACGAAAATACCTATGATACGAAATGTTTTCGCTGTCGTTGCGTACCTTAAAATGACGTTGAGATCACTGATCTAGTATATTTTTATGAGGTACACTTTATAAATAGTTTTGGCATACTGAAAATGCTTTGGCTGGATGGAAACAATAACAATAACCGATATTATGTACAGTCAATAAAAACATACAATATAATGAAAATATTATTGGGTTTTTAATAAAGATAGATGATTCAAACTGATTGTTGAATGAATGCGTCAGGGAAAATTTTTATATTTATTAATTACGAACATTTCCACTTTCCTCGTTAATATACACGACAGGCCAAAAAAAGTGAGTGTTCAGTGGCAAAATTCATTGTACGTAAAAACACAAAAGATTTCTTTTTATGGGATAAACGTTTATTTTTTACGAAAACTAGATTGCTTAGAAGTTTAACGAGAACAAACGAGCTGATAAAAACAGCTACGCTGGAGCGTTTCTATCTTGTACCGTTAATAAATCCCGAACAAAGATAATGTTAGTCTTTTTTATAGTCCTGTAATTTTTTTTAATTGTAGCCCGATCTTGATGAAATTGTTAGCAAAGTGTAGACTTGTATTTTGGGATAATATCCTGAATTTTAGTTTTCAAAAAATACTGCTGTCTGAGGCAGAAACAAAAGTAACTTTTTTTACCCTTAATTTCGTAACGCCCTGTGGAAAATTGAGCTGTAGAATTTAGCTGAATTATGTTTTGTTTTGACGTGTGATATTTTCTTAACACGATGTTTTTTGGTTCACGTCATTAACTGCTTTGTAAAAGAAGATACAAATTTTTTTAAAAAGTATTCTACCATGTAATGAGACATGCTTCAATACAATACGGGCTATCAATTTTTGGATATTTGTTTATGCTACTCGATAAAACAATGTGATGTTCTGAATTTTCTGAATTGTGAATAAAATTGAAAAAATGCAATATTTTATTTTAAAAAATAGATAATGACGTGAACCAAAAAACATTGTATAATTATTTTTAATATTTTCCCTAAATATATGGGAAGAAAAGGAGAAAACCGGTAAATATTTTTAGATTCTAAATCAATCATAACATAAATTTTCGAAACCATTGCACAACACAATATTTCACCTAATAACAAATACAAAAGCGGGTGTTTTAATTTATCAAAATTATGTAATTTAAAAGCTCCTTATTATTATCCTCACCTTTTATTTACAAGCTCCGTCACAAATCCAGTTAAACTTGAACTCAAGGACCAAATAAAAATAATTATTTTTTCCTTTCTTTGTCAAATAATGTTCGGGTTTGTAAACACCACTCAAACAACGCAAAACTTAAAACTTGACTGAAACTCGAGTAAAATTCACTGGCACATTTCACTGTTCGCTGTCTACGTCAAACTATGTCTGAAAATTACGAAGTTTCTATTTATATTCAGGATTTTTCAGTATCACGCTCAACGGCGCGAGTTTTTCCAAGTCGCCTAGCCTCGATCACAAGATATTTAAAATAACATTTCAAGAAGGAAAAGTGGAAATTCTTTGGTCGGCTATATTTGAGTTCTAAGAAGAAAGAACAATTAGCGATGATTTTTTTGCCTAATTACTTTTTTTGTAACCGTTTGGCATTTGCCTGCAGCCTTGAATTATTTCTAAAATGTTTGCCATATGCATTAGAAAAATGCATACATTATTGTTAGACATAGCATTTTGTTTCATATTCTAATTTTTGATTAGAACTCAATATATATTATGTTGCAATTTACGAGGGAACTTTTACTCTAGATACTACAGTGAAACCTCCCTTAGGCGAACACCTACGGGACCATCTAAATGTGTCCGCCTAATAGAGGTGTCCGCCCTTGGGAAATTTGTTATTAGGTAATATGTATATGCAAAATTACTACTATGTATATGTATGTACAAATAAACGTAACATAACAAAAATACACTAGTTTTACTTAGGATGTAGTACTAAAAAAATCTAATAACGTAGTTTGACGTGTTTGCGTTTTATACTTGCAATCTAGAAAATGTAATTCCAAGTCTGATAACAAATCCATTGCTGTAGAGTCACTTATATTCCTTGCATACTCTTATAATTAATTCCTTTACCATACTAACGTCTTATTGATAATTGGTGACATTTGTTTGATTACTGCAGTCTTCATCACAGTCGTCAGATAGTGATGTGGTTTCAGTTTTGACTACATAATCGGTAGGAATGGGGTCACTATCATCTTCTAATAGCACATTGCTATCAATGTTAATGAACTCGCCCGAATCATTGTTATCAAATTACAATCTTCCGCAACATCAATATTCTCTTTCAGACTCAAAACGTGACATCTTTGTGCCATTGTTTACGATTTTAACCTTACAACTCACAAATAAACGGCGGACTACTGTCGGGGAATCTCACACATACTTTCGTTCGGCGAAGTCCTTTCGCTCTGCCACACATACGCGATTGGTTGCCGGTCTGTCTTCAGAGAGTTTTTGCATCGTACTTATTCGTCTCCCAAATACTTAAAAAAATTGTTTGTACGTTTAAAGGAGGGGTTTCGCACTGTGTATGAAAACAGCCTGTCCGCGTAAGACCAAAGGAAAGTCCGCCCAAGAGAGGTTGATTTTCATGGAATTTCATATACCTAGTTCCGGACTATGAAAAAATGTCCGCTTAATAGAGATGTATGCTTATTAGAGGTGTCCGTTATGAGAGGTTTCACTGTATTAATAGATTGTTTTCTTAAAGTTGTCGATAATGACTTCCTGACACTGTTTCCGGTAAAGAATAGAATACACTTTCGCACTTGCACAATTCTTCCGATCTAACTGCATTGACGAAAATATACTATGTACCTACGAGAACGGAGAATTTTTATTTTCGGCAGGAAAAAATCATGACTATATCCGGTCCTGAAATGTTAACCTTTCTAGAGAAAACTGCTGCCTGCACAATTTGTGCAAATAAAAAGTAGTACTTAATTAAATAAAAAAAAACTGAGAACTGAAAAAATTTTATCTTTTATCGAAAATGTAATTTCTTCTGATCAACCTTCATTTATAAAAGTAACAAAGCAATTTTATAAAATGCGCTTTTTCAGAAAAATATACCCTAACTTCTAAAATATATGTAAATGTTGATACTTCCTTATCATCGTTCTTAAAGTTTTTCAAATATTCAGAAGGACGATGTCGTTTTAAATGCATTATTAAAGGTGATGTCGATTTAGTAGTGCCTCGTTTTGAAACGATAGTTTTGCAAAAATTGAAAAATTGATTTATTTTTTCCTATTTCTGTACTTCAAAAAACTCCATACTTTATTTATTTTTGTCAAGATTTTAGGAAAAATGGCAGTCTGGAGGCCGACGCTCGGCACAGGTAAAGCATTGGCTTAGCAAAATAATTTTCATTGAATCTTATGAATTTTGTGGGGTTAATTCACACTATATGCTCGCAACGTCTTGGCAACCGACGGCCCCGCAAAATCTATAAGATTCAATGCTAACTTATCTTGCCGAACCGGTGCCTAGCACGAGACTTGCACGATAGTGAGAATCGGCCTTTAGTGCTAAACTGTGGTATAAATAACTAATTATTCCATGGTATAAAGATCTAAGAGGTATGATTCCACGCCGATGGAGGCGTGGCTTGTGACGTCAATGGGAGAGTGATTTTTAAATCTCTTATGGAGATTTATATTGCTGTTAGCGTTTTAAACTTTCTTTTAAATGTAGTAAAAGGTTTTACGCATTTAATGGTATGTGAAATGAAAGGATAACATCATGGTATTTAGGTATATTTATTTCATGAACATACCACAAAGATTAAAGCTAAAATACGACCTAAGTAGTAATAAACAAATTAAACTATTTCTTTCTTAAATAGTCCATCTCTCAGTGGAGTGAAATTATGAAGAAGTAAAGAAACTCATAGTCTGCTTCAGTAGTTAGATAAACCATATTTTAATTTCCATACATGTTTCGAAGGTATATATCATCATCAGCTTCACTGGAAAATACTTAAGAAGTAAATGTTAACAATATAAATAAAACCGTATCCATTCTAATTTTTGTTTCTGCCTGGTTATCCATATCACAACCGAACACAGTGCACTTCATTTTATGAAAATTCAAATATTTATTTTATAAATTATGATGAACTATCAAAATTTCCATGGAAAACTACGGCAAACGACACTTAATTTCTCATACCATTAATTGCGTAAAACCTTTTAATACCTTTAAAATAGAATTACAGACGCTAACACCCTATAAATCTCCATAAGAAATTTAAAAATCGCTTTGACGTCTCTTCGCGCCGCAGACGAAATTGGAAAGGTTAGATATTTTACCTTTAGTAATTGTATCAAGCACCAGACCACACTAAAATGAGTATCACATCACAGAATATTATTGAGGGATTTCCCCGGCTTGGGTTTTAATGAAATAAAATACTTAGAGTCATAAAGGCGAACTTCGCGAACTGAATTACTGACAAGCATTGTTGGATGTCTATACGAGATAACTCGATCCGGTGGCCGGAATTCCGGCGGTTCGGTCCGGCCATATGCCGGATTGTACTGTTTCGGTGGTCCGGCCATATGCCGGATTGTACTGTTCTGGTGGTCCGGCCATATGCCGGATTGTACTGTTCCGATGGTCCGGTCAAATTCCCGGTTCGGTCCATCTCTATAGAGTATGTAATCGCGGTACTAATTCCAAAAAAATTAACATGAAAGGTTAAAGATCAGTTTATTTGTGTACCAAAATGTTATAAACTGTTTAATTATTTAATTAATTAATTAATCCCTAATGACTACAAAAAAATTTAATCCTTGAGCGATTAAAAAAAATGTAATCCCTCAAAAGTAAATTTGTTGACCGTTAAATGAAATTTTATTTTTTTGAAATTATTTTAAGACTCAATTTTCTCTATCTTCAAGTGTATAAATAATTATTAATTTTACGAAAAAAAGTTATTCTTTATAAAAAGTTCTGCATGATCAAAAATATGAAATGCAACCATCAGATGTAAAATTTTTGGTCGTATACGAGGTTTGTTAAAAATTATACATTTGACTCAAAAATAAAGTACTTTTATTTCTGACAACATCGAACACTGTAATTATGTTCTCTATAAAAAAGTATGTTCTCATATGCAATTACATCCTTCTACACTTAATTATTTTTACTAATAGATTTATTAGAAAATTCCAATATGAGCTTCTTAAACAAAAAACATATTTCTAATAAATCGGTGAACTCCCAGATAATCCCCGGTATATCCACAGTTTGTCGATTATTTTAACACATTTTTGGACGCCTTCCAAATACGAAATATCCTTTCTTTCGGAGTGCATGGGTCTCTATGCGCAAAGTTTAGGCAGACATAAACGAATTGATTTCACAAAGTTTGTATTCGTCATTTTTTTTTTGCTTGAAGGACAACAGTTCCCAATTTAAGCTTAAGGATTTAGCAATTGTCGGTTTCAATTCCAACTTGGGTTCCTGGTTTCGATAATTTCTTACGTATTTTGAAAATAAATTCCAAAAATTAAGCATGGATTCTTGCAATATCATCACATATCGTTAACATCATATACAATTTATGGATAAAAATACAGGGTCTCATGGAAATGACGTATTATATTTAAACGGGCAATTCCTGAGATGAAAACAAATTGAAAAAAAATATACAAAAATGGTGCTTTAATTTAATATGCCCTGTACATGACCTGCTGTCAAATCAAAAATAAGCACGTGGTGTCACTGGGAGAAAGGTAAACAAAGCAACATATGGCAAATACTGTCAGTGAATTTTGAGCAGTGTTGTCACATTTCATGGTAAACTCTTTAGAAAGTCAATAACCGTTTGACAGATTTGAAGTTGTTTATTTTTCACGGTACGTTATTATAAACTTTTACTTTCAGTTCAGTTCGCTGGGAAACAATCTCTGATTTATAACTTGAACTGACTCGAACGAACCGCCGCGGAGTTTATAAATAGTCAGGTATGTTCTCATTTGTTCAATTCGAACGGCACCGTCGAATCTGAACAACTTAAATGCCACTTTACCCTTTAAAAAAAAAATGCAATTTTATTTACCTTTTGGCCCTTATTTAAAACCAACTTAATTTATAAAAACACACCAAGTAAATAACCCGAACAAAAACCGACACAATAACCTCACAAAACACAAAAACAAAGCCACATAAATTCACATTAGTTTTCGCGTAGGTATGCATCTCATGAACACATCTAAGTTTTTAGTATTTTAAAGTGCTACTGTGTAGACAAAAATACTCCCTTATTGTTCTGGGTAACAATATAAATTTCCATACATTGGTATTTGACATCTAAAAATTTTGAAAGTAACTAAACATGTTTGACATATTCGGGTTTACTAGGTCGATCGATATTTAGCTATTTGGCCTGAAAATACAGCGTTGCCACTTTCGATGTTTTATAAGATTATATTCATAAATTGCGGAATTTCCTTCTGTAATACTATCCTGTATAATGATAGTCTCGGAAATGGCAGCCGTGCTATAATTATTTCATCATTCTTCAGTAAAGGATTAATAAATTTGATTAGCCCATTAGAAATTAGCGTTTTTATTATTTCTGAATTTCTATTACGAAATAATTTGTATCCTTTAGTGCTGTTGTTCTCTGTGTACGGTAGTGTTATTAATTATGCGTTAGTATTTAATGCTTTTGTGTAATCCAATAATAGGTGCATATCTTCAAAAAAACTGATTTAAACTCGTGTGTGTCTGTGTGTTTCTTTAAGTGATTTAGTGTAGCTGATGAATGCGAAGTAAGTCCTAAAAGTGTTCAGAGAGTTTTGAAACGTTCTAAATTTCATCCCTACAAATTGAAAATGTTACACGAGTTAACCGAAGATGATCCGGATCGTAGACTAGAATTTTGTGAATTAATGGCTGTAAGGTTGATAAGGTTGAACCGGAACCGAAATTACCATAAATGGATATGTTTTAGTGATGAGTGTACTTTCTTTCTAAACGGTAAAGACTAACCGTCAAAATGTTCGGTATTGGAGCGATGTAAATCCTCATGTTTATAGGGAATGCAATACTCTGTTCCCTCAGGAACTTAACGTTTGGGCAGGTATTTTGGGAAACCATATTATAGGACCACTTTTTATACAGGGAAATTTAACTGGATCGCAGTATCTTGATATGCTATAAAATACCGTAGAACATTTGATTCTGGAGTGTATTGAGGAAAATCCTGACGAATTTGGTAATATACCTATAGCATTTCAGCAAGACGGAGCTCCGCCGCATTATAGTAGAGATGTTAGGAACTACCTTGATGAACACTATCCCGGGCGCTGGATTGGTCGTCGTGGTGCTGTCGAATGGCCAGCTCGCTCACCGGACCTAACTCCTATGGACTTTTTTTTGGTGGGGATTCGTTAAGTCTAAAGTGTTCATAACTCAACCCCAGTCATTAGAGGATTTGCGCCAAAGAATAATCCAAGTGTGCGCATCAATTAGTCATGAAATGTTTCATAATGTTCGCGAAGAATTTCACGATAGGCTATACATCTGCCAAGAAGTGAATGGTGGACATTTTGAGCATCTGATTAAGTAGTTGCCAACTTTTGAGCGTTATAAACTACTAAAATTAGCCATTCTACTAAAAATGTAATTATATTAAGAAAAGTGGTCGCCATTTTGAAATGAATCGATAAAATTTTCTCAAACTTGGGGACTGTTTGTAGATTGAAAATACCTTTCGAATGAGGTGTCACACGACCCCACCTGCTATTTAAAAATCTTATTCAAAATGGCGCCCAGCAGCCATCTTTTAAGAATAAGTAAAGAATTTATGCCAAAAAAGTAGTATTTCAGTAATTATTGAACGTGCCAAAATCTCATTATTCGCACATTTGTTAATCAAAAGTTAACAGGGGGGGAACTGACTTTAGACGCGCACTGTACTTATATCCCAAGAACATCAAATTGTAATGTTTTAAGGAAATCACAGTGGCAACGCTGTATGCTCATTTTTACCTGCTAGTGTAAAAATGACCCTGAAGTTTACTAATTCCATTAATTTTCGCCGGCGGTGTTGATAGCGGTTTATCGCTGCTGCGATGATGGGATCGGGAAAGAAAGACCTCTCATAAAAATAAAAAAATATATACAGGGTATTCCATTGAAAAATACAAGAACTTAGCGTCACAGTTCCTCGGCAATTTCATACTCTACGGGACAACTTGAACAAGATGCCTATATTGCCTAAAAAATTACAGGAAAACTAAAAAAAAAGAACCCATGTTCAGTCTAGATTGATTGATTGATGGAGAAAAGAAGGACCGTCGTTCAGTGCTTTCAGTCATAGTACGGCGTAGATAACTACGTCTAATTATGCGAGAAGAAAATTTTAAGTTTACGATAACAATAAGGAAATTATCAACACCTTATATTTATACTTAGGAACACAAACATACGCAATTAAATACGAGTCACTATAATATGGTAGAAGAAAAATATGTTTTATAAGAGTATATCCATACGAAAGCCGTTTTGCGTCGCTTCATCGACCGTCTGTCAGTGTGTTGCAAGGAAAATTGTAAAAAAATTAATTTGGCACAGATGTAGGAATGACAAGTAAATTTTAAGAAAATAAAATTGCTTAAATTTTATTCATCGTATAGACTTATAGGCCATTGTATACAAACTTAATTAGTTTTTTTCTATTTTCTGTTTGACCTGTAATTACCTCTTGCTCTGCATTTGGCCGAGGTTCATTAACAATGGCGCATCGTATTATGGTACCCCACTTTTATGTTTATTTTGCTTCTCCAAACAAGCAAGATATAATTCCGTTCTCGTGGATTTATTTTAGCAAGGGCGTACGCGGTGGTTTTTAAGTTATCATAACCCTGTCTCATTCAGTAGCCAGGATTATGAGAGTGGGGTGGGGGGGTTTAAATAAGCCTTCGTTTAGTTACAAAGACAGATACAACTTCGATTAAATGGGGAAAAAGTATCGCAATCAAAGCACGAACAATATGCTGTACCTACAAAAAGTGTAAGATTGTTAGGCTTTGAGTTATGTATTTAAGAAAAACTGAAATTTTGAATTCAATTATTTTCGGCGTAAATATTAAAGTTTGAACAAAACTGATAAAACATTCTCACAGTAACTTTTAGTGACCTCTAAGAATATATAACAAATTTCACGACGTTTCGTTTTTAAGCAATCATCATCATCAACTTCATTTTTTCTAATATGTCAAATTTTAATACCTATTTTTATTCTAAATTCAATGATGTATCACACATTATCGTTTAATTACGTTTCGAGTCTTTTTAATCATCTTCATGAAAGTGTCAGGATACGGACCTGTATTTCCATAATTTTGTAAAAACAGTTCAATGCAGTAGCTACTAAAATGAATATTTTTAAAATTATTTTATAATAATGCACTACACAATAATCATAAAACAAGATAATTTATTAAAACTAACAAAACAGTAAGTATGAAAAAAACAACAAATTTAAAGTTATTTAAAAATAATTTTTCGTCCACTAAAATCAATATTTTAGGTGTTGTGAGCGAAAAACCGCTTGAGTACTCCATTATTGAAATAACTAACATCGCTCGATTATTAAAAAAACTACTCGAATTATAAATACAAGCGAAAATCGTCGCACTCGATATACCCGAGCTTCGCTTGACGCCGACCGAAATGTGCTGCTTGGTAGTGTGATCGCTCGAAATAAAAACTGCTCGTATATTCGAGCAGTTTCTCGCTCGATAGTTATAAATTCAAGCGAAAAATCGAAAATCGGTGCCTTTCATTTGATACCCGATTTTCGCTCGAAGCCGCGTTCCACCCGAAATGTGCCGATTGGCGACGTCGAGTTTGACGCTCAAAAGGCTGACACGACTAGGGAATCCAATCCCGCACCCAAACTATAATCCCGCAAACCTGCGGGATTGAGTCCATCGATCCCGCGGAACTGCGGTATTTTTGGTTGACGCGTCGGGGATTCCCCGCCCTGCTGGGATATTGAAAATACGTTAAACAGAAGAGTTTTCTTACGTATGTGCGAAAGTAAAAGCGTTATTCAACTAGTATCTAGTGACATTTATCAAGTGGTTGAATATAATACATGGAATTTAAACAGCAATCACAAAAATGAGTGTCAGTGTAGTTTACGAAGAGAATAAAGGTTTAAGTTTAGTTTGGAATTATTTTTTAAAGTCTGAAGATGGTTTTACAGCTAAATGTAAGTTAGGCAGCATTATCAAAATCTCTGCTCGTTCCACAAAAGGTCTTCACACCCACTTACAAACAAAGCATATAATATTAATTTGAAAGTCCAGAGCAGCAGCGGTAGTGTTGATATTGATAAAATAACACAGGAAATGAAAGCTAGTACCAGCAGCTCGAATAGTTCGTTTAGTTGTATTGCTAAGCGCTCAGATGTTAGTGGTTCTTCTGTGCTACCTAAGAAAATGAAAATGACAGATTTTTTCATCTGAAAAAAAAGTTTCGATAGAGGAAATAGTGTCTCGAATGATAGCTAAAGATGGTACACCCTTTGGAAAGTTTATCACATCGATCGATATGCGCCAACTATTCGAATCAGAGGGACACAAATTGCCTTCTTCTGCCAGTACAATTCAAGGTATGGTAATGGCATGTGGAGAATCAATTAAAAAGAAAACAATCCAAGAACTTGGAGCCTTTTTACTGCATGGGTGTCAATGGTAATTATTAATTATCGAATCGTCGTAAAATGCAGTGTAATTGCAAGGATAGAGTCTTCGTCTGTATCTGTGCCCGCCCGAGCATCACTTGGCCAGTTACTAAAACATGAGATGACACTTTTTGAATGCGGAGGGAATCTTTATTCCCTGTACTTGGAAACTGCATATAACTGTGTAAAATCTATTCCGCCGACAAGTGTCGAAGCTGAACGTACGGTTTCAGCAGCAGAATACATATGCAATAAAATAAGATCAAATCTAAAAGATTAAACATTAAACATGTTTTCTCTGAAAATACTTCTAAAATCAATGTAACTGTTTAACTAGTCGTACTATTGTATTGTACCTATATGCAATAAATATTTTCCTGCTACTCTACTCTTTCTTTTTATTAACATACAGCATCCACTTCGAGTCCCGTAAATTCCACGAATCCCGCACGTTTAATCCCGCAATGTCAAACCCGCGAAATCACCGCGGGATCCAGCATTTGCGGGATTGGATTCCCTAGACACCACATATTATGTCCTTGTTAAAGGCACATAAACGATAAGGTGCATACAAAACAGTATGCCAAATCCCTTAGTGGATTCATCGCGACATGGGTTTTGTTTTGACAAGCTAGCAAGCGGCGATTGTAAATTAAAAAAAAAAATAAAGGAGATAATTTTTTAAAAATCAAAATTAACTGTTCTTCCTTAATAAAAACTCTAGACTAAACTTCTAAAACTTGCAACAACAACCCTTGGTGGTTTATCAACACATTCTTCTTAGTCATAAAAATTTCAAGTGATTAATTGCTCGATTATTAAAATCGCTCGAGTGTCAAGTACTCGATTATTAAAATCATCGGTTTTTCCCAAGACTAATTTTAGGGAAAGCATTGCGGCCTTGCTTCCACGGACCGCACACGCCCCTGAATTTTAGCAATATCGTCAATATATCTAAAATTTATTTCTGGATATTTTCGGGTCGTTCCTTTCCCATTTAGTTCTAAAAATACCGTTTTGTTTTGTTTATAGAATTCTTTTCGTATATTTTTTGCGCATTACCTACTACTTGTTTCCGTTAAAATGCGTTCTGAATTTTTCTCATATTTTTCCTTGATTGTTGTCTAATTTTTAAGGTCGAAGCTGTTTGTTTTGTAAATACCAGGTGGGTCCATCGAAAATGTATCGCAACGCATTACAGGCTGAGAAAGAACTTTTCGACACAATTCAAAAACACGTCAAGTTTGTCAGGGGAACAACTTTTCATCCAAAAAGCATAGCAAAAACTCCCTAAGTGGGGGGGGGGTGTCATCTCCCAAAATTTTTCAAATGGGAAGGGGCTCAAATACAATAACTTATTAAGAAGAAAGCCAACATGTCATAGGGACAATCCATTGGCGTGGTACTAGTATTTTAAAATCAAATATAAAAATACTAATATCTATAAAACAAAGTTGTTAATAAAATAGCATAAAGTCTAAACAAGCACATCTTTTTATTGAATGAGTTTTGGTCGTAAAATCAATAATAAAGATTTTTCCCCTCTTGGGAACTCCATCCACGGACACGCTGTATATATTGGACGATAGGCCTTAATAAATTCATGTGTTCTTCTTAATTCTGCATTTAATTTGATAATCGTAATCGTAAATGTATTTTATTATATCTATTAATTAAATTTACAGGTATAACTCTAGGTAGAACTTTTCGATAATGCGTCTTATTATACACTAAAGTAAAATTTTAATTCGTCTATAACTGATAAACGAGGCCTTTTCTTGCGGGAGACGATAACTACTTTTCAGAATTATTTGCTTTCCGGTCCTCTTCCTTATGAACTTATTTAATCACGCGAATGCCAGCTCCTGTTACATCGAAACCCTGTCCAATTTTCCTCATCACAAGCATTATAAACATTAGCAATAATTTTCCGAGATTGGCCATGAAAAGTTTTTCTACGAACATATGCCATTATGCAATAATTTTGCATACAAAGAAAAACGCAAAGAAAATTTGTTTACTATTTGCACTATTAATCATTATATAATACGCGTAACCTCCATCGCTCGCTGCCGCTGGTCAAAAATCAGAGCGTGTCTAGCGCATGGCAGTGCCATGTGTCTGGCGTATGTCTGCGGAGGCGTGTCCAAATCGTCCACATATTATATTTTTGTCTCTATTTAATACTGTGAACAAAATAGAGGTGATCTATTAATCCATTAAATGCTTGGAGTAAATGCATATATTCACATGTTGTCAGATTTGCTAGTAAATAGATAATTCAATTTGTCCGGTACCTAATTACTAGTAGTCAGGTGTGAACATATTAATTAAAACTCAAAATGTCTCTCATAGTGGAGTCGTCCTGGCGTAATAAACGGCTCGAAAATCTCTTGACGAAATCGAGTATTTCTTTTCCCCCAATCGATACAGTAGGATCCCCTCGACATTCTGAAATGATTTGTGTAGGGCGCCACATGTGAGGGGAGGGAGGCACGCCCTGTAAATCTAACCTACAACGGGAAATTGAAAATAACGGTTTTGATGCTACAAAAAAAATGTGGAAAGCAAAATTGAAGAGCTTGACAGAGCGCGTAAGCTCGAACAAACTCGATCCCGATATCTCAATGAGTTCGCCAATTAACGCGATTTTCAACTACAAAAACAATAAAATTTAATTAACTATATATCTCGAGAAGGGGCGGAGTTGGGGCATAATTTTTTCGCGAATTAACGGGTGATACCGAGTACTTTGATGGGCCGGAGGCTGAGGTTGGTGGGGCAATTAGGAAGGGAGTAAGGGGAATTGGAATTTTTTTACATAAATGCTAATAAGTAGTTTATTAATCGAGCTACGGGGATCAGGTCGGATTTAATTTGTTAATTTTTTTATCAGCTACGAGGTGGGATTGGTGAAAAATTGTTATTTTCTCAAATGCGTGCAATTCGATGCGAAGACGGGCGGAAGCATGCTTTTTAATTTTTATTTTCGCAAATGAAATGAAAAAAAATTATCATTAATTATTTTATCAATGTTAAAAATAATGAGTTTCAATATGAATTTAGTGGTTTGTTCGGGTTTGTTCGAGAACTGACGAGAAAAACTCAAGAGGCCGTTTTAATGGAAAATTGAACAGGCCAATCAGAAAAAATAACCACATAAAAATATCAGTGGCGTACCATCTTTTTTGTAAAAAATATAAAAGGACATGTTTGTAGCGACGCCACTGGTGGAACAATTGAATAACTTTTCTAACTAAAATTTGAGGTTCTATATCCTATTAACACATACCAAAATTAAACAAAATATCTAAAGTATTTTCGGAGATGGCCATGTCTTGTATGCCGCGCCCAGCGCGTATTTGGGAAAATAAAATTTTTTTGTTAATCCCACATGGTAGCTGATAATAAAATGAACAAATTGAATCCGGCCCCCGGCCGTAGCTCGATTAATAAACTTCTTATTAGCATTTATGTAAAAAATTTCCAATCCCCCTTACTCCCCTCCTAATTGCTCCACCAACCCCAGCCTCCGGCCTATCAAACTACTCGGTGTCACCCGTTGATTCGCGAAAAATGAATGCCCCATCTCCGCCCCTTCTCGAGATATGGTTAATTAAATTTTATTGTTTTTCAGTTGAAAATCGCGATAATTCGCGTTTCTCATTGAGATATCGGGATCAGGTTTATTCGAGCTTACGCGCTCTGTTAAGCTCTTCAATTTTGCCCTTCACCTTTTTGTTTGTAGCATCAAAATCGGCTGAGTTATTTTCAATTTCCCGTTGTAGGTTAGATTCGCGAGGCGTGCCCCCTCCCCTCCCATGCGGCGCCCTACACAAATTATTTCAGAATATCGAGGGGATCCTACTGTATCGATTGGGGAAATACCGGAACGACTCCACTATCAGTTTTTCAGTCTGAATTATAATATTTTCTAACATTTTAACGATTAGGTTAAACGCTGTATTCATAGGAATTATAAATAATAAATTTCATAAAACTTATTAGATTTTTGATAATATTTCGTCTGTATTCTTTAAATAGTTTTGGTAGCCATAGAACGAAATGACAAGCTGTACATTGCAGCTTAGTTTTCGAAAATCGATTTACTCGTTTAGAAAAAATGGAGCTTTGAAATATCAACAAAACGTCTGACAAAAAATTCAAAAATTGATTCAATTTATTATTAGTAATATTAAATCGATTTTTGAATTTTTCGTCATACGTTTCGTTGATATTTCAAAGCTCTATATTTTCTAAACGAGTGGATCAATTTTCAAGAATTAAAGCCGCAAATACACTATTATCACTATACACACTTTTCCGGTTACCAGGGTGGGTCCACCCAAAAATAGCATAATGGAAGCTCCAGGCCTAAAATACTCCGAAGGTAAACTCGCCTCCCATTCGGATCTCCGAGAGGGGGCTGGACTTGGGGCCCCATCAAGCGAAGTTCATCAAACAACAACCATTTCCGACAATTTACTGGGATCTAACAATACTCAACGAAGAAATGTTGTGGCACCTGCAGTTGCTAACCAACCCAGAACTAGCAACTTCAAAATTGATTTCTGCAATATTCAAATAAAAAAAAACATATAATTAAAGTTCTTGACTCTTCCTGATGAAACTCCTTCTAATACTTCTCAATATGAAATTTTCACAGCCTATTAGGTTTATGTTTAATAATCCAAATTTTAACTGGCATTTTTTTAGCTATACACTATTGTCCAAACGTGGACTTTGCTTTTAATAGAGTAGCTCATATTTGTCGAAATGTAAAATATGGATGACTAATACGAACTTTACATGCAAACAGGGCTTCTTTCAGACCTGTCAAACTCATTTTTTTTAAATGCATTTTTTTTAGAAAGAATATATTATACAGGGTGGATCATAAATATGCTACTTGTATCAACTTCAATTTTTTTTAATTTACCTTATTATTTTTACATAGAGATACGAAGTCGGAAATGGAAGTAAAGTTGCGCATTTACGTGCCTAATAATATGCCGTTTAGAAAGTTTTAAAATTCCGAGTAGTTCCGGAGATATCCGGAAAAAAACGAAATTCTGAAAAATCGTTGGCTTTTTTGAGATCGAATTCAAAAGTAAATTGCACTTTTACATTGACTCTTTTTCCGCTCTATCTAACAGCGTTAATTGTTTTGTAATCCGACCAGTCGTCTTCGAAGGGCCATTATCAACTTTATTTTTTTAAAAACAGTCCTGTTTTCCTGATATTGGAATTTGATAGCTTTTTTCTTCCGAATGGAACGATGTATGACACATTGTGGTTTAATGATGTTTCCAGGGTTTTTTGAACAACATCAGGAAATTTTGGGATACAGTCCTGTATTTCTCCTAATTTTATAAATAATATCCCATAAGTAAGCTCTAAATTTTTACTTATGTTGGACTAGTTCAATAAATAACAAATAATTTAATAATAAACCACAAAGAAGTGAACATAAAAGAATTCAATAATAAACACCCATAAGTGAACAGAAACATACCAAAACAGTAATAAAACGAACAACGAAAAAGTAAGGAACTACATCATCAGGTGTTCAAAATGATTTCCGTTATTTTCTAAGCACAAATAACATCATCTAACTGACGATTATAAAACATTTGACAATATTTCTGGCGTAACACTTTGAAAGGCGTCAAGCACCAACCTCCTTAGTTCGTCTTCTGTTTCGAAGTTGTGTTTATAAACATAATTTTCTACATACCCCCAGAGGAAAAAAATATAACGGTGTCATATCATTCGAACGTGCTCGTGCTGGCCATGGTGTTTCAGAACACCTGCAATGCAATGCCTTAATATTGTGATTTGAGTTCAGGACGTTGCTATGTCGTAAACGGCTGAAGATAGGTATAGGCATGAGTTATGGAAAATGTGTGGAATTGATTGTAGAATGTAATTTTTATGATCCACCCTGTATAATTTCTTTTTTCTAAAAAAAAAATGCATTTGACGGGCCCGAACGATTCTTAAGTAAGTGGACGATATTCTATATAAAAGCCTGATCCGTTTCTTTATCATAGCCCTGTATATGTCAGTTTCCCTTGTAAGTTTGAACCGCAGTTCTGGATTTAAAAGATTTTGTTCGATTTCATTATTGGAGTAATCGTTCAACTCAAATCAACTTCACAAAATCACGTGGAAGGCACTGCGCAAGACATACACAATCAGTTGTCTTAGGGCGTCTCAAAGAACGTCAGTGACTGTTAATGGCCAGTGTTGTCATATTTACACGTTAAAAACTATAATATTTGAACACTTTAATACCTTTTTGAACAATTATTTTCATATCAATGAGAGGGAAAAATGTATTATAAATGAAACAAAACAAAATGTCTAAAATGTCTTTTTTCTATTTTCGTTTCATATCAAAACCAGAGTTCGATACCGTTTTCAGTATCGAGCTGATGAGCTTGTTTTGAAACCGTTTTTTTTCTTCTTTAAAGGTTGGTAATACGCTTATGTATGTTTGTTTGCAGAAACAAACAATATTGCTACAATTGGTGCACTTTATTATTTATCATTTAAAATTTGTATCCAAGCACGTGGGAATTCAAGAGACCGGCGCGGAATATTCTAAAAGTATGTATGCTTTTCTCTAGGACACCCAAGCGTAATGAGTCACGATCTAAATATACCTATATAATAAAGTCATTTCCATATATCTGATAACTGTGACAATTTTCCTGTGTGTTCTAAAATCGAATTAACTTACCTAAGTTGAGATATTAAGTTAAGATTAAAAGTATCTTAAATCTTTACCCGTATTGCAGTTTGGCCGAGAGATAATATGATACAGGCCATCAGGTAAACGCTCGCGGGCCCGGTGTCTTCGTTCCTTGCAAGTAAGGATTTTATTTCTGAAGAGAATTGTTATTGCTACCATTAATTAAATCAGAAAGAAACGCTCGGTCCCTAGGGACATACACAAGCGACACCGGCGAAATTTTTCGCACTGTCTAGTCCAAGCTTGTTCCCAAGTCCTTCACTGTAGGATATTTGAAAACTTGTTACGGTCATACGGCCTGTGGAATCATCAGTATGGTAGGCCCATGAAGTGTCACAGAATTACTAACAACCAGTATTAGATTTTGTATAGGTAGTGTATAAGTGTATCGTGATTCGTGAGTGGTAGTTTTGATGATATGAAATGTAAATGAGGCAATTAATTGTTAAATGATTAGCCTGGAATAAAAGTTTTTACATAAATAATGCAAAAAAATTTTGACTCAAACTTTCTTGACAATCTGAACCGAACGTGCTCATAGAGTAGTTCAAATTCACAAGACCGAACGTCAAAAATATTACCTAACCTTCAAATTTTGTGTTAGTTTTTTGAATTTTATATTTAATTTAAAATATGGCCTATGATTTAAAATCGGAAAGTGAAGTGAAAGAGTATATTACCAATTTGGGCATAGAATATAGGTTTGGATGTTACAGTGAGAAAAAACCCGAAGGTAACATAAATTATAATTTTCTAACCTGACATTTATCCATGTTTTTATTTCTTTTTTGTAATTTTTGTGGCCTACCGATCGTTGCAAAAATATTTCATGTACATAGTTCATAATATATTTATTGAATAACATTTTTAAATCCTTCATTGAAGTACTATTTCCTTCCAGCAGTCTGTTACGCTGTAGGTCTCTCGACAAACACAACACAGATTCATACTTCGCGTGTTACTATTAATAGTCTTATTAAAGCAATATTTTATTACTTATGTTAAAAGGAAACTTAGTTTTATTAAATACTTCAAGATTGGTTATTAGGGGATTCTATTAATGAGGACTTTTACTTACCTACTTTATATTATCAGCAGAAGCTTTGCTTGGAAGTTTTTGTTTGAACAGAGAACTGGAGTCCTATTTTGTCAGACAAACAGGTTGATGTGAGTTTAACAAGCTATTTAGCTCTCTGCAATGGTGATGGCTACTGCCACATTACATGAGAAGAAAATCATGTTCATGTACTGTTTCCTTTAAGAACTTCATTATTAACTGAACTGTCTAATCACCTGTAGTAACTTAAAGTTACCAGTAATTATTTTATTTCGTTTCTCTTATAACTTTTAGTTTGTCACTTACTAGCAGATTTTCTGGAAGCAATAAAAAAAGACTATGAAAAAGCCGCCAAAGTATACAAAAATAACTGTGATGAATACAAATATGGAAGAAGTTGTCTTAAATTTGGAAGCTATACACTTATAGGCAAAGGAAATCAGAAATCTGATTATCCTACAGCATATAGTTATTTTGAAAAGGGGTGTATTTTAGAGGAACCTTATTGTTGCTTTAATCAAGGTCTACTTTTGGTAACCAAAAATGAAGAGTTTGGAATTAAACAAGATATTCTGAAGGTAAGAACTTTCATATATGTTTAAATAGGTACCTACCTATAATAGTATGTTGCAAGTAAAATTTTACATGCATTGGTTGCCCATGATCATTAACGACATTGATAAAAAATTTAAAAATTTTTTGTCAGTCTTTTTGCGGATGATACATTGTTGGCTGTATCTGGCAACTTGTTGAGATAATGAATTTAGAAGTAGATATAATACATAATTGGTTCTGTGTTAATAAAATTAAATGTAAACAAAACAAAATTTATGTTTATTGGTAACAAACAAAATTGTTAAATGTTTTTGGATCACAGTTGTAAGATCTATATCGAAGCTATTGAACATGCAAGTGAAATAAAGTATTTAGGAGTAATTTTAAATAGTCAGTTCAATTTTTCTTCCCATACTTATTACTGTTATTTGTACAAAAATAGGTAAAAAGGCTTTTTTAGAAGATTTTTCGGGATATCTTAGTTACTGGTCGCTTCTCCTTGTATTTAACACTATAGTTAATCCCTATTTTAGCTATTTTAATTCACTACTAATTTCATACAATAATATGGACATACAATAATTGCTGGTACTACAGAATAAATCTATTTGAGTTATTTTGTCTTGTACTTGATACACTCCTATTCTCAGGTCCCTTGGGTGGTTCAATGTTTTGCAGAGCATTGAGGTATCCAATAGGTTATATACAGTATGTCCATGGATGGGGTTTACAAGAGGACAAATGGACTAAAAATTGAAAGATACAAAAAAAAGTCACTCTTAATAAACATTTTTGCTTTTCTAGAAAATACGATTCATCATAAGAAACTTCAATTTTTTTATACAGGGTGGGTAAAAACTGCAAAAATGTTATTTTGCGTAAACATACTTACTTTATTTTGAGAGATACGAAAAAAGTCACTCTTAATAAACGTTTTTACTTGAATAATGAATAGGTGATACCTGTTGTCAATGTCTTTATTTAATGAAGTAATTATAACAATAATAATAATAATAAGAACATTTTTGTTAACATGAAAAGAATACGATAACGATTTCATAATTCTAAAACTCCACCCCCATACTCGACACATTTTTCTAATTGCTTCCTCAAATAAGTGAAAGAATTTCTGATTTCTTCCTGAGATATCGATTGGACAGCCTGGATAATTCTGCCCTTCAGCACTTCAATATCATTTGGTATTGCGGTTGCAAAAACAATTTGTTTTAAACGGCCCGGCCCCATAAAAACATATCGGCCAACGTTAAGTCGGGACTTCTTGGGGGCCACAAAACTGGGATATTCCTGCCAATGCACCTTGGATCAAATCTGCGGTCAAGCCATTCTCTAACCTCATGAGCGAAATGGGCTGGACAACCATCTTGCTGAAAATACATATTTTGTCGAAAATTTAATGGTAGATTTTCGAGTTCATCATTGAAAAATATATCCAGCATTTCTAAATATGATAATCTATTGCACGTGTTATCAAAAAAATATGGCCCTATAATGCCATGGATGGATGTCGCACACCACACGTTCACTTTTGTGAAATATTGTCTTCTCGTCATAATTCTGAATTCGGGATTTTTTAACCATTACCTAACGCGCTGGGTTGCAACGGTTCCATTTGTTAAAAATGTACTTTTATCAGCAAACATGATACATTTATAAAAATCAACATTTCCACTTAAAATTTTGTCTCCTATCCACAGGCAAAAATCAATCGTTTCGCGTCGTCTCCCTCTTCCAATCTTTGATGAAAGTGCGGTTTATACGGATACAATTTATTTGCTTTAAAGATCTTCTGAATTTGACTTTTTTTCACAACTTCCAACTGAGTAACACGATTTCTAAGGGACGTCATAGAATTTTCTTCAACATAATGAAGAACTAAGACTGTAGCAGCATCATCATGGTCGTATTTCTTCTTTTTTTTTTTTGAGGTCCAAAACCGAACCAGTTCTCTTGAACTTTTTTATTAACTTGCAGATTGCATTCCTAGTTATTGGGATTCCTACAAATTTCTCGGTAAATTGTTCCATGACGTAGCGGTATGAAACTTGCCAATCCCCATAACATTGTATTATAAACTCTTTGTTAGTAGATAGCATTTCTACTTAAATAATAACTTCATTAAATAAAGACAACAAGTACCTATCACCTTAAGTGTCATTATTATTTTAACCAAGTCCACCAGTCAGAGGTGTGCCAGAGAATACTTTTTGGGAAATAATTTTTACATAGGTAAACCTTTTAATGAATTGTTCTACTTCGGTTTTTTGTGTAGAAAACACATTCATTAAGAGTGACTTTTTTTCGCATCTTTCAATTTTTAGTCCATTTGTCCTCTTGTACACCCCATCCGTGGACGTACTGTATATTTAAAATTACTCCAGAGATTAATTAGTAAAGTATTATTTACTTTTTTTTTAGAAACTACAAAACTGTACTTGAAAGCTTGTAGTAGCTTGATGCTAATAATAAAACATATTTCATTTCATTTTACTAATGGTACCTAATACATTATTTATTTGCATAACATATCATTAAAAGATTATTATGAAAGTAATGTGAATTAACTAATTTCATGCCTTATACATATTCTACTTTCTGATAGGGCATGCAACTACTAGAAAAAGCTTGTGTAGCTGAAAACGCAACAGCCTGCTACTATCTTTCCGGCCTCTATATAGCAGGCTCTAAAAATATCCGAAAAGCAGGAGAGAAAATTGAAGAAAAATCTGACGTCAAGCCTGACGTCCCTCGAAATATGCAGAAAGCTTTTCAATATGCTCTTCAGGGTTGTAATTTGGGAAATATGTATAGTTGTGCAAATGTAAGTCAAATGTATTCAAAAGGAGATGGTGTTGAAAAAAATCAGGAATTAGCGAACAAATACAAGTCTAGAGCATTAGAATTGAAAGACGAGGAGCAGACTTCTTCTCAGACTTTAAAATTCGGTGTTGGACTAGACTAAACATTAAAAAAATATGTAAATATAATAAAATACATAACCTAGTCTAAATATTTTTATAGTGAGAATGTGTTTGTTATGTATGTATAGTTTAAATTTTTAAAAATTATTATACGGTGTTTACTTTCATTAGGTCTGCGGAACTAGACGGCACCTATTGAAATAAATTAATTAAAAAATAAAGCAGAACTACTAAGATATGACTACTTCATACTAGCTTTATTTAATGATCTTAGAACTAGTGTTGTGATCGCTCGAGCGAAAAACCGCTTGATCACTCGATTATTGAAATAACCGGCATCACTCGATTATTAAAAAAACCGCTCGAGTTATCTATTCAGGCGAAAACCGTCGCCCGTCACTTATTATCTTTCACTCGATACCCGAGCTTCGCTTGACGGCGACGGAAATATACCGCTGTAGTGTGATCGAGTTCAAAAAACCTTACCTGATAGACGACCTCCGGTCTAAGCACCGCGCGATCCGATTGGCGACGTTCGAGATTGACGCTGAGCAAGTACACGACATACGTCTTTCTTAAAGGCACATAAACGAGAAGGTGCATATAAAAAGTATGCTGAATCCCTTAGCGGAGTCATCGCGACATGATTTGATAGTTTTGTTTTAACTGGCTAGCCAGCGGAGTAGTTTAGGTCTAGGATATAATTTTAAAATTTGTAATTACTATAAAGACGAGAAAACTTCTCAAAAATAACATAATAATAGAAATTGTTAATGAAAAATAACAAATCGAACAAAATGATTAACAAAATATATAGAAAAATTCGTTGGTAATCTTATAGTAAACATTTTTAAATCTAAACAGGAACTTTTTATTATTAAACTCAAGAAGAGTTCTCAAAAATAACATACATTATAGAAAATGTTAATGGAAAATAACAAAACGAGCAAAATAGTTAACAAAACAGGTATCGACAAATTTTTTGGTAATTCAAAGTAAGCATTCTTAAATTTAAACAGGAACTTTTAGGTAACTATGAATACATGAGTACATGAATTTAAAAAAATAATAACCAATTTTCTTATTTTGCCAGTCGCGTAACTAAGCCTAAATTTTTGAAGTGCACACAGTGGGCACCTGATAATTTAAAGTGGAAGAATTTGACAAGCTATTTTAAATATCTACTTATTTTATGCTTGTAGATTGAGAAAAATGTGAAGAAAAATAACTCTTGGTAATACTTTTTGTTCGGGTTAAAAACGCACAATAATAAACCCGAACAATAAATACAATATATTTGTGTGATTTTTTGCAGTTTTTTGTTTGGTATCGAGACACGTGGTAAAAATTCATTATTCACAAATAAATAAATTTCTGGAGTTCTTTTGGTGACACTATAATTTTTTAGCTAAACCTGTGCCCACCCGTAGTTACGTGCCTGCTAAATACCCGACCTGATCACATGTAAAGGGCTAGGCAGCCCGTTAAGCAGTCGGTGACGTCATCGCTTGGTAAATTGGAATTTCAGGCGATTCACTCGAGCGATTAACTCGATTATTAAAATCGCTCGAGTATCAAGTACTCGATTATTAAAATCATCGGTTTTTCCCAACACTACTTAGAACGAACTTGAATAAAACCCTGTATATATTGTTAAAAAAATGCTGACAATTTTTTTTGTAATATGTTTTTCTCCTTTATACAGGGTGTTAAATAAATGCCTTTATGTTATATTTAAGGGGGTGGCTCTTTTTGGGAGGCCCTCTACACATGTTTTTTTAAATCGACCATCTAGTAACTTGGGAAAGGATCCCTAAAATCAGAGCACTTGTGGATTCATATGTACACATGTTCACTTGAAAAGTATATTCTCGAAACATATGGCAGCATTAGATTAGAATTAATAATGAGAAATAACATACTTGCGTAGTTATACAGGGTGTCCGGGAACATGTGGGAAATCTCCCGGATATGAAGAAAACACGTGAAAAGAATACTATAGGTTCATATAAACTTCTTTCGTATCGGCCTCCTCTTCGGAGATATGGGCTCCCAAAGAGCACCAATGGAATCAAGTTTTTTACACATAATTATTGAACCACCTGGTATATTTCAATTATTTTTTAATATGATGTATACCAGGTAAGACCCGTCAAATTACTACCCAAGAAACTGTTGTGAATTACTCACAGCTGCAGGGACGGACTAGCTGTAACACTCATGGGCCCATTTTTTTTACGCCCTGTATGATGAGTACTTTGGACAATGTTTTTTACATACCTTTAACTATTGGCTAAAAATTAAGTACTCTTCATTCATGTCGCTAATCCTATCCGTTTTCGGAAAAAACGTCATTTTATTTACACCAGTCCCCTAAATTCTTACGGGTTAAATATGAAAAAGCGGAATTTTGAAGGTTGAACATTTGATCGGAACAAAGATGTATCTTTTACTGAAATACGTCAAATACATGATGTATATGAAATGCCGTTTTTTCGAAAACGGTTAGGATTAGCGGCATGAATGAAGAGTACTTAATTTTTAGCCAATAGTTAAAGGTATGTAAAAAACATTGTCCAAAATTCTCATCATACAGGGCGTAAAAAAAATGGGCCCATGAGTGTTACAGCTAGTCCGTCCCTGCAGCTGTGAGTAATTCACAACAGTTTCTTGGGTAGTAATTTGACGGGTCTTACCTGGTATACATTATATTAAAAAATAATTGAAATATACCAGGTGGTTCAATAATTATGTGTAAAAAACTTGATTCCATTGGTGCTCTTTGGGAGCCCATATCTCCGAAGAGGAGGCCGATACGAAAGAAGTTTATATGAACCTATAGTATTCTTTTCACGTGTTTTCTTCATATCCGGGAGATTTCCCACATGTTCCCGGACACCCTGTATAGTTATATTTCTTTGATACTTAAAATAGCAAGCAAATCCTGTGCGCCTTCAGTTTTTTTTTCCCCAATATGACTTCGTTAGCAAATTCGACCCTATCAGATTACACAACTTGCATAATTACTTTAAAATACAAAATAATACACGCGTTCGAGTTTCGCAAACACGCGGTTTGTCCTGTATCGATGTCAGCTTCGTTAAAACTGTCATAATGTCAACTGTCGAACGACCTATAAAATTGCGTTCCGTTCTGCGAATAGAAACGCTATTTAAATGGCCTCCAGCCTTAAAATTGCCATGAGCTATAAAGAAATATTCGTTAAAACATCAACATTCTAACCGACTTAAGCAGAAATAACCCATTTTCATAGAAACGAATAATAATTCTGAAATAATTGTGTGCCCGTACCATTTTCGACACTTTTATAGGGTATCTCCGTAATTGTTAGTGCTATCAAAAAAGTAATGTATGTGTCATGTGCTCTAATTGGGTCAAACTTAAAATGGTAAAATCAAAATTTGAAAATTTTCGCTAGCTTAAAAGATACGGGGGGAAATCAAAAAATTGACAATTTCAAAATTACCCTATATTTTCTTAGTTAAAAGAGATGCAGAAAAATGATTTATGCAGAAGTTTATTTATATTGATTGTTGAATAATCTGCCGTTTTCAGAATAAGTATACGGGGTCAGGTAAAAAAGTTATAGGACCAAAACTCATTTTTTAAAATGGAACACCCTGTATATTTTAATCTAAAAATATACTATTTTAAATTCTCCTTTCAAATATATAACACACCATGGATGATATTGGTTTCCTAGGCGATTTATTTAAACTTTGTTACTTTGAAACGAAATAGAAGATTCAGATTAAGGTAAAAAATAACGGGAATCATCGCAAATGTTCGGAATATGTCCTTAAATGGTTACCGTCTTTCCGGATAGCGAACAAAATATACATTTTGCGCCATTTCTGTGTTTTTTCCACTTTCAATATAAACTGATATGAATTTTTCAAAATGTTGATGGGGCATTTTCGGAACTGAATATGTAAAAATGAAATTGACGGTAAATGTTAATAGTCAACATAGTTATTTCTAGGATATTAGCTTTTGTTTCATGGTCTACTGTGGTTTAAAGTAATAAACTTTAATAAATCGCCTAGGAAGCCCATATCATCCATGGTGTGTGATATATTTGAAAGGAAAATTTAAAATATACAGGATGTTCCATTTAAAAAAATGAGGTTTGGTCCTATAACGTTTTTACCTGACCACGTATACTTATTATGAAAACGGCAGATTATTCAACAATCAATATAAAGAAACTTCTGTATAAAACATTTTTCTGTATCTCTTTTAATTAAGAAAATATAGGTAATTTAGAAATTGTCAATTCTTAAGCGAGCAAAAATTTTCAAATTTTTATTTTATCATTTTAAGTTTGACCCAAAAAGAGTACATGACACCTACATGACTTTTTTGATAACACTAACAGTTACGGAGATACCCTATAATAGTGTCGAAAATGGGACACCCTGTACGACAAATTAAAATGTTGGAAGTTAGGAAATAATAAGATGCATTAAGTTAAAATTCCTTTACTTTTAAAATACATAACTCTTTATAACAAATTAATATTTGCAAATATCACACTTTTTAGCTTAATACATTTTTAATCAAAAGTATCAAACTCTAAAAATTTTAGTTATTTAACAAACGATCTAGATTTCCTTATATACAAGTATACATAAATTATCTACAATTTACATAGAATAAGTGTTCACATTTGACATTAAAAACTTAAAAACACTTTTGACGACTGACGACACACCAAATATATTTTTAATTATTAACTAGATTTATACTAATGTTGCCCCGGATACCCGGCCAATTTTACCGGGTAGCAAGAAAACACAGAAATAATTTTATGTATAAACAAAACTAAAGACACTAACTTTGCTTATGCTATTGATTTGCCCCTAGCAGGCGTAATACTAATGGCCGGTGGGGTTCTTACCCGACGGCCGCGTACCCAGCCAGTTTTCATTGCCGGGTAAACTTAACCGGCTTTGCTTAAACATTTTCAGGGTCAACTCTACTTTATATACAGGGTTATGGTAAATAAACGAATCGGGCTTTTATACAGTGTGGCCGTTTAAGTGTGCAACATATGGGAAAGTTTTTTATTACCGATTTCTCAGAAAATTTTATTCTTGATAAAAGTTGGTGCATGTTCGATAATCGTATTTGGTGCACTTGGAATGGTTGCAAGTCAAATGACGTACAGGGTACGACAAAAAATATAAAACTTGTACAAGAATAAAGTACCCCTATTTCAGAAAATTCAGCGAAATGTTATTAAGAAAAGGTGTTTAGAATTAAAAGTTATGCATAGGTTTGAAAACGTGGCCTCATAAAATAAAAAACAAAATTTTTTTAAAAATATTAATTATTTCCCAAAAAATTTTTTTTTTATTATCACCCTAAAAACCTTGATAAATTAAACAAAATCAAATCAATTTCACACATCTTTGTTCAAATTGAAGCATATTTGTAAAATTAACTTAGCTTTTTAATTTATTAAGGAATCACAAACTTCATGTTTGTTGCAAGGACATTAAACACAACTTTAAAATACCGTAAAAATTATTTTTAACAAGATAAAATATTAGTAATGATAATTTTCAAATTAAAAACTCCCATTTAAAGTGCAAAATTCTTATTTTAAATGTTTATTAGAAAATTGTACAAAATAATCGACAAACATGAAATTCTACTAAAAAAATGGCGTTGTGTGGCATTATTAACAAATTATCAACGCGTCTCCGTATGTCCACCTTCACGTTCAATGCATTTAATTGTCCGATCATAAAATTCACTAAGCGTGGATCGCAAAACACTTGCTGGAATATTTCTGCAATGAAATCGTATCGAAATTTCAAACTCCCCAACATTATTAAAGGGTCGATCCTTGTACACTTTTTGCTTTATATATCCCCATAAAAAAAAATCTAGTGGAGTGAGATCTGGCGAACGAGGAGGCCACCGTGGATCGGTATTTCGTCCTAACCATTTATCACCAAATTCTCCATTTAACCATTCAGAAACAATTCTAGCAGAATGAACCGGACAACCATCATGTACAAACCATAATTTACGTCGTTCTTGTATACTCATATTATCCAAAAAATCTGTTAGTTCGTTTTCCAAAAAATGTAAATAGGTAGCACCAGTTAGGTTTTGGCGAAAAAAGAACGGCCCTATTAATTTGTCGTTAATAATACCGCACCAATCGCACCAAACGTTTGTTTTTTGGTAATACTGGTTTTTGTTGTCAATGACAAAATTTGGATTTTCCTCCGACCACCACCTACAATTTTGGGAAGAAACAACGCCATTTGTAGTGAACGTGGATTCATACCCAAAAAGTGTGTGTCTATGGAAATCACGTTGATTTTCTATTTCTCCTTGAATCCACATGCAGAAATCATACCGCAAGCCATAGTCTCGTCTTTGAAACGTGCAAATAAACATTGGCTTATAGGCGTGATATTTATGTTTTTTAAGAATCTCCTTAATAGAGGTTTTTTTTATACCCGTATAAGCATGTACTTCTTGGGTGGATCTTCTAGGGTTTTCAACAACTGCTTGAAGTACTTCTAATTGATTTTCTTCAGTACATACAGTTTTGGTACGTTCATTTTTATATTTATACTCTAAAGACCCTGTCTGTTTAAAATTATTTAAAATTCTGCTTATGGTTGAATAATGGACTTATTTATCTGGATGTCGTTCATTGAATATAACTCCTGCTTCACGCACTGTTTTATAGTTATCTCCACATATTAGCACTAATTCTGCCTTTTCGGCTAACGTTAACTGTACTGGAGGAGGCATTTGAGATCAGCTAATAACAATAATTATTTAAGAATGAATAATGCCACCAAACTGTCATAATGTTTACTTTTTAACCCTTATTTGTTTTTTTCCATAGGTATCTGCGACTATTTTAGTAGAATTTCATGTTTGTCGATTATTTTGTACAATTTTCTAATAAACATTTAAAATAAAAATTTTTGCACTTTAAATGGGAGTTTTTAATTTGAAAATTATCATTACTAATGTTTCATCTTGTTAAAAATAATTTTTACGGTATCTTAGAGTTGTGTTTAATGTCCTTGCAACAAACATGAAGTTTGTGATTCCTTAATAAATTAAAAAGCTAAGTTAATTTTACAAATATGCTTGAATTTGAACAGATGTGTGAAATTGATTTGATTTTGATTAATTTATCAAGGTTTTTAGGGTGATAATAAAAAAAATATTTTTTTTGGGAAATAATTAATATTTTTAAAAAAATTTTGTTTTTTATTTTATGAGGCCACGTTTTCAAACCTATGCATAACTTTTAATTCTAAACACCATTTCTTAATAACATTTCGCTGAATTTTCTGAAATAGGGGTACTTTATTCTTGTACAAGTTTTATATTTTTTGTCGTATCCTGTACGTCATTTGACTTGCATCCATTCCAAGTGCACCAAATACGATTATCGAATATGCACCAACTTTTATCAAGAATAAAATTTTCTGAGAAATCGGTAATAAAAAACTTTCCCATATGTTGCACACTTAAACGGCCACACTGTATAGAATAACGTTCACTTAATCAAGAATTTTTTTGTACTACTTTTTTTTTTAATATGTTGTATATTTTTACATTCTACAATCAATTCTAGACATTTTTTATATATCATGTCCTATACCTATCTTTAACCGTTTGCGAAATATTAATACTTTCATACTGGTATGCACCATTCATATGTTTCTCGACATAGCAACGTTCTGAACTCAAATCACAATCTTGAAGACATTGACGATGACACGTATGAGACGTTAAAAATATCAGTGATTGTTAATCAAATTTACAAAAAGCTATGTCAAGAAACACAACAATGGTGCATATAAGCATTAAAGTACATATTAATGTTTCGTAAACGGTTGAAGATAGGTATAGGGCAGGGGTCGGCAACCTTTTGAGACGGAAGAGCCAAACGTTATAATTTACACAATTTCTCAGTTTTTAAAGAGCCACTAACGGCCGCAATTTGATATCGAAAGAGGCACAACTTGACATCGAAAGAGCCTCAACCAAAGCACTGGTGAAGACGCCAAATTTTGTCTTGCGTCGAAAACGAATTAAAACCTACATAGAAACATCCGACGACGGCGTCATTCGAGAGCTTTCGACGGACTGACGACGGTAACGATGCGTGTCACGGGGGAGGGGTGCGGTGAAAAGCGAGTACAAGTGGCTGAGAGATAGAATCGGTGCCTAATCCTCGTTAATCGATTCAGAACGAATTTTTAATGGTTTTTTTCGATAAAATAAATAATATTTGCGAATGGAACTAAAGAGCCGCAGCTTCACATCCAAAGAGCCGCAGGTTGCCGACCCCTGGTATAGGACATATTTTATGTAATATGTCCAGAATTGATTCTAGAATGTGAAAATATAAAAATATACAGGGTGTTTCTTAACAACATTTAATGTTTAATGTGTTGTTTAACATTTAATGCTAATATTTAAAGAGGTTATTCTTGGGTCCATTTTCAAAAGAAAACTTCATATGAACATAATAATATGTCCTAAACGTCTTAACTTTTGACACCTGACAAAGACAAAACCAACCAACCACAAAGACACAAAGAATTGTGTTTATAGAATACCCTGCGAGTGCGGACAATCCTATGTTGGTGAAACCCTACGGCCATTGGAAACAAGGATCAAAGAACATCAGAGCCACACACGAAAGGGAGAAACAAACAGATCCGGAGCACGCTTGGACCCACGGCCACCACTTACAATGGGGAGACAAGCAAGTATCATACTTAAGGAAGAACATTGGCGAAAGAGGAAATTCAAAGAAGCAGCTGTCATCACTCAGAATCCTGGTTGTTTTAGCAAACCCTCTCTAGATATAAGGAACATTTGGAAACCCCTGTTAAGCAAATGTAATCTTAGTTTAGGTACGTCCTCTAGTATTGACGCATGACTGCACCCACCTCGGTCACACCTCATTAACTTTCTCACCCTTCTTATTAGTATAAATACTCTCGTAGTTTAGTAACTTGCTCAGTATTCACCTGAAGACGACTGGAGATATTTACCAGTTGAAACGTTGTGATTTAAACGAAATAAAGACAATGGAAGTCCAAAACACGTCTATCACTCAAGGTAGACAACTGTCAAAACTGTTTATATTTACAAAACAAAATCTGCTTCTTACCTATACTAGATCCTTTTTTATCTTTGTTAATACCTAATTTTTAACAGTGTAAACGAATGAATTTAACTGTACGTCCAACGACAAAAAATCAAGAGACGACATTTGCTCAGCAAGGACTAAGAATTTCAGAAATAATTTTTATTTAACAAAGAAGTGGCGTACCATTCTTTTCTTCTTTCAAAAACATCGAGGGCAATTCCCTCACGAACGCCACTGATCGGAATAAAAAACATGTTATACATCATAAAATGACTCTTGATGAATAGAAAGTGTGTACCAAATTACACAAAAATGTCTAGAACAGTATCACAGCTGTTAATAAAAAGGAGATTTTTTTTTTGTATACCTTTAACGCCCTGTATTTCAAAAGTTAAGACGTGTAGGACCATATGAAGTTTTTTGCCGAAAACGTATCCAAGAATAACATCCTTAAATATTAGCATGTTATTAAAAAATACATACAAGTAGCATATTTATGAACCATCCTGTATAATATTTTTTTCTAAAAAATTTAAATTTAAAAAAAATTAGTTTGGCGGGTCCGAGCGATTCTTGATTCAGTGGGCGGTAGTCTATACAGGGTGTTCCTTAATGACGTGCTAATATTTCAGGGTGTGATTCCTTAGATCATTTTATAAAGATAAGTTCATATGAACATATGTCCGCAACGGCTAAAATTTTTTGCTACAGGGTGTTAAATTTTTATTTTTTAAATGGTTATTTTTTAATATCTCCGAAAGTACTTTAGATATTATTTTCAATTTTGGTATGTGTTAATAGGATATAGAACCATAAATTTTAGTTAGAAAAGTTCTTCAATTCTTCCACTACTGGCGTCGCTGCAAACATATCCTCTGATATTTTTTACAAAAAAGATGGTACGCCACTGACATTTTTCCATGTGGAATTTTTCTGATTAGCCTGGTCAATTCTACATGAAAACGATCTCTTGAGTTTTTCTCGTCAGACTTCTTGACTAAAACCACTAAATTCATATTGAAACGCATTATTATTAACATTGATAAAATAAATAATGATACATTTTGTTTTATAAAAATTGTTGGAGTGGGCAATTCGATGCGAAGACGGGCGGAAGCATGCCTTTTAAGTCAAGGTGGCCATTTCCAACAATTTTTATAAAACAAAATTTATCATTAATTATTTCATCAATGTTAATAATAATAAGTTTCAATATGAATTTAGTGGTTTTAATCAAGAACGGTCCATCTGACGAGAAAAACTCAAGAGGCCGTTTTCATGTAGAATTCACCAGGCTAATCAGAAATGACCTAAGGAATCACACCCTGAAATATTAGCACGTCATTAAGGAACACTCTGTATAAAAGGCTGATCCGTTTCTTTATCATAAGTCTGTAGAGTAATTCACGACGAGAGTCTGTTAGAACTCTTGGGGAACTACTGAATATTCAATTGGACCGGGGGAAAAACGACAAAAGCTATTCTTTTGACGTTGTTTCTCACGTATTTTTTAACAAATGAAGGATGAAATACATTTCTTTCATTAAAAATAATTTCTGTTTCATTTTTCAAATTGTTTCCATGGTCAACTGACTAGAAAGAATCATACGAGTTATTAACTTAAAAACATTTGGGCAGAAAATAAGTGGTCATAAATGCTGAACCGAACGAAATATCAAAAAATCTTGAAATAGGTGCGTTTTGGTTTTAAACGATAAAGTTTTTCAAAAAAGTAAAATGTGGTCACTGTTTTTGGCCCACCTTGTATATCAGGGGTTGAATTCCACTTCTCCTCATTTGCCTTTCCCACGACTTGCGAGATCAATAAATTATGGTTTTGGACAATTTTACTGTTGTAGTCAACTGCATGTTATTTTTTATAAGTTTTAGATTGGTAAGTGTAACCCTGTATCGTGAAACAAAGGTAGATGCATCACACCGTAGTTATTTAGCCGATCGTATCTAAAGAAGTTCCATAGTATTAAGGTGTCCTCTTCTGTTTTTGCCAATGTCCGGTAATGCTTGCAATCTGAACGGTTTTTTTAAGTTTTCGGATTGAAAGGGAGATCCTAAAATAAAAAATATAACAACTAAGGAATTATTGAAATTTACTAACGTAAAGTACGTTTCCCGCTCTCTCGTTGCCTTTTGACGAAAATGGATATTACACCTCAATAAACATTTCAAAATTCTTAAAAGCGGGTGTAGTCGTTTTGGAATAATTTTACTAAAAATAATATCTACTATACTTGTAGGTGAAAGGTCCACGAAAGAGCGTGTACCGTACAAGGTCATTCACGATCAGTCGCCTCATGATATAATAACTAAAGGTAAGATATCTAACCGTCCCAATTTCGTCTGCCGCGCGCAGTGACGTCAAAGGGAGAGTGATTTTTAAATTTCTTATGGGGATTTATATTCCTGTCAGCGTTTTAAATTCTATTTTAAAGGTATTAAAAGGTTTTATGCATGTAATGGTATATGAAATGAAAGAATAATATATGACAAGTATTTCCTTATATTAGTTTCATAGAAATATAACACACATTACAGCTAAAATACCACTAAAATAAGGAAATATTCCGACAAACTTGTAAAACATCCGCCGCGCCATTCGAATCGGTCGACGATAGCCGAAGCAGTCACCCCTGCTTGTTGCCACCAGCGGTGTCAGTCTTTTACAATAATTGTAATATATCCATTACTATTTTAACAATTTTTGAGATGTTCATTCTTGTTGTAGGGCTCCCCATAAGAAATTCATTTTTTAAAGTAACGACCTTTTTTTCGTACTCTTAAGCCCTGGTTTTTATTACATTTCGTTACGAAATATTTCGGTGGATTGGAACGGCAAAGTTCGGCGTTGGTCATTTGGTCACATGTGTGGTTTTTACTGCAATACAAGTGCGTGGTTAAAAATGGACGATATTAATAGATTCATTTGTACAGGGTGATCACGTATTATGTCCCCCATCTTAACCTTTTTATTTTATGTACTTTAGAAAAATTAAGGTTTTTAAAGTAGTATTTGCAATGGGAACAAATATCATTTAGATCTGTTAATTTACAAATAGGGTTGATTTTACTCAACATGATGTTGAGGCCCATTATTAGACACCTATTTTATAATATGCAACCATTATTATGAATGCAAAAAGTATCGCTGCTATTCTTTAACCGAAAATACTATCTTGTGGCGTACTAATTCATCATAAATAAATAACTTGTAGTCAACAAACATATTTTAATTATAGAATGGAGACGAATGCACTTCCGGAAGCAGTTGGGGAGGAATGTCAATTGAACTGTCTACTGAATTTAATAGAATTGTTGTGGCCAGTCCAACATTAAGCAGTCCTCTTCCTAATCCTTCTTCAGTGGCTGGAAATGAGCATGATAGTAACGCAAAAGGAAGCATATCTACCTGGGAAGAAGCGGTTGAGGACCTATTTAACACCATTACAGAAAATCATGAAAGAGTTGAAGAAAGACGAGGGGAACAAAGATCACGAATTAACAATTACTTACGAGAGTTTCAAGTTGCTCTTAAAGGAAAAAGAATTATTCACGATATTTTGCCAAACGTCAGTAGAGGAGAAGCTGAAACTTATCTTACTAAAAGTTTGGAATCAAAATTTCGCGGAGGAGTCTACATGTGGTTCTTCCATACAGACCACGCCCACATTATCCACGACTGTAGCTGGAGGAGAACAAACCCGAGCCTTTCCAGTTAAACGAGACGGAAGACCTTAATTTTATACTACGAGGTATTTTTAAGTGTCGTCCTGCCGAATTAGTTGAAGAGAACACATTTACGAAATAACCTACGGAGAGAAGGATATATGTATAAGACGACACTAACTTGTGATGTTATGATATTAGTAAATCATAATAAGTAACTTTTGCATAACTTATTAAGGAAAAAACATTTTTTGAAGTGATAAGGGACCTCGAATTGCGTAACGGGGCCCCCTATAACCAAAAATATGGACATTGTATATTCCGATTTATTAAAAATAATAAAGTCGGTAAAAATAATGAGCGCGTTTAGTTACGCGGATTCTTTATTTTGTCCTAGATTTTCTTGCCCTGTTAGAGGCACCGCACGTACGCCTAATTTAATTTGTCAATTTAAAATCTTATTTTTTATTTTAAACTCTTATTTTTTGGTTCTTTTCGAGGCCCCTTTAAATACGAGGCCGTAGGTTAAAGCCTAGTATGCCTAGTGATATATCCGAAAACAAAGAACCGATAATCCGTGTCACTTAATAATGACACACGTCAAGCGGAATAACTTTTCGTTGACGTAATTTCATCGGTATCCAACCTTTTGGATTAGAACGGAGTTTTTCAGATGCATATTATTATTTTTGTAAACTTTTATTTTATTAACTATGAGTGTAAAATACCATAAACTAGAGTTAAGTGCCTTAGAAAATGAATTGTTGATAGAAAGTAAAAGTAGATAGATAGAGGGTAACAGAAAATACACCCATATGCAAAAAAATTAAAAACTTTTAAAGACATACAAATGAAGGAGAATATTTGGAAAAAATAGCGGTAGAATTTGGATCAAATAAAACAGTTATGTTAAACCCTACTTGTAAATCAACAGACCTAAATGATATTTGTTCCCATTGTAAATTCTACTTTAAAAACCTTGTATACCAATCGTTTTAATTTTTTTCAAGTATATAAAATAAAAAGGTTAAGATGGGGGACATAATACGTGATCACCCTGTCAAAATGAATGTACTAATATCATCCATTTTTAACCACGAACCTGTACTACATTAAAGCCACACATGTGACCAAATGAATAGCGACGAACTTTTCCGTTCCAATCCACCGAAATATTTCGTAACGAAATGTAATAAAAACCAGGGCTTTACTCTTCTTACTCTGACACCGTTTTTTTACTATTCAATTAGGTTTCGAACCGTCAACCTATTACTTTTGATCAAATATTTCTGGCAACACTGGTCGCCGTGGTGTGTGTGTTTATTAAAATAAATATCAGAATTGTCATAATATGACGTGCGCTGTGTTCGGTTGTGATCTGGATAACCAGGCAAAGAAATTTGGCAGAAATATAAGGTGTTTCCGCTTTTCGACTTATAAAAACAAAAAATTAGAATGGATACGGTTTTATTTATTTTATTAATATTTACTTCTTAAGTATTTGCCACTAAAGTTGATGAGGGTATATGCCTTCGAAACATGGTTGCTTTACCTCTTCATAATTTCACTCCACTATTTAAGAAAACTAGTTTAATTTGTTTATAACTACTTAGGTCGTAAATGGGACACCCTGTACCTATAGTTATAAAATGGAGTCAATCCGAGGCACAGTCTAGCCAAAGGCTACTCTCCTGAACCCCAAACAACCCAGGAAAAGAAAAAAAAATACTTGAATAACAAAATATAAGTATACTTCAAAGTAAGATCAAAATTTTGCTATACCCAAATACACAAAACTGGCACACACAATATAAATCCGCACATAGGGGCAATCACTGATCTACCAAATTTTTCTTAGACCAAAAATGAGACGTGAACATGCAGTCTGAACTTCTGTATTCTATAATTAAAGACAGATAGAACAAGAGACACACAAACGCAAACTATAATTAAGAAAGTTACGGTTACCATACAATAGGACTTTTGAATTAACTTTTTAATATGTTCCTTGAATCCTAATTCTGTATCAATAATTATAACCAAATTTTTTGCCGACTTAACACTAGGAAGCTTAATACCATCAAGAGTTATATTAATATTTTCATTTAAGAAAGATTATACCGTTTTTTTGTTACCAAAAAGCATTAAAAATGACTTACCAAAAAGCATTAAAAATGACTTTAAGGACTTTAACTTCAAGTTATATTCTGAAGAAAGCTGTTTTAATATAGACAAATCTTCATTAATTAAATTAGACACGGTAGGATAATCATTAAGATCAAAATGAATGTATAAACTTGTATCATCTGCGTAAGCCTGAACTTTGCAATGTTTTAAAGATTTTGATATATTAGATGTCTATTTCCATTTTTACTTTTGATGCATTGTGATGTTTAAATGAAAATATCTCGAAAACGGCTAGGGATATTAAGATTCAGTGAAATATACCTTCTTAGTTTAGAAATTGCCCTTCTTTGTGAATCTTAGATTAAAATGATTTAATAACAGGGAAGAAAAAATCATAGATTGTATACTTGTTTCCGGTGCTCAGCTATTCCGTTGTACTTACCTGATCCCGACGTTAACCAGTGTTTGCTCAATCCTTTCGAAATACCATTAACAGGCGGGCTTTTGACAGAGAAATCCACTACGCTCAAATTTTCGTTGGATCTTGTTTTACTTTTTCTTGCAAAATCTGAAACACCATACCCTTTTTTCGAGTTCGTATTTATTGAGTTCTAATATTCGCAAAAGGCAAAACATTGATAAGTAACTTCACAATAATAATATCTATCGACCTTCTCTCAATGTTTCGAAAATGGAACCACTTATGTGTTTAAAAAAAAACAATTTTTATTTGTCTTGTTTGTACCAGGACACTAGATCATTTTTCTCAACAAAAGTCGTCTCGAAGATAATTTTATTTCTCAACATAATCTTCCTGAACTACAACGCAATGGCGTGACCTCTGATACAACAAGTTTATTCCATTAGCAAAATTATTCCTGATTAGAATCATCTCTTTCAATACATTTTTTTTTGGCTTGCTCTATTATATTATTTAAAAACATATAAATATAATTATTTGCATGGATGTTTTAAAGGTTATTTTAATAATAAAAAGTTCAAACATGAAATAAAGGAAACATAGGAAAAGCTAACTCCCCTCCTAATTGCCCCACCACCCCCAGCCTCCGGCCTATCAAAGTACCCGTTGAATCGCGAAAAATTGATGCCCCAACTCCGCCCCTTCTCGAGATGTAATTAATTAAATTTTATTGTTTTTTGGAAATTGAAAATCGCGATAATTTGCGAACTCGTTGAGATATCGGGATCAGGTTTGTTCGAGCTTATGCGCTCTGTCAAGCTCTTCAATTTTGCCCTTCACATTTTTTTTGTAGCATTAAAACCGGCTGAGGTATTTTCCATTTCCCAGGAAAATCCGTTGTCGATTGGATTTACGGGGCGTTCCCCCTCCCCCCGCATGCGGCGCCCACGACATATCAGGGATTTTCATAAACCGGCCCGACTCCACTATTAGATGAAATTTTACTTCACCATAAGCTATTGCTTCAATAAAGACCAAAAGTTACGTAATTAAATGGGACTATGAGGCTTTTGTGAACTGTCAAATTTCACATTTTCTCCACAAAATATCAACAAATGGCATTTATTGATCGAATTTTAAGAAAATGTATTTGGAAAAGTTGTTTGTATTATAATTGTATACCCACATACCGAATTTGAACCACTTATTATGATAATTTTTGTTTCTTCTCTATGTTTGGCCAATATCTATTTTCATTGAGTCGACTCTAATTCTAAACAACGGCGATATTATTCTAATATGTCTATGTTTTTCAACGTATTTCTTATTTAAAAACAAGTTGCTCCTCTACGTTGGTTAAATTTTTAAAAGTTATGAGGAGTTTGCTCCACAGATGGCAACATTTTTAACCTCCAATTTAATTTTTTGAGGAAAATGAACATGTTTATAGAATTTTTGGTATTGTTGTGAAACAGTACCCGTATCCCTCTAACAACACGCTTAATAATTCGCTTATTATATTCAAGAACTTACAAAACATGTCCATGCAATTTATAACACGTCAGAATAGGCACGGTTCGATAATAGCCAAATAATCTATCAGTTTAATCATTAACAATAACTCCTTTTATGTAATTTGCGCTATATACCAATCCCAAACATACTTTCCGAGCCTAATATTTGCATAATCAAAGAATATTCAATGTATAACGTTGAAACCATATTTGCATATTTTGACATGGCTGTACCACATTCCAACAACTCCAGACACGACGAACAAAACGTCTCCCGTCGTATTAAATACATGCATGTATCGGAGTGACACACAATATATTCGTTCTTTGTCACACCTGTTAGCAAAGAATATTTAAACCAGCTGTACAGTCGACCTGTCTATTTCTCACCTACATTTTAACCTATTGCTAATGATTGTTTAGCGTTCCATCTATGCGGCAGGTCCCATCCCGTCTTCTATTGGCCAACTAATGCTCACGTGCAGACCTTTTCGTTTCTAACCACCGCTTTTACTACCATTGTGAAGATATCCTCCAAACTGTGTGTTACGGGAAACGACAGGGTCGTACGGACAAGTTCATGGGGCTTTGCAATCATTAAGGTCAAAGACTTTTCTTATCTACCGACATTGAGGTCAATTTTATCTACCGACTTTGAGGTCAAATACAGTTCTTATCTACCGACTTTGAGGTCAAATACAGTTCTTATCTACCGACATTGAGGTCAAATACTTTTATTAACTACCGACATTGAGGTCATTCTTATCTACCGACTTTGAGGTCAAATACTAATATTAACTACCGACTTTGAGGTCAACTACCAGTTTACTACCATTTTACTACCAGCTTAACGTCTAAGTACTGAGTCATGACAGGTCGTCTCACACAACAGATTAGTGAACAATGTGTTAAAGATAATTAGTACTAAGACTACCATGTAAGTAAGCCTAACATCACAGATTGTATATGCAGTAGAAGTTGTACTTTCTGTACTTTATTACTTACCTGAAGATAATAGATATATTTTACCCTACAAATTGTTTAACCTTACATTTACCCCTAAAACCAACCAGCGACCAATACCTAAGGAGATACAGTAGTAACCCAGTGAGTTCGAGGATTGAACCACCCCGGACCCATCAGGTATAAAGAATGAATTTAGAAGATGAGTAATTGTATAAATAAATATATTTACGGTGGTATGGTTGACTTTCGTTTTCAATGAAAATAGATATTGGCCAAGAATAGGTAAAGAACAAAAATGATCATAAGTGATTCAAATTCGGTGTGAGGGCATAAAATTACAATACAAACAACTTTTACAAATAAAGTTTTTTAAATTCGATCAATAAATGCCATTTTTGGATATTTGTAGGGAAAATGTAAAAATGTGACAGTTAATAAGAGCCTCATGGCATTATGAACTCCTGGACAAAATTAACGCAACATCATAAATTTGCCATATTTTTGATGTTATTTTTTTTTTCTGAATTTATGATCCGATTTGAATGATTTTTTCTTGCATTGTAGATTAGTTCCTTGACAATGTCATAGTTTTCGCTGTTTATGATAAAAATTTAATTTTCGATTTATACTGGGTTTACTAAAAATGCTATGTTTCTTTCCGAAAATTCTTATCACCCTGTGGAGTATATTAGTAACCGAAGCATATTGCAGTTGACATTCCCAACATTTTCTTTTTTGGTTTACTTCATTATCTCGGTTATTAAAGGAGATACCTACACCGTTTTATAGCCTAACATGTTTTTATATACTTTAATATTCAACACATTCATTGCTAAATGTTTTCAAGTAGGTTTCAAGATTAAAATACTCATCGGGCAACTGGGCATACGAAACGAACGTTTAATAAGCAGTTTCCGAACAGTTTTTTTCAGTATAGCGAATTTTATTTGACCTTTGTAACTTTAAAACACAACATCTGTTGACACATCGCTTGCAATGGCAGAAAAAGTCCATAGTATACTTGAAAACATTTAACAATGAATATGTTGAATATTAAAGTCTATAAAAACATGTTACGCTGTAAAACGGCGTATCTCCTTGAATAAAAGATATAATGAAATAAACCTAAAAAGAAAATATTGGGGAAAGATGGACTTACTGTTTAATGTCAACTGCAATATGTTTCGGTTGTTAATATACTCCACAGGGTGATGCGAATTTTCGGAAAAATACATAGCATTTTTAGTACACCCAGTATAAATCGAAAAATAAATTTTTATCATAAACAGCGAAAACTATGACATTGTCAAGGAACCAACCTACAATGAAAAAGAAATAATTCAATCATAAATTCAGAAAAGAAATAGCATAAAAAATAAGGCAAATTTATGATGTTGCGTTAATTTTGTCCAGGAGTTTATATATCATTTTTGGTTTTTATTGAAGCCAAAACTTAGATTTTACCTAAATGGAAAACTAAAGTATTTCCCCATATGAGTCCAACTTTAATGATGACTGTATAAGTTAATGTGTACTTTAACAAATGTCCAATAAAAAACAAGGGTTACCATTTAAAAAAATTATCGATATCGTCATATCTCTAATTTGGGACACATTGTATCGATATTTTTAAAAATGTTGATACCCGTATCCGAACCTTTAAGAAAAAACTGCACTATAAGTGTACAGTATTTTCGACACTTTTATATGGTATCTCCGTAACTGTTAGTGCTATCAAAAAAGTAACGTAGGTGTCATGTACTCTTTTTGGATCAAACTTAAAATGATAAAATCAAAATTTGTAAATTTTCGCTCGCTTAAGAGATACGGGGGAAAATCACAAAATTGACAATTTCACAATTACCCTATATTTTCTTAGTTAAAAGATATACAGAAAAATGTTTTATACAGAAGTTTATTTATAATGATTGTTGAATAATCTGCCGTTTTCAGAATAAGTATACGGGGTCAGGTATGAAAGTTATCGGACCTAACCTCATTTTTTAAAATGGAACACCTTGTATACAGGGTGTTATGGAAATGACGTATTATATTTAAACCGGCAATTCCTGAGATGAAAAGAAATTGAAAAAAAATAACCAAAAATGGCGCTTTCAATTAATAACCGAATTATAACACCTTATGTCAAACCAAATAAACCTATCTGTTACTACTGACCAAACATAAACAAACCTTAACCATACCTAAACAAAACAATATTGAGATAGGTTATGGCCAAAAACGTCACTGAAATTTGAGCAATGTTGTCGGTTAAAATCTTTAGAAGGCCAATAACCGGTTGACAGAAGATGTTTATTTTTCAAGGTACATTTCTAAACTTTTACCTTGAGTTGTTCGCTGGGACAAAATTTTTTTATTTAAGCTCTGTTACCTTTTCGGTATTATTTAAAACAGCACATAAATTAACGCACACACAACACTTTTGCTGCTTAGAAAACACTTCCATCTTAAGTTTTTTACATGGATGAAGGTTTTATGAACATAACATTTTTTGCAACTACTTTCAATAATGTTCTAATGGTAAATAACAGATAACAAGTTGATGAAGGTAATATGTACTGATGCCAGACAAAAAACTTTAAACTCAATTTTCTCTAAATAAATAAACAAACAGACCATTCAACCACTTAAACGTATCAAAACGTTCGGGGGCGGGCCCGATTTGACATTTTCGTTCTTCTTCTTCTTTTTCTGTATGGCATCACTACACAACAACACTACAATGTTGCCACCTGCTGGCGTATTTTTTATAAGATGCTGTTTTATAAGATTATATCCATAAATTATGTCATTTGCTTTTGAATATTACTTCTCCGTATAATTTTAATTCATGCTTTAGGACAAAATTCATATTTTTTAATCGAATTTTCAATTTAATGTTTTGGCGCGAAAAATTTCGACATTACAGTTTCAAAACTGGCAACAGCGCAATAGTTGTGGTATTTTCCCGATAGAGGGATATAAATTATTTTCTAATATTATAAATTTGCTATTCAAACTCAAAATGCCAAGAACTTCAATCGAACTAACGGACATGGTCTTATGCTATGGAGCAGCACAGGAAAATGCCCTATACATGGAGCTTCGCATTACCCGAGATAGAGGAGAGAGAAACCCAAACACGTTAGCCGCTGTACTACAAAAGTTAAAAAGTTGAGACTACAAGACTTCCTTTACTTTACAAGAAGGTTACAACAGTGGTACATACAGTCAAGTCGAAGTACCTGACTAATTCCGAAGGATAGTTCACAGATGAGGTTGGCTTTACCCGAGATGGAATATTTAATCAGCGAGTTATAGAGGAGAGAGAGAGAAACCCAAACACGTTAGCCACTGTACTACAAAAGTTAAAAAATTGAGACTACAAGACTTCCTTTACTTTACAAGAAGGTTACAACAGTGGTACATACAGTCAAGTCGAAGTACCTGACTAATTCCGAAGGATAGTTCACAGATGAGGTTGGCTTTACCCGAGATGGAATATTTTATTTAGCGAGACCAATAGCCAGATAAGGTTTTTCTTGAACATATCGGCAGGTATTATTGATAATCACCTAATACGACCACATATCCTGCAAAACGACCTGCCAGAACTTTTAGAAAATGTTCCTTTAGGTCGGATAAGGGACATGTGGCTTCAGCAAGCATAGTTTACGGATTGTCACTGAAATTTGGACATCCTATGTGCGTTTATTCTAGCGTACGGTAGTGTTTATAGTGGTTTTGTGGGTGTCTGTCTGTTTCTTTAAGTGATTTAGTTAGTTTTGATATGCCGGTCACGTCCCGAGATTGGAAAGAAGAGGACAAAGCAGTTTTAGAAGGTATAAGCAAGCAACGAGTAGACTGTGACTTTGAGTTTACTTCTTAATAGCTATTAGGCAGTCCCACACTATTATCAGGGCACGTATAGAGCATAAAGTGTGAGCATAGAGTATCCTCGATTTACTTCCCTTGTATCCTAAGGTAAGCTAAATAATTAATTTTATAAGAAACTAAAAGTTCTACCGTTTTACAAAGTTTGGCAACATTGTAGGAACATGTGTTTGTCAAACAGCTCCGCCGGATAATATCATATGGTGCCGCGGAGTCACCGGTAGGTTTAGGGGTGAATTACCCCACTTTTTAAACGTTCGATTTAAAAAAAAAAAAATATGTAGCGCTTCTCTAGGACACCCCAGGAGTCACCCATTTAAATATAATACGTCATTTCCATAACACCCTGTATTTTAATATAACAAGATAGCATTTTAAATTCTCTACAAATATATACACACCATGCATGATATTGGTTTCCTAGGCGATTTATTTAAACTTTTATTACATTAAACTACAGTAGGCCATGAAACAAAAGCTAATATCATAGATGCAACTATGTTGACATTCTGTTGTTATTAACATTTAACGTCAATTTCATTTTTACATAGGTGTGTGTTATAAATTTGAAAAGAGAGCTTAAAATGCTATCTTTTTAGATTAAAATATACAGGGTCTTCGATTTAAAAAGTGAGGTTAGGTTCGATAACTTTCTTACCTGACCCCGTATACTTATTCTGAAAACGGCAGATTATTCAAGAATCATTATAAATTAACTTCTGTATAAAACATTTTTCTGTATCTCTTTTAACTAAGAAAATATAGGGTCATTTGGAAATTGTTAATTTCTTGATTTTCCCCCGTATCTCTTAAGCGAGCGAAAATTTTCGAATTTTGATTTTACCATTTTAAGTTTGACCCAAAAAGAGCACATGACACCTACATTAGCTTTTTGATAGCACTAACAATAATGGAACAAACCCGAACATACCCTAAAAAAGTGTCGAAAATGTGAAATTAATTAATTTTGAATATGAAGGATTTATATTTCTTTTTATTTTATAGTTTGCATATTGCAATATTTCATTTGTAGTAGAATAGTCTTTATAAAAAATTGTATATTTTCAGAAATAAAGTTTATTTTAAATTGAATTATCATAAAAATCATCAATATGCTCTTTTATTGTCAGAGGAGAATATTTTTATAGTGATCTTCGTAGTTTACCGACTATGATATGTAGTTTAAGAATACTGTATTAATAAATCAATGGTTTGCCTTTAAAACTTAGTGAAATCTTTTAATGTATACCTCTCCATGTATTAAAAACTTTATGTGGATCTAGTCGAACAGATTGGCTTAATAATTCGTTGGCCCGTTTCATTGTTGGCTGGAAGTAACTGGCTATCACGTCTTCTTTGTTTTGATTTAAAGTTTTCTAAAATAATAAAACGTTTTAAGTGTTTACGATTTTTATCAGCATTGTAACAACGACACAAAATATAGTTACAAGCTACTAGTTTTAGAGCGATAAGGGGGTTTTACCATCTATTTCCACACAAGTCTATTGCGGATGCTTCGGCAGTCCGATAGTTGTTCGCTAATTGTCCGAGATGTTGCCTAGAGTCTGAAAACAGCTAAATATCAAACGGGTCTGTTCCGAGCGTCCTAGCTCTCTGCCTTAAAATGCGTATAGATATGGCGAGACGAGCTCGATTCGCGCCAACAATGAGCCTTGTTTTGTCATATGGGTACGGGCAACAAGTAGTGTCGGCTCGTGACCTATGATAGAGGGGGTTCACAAGTATGGTGAAATTATTTTCGTGTAACGACCAAACAATTACTTTCTAGGCCTTCTAAATGTAGAAAGAAAAGAAGTAATAAGAAAATGCGTTAGGTAAAACATATTTTTATTTATTTTTTAATTTTACACCAGGAAATACAACTTTTGGAAAATAAGAAAGATTTTCTTAGTGTGTATAGTGCCTAAACGTAAAGTCCGTTCTTCGGTTCTTAATTGTAGCAAATTGATCAATAACAGCCTCATTAAAGTTTGGAATACCCTCTATGATTTTTTTTTCATATATTTAATTTTTAAAACTTTCTAATAAAGTCCCTGGATTTACCCTATGTGGTCTGCGTTAACTTAATTTCGGGTTTAGGTCTTCCCGCATTCTTCACTTCAAGCTTTTGCTCCAAACTCAAAGAGCTAAAGTTATTTTTTAAATAGTCCACCTATCATTCATTTTAACTAAAAGAAAGATTTTCTTAGTGTGTATAGTGCCTAAACGTAAAGTCCGTTCTTCGGTTCTTAATTGTAGCAAATTGATCAATAACAGCCTCATTAAAGTTGGGAATACCCTCTATGAATTTTTTTTCATATATTTAATTTTTAAACTTTCTAATAAAGTCCCTAGATTTACCCTATGTGGTCTGCGTTAACTTAATTTCGGGTTTAGGTCTTCCCGCATTCTTCACTTCAAGCTTTTGCTCCAAACTCAAAGAGCTAAAGTTATTTTTTAAATAGTCCACCTATCATTCATTTTAACTAAAAGAAAGGTTTTCTTAGTGTGTATAGTGCCTAAACGTAAAGTCCGTTCTTCGGTTCTTAATTGTAGCAAATTGATCAATAACAGCCTCATTAAAGTTGGGAATACCCTCTATGAATTTTTTTTCATATATTTAATTTTTAAACTTTCTAATAAAGTCCCTAGATTTACCCTATGTGGTCTGCGTTAACTTAATTTCGGGTTTAGGTCTTCCCGCATTCTTCACTTCAAGCTTTTGCTCCAAACTCAAAGAGCTAAAGTTATTTTTTAAATAGTCCACCTATCATTCATTTTAACTTAATAAATATATAATATTAAAATATTAAAACATACACGCTCGAATTTCTAACTGGATGCACGAACAGACAACGGCGCGGCGCACACTAAAATTGTGCGCCTTTCCCATGTTAAATCGCCATAGCCCCACTATCCTTCGCTGTCTCCTGCCACCTGTTACTACAGAGAAATTGCATTATGCCCCGTCTACTTAATCGTACACGCGAGCAAGTCTCGTCATAATCATCATTAACCTCGACCGAGGCACGGTTGCCGGCTCGAGAGCCTATAATATACAGTTTGGTTGACGGTATGATAAAATATTAGGCAGGGTCGGACTTTATACGATAATTGACGGTACGATAAAATATTAGGGAGGGTCGGACTTTATACGATAAATAATATTCAATGAATATAAATTAATATTTTTTCATTCATTTTGGGGGTGCACGTGCGCATATGCTCCTGTGGAAGAACCGCCACTGGCTGCGAGCCTAGGATGCGTCTTCTACTAGCCTTTACCTCGAGCTCAAAGGGATTTGGCGCGTCTAGTGGAACGGGTTCATGACTGGTTCGTGAAGAAGTTCTGTTTGCAGCGAGACTGGCTGCTTTTTATAGAATATAGAGTGGTCCGAAGCAGGCATAAATATTACAATGTTCATTTCAAACCAATAATTGTTCTTTTTCTTAAATAATAAAGACTTTCATTATTATTATTTAGTGGAGGACGTAGGTACAAATTATTTTCTAATGTGTGGGGTCCGAGGGGTGAAATACTGGGATATTTTATTCTACCAGTGAAGGGTATTTTTTTGGGAATTTATCTTAAAAATGTTGTTTTTTAGAATTTTTTGGGGTATTTATGAGTATTTTGAGGTATTTAATGCATGTCTTTGGAGGTATTTAAACGTAATTTTTTAAAAAAAGGGGTATTTTATTGTACAAGTTTTAGGTGGTGGTTTACCCCTCGGTGGGATCTCAAAGTGAAAGATTATTTTAAAAAAGAAAACAAAGATAGGTGGGTACGTGAAATGAGGTTGCGCCAGTCGTCCAGAAAATAGAGGCGACAAAGAAAATAATGTCGAGTTGATTGGCGACCTACCATCGCCAAATTTTCGTTTTTTATTCATTAAACTTATATAGTAATATATGCCGTCTGTTCTTCTCCACCAAACATGATCTACCTGCTGTATAACTAAAAATAAAATAGGGAAACTCGTGGCGGGCTCGACTTGCCATGCGGAAAGGAAGAAATCGCGGCATGCTCGTGGCAGGTTCGTTGAAAAAAAGCTCGACCAAAACGCGACTCAGGCGGGTCTCGTTCTCGTCTCGTAGCGAACAGCTATCGGACTTCTGGAGCATGCGCAGTCGGCTGGGTAGAAATTGATGGTTAAACCCCCTATTTCCTCTACTATTAGGTGTAGGTAATACTTTTCTAGATGCAACTTAAATTTTAACGTTATTTAGTAAGTAAATTTCAACTCTAATATGTGCTCTGATTTCGACAGAAATTAAAAAAATTAGATTCATGCAATAGGGTCAGGCGGATTTGTCAGGTAAATACTGTGGTTTTATAGTGATAAATCCATTCATGTAATAAAATGTCTATTTAAATATGTAATTTTTGTCACTTCGACATCGATAAAAAAGGTGCATCCTTTTTTACAGCGATAAAAATATCTCCTAAAAATCTAAAAATTAGGTGATAAAAATGTTCCGAGCTCAAGATTAAGTTGCTTTTCATTTCCGTTGCCTAGCAACGAAACATATTGTTGCAATGCCGTTAATCGCTTTTTGTCATTGATAGGACGTTGATTTAATTATTAAAAATGAACTTACGTTAGAAAAGCAACATAGTATTGTTTTTGGATGTAAATGAATTTATGAATTTATCTTGCTTAAAATCACTCGATTTTTTTTTTAAGATCGGATAAACAGTTATTTTATAAACTCAAACCAGATTATTGCTATTTAACAAAATGACTCTAAAAACGTTAAAAGTTTGTTCTCGTTAAATTTCTAAGCAATCTAGTTTTCTTAAAAAATAAAAGTTTGCCCGATAAAAAAAAGCTGTTGTGCTTTTACATACGAATATTGACTTGTTATTATCGAGATGTTCCGATTTTGCCTTGATGTCAGCCCTGGGTCAAAATTTTTTTACAGGCAACTTTCAGTAAATCGGAAAGATAAAAATAAATAATCTCAAGAACAACTGTTAATTTTTTAATAGGTTTCTTATAGTATCTAATTAGAGGAATTATATATGTCCACGCAATAGATCATCGTCACAAAGATCTTGGTCTATTTCTGTATAGCATCGATTTTTCATAATTTAACGCCGGTCACATGACTAATTTTACTCTTCTGAATGCACACATTCGTGGATAACAGCTAATACAAGCTATTTCTTTAACTTTGTTAGACTGAAATGATTATCTGTACTGAAGAGAATGACTTCGTGTAGTATTTTTCCCTTAATTAAGACTACTAGGTCTGAGTTAACCCTGTGACCGGCGTTACGACATAAAAACATACGCCTAGTATAAAGTAGGCAATGTGCTAGTTTATACCTAAATAAACATAATAAGAAACTTACCTAAATACGAGCACGCTTTACACAAATTCAAACATATACCGTCATATTTGTAAAACTATTAGGCCGAACGTTATTTGTAAGCAATTTCTGCCGTGACCGGCGATACATACAGCTGCGGGGACGGAACTCCTGATTAATAATTGCGCTAGAGAAACTAAACTGTTGATCTTTGAACATTATTTCGTCAATACAAATTGTACTAGGAGTGTAAATTATTTATATATAAAAGTAATTTTAGTAAAATGACGTGAAATATAAAAGGGTAAAATAAGAAATTATTGACTGGGGACACGTGACCGGCGTTACATTTTTAAATTCAAATTTAAATACTGCAGCTATAATCTAACAAAAAACTTTTAAAATTGCTTTCTAATGCAGGAAGTAACATATATTTCGCAAATTATAATCGTTTCTACATGCAAACAGTTTATTTTAGTAAGTTATATGCTAAGGACTGAAAGTTGCCTGTAAAAATTTTTTGAACCCCTATACAAAATATTGTCAATAAGCGTGATGTGCTATCAATAGTCTATTGTGTGGGAAGCGCAAGAAAGTGATTTTTTTCCATTTCAAACTATTTTTTACCTCTTGACTAAGGGGAATGTTGGCACTAGTAGATTTTGTTCGGTTATGATTCTGTCCTGTGCAAGAAAGCAGCATGCAAAAACATATTAGAAAAGAAAATGATATTTTTATAGCCAAACCAGGTGACAGGGGTTTGTTCGCCGTCAGATTAATTTTGCTAAGGATTTAATTAAAACTTCGTATTTTAGAAACAAGATCTACTCACTTTGAATCACCAGCGAATTATACATAAATGTTATAATTAACTTCTATTTAATGTTTGAGCTAAGAGTATAGCAACCAATCAAATTAATCGACAGTAAAATACCGTATATTTTGAGTATGGGAATGGAAGCTCTATCGCGAAACATCAATTATGACCATCAGCATTTTGTTTAAATTTAACTCCCAGCGATCTTTTAAATCCCATTTAGTGCATGTTCTCACCAAAGCAACTGTCAACAGCAACGCAACCACAACGCAACATCAACAGTTGCTTATGAGTTGCCCGGCATACCGCGTCGCCATCGTCAGTTGCTTCCAATCGCGGTGTCATGGCGGACCAGACAGCAAAATATTTAACTTTTGTGGCTCATTCGGTAAAACCTGGAATTTAACCGGATCATTATACAGTGAGTCCCAGAAGAAATATCTAAATTCATTTAAAATTCAGCGGTAAGTTTTTTCAAAAAACGCTCGTACCCGTCGATTTTGATTTTTTAATTTTTTTTTTGTGGTAATTTCATGTATACAGGGTAGCTCAAAAATAAGTTACGACCATCAATTTCATTTTTTCAAATGAAAACATATATTTTTTATTTCATTTTTGAATTTTGCATTGAATTCTAAGCATGTTTCATGTACCATGTCCTATACATAAACTCAACAGTTATTGAAAAAATTAGGATTGAACATATCATTTAGGGAATCCAACGAACTATCAAATCTTCTGGCAATATGGCATTTTATACTGTCTCACTGTCACCGTTTATTTCCATAGAAACTGTATGACAATTTTATTTCAAATAAGTATAATTATTGTCAAGCGTAGTTTCAAAGTTGCGGTTTTCACAATAATGGTGAAGTTTACGGAAAGGGAAAAAATTGAAATTCTATGCATGGTTGGGTTTGGTGATAAAACACGTACTCAAATAGAAACAGCCCAATTATTTAATGAAATCCATCCAGATCGTCCTCCCATATGTCAAAAGATGGTGAGTAGAATAGAGGCTAAGTTTAGAGAATTCGGTCATGTTAGAGATTTGCCTAAATCTAGTCGTCCTACTCGAGATGAAAATGAACAACTTGACGTTTTGCTTTCCTTGGAAGAAAATCCATGTACTCCCCTGTCGCACATTGGGGTCGATTTACACATGCCGAAATCTGTTGTTCACCGAGTAGTTCAAAAGCACAAATATCACCCATACAAAGTTATTCCAGTGCATGAGTTATTTGAAGATGATTTCTATAGGCGAAGTGAGTTTTGCGGACGCATGCAAAATATGTGCAATCTAGATAATAATTTAGTAAAAAATATTATTTTTTCGGATGAAGCTACGTTCTATTTGAATGGTAATGTGAACAGACAAAATTGTCGATATTGGGCAACAGAAAATCCGCATTGGATGATAGAGGTTCACAGCCAGTACCCTAAGAAAATAAATGTTTGGTGTGGAATCGTACGCGAAAGAGTAATTGGTCCAGTTTTTTTTGAACAGTCTTTAACTGGACAAGTATATCTCGAATTTCTCCAACTAGAATTAATTCCAGCATTAGTGGCTTTATTTCCGAATCCATTGGATCCAAACTCCCCTGACGAAGAACTGATATTCCAACAAGATGGTGCTCCTCCGCACTATGCGGCCACTGTGCGCACATTTTTGGATGAAACCTTTCCCAATTGGTGGATTGGAAGGAGAGGACCTATCGAATGGCCTGCTAGGTCGCCAGACCTAACTCCGCTGGACTTTTTTTGTGGGGTTACCTCAAATCAAAAGTATTTGTTAACAGGCCAAACAATATGCAGGAGTTGAAAGAAAGGATCCGAAGAGAAGTGCGTGTCATAACTCCGGAAATGGTTGGAAACGTGCAAAGAGAGTTTATTGATCGTCTTGGATATTGTCAAGCCATAAATGGCGCACATTTTCAACATTTAATTTGATTTTGTTGTGTTTTTTTTTTTTAATAAACAGGTCTTACTTATAGATATGTTCAATCCTAATTTTTTCAATAACTGTTGAGTTTATGTATAGGACATGGTACATGAAACATGCTTAGAATTCAATGCAAAATTCAAAAATGAAATAAAAAATATATGTTTTCGTTTGAAAAAATGAAGTTGATGGTCGTAACTTATTTTTGAGCTACCCTGTATACATGAAATTACCACAAAAAAAAAATTAAAAAATCAAAATCGTCGGGTACGAGCGTTTTTTGAAAAAACTTACCGCTGAATTTTAAATGTATTTAGACATTTCTTCTGGGACTCACTGTATAATTCCTGTGCCACTATATACGAACTATGTCTCAAATTTATGGTATAAAAAGGGTTAACCCAAAATTGTCGCTCATTTTTTTTTTGAGCTTTTTAACGAGCAAGACGATCTTTTGCTAATGTCAAAAGACACTTCAAACTAGTTGATTAAAGTGGGAACGCAAGACCAACTCAACTGAAGTCGCGGTCGCGTTGCAGTTGCGTTGCGGTTGCTTTGATTCCAGTGGGAACGCATGAGCAACTCGACTAAAGTTGCGGTCGCGTTACAGTTGCCTTGCGGTTGCCAGTTGCTTTGGTGAGAACAGGCACGGTATTATTGTAAATAAATAAGTTGTAAATTTAAATACAGGGTGTTCGGGTTATTGCATCAGGATGGGGGCTATGTCACCAATTAGGTCGCTTGCTGGCTTGCGAGAGGTTCTCTTTACCCGATGTCGTTATGTAGATCAAGCTGAAGAAGAAGTCGGGCACCAAGTCCCTGACGGTCTCCACGGCACTCTCCAGCAGAACCCGCAGCGCCGAAGCCATGCGCGCAACCGTCTGCGTGCCGTCCTCGTACCGGGCTACGGAGCCAGCAGAAGGAGCCGACGCGTGGAGAACCGTCAATACCGGGTGGATTGGTGACAATATGGAGACATGATTCTACATGTTGAAATAAAGGTAGGAAGTCATATAACAAAAAGTCGAAAACTCAATAGCAGGGCAAAACCAATTTTAAAATATTCAACATTCCAGTGTTGCCGCTTCTATTGGAAAGTAGTAGCCAACTTCTATATTTTAAATGAAACATAACGTATACCGGGTGATGCATCGCTGAGTTGAACATAGGAAATCCCAAGTAATTTTTGAGGTGGATGATTATTGGCTCCCATGTACATTTTATAGAAAAACTGCATTATAACTTCTTGACGAGGCCGACATGGTTAAACCATATGCCGTGTTTGAATACATTTTGGTGAGCCAATCCTAAGCTATTCAATTAAAGATGATGACAAAACCACGAAACTCTCACAGTTCAGATAATAAAGCAAACACAAACAAATAATTTCAATGACGATACTGCCAAATATAAGCTGAACATAACGAATAATGCAAATATTGTCACTGACACTAATTTTCGTTCTGTCAATGTCAAAATTTAATTTGCTGGTGTTTGCTGTATTACCTGAACTATGAGAGTTTCGTGATGTTGCCGTCACGTTTAATTAAATAGCTTAAGATTGGCTCGCCAAAATGTATTCAAACTCGACACATGGGTTTACCATATCGGCCTCTTCAAGAAGTTATAATGCAGTTTTCCTATAAAATATACAGGGTGGCAAATAGTCAGCCAACTCAAAAATGACATTGGATTTAGCGTGTATCAGCCAAATGGAATAAATTCTATAATAAATAAATGGGGGCGTGTACGAAAAAACGATCAGAAGCGTCGATTGGTATTTCTAGTTGCGCATTTTTTTCAATAAATACTTTTCATACAGGGTGTGTCATGTAACAGTGGCCAATAACAACTTTCTTATTTTAAATGCAACACCCTGTATATTATTCAGTTTTTGGATCCATCAGAAAATTTTAGACATATATCCTATACCTATCTTCAACTGTTTCGGAAATATTTAAGCTGTGTGTGTTTGTGTTTTCAGATTTATTGCATGTCAGCGTTTCTTTTTACTGATATCAAATAAAGAAAAAGTATAAATACGAGTAGTTTTATTGTTGGCTTTCTGCATGACAGTAGTTGTCAGTGATATAGTCGTTTGAATTTCGTTAACTGCATATCAGAAAAATGGTTTATTTAACAGAAATAACAATTCTACAGATGATTGGTTTTGGAGATTAAACACGGACACAAATGGAAGTTGCTCGCTTATTTCATGAAAAATTTCCAAATTTGTCGCCTATAACTCAAGGGAGAATTAGTAAAATAGAAAAGCGGTTTCGTCAGCTTGAACATGTAAAGGAGATAAAAGAATTAGCTGCCAATGTAATAAGTGATTAGATATTAAGCTTGAGTTGGAGGAAAACCCGCATACTTCTAGTCGAGAAGCAGCCCCAATATTCGATGTTAGCCATTCATCGCTTATTGGAACGTTACAAGAAAATAACATGTATCCTTATAAAATAATACCTACTCATGAGCTCATATAAGATGATTTTATTGATTGGAGAATGTATTTTTGTGAACAAATAATGGCAATGTTAGATAACAATGTGATCCAATTAGAACATGTTTTGTTTTGAGGATTGCACCTTTACACTTCACGGTCATGCTAATCGTGAGAATTGCCGCTATTGGTCTTGGGAAAATCCTCACTGGATTCGAGAAGAACATATGCAATATCCTGAAAAGGTTAATGTTTGGGCAGGAATTGTTGGAGATGATATCATAGGTCCCTTTTTCATTAAGGGCAATTTAAATGTCGATAATTATTTAGCACTGCTCCAAAATAATGTCTTGCCAACCTTAACAAATTTATATCCTGATTCAGCAAACCCACAACTTCCAGCCAATATGATATGGTTTCAGCAAGATCGAGCATCGTCCCATTACCAAATCAATGTCCGGCACTACCTCCATCGAGTACTTCCAAATCGGCGCATAAGGAGGCGTGGATCGATGGAATGGCCAGCATGATCCCCTGATCTGACGCCATTAGACTTCTTCTTATGGGGTCATGTCAAAAATATTCTATACAAAACTAAACCCCTGGATTTAGCTGACTTAAGAAGACGAATAACACTTGCTATTAGATCGGTCACTCCCGAGATGTTCAGTAACGTTAGAAGAAATTTCTATTTAAGATAAGGATGTTGCCAAGACGTTCGCGGCGAGCAGTTCAACATCTCCTACAATAATTTTTTTTTTGTTTTTTACATTATCAAGAAATAAAAAGTATTACTTATTAGTTTTTGTGTGTATTGTTAATTTTTGCAATAAATCTGAAAACACATATTGTACATTAAATATGTCTAAAAATTTCTGAGGGATCCAAAAATTTAATAATATACAGGGTGTTGCATTTAAAATACGAAAGTTGGTATTGGCCACTGTTACATGACACACCCTGTATGAAAAGTTTTTATTGAAAAAATGCGCAACTAGAAATACCGATCGACGTGTCCGAGCGTTTTTTCGCACACGCCCCCATTTATTTATTATAGAATTTATTCTTTATTATTGGATTAAAAATACTAATAACCGGTAAGAAAAAAATCATATATTTATTAAACTCAGTGTATGTAACTAGCATTCTCTAATGTGAAACTTAAAAATTTTCTACAAATTCTCATTTCTTATACTCAAAAACATACTCAATTCGATACATTGAACTGTTTTCAAATTATGGCTTATTTTCGGAAATAAACTTTCACTTTGAACACCCTGTATTTCTAGAACGAGAAACATGTCGAAAAAAACTTATATGACTTGATCGGTCTAGTTTTTTTTAATATTTAGTATTATCTCCAGTTGTTCTACGGCCCAGAAGTCACGGGACACCCTGTATATAAAATGTGTCTATAAATAATTTTTGTGAGTGCTTCTGTAAAATTAATTGATCCTTTTTTCCAAAATACGAGGTACTAAATAAATCGGTTAGATTAGCTAAACGATAAATAAACTAATAATGTGAATAATTATTCACTAAACAGCCATATAACAATATAAAATTTTAATGCAAAACGACGGCAAGCTAACAAAGCGATCTATAGATATTATAGTTATATTAATTAGCCTTACAACTTTTTAAATTGATTACTATCGTAATTGAATGGCGGGCATTTTTTTCGTTTAAATTTAAAACATTTTCGGCATTTTGTAACTACAACTTAAAAAGCGTAAAGCCATTATGTTAGTTTATTATTAATTTTCACCTGATCAAGAGAATTTTGTCTGCTTAAAGAAATTTCACTGTTTAATCTGGCAGGTGCTGTTTGAATGTCGAAAAATCGCCCTACATATTTATAGATAAGTTTATTAAAGAAGATAATTATTATATCACTTTCAAACATTTATATTAGATATTGTTACAAGGGTTTATAATGGAAAATTGTTGACTGGGTGGTCCAGTGAGCAATAATCATCGCTGGTATCGGTATCTGCTTTTTGGTTAAAATTTTTAAGAAACGTTGTACGGGGTGTTCGGTTAATGGATCAGGATCTTGGAGAGGTAATTCTGCATGTTAAAATTAAGGTAGTACATAAGTCATACAGGGTGTTAATTAAGTATGTGCAGTAATTTTAAGAGATTCTTTATATATAATGAATAGCCAAAACCAATAATTGACACCTAGGTGCAAAACACCCGTATGTGTCGAAATCTAAAATTACACATTCAGGTGAAATAATAAAAAATACGCCATGTATTTTCGGGAGAGTGCGTAATTCAATGTTGAGGCGGCTAGACTGTTGTATTGAAACCGACGGGGGCCATTTTCGACACTTAATTTAGTAAAATTGGTTAGTTTTGTTGTTACAAATGTTAAATCTAGTGTTTATTTGTTGTAGTTGATATTATCCTTTTTTTTTGCATATTATTAGTTTATTCCAATTATGAATGATAAAATCTGCTGTTAGTGATGTCTGGGGCGCATTGACATTTCTTTAGATTCTGAATCTCTCCTTGATTACAGTTGTGATACCTAAACAGGGAAAAAATAATTTTTTAACACCCTGTATCTTGAAAACGAAGCATTTGCGGACCCATGTTTATATGAACTTTTCGCCTTAGAATCACCCAAAGAACCGTCTCCTAAAATTAGTGCATATACGTAATTAACACCCTGTATAACAAAAAGTCGAAAATTCAATACTTTTTCATGCTTCCATTTGAAAAACTGATTGTACTGGTAATAAAAACTTAAATTCCAGTTTTGCGCCTAAACGGTGTTACGGTGTAGTTTAGCTACTCGAATAAAGAACCTTTTTTGATTAGGAATTCTTTTGTCTTTAAAATTACCTCCTTCTCTCCTTTTTTCCAATAACTGTAAATAAGAAGCCAAAAATAAAATTTCAGATTCATTTAAAATGGCCTCTGGCGGCATAGTAGAGAAACATTTTTATAACATCAGAATGATAGAAGTCGTTAAGTGGTAGTCCCTGTGCCAAATATCAACGTGATAGTTTAAAAAATGACCGCAGAATGTTAAAAATAAACAATAAAAATTGACAGTCTATAACTCGAGAAGTATCGAGTTTTCGACTTTTTGTTATATGACTTATTACCTTAATTTTAACCCGTATCATCAACTCTCCAAGTATCCTGATACAGTATATGAACACTCTGTATTTATGTAAGTTTTTCTTCGGACAATCCTAATAATATTTAGTCGCAAGTTCACTACTGATATTTAATAATAATGAAATACCAATGTATGGAAAAATTATTATTTCCCAGACCACCCGATGATACCTTATACAATAAGGGCGTATTTTTGTCTACACAGTAGCACTTTAAAATACTATTTCAGATTGAATGGTACTACCAAGAAAAGGAAACCCTCTCTATTGATAGAATGCAACCACCTGCAGACCGGTTTCGAACTCTGCAGGTCTGCAGGTGGTGATATCCCATAAATGGAAAAGGCTTCCTTTTCTTTGTAGTACCATTCAATCTGAATTAGTATTTTAAAGTGCTACTATATAGACCAAAATACGCCCTTATTGTATAACGTATCATCGGGTGGTCTGGGAAATAATAATTTTTCCATACATTGGTATTTGATATTAATACCACCTGAGAAGTAAATAGATTTTGTATTTTTAATAATAATGAAGATTTCGTATACTTCTAAATACTGGAATAAAAAAAAGGACTTGTGCGTTTTTTGAGTTAGGTACGAGTTTCAAATGAGAGCGAATTAAAATAATATATCTGAACTATGGAATGTACTGTGTTGGCGAGCTCTCCTATATTTAACAATTTGTTATTAATTTAAATTTTAAACAATATCGACAAATACACTACGAAATTAATTATCAAATATTCAAAAATTCACATCCTAATTAATAAAACTGTTATTTCGTTAATAATGAACCAATTTTAATAATTTTTGTTTTAACTAATATAATACAGATTCTAGAGTTTAGCGCAGAGTAGTTTACGTCCTGATATGTCTAATTGTACAGGGCAGAGCGTATAATCTAGATGCAGGTAAATTTCCTAAAATTATTTGACATATCTTACATAAAAATGGTATTTAATTCATTTTTTAAACTGAACGACCAATTATAGATATTTCTGGGTTAGATACTGGCCCAAAGGTATCGCCATGACACTCTAGATAGCAAAGAAATTACCATTTCTTCTAAATATGTTATATTGTCGAAAAACGTTTTGTAAACAATCAATGCAACGTTTTTATCCCTTTATGCTTTTTCTAAATTAAAAATAAAAATAATTTCAACAAATAAAATATATAATACAGAGTACGGGGTGTCCCATTTTCGATACTTTTATATGGTATCTCCGTAACTAACTGTTAGTGCTGTCAAAAAAGTAATTATGTGTCATGTACTCTTTTTGGGCCAAACTTAAAATGATAAAATCAAAATTTGAAAATTTTCGCTCGTTTAAGAGATACAGGGGAAAATCAAAAAATTGACAATTTAAAAATGACCATATATTTTCTTAGTTAAAAGAGATATGGAGAAATGTTTTATATAGAAGTTTCTTGATATTGATTGTTGAATAATCTGCCGTTTTCAGAATACGTATACGGGGGCAGGTAAAAAAGTTATCGGACCTATCCTCATTTTTTTAAATGGAACACCCTGTATATTTTAATCTAAAAATATACTATTTTAAATTCTCCTTTCAAATATATAACACACCATGGATGATATTGCTTTCCTAGGCGATTTATTTAAACTTTATGACTTTAAACCACAGTAGACCATGAAACAAAAACTAATATCTTAGAGACAACTATGTTGACATTCTAGTTGTTATTAACATTTAACGTAAATTTCATTTTTTACATATTCATTTGTAAAAAATACTTATCAACATTTTGAAAAATTTGATTATATCTGTCATCCATGGTGTGTTATAAATTTGAAAAGAGAGTTTAAAATATACAGGGTGTTCCATTTTAAAAAATGAGGTTAGGTCCGATAACTTTCTTACCTGACCCCGTATACTTATTCTGAAAACGGTAGATTATTCAACAATCATTATAAATAAACTTATGTATTAAACATTTTTCTGTATCTCTTTTAACTAAGAAAATATATGGTAATTTTGAAATTGTCAATTTTTTGATTTTCCCCCGTATCTCTTAATTTTTTGAAATTTTGATTTTACCATTTTAAGTTTGACCCAAAAAAAGCACTGACACCTACATTACTTTTTTGATAGCACTAACAGTTACGCAGATACCCTATAAAAGTGTCGAAAATGGGACACCCTGTATTATTTAATTATTAATTATCTATTAATTTACTTAACATAAATACAAAATTATTAAATTCATAAAGCCATATCTAGTTTTTATTTTGTTAAGTAAATGAATAGATAATTGCGTAGCACTCTGTATTATAGACTTTATTGTCGAAATAATTTTTATTTTTAATTTGTCAAAAGTCGAAAGTGATGAAAATGTCTCGATGATTGTTTACAAAACATTTTTTCGACAACATAACGTGTTTAGAAGAAATGGTAATTTTTTTTAATACATCGAGTGGCATGACGATTCTTTTGGACCAGTGTCTAATCCAGATATATATCTCATTGGTTTAGTTTAAAAAATATATTAAATTCAGTTTTTATGTATTTAGATAGTGAAATTTAAATTTAAGGAGATTCAATGAACTACCACGTACAATTAGACGTATTAGGACGTAAACTGCTAGTGTTGTGATCCCTCGAGCGAAAAACCGCTCGAGTACTCGATTATTGAAATAACCAACAGCGCTCGATTATTAAAATAATCTATTCGAGTTATAAATTCACGCGAGAATCGTCGCTTGTTGCTTATTACCTTTCACTCGATACCCGAGCTTCGCTTTACGCGGACTGAAATGTGCTGCTTGGTAATCTGATCGCTCGAGGTAAAAAATTGCTCGTATATTCGAACAGTTTTTCGCTCGATAGGAAATACTCTAGTTATAAATTCAAGCGAAAAATCGAAAATCATCACCTTTCACTTGAACCGAACAAACGAGAACTTCGATCTACGCGCCGCGCCACCCGAAATGTGCCGATTGACGACGTTCGAGTTAGACGCTCAGAAGGGCTGATACGACATACGTCTTTCTTAAAGCCATATTAGATTCAGCAATAAAATGTTCCGGCGCAATGGCAATTATAGTTGCACGAATTCATGCGCAGGAAACCAATTCTCGATCAGCTGGCGCATTGCCAACAGTCAGAACAGCAGTTGTTAGTATCGAAATCCCTAAAATGCCCCCAGAATTAGAGATGGGCAAACCTGTTCGTTTTGATTAGCAGTTAAAGCAGTTACTGCTACTTACAAATGGCAGTTCAAAAAAGTTGCTATACGCATTAGCAGTACATATGCTTAATAAAGAATGTGAACTGTTAATTTAAGTACCAGGTAGTTTAAATAGCCATTAGCTGTTCATAGGTGCTTCGACCAACCAATAAACAGACTTGCACCGGCAATGGCAATGAAAATGGCGCGTTCCCCATTTTTGGCAATGCGAGACAGCTGATCGAGAACGGTGTACTGCGCATGAATCCGTGAAATTTTAATTGCCGGAAGATTAGAATTGCGCCGGCCATGCGAGCAGTATTGAGCCAGCTGATCGAGAACGGGCTAGTGCGCATGAATACGTGCAATTATAATTGCCCTTGCCGGCGCAAGAGACAAAAATTGCCGACTCTAATACGGCTTTTAAAGACACATAAGCGAGAAGGTGCATACAAAAAAGTATGCCAAATCCCTTTTAGTGGATTCATCGCGACATGGGGTTCGTTTTGACTGGTACTGGATAGCTAGCGCCCAGAGGCGATTGTAAATTTTAATAAAATTAAAGGATACACTTTTTAAAAAAATCAGAATCAACTGTTCTTCCTTAATAAAAACTCTAGACTAAACTTATAAAACTTACAAAAACAACCCTTGGTGTTTTATCAACACATTCTTCTTAGTCATAAACATTTCAAGCGATTAATCTCTCGAGCGATTCACTCGATTATTAAGATCGCTCGAGTATCAAGTACTCGATTATTAACATCATCGGTTTTTTTCCAACACGATAAACTGCTCCTCTGTCCAAAACTTTAGAATCTATTTTCTATCAGTTAAACCGAAAATTATTAAAATTGGTTCATTATTAACGAAACATCAGTTTTATTAAATAGGACGTGAATTTTTAAATATTCGATCAGTAATTGGCGTAGTATATTTGCAATATTTTACTCTCCTTTTAGTGCAAGTGCAGTTTAATATTAATTATTTGAAGAACTTACCAGCTGGTGGTAATTTGGTTCTAGGAAAAACTATTTCGGGTAATTTGTATTTTTGGCTTTCGTCCAACCACACGGCTTGTTCCTTTATTGACTCTAGGTCACTAATGACAAAAAATAAAGTTAAATTAAACAATAAATATAAACAGGTACAAAATTATTTTACTTGCGATTAAAATATTTTTTTTAAAACGTATCTCACCTATAATTACAGTCCTTCTTGAAGGTTGCCGCCAACTTTTCACTTATTTGACTAAGCAGCTTACTATTCTTATCCTGCTTCCGTATACTTTCCAAATAGTCTTCTCTCTCTTGCTCAAACTCGCTTTGTATATCACTGATCTCTTTTTCTAATGTTTTAACTTTGTGTCGGAACTTTCTTAAAGCTTCTGTTTTTAGATTGAGTTCTTGGCTTATGTCTTTGTATTGATTTTGTAAAAGTTCTCGATCTTCGTTCATATCAACCTTTGCCAGAAGATGGGCTATTAAACTAGAACAGAAAAATAGTAATAGTTGTGGTAAGTTTTGAAATGAAATAAATCTGTTAATTTTTGATAAAAATCTAGACCGATGTTTATTTTAATAGATATAGTTTTTTGCTGTTAAGTTTCTATCTGCACTCTGTAGTTAAAAAAATATTACAGTTTTATAACACCTGGAATAATATTAAAGTTACTTTTTTAACCAACACAAGAAATATAAGGATACACAAGGAATATTCTTGGACTTGTCTAGGGCATATGATTGTTAGGACGGAGATCTTCTTTTAAAAAAACTTGAGCTGTATGGGATAAGGGGAAACGCCTTAGGTGGTTTAAATCTTATTTAAGTCAAAGAACTCAAAGCGTTATTGTAAAGAATAATGAGGATAGCTCCAAGTCAAAGATATTGCAAAGTACAGTTGGTATCCCTCAAGGAAGCATACTTGGACCAATCTTATTTATAATTTTTATAAATGACCTCAATTTTGAAATTAATAATGACATTTCCGGGATTACAGTATATGCGGATGACACGAACCTATTAGCTGAAGGTAAACAAATTTATGAAATAATAAATAACGCAACTGTGCTAGCCTATTTGGGACAAAGCTATGCAGGAAAGAAATACCGGAAGTTGTTAATTTAGACGAAAATCTGATGATGAGTTTCTAGACTGGTCATATCAAATCGATTATATTAGTAGTAAATTGAATAAGACATGCTATTGTCTACGTATTGTGTCAAAGTATCTAACCGAAACTGCCAGAAGGATACTGTATTTTGAAAATTCTGAATCTACCGCCAGGTATGGTTATTATGGTAATTCAGAAACGAATATTAAGAGTTTTATATATAATATGCAATACTTGGAGTCTTGTAGAGGTGTTTTTAAAGCAAACAGAATACTAACAATATATGCGTTGTATATTTTTAATGTAGTTTTGTTTTTGTATAAAAATAGAGATATGTTTGGTATACATTATCAGGATGCCTATGATATTCGTACTAATAACATAAATTATCCAACTCATCGATTAACGTTATCGGAAAAAGTCCCAACTATATTGGTGTTAAATTTTACAATAAATTAGACAATGCGATTAAGAATGCAGAGAAATTGTTTAAGATAAAATTCAAAAAATTGCTTTCAGACTTTGAACCATTAAGTGAGTTTTTGGAGATGTGATTGTAATTGAGAAGAATGCATAGAGCATGGGATAAAATTTATTTTCTATTGACGTCATTTAATTTTATTTTGTTTGCATTTTAAATCAATTTAATCTGAAATAAAGATTTGTCTATGTCTATGTCTATGTCTAAGAAAGGCAATGATATTCTTAAACAAAAAACATAAAATTAGAACAAAAGATCAATTGAATCGGCCTTGGGTTTGTTCGTTGTAGTTTAATAAAAAAAATAGGTTTTGATCGGGAAACAAACAAAAAGTTAAAATTTATTTTGTTGACCAGTATAATTTTTAAACGGCACACCCTGTATATCCGAAATTGTCACCGAACACTTTCAAACTATATCTCTCCATAACAAAAATGTGACTCTTAACAGTTTTCTCGCAAAAAATCTCGAAAATGATAACAACAACGATAACGGAAGGACAAATTTAATAGTAGTTACATATCGTCCTAACTGATCAAAATCCATAATAAAATTGTTAAAAACTTTGCTAATAATTTTATTATGGACCACTCAAATTTCCGAGTCGCCAAAAAATTTCATTTTTTAACTTTGAAACCCTGTATATCAGTAAGGAAGCTCAATAGGAAAAATAGTTCTATTAAGTACTGGCATTATTTCGACTTCCCCTATACTATATCCTATCATTTCTGACCACTAGTTTTTGGATATCCTGTATATGGTATATTACAGTTCTATTAAAAATAAAATGTCGAATCTATCAAGTGTAGATATCCCTAAAATATACAACAATATTCCGTCTCGTACCCTTTCATTTCATTTCATACAAAAGATCTTTTGGTTGACCAAAAACAGAAAAAAAATTTAATTTTAACCGTTTAAAATATTTTTCTACGACTACAAAGTTTCCGTATTCATTGTCATGTAATTTTTGAGAGATAAAAATAATCATTATTAACCGATGTTTGCGCCCGTTAGCAATACATTCATTACTCACGGGTTGTAATCACCGACCTATATCTATAGAGGGTAGGGAGGTTTCTCAACCCTGCCGGTTTGGTTAACAACGAACAACGACTTTCAGAATCGAAATCAGTCGTAGGGATGTAACGATATTAAAAAATCTATCGATACGTGGACAATATATATCAAAATTAATTCTAAATTTCGAAAATACAAAACATCAAATCTTAGGGCAAATTTTTGATTTTTCGATAAATAAGTTGCATAGTATAGAATCGTTAAACTTACCTGGCTCTTCTTTCTGCAGCAATTTTTTTCTTCAACCTTCGTTCTGACAGTTCCGTGTCATTGGCTTTCTCTCCACCAATCAGAGCCTTCTTCAAAGCGTCTATTCTGGTTACGATCTCTTCTTTAGAACATATATCTCTCTTGTGGGTATCTTTAATTTCATCGTTCAATCTTCTGATGTTTTGTTCGTATTCTTGTTTGATCGACTGTATTTGTTTAAGAATTATTTCTTTTTCGTTTTTCTCGCTGAAAACGAAAATATAATTAATACAAGAGGTATCTGCTAGCCAGTGGCGGCTCGTGACCTATGATAGAGAGGGTTCACAAGTATGGTGAAATTATTTTTAAAATTTAATTTTTGTGTAGCGACCAAACAATTACTTTCTAGGCGTTTTAAATGTAGAAAGAAAAGAAGTAATAAGAAATTGCGTTACGTAAAACATATTTTTGTTTATTTTTTAATTTTACACAAGGAAATACAACTTTTGGAAAATAAGAAAGGTTTTCTTAGTGTGTATAGTGCTTAAACGTAAAGTCCGTTCTTCGTTTCTTAAGTGTAGAAAATTGATCAATAACAGCCTCATTAAAGTTTGGAATACTCTCTATAATTTTTTTTTCATATATTTAATTTTTAAACTTTCTAATACAGTCCCTAGATTTACCCTTTGTGGTCTGCGTTAAATTAATTTCGGGTTTAGGTCTTTCCGCATTCTTCACTTCAATTTTTTGCTCCAAACTCAAAGAGATAAAGTTATTTTTAAAATAGTCCACCGTCAAACTATTCATTTTAACTTAATAAATATATAATATTAAAATTTTAAAATATACACGCTCGAATTTCTAACTAGATGCACGAACAGATAACGGCGCGGCGCACACTAAAATTGTGCGCCTTTCCCATGTTAAATGGCCATAGCCCCGCCATCCCCCGCTGTCTCCCGCCACCTATTACTACAGAGAAACTGCATTATGCCCCGCCTACTTAATCGCACATGCGAGCAAGTCTCGTCATAATCGTCATTAACCTCGACCGAGGCACGGTTGCCGGATTGAGAGCCTATAATATACAATTTGGTTGACGGTACGATAAAATATTAGGGAGGGTCGGACTTTATACGATAAATAATATTCAATGAATATAAATTAATATTTTTTTATTCGTTTTGGGGGTGCACGTGCGCATGTGCTCCTGTGGAAGAACCAGACACTGCTGCTAGCCCCTAATAAACTTACAAAACACCTCTGCTGTATACTGTTGGCATTCAAAATAATCAGCAATATTTTCTTCCAGTTACCCCCTTACCTTTCGTGCAAATTTTTCAATTTCTCCATCTCTTTTTGATACTCGTGCAGTAACTTATCCCGTTTGGCATCCAACTCTACATTTTTTGATGGTATATTTTTGTTAATTTCAATTTCTTCCATAGAATCTTCACCCTCTATTAAATCTACCACTTTTAAGGAATTCGGATCTTGTTGTGTTGATAGGAGTGATTTTAGCCTGCCTATTTCTTCTTGATACTGTCGCAGAATTGTGTCTTTAGGGTCCTAGAGCGGAAAATATTTATAAATTCCTTATAATTATTATATATTCCTTATTGGGTTATAGGTTATTCTTGGGTACATTTTCAGAAAAAAAAACTTCATATGAACATATGTCCTAAACATGTATTTTTAATAATTTGTTAAGGTTAATAACTTAAATACGTGACAAGTTTTTTTTCTATGATCAAACACAAGCACTATAGGAAAACTACTTTAGGGCACTCTGGGTGTGGTGCGTGTGCGCAAAAAGCGATTCACGTTGGTTTTGAATCGTTGGAGGTTATATTCGTTGGGAAAAACGACCTCGGAAAGGTCGTTCCATAAGGATGAGTCCTCCAGATGAAAGAATTCTTAAATAATGAAGTTCGAGAAGTTCTAAGCTTAACCACATATGGATGGGCGGCAGTGGTTTGTCGTGTATGTCTGCTATCCACCGCTCTGCTGAATTAAGTGGGCAAGGTTAGCCGAACACTTTCCATGAAAATATCTGTAAAAGAGAGTCAAATCCCCAACCTGTCTTCGATGTTCTAGGCTGTCGAGGTTCTTAGTCAGCTCGTGGTCTCTAGTCAGACGAATGGCCCTCCTTTCGATGGAATCCAATAGCCGAAAAGTATGTTTGGGTGCAGAGCTCCAGACATGAGAGCAGTACTCTAGTGATGGTCGAATCTGGGCTTTGTATAGTGTCAAAAACTGTTGAGGTGTATACAACTTTTTGGTTCGGAAGAGTACACCAAGTTTCTGAGAAGCTATCTTGGCGATTGCCACAACGTGGTTATGCCAAGACATGTTTCCTCCCAGATTGATGGCCCAGCAAGTTAATAGATGAAGCGAGTGGGATTGCGTGTCCTGCCATGCCTATATCCGGTTCTGTAATGTTATCCTTTTTAGAGAAAACTGCTGCCTGTTTTTTTTTAGCGTTAAATTGGACTTGGTTACTGTCACCCTAAGCTAAAAGCCAAGCAAGTAGACTAGATAACTGTCAAAACTGTTTATGTTTACAAAACAAAATCTGCCTCTTACCTACCTTAATCTTTGTTAATATCTAATTTCATAACAGAGTGCAAATGAATGAATTTCATTTTTTTATACGAAAACTGTACGTCAAACGACAAAAAAATCAAGAGACTACATTTGCTCAGCAAGGGATGAGAATTTCCAAAATAATTTTTATTTAAAAAAAAGAATACCGAGGGCCGAAATATCTAGAGCAGTATCACAGATACCAATAAAAAATTAGATTTTTTGAGTATTTTTAACATCCTGTACCCCAAAAGTTAAAACGTTTAGGACATATGTTCGTATGAAGTTTTTTTCTGAAAATGGACCAAGAATAACCTCCTTAAATATTAGCATGTTATTAAGAAACACCCTGTATACTTCAAGTGATTAGGAAATGATTTTTTCATACAAATTTGGTGTATTGTGATGAGAGAATGGATATTACGATATTTACCTCATTAACTTTGGGTTTATTACTAATATTCTTGGCTCTGTTGGCATATCTTAAGGTGGATAGAGTCTCCATATAATCCCTGTCTGCGGGACTAATACAGGCAATCATGAGGGTACGTGTGTTTCCTCCCAGTGAATCCTAATAAAATATTTTATTTAATAATTGCTCGCTTACAAATTTCTTCTAAATCTTTTTCTTCTAAATTTTTTATATTTACCTGTAATAATCTCGTAAGTTTTGAATCTCTATAAGGTATATGTTTAGCTTTTCCATCTACTAGAGCAGATATTACGTTACCAAGGGCACTAAGCGATAGATTAATTTTTGTAGCTTCTTTTAGTCTGTCCCCTGTAGCGCCTGTTTTTGTTTGTCTCTCGGAACCGGCTAAATCTACAAGATTTAGTTTTCCTAAAAATAATAAGAATTTAAAAAATACATGAAACGAAGAATATATTTTGCTACAACAAGGCTCTCAACAAGGTATCCACTTATCCAAATAATGTTACTTACCTTTTCTTATGCTTTCATTGTTATTTACATTACTCAATTGTTCTATGCTTATTGTAAATATGCTATGACTTCTGGAACTATTTTGGTTCATAAGTGTTGCGGCGATTATCCGATTCTTTGAACCTATGTTTAGAAAATGTTCGGCTTCTTGAGCATTGTGAACTGGATGAAGAGTTAGACCTGAAATTCGAAAAAGAAAATGTCTAAACAATCCGAATGAATTCCAATAATCCTTATTGTAGTTCAGTATATTTCAGCACGTACCTTAAATTTGCACATCAAAGTGCGATCATGTATGTTTGGTTGACGAAAACAATTACTAAACTAATCTCATACCTGTTAATATCTAGTTTACGACGTATATTTACCTGGAACTGTGACTCCTTCAGATGGCGTCTCTTTTAGACTAAGATTGCTACTTGTTGAAAGTTTATCATTTGGCACTAGCAAATCTCTGGAAAATTATAAAAATTAAAATAAATGTAAATCATATAATTATTATTAATGGCTATTGCATGATTCCGTTAATAAGAGAGATATTAAAAAAAATAACGTTTAAAATATTCATTTCATATGTTCTTCTGAACTTTTTCTTCGCAAGAGTGCCTAAGAATATAGAAAACGCATCGTTCATGCCTGGCAAGTATGCGAGAAATCACCTACGGTGTTTTCATTAGTCGCGGATGAGGTTTAAACTTTATAATATAATTATTAAATGCTTGCTTCTGGTATGCAATGTAAATATTTTTTAAGCATATTAATGAAATACTCCACTTTAATAGTATTTTAAATTATTAGGGGAAGAAAATTTTAAATCATTTAAACTTAAACCATTAATAGATAAAAAGTATTTTATCAATGGTACATTTTTACAAATAACTGTGATTCATATACTAAACAATTGTATTACGATTTATGAATGGATGACAATCATAATCTATTATGTTAATTTTACAATAACCGGTAAATCGTATAAAAATAATAATTATATGCATGACCCAAAGACGTAAATCATATAATTGCATTTTGGATAACAAGAAAAATGTTATTATAGAATATAGTAAATATTACGTTAGTTAAATTAGAATTGTGAAACTTTGTCGAATTGTTCTCTTTGCCAAAATATGATTATTCTTGTAAAATGATTTTTACAAATTTTGAAAATTTAACACTATTAAGTTAAAATGAGATAATTTTATCTTAAGGAAAAAATAAGCCTAATTGCTTGTCTGGTGGTAGTATGTCGTACAAATACAGTATATTCGTATAATGCGTCAGGGTACTTGGAGAGGGATTCCAAAAGTTAAAATAAAAATGGTAAATCATATAATAAACAATAGAAAAAAAATACTTTTTTGCCTCCATTTGAAAAATTGATTTTATTACTAACAAGACTTTAATTCTTGTGGCTGTGGCTGTATAAACTTGAATAACATTATCTTTGTCCGGAGTTTATTGTAAACATAACATTTTATAAATACAGGTTGTCAAAAAAGTGTAATATTGCAGCCTCAAATTGCCACGTCTATATACAGGGTATATTTATAACTGTTAGTTTCCTATTAAAGGATCTCGGGGACTAAAAAAGATTTGAAAAATTAGTAGGGTAGGATGGGGTTAAGTGAACAGGCGGGTTAACTGAACAGTGTGATCTAACTGTCTAACACAACTTTTAGTGAGGGTTACTATTAACTTTCGTCTTAAGACGCCTTACTAGATATTTATTTGTAGCATTTCGTACAGGTTTCTCTATTATCAACAGGAACGCATTTATTCAGTCTAAACATTTTAAATGGCGGCCGAGTAAATTTTTTGGCTCCTATTTCCTGTTTATTTTTGTCGAAATAACGTCGTGTTAAAAGAAGTGTGTTGTATAGTATATTTTGGTAAGTATTTTAGTGTTATTTGTAGGTATTTAGGTTCCTCTACAGCAATTATTTTAAATTTTTTTTTATCATTTTTGGGTTTGAAGACGGAGTGGGTTTAACTGGACAGCTGCTATAGGGGATAAATGAACAGGTGCCCGGTTACCCTGCTTCGAAATTTTCTTATTTGTTTTAATATTCTTCTTTGTAGACGATGCCGAGAAAAAGGTCTCGTACAACCAATAAAAGGTCATATAGTATCCAAGCACTTAAACAGGCTCGTCAGGAAGTCCTAATAAATGGTCGGGCAACTAGAAATGTGGCAATTGGGTTTAACATTTCCCGAATTACACTAAAACGTTATGTGGATAAATCCCGCGATAAAAACTTGGAAATGATGAATTTTCGTCCTAATAATGAGCATCTCATGGTCTTTACCCAAGAAGAAGAGTTATTGCTTAAGGAATACCTGCAACGGGCATCAAATATTCATTATGGTTATGGACCGCTACAAATTTTATACATTACGTGGCCAGAATCGAAGATATTCTTCTTAATGGTTATGACGTCACTTTTCTGAAACGTAACAATCAAACTAAGTTATCCTTAAGAACTGAAAGCGGTTTTGTTCCAAAAAAGGACATTATTTATAAGTTACCCAGGCCAATAAAAAGTCGTAGTGCTAGGTTTGCGAACATGTTTTCATTTAATGTAGATTTTAGTGAATTTAGTTTCATTGTATATTAATAATTGTTTTTTAATATTGTTTGTATTTGGAAGTAAATATTTTGTTTAAACTTATCTTAAATTTTTTGTTAATTACATAATTTTAGCACTGTTCAGATAACCTTACTGACTGGATCAGCTAACCTGCTTGGCAGGTTAAGTGAGCCATTTTTCAGATCATTACAAACCGTTTTTTGCTAAATACACCTTTTTTTATTTTATCATAAATATTATAATTTCATGTTGTTCTATCAATAATACTTGTGATACAAAAAAACTGACGTATTAAAGTTATATAATACGCTGGAAACATGAATTGATCTTAAAGTGGACCGGTTAACCCCACCTTACCCTACTCGCTTTAAAAGATGCCTATCTTTTAATGAAGATAGTTTCACATGTCTATTCGGTATACCAAAAGTTGTTATTTTAAATGCCCTGTATATTTTGACATTTTCGATTTTATGTAAAAATCCAAGTTTGTATCGGATCTGATAAAATTGTTTCGCATCATCTTGCTATTTAAATTATTCATTTCTTAGTTACTACACTTGTGTACCATGATGTTTTATAACAATACTACTAATAGCACTTAAACAAAAAAACGTGATCTTTTAAAAAAGGTTCATCGTAATACCACGAAGTTCTAAACGACATTTCACCATTTTTAAGAACAATTCTGTAAGTTTATAATGTTTCTTCGTAGTTTCTTAAATTCAATATACATGTTATGGAAATGATTTATTATATTTAAATGGGGGACCCCTAGGGTGTCCTAGAGAAAGTCTACATACTTTTTTTTAATGGAATATCTAAATACTAATGTAAAAACCCTTTTTACCCACAATGTGGGTCACTAGAGTATACTAACAGTGTTGTCAGATCACATCGCATGTTTCGCCCTTGCTTGGATACCTGCCGCGCGCGACTATCGAGGGTTGCACGTGCTTGATGTATACGAATTTTAAACGTTTTGTTAGTTGTAGCATTACCCGATTTTTTTTCTGTTGTAAAATCATTCAATAAGAACTATTGTTATGTGATTTCAAATTTGTGTGATATTTATTACCTATTGTTGGTTCTGTTGCAAAATATACTTTTTGTGTTTTATGTTTTTATGAAATTTAATTAAAAAAGGATTATTTTAAAATAAGATCGAAGGTAAGAGAGTATGTACCTTAAAATTGTAGTATTTTTTTTTCTAAAAAGTTTGAAAAAGAAGTTATAACGCGGGTCAAAGACGTCTTGTTGTCATAAACTGAACACGTGCATTTACAATTCTGTGTTGCAATATATGACAACGCCGCCTCAATAAACTGTTGATTGCGAACGTCCTCAGTAGCGGCCACGTAAATTTTCAGATTTTATATAAATTGAATATTTCGTACAATAATTCAAAGCGCTATTTAAGGTAATTTTTCTTCAATTTATTTTCATCTCACGATTTGCCGGTTTAAATATAATAAGTCATTTCCATAACACCCTGAATATTAAATGGATACAACAACATTGATTTACTGTTGTTAACAAATCATCTAATTCTAAACAATATTTTTTACAGCCAAATCTATTTGGATATAAAATATTAAGTTGCATATATATTTTTACCTTATTTGTTCATTGTAAATTTCCAAGTAACTGATCAACGCCAGATATTTTACACCACTCGTTACAGATATCGCTTCGAAAAGATGTTCAAATGCTCGGGATATCACTCCTTTATGACATGGTTCGGCCCCTTTAATACCTTCCATCGTAAACGACTTGCCACAGCCTGTTTGTCCATATACAAAAATTGTAGCGTTGTAACCTTCTAAAACGCTCTAAAAATAATACTAATTTTTAGACGTTATCAAATTTGAGTGTTTCACAGAACAAACGTTTTGAAAGGTAAACTTCTAGTACCATCGCGGTTTGAAATGAAAGTAACTGTAGAAGAACTGTTGAATTCTTTACAATCAAGAACAGGGTGACCAGCTTCACCAGTACACTGTGTTGATTCTAGTTCTTTATGAAACATTTTTTTAAATATTTATAATTAAAATTAAATATTATAGTTATCTCTACATATATGTTTCGCCTTATTAGAGCTTTTTCAAGAGTATTATTTGTATACTAAAGTTTGCATTTCGTTTACAATATTTATAATGTATGTTTTATTACTTAGTCTATTATAAACCTTATTTAAATTTTTATCATGCTAAAGGTTTGGGAAGACCGGGCTGTAAAGATTCTAAGTATTTATCAATTATTGTGGTGTTGTGGAAATTTTGTTGGTCATTAGTACAGTGAATAAGATTATTTCTCAGGGATTTTTTGATTTCAAGTTGTTCTAATAAATCCAATCTTTTACCTTTGTTTTCAGCGTGAAGCAATTGAATGTTACTTAATTTTACAAAGAGATTGTTTTCTATACAGTGAGCGGACATCACTGAGTTTTTTAGATGGTTTAACATAGCTATTTTGTGTTCTTTTAATCTTGTCTTAATTTCTGCCATTTTGACCCACATATACAACGTGTCCAAGATAAGGAGGGCCAGTACAGGGATCTCGGAAACCGTAAGAGATACGAAGTCGGTTAAGTTGCGCATTTACGTGCCTAATAATATGCCGTTTAGAAAGTTTGAATATTCCGAGTAGTTCCGGAGATATCCGAAAAAAACCGAACTTCTGAAAAATCGTTTCATTGTTTTCATGGTTTTTTTTTTCAGATCGACTTCTAAAGTAAATTGCACTTTTGTATTGCCACGTTTTCCGCTCTATCTAACAGCGTTAATTGTTTTGTAATCCGACGAGTCGTCTTCGAAGGGCCATTATCAACTTTCTTTTTTAAAATACGGTCCTCTGTTTTTCTGATATTGGAATTTAATAGCTTTTTTTCTTCCGAATGCAACGATGTATGGCACATTGTGGTTTAATGACGTTTCGAGGGTTTTTTGAACTACATCAGGAAATTTTGGAATACGGTCCTGTATTTCTCCTAATTTTATAACTAATATCTCATAAGTAAGCTCTAAATTTTTTACTTATGTTGGACTAGTTCAATAAATAACAAATAATTTAATAATAAACCACAAATAAGTGAACCAATAGCATTCCAAAACAGTAATAAAACGAACAACGAAAAAAGTAAGGAACTACATAATCAGGTGTTCAAAATGATTTCCGTTATTCTCTAAGCACAAATAACATCTTCTAACTGCCACATAACAGTTTTTTTGAGATAAAATAAAACATGCGATAGAATATCAAATTTTTCAGCATTTGTAAATTTATGTTCTCTTAATACGTTCTCAAACGATCACAATGGGAATATCAAGTGAAACAAATCACGCGTCACCATCTTAATTTTTTTGTTTCAAGCGCCTATTTTTCTTTTAAATCCCGAATCAACAGAAGTTTGACATAATGTTTCTGTATTTTGTTCACTTATTTGTGGTTTATTATTAAATTATTTGTTATTTATTGAACTAGTCCAACATAAGTAACAATTTATAGCTTACTTATGAGATATTATTTATAAAATTAGGAGTAATACAGGACCGTATCCCAAAATTTCCTGATGTTGTTCAAAAAACCCTCGAAACGTCATTAAACGACAATGTGTCATACATCGTTGCAATCGGAAGAAAAAAGCTATCAAATTCCAATATCAGAAAAACAGGACCGTATTTAAAAAAAGAAAGTTGATAATGGCCCTTCGAAGACGACTCGTCGGATTACAAAACAATTAACGCTAAAGTGCAATTTACTTTAGAATTCGATCTCAAAAAAAAACCAGGAAAACAATAAAACGATTTTTCAGAATTTCAGTTTTTTCCGGATATCTCCGGAACTACTAGGAATTTTAACACTTTCTAAACGGCATATTATTAGGCACGTAACTGCGCAACTTTACCTCCATTTAACCGACTTCCTATCTCTTACGGTTTCCGAGATCCCTGTACTGGCCTGTTGTTTGAATAACAAATAAAAGTGTGCGAGTGTTGACAGTTTAACAATATTACAACAATTGTTGCCTTCGTTGTACAATGACAATGTATTGATAGCTATAAATAAAAATAACACACTATTCAGAGTTAAATAATGTGTGTTACTACGAGATACATAAGAAACACTACGTTTTCATTACAGTTTAAACTTGAGTGTCTTAATTTTACTAATATAAGAACATATTTTTAGACAGATACAATTAACAAGTAAATGATGGTTGACTGTAGATACACAATACAACTGTATTGTCACTTTTTCAAAATGTCTTGCTTGGCAAATAAATGTTGTTAACAGTTTACCATTATTCTTGTAGTGTCGTTAAAAAAAAAGGGATATAATATAATGAGTTAGCGTGCTCAATTGTTGCTGGGGCGGTACATGTTCAGCAAAGTTAGTTTCTTCCTGATTATTTTTACTTTCATCGGGTCAAAAAACACTGTGGTCAATGATCGGTGAGTGGAGAGAACAAACCCGATGTTGGGGAATGAAACTGTTGTCGGTTATTTTTAGAATACTGAGGATTGAAAATTCGAGCGTGCTGACAGATTCGTCGGTATACGGTGGAAATATGTGTTTTAACTTGCTTTTTTAGGCGTTTGAGCTAGTTGAAATGCTTATTTACAAAGAACAATGCGGTTTAGAGGCAATTGTTTTTTATGAAGGAAGAATAAGGTAGTTATTGGTACCAGGGAAGTTTAGAGATTAAATACATTGTATTCGGATAAAAAGACACGATTGTTGGAACTGGTTATCCAACAGTCACTATGTAGATATTTATCAAAAAAATGCTCCGATTTCATAAATTTAAGAGATTACTTAATTTAATTAACAAATTTAGAGGTTAAAAACTATATTCCAACAAACAATAAACCTGGGAAAGACATATTCGGCCGGATATAACTATCAATAAACGAATAGTTTCATACTTACTTCAACCAAGGGATAACAAATATCATTATAGATAATTTCAGTATTGGAGTTTTGGTCATATGTCGAATCGAAGGTAAATGTTTTCGGAAATGCGGAACCCTCTCCCGGGTCCCATGTTTCCACTACCGGGTTTTGAATTTTTACCGCACCCTAAAACATAAAAAATAATCTTATTTACAATATATTAGAGTAGAGTATAATAGGATGTTCAACAACGTTCCGCTCCATGGATCATATCTGTAACGTCGTATCACATAGGACATTGAGATTACGTGACGATAATCTACGTGAGCATTATAGCTAACTGCAGTATAAATAAATTTGAAATTAGCAGGAAAAAGCGACAAATTTAATAAAATTAATGTTGTGGTGATTCGATTCGCTGTTTGGTAGGTTAGTTTCTTGTTTTGTTTCAGACGAAAGGACACAAGTGCATGGTGCTTCTTTGCAAAAGTCGTGGATCAATACCAGATATTTCAGGTATGTACATATATACGAAAATATTTTGCTTATCACATTATCCGATGTTCGGAACTGAATTTCACTAAAAAACTTGTAAAAAGAGAAGAGAGTGTCACTCGTATACAATATAATATATATGTGGTCACTACCTACCCTTAAAATTAATGTATTTTTAATTTGGTGCATTAGTAGCTGATAATGATTCCCAAAATAGTCAATATAGTCATTCATTCTTAATTTTTGGTTTAGAAACAAGTGACGTTAAGAAACATACGACGTCGGATGAAAGTTAAAATAAAGCTCATCGTGTCGATTGTTACAAATATTCGGACGGAACTTGGCACCAAAAGTTTACACCAATCAGGGCACCGTCGGATCATCATATTGTCAGAAATGTATGCATGGAATGCTGTCTTAAATCGAACTAATCGAAACTTTGATTGCAATATTTTTCCTAACTAACCAGTGAAATTTACATTAAAAAAGTTGAAATCCGGTCTTGTCGAATGTTTACTTTCACAAGGAAAATTCCGAACTGGGCGAACTCACAACGCCCCCTTCGATGCCCATAGCAGGGACATAATTGCAGATGGTATTAGCAATATACTGTTTATATATACAGGGTGTAACTAAATAAGTGTAAAACATTTAAGGGGGTGATTCCTCATCGAAAAAAAGATAGGATCTTCCATATAAAGAAACTTCATTGGAGCATCCCTTGTTAAGTTACAGCCCCTTAAAGGGGGTACATAAAATGTGTTTAACAATTTTTTTCACAAGCACTAAAAAAGTTACAATATTGAAATTAACCTGACATTTTCTACTACCAAAAAGACACTTAGCCAGTAATTTATTTGGTTTATCCCATGGTTGTAAGGGGTGGAAAACGCAACCCCTAAAATTTATTTCCAATGTAAGTTTTTGTCTTAATATTTGTTTACCATCTAAAAATTTATTTCCGATAGCCTGTTTCATTCTAAACAAAAAATGTCTCTTGAATTTTTTGCCCAAAATAAACCAGTTCGCAACAAAAAATTATTTTACGAATAAGATACATATCGCAATAAAACGAAAATACGAAACTAATTTATCCAGTAGGCCGCTATTAGCGATAGTGAGAATTAAATTGGTGTCAAGCTGTCAGTTTGTAAATTTTTGAAATTGAAGTAATACTAATTGTGTATTGTTGTTCTGTTCTTAATTTGTTGTTACTTTAATAATTCACTTGTTATTAAAATGGCATACACAAATGAGGAAATGGCTGATATGCATTACGTTTACGGTCTGTCGCAGGGGAATGGGTTAGAAGCTTCTAGAAGATATGCTGAAATGTATTCTCAACGGCAGCATCCTTCACATAGAATATTTGCCCGACTTCATCAACGATTACGAGAATATGGTTCATTCGACAAAAGAACGCAGGATTGTGGTCGCCATCGAGAAGTAAGAACACCACAGCTTGAGGAAGCAGTACTTAATTTGCTTGAAGAACAACCTACTACCAGTACTAGAAAGATTGCTTTCCAGCTAAATGTTGATCATATGACGGTATTTCGAATTTTAAAGGAACAACTCTTATACCCTTACCATCTGCAATGAGTACAGGCACTGTTACCGCGAGACTTTCCGAACCGTCTTGAATTTTGCAATTGGATGCTGGAAATGATTAGAAGAAATCGTGACTTTCTGAAGACGATCGAATTCACAGACGAATGTAGTTTTTCTCGGGACAAGATTATTAATTTTCATAATTACCACATATGGGCTGATGAAAACCCTCACGCTATTGTCGAAACTAACCATCAAGAACAGTTTTCTCTTAACGTGTGGGTGGGAGTTATTGGGGATTATTTAATTGGGCCTCATTTTCTACCTCCTCGATTAAATGGTGAGGCATACGTTCAATTTTTAAGAGCAGTGCATCCCGTACTGCTGGAGGAAGTTCCTTTGGGCGTCAGAAGGGATATGTTTTTTATGCATGATGGGGCTCCCGCCCATTTTAGTCAAGTAGCGCGTCAGCATTTAACTGGAACATATGCAAATCAGTGGATAGGTCGAGGAGGACCTCAGAATTGGCCCGCTCGATCCCCGGATTTCAATCCTCTCGATTTCTCTACTTGGGGCCATTTGCAGCATTTGGTTTATCGTACTCCTGTTCGCGATGTAGAGGACTTAAGAAACCGCATCATCGATGCGTGCAGGGTAATTAGAGAGACTCCAGGAATATTTGCGCGAATACGTGGCTCAATGCGCCGACGTCTAGACGCATGCGTAATGTCTGAAGGTAGACATATTGAACATTTACTATGATTTCTAGATGTTGTATGTTTTGTTATTAATAAATTAGTTTTGTTTATTTATAAATTTTATGTATCCCCTTTAAGGGGCTGTAGCTTAACAAGGGATGCTCCAATGAAGTTTCTTTATATGAAAGATCCTTTCTTTTTTTCGATGAGGAATCACCCCCTTAAATGTTTTACACTTATTTAGTTACACCCTGTATATATGTGATCGGGATACGCTGCGATACATTAATTTAATTGTTGCTGCTTGCAAATCTCTAAAATGTTTTCGTACCGACTCACTCTGTACATAGGAATATTAAGGATTATTAATTCCTTGAGTTTAAAGTGGGCATGAATGAATAAATGTTGTTTTTGTATTTAAATATGCGGTTGTTTATATTGGTGGTGTTTATGTTATTATAAGGTCTGATGATGCCCAGTTGGGCGAAACATGTAACCTTTATAGCACTTCGTTAATGTACTTCGTGAGACCGTGACTTTGGGTTTACTGCTTAATAGTTATTAAACAGGTATCTTGGAGAAAATGGACTGTTTGTTTGATCTCAATAAGTAAAAGAAAAATTTCTACGCTGAAAATAAAGATTGGTAGCGCGGTCCGGACCTCTCATCGTGAGTTTGGCTATTTAAAAAATTAAGCTCTATAACAAATCAATATAGTATGTGTCATTCTTTTACAAACCCCACACTTTTTAACCTTGACATTTTAGAATTGGCCGAACGTTTTTTTACATTTTATATACTTACATAAAATTAGTTGACACGTAATTCAGGATTTTGCTGAATTCGAAAATATCCACACATACATTTTTGATAATTTAGGATATTTGAAATTTAATATCTCCAGTTGTACTGATCGGATCATTATCGTTTTTTTTATTTTACACTCTGGTACGTTGGCGTTCGAAGTGTATTAAAAAAATGTAATTGTTAAATTAATTTTAAAAAATGTCATCTTGTTCTTCATCCTTTTACCTACAAAATCCATTTTACGAGAGGTGGTACCTGTTTTAGTTCGGAAGTTATTAAATATTTTCGATCGCAAGTCGCCAAGCGCGCGACGAATCGAAGAGTGGCAGAACTACCCCTTCGAACGACGGAAAGTATTAATGATTCACAGTGCACCCAGCTCGATTGTAGAGGCGTCCGACCCGTCGCGCTGATGTATTCCCCGCGCTCTGCGTGACTTGCGATTGAAAATATTTAATAAGTTCCGAACTAAAAGAGGTACCACTTTTTCGTCTAATGTGTTTTGTAGATATGAGGATAAAGAACAAAATTGTATTTGTTAAAATTAATATAAGATGGGTTAAGAGCGTTAAAACTATTTAAACAATTAAAATGTTATTATTTGTGATTTGTTCACAATGACATTTTTTTTTAATACACCTCGAAAGCTAACAAGGAAAAAACCGAAATTGTGAAAAATTGTTTTATTGTTTTCCTGTTTTTTTTTAGATTGAATTCTAATGTAAATTGCACTTTTACATTGCCACTTTTCCGCTCTATCTAACAGCGTTGATTGTTTTGTAATCCGACGAGTCGTCTTCGAAGGGCCATTATCAACTTTCTTTTTTTAAATACAGTCCTGTTTTTCTAATATTGAAATTTGATATCTTTTTTCTTCCGAATGCAACGATATATGACACATTGTGGTTTAATGGCGTTTCGAGGTTTTTTTGAACAACATCAGGAAATTTTGGGATACGGTCCTGTATTTCTGCTAGTTTTATAAATAATATCTCATAAGACAGCTCTAAATTTATTACTTATGTTGAACTAGTTCAATAAATAACAAATAATTTAATAATAAACCACAAATAAAAATCATACCAAAACAGTAATAAAATGAACAACGAAAAAAGTAATCAACTACATAATCAGGTGTTCAAAATGATTTCCGTTATTCTCTAAGCATAAATAATATCTTCTAACTGTCACATAACAGTTTTTTTGAGATAAAATAAAACATGCGATAGAATATCAAACTTTTCAGCATTTGTAAAATTATGTTTCATATTTTCTGGAAAATAGAAAACCTCTTAAAACTCTTTCAAACGATCACAATGGGAATGTCAACTGAAACAAATCACGCGTCACCTTCTTAATTTTTTTGTTTCTAACGCCTACTTTTCTTTTAAATCCCGAATCAATAGAAGTTTGAAATAATAGTATTTATTCCTGACCGTTTGTTCAAATATATTTGTTCTTTGGGTTTTCGGTCAATTCTTAATAAAGCGAGTTATCAAATTTGTGACGTTTCGGTTTGTTTCATTTTAAACCATCATCAGACTACGATAAAAAGAAAAACATTTTTTTAGTTTTTAAGGACATGATTTGTGAAATATGATGGGAAAACATTTAGTTTATCGCAATCTAATTATAATAAAAACATACCTTATGTAATTGCACTATCACAATCACTTTAACATATTTACTTATTATGAAGATGTTGTATCACCTTAGGTATAATTGTAACTAATTTCTATTTGAAGCTACTTTACTGCGTTCTTGGTGTTTCTTAATCTATGGGTTTTCCAGGCGGTTTAAAATGAAATAAACCGAAACATCACAAATTTGATAACTCGCTTTATTAAGAATTGACCGAAACCCAAAGAACAAATATGTTTGAAATAATGTTTCTGTACATTTTTCACTTATTTGTGGTTTATTATTAAATTATTTGTTATTTATTGAACTAGTCCAACATAAGTAAAAAAATTTAGAGCTTACTTATGAGATATTATTTATAAAATTAGGAGAAATACAGGACCGTATCCCAAAATTTCCTGATGTTGTTCAAAAAACCCTCGAAACGTCATTAAACCACAATGTGTCATACATTGTTGCATTCGGAAGAAAAAAAGCTCTCAAATTCCAATATCCGAAAAAGAGGAACGTATTTAAAAAAGGAAAGTTGATAATGGCCCTTCGAAGACGACTCGTCGGATTACAAAACAATTAACGTTGTTAGATAGAGCGGAAAAAGTGGCAGTGTAAAAGTGCAATTTACTTTAGAATTCGATCTCAAAAAAAACCCAGGAAAACAATAAAACCATTTTTCAGAATTTCGTTTTTTTCCGAATATCTCCGGAACTACTCGGAATTTTAAAACTTTCTAAACGGCATATTAGGCGCGTAAATGCGCAACTTTACCTCCATTTAACCGACTTCGTATCTCTTACGGTTCCCGAGATCCCTGTACTGGCCCTCCTAATCTTGGACACGTTGTATAAGATGTAAAAAAATGTCAAGGTTAAAAAGCGTGCGGTTTCTAATAAATGAAGAATGACCCATATAAAACTTCTTATGGTCGGCATATACGTATTATTTTGACCACTTCTTGCCCTCCTTAGTATTAAACTAAAAACGTTTTTACGCTTGTGTTTTGGTCCATTCCTCACGCACCAAGTATGACTATGCCAAATTTCAACCCTTCATGTTAAACAGTCTGCTAGCAAAAACTTATCCTAAAACAGCAGAATTTTATTAAGAGCCATTTTATTATAAATTACCATAACAAATCGATTTATCTATTTTAGGACGGTTTCAAAACTTTTAACCTTGAAAGCTGTACGTAAATGGCTCAATAATCAATTTGATAAATTATAAATATAATTTATGTATATCTAGATAGCTGTAATAGGTCATCAAATATAAGTCAAACCAATTTTAATCACATTATCGATTAGGACAACATAGCGTAGGTGTTCGTTAAAACTTATGCCCAAATTAGGAGCCAACTGAAACATTATTAATTAATGTTATCTGTCCGAGTCACATCACATCACTTTCTTATGAATCGCCATTCTTGCGAGACGAGGATTTGAAGGACGCTTTTTGAAATTCAGTTCTTACAAATACACTGAATTATTTTCTAAATGTTGCTTAATCTCTAATTCATTCATCATAGAACATAAATAACCAAATGTTAATAATTGAAGTTAAGAATCAGCTTATAGGGCAGACCTACAAAGTTAGGTTCCCGGTTGCTTAAATCTAGACATATAATATAAAAGGTACACAAAAATCCCGTTCTTAAAATACTATTTGTTACAATCATACGCACTGTCACAGTTTCAGATAAGAAGATGGCGTTAGAGAATGTAAAAATGTAAACTTCGTGTCCATTCGCTGTTATCCTTAAGGTGCATTTCCACCGAAGGAACAGGCAAGGGTAAATACTTGCTCGCCCTTTTATTAATTTGCTCGCGAGCATGCAGGCTCGCGGCTAAATTAATTAATTAAACGAGCGCGCAAACGTGTGCTCAGATTTTTGGATGATCCGTTGCGAGACGATAAAATTGTGAGTTAAAAATGGCACAAAATAAAAAGTTGGCGTTAGTAAGTGCATCAGTAATAATAATATACAATAATAATAATAAAACAAGAAAGAAAGAAGAGAAAGGCAAGATGGTGGATGACAACTTTATTTAGAAATCGACTATTTTATGGAGGCGACCATTGTATGATCCCATAGCACAGGTCTTATGCGGTATTCGTCAATTAATTGCAGCTTTTCTTCATTACTCCACTCCATAACAACAGAAATTAATTAACATAAACTTGCTACTATAAAATGCCTAGGAGCAAAACTTCTCTTTGAAGTACCGACACCGTCCCGATCATATACGTGCACGAGCGAGCACGTGTTTGCACGCTCGTAAGTCGGTTTCCACCAACCGAGCAAATATAAAGAACGCTTGCTTGTTTTTGCACGCTCTTGCTTACTCCTTCGGTGGAAACGCGGCTTTACGGTGCAGTAACTTGTGCTTTTTTATGATCATAAATCCTTCATTTCTTAGAATTGAGCGGTAGAATTGCTACATTGTGGTTTGTCTTGAAGTGTAACCTTTTCTTAACACAACGTTTCTTGGTTCATGTTATTATCTGCTTTTTAAAAGAAGATACAAATTTTGAAAGGATCTCGTGCAGTATTTCAATTTTATTCACCATTCACAACATTACATGATTTCATCGAGTAGCATGAACAAAAAATATCGTGTATTGCAACCTCGTGTTCTTATCACTTCTACCATGCGACGTGGCATTTCAATGCAGTTTTGAATTGCTTCACGAGGAATATTTTCCCATTCTTAGGCATGGCTCTTGTATTTAATAATATAAAGCAAGTCTAGCAATTAAAATACCTTCTTTCTAGTTTACGGGTTGTAAATTCGTATTTATACGATGTGAACATTCAGAGATCAAACCCGAACATGTATGGGATATGCTATGTATACGTGTCCGCAATCGACACCCATGCATACGTCGTCTGATAAAATAATGTTATGTTGTGAATTGTGAATCAAATTAATTGAAAAGCTGCAAGACTTTCTTTCAAAATTTGTATCTTTTTATAAAATGCAGAGATTGCAGCATGAAGCCGATCATGAACTATCACGCCTCAACAAAGAACTGGAAGAAATTTTGGCCTGGGGTGACGGTAACCAAGTCGAATTTAATGCTAAAAAACCCAGGCAGCAGTTTTCTCTAAAAAGGTTAACATTATAAAACCGGATATAGTCATGGCCGGACACGCAATCCCACTGGCTTCATCTATTAATTTGCTGGGCGTCAATCTAAGAGGGAATGTCTTGGCATAACGACGTTGTGGCAATCGCCAAGATAGATTCTCAGAAACTTGGTGTACTCTTCCGAACCAAAAAGTTGTACACACCTCAACAACTTTTGACACTATACAAAGCCCAGATTCGACCATCACTAGAGTATTGATCTCATGTCTGGAGCTCTGCACCCAAACATACTCTTCGGCTACTGGATTCCATCGAAAGGAGGGCCATTCGTCTGATTGGAGACCACCAGCTGACGAGGAACCTCGACAGCCTAGAACATCGAAGACAGGTACTCGGCTGACCTTGCCCTCTTAATTCGTCGTCATAAAATGCAGATAATGCAGCATGAAGCCCAGAGCTGCGAATAGCAGAAAAACACGACGAACCACTGCCGCCCATCCATATGTGGTTAAGCTCAGTACTCCTCGAACTTCATTATTTAAGAATTCTTTCATCTGGAGGACTTCCCGAGGTCGTTTTTCCCAACGAATATAACCTCCAACGATTCAAAACCAACGTGAATCGCTTTTTGCGCACACGCACCACTCCCAGAGTGCCCTAAAGGATTTTTCCTATAGTGCTTGTGTTTGATCATACAAAAAAAAAATTACGTGAACCAAAAAACATTGTGTTTAGAAAAGGTCACACTTCGAAATAAAACACAATGTAGCTAAATTCTGCTACATTTCGATATAGATCGGAAAAATATTTAAAAAGTTACATAATACCGAAATAAATGTTATTAATTAGGACGTGGATTTTTGAATATTCGATAATTAATTGGCCGAGTGTATTTCTTAAAAATTCCTGCTCAAACAATAATAAATTATATTATTCTGGACGGTCTATCCTCAATATATTTAAGTTTAATTTACTATATGGACGATTATTATTATCACATACCTACATAATTTGTTGTTTCCTTGTCAAAATAATCGTTGACCTTGGCCGTCAATGTTAATATCGTTAATTCCATTGTGACCTCGAATTGATGGGTAGTTGTGGTAAAAGGATACAATTTTTATAATAGGTCATATTTTAGACATATTTTATTCGAAGAAATAGAGGTGAATATTTTATAAATAATTTTTTCTTATACACCATAATTTATAGTGTATTTCTTACAAGGAGTTATGAAGTTACAATGAGCTGTAGGTCTAGTGCTGTACTCGACTTTATAATACACTACAAGGTGACAATTTAAAAACTTCTCACCCTCGCTTATAGCTCGCTTCCGAAAATAACATAAAAAAATCGAACAGACACGTCAATATTAGTGGGGGCGCTTTTAAAGAATTTTAATCTTAAAGGGAAGGGAGCTTGTTTAAATCGCTTCCTAATAATACTTTAAGAGTAGTAGTTTTCATGAAGTAGCGTTCCAAAATGGGGAGTAATTAAAACTTACCAGCATTGAGATATGTTTTTAGGTTATTATTTAAAAAACATTATTCTGATGACTATTATTTTAGTAGAATGATTATGGGTCCGTCCACTCCCATTTAAGATTTTAAGGGTTTGTTGCAAATGCTCTTTAAAGGCGTCCCCCTTCCACAATGAAATTTTATAGTATTTTTCGACTTTTAAGGAAGTGAAATATTAAGGTTGGGAAGTTTTAAAATTACTATCCTGTATGAAGGAGCCTCTGGCACACTTTTATTTTCATGTCATTAACCCGCACATTATCAGTTATGTTCTAATTACACTTACCTATGTGCAAATAAAGTGTTCAAAATGTTTTCTTTGAGAAAATTGTATTAACTGGTATATAGGAAAACGTTAATTGCTAGTTTAGCTGCTCTTTCAAATCGACAACCTAATTCGGGGCTAATTACCTTATGCCTGATTATACAATAGTTTGTATCCTTATATTGACTCCATTTTTTTTAAATGGAAACTATGTACAGGGTGTCCCATTTTCCACACTTTTATAGGGTATCTCCATAACGGTTAGTGGTATCAAAAAAGTAATGTAAGTGTCATGTACTCTTTTTGGGTGAAATTTAAAATGATAAAATGAAAATTAGAAAATTTTCGCTCGCTTAAGAGATTCGGGGGAAATTAAAAAAATTGACAATTTCAAAATTACCCTATCGTTTCTTAGTTAAAAGAGATACAGAAAAATGTTCTATACAGGAGTTTATTTACATTCATTGGTGAATAATCTGCCATTTTCAGAATTAGTATACGGGGGCAGGTAAAAAAGTTATCGGACCTAACCTCATTTTTTTAAATGGAGCACCCTGTATATTTTAATATAAAAATATAGCATTTTAAATTCTCTACAAATATATACACATCATGCATGATACTGGTTTCCTAGGCGATCTATTTAAACTTTATCACTTTAAACCACAGTCGGCCATGAAACAAAAGCTAATATCATAGAGACAACTATATTGACATTCTAGTTGTTATTAACATTTAACGTCAATTTCATTTTTACATATTCATTTGTGAAAATGACTTATCAACATTTTGAAAAATTTGATATGATATCTATCATCCATGGTGTGTTATAAATATGAAAAGAGAGTTTAAAATGCTATCATTTTAGATTAAAATATACAGGGTGTTCCATTTAAAAAAGTGAGGTTAGATCCGATAACTTTCTTACCTGACCCCGTATACTTATACTGAAAACGCCAGATCATTCAACAATCATTATAAATTAATTTCTGGATAGAACATTCTTCTGTATCTCTTTTAACTAAGAAAATATAGGATAATTTAGAAATTGTGAATTTCTTGATTTTCCCCCGTATCTTTTAGCAAGCGAAAATTTTCGAATTTTGATTTTACCATTTTAAGTTTAACCCAAAAAGAGCATTTGACATCCTATATATTTTAATCTAAAATGATAGCATTTTAAATTCTATTTTCAAATATATAACACACCATGGATAATATTGGTTTCCTAGGAGACTTATTTAAACTATATTACTTTAAACCACAGTAGGTCACGAAACAAAAGCTAATATCCTAGAGATAGCAATGTTGGCATTTCTAGTTGTTATTAACATTTAACGTCAATTTCATTTTTACATATTCATTTGTGAAAATGACTTATCAACATTTTGAAAAATTTGATATGATGTCTATCATCCATAGTGTGTCATAAATTTGAAAAGAGAGTTTAAAATTCAATCTCTTCAGATTAAAATATACAGGGTGTTCCATTTAAAAAAATAAGGTTAGGTCCGATAACTTTCTAACCTAACCCCGTTTACTTATTCTGAAAACGGCAGATTATTGAACAATCATTATAAATAAACTTCTGTATAAAACATTTTTCTATAATTCTTTTAACTAAGAAAATATAGGGTAATTTAAAAATTGTCAATTGGTTGATTTTCCCCCGTATCGCTTAAGCGAGTGAAAATTTTCGAATTTTGATTTTACGATTTTAAGTTTGACCCAAAAAGAGAACATGACACCTATATTACTTTTTTGATAGCACTAACAATAACGGAGATACCCTATAAAGGTGTCGAAAACGGGACACCCTGTACCTCGAATGATGAAAACTTCTTATATCAAATATTAAAAATTCATGTCCTAATTAGTGTCGGGAAAAACCGATGATTTTAAAAATCGAATGAATCGCTCGAGCGATTAATCGCTCGACATTTTTATGACTAAAAAGAATGTGCTGATAAAACACCGGAGATTTTTTTTGGGTGAGTTTTAGAAGTTTAGTCTAGAGTTTTTATTAACAGTTGATTCTGATTTAAAAAAAAATTATAATCTTTATAATTTTTTTAAAATTTACACTCGCCGCTGGCTAGCCATCAAAACAAAACACATGTCGCGAGGAATCCACTAAGGGATTTGGCATACCTTTTTGTATACAGCTTCTCGTTTATGTGCCTTTAATAAAGACATATGTCGTGTCAACCTTCGTCAATCGGCACATTTCGGGTGGCGCAGCGCGTCTATCGAAGGTCGGGTATCAAGTGAAAGCCAACGATTTCTCGCTTGAATTTACAACTAGAGTAATATTTATTATCGAGCGAAAAACTGCTCTTTTTTACCTCGAGCGATCAGACTACCAAGCAGCGCATTTCGGTCGGCGTCAAGCGAAGCTCGGGTATCGAGTGAAAGGTAATAAGTAACAATCGACGATTTTCGTTTCAAAATTAATAACTCGAGCGGTTTTTTTAATAATCGAGCGATGTCGGTTATTTCTATAATCGAGTACTCAAGCGGTTTTTCGCTCGAGCGAACACAAGTCCTAATTAACAAGCTGTTATTTCGTTAATAATAAACCGATTTTAATAATTGTTATTTTAACTGATAGAATATAGATTCTAAATATTCGGGCAGAGTACTTCACGTCCTGATACGTCTAATTGTACAGGGTAGCGCATAAAATCTAGATGCATGTAAATTTCCTAAAAGTTAAATTTGACATATCTTACATAAAAATTTGAATTTAATTCATTTTTTAAACTAAACCAACTAGAGATATATCTGGGTGAGACGCTGGCTCAAAAGTCTCGCCATAATACTCTAGGTAACAAAGAAATCACCATTTATTTTAAATACGTTAAATTGTCAAAAAAAAAACGTTTCATAAACAATTAATGCGATATTTTATCCCGTTTGACCTTTACTAAATCAAAAATAAAAGTCATTTCAACAAATAAAGTCTAGAATACAGAGTGCTACTCAATTATGTATTCATTTACTTGACATTACAAATACCACAAAATCGTTAGATACATAAACCACCTTACCTAGTTTTTATTTTGTTAAGTAAATGAACTAGATGAATAGATAATTGCGTAGCGTAATACAGAGATATTATACATTTTTTTTTGTTGAAATAATTTTTATTTTGTGTGTGTAATGTATGCGATAGAATGTCACATTTATTCTTTACGAAACTACTTTCCGACAATATAACGTAGGTATTTCGAAGAAATGGTAATTTTGTTTGTTGCCTCGAGAAGCATTGCGATTCTTTTGAGCCAGTGTCTAACCCAGATCTATTTCTGATTGGTTTAGTTTAAAAAATAAATAAAATCCAATTTTTATGTAAGTTATGTCAAATTTAAATTTTAGAAAATTTCCATGCATCTAGATTTTATGCACTACCCCGTATAATTAGACGTATCAGGACATAAAGTGCTCTGCCTTAAACTCTAGAGTCTATATTCTATCAGTTAAAACAAAAACTATTTCATTGTTAACGAAATAACACAATTAGGATGTGAATTTTTAGATATACAGGGTGTCCCAGAATATGGGGGCAATCTCCCGGGTTCAGATAGAACACTTAAAAATAACAGGAGAAGTTCATATAAATTATTCTTCCTACGGCCCCCCTACGGAGATACGGGCCCATAACGGACGTCCCTGGAAATCGTTGATTTTTAAATAATATTTTAAGCACTAGGTGTAATTTAATAATTTTTTAGTATAATGTTTACTAGATGAGTCTCCTTAAATTCGCCCTTTTAAACACATTTGGCTTATTTAGTGTGACATGGACGGACTAGACGTAACACAATTTTTTTTTTAACCCTGTAGGATGAAGGAAAGACAATAATATTTTTTTTGTATGAACTTCTCCTGTTTTTTTTTAAGTATTCTATCTGAACCCGGGAGATTGCAAACATATTCTGGGACACCCTGTATATTCGATAATTAATTGTACGTATGTTTTTTTCGTTTAGAGTCCATTGTGGATCGCGATTTCTTGAAAACACAAAAAATAATAAATTATATTATTGGAAAAAGATTTAAACGACATTTAAAAAGAAGTGTCACGTGACACCCCTCCCCCCCCCCCCCTTCCATTTAAGATTTTAAGGATGATATCTACTCCTCCGAGGGGTTAAACCACGAAGACTGCAAATATTCTTTAAGAGCGTCCACCTTCACAATAAAATTGCAGTGTCTCTCCGATTTTTAATATTATTTATTTACTGAAAGCAAGATATAATCTGACACCCTTTAATAGGGTAGGAATTACTAATAATTACCTTGCAATTGAGTTCTCCTTCCCTTCTGTTCATGGGTCGACATCTTACTATGACTTTTACGTTCTCCGCCATACTTTTCAAATTTCAGAGCTCTTAGCGTTGCAGTGCAATCATCTGAAATAAACCACAAATTAAAAAAATAAAATGCTTAAGAATCTTAGCTAATAAAACTAATTACTAGAAATAAAAATTGTTGTAAAAGCAGAATGGCAAGAATTTACTTTTCGCGGGGTTTGTTTTTAACAAATGAATTTAAGCCAGTATACAGGGTGTTTCTTAATAACATGCTAATATTTAAGGAGATTATTCTTGGGTCGATTTTCAGAAAAAACTTCATATGAACATATGTCCTAAACGTCTTAACGTTTGAGATACAGGTGTGAAAGATATAAAAAATCTCCTCTTTTATTAATATGGTGCACACTTTCTATTCATCAAGAGGAATTTTATGATGTACAACATGGTTTTTTTTATTCAGACCAGTGGCGTTCTTGCGGGAATTGCCTTTGGCATTTTTGAAGAAAAGAATGGTATGCCACATCTTTTTTTTAACTAAAAATTATTTTTTAAATTCCCATTCCTTGCTGAGCAAATGTCGTCTCTGGATTTTTTGTCGTTTTACGTTCAGTTTTCGTATAAAAAAAATGAAATTAATTTATTTGCACTCTGTTATGAAATTAGGAATTAGGAACATGAAATCTTTAACACCCTGTATATCAAAAGTTGTAGCCAAGGCTTTAAACCGATGGAAAATTAAATGCAGAGTAATGGGTATAGATTTAGAGGATACCTGCTTATATACGTTACAATTTACCGACGACCAAGGTATTATTGGTAACGATAAGGATGACTTAGAGTACCTACATGGCACGAAAACTACAGCAAGAGTATGCACTATGAAGGTTTTAACTTAACATAAAGAAAACGAAATATCTTCCAATAGGGATCGAACTTTCTAATATATAACTTGATGTAGATGAAATAGAAGCGTGTAATAATTACACATACCTTGGCGTTGAATTTGACACCACAGGAAAAGACGATAGGGAAATTAATAAACGAGTATCTCAGTCTAGAAGAATAATCTCTTGTCTAAATGGAATACTTTGGAGTGAAGATATAGGAAACAAACGGAAGTATAATATATATGAAGCAATGATTAAAAGTTCGTTATTGTATGGATCGGAGACGTGGAGAATTACAGAGAACAACAGAAGGATACTGGAAGCCACCGAAATGTATGCTTTAAGAAGATCTTTGAGAATATCGAGAGCAGATAGAAATCCGACGAAGAATGGGAATAGAAGGGACAATAACATCTGACATCGAACAGAGACAACTAATATGGTATGGACATGTCCAGCGAATGAAGGAATCAAGATTACCCAAGAAAACTATGATTTGGAGACCACCGAACCGCAAAAAACGTGGAAGACCGAGGAAAACCTGGAACGAGGGAATTGTAAAAGCAATGAGCTCAAGAGATCTGAGATCTGATTTGGACCCAAGAATAACCTCCTTAATCATTGGTAATTATTTTTTAAATGATAAAATCGCGGTAGAGAATGTTCAAGTTCATGATCATAAATGTTTTGTTAGACCAAAATGCAATAAAAAACTATAATTATGGAAATCAATTAATTAATTTAGGAGGCCTTATTTTACGTATCCAGGGGGAAATGGCTTATTCTATTTAAGCCCGCAAATCCAGATATCAAAATAGATTGTGGAAAAACAATTAAAAATCATTAAAATCCGTCCGTTCCACTGCTGAATTTATTGATAAACTAGGATTGATACTACTTGCCAAGTAAACAAATGGTTGCCAAAGTTTAATGAAATAGAAGCGTGTAATAATTACACATACCTTGGCGTTGAATTTGACACCATAGGAAAAGACGATAGGAAAATTAATAAACGAGTATCTCAGTCTAGAAGAATAATCTCTTGTCTAAATGGAATACTTTGGAGTGAAGATATAGGAAACAAACGGAAGTATAAGCCTTGTGGTCGGATGTCAGAAGATTTTATTCAATATCGATCTTTTCCGGTTGATTTTGTTCTCTTTCCTCGTTTCACACTGCCTAAGCTCTTCCCAGTGACTGGCTCATTAGCGATGTAGCCTAGACAGTTCGTATAAAGAAGTCTTTTAATGGAGCTCGAAAGTAAAGTTCATTGACGTTTAAGATTGTAACGTGTACACTATACCCACTGAAATAAAAATATGATAATATGAATTTGAAGAAAAAGGATTTGTATCATTTATTCGCCCAGATATTTAAAGTGGACGTATTCATTCCGCATATAATGGCTATAGAATAGAAATAAAAATGCATTTCTTAATTTCTTTTTCTTATTATTCGTTGGATTGATTAACATTTTTTAAGCTCTATTGCATGTTTAGACTACGAAACCAATAATAGCAGGTTATTAAACCTTAAGGCTATTGATCTTTCTAACGAAGACAGAAGCTAATTGAATATATTTTTTATCTTATATTAACTTCTTAATTCCTAATAGATTGTAACCAAGCTGAGGGGTTAAGAAAGTAAATGTGAATCATAATCTGTGAAATTGTGCATTTAATATATACAGTGTGTCCACTGATTGACTATCGAAGAGGGAAAACTTTTTTATTTGTGGGTTTATGAAAAAAAGTTATTTTTCATAAAAACTCCTGCTTGTTCTCCAACGACCAAAAAGTATATTATTTTTTCAAATTTATATACCGGGTGTTCAGAATTTAGAAAAATATGAAAAAAGCTAAGAACAAAGTACCCTTATGTGTAAAGATAGGATAAAAACTAATTAGTAAAAGTTGTTGTGGTTGAGAACCTACGTCTCATTACCAAGTTTTGACTTATTAGCTAAATGTACAGAGACAGGCAAAAAATTCCAACTCATAAAATATGATTTGCTTTAAATTAACGCATTTTGCAAATTAGTTAATCTTTAGAACGGTTTTCTTTGTATAATATTTATCTTTATACGAGGAATTGTCGAAAACGGCTAAGTAACTACCCATGTTATTAAAAAATCAATACGTTTTAAAATAAAACCGTGCACTATTCATAATTAAACGAATTTATTAGAGAACGAATGAAGAGTACAAAATTGTAACAAGTATAACAAATGTAAGTGAAAAAAGGCAGGTTATCAGCAAAAAAAAACTATTCAAAGGTTTCTCCACCAACCTCCTCGCATCGTTGGACTTTCTTAATAAATGCTTTATATGCATTTCGTATCTCTTGCAAAGGGATAGCCTGAATCGCTTCTCTAATTCTAATTTTTAAATTGTCAAGATCAGGTTCCAAATGAGATGCATACACTTTCTGGGTAAGGTAGCCCCATAAGTAAAAATCCATTATTGTAAGGTCGGGACTTCTTGGCGGCCAAGGGATTGGTCCATATCTCCCAATCCAGCGCTCCGGAAATTGTCGATTCAACAACTCCCGCACAATAACAGTGGAATGCGCAGGATGACCATCTTGTTGAAAATATGCAGTTTGCCTGTCAATAAGTGGCATATTATTTAAATAATGAAAAAAAATTGAATTTAGCATTTCTAAATAACTATGCTGATTCATATTTGCTTCAAAGAAGTACGGTCCAATTATTCCGTTGTACGTAACTGCACACCAAACGTTAACTTTCTTGGAGTACTGTCTTCTGCAATGAATTCGAAAATGGGGATTCTCAGTTGACCAGTAACGTACATTTTGGGAACTAACCACTCCATTAGTTGAGAAAGTAGCTTCATCGGAAAAAATAATATTATGAAAAAAGTTTCTATTTTGTAAGTATTTCTGACCAACCCATAAGCAAAAATCAAGTCTTTTTGCATCATCATTTGCTTCTAGAGTATGAACAAATTTAGGTTTATATGGCCTGACTTTATTAGCTTTAAAAATTATTTGCAAATATGATTTACTAATGTTTCCAATATGGGATGCTCTAATCCTTAGCGATGTTTTGGGAAAATGCCGAACGGAATCCAGCGCAAGAGTTGCCCCAACATTTTCTTCTTCATTGATAGGAGTCTTCTTCTTTTTAATATTTAAAACGCTTCCTGTTCTTCTAAATTTTGAAACAATAGATTTAACTGATATTCGGTTAACGGTAATATTTGGCCATTTCTCGTTAAACATTCTTGTGACATACGAGTATGAGATATTTTCCCCTAAACCATAACATTGGACAATAAATACTTTTTGTTCTAACGTTAGCATTTTTTTTCACTGTCATAAATTAAGCAATATGACATTGACAACATTTTTATTTGTTTGTTCATTTGTTAAATACGTCGCCCCGCGATGTGTTTTCAACGCCGTCTTGTCGGTAAAATGTACGTCCATTGTCATCGCAACGTATACTATAAAGTTTTTACAAAGAAATACGTTCTAAAGATTAACTAATTTGTAAAATGCGTTAATTTAAAGCAAATCATATTTTATGAGTTGGAATTTTTTGCCTGTCTCTGTACATTTAGCTAATAAGTCAAAACTTGGTAATGAGACGTAGGTTCTCAACCACAACAACTTTTACTAATTAGTTTTTATCCTATCTTTACACATAAGGGTACTTTGTTCTTAGCTTTTTTCATATTTTTCTAAATTTTGAACACCCGGTATATAAATTTGAAAAAATAATATACTTTTTGGTCGTTGGAGAACAAGCAGGAGTTTTTATGAAAAATAACTTTTTTTCATAAACCCACAAATAAAAAAGTTTTCCCTCTTCGATAGTCAATCAGTGGACACACTGTATATTTTTTGCGAAGTGGCATGTATTTGATGTTTCATATGCCTTTTTTACGATATTGGTGTTAAGTTTTTTGGCGCTCAATGACATTTGTCTGGAATCGTATAAATTTTCTTAAGTTGGTTATAGATTCGGATACATTTCATTACACTTTCTACATATTCTGCTAATGTCCAAATAAAGTAAATGAATTCATAAGAACTAGTTTCCTTCGATTTATTTAAATTTATTATTTAGAGCTAGTAAAAGTACATTAAATCTAAATAACAATTAATCTAAGCAATTGTTAATTACTTGCTTAAGGAAATGTGACAAATAGATATGATATACATTGCCGAAGAGCAAATTTTAGCATCTTCCCAAATCAATAATATGCAGGGTGTTTCAATTTTTGAAGTAACCAATATGTCTATATTTTTAAACTAGCGTATAAACATACCAGGCAGGTTAAAAAAAAACACCCCACAAAATGTTATTATCTTAGTGGAAGTTTTCCTGGAAAAGAATGGAAATTAGTTATTACCTTGAAAACGCTAAGAAATAGGTATAGAAGATCGTTAAGGAAAAATTAATAAGGATTTAAAAAATATCTATCTTGCTACTACTTTCTAGTAGACGCGGCAACAGTGGAATGTCGAAAATATTAACATTGAAGTCAGAGAACTGGACAAATTAATTTATAAAATTATTGAAGTATAACTGACTAACTAAAAAAAGGTCAATCAAAGTTAAAAATTAATTTTAAACATATATTAATGCTACTTTTGTTTAGCATAAATTAATTATTTTTTTCTTGAAGTAGTCCATCTCAAAGTGGAGTGAAGTTATAAGGAGGTAAAGAAACTCACAGTCTGCTCCACTAGTTTAATAGCAATTAATAAAACTAAAAATTATACATGTTTCGAAGGCTTAAGCCTTCATCTTAAGTGAAAAGTAAAACATCCAAGGGTACCTATGACATTGAGGTAACTAGCAAAGCAGGAAAAGAAAAACTTTTTGATTATGTAAAAAATTTAAAATATAGAAAATAAAAAGGTAAAAAACTAAAGGTTTCATTTATTCTTAGGAAAACGAATGCATAATAAAAAATTTTTTTAATAAAAATTTCTTCTTATTCAAAATTAAAAACTTTTAAGAAGAAATTTTTATTAAAAAAAAATTTTTATTATGCATTCGTTTTCCTAAGAATAAATGAAACCTTTAGTTTTTTACCTTTTTATTTTCTATATTTTAAATTTTTTACATAATCAAAAAGTTTTTCTTTTCCTGCTTTGCTAGTTACCTCAATGTCATAGGTACCCTTGGATGTTTTACTTTTCACTGAAGATGAAGGCTTAAGCCTTCGAAACATGTATGATATTCAAATTTTTTGGTTGAACTAACCACGAGAGTTAATGCAAGCAAAATTATTTGTAACTTTTAAATCGCATTCAACAAATGGATTCTAAGAAAGTCTGCTCAGGTCGAAATATTCCTGAGCGATATGCGCTTTTCTTCAATCTTTTAAAATGTACGCCAAAAGGCCATATTCAAACCATAAAAAAACTAACAGAAACAAATAGAACTAAAACACAATGCTTCAATAAGAAAAAGCTAACATGAAATGAAAGGAAGGTATACTTTGTTATGTGTCACTAATTTATTAAAAACTAAGGTTATGTAATATAAGATTTAATTAGTACGAAAAATATTAACTGGGTATAATAATATCAAATACCAATGTAAAGAAAAATTATTATTTGCCAGACCACCCTATGATACCTTTACAATAAGGGCGTTTTTTATCTACACAGTAGCACTTTAAAATACTAATTCTTTCCATCCGGGACAGCAAACCGGAAACTAAAATTCCTATCTTGTGTCCCTGTTTAACTTATGGAGAATTAAAAAAATATATGTATATGAAAAATATTTCAAACAGTTTTTATATATATGTAACATGTGTATATAGTATAGATATAATAATATGTATCGTGAAAAGTACATTAGGTTTAAGTCATTGTTATTAAATGGATCAAGAAAGAACATGACAATAATAAGTAAGAAAACTTTCAAAAATTGTCTGGTCTGTTGGAGATTCTCCAGTGCCATTGAAACTTACACACACACAGATTGAATAGTACTACCAAGAAAAGGAAGCTTTTTTCATTGATAGGATGCAACCACCTGCAGACCGGTTTCGAACTCTTTTGTTCTCGTCAGTACAGAGTAGGTGTACATACCCATCATCAGACAATACTATATACTTCACGCTGTATTATCAACGGTAGTCGAGAAAATACAACGCGTGGTGCCATCTCTTAGCCGTCGCACACAATTTGAACAGACATTATTTGAATAGATCAAAAATTAAAAGTCTATACTTTTCAGGTGGTATTAATAGCAAATACCAATGTATGGAAAAATTATTATTTCCCAGAGCACATAAAAATGGCTTTCTTATTCCCTCTAATGGTCTTTAAACGCTTCTTATGAATTTTGTGGAGAAAATGTCAAATTTGACAGTTAATAAAAGCCGCATGGTCCCGTTTAATTATGTCAATTTTGGACCTTATTGAAGTATGAACTTATGGTAAATTTAAATTTTACATAGATCGAGAAATACATTTTTTCCATATATTATGGTTCCAACAACGAAACAACGGAATTAATTATATAATTTAAAAAGAACAGTTTATTGTTATAAAACGCACAGTGCACTTCGCTAAGAAATATAATTTAGTACTGTCGAGTAAACGATATTTTATGCATCAGAATGGTCGCATGTTAAATTCTTATTTATTAATTATGGAATTACTTAAGATTTAAAGTGGATTTTGACGCAATTTAGTTTCGACGCACTTTTTCTTAGGAACTGAACTACCGCTAGAACAGGCCCTAACGCCCCTCATGTCAGCTCCATGTTTTAACAATATATCTACGACTTTTGCTCTGTTTTGGAGGGAGGCCAAGTGGAGAGGTGCAAAACTATTGTCGTCTTGTACGTTACAACTTGCACCATGCTTCAAGAGAGCTTCCACCACATCTGTATATCCGTGGTATGCTGCGGTGTGTAACGCAGTCCATCCTCCACGTGCTTTGATGGTATTTCAGAATCATCGCAACAATATCGACGTAGCCTCGTCTTGCCGCGAGGTGCAAAGAAGTATCCCTGGAGTTTGTAAAGAGAAGCTTAGCACCATGTTGTAATAAAGCCTTTACAACTTCTAAGTTTCCGTCGCTAGTAGCCATGTAAAGAGCGTGAGAGTCTATATGAATATAACATTGACATTAACATTGACATTGGCATGATGCTTCAAGAGAGTCTTGAGGATATTCCGATGATCTTTCTCAACGGCATGATGTAAAGCAGTTCGACCCGAATGGTCTGGGATGTCAACATTGACACCGTTTCTTAACAGCGCCAAAACTACGTTGCTATGTCCATTTCTAGCCGCCAAATGCAGTGGATTGTGTCCGGCTTTATTCCGCAAATTTTGAGCTCCATTTTTTAGTAACATCAAAACCACATTTTTATGACCGTGTTCGGCGGCGACATGTAAAGCCGTCGATTGGTCTATTCCTTCAGTTACATTTACATCGATGCCATTTTTTAATAGTTCTGCCACGCCATCTGTGTGGCCGTCGGAAGCTGCATCCACTAAGGCTTTACATTTACTACTCAATTCACTCTTATTCTTACCCAACTTATCCGTTTTAAGAAACGTCGTCATCTCGAGGCCTTTGAAATATTCATCTAAAATAACGTTTTGTAACATAATAAAAATAACTTTTCTGAAATTATCACTAATAAGATTTTCAATAATTCTTCTCAGAAGCTTCAAATCTTCTTCTTCTTCTATTGTCACTGGTCCATAAAACTCACAAACTAATAAACTGGTTAATCTGGGAAGGTCCCCCACCGGTCCTACTAAATCCAGGAACTCCTTCCAACTAAAAAATGTTTGATTTTTTTCATCCAGATATTTTTCTAATTCCATTTGATGTTTATGATCTTCCTTCAACTGTTTTAACGTTTGCATTATACGAATTGCAAGAAATCTCGTATACTTGGTCTCGATAATGAGACATTTCTTTATGTCGGATGTCAAAAAACTATTGATGGAGTTTCTAAAATCACTTTCACAGTTTTTAAATTCGGTAATATGTTTCGTAGATAGCTCCTGAATTGCCCTTTCCACGGTAAGTGAATTCATTTTCTGTCTAAAAAAAATATCATTACTTTCAATACCAAAATTGTAAAAAATATTATTTTATATGATTTGTTGTTCTATCGGATTTCAGGCGATAAGATTATATATTTTAATATTTTGTAACAGATAAGATAACGAAGGATTAATAGACAAAACGTATAGGGGAAAATTGATTAAAAGACACGGTTCCAAAATTATTTCTTGTTTTCCTTGGTTATATGTTTCGCTCTATTCGAGGATTATCTGACAAGTATTCAGTTGGTCAATCAGAATTTTAAAAAACCAATAACAAGACGCATCACGCTACGCAGCTAGACTAACACTAGAGTTACGTAGCGTGTTTTAAAGGTTTGATTGACCAACTCCACTCTGGGAGTGGTGCGTGTGCGAATAAAGCGATTCACGTTAGATTTGAATCGTTGGAGGATATATTCGTTGGGAAAAACGACCTCGGGAAGGTCGTTCCATAAGGATGAAGTCCTGCAGATGAAAAAATTCTTAAATAATGAAGTTCGAGGAGTACTAAGCTTAAGCACATATGGATGGTCCTGCTATTCGCAGCTCTGGGTGGAATTAAGAGGGCAAGGTTAGCCGAGCACTTTCCATGAAAAAATCAGAGAGTCAAATCCCCATCGTGTCTTCGATATTCTAGGCCAGGTATGGGCAACCTTTTGGGCTAAAGGGCCACATAATAAATGTAAAATGGGTAGCGGGCCACACGGGATTATTTCTGTGGCACACCATACACCCTCCGCAGGCGAGCGAAGCGTGCCGTTTCCAATTAGCGCCATAGGCGAATTTTTTTGAAATTTTCAAGGTCAAACGCTCTAATGAAAAGTTAGAAAATTGCGATACAAAAATATTTTCTCCGAAAAAGAGGTTTCATCCAGCAAACTTTCTGAAAAACATATTGTTATTACGAAAATGGGCTAGTCCCGTAAAGAAATAAATTAAAAAAACCCCGAGATGAGTGAAAAAATTGCGATACAGAAATATTTAATTTTATTTATTAAAATAAATAGATAAATATAAAAGAAACAAATATATTATAAAAAAATATATAATGTTAAATAGCGACACCGAAATCAATGAGACACTTGATCTTGAATTTGGGAAACTAATCCGTCGATGTTTGGATTAATTCCACTGATACAAAGACGTAAGGAATTTTCCAAATTATCGTCAGTCAGCCTTGTACGATGTTTTGACTTATTAACTTTCATCATTGAAAAGAACTGTTCGCATTTGTAAGTACTGCCAAAGGCACAAATCAATCTTCTTGCGAATTTTCTAAGCTGCGGAAAATGGTCTTCTTCGAGGTATTTTTTGTAGAAATCGCACAACTCCACGTCTTCAAATTTAGATTTTAGGAGTGAGTTTTCTTGAATCTCGATCAACTCCATTTGCAAGTGTATTGGAGCATTTTGTACATTACTTTTTGTTGGAGTAGCAAATAAATTGAAACAGTCTTCCATGTTTTTGAAATCGCTAAATCTGTTCGAACATTGCTCCGACACTAACTTCAGTTCTTCAGCGTATTGAGCATAAGCAATATTTTCATACGCAGAGAGCGTGGTGAAATGGTAACTGTTACCAGACTGAATTGAACTTCATTCAAAATGTCCTCTCCTGTAGTGGTTCCTTTTAGCGGCTGTAAAGCAAGCAATTCCTCAGTAACAGTGAACTCTTTATCAACACCTCGAATAAATATAGCCAGTTGAGCTGTGTCAGACAAATCGGTGCTCTCGTCTAATGCTATGGAAAATGATTCAAAACCAGCCATACGGTCAGTCAATGTTGTTTTTATATCAATAGCCATCATTTCTATACGTCGGACAACAGTTCGTCTTGACAAACTAATTTTTTCAAATTCATTTTTCTTTTCAGGACACAAAACACTGCAAACTTCTAACATACACTCCTTGATAAATTCTCCTTCAGCAAATGGTTTTGATAACTTTGCCAATTTAGAACTAACTATAAAACTAGCTTTCACAACATTATCAAGTTGTGTTCTTTGTTTATGAAACATTTGCTGCTGTTTTTCCAAATTTGCGGTAAGCTTCTGGATTTTGTCATTTCTTATTTGTCCTGTCAGTGAGTGCACCATAGGATGCTTAGTTGAGTAATGCCTCTTTATATTGCATTCTTTCATCGCTGAAATGGATTCATTACACAGCAAACAAATAGGCTTACCATTGTGCAAGATAAAAAAGAATTCTTCAGTCCATTTTTCTTGAAACCGGCGACCCTCTGCATCTACTTTTCGTTTCTTTCCACCAGACATCATTTTCGTTTACTTTTCGTTCGATAAACTTAATAACAAAATATAATTAGTAAGCAATCAAGATGCACACAGTCACAAAACAAATTGACGTCACTAGCAGTGCAGTTCGCTAGGATATCGCTTGTCGAAGTTATCACCTCGGTAGCTCAAATAGAACTGAACTAAAGTTCGGGCCATCCACCCGCTTATATAGACAAAATGAAGGAATGATCTAGAATTGTCTAGTGTAGAACATTCTTTTGTTGCGCCACCAGTGAGGCGGCAAACATCAAAGGCTTTGATGTTCGTTTGCCGCCTCACTCTTTGATGATCGCCGCCACTCGGCTTGCTCGTTCACTTGCTTCCGTGAGTATGAGTAAGTCGTGTAATATTTTTAATTTTATTTTTTAATTTTTTAATATAATTTTTAAGATTTTTCAAAATGTCTCGCGGGCCGGATCAAATCATACAGCGGGCCGGACGTTGCCCACCCATGTTCTAGGCTGTCGAGGTTCCCGTCATCTCGTGGTCTCCGATCAGACGAATGGCCCTCCTTTCGATGGAATCCAGCAGCCGAAGGGTATGTTTGGGTGCAGAGCTCCAGACATAAGATCATTACTCTAGTGATGGTCGAATCTGGGCTTTGTATAGTGTCAAAAGTTGTTGAACTTCTTGGTTCGGAAGAGTACACCAAGTTTCTGAGAAGCTATCTTCGCAATTGTCACAACGTGGTTATGCCAAGACATATTTCCTCCCAGATTGACGCCCAACAACTTAATAGATGAAACCAGTGGGATTGCGTGTTCTGCCATCACTATATCCGGTTCTGCAATGTTAATCTTTTTAGAGAAAACTGCTGCGACTACACGATTTCGGTCATTTCGGATTGAACTGCAGGAATGTTGGGTTGTGTTCTTCACTGGAAATCTACAGTGGAATGCGAAGAATATAGTTCAGCGAGTAAGCTTGCTTTGTCTCCAGCTGTGGATGCTATTGTACCATTGGAACGTGTTAGAGGCGGAGTAGTTCTCCTTGGCAGCAAAGATCATCTCGAATAAAAAGACATACCCTGAAGTTGCGTCAAAATAGGAAATGAAAATCGTATCCAGGGTATAAATAGCTGACGGTGTTTATTGATGATCTGGCCTTTGTCTCGGTCAGGGCGAGCACGAGAGGCTTGGACTGAATTGATGTTCGTGTTAAGCCCTCTAATATTGCAGAAATCAATTTTGAAGTTGATTGTCGTTGGAGGAACCCAGTAAATTGTCGGAAATGGTTGTTGTTTGTTGAACTTGGCTTGATGGGGCCCCAAGACCAGCCCCCGCCCGGAGATCTGAATGGTGAGTTTACCTCCGGAGTATTTTGGGCCTGGAGCTTCCATCATGCTATTCTTGGGGTCCCACCCTGGTAATCGGAAACATCGGCACAGCGAGGAAACGTCAAGTTAATGAGCAAACGTTAACCCAAGGAGTAAACTTCACGCCGCCTAAACCGATGCAATGGTATCTCACCGGACGAAGCCGAGTGGGCCAACATCTTCCATTTGAAGCTCCAATATAAACACAGCCCATAACGCGAGCAAGCAATTTTTCTAAATATTATTATAAACCTTCGGCTTACAATTAAAAAGTGAATGGGAAAGATTTTAAAAGTCTAAAATACATCAAAAATCTTTCATTTCCTGTCATATTAATTGTCTAAATGTGTAATGTAAGTTATGTAAGCCATTTATTTCGTATAATATATGAAATATACAGACATAATTTATAGTATGTTAATGACATCAAAATGTGTTTTTCATTAATCCAACAATAAATAAATAATATACAAGAAAAAATGTTGTATCCGACTTTTTGCCTTTTTTACTACCATAACTAACGAGTTCGTTGGTCTTTGACTATTAGCTTTCCAGACAGGTCAACATTAGTTCTCTTGTCGGGTATGTATGTGTAATTTCTAATGAAATCACTTAACCTGTCGGGTAAACTACATACACGTGCTTATAAGTATAGGGATCCAGTTTAATACCTTAGAAAACCATTATCACGTATATATCTGAAATTTAAGTGGATTTATTAGGGCACGTCACGTTATCCTCGTACATATTCTTAAATAATACCTGAAAAGACGATTCTTAACATTCAGAATAGTTTTTTAATTGAAAAAGTTTCATGTCTCCAGGAATAGACACAGTTTATTTCTTATTGTTTAGTAATTTAATAAAATGTGTTAAATTTCCTTTAAATTTATAAAAGATAATTCCACTCATATAATAAAACGTCTATTTAAATATGTAGCTTTTGTTAATTAGGTGGTAAAAATGTGCACAGCTCAAAATTAAGTAGCCTTTCTTTTCCATTACCCAGCAACGTTCGGTTTGTTACATATTGTTACAATCAAATTTGATGCTGTCAACCGCTTTTAGTCTGTTTTGGGCAAATTTCCATTAACGAGATTGGAGAAAAGAGTATGAATGAATTCATAAATTTATCAGATATGCTGCGATACGTGAAAATAGCGTTGCTATCTGCATGGCCACGTGGAACTAACGCGGTGGTCTGATATAGTCCAAATCAGGCCAAGTGCAAAGAACAGATTTAAAATTATTGTGACTTTAATAATATTTTAACAGTCAATGTTGAAAGGAACGTAAAGAATTGTTTTTACATTAAATGTTTACTAATATTTTATTTGTAACGAGCATTTAAAGACCATTAGACGGAATATTTTAACAAAAACAATATAAGTGAATAATATAGTAATAACCGGTCAAAGACATTTGTATAAAAACAAGCCGGAAAAGTCGGTTTCAGTCTGAATAAGGAAATCTGGCACGTGCACTCTTAGATTCTATGAATTACGACACGTTTGTCCTATAATTTAAGTTTTAGTATACCATTGTGTACAAACATTATTATATCCATTTAATATTTTTAGTTTTATGCAAATCTTATATTATACAACGTGTCCAAGATAAGGAGGGCCAGTACAGGGATCTCGGAAACCGTAAGACATGCGAAGTCGGTTAAATGGAGGTAAAGTTGCGCATTTACGTGCCTAATTATATGCCGTTCAGAAAGTTTTAAAATTCCGAGTAGTTCCGGAGATATCCGGAAAAAACCGAAATTGTAAAAAATCGTTTTATTGTTTTTCTGGTTCCAAAGTAAATTGCACTTTTGCATTGCCACTTTTTCCGCTCTATCTAAGAGCGTTAATTGTTTTGTAATCCGACGAGTGGTCTTCGAAGGGGCATTATCAACTTCTTTTTTAAAATATGGTCCTGTTTTTCTGATATGGGACTTTGAGATCTTTGTTCTTCCGAATGCAACGATGTATGACACATTGTGGTTTAATGACGTTTCGAGGGTTTTTTGAACAACATCAGGATATTTTTGGATACGGTCCTGTATTTCTCCTAATTTTATAAATAATATCTCATAAGTAAGCTCTAAATTTTTTACTTATGTTGGACTAGTTCAATAAATATAAAATAATTGAACAAAATACAGAAATATTATTTCAAACTTCTGTTGATTCGGGATTTTAAAAAAAGTAGGCGTTTGAAACAAAAAAGTTAAGTTGGTCACGCGTGACTTATTTCACCTGACATTCCCATTGTGATCGTTTGAAAGCGTTTTAAGAGGTTTTCTATTTTCCAGAAAATATGGAACATAATTTTACAAATACTGGAAAGTTTGATATTCTATCGTGTTTTATTTAATCTCAAAAAAAACTGTTATTTGTGTTAGAGAATAACGGAAATCATTTTGAACACCTGATTATGTAGCTCCTTACTTTTTTCGTTGTTAGTTTTATTACTGTTTTGGTATGATTTTTGTTCACTTATTTGTGGTTTATTATTAAATTATTTGTTATTTATTGAACTAGTCCAACATAAGTAAAAAATTTAGAGCTTACTTATGCGATATTATTTATAAAATTAGGAGAAATACAGGATCGTATCCCAAAATTTCCTGCTGTTGTTCAAAAAACCCTCGAAACGTCATTAAACCACAATGTGTCATACATCGTTGCATTCGGAAGATTAAAGCTCTCAAATTTCAATATCAGAAAAGCAGGGCCGTATTTAAAAAAAGAAAGTTGATAATGGCCCTTTGAAGACAACTCGTCGGATTACAAAGCAATTAACGCTGTTAGATAGAGCGGAAAAAGTGGCAATGTAAAAGTGCAATTTACTTTAGAATTCGATCCCAAAAAAACCCAGGAAAACAATAAAACGATTTTTCAGAATTTCGGTTTTTGCTGATATCTCCGGAACTACTCGGAATTTTAAAACTTTCGAAACGGCATATTATGAGGCACGTGAATGCGCAACTTTACCTCCATTTAACCGACTTCGTATCTCTTACGGTTTCCGAGATTCCTGTACTGGCCCTTCTTATCTTGGACACGTTATATATCTTTGACGATTTATTTTAAATGCGTAAATATAATTTTAGGTTTTTCTCCGTACGAGATTATTAAATTAAAATTTAATATATGTGACAACATTGTTAACCCGCAGATTTTTTTGTCCGTATTCCTTTCGTAGCTACAGATAAACTTGTCGACCTGTATAGGGCATGATTTATGGACGATGTCTAGAATTAATTGTAGAATGTAAAAAGGTACAATATGTTTAATTACAAAAAATTGAAGTTGATACAAGTAGCATTTTATGATCCACCTTGTATAATATATAAATAATATATTTTTTCTAAAAAAAAGCATTTTCGTTTCTTTATCATAACGTTGTATATAAAAATGAACTAACCTATATTTTTAGAACCTCAAAATTCTTGGGATAGCACCGAAAAATTGAGCAACATTTTGCGTGCGTTCAATATGCAGATTGCTTCAGACTATAGAATGTGAGATTAAAGGTCAAGATAAGGGTGTTTTTATACGTTTTGTTACACCACAGTCGGTTAATGAAAATAATAAATTCGGTGGAAAGCGGAAATTAAGTCATATAACTTTTTCATTTTCCGTTTTCTAAATGAGAACCTTGTGAGGGTGACGTGTTGATTGCACTTATTTCAAATAAAATTATTTTCTTGCTATTATGACTATATTTATTATTTAAAAAATTTTACTTGTTCCCCTCCCCCATTTGCTGATCAAAGGGTTGCAGAGGTATCCAGTGTTGTGCAAGAGTTTTACTTTTTTTCTAATTTATCCCGATTTTTAAGTTGGAAGTTTAAGTACGATTTTACCAATGTTAAATTTTACATCTGACTTCAGATTTTCTTGGGTATTTGCAGGTCGACAACTTTATCTGTAGCTACAAAACGAATGCGGGCAAGAAAATTTCTTGGGTTAATGATGATTGATTGACGAACCGGAACGTGAAACGTGTGCGTGTTGGTCTCCTCACAAAAGTAATAATTTTGATGGTTTAAAGTCGACGAAAAATATCGTTCTTTTTCTCAGACACTTCCTTAATATAGTGTTAAATATCCAGTGAAAATTAATTGCGAAAACCTATCGGGAAAGTGAGAAGAAAAGGCATTAATCCAGAAAAAAGGCACGGACTAAATAAAATTAAATATTAAAAAAACCATTGTTAACTTTAAATCGATAGTGGCTTCTTATCTCTGCATACTTTAAACTATAAACAACTGGTGGTTGTATACATAGACAGTTATTGTACTGAATGATATTTAAATTGTACTACACCAGAATTAATTGGGTTGTGCACTTGGCGTTGGTACATATTTGGTCATAACTGTTTTCTGTTTTCTGTTTTTTAAGTTATCTAACAAAAAAAAAAAAAAAAAATGCCGCCTGCTAAAGCAGTATGTCCTGTATGCAAAAAGAACTTGACGAAATCAAGAACTGCTGTTCAGTGTGCGGAGAGATGTAAGCAATGGTTTCATCTGGAGTGTATTGAATTGACTGAGGTTGACCTTGAGGTAATGAAGAAAGTTCAAAGTAAATGGTGTTGCATTACCTGCAAAGCCAAAGTTGAGCTTCAAGTGAGATCTGATAATGCTCGAAAAAGTATTGGGATATCTGGCGGGCAGTCAAATGAAGATCTGGTACAATCATTAAGGGAACTAAAACTGGAGATACGTGATTTAGTAAAGGATATCAAGTTCTACGCCGAGCAATACGAAGAGCAAAAAATAAAAAATGAAGAGTATGAACGGGAAATAAGCAACTTAAAAACGGACAATGAACGATTGAACAATGAAATTAACAAATTGAAAGGAATCGCATCTCGTCAAGACAAGGTAGGCAGAAGTGCCAATCTTGTTGTTGTGGGGGTAAAATATGAAGTTGAAGAGGGGATAAATGTACCTCATCTAGTAGTACCTAAGGTGGAGAAAGTTCTTAAACATGTGTGTCCAAACTTGAAAAGAAGTGATATTGTGATAAAACTCGCCAATACTAGGAAAGAAAATTGTCCGGTAATAGTCGAATTTAAAAATAAAGATGACAAGAAAGCATTCTTGGAGGAAAGGAAAAATAAAGGAAAAATAACTGCCGCCAACTGTGGGTTACAGGGAGAGAACACAGCTATCTACTTCAACGAAGACCTATCACCGGAAGAACGTAGTCTCTTCAGAAAAGCACGGGAACTCAAGGAAAAGGGGTTTAAATATGTGTGGGCAAAGAATGGTAATGTTCTGGTTAGGCAGAGTGATGATAGTGCAATTATAAGAATAAAAAAGGAGAGCGATGTTGATGGCTTGATGAATCATTAAAAAAAAAAAAAAAAAAAAAAAATTTTACTAAAATTATTTATGGTAAGATCCTATTGCTACTTTGAGTACTAACATGGCTCTGTATGATATACTGGATGATTATCAGTTATTTAACTCATTTCACTGTGATAGCTTGGATGAGATGGACTTTCTTAAGAACTCTAAGACAAATATTAACATTATTCATTTTAATATACGTAGTATTAAAAAAAATTACGATGATTTGGTTGCTTTTCTTGAGTCAACTACTGTTGAGTTTGGGATGATCATACTTTCTGAGACCAACATTGTGCATGATCTGGATAGTTTTGGCATAGATGGGTTCGACATTTTTTATAATGATAGTCAGCAAAATAAATGTGATGGGACCATTGCCCTGGTTAAATCTGTGTTGTTGCCAAGTTTTGAAATAGTTCAGGTAAGAAAAACAAAATTTTTAAGAACTGTTCTCACAAAAAATAATGTTCAAATTGGTGTGACTGCTGTGTATAGATTGCCTTCTCTGAATGCTGATGAATTTGTAATCGACTTACAGACTCTTCTTGAAGAACATATAGTGAAAAATCCTTTAGAGGTGTTTTGTGGTGATATAAATATCAATTTGATGGATGAAGGTAATGAAACAACATGTAATTATTTAAATTGTTTGAATGGTTTGGGATATGTGAGTATGATAAATTCTACAACCAGGCAAGATCGCTTGTCCAGGTCATGTATCGACCACTTCTTTGTATACAATAGGCTTGGTGATAGTAGCATTAAGCCTGTTGTTCTAAATTGTGGTCTTACTGACCACTTTCCAATATTACTAAATATAGACTTCAAAACCGCAAATGGTCAATCTATTAATGAGGGTAATAATTCGCCCTTACTGATAAAGAGATTAGACTGCATAAAACTACAAAGTCAGATTAAGAATCAAGAGTGGGACTCAGTTTGCGATATAGACATTAATTTATGTACAGAAAATTTCATTCAAATATTAAATAATTGTATCACCAGCTCGACTAAATTAATCAAAATAAAAAATGTTAAGAAAAAAAAAGAGTGGATCACCAGAGGAATTATTGCGTCTATTAAACATAGAGATAAACTAAAAAAAATAGCTGATAGGACCCCGCAGAGTGTTGAAGCAATAGAAAAGTTTCGTAAGTATAGAAATAATCTTACGAATCTTATTAAAAAATCCAAATATATGTATTTCAAGAATAGGCTAGCTCAATGTGGGAACGACATTAAAAAAACATGGGAGGTTATTAAGCAGGCGACTAATGAAACTAGAAAATGTAAAGGAATAACTTTAATTAAGAATGAAAACAAACTTGTTTATGACAATAGGGAAATTGCTGATATATTCTTGGAATATTTTGGTAATATTGGCAAAAACTTGGCAAATAAAATTAAAAAAAATAACTATAGGTTTTTAAATAAGCGTATCTCAAATTCTTTGTTTTTTAATCCAATAACTGAAAATGAATTAATTTCTGCTATTAATTCCTTGAAAACCAAAGCATCACCTGGTGACGACAATATTTCGGCTAAACTATTAAAAGATAATCATATTTACCTCCTAAAACCACTCTTACATCTAATAAATTTAATATTTGAAAAAGGTACATATCCCGAAATCCTAAAAAAGGCTGTTATTGTTCCTATTTACAAAACTGGAGATAGGTTAAACAAAGAAAATTATCGACCGATTGCTATGACTAGCTCAGTTAGCCGTCTATTTGAAAAGTGTATAAAACTAAGGTTAGACAGCTTTTTGAACACTAACAATATTTTATCCAAGTCTCAGTATGGGTTTCTGTCAGGAGTAAGCAGTGAGGAAGCTATGGTGCACGTCACCGATTATGTATTGCAAAATTATAATAACAAATTCAAAACATTGGGTATATTTGTGGATTTGGCCCGTGCGTTCGATACTGTGGCACACGAAATTTTACTAAAAAAACTTGAAGATATTGGAGTAAGAGGTCTTGCGCATAGCCTGTTTGAGTCTTATTTAAAAAATAGAACCCAGCGAATAAGAATAAATGATTCATTGAGCAAAACGGGTACGGTGGAATTTGGGGTGCCGCAGGGTACCGTACTGGGTCCCACACTTTTTTCCTTGTATATTAATGATCTCTTTTCTGTTCTGCCAAATGAAAATAGTGAATGTGTGTGCTATGCTGATGATACAGTAATTTTAGTTAGAGGCAAATCCTGGCCAGAGACATTTCAGAGGGCAGAGGATCACATCTCCAAGGTACGTTTGTGGATGGATCAGAATCTTCTGACAATGAATGTAAACAAAACTGTTCATATGGCCTTTTCTATGAATAACCCAGGAGGTGTGATCCATCCTGAACTTAGGGTGCATAATTTTGAATGTGTTATGGATATGTCAGTGTGCAGATGTGAAGAGACAATATTAGCAAAAGATAGTGTAAAATACCTGGGGGTATTCATTGACAAGAATCTAAGGTATGAAACTCATGTTAACTATATTACCAAAAAAATTCGTAAAACTGTACATAAATTTTACCAACTTAGAGAATTTTTATCTTTAAAACTCTTAAAAATGACGTACCAGGCCTTAATTGAATCAGTTTTGATGTACGGTTTGAGTGTTTGGGGTAGTGCTTGTTGTAGCATCCTTCACCGTTTAAATATTACTCAAAAATATATAATAAAGATATTCATGAACAGAAACAGGAGGTATCCATCAGATTTATTATTTAAAGAAGCTGACCTGCTACCGGTAAGGCAATTGTATGTTAAGGGTACTCTTAGGTTTATGAAAAAGTGTAATAAATACAAAAGTAGGATTATGCACAGTGTTCACACCAGATCTGTAGATAGTGGGTGCCTATTCGTTCCTCTGGCATCATATACAGCCTCGCAGAGGCACATTAGGTATGTCGGCCCCAAATTATTCAATATGTTACCTTTAAATTTGAAGTCTGTTGTAAATTTACGTACTTTCTTGCTTGGAATCTCGAAATGGATAAAAATAAATTATCAGCAAATAACCTATACGGTGCCTTTATTGAATGAATACTAGAGGGTGTTTTGAAATATCCATTTAATATTAACAATAATGTTTAATAAATCATTTTAACATTGGTAATATTTTCTTTAGTCTAGTTTAGACTGTACTGCATAAATAGTTTTAGCATATGTTATCTTTATTCTTTTTATTTTATTTTAAAAGGGAAAAGTTATTCATAACCTGAAATCTAGACAAGCTGCTTGTAGCTTTTGGATTTCAAACAGGAATATTTGTTCAGAAATGTAATAGACTTCCTAAGAAATAAGAAATAAATAAATAAATAAATAAATAAATAAATAAATAAATGTTGTCACATATATTAAATTTTAATTTAATAACATGTTACCAATTGAACCCATTTAAAGTAAATTGTCATAAGTATATAAGAAACTAATATTCTATTATAGTTTCAATGTTCTTAAAACTTTCTTTTCATACTATTTATTTTAATATTTAAATGTTAAATAAAATATTATTTTATTAAAGTACTTCTAATCTAAAAACAACATGGTGCAATATCAACGGTAACCATGGGTAACCGGTGGCTAGAGCTAATTTGATAGGTTACATCCCAGACAGAGGATGAGACACGCATCTGGTGACACGCCTAATGTGCTAGCGTGGCTATTCGGCGATATCCAATATGCTTCATCCAGTTGCGTAGTGATAGGGTTTGTTTTAAAACTGTGATAATGAATGAATATACCCTGGTAAAACCCTTCATAGTCAAACCCGTGAAGTGATTGCAAATGTGTACAGGGTGTGTGAAGAGGAATCACAAATTAATACATTTAAATTGCCACTTAAGCGGAAGCTAGAAAAGGTCGAAATGTATACAGGAGTAAGCGGGGGTGAAGTAAAAAAACGTTCACAAGAAGATACTGAAAAGAAAGAAAATAACCCGCATCAATTGTTGTCATTTCCTGTCAAAAAAGGGGCCCGTCTCTCTACTGTTGGAAAAATCGAAGGCTTCGCCTTTGGCATTGTTAGGAGAACAATACAAAAGTTTTATTTGGAACTAAAAGTGGTTCCAACCTTAAAAAAGTTGCTACAACAGGTGAGAAGTGACATAAACTCTCCATTTTCTCGTGAAACTTTGAAGTGCATGTTGAAATCAAATGGATTTTATTGGCGAAAATGCCAAAATAAGCGAAAAATATTAATGGAAAGGCCTAATATATTGCACTGGTGATACAAATATCTTCATGCCATGAAAAAATATATATTATTACATTATTAAGATAATAATAGCACGCCCATGACTCGACCATGTTTTAAAAGATATTGCTTCCTCCTTACCGATACTGCTTAGCTATAGACTCGCTTGTCGAGCTGTATAAAAAATATGTAATAGTTTTTTAATGGGCGCATGCGTAAGACTTTTAGAATATTTAAGAGCACAACTTTTAAGTAAAAACAAATAAATAATATAACATATATATCGGGTGGCGCGGTCATTTAAATAAGGATTTATCTTTAATATTTAACCATCTGATATAACCAGACTTCAACATTGTTGCCATTCAGCCAACAAACATGTAGTTCTCTCTTCCACCCGTTACTGATTTTCAATAACATTTCACACAATCACAGCTTACTTTCCAAGAGTTTTATGAATGGATTATGTGATCTGTAATTTACAATACCTTTGATTAAAACAACTCGTTTTATTCAAATTAATGCTTATTTCAATCTGCTGGCTTTGCGGATTTAAATGTAATAAGTCATTACTATAACACCCTGTATAATTGGCCGTATGTGAATTAAGAATATGGCATTTTCAGAATAAGTTAACAGTAAACAACGTGCCCTTATGTAAACACTGAAAGAAAATTGAATTCGTTCCTTAAAGGAATGCAAAGAAAAACAAAGGGAGAACACAACAAGCATAAATACACTTGACCAACTTTCCGCCTGCTCCTGCCGATTTACGTAAGAAAATCTTCAGTTAGAAAGCTGCTTTTTTTACGAAGGGTGTGATTATTTTTTACTGCACGGAACAGGAACCGTTGACATCGTCGATTCAGATTAAAAATAGAGGCTTTCTAGGTTAAATGTTTTTTTGGTTTGTGGAACTGTTTTCATTTGGAAAGTGTCAAGGTTAGTAATAAAAACACAACTTTAAGTAGATATGGCGTTTTAAAAGGAGAAACTACCGCGTCAAAATAAAATGGTAATTATAGTATTTGCAGAATTATACCGTTGATCTTTTGACTGCAATAAAATTTCATTATCCCTTCGACCATAAAATAAATAAGGAAATCCCAAATTTTAAAACCTTTTCGAGCAGAGGCGGACCAGGTATACAAATTCAATTTATACCTATGCCTGATGCATATATAAATACAAAGTGATTTTTAATAATCTTTAGTGGTTTTCCGGCGAGTAATTTTTAGTTAGGCTTATTAGTGGTAGAATGTGGCGTCCTTGGAATTATGCTGATAGAGGGGCATCTTCAAGTGTCATTTTTAAAAGAAAGCATTTATCTACCGATGCCAAACTAATAATTCAAAATGTGTATCAATCGTTGTTGAGTAGAAATTTTAATTCGATGGATGCTTTAGCAGAGACGTCTATTGACAAACACTCCTTTATCTTCGGTAAGAGACATAGTACTTAAACCTGTTAATCCTAGAAAAAATCGGAGTGATTCTGACACATTTAGAAGCATTGACGAAAATGACATGGATTTATTAAGAAGAAAGATTTACCAAATGTATGAGGCACAAACTGTTTTTTTTTTTGTTTTGTTTTTTTTATGATCAAACACAAGCACTATAGGAAAAATCATTTAGGGCACTCTGGGGGTTGCTTTTTAATCGTTGGAGGTTATATTCGTTGGGAAAAATGACCTCGGGAAGGTCGTTCCACAAGGATGTAGTCCTCCAAATGAAAGAATTCTTAAATAATGAAGTTCCAGGAGTACTAAGCTTAACCACATATGGATGGGCGGAGTGGTTCGTCGTGTATTTCTGCTATTCGTCGCTCTGGGCGGAATTAAGAAGGCAAGGTCAGCCGAGCACCTTCCATGAAAATATCTGTAAAAGAGAGTCAAATCCCCAACCTGTCTTCGATGTTCTAGGCTGTCGAGGTTCTTCGTCAGCTCGTACCCACTTTGATTTCCCTCAACGAGCGGCTGATTAAAGACGAAACAAATATCTCTTGTAGCCTTTGAAGCCTTAGTAAAATATTGCGTAAAATGGGTTTTAAATACCGAAGCATTGATAAAAGACAAACATTAATGGAATCTCAACGTTTACGGGAATGGAGACTTAAATATTTAACAGCTGTTAAACAATTTAGAGAAGAAAATCGTCCAATTATTTACCTTGACGAAACATGGTTCGATACCCATGACATCCAATATTAGGAGAAATAATATTTCTCCTACATTAAATGCATCTGTAGTAGAATTCATAAAAAATAGTGATAGTGATATAGAGTTAAATTTTGAATAAATTATCAATAGTTTCTTAGAATTTAATTAATTTTTAATGTACTTGTTATCCTAAGAGTTATACTTTTAAATTACATTATTTTCAATTATAATTAATTGTTATCATTATTTTACATTTATTATAGGTACCTAAAACTAAAAATACCTATCTATTTATTTTAAATTATAAAAATAAATCATGTGGTGTGGTATATATTTTCAAATCGGCTCTGATCCCATTTATTGAGCTTTGAAGAGGTTCAGGCGTATACAATAGGGTTTAATCAGGTAGTTTATTTATGGCAGTAAGAGTCAACGGTATAATTCTGCAACAACTATACCATATACGTATTTTATTTATATTTACAGTGAAACCTCTCTTAGGCGGACACAAACGGGACCGTCTAAATGTGTCCGCCTAATAGAGGTGTCCGCCCATGGGAAATTTGTTATTAGGTAATATGTAAATGCAAAATTATTACTATGTATATGTATGTACAAATAAACATAACATAACAAAAATACACTAGTTTTAGTTAGGATGTAGTACTAAAATAATCTAATAACGTAGTTTGACTTGTTTGCGTTTTATACTTGCAATCTAGAAAATGTAATTCCAAGTCTGATAACAATTCCATTGCTGTAGTCAACTCTATTCTTTGCATACTCTTGTAATTCCTTTACCATACTAATGGCTTATTGATAATTGGTGACATTTGTTTGATTACTGCATTCAACTTCTTCATCAGAGTCGTCAGATAGTGATGTGATTTCAGTTTGGACTACATAATCGGTAGGAATGGGGTCAATATCATCTTCTAATAGCACATTGCTATCAATGTTAATGAACTCGCCCAAATCGTTGTTATCAAATTACAAACTTCTGCAACATCAATATTCTCTTTCAGACTCAAAACGCGACATTTGTGTGCCATTGTTGGCGATTTTAACCTTACAACTCACAAATAAACGGCGGACTGCTGTCGGGGAATCACACATACTTTCATTCGGCGAAGTCCTCTCGCTCTGCCACTCATACGCGATTGGTCTGTCTTCAGAGAGTTTTTGCACCGTACTTATTCGTCTCCCAAATACTTTAAAAATTTTTTTGTCCATTTAAAGGAGGGTTTTCGCACTCTTTGTATGAAAACAGCCTGTCCGCGTCCGCCCAAAGGAGGTTTCTTGGAATTTTATATACCTAGTTCCGGACTATGAAAAAATGTCCGCTTAATAGAGATGTCCGTTATGAGAGGTTTCACTGTATTTATATAGCAATTTAAATATGATTTATCGTTTAAAATACACTCCCGGACAATAAATCCCCGACAAAGATAATGTTAGTCTTTTTTATAGTCCTGTAACTGTTTTAATTGTTGTACGATCTTGGTGAAATTTTGAGCAAAGTGTACACTTGTGTCTTTGGATGATATCCTGAATTTTAGTTTTCAAAAAATAATCATGTATTGATCATTATACGCGCAGAAACAAAAGTAACTTTTTACGCTTAATTTTTTAACACCCTATGGAAAAATTGAGCTGTGGAATTTAGCTTCATTATGTTTTACTTTGAAGTGTGGTTATTGCTTAACCCAATTTTTTTTTTGGTTCACGTCATTATCGATTTTTTAAAAGAAAATATTGCCATTTTTCAATTTTATTCACAATTCAGAACATCACATTATTTTATCGAGTAGCATAAACAAATATCCAAAAATTAATAGCCCGTATTGTATGCGTGCCTCGTCACATAGTAGAAGTGATAAGAACATGAGGTGGCAATACGCGCTATTAATTTTTGGATATTTGTTTATGCTACTCCAAAAAATAATGTAATGGTCTAAAATGTGAATAAAATTGAAAAACTGCAATAATTTCTTTAAAAATTTGTATCGTCTTTTATAAAGCAGTTAATTACGTGAACTAAAAAACATTGTGTTAAGAAGAGATCGCACTTCAAAACAAAATATAATTCAGCAAAATTCTACAGCTAAATTTTTCTACAGGGCGTTAGGAACTTAAGGGTAAAAAAGTGACTTTTGTTCCTACTTGTATCACGACCAAAACATCAATATTTCTTGAAAACTAAAATTCAGGACATCATCCCAAGACACAAGACTATACTTTGCTAAAAATTTCGCCAAGATCGGACAACAATTAAAAAAGTTACAGGACTATAAACCTGACTAATATTATCTTTGTCCGGGATTTATTGTCGGGGACTGTATAACAATATTTCTTGCCAAATGACAATAACCGATTGCTTACAAAACAAGAAAATGTTTCGTTATATACCCTTGGACTAAACAATATTATTATTAATCGGGCGCTATTAAAGTATCTCTGTGATCCTCGTGGTGGGAGTAGATGTTACCCTTAAAATCTTAAATGGGAAGGGATGGAGTCAAGTGGCACATCGTCTTAAAGGTCTTTTAAATCTCTTTCCAATAATATCATATGTATTATTTGTCGAATATGGTAAGGTGGGATCAGTGTGTAGCGGAATTTCAAAAGTTCACACATATCATATATTTTTGAGAAACTATTTAATTTACCTTTTGGCGCCAAACCCTTATGTATATTACATATGATAAGTCCGATTTCACATAAATCAATATGTATTTATAAAGATTGGTTCACGAAAAATGGATATAACTTAATGACTGCAGTAAAAGTACCTGGGCCATCCCATTATTTATGCCCGTTTGTTATTATTATGTGGAAAGGACCGGATTGTAATAATTATAATTAAATATAGGCACATCAGGTAGGTTAGGTTGCTTAATTTATATTTAAATATCTTTTTGTGGTAAAATTTGTTAGTTTTTGAGGAATGGTTCAAGAATTGTATTTTACCAAACATTCCTCAGAATAGCGTGTTAGTAATGGACAATGCGAGCTATCACAGTCGCCAATTACATAAGCTCCAAGCTCAAATAATACAAAATTGGAGATTCGGAACTACATGGCGGCGAATGATATACATTTTGAAGAAAGTTATAAAAAAGTGATCTTTTAGAAGTTTTAAAGACATTTTGTATAAAAAAAGTATATGTTTGTGACACATTGGCAGAAGAAATTGGACATACAGTGCTACGGCTCCCACCCTATTATTGCATTTTTAACCCCATAGAGCATATGTGGCACCAGTTAAAATCACTGGTTAGGTCTGAAAATATTTCTCCGACTTTAAGTTCTAGTGTTGTAGAATTAATACGAAAATGCTTTAATGATATTCCCCCAGGTAGTTGAAAAAATTCAGTCCGTCACGTAATAACTGTAGAAAATTCGTATATTAGTCGGGATCGTATAATTAATCCAATTATAATTAATTTTGATGAGGACAGCGATAGCGAAACAGAACTATCTATAGAATGACATTATAAATGTAAATAAATATGACTAGTAATATTTAAAAAAAATGTTATTTCATTTGATTACATTAATATAATCATATCATTACTTGTTTTCCTTAGTCCGTCCCTTCATACTTCACTTGTTTATTGCCAAGCTCTTGTCGACACAATGGGACCGACCCAGGAAATCATTAAGTCGTATCCAATTTTCGTAAAACGTACTGTACCTATAATTACATCATACTAAATGCAAATTTTTGCCATCATAAAAATAAACATTAATAACACCAAATAATTTAATGCAGGATTTCCCAAACTGTAAAAATATAAACGAACCCAGTACCCAAAATGTAAATAATGTTAAATATGCATACCTTTTATTTTATTGTATAATAACCTACCTCACTGCTAAATGGTATAACTAAATTACACGTCCAATCGTAAACAAATCAACATCAAACAAAAATATAAAATGTAACCAAATTTAGTGTAAGTGAGAATTGTACAAGGTATGATCATTTATTTATTTTTCATTTCATTTTATACATAGCTAATATTAACATAAAATAAGAAATTAGTCACTAACACCGTCAAAAATGTTGTTCCTTTATATTTTATTTATACGCTTTTTTTTTTCTTTATTTCTAACAAATAGTTATGACGATGGTTTAGTACAAAAAACTACCTATATTTGAAAAAACGATCAAGTAAACAAAACAGTAATTGTATTTATATCTATGGTAAGTGTGTAAAATTATAAAATTGTATCTTTAGTAGTGTTTAAATTTGTTTATTAACATCGATGATCATAGATTCAAAATTGGGCTATCAACTTCATGCACACCTTATAGTATGGCATCCCGTTACCAAAATGTCCAGTTATCACTCCTTCATCTAGTCAATGACTAATTGCTAGATTAATAACAAATAAGGAAGTTTTACTCGAGCGAAAAAGTTCGTCAACGCTGACCTTACCCTGCAGAGTGATTTCAGTCCGTAAGAAAGCACATCGTCTTTTTGTTACTACACCTTGGTGAAATCATATACAGGGTCCGCAAACGAAGCGTGGACGGAAGATTAAATCGTTATCGAAGAACTTATCAACAATACTGAAACAGCTTGAGATATTGGATTAAAAGCGGCATGTTTTAAAATTATTTTACATTATACAGGGTGGCCCAAAAAAGTGTGATAGCATAAAGTTATATTTTTTTAAATGGGAAACCCAGTATTTTATTGCATATTTAGGTTCGTATTACTATCGTTTATAAGTGTCTCAAATTTTATTTAATTTGGTTTTGTAGTTTCGGAGAAATAAATTAAAAACTAAAAAAAAAAAGTTTTGCAGTCCTGAATAAAAAAATCAAAAAAAACAATCCAGAACTATTTTTTTAACCTTTGCATTGAGTGAAATGTATGACAAGAGGTCTAGAGATACTATGAATGTAATTGCGTTTATTTATTTTATACAGGGTGTTCATAATAAGCTTCCAAAAACCCCACATTTTAAAATAATTTTTCTCAAATTTTTCAAATGGAACACCCTGTATATTATTTGGTTATTTGACGTAGAATTCATAGACAATTTTTTTTTGTAATGCAAGCATATAAGTTATATCCAGCCGTTTTCGAAATAATTGTAAATATTATAAATTATGTTGTTTAAATAGAGTTTTTATTGGGAAATTTTGTTATAGGCGACTAGACTCATAATTGTAAACTAAAGTAAATGTTCAAAATAGCTTCCTTTTACTTAATTTAATGATTTTACTCTACTGCCAACAGAACTCTTAATTCATTTTTTCATTAATAACGGGTTTATTGATTATCATCCTTTTTGTGTACGCAGTGCTTCCTGTTGCTACAAATCTTTGCAACAACTTCTCGAAGGTTTTTGGTCTCGGCTTTCTCTCAATATCTGGATATCTTTCAGCATACACGCGGCTCGCGAGGAGGCAATTTCTTGCACATTCATCCAGTATAAAAATCATATTTACCATTTCTAAAATTCGACATTTTGTGTAAGTTAGTACTTAATTTCGACGACTGAACAAATGTAAATAATTTTGTTTGACTGTCATAGTGACAATCTAAACAATAAGAATAAAAATAAAATTAAATAATAAAAGTAGCAAAAATGTATGCTTTTAAAATTTATATCGAAATAACTAAAATACGGTAAACTCTAAGAGTAAAAGGAAGCTATTTTGAACTTTTACTTTAGTTTACAATTATTAGTCTAATCGCCTATAACAAAATTTCCCAATAAAAACTCTATTTAAACAACATAGTTTATGATATTTATAATTATTTCGAAAACGGCTGGATATAACTTATATGCTTGTATTACAAAAACAAATTGTCTATGAATTCTACGTCAAATAGCCAAATAATATACAGGGTGTTCCATTTGAAAAACTTGAGAAAAATTATTTTAAAATGTGGTGTTTTTGAAAGCTTATTATGAACACCCTGTATAAAATAAATAAACGCAATTACATTGATGTATCTCTAGACCTCTTGTCATAAATTTCACTCAATGCCGAGGTTAAAAAAATAGTTCTGGATTGTTTTTTTTGATTTTTTTTTCAGGACTGCAAAACTTTTTTTTTTAGTTTTTGATTTATTTCTCCGAAACTACAAAACCAAATTAAATAAAATTTGAGGCACTTATAAACGATAGTAATACGAACCTAAATATGCAATAAAATACTGGGTGTCCCATTTAAAAAAATATAACTTTATGCTATCACACTTTTTTGGGCCACCCTGTATAATGTAAAATATTTTTAAAACATGCCGCTTTTAATCCAATATCTCAAGCTGTTTCAGTATTGCTGATAAGTTCTTCGATAACGAATTAATCTTCCGTCCACGCTTCGCTTGCGGACCCTGTATATTTTTTTTAAATGTGAATTCATCGACAACGGACGTTTTGAGTGTTGCAAGAATTCCATAACTTTAAATAAAAGATGTAAAGAAAAGGGGTATCAAAAGGTTACAGCGCCCTGGTCAGTTTTTTTTTAATTGTTGATAACACTCTAAAAAATAGTAAATCGAGTCGAACGGACATTTTCCGTGTTGCGTAGCTACAGGGAGGGCAGCGGAGTCGGATCTCGTATCTGTATAATTCATTATCGCTGTACACGGCGCGTGCACGGGACGGCTCGGCTTGCTGTGTGGCTTGGTTGTCTATAACAACTCGGCATCAGCTATGTCCCCATATTGCATTATTATTAATACACGTGCTGTGCTGACTGAAAACGGTTTTGCTAAAAAAATGCGTGTGTGAAAATGTTAGTTCATATCTTTCCCCCATTTTCCGAGCTACAATCAATACACGATTTCTGCTTGAAAACGGACGAGGCGCGATAAGTCGACCAGCGTTAAAAAAATGACATACCTAAGATCCAACACTGCGGTTGCGCGTCGATGAAAATGTCCGTTCTCATTTTTTTCCGGTCACGAATAACGAAAAATAACATCCGACAAGTAAAACGGACGAGGCGTGATAAGTTGAATTCTCCGCTGTAAACAAATTTCGATTTTTCTCGAGCCAAAACTGTTCACCGCACGGAAAATGTTAGTTACTGTTTTCATCTCCTCAAAAACATCACTTTGAGTCAAAAAGAAATAAAAAGAACGGACGAGGCGCGATAACTATTACAACTGCTTCTTTTTTACATAATATGTAATGATGATTCTCAATGATTTCGCAACGTTGCCAATGTCCGTTCTTGTTAATTTCCTTCTCAAGTCGTTACTAAATCACCAAAAAACTCAAAAAAATTTAGGTCGTGATCAGTCTGAAATCCTGGTAACGTTCTGCCGTACTATTGCGACAACCAGTTGAGAAAGAAAGACTATTTGCGTCAAAAATGAAAATATCTAATTGTTGCCGTTCTATTATATTTGAAGTGCGAGTAACCTTCTTCTTTAGTTGATAGATGGCAACACATACTTATATGATATATAAATTAGTTCTCTATTACACACCCCGAATACACACTTCCCTGAAAAATTTTTAATTGTCGACTCCGTTTTTTACGGCAAGAAAACTTGTTTAATTTAAAAATAATGATATCTAATCGAATATCAGATGATATGATATCAGACGTATCGCTACAAGAGAAAACGTCTTTCATACAGACAAAAATTGTGACACTGTGCATCTTAGTAATAAAGTGAATGCCTTTAAAGTTGTAAATAAATATTTTCACAATTTCATTACATCAATAAAAAAACAATAGTAGTACCCACCCGACAAATATGGACACGCCCTGAATACACACTTACCTTACCCCACCTTATCTTACCTAGAAGTTTCCAAGAAATCGAGTTCCGAAACAGACGTAATTAGAAATTACCTTATTATTTAAAAAATAATATTGTGTTTATATTCCTCTTTGAGTAGACTGTTTAGTTTAGGCTCCTCTTTATGTAGATTATTTATAGGTCCAGAGATAGTCACTCCGGGTCATGACGACCTTTAAAATGATTAATTCCCTGTATTTTTTTATTAATATCAATAAATACCAACTACTATTGATTCGGTCACATATAAAAGCCGGTAACTTATCATAAAAAGTGCCTCTGCACGCTATACGACTTTTTCTCTATATTTATTTTAATGATTTGACCATATAAATTACAAGCTTACGACATTTCTAACGAGTACGTTTATCAACTTGCAGTCTGAACTAGGTTAAATATGAAAATATTACTAACATGTGAGGTAACGAGGTCAAGGGTAAGATCGAGAAAGCGATAGTCTTGTTGTTTATGCTGAAATTCCCGGAAGAAAATTGATTTTTTTTAATTCCAAATTAATGGTATTAAGCATGGTGTTTTAAGTAGTGTTGGGAAAAACCGATGATTTTAATATTCTTGAAATTGAAATTTTTATGACTAAGAAGAATGTGTTGATAATACACCCAGGGTTGTTTTGGTAAGTTTTAGAAGTTTAGTCTAAAGTTTTTATTAAGGAAGAACATCTTGATTCTAATTTTTAATAAAACTATATCCTTTAATTTCTTAAGAATTTACAATCGCCGCTGGTTAGCCAGTCCCAGTCAAAACAAAACCAATGACGCGATGAATCGACTAAGGGATTTGGCATTCTTCTGTGCCTTTAATAAAGACGTATGTCGTGTGAGCCTTCTGAGCGTCAAACTCGAACGTCGCCAATCGGCACATTTCGGGTTGCGCGCGAAGATTGGGTATCAAGTGAAAGGCAACGATTCGATTTTTCACTTGAATTTATAACTCGAGTAGTATTTCATTTCACACTACCAAGCAGCACCGTTCGGTCGGCGTCAAGCGAAGCTCGGGTATCGAGTGAAAGGTAATAAGTAACAAGCCACGATTTTCGCTTGAATTTATAACTCGAGCAGTTTTTTTAATAATCCAGCGATGTTGGTTATTTCAATAATCGAGTACTCGAGCGGGTTTTCGCCACCAGTTTTAAGTTAAGAATATAATTTTAACTTTAAACTTAAATTGTCCCATTGAGCGAAGATATTACAAAAATAGAGTATAGGTTTATGTACAAATTATTGGAATGACAAACAATTTATGGGCAAAAATACAGGGTGTTATGGAAATTACATATTATATTTAAACCGGCAATTCTTGAGATAAAGACAAATTGAAGAAAAATAGCCATAAATGGCGCTTTCAATTCATTCAGCGGTAAAAGTGACCGGACGCCAAACCAGAAAAACACCTGTGTAGCACTGCGATACATGTAAGCAATCAAGGAATTCTGGCCGGTGTTGTCATATGTACACCTTAAACTCTTTAGACAACATAAAATAATTTAAACACTTTTCCATTCTGTAATACCTTTTTCTGCAATTAATTGAAGAACATTTACGACGGACTATGTTTTAAACAACCCGAAAAAACATATGTAATAGTAATAGCCACGTAAGTCACTAGGTCAAATGCCAATGACCTCTTGACGCCTTACATCGGCTGAGCGAAGTAGTTTCATATAGCGCCGCACGCTTGCGTCTGTTAGTTGAAGACCAACCCGCAGCCGGATACGTTGTGTCTCGTCGATCAATACACTTTCAAAAAATCCGCTCTGTTTTTTCGGTTTACGCGTGTATCTTGCCCGTCCATAAATAATCTTTGAATATTGTTTTTATTGACGCGTTTCTTCTGGACGTCAAATTTCGTCGCGTGTAATAAAAGCTAATAATCTGTACTATAATCTGTATTATTGTATTTTCAAAAGCTAACTATCGATTCTGTTTCACTATTACTGTGTGTACATAAAGTGTTTCCAGGAGTGTTCCCATGAAAAAGAAAAAAAAATTATTGTGTTTGTGCCTGGATTTCCTCGCTCTTTAGGTAGGTAGAAAATAACTTATTTTTGTAATTTTATATGGAATTTCAGTTTTACATTAAGTTTGGCAACATTTCCATTTGCTCTGTGAGTGTTTGTTACCCCACTTTTAAAACTGTCGATTTAAAAAAAAATATATGTAGCGCTTCTCTCGGACAACCAAGGAGTCACCCATTTAAATATAATATGTCATTTCCATAACACCCTGTATACTTAAATTTAATACACAAACACTGAAAGGCAACAAAGAATTTTATTTTAACAATAACGACAAATATGACAATTGTTAATCTGGTAGCGTCAAACGTGAAAGCAGATATGGAAAATGGCCGTTTCAAAAAGGGCTTCATAAAAGGTATGTTCCGAACGCTCGAGGGCGACGTAATGTCTTTGTCGAATTAACAGAAACAAAGAATAATTATACTAATTTTCAAAGCTCCTCGATTGTTTACAATCTACCTAAGAATGTGAATTGTTTATTCTTCAAAGAGTGTGAACTAAAAGCGTATCCTCCTTGATGTAAGATCCTTGGTTGTATAGTTGTTGCAGAATTATACCGTTGACTCTTACTGCCATAAATAAACTACCTGATTAAACCCTATTGTATACGCCTGAAGCTCTTCAAAGCTCAATAAATGGGATCAGGGCCGGCTTGAAAATGTATACACACCACATGATTTATTTTTATAATTTAAAATAAATAGATAGGTATTTTTAGTTTTAGGTACCTATAATAAATGTAAAATAATGATAACAATTAATGATAATTGAAAATAATATAATTTAAAAGTATAACTATTAGGATAACAAGTACAATAAAAATTAATTAAATTCTAAGAAACTATTGATAATTTATTCAAAATTTAACTCTGTATCACTATCACTATCTTCATCTAAGCCTAAACATATAATTTTATTAAGGGTTGAACATTTGTAATCATACAATTGTAAGAATTTTCCACCTTAAGTACATGCTGTACACAGATTTTCCAGCTGTCTGCAGAAATTTTTCTTACTTCGTTTTTAATTAATTCTACTACAGATGCATTTAATGTAGGCGAAATATTATTTCTCCTAATATTGGATTTTAATTGATGCCATATTAGCTCAATACGATTGAATATACAATAGTACGGAGGAAGACGCAACACTGTATGTCCATTTTCTGCTGCAAGTTTGTCACACTCGTATTACTTATTTATTTTAAAGGCTTTTAATAATTCTAGCAGTTCTCGTTTTTTATAAGTTTCTTCAAAATATAAATCATTTTCAATCATAAAATTTTGAATTTCTACTTTTGTATTATTAGAATTGGGAATGATTTTTGCTTGCCGAGTATGATAACTAGCATTGTCCATTACAATGACGCTATTTTCAGGTATATTTTTAAGGAGTTTATGTTTAAACCAATCTTCAAAAAGTTGTGCGTCGGTATCTTGATGGTAATCTAAAGAAGAATCTGCTATGTTTTTAGCTGAAAGCAACAGACAATTTGGAACAAACCCGTTCTCTGAACCAGCATGTAATATTGTGATTCTTTTGCCTTTATATGATGGTGCCTTGGTTTGACATTTTTTGGAAGAATCATTCCAACCTTTTCTTGGAGTGTCATGGGTATCGAACCATGTTTCGTCAAGGTAAATAATTGGACGATTTTCTTCTCTAAATTGTTTAACAGCTGTTAAATATTTAAGTCTCCATTCCCGTAAACGTTGAGATTCCATTAATATTTGTCTTTTATCAATGCGTCGGTATTTAAAACCCATTTTACGCAATATTTTCCTAAGGCTTGAAAGGCTACAAGAGATGTCTCGTCTTTAATCAGCCGCTCTTTGAGGGAAATCAAAGTGGGTACAGTTTGTACCTCATACATTTGGTAAATCTTTCTTCTTGATAAATCCATGTCATTTTCGTCAATGCTTCTAAATGTGCCAGAATCACTCCAATTTTTTCTAGGATTAACAGGTTTAAGTACTATGTCTCTTACCGAAGATAAAGGAGTTTTTATCAAAGAATTTGTATACCTGGTCCGGCTCTGCTCGAAAAGGTTTTAAAATTTGGGATTTCCTTATTTATTTTATGGTCGAATGGATAATGGGGTTTTATAGCAGTCAAAAGATCAACGGCATAATTCTGCATATACTATACCACAATATTTAGGTGGCAACCATTTGTTTAGTCAATTCGAGTTTGTTAATAACTCCAACAGTGGTACGTGCGAAATATAATGATTTATAATAATTTTTTTACAATCTGTTTTTATATCAGAATTAGCAGGTTTAAATAAATTAAGCCATTTCCACAACTCCTAGGATACGTATAATAAGGCCTTCAAACACTTCTTAAATTAATTCCTTTGATTTCCATTTTTATAGCTTCTTTCATGGCATTTTGGTATAATAAAACATTTATGACCATGAACTTGAATATTCTCGACCGCGATTTTATAATTTTAGGAAATAATGACGTGTCTCTAAGGTAACATTGACTTTCACAACATATAATTGCTTCGTAAAACCGCTTCGTTATTAATTTTCTGGAATTATAATCATGTTGATTGTTACTATTTTAGTTATTATATTAGTATAAAAGCCCTGTAAACTGTAAACGGAGAGACTAAAACACACCATTAACAAAATTATAAAGAATATTTTACTTATAACGGAAAGTCTAGATTGCTGTAGCTTTCTCATCACTATTTCTGAAGGCGGTTATCTTCTCTGATTTTTACGTAGATGATAATATTCCATGCCAAATTGCTCTTAAAATGATGTGGCATATGTCAATGGAATTTACATCCACCCTGATAACTGGCTGAACTGTTTTTATTTTGCTGTGTTTAAAATAAAGGTTGTAACCCGAACCCGAACCCGAACAAACCCGATATTTGAATGTTACCTTAAGTTAGACCTAAGCTAAAGGTCAGCTATACCTTAAAAAACTATGTTTTAAATTAATTTGGGTTTGTTCGCGTTATGTGGAAGATTACCACATTCTTGCAGTGAAAGTTAAAAAGGACTTTAATATACTCTCAAACTCAGTGGCGGCTCGTGACCTATGATAGAGGGGGTTCACAAGTATTGTGAAATAATTTTTAAAATTTTATTTTTGTGTAACGACCAGACAATTACTTTCTAGACGTTTTAAATGTAGGAAGAAAAAAAGTAATAAGAAAATGCGTTAGGTAAAACATATTTTTATTTATTTTTTAATTTTACACAAGGAAATACAACTTTTGGAAAATAAGAAAGGTTTTCTTAGTGCCATCTACGAGCTATCAAGAAAACCGAATGATGTCTAATACCATTGCGCCATCTACGGCTACGTCATTAGGCGCAACCAAGACTAGAACAATAGTTAACTGTTTTATGACGATGACGAATCGAGCCACGAGACTGACAAGTTGGCATTCTTCATATTTTCAGTGTTTTTTTAGTTCAAATCCTTAAATAAAATGGTTTAAAATCATATCAAGTATCATTTATCGAAATACACAACATTTATCGACCCTACACAATAGTGCTTAAACGTAAAGTCCATTCTTCGTTTCTTAATTGTAGAAAATTGATCAATAACAGCCTCATTAAGTTTAGAATTCTCTCTATAAATTTTTTTTTATATAATTTAATTTTTAAACTTTCTAATGGAGTCCCTAGATTTAGCCTTTGTGGTCTGCGTTAAATTAATTTCGGGTTTAGGAACTATTCATTTTAACTTAATAAATATATAATATTAAGGAGGTAAAGAAACTCACAGTCTGCTCCACTAGTTTAATAGAAATAAATACTATAAACCAAACATGTTTCGAAGACTTAAGTCTTCATCTTCAGTGGTAAATAAAACATCAACAAAGGGGTACCTATAACATTGATGCAACTGTAAATAAGAAAAAGAAGTCTAATAAGTTAAGTTAAGAAAAATGAATGAAAGAAAAGAATTGAAACGATGGAGAAGTAAATTATAGGGGAGTGAAAAAAAAATTGTGAAAACTCCTTACCTAGTCAAGCAGGAAAAGAAAACGTTTTGAAAATGTAAAAAATTCAATTATAGTAAATAAAGAAAGAAAACTAAAATTCATTTTAATGAAAGGTAAAAAATAATGAAAAATTTTTTAATAAGAATGAAATCCCACTTTTAAAGGGTTTTAATTTTAAATTTAATGTAAAAAACATTCATTTTTGAAATAAGGTTCATCTTAGCACGAGGTTCTGAGATGAAAGAAATTTTTTTTTTAAAAATTAATATAGATTCAAAGTAAGATAAGAGAATACAATGTCAAAGGCTAACAGATTCAGTTAAAAAATATTATTAATATTATATAATATTAAAATATTAAAACATACCGCATCACCCGCTACCTGTTACTACAGAGAAACTGCACTACTCGACCGTGGCACGGTTGCCGGATCTATACAGTTTGGTTCGACGGGATGATAAAATATTAGGGAGGGTCGGACTTTTTTAGTTTGAAGGTACAATAAAATATTAGGGAGGGTCGGACTTTATACGATAAATAATATTCAATGAATATAAATTAATATTTTTTATTCGTTTTGTTTTGGGGGTGCAGGTGCGCATGTGCTCCTGTGGAAGAACCGCCACTGACTCTGTTTCATCTTTATTTAATTTATTGTTGGTATTCCACAGGAGCACATGCGCACCTGCACCTCCAAAACAAAACGAATAAAAAATATTAATTTATATTCATTGAATATTATTTATCTTATAAAGTCCGACCCTCCCTAATATTTTATCATCCCGTCGAGCCAAACTGTATAGATCCGGCAACCGTGCCACGGTCGAGATAAATGACGATTATGACGAGACTTGCTCGCACGTGCGATTAAGTAGTGCAGTTTCTCTGTATTAACAGGTGGCGGGTGGAATCAGGGGATAGCGGGGCTATGGCGATTTAACATGGAGGAAAAGGCGCACAGTTTTTGTGTGCACCGCGCTGTTGTCTGTTCATGCATCTAGTTAGAAATTCGAGCGTGTATGTTTTAATATTTTAATATTATATATTTATTAAGTTAAAATGAATAGTTGACGGTGGACTATTTAAGAAATATCTTTAGCTCTTTGAGGTTGGAGCAAAAAATTGAAGTGAAGAATGCGGGAACACCTAAACCCGAAATTAATTTAATGCAGACCACAAAGGGTAAATCTAGGGACTTTATTAGAAAGTTTAAAAATTAAATATATGAAAAAAAAATTATAGAGAGAATTCCAAACTTAATGAGGCTGTTATTGATCAATTTTCTACAACTAAGAACCGAAGAATGGAATGGAATTGGACAAATGCGCACCTGCACCCCCAAAACAAGGTACAGAATGACATAAGTCATCCTTAGCACAAGTTTGCTGTGTACCTTAAGGTACAAAATTACATTAATTATCCTTAACATACGTTTGACAGTATATTTGACCTTCAAATTAATTTAAAACATAGTTTTTTAAAGTTTACCATAACGTTAAGGTTTCCTTAGCTAACTTAAAGTAACAATATATCGGACCTAGCTTAAAGGTAACATTCAAATATCGGCCCTAACTCATATAACAAAAAGTCGAAAACTCAATATATTTTTTTGCTTCACCAATATTTCAATTGATTTTACTGTTAAGAAACACTTTAATTCCAGATTTGCGCCTAGGCGCTGTACTACATCGACTCAAATAAAGAGTACCGTTTTCATTAGGTATTCTTTTATCGATTTTCCAATAACTGTCAAAGCAAAAATGATATGCCAAAAATTAAATTTGAAATTAAGGTAAAGTAAAGCCTGTGGTGGCACAGTAGAGAAAAAAATGTTATAACGGAATGATAGAAGTCGTTAAGGGCAATCCCTGTGACATATATCCACTTAATAGTTTAAAAACTACCGCAAATGTTAAAAATAAGAAAAAACCTAACGTGACAGGCCGTAACTCGAAAAGTATGTATAAAAGTTGCATTTTCGAGGACAGTAGAGTGAAGGTGGTCATGCCAGCACCCCCCAGGAAACAAAGCTATCGACGGCACTGATACGGTCATTCATTTATTTATTCTTTGTGAAGGCAAAGTTACATTTATGGGATTATTGTCATTTTTGTACCCTATAAAAGCTCTTAAGGTATTGTTTCACGTATTAGTGTGGAAAATACATTAATATTACGTAGGTAGGTATACAGATTAAATAGAAATAAAGTAATTAAGGTGTTTTTATACGATTCGCCTACATAACAATATATCTTAAAAGTGCTTTAGGATTTGTTATTAGTATTATTAATTATTTTTTATTAAAAGCATATAGCTACCTACTTTCTATACGATAATGAGAAACGAATCTAATTTATTATTTATCTGGTTATCTACGAGGTGCAGCCGACAAATTTTTTCGAATAATGAACAAAATACTTTTTTCGATTGTTTTATTTTTAACCCAAATAAGGCGGACAAAAAAAATGTTTCAAAAATGTTTTTTTATTGGTTGTGTTATAATTTTAAGCTTTGTAGACAGTTAGACAAATATTTTAAAAAATCAGGTACCCGTATTTTTTTTTAATGATAGGTTCGTTAAAAAGTACTTAAGCTCGATGACCGACGATTAACATTAAAATAAAGAACAAATAAGAAATATAAAAACTGTTTACTTATAAGAATATTGGTAACTAAACTAAATTTAAAAACTAAGACTGACGTGGTAGCGGTAAAAACATTGTTTTGGATGAAGTCCAACATTGCATTTGCTACAAATAAAATTTACTTTTTTGTGCAAATTGGGAAAGTATTTTGTCAGCTCATCGGGAAACTTCAACACGACACTAGAACCTAATCCCAAGTTTTTATATTTTATCTGGGATCATGCAGGAGGATCCCTGGTAGGGATCGAACCAGTCAATATAACCAAGTCGCGTGGTAGCCATTCAAAATTTCCCCACCGTATCGGCTCTCCCCTAATGAATTGTTTGGTGCCATGTCGGCCGTAATATGGAATCTTAGATCCATCTGAGCTTCTTCAATGGGAGCAAATTCCAAAAAAATAATTTTTATTTAGTATCTGTATAAACAGCCTAATCTTGGCGAATTTATCATCTGCATTGAAATTTTATTGTCGCAATAATGAATTTTGAATAATGAATCTGAAGCAGTATATGGATATTGCGTTTCGTACCAGATCGTTTTTAGTGTCAGTTGAGTTTTCCCAATAGATAGGTTTTCGAGGTAATGGAATGTATCCACTTAGAATAAAACAAGACCCAAAAAAGACCATATCTCAGATGTAGATAGGGTGTTATGGAAATGACGTATTATATTTAAATGGGTGACTCCTGGGGTGTCCTAGAGAAGCGCTACATATTTTTTTTTTTAAATCGAACGTTTAAAATCCCACACACAACTCCTCGGCATATTCATATATGAAGATATTACATTGCCCAGCTGATTAATCAACAGATGTTCAAGCAGAATGATGCCAAAATGTTTAAAAGTGTAAAACTTTAGTTTCTTATAAAAATAAATATTTAGCTTACTTAGAAAGTAAATCCAGTACGTGATTAAGGAATCCAGGGCACAGACACTTTCAGTTCTTTTTTCTATAGGAAAAACTTTATGCTCATCACGTGTCCTGATGATAGTGTGGGAGTGCATAATAAGCTTATCACTAAACCCCAACACTAACGCATAATTACACTTTACAATAACACACATAGAACAAGAGCACTTAATCATTTCGCAATAGAAATAATAAACATGCTAATTTCTATGTGCCATTAACCCCTTTAAAATATTAATTCAGATTGAATGGTACTTAGATGTGTTATGTGATTTTATTGTGCCGGTTTGTTTTTGTTCAAGTTACCTATTTTGTGTGTTTTTTATAAATTCAGTTGGGTTGTTCGAAAAGCTAAATAAAATTGCATTTTTTTTTTTAAAGGGTAAGTGGCATTTATAAACTTTTAAGTTGTCCAGATCTGACGGGTGTCGTTCGAATTGAACAAATGAGAACATACCTGACCATTTAAAAACTCCGCGGCGGTTCGTTCGAGTCAGTTCAAGTTTATAAATCAGAGATTGTTTCCTAGCGAACTGAACTGAACGTAAAAGTTTATAATAATGTACCCTGAAAAATAAACAACTTGCAAGCTGTCAAACGGTTATTGACTTTGTAAAGAGTGTTTACCCTAAAGATATGACAACACTGTTGACATATGTTGCTTTGTTTACCTTCCTGACAGGGGCAGCACGTGGTCATTTTTGGTTTGACATAAGGTCATGTACAGGGCATATTAAATTAGAGCGCCATTTTTGGATATTTTTCTTCAATTTGTTTTCATCTCAGGAATTGCCGATTTAAATATAATACGTCATTTCCATAACACCCTGTATATCACTTGCACGGGTATTTTGAGACGCATATACCTCATTCGCATTTTCTGGTGGAAATATTGTTATAAAACTTGGTACTTCTTGAGAATCACCATCCTCAAAATTCTGGAGTTCTTCCATGAGTTCATATAATTTTAACGGGCGTCGATCTTTAAAAAATAATTTTATCATAGTAGTCGTCCATACAGCTAAAAGGCTGATGCCATTTTCGAAAAAAGCATATTGTAGTATATAAAATTTGTCATGAATTATGTAAATTATAATACAAAAGGCCATAAACAGAATATTACTAGGTATCTTGCAAATATTTATTAAACTGTTTGTTTTACTTACCGCCAATCAGCCATCTTAGTTATTTCGATTATATTAATCAAACAAGCAATCACAAAATTTCACTCAAGCATGACATCGATGATAAAGCAATACAATTCATTAGAAATGTCATTCCAACTCTGAAATTATCTATATACAGGGTGCTATGGAAATGACGTATTATATCTATACAAGCTTACCCTTATTTTTAATGCTGAATAGAGAATAATTATAAAATTTGGGATTTTCCATTTGAAATTGTAGATTTTTGCAGTTTTCTCAATTTCATTTTTAATCTTATTTTTAGAGCACCATGTATAAATAGTTGTCAAATCTATTAAAGCAGGTCCTTTACAACAAGGAATCCGAGCCAAATTAAATATTAAAGGTTTCCGTATAGGAAGGCCAGAAGATCAAAATAAATACACTCCACGGACACAACGGGTCGCATTAAGAACAACATAACAGTACAATCTCAAACCACTAATGAATAGGCCTGACCGGCATGGCATGTTTTTCGCCGATTGACCAATAGCAATAAATTTATGCATCGAGCACGTGGCTATACGCACTGATGATTGCTTATTCTCTCGAATTGGTAAAATATTCATCAGAGTATAGTGAAAAATAAAATTGTCAATAAATTGTTCCATTTTTAGGGGAAATACTTTGTGTATATTTATATTCCATGCTATTAGTATAGTAGGTCAGTTAAGAATTGAGGTTATGTTGTATCGAGCTTCTTTCAAAATCTTCTTATCCAATAAAATAAAATAATTTGTGTTCCAGGCGATAAACAATAAAGCTGGCCCATTTTATATTTATTGGGTTGTTTATATTTACACTTTCAATATGCACTGACAATCCCATACTTTCGGTGACCTCGTTTTTTAACGTACCCCACTAGCCTCAATCGGTATTTGATTACACTCTATTACATTAATAATATATGGGCTTGATATTACAGATACGGCCTTTCAATACATTTACCAATTATATTAATTGTAGTAGGTAAATTACATTAGGTGCGTTAGCAGAGCCGAGTCAGAAATCGTTACAAACTGTCATAGGCACGCGTAGTTGGTTTAAAATGTTCACACAAACAAAATCCATAACCGCTGACCAAAACTTTGGTGTTGGTAGAGCAAAAGGTATCGATTATCAACTGATTTGCAATCGTCAGAATAATCCCCATACTGTTACGGAATTGTGGGTTTGAATTCGCGCATTTGCTTGATCGGGTGTTCGTTTACGTCTGACTGGTTTTTAACGATTCGTTTTATTTTCTTTAGTGTATATTTTGGTTAAACTTACTGTCCATTATTCTTTAAATATTAATTTCAAAACGATAGGCTGGTTCGAAAATTCACTCTGAGAACGAGCCATTATTTAATTCTTTCCTCTCGTTCATTGTCAGGACCATTTCCGGGAGAATAATAAAATTTCAAATGTCGATTTTTTGAAAAGTTCGTGTCAATTATATCATATTATATTTTTATTAAATAGGTATTTTTTTTTATATATGATCTAACACAAGCACTATAGGAAAAATCATCTCCCTCCACTCCGGAGGGCACCCCGGGAGTGGTGCGTATGCGCAAAAAGCGATTCACGTTGATTTTGAATCGTTGGAGGTTATATCCGTTGGGAAAAACGACCTCGGGAAGGTCGTTCCATAAGGATGAAGTCCTCCAGATGAAAGAATTCTTAAATAATGAAGTTCGAGGAGTACTAAGCTTAACCACATATGGATGGGCGGCAGTGGTTCGTCGTGTATTTCGCCGCTCTGAGCGGAATTAAGAGGGCAAGGTCAGCCGAGCACTTTCCATGAAAATATCTGTAAAAGGAGTCACATCCCCAACCTGTCTTCGATGTTCTAGGCTGTCGAGGTTCTCCAATCAGACGACTGGAGTCCAGCAGCCGAAGAGTATGTTTGGGTGCAGAGCTCCAGACATGAGAGCAGTACTTTAATGATGGTCGAATCTGGGCTTCGTATAGTGTCAAAAGTTGTTGAGGTGTGTACAACTTTCTGGTTCGGAAGAGTACACCAAGTTTCTGAGAAGCTATGTTGGCGATTGCCACAACGTGGTTGGTTATGCCAAGACATATTGCCTCCCAGATTGACGCCCAGCAAATTAATAAATGAAGCCAGTGGGATTGCGTGTCCGTCCATGACTATATCCGGTTCTGTAATGTTAACCTCTTTAGAGAAAACTGCTGCCTGGGTTTTTTAGCGTTAAATTCGACTTGGTTACTATCACCCCAAGTTAAAATTTCTTCCAGGTCTTGGTTGAGGCGTGATACTTGATGCTGTCTGCGAAGATGTGCGTCGGCAGCCAATATTTGTGCATTCAAAGAGAAAGATGAGATAAGTGTGCTATCATCAGCAAAACTAAATATCGGATATTTCGTTTTCACTAGAAGGTCGTTAGTGTAGAGTAAGAATAGAGTTGGAGACAATATGGACCCTTGAGGAACACCGGCATTGATGGTGAAGGTGTCTGAGAGAAATCCGTCAATCGCCACTTGCAGAGAGTGGTCCTTAAGAAAGCTAGACAACCATGCACAGAATCGACTGGGCAGTTTACTTAGAAGTCCCTCATGCCAAACACGATCAAATGCTTTAGAAATATCCAGTGCAACAGCCCGAGACTCCCCATGATGTTCGATTGCGTTGTTCCAAAGGTAATATACTTAGTATTCCATTTCAAAAAAGTAGCCCCACAAACCGTCAATTATTGATAAACAACGTATTAATCAACCTTAATTATTTACTTTATATGTCAAAATTCAGGCTTGTTAAGCATATTTATAAATAAAATTATAGAACCTTAATTTATCTCAAATATAATAAAAAATCATTATTAAGATACTACTTTGTATTGTAAGTAGGAATAGGTCCCCAAAACCAAAAATAAAAGTATAAAAACGTGTTTTTACCGATATTATAATTATTTACCAAGAAATAAATAAATAGTTATTTATTTATTTAAAAATCCCACCATGGTTTTACCAACCGTGCTTCGAAGATATCATTACGTCACTTTATCATATTTTATCTAATTTAAACTAAATGGATATCCCTCTATTAGTTAGAATTTCTTATAAATTTAGTAAAATCAAATAAACACTGAAATATATAGTAAATTTTAACAAACACTATAGTAAAATTATTATCGTATAGATTTTATTGTAAAATTTCCTATAAAGTTTAGTATTAATTACATTTTCTATTAGTAATCTGTACCAAAATAATATTGTAAACATAATTTCTAAAAAAGTATATTTAGAATTTCTAATAAATTTAGTAAAACCAAGTAAATATTAAAATACAGGGTGTTATGGAAATGACGTATTATATTTAAAACGGAAAATCCCGATATGAAAATAAATTGAAGAAAATAACCATAAATGGCGCTTTGAATTATTAAGCGAAATATACACTTTATATAAAATCTCAAAATTTACGTGGCCGCTCCTGAGGCCCTTCGCAATCAATATTTTATTGAGACCGTCTCCAGGTTCAAAAGAGGTTAGCGCATTATATGCGATGTTGTCATATTGCAACACAGAATTCTAAACGCACGTGTTCAGTTTTTGACAACAAGACGTCTTTGACGCGCGCTATTACTTCTTTGTCAAACTTTTTAGACAAAGAAAACTACAATTTTAAGGTACATATATTGTATTATATTTAAATTTCATAAAAAAATAAAACACAAGAAGTATGATTTCAACAGAACCAACAGTAGATAATATCACACAAATTTGAAATCACATCACAACATCTATTATTATGAATTATTTCAAAACAAAAAAAAATCGGGCAATACAACTAACAAACGTTAAAAATTCGTATACGTCAAGCAAGTGGTACCCTCGACGTAGTTCCACTCCCGAGTCTAGAAACATACTGAAGTATGAAGCGGCGCGCGACCGGTATTCAAGCTCGGCGAGACACGCGGTGTGATCTGACAACACTGTTAATATAACGGGGCGACAGTATGTGGGTAAAAAGGGTTTTTACCTTAGTATTTAGATATTCGATTTAAAAAAAAAGTATGTAAACTTTCTCTAGGACACCCAAGGAGTCACCCATTTAAATATAATAAGTCATTTCCATAACATGTATATTGAATGTAAGAAACTACGAAGAAACATTATAAACTTACAGAATTGTTCTTAAAAATGGTGAAATGTCGTTTAGAACTTCGTGGTATTACGATGAACCTTTTTTAAAAGATCACGTTTTTTGTTTAAGTGCTATTAGTAGTATTATTATAAAACATCATGGTACACAAAGTGTAGTAACTAAGAAATGCATAATTTAAATAGCAAGATGATGCGCAACAATTTCATCAGATCCGATACAAATTTGGATTTTTACATAAAATCGAAAATGTCAAAATATACAGGGCATTTAAAATAACAACTTTTGGTATACCGAATAGACATGTGAAACTATCTTCATTAAAAGATAGGCATCTTTTAAAGCGAGTAGGGTAAGGTGGGGTTAACTGGTCCACTTTAGGATCAACCTCATGTTTCCAGCGTTTTATATAACTTTAATACGTCAGTTTTTTTGTATCACAAGTATTATTGATAGTCGAACAACATGAAATTATAATATTTATGATAAAATAAAAAAAGGTGTATTTAGCAAAAAACGGTTTGTAATGATCTGAAAAATGGCTCACTTAACCTGCCAAGCAGGTTAGCTGATCCAGTCAGTAAGGTTATCTGAACAGTGCTATAATTATGTAATTAACAAAAAATTTAAGATAAGTTTAAACAAAATATTTACTTACTATATAGAAGTCGAGGAGTTGAAGAATGAGATTATCAGTTATAATTCAGTTTTTCTATAAAATGTACAGGGCAGACAATATTCAGCAACTTCAAGAATTACTTGGGATTTCGTATGTTCGGGTTTGTTCGATGCATTATCCGGTATAAAGTATCAATGATTTAGACATCGCTCTATTGTACTGTCCGATTTAGGTCATCGATAAATGATAATGACGCATATTCATCGCTTTAATAACAAAATGCATGCACATGATTATACTGTATGTAGAATACATACGTGGGCTGACTTTTCATGCCAACAGCCCTGACTGTATTGTTTTTAGATGGTAATCAATTCATTAACCCATTTTAAATGGAAAATCCATTAGTGTTTGTTGTAGTGTTCACTCATTTAAAAAGTGTAATAATTGGATACGTATTTATTTCATATTATAATGTTGATGTCATAAATAGTACACGTACACTTCTTTTCAATTTTCATGCTGAAATTGAAAATGGCATAACTGACAATTTTTCAAAGTGATCCGTTGACTAATTCTTCATAAACGTCTAATAGGCCATCCACCAGTGGCGGTTCTTCCACGTGCACCCCAAAACAAAACGAATAAAAAATATTAATTTATATTTATTGAATATCATTTATCGTATAAAGTCCGACCCTCCCTAATATTTTATCGTACCGTCAAACTAAAAAAGTCTCCCTAATATTTTATCATCCCGTCAAACCAAACTGTATAGATCCGGCAACCGTGCCTCGCTCGAGATAAATGACGATTATGACGAGACTGCGATTAAGTAGTGCAGTTTCTCTGTAGTAACAGGTGGCGGGTGGCAGCGGGGATAACGGGGCTATGACGATTTAACATGGAAAAGGCGCACAGTTTTTGTGTGTCTGTTCGTGCATCTAGTTAGAAATTCGAGCGTGTAGTTTTAATATTTTAATATTATATATTTATTAAGTTAAAATGAAATAGTTGACGGTGGACTATTTAAGAAATTACTTTAGCTCTTTGAGTTTGGAGCAAAAAATTGAAGTGAAGAATGCGGGAACACCTAAACCGGAAATTAATTTAACCCAGACCACAAAGGGTAAATCTAGGGACTATATTAGAAAGGTTAAAAATGTTCTACATTATTAAGAACCGAAGCATGGATTTTACGTTTAAGCACTATTGTGTAGGGTCGATAAATGTTGTGTATTTCGATAAATGATACTCGATATGATTTTAAACCGTTTTATTTAAGGATTTAAACTGAAAAACACTGAAAATATGAAGAATACCAACTTGTCAGTCTCGTGGCTCGATTCGTTCTCGTCATAAAACAGTTAACTATTGTTCTCGAATTGGTTGCGCCTAATGACGTAGCCGTAGATGGCGTAGTGGTATTAGACATCATTCGGCTTTCTTGATAACTCGTAGATGGCGATAGTAGTATTGGACATCATTCGGTTTTCTTGATAGCTCGTAGATAGCTTTAGTATCTAGTATTAGTAGTGGCCGGTATAAATATTGTTACGAGGGTTGCATGCGACGACGTTAAGATCCGACAGATATACACTCTAAGAAAACCTTTCTTATTTTCGAAAAGTTATACTTGTGTAAAATTTAAAAATAAATAAAAATATGTTTTACCTAACGCATTTTCTTATTACTTTTTTCTTCCTACATTTAAAACGACTAGAAAGTAATTGTTTGGTCGTTACACAAAAATAAAATTTTTAAAATTAGTTCACCATACTTGTGAACCTCCTCTATCATAGGTCACGAGCCGGCACTGCCATCCACCATAAATCACCCTGTATACACGCACATGTCACATGAAACAGACAAGAATCCGTAATTTTCTATAATCGTATGGATCTTCCTTTTTTGATATAGTCGATTGCTGCTAAATTATACATAGACAAAGGGAAACTTGTAAAAGATTTTTTTTTCAAAAATTACATGTCCTTGTATTGTAATTATATGTAATTAGGTGGGGCAGTTGAAACCCTCCGTCTTGGGGTTTCGTATGTGGGTAATCATTGATTATATATCTATAGAGCTTCCGATAGGGTTCGGTTTTAAGTGATACAAGGTTTGCATGGTCGAACATGAACGGCTTGTTAATTTATGTCATATACAGATATTTAAAAATTCGGAATATACATATAGTTAGCGATAAGTCCGTTATGCTAAAAATATCCGATATAGTAAAAATAATTTTTTGGAAATTTTATTGATATCCAATAACTTTATAAACATCTTGAATACCAGAATATGTTATTTACATGAATGGCACATTCTAAAAATTTCAGTGCACATTATTAATTACATGATTTATGTTAAAAATTAATTACAAGCATCCTACAGTGGTCGCTTAATGATATGCTAATATTTCGAAGCATATGATAGGCATGATTCCGTTAATATGAGAGATATTAAAAAAATAACGTTTAAAATATTCATTTCATATGTTCTTCTGAACTTTTTTTTCACAAGATTCATGCCTGGCAAGTATGCGAGAAATCGCGGATGAGGTTTAAACTTTATAATATAATTTATTAAATGCTTGCTTCTGGTATGCAATGTAAACATTTTTTTAGCGCGTTAATGAAATACTCCACTTTATATTGTAAATAGTATTTTAAATTATTAGGGGAAGAAAATTTTAAATCATTTAAACTATATAATTATTAAATATTCAAAGACGTAAATTATATAATTGCATTTTGGATAACAGAGAAAAATATTATAATTTAATATAGTTCGAATTGTGAAACTTTGTCGAATTGTTCTGTTATCCAAAATACAGGGTTGCCCAGAATAAAATTAATATAGCTTTAACCTGTAACTTTTGGGGAAAACGCTCAGACACGTCAATTTAGTTTTATATATGCTCACATTTTGACGTTATTCGTTTCAGTGGCAGCCCGTCAGGGGCGGCAGGGTCGGCAGAGCCGACCCGCTGCTTATTTATACTTTTATCTTATATTTTAATATAATTCTTTATTCAACCAATTCAATTATAATATTTGTAATATTCAATAAATTATCGTATATTTAACAATTTAATAAATTTATTGTTTTCAAATATCCCTTGTAGCGGCATCTCCAAGATTACTATTCTTTGATTACTATTCGAATCCCTCGTAGACATAGTAGTTGTCAAGAGACCGGAGCCGAATGACCTTGAAATATCACCACCTAATTGGTTTGGAAACGAAACATATTCTGTTGAGGATATGCAACCAGTGTATTCTTATTCATAAAATATAAATAATACCGGCTACCAAATCCGAGCCGCAAGCTGTGACGTAGTTCTGACTTTACGGAAACAAAATCAGTAGTTAATTATTTCGATTCGTAACGGTTTGTATTAGATTTTTTAAAGAGATATACGGACTATTTTCGGAAAATTATAAATTCAGTGTTAAAGTTACTTGACTTATGGCAGTGTGGTTTGTATTTTGTGTTATTTGTTTATAATTTTTAGTAAAATAGAAAAGCGGTAGGTTTGAAAGTTTTTAGTAATTTAATTTATAACAAAATGGAGGGAAATAATATGCAGATGATGGAAACCGAAGCCGGAACAAATACTCATCGTAAAATTAACAATATCAGATTTGTCTATATATTTGTCTAATATATAACAATATTATTACTTACAGTATTAAATACTGTAAGTAATAATATTAAGGACAAATCTGATATTGTTAATTTTACGATGGCGTTATTAATCACATTGCAACATCAAAGGATCGTCGCTTAGAACTAATTTATAAACAAGTTTAGACAGACATGTCACTGTCATACTTCTTAAAATTCTTGTCATTCAATTGTTTTCGAATTTTAAATCAATTATGTTCGTTAAAACGCATCTTAAAAACCTGTTATCGTATATTAAATTGTTCTATCTGAGCTAACAAACAATATAAAAAAAATGCAATCTAATTTAATTTATGAAATAAGACAGTAATAAATAGCTGAATTTTTTTAAACTTTGGGCGTGGCCCTGGCATTGCCTCCGGCGGTTTTTCTGCCGACCCTGCGTTCTTACTTGCGAGCCGCCACTGATTCGTTTGTTTTTTATAGACATTTGTCAAAGATATGACGACATCGATCTTTTTTTTAAATATAAACATACAGCTTGTAATACATCATTTGAAAGCTAATATCTCGTACAGTATACTCATAAGTTTTAGCGCGATTCTGTCAAGCTATTTCAAAATGGCGACTGTTAAAACTTTTTAAAAAATCTCTATTTAAATAAGCGGAAATTATAAATCATTGATGTTTTTTTACCTTTCAAGGTAACAAATCTTTTGAAAGCGACACAATGAAGATTTCTTACCTTGAAAGGTAAAAAAACCATCAATGATTTATAAGTTATAGCTATAAAAAAACAAACGAATAACGTAAAATGTAAGCATACAGTGTCACCATTAAAGTCCGCACCATATGGAACTTTTTTTTATTAATGAGGTTAGTTAAAATTAAATTTCGGCAATCGTTTTTGCTTCAAATTAGACTAAAAATTATATAATCAAATGTCACCATCTGTCATTCGGTATCTGTCAAAAATTACATTCTAATCAAAAAATGCTGAAAAATGGCATTGTTTTACCGAATTTCAAAAAATTTTATTAGAAAAAGTTGTTTCTAGTACAATTCTTGGCCTAAATACAAAGTTTCAGTTTTCTAGCTCAAAGTTGATTTTTTTGCCATTTTTTCTAATTAACTTTTTTTTATTTAATGTAAGTTCGCTTAATGGATATTAAACTATTTGCTTATACCATACTCAATATTTTATTTAGTTTGTATGAGCTTTTTTTTACTAGAATTCCATTTTTTTTCGAAATTTAAAATTAGAGGCAAAAAAATTTGACACAGGTGGTGCAAAGTTATCCTAATTTAAAAATTTTAACAGATAGACGTCAGATGTTTCGTTTTTCAAATGACAAATACATCTAAATATTTGATAAACATTTTATTTTATACTTAAAACTATCATTATTATTAAAAGGAACAAAAAGGAACTTTAATCATTTTAAATAGGTAACACAAAAGCAATATAAATTTCACATTTCAGTGTGACGTCCTTCTCGCTCTATACAAACACCCGTCCGTCTATAAACGTCTTTGACAGCATTTTGTAAAAAGCTTGGTCTTATATCGGCACAACACTGTCCTATCGTTTGTTCCAAATGCTCGATATTTCTAAACGGTCGATTCTTATAAACTTTCTGCTTAAGATAACCCCACAGAAAAAAATCTAGTGGGGTTATGTCAGGCGACCTGGGTGGCCAGTGACATTCTCTATCACGCCCTATAACTCTGTTTTGAAATAATTGGTTTATGCGTTCTTTCACTGCTACAGTTTGATGTATGGGTGCACCATCAAGCTGATACCATAAGTTATGTCTATGGTGTAAGGGCATGTTATCCAAAACTTCGGTAATCTCGTTATCAAGAAAATTCAGGTACCTTTCACCAGTTAAGTTTGCTCTAAAGAAGTATGGTCCAATAAGCTCATCTTTCAAAATTCCACACCAAACATTGGTTTTAAAATGATACTGGTCGCGACATTCAATTGTGAAGTTAGGATTTTCTTGGGACCACCATCGGCAATTTTGTGAGCTCACGGCACCATTCGAAGAGAAAGTGGCTTCATCTGTCCATAATATCTTGTATGGAAAAAGAATATTCTCCTCATATTGTCCCTGATACCAAAACGAAAAATCAAGTCGGATATCAAAATCGCGTTCTTTTAATGTGTTTATAAACTTGGGTTTATATGCCCGAAATCGATTTTTCTGAAGAATTTTTCTAACGCTTTCCCTCTTGCACCTTGTTGCATCACTTATCTTGGTTACACTAGTTTGACCGTGGTCAATAACAGTTAAACAAACATCAAGTTGTGCTGCTTCATCGTATTTACTTGCCGCGTGAGGTTTCTTAAAATTATTTCGAACAGATCCAGTTTCTCTAAATTTTGACATTATTCTTGAAACAGTGCTATGCTGCAAATTTTTTTCTGGATGCCTCTCATTAAAAATGGCAGATACTTGCCGGTGAGGCATATTCTCTCCACAAATTAAGACAATTTCTATTTTTTCTTGAATGGACAACATTGGTGATAACACTTAAAACTATAACTTGCGAAAATATTCACATTTATGACATTTCTTTTATTTATTCGGCACTCTAATTCGTTTTTTTCCATAGCCTACTTATAAAATTCAAAATTGCCTTGATATTTTATTGTGGATAAAAAGAAAATGTGTCTAAATTTTGAACTAATCTGATATCTGGGAATATTATTATAAGTTTTTTAAACTTCTTAGGTGTATGTACTATCAAAAAAATGGAATATCTGACGTCTATCTGTTAAAATTTTTAAATTAGGATAACTTTGCACCACCTGTGTCAAATTTTTTTGCCTCTAATTTTAAATTTCGAAAAAAAATGGCATTCTAGTAAAAAAAAGCTCATACAAACTAAATAAAATATTGAGTATGGTATAAGCAAATAGTTTAATATCCATTAAGCGAACTTACATTAAATAAAAAAAAAGTTAATTAGAAAAAATGGCAAAAAAATCAACTTTGAGCTAGAAAACTGAAACTTTGTATTTAGGCCAAGAATTGTACTAGAAACAACTTTTTCTAATAAAATTTTTTGAAATTCGGTAAAACAATGCCATTTTTCAGCATTTTTTGATTAGAATGTAATTTTTGACAGATACCGAATGACAGATGGTGACATTTGATTATATAATTTTTAGTCTAATTTGAAGCAAAAACGATTGCCGAAATTTAATTTTAACTAACCTCATTAATAAAAAAAAGTTCCATATGGTGCGGACTTTAATGGTGACACTGTATATAAAACTAAATTGACATGTCCGAGCGTTTTCCCAAAAAATTGCAGGTTAAGGCTATATTAATTTTATTCCGGACTTCTGGGCCACCCAGTATGATTATTATTGTAAAATGATTTTTACAAATTTTGAAAATTTAAGTTAAAATTAAATAATTTTATCTTAAGACAAAATATGCCTAATTGCTTGTCTGGTGGTAGTATGTCGCACATATACAGTGTATTCGGATAATGCATCAGTGTACTTGGAGAGGGATTCCAAAGGTTAAAATACAAATTGTAAATCATATAACAAACAATGGAAAACTCAATACCTTTTTTTTGCTTCCATTTGAAAAATTGATTTTATCGCTAACAAAACTTTAATTCCAGTTTTGCGTCTAAACGGTATAGTTTATCGACTCGAATAAGAAGTACCTTCTTTATTAGGTATTATTTTGTATTTAAAATGACCGGTCCCTATTTCCAACAACTGTCAAAAATTAAATTTGAATTTCTGATGTTCGGTGGCACAGTAGAGAAATATTTTTTTTTACATGTGCCCCGAAAGTGCCTCTTTTCATGCAAGTTCTCTTCACCGAAAGTGGCGTTTTCCAAGAGGGCGGGCGACAAAGTATCGAGGCGGGCGGGAAAAATCTTTCCCGCGGGAAAAATCTTTCCCGCCCGCTTCGAGTCACCATATGCTCATAAATAAATCCAGAATTGTCGGTGCGATATTTGAACCGGAGCCCCCAGATCGCCAGGCGGACACTCTACCCACCGAGCCATACTACAACTACAATAAATAGCCTCAAAGACTCGGGCACTTGTAAAAAAATAAATAAAACCAGAGATGCCGGGATTTGAACCCGCGAATCTCAGATCACAAGGCGTATGCTATACCACTAGGCCACCGAGCCTATTTGTCAAAAATAATAAATAGATATTTACATTCTCCATGCGCGAGTGTTTTCATGTCATGTAGACAGGAAAACTGTCTGAAGAATTTATTTATTTATTTGGCATCAAAGCTTCGGAGCACTTGTAAAAAAAAATACGGTACATATCTCGGGCCGTCGGAGGCTTTTCAGGACTCGTGCGGTGGCCTCAATCACCTTCGGCTCGGTCGGCCATCTCCGCATCTCGTCCGTAAAAGCCTCTTTTCGGCCCTTGATACGTAATGTACTATTATAACACAATGATATAATTCATTAAACGTAGTCTCTTTGTCAAATATCAACCTTATAGTTTAAAAACTAACCGCAAGATGTTAAAGATAAGAAAAAGAAATTGATCAAACCCGAACAAATTCGGCGCATATCGAATTTTCGACTTTTTGTTATTATATTACACTAAAAAAAGTAAATTTTCTTTTCTGCCTGTATAATGGATCAAGAACTAAAATTTGGGAAATCATTCCAAGACACACGTGTACACTCTGCAAAAAAATTTACCAAAATCGTAAAGGTATTTAAAAAGTTACAGTAAGTGTACTGACTATCTTTATTTTAACATGTAAATTCACCATATTCACAATATTAATAATTTCCTTATCGCCCGAATATGCTTTTACAATAATTAGGAATAATGCTAATATGTCTCGTTGAGGACTGAATGCCTGAGCAACATTTTGCCATAGTTAAATATGAAAATACCCCATTCAGGTTTAATAGTACAAAGGAAAGAATATAAAGATTTTAACACCCTGTATATCGAAAACAAAGCATGTTAGGACATCCGTGTATATGAACTTTTTGACTTAAAATTGGTATAAGAATTAGAATAAGTACATATCATAAGTATAATCCTGTATATTATATTAATCGTAAGGGTTTTGAAAGTATAAACTGTATAGCAATATTGCCCTTTTAAAAAAATATCCATACAGAAAGAGTGCATTTCAAATTGAAACCACGTTCTACTTATAAATAATCACTAAAATATTCATAAACTTACTTTGACCTTTCGATATTCCTATTCATAAAAACACTAATTTTTCAATATTCACGTTTTTATATCTTTTAGTCTAGAGCAATATTACGTACCGAGGTGGAAAGTATTTTAGTGGCGTCTGTGAGTCGGACGAACATCGAAATATTTTCAGCCGGAACAAGAGTACCCCCCCCCCCGTTTTCGAGGATGCTGAACACGATGGCGGCGTCCGAATTTCTCATTTGGGTTGCGCAACCCTTCAAAACTTTAAAACGCGGTTAAATGCACTTCAAGAGGTTTCCCTGCAGAGAAACATACTTTCCCCCCGTTTTCGAGGTTGCTGAGCACGGTGGTGGTGTTGGATATCGCGTCCGACCCCTTTCAACCCCTTCACCGGCCAATACTCGCCCCTGAAGGGGGTGAATTTTTTTCTTCAAGTATCAGCGGCAAATATATATTCTCCCCGTTTTCGAGGATCCTGAGCACGTTGGTGGTGTTGGAAATCGCGTCCTACCCCCATAATGGGGGCGAGTATTGGTCGGTGGAGGGGTTGGAAGGGGTTGGACGCGATATCCAATACCACCAACGTGCTCAGCATCCTCGAAAACGGGGGGTAATATATATTTGCCGCTGATATTTGAAAACAAACCCCTTTCAAGGGCGAGTATTGGCCGGTGGAGGGGTCGGACGCGATATCCAATACCATCACCGTGCTCAGCATCCTCGAAAACAGGAGGAAAGTGTATTCCCCTGCAGGGAAACCTCTTGAAGCGCGTTTAACCCCTCTGGGGGCTGGTTTTTGGCCGTTTTGAGGGGTTGCGCAACCCCAAAGAGAAATTCTGACGCAGCCATCGTGTTCAGCATCCTCGAAAACGGGGGGGGGGGGAGGTACTCTTGTTCCGGCTGAAAATATTTCGATCTTTCGGGCTTTTTTTCCGACTCACAGACGCTACTATTTCATTCCTGTCGAGAGAGTCGGTAGTTAAAAGAGGCGCGAAGCGGCGAGGTTAACTAAATCTCGAGACAGTAATGAAACTTTTCACCGAAGTTTGTATACTATTTTATTTACAACCACATCTAACATCCACTTCTTAGTATTTTGAATTAAAATTATTAATAAAAGATAAATGTCATTTTGACTTTTCCATTGAAAAATTGGACAGAAATTTCAAATAACCGCAGGTGGTAAAATAACCTAGGTAATAATACACATCAAGATGGCAAATATCATTTTTTGAATATGGTTTCCATGTCACTAAACAATATATTATTTTAACAACAGAAAAATCAGATGAGGAATTTGATTTTGCTGCTACTCCACCAGAAATTCGAGAAGCAGCAAAATAGTAGAAGATCTTCTGCGAACTAAAAGCCGCCCGAGATATGACAAGGCATATAACTGTTTCAAAGAATGGTGTACGGGAAACAAAGTTCAAAATCCTGGTTCTGAGTCGGCGCTGCTAGCTTATTTCAGTGAAAATGCCAAGACAAAGAAGATATCAACGATTTGGTCACAACATTCAATCCTGAGGACCATTCTATCAATTAGAGAAAAAGTAGAAATATCTAAACACGCAAAGCTATTAGCATTTTTAAAAAAGTGTGTTCGTATATTATTTTGAAATATAATTTAAAAAAAATAATTTACTTTCCACCCGGTTGGAAAGTAAAAGTAAAAAAAGTCAACTTTCCACCTTTCAAAGATAGATGAAATGTCATTATTACATGCATGGTTCTAAATAAAATAAATAATTCTGGTGAAAGAAAGAGTACACCACTGGTATTTTTTAAAATAGGTATTTGTTTCTTAATCGACAGTTATTTCTTCAAATAAACGCATCACGAGTTTCTCTGGTAAGACAAGGTTGGTTTTTTCGATTTTAAGTAAAATAATCGGTTTTAAATCGCGAAAACATATTTTCATGTCAGTATAATATTATCTTAACTCATTTTCGAGGTATTACATGAAAATATATTACTTTATTGACACCCTGCATATCGTAAATAAACAATTTCTAAACCTCCATTTATAGGAGCATTATTTTCTTATATTGACGTCTAGAGTAGCTGATTGAAATATTTCCTTTTCCTCCTGAAACACCCTGTATATTCCATATATCTTTTACATGGAGCGAATATCATTTTACAAATAATCATGTAGTAAATTGTTAAAATATGTCAATCATATAATACCATATTATGTTTCAACAAAGAGCTGTAAATCGTATAACAAATAATTATTTAAGTCTGAAACATGTCAATCATATAATAACATATTATGCTTGAACAAGGAGCTGTAAGTCGTATAACAAAGAAGTTTTAAACAGAGTCAATCATATATCTTGCAATAAAAAATGTAACAATTGACAATTATTGCATTTTTCTTACTACTTATCTTATATTAGATAGTTATAAATAAATCCCAATTACGTTGTAAGCGTGTGGAATTGCTCTTTTACCCAAAACACAACAGTTATTTATTTCTACTTTGAAATAAGTAACTCCGTTTGATCTAATACTATTTTCTAATAATATTTGATTCGTAAAACAACAACTAATTATTCAAAAACCTTCTAAAATAAAATTAAAATTATGTTATGTACTTTTAATCTTTGTTCTGGGCTATATCACACAATTTCAATATTTAAACATAAAATGCCATACAAAAGTAGTGAATTTTTAATTTAAAATTATTGCTACAATAAAAACTCATTAAAAAATTTATAAACTTACGTTCGACTATCGATATTCCTATTCGTAATGACACCAATTTATCGACATACACGTTTTCACCTTGTAAAATCGAATTTTACTTTTAATATCGGGAATGTTTCCGATGAGCGGTCGCCGCAATACTAGAGAAATTATTACTGACCAACGGCTAAACAACTGACCCAAGTTAAATGTAAACAGCGTTGCGACGGCGGACGTCGGTTGTTAGAGACGCTGAGCGGTGGCATCGAGCCGTTCGTGTTTACAAACATCAAATTTTTAGATGAAAAAATATGAAAGGGTACTTTAAAAATGTGTTTACCCTTACTCGAAATTGAGCATTAATTTTTATAATTACTTTTCTGTCTTTTTACAATCTGGACCCGCATTTTTATTTGATTATTGATTTTCATACTAGTCTACACGCTGTAGTTTTTTGGGCTTCGTAATAATATGAAACTATCAGTGGCGGCTCGTGACCTATGATAAAGGGGGTTCACAAGTATGGTGAAATTATTTTTAAAATTTTATTTTTGTGTAACGACCAAACAATTACTTTCTAATCGTTTTAAATGTAGAAAGAAAAAAAGTAATAAGAAAATGCGTTAGGTAAAACATATTTTTATTTATTTTTTAATTTTACACAAAGGAAATACAACTTTTGGAAAATAAGAAAGATTTTCTTAGTGTGTATAGCTGTCGGATCTTAACGTTATCGCATGCAACCCTCGTAACAATATTTATACAGTCCACTACTAATACTACTAAAGCCATCTAAGAGCTATCAAGAAAACCGAATGATGTCTAATTCCATCTACGGCTACGTCATTAGGCGCAACCAAGACGAGAACAATAGTTAACTGTTTTATGACGAGAACGAATCGAGCCAGGGGACTGACAAGTTGGCATTCTTCATATTTTCAGTGTTTTTTAGTTTAAATCCTTAAATAAAATGATTTAAAATCATATCGAGTATCATTTATCGAAATACACAACATTTATCGACCCTACACAATAGTGCTTAAACGTAAAGTCCATTCTTCGGTTCTTAATTGTAGAAGATTGATCAATAACAGCCTCATTAAGTTTGGAATACCCTCTATAATTTTTTTTCATATATTTAATTTTTAAACTTTCTAATAAAGTCCCTAGATTTACTTTGCGGTCTGCGTTAAATTAATTTCGGATTTAGGTTCCCGCATTCTTCATTTCAATTTTTTGCTCCAAACTCAAAGAGCTAAAGTTATTTCTTAAATAGTCCACCGTCAACTATTCATTGTAACTTAATAAATATATAATATTAAAATATTAAAACATACATTCCCGAATTTCTAACTAGATGCATGAACCGCGGTGCACACAAAAACTGTGCGAGCAAGTTTCGTCATAATCGTCATTTACCTCAACTGAAGCAGGTTGCTGGATCTATACAGTTTGGTTTGACGGGATGATAAAATATTATGGAGGGTCGGACTTTTTTGGTTTGACGGTACGATAAAGTATTAGGGAGGGTCGGACTTTATACGATAAATAATATTCAATGAATATAAATGAATATTTTTTATTCGTTTTGTTTTGCGGTGCACGTGCGCATGTGCTCCTGTGGAAGAACCGCCATTGGAAACTATACCGGGTGTTGCATCGTTAAGTTGAACATATGAAATCCCTTGTAATTTTCGAGGTGGCTGAATATTGGCCCCCCTGTACATTTTTTAGAAAAACTGCATTATAACTTATTGAAGAGGCAGACATGTTAAACCCATTTACCGGGTTTGGTCAGCCAATCCTATAGGCTATTGAATTAAACGTGATATCAAAACCACGAAAATCTCTTGTACAGGGGACCGAATATTCAGCCACTTAAGACATTACATCCTATGTTCAACTCAACACTTCAATCACCCGGTATAGGCGAAGATATTTTATCCGTCAGAGGTTAGCCAATTGGGTCTTAATTTAGTGTATACAGGTATAACAAATTCGTCCTTTACCATTGGGTTTGTCGTCGGTTAAATTGGGGCAAAGTTGTGTAATTATGGGCCCAATAATATGCTGCAAAAGAATCAATAATAAATACAGATGCTTTCAAAATATTGGCCAAAATCTAAAATTTTGCGTTTCGGTTTTTATTTTTTCCTGACTTTGTTCTAAGAGATGTCCAAAAATAAATTTCACTTCCTCATTGCTACTTTTAGTTCGCCACAACATCATTCATTCATTGTTGGGTCACCATCAACTTAATTTTTTTAAATACAGGACTGAATTTTTTGTTTAAATTATGAAAAAGGACCTAAGCATACGTTCAATCAGTATCCACAATTTCATGGAGCTTTCATGAATTTCCCCCATAATATATCGAGTCACTAGGACTACTATGTGGTGTAGAAGAACTACTGATCAGTTCAATAAACTTCACAAACTTGTCACTGGTCGAAAATTGACATTTAACGTGGCGAGTGAATAAACTTGAACTGATTTTGAAAAATAATATTTTTTGCCGATAGGAAAGATTGAAATAATTAGTTGTTTATCATGTTTGTGTTATAGATAAATTCAACAGGTACCTAAAAGTTTAAATGTTTTCAATATCTGGTAAGACGTGCGTAATTTTCCTTGGATTCGCCCCCTTTATCATATGGGTAAATAGAAATTATTACATTTTTGTTGTTTTTCCTGTTGCAGGTTGAAAATTCCACATAATGGCTCTAAAGAAGGTAAAAGGGAATATTGAACGCATGTTCGATAAGAATCTAACTGATTTAGTAAGAGGGATTAGAAATAACAAAGAAAATGAGGTAAGGAGGTTCATTCAATCAAGTTAAAAACTACTTACTAACATTATTTTTCTTAATCAAATTATAAAGTAAATGTTGTCAATGCTTTTAAATAATAACCCAATTATTATGAAAACAAATATCCACATACAACTTGGGTTTGTTGTAAATTGTATCAATTTTGCTAATATTGTTTTACTTATTAACTTTTAGGCCAAATATATATCCCAATGCATGGAAGATATCAAGCAAGAACTACGACAAGACAACTTATCAGTTAAAAGTAATGCCGTTGCAAAACTTACCTATGTAAGAATGTATTTAAATCTAGTTAAGAATATCTTTTCTAAAGTGAAAAACTCATTCATAATAAATATTCATTGTTGTAATTGTAATCAATCTTTTTTTAAATTTTAGTTGCAAATGTTGGGCTATGATATCTCATGGGCTGGATTTAACATAATAGAAGTAATGAGTTCTAATAAGTTTACCCTTAAACGTATAGGATATTTATCATCCAGCCAATCATTTCATTGTGATTCAGAGGTAAGATCTATTCACTTAGCACACATTTGTGTTAAATATCACCACATTTGGAATAAAGAAATAAGTATGTATGCATCTCGAAACACTATTTTATCAAGCTCACATATTAATATAACAAGCAAGATATTAATACTGCCTGTACGTTTAAACCAACCTAAATAAATGTGTGAGATAGTGTTTTACTCACCTATGTTAAGTGTTTATTATCAAAGTTAAATGGACTTTAACCAACTAGCTTATTTTTTTTAAATTGTGTACCTAAATAATTTTATCTATGAACTTTGAATTCTCCTATTTTAGTTACTTATGCTGACAACAAATATGATTCGTAAAGAATTGAACTCCCAAAATCAGTATGAAGCTGGTCTGGCATTAACTTCTCTAAGTTGTTATATCAGTACTGACCTAGCTAGGGATTTGTCCAATGATATTCTAACTTTGGTAAGTTTAGATTAACATTTTTTTACTTATATTGCTATATTTTTCCTGATTTGTTTCCTTGTTAAGTAGGAAGTTAGGTATGTAGATATTAGATTCCTATTTGTCTGAGAGAGCAACCAGTCAAAATAGATGGCTGTTTTTTTGAGTATCGTCTCTTTTGTGTGTTCATCAATGATCTAGGTCAGATGTTGACCCCATATTATTATAATTGATGATCTAAAACTGTTTAAACATATTACTTCCATCCAAGACATTATTTCTCTGCAAAGAGATATTATCAGTGTTTTTTCCTGGTGTCAATCGACAACTAGGGAATGTAGAATAGTAAAATATATTATGATATGGATCGATTGTACATGATTTATAAATGTAAATATTAGTCCCTGATATATGTGATATGCTTACTGTTTTAGGGGCATTTATACATTCATAAATAAAGAAGAAAAGATAATTTGTAAATAAATATATATATTTTTAGTTAAGTTCGACTAAACCGTACATAAGGAAAAAGGCCGTCCTAATGATGTATAAAGTGTTCCTCAAGTATCCTGAGGCTTTAAGGCCTGCATTTCCTAGACTTAAGGACAAGTTGGAAGATCCTGACCCAGGTACTACCGAATTTTGACATTATGTTCCCATTGAACCGTTCATTGTATTATACAAATACTACAGTACATATTTACATACACAAGTCAGTAATAATAATAAAAAAATGTAATTTAAATTGCATAACATTAATCATGAGATTAATACAAATAGATGATTAAAACAACATTCAGGTACAAAAACAGTACCTACTGATTAAAAAAATAAATATATAAAAAAAAAATTTAGAAAGCCTGACTGATTAGAAAGCTCTTTACTTGTCTTTTAAACTCATTGATCGGCAGATCTCTTATATTATCTGGGAGTTTGTTAAAAAAATATATTGATAGGCAACCGGTGCTGTCCCTGCACCTTTAGAGACGTTGGTAGCCTGGAATTAAGTTACAACGGCATCTTATGTCATAAACATGATTAACATCAATATATTTTATAAAATTTTTTTTTTGCTACCTTAGTATTCGAAATTCAATTACAGAAAAAGTATGAAGCTCTATCAGACAGTTCTAATGCACTACTTGTCGATGCCAACAGATATCGCAAGTAACATTGCCTTCTGTTCGTCTAATGTTATAGAATCTTTACACTTTAAAATGGTCTCCTCTAAAATTTTTAAATAGGAATATAAAGGGTGGCCACCAAAGTACAATAGCTCTGTTGTTATTGAAACGGCCCGGACCCGGGTCTATTTTTCGCTAAAAAATATGTCGATGTAGAAAATAAAATAGCCAATATATTTAGGTCCAGTAATACATGCATAGCCTACATGTATTTTAAAAGAGCTTAAAACAGCAAAAAGTCGAACATATTAGCGATTTACCAACCAAGGGTCTCAAGTGGTCACATTCCATAGGTTAAAAATAACATAGGGGTGCATAAAGTGACGCAACAGAACTAAAGCAGGGGTGCGCCTATATAAGCGAGAGACGCGACGCTCAAAAGGAATTCAATTTTTGACTTTCGCAAATACAAGACGTTACGCTGCCCGATTCAGAGTCAAAATTTCCCGTTCTCAAATCAAGTCATTTCGCTGCCAGTGCTCTTTCAGTGCATCATTACTCTCTTTAATTTCAACATTCAAATTTTTCCAATTCACAAATTACTAGTTACGCGGTAATTAGTATTCCACGGCCATTTAGTGTTCAGTACATCATTCTACGTATTAAGAAATTTCCTTCTACTTGTTAGACTTTTCTGGTGGCTCACGTCGGCTTTGTCGATGTCGATGCGCTAGGAATCTTTGACAACGGAATTAAATTTAGTATGGTATGCTACTCTTAGTATATCACTCTTTTTCTTTAGACAAGTCTTAAGAAATTTCCTTCTACTTGTTAGAGTTTTCTGGTGGCTCACGTCGGCTTTGTCGATGTCGATGCGCTAGGAATCTTTGACAACGGAAGTAAATTCGACATGGTATGCTACTCTCAGTATATCACTCTTTTTCTATAGACACATATAAATAATTTTCTTCTACTTGTTAGAGTTTTCTAGTTGCTCACGTCGGCTTGCCAATGTAGATGCGCTAGGGATCTTAAACAACGGAGGTAAATTCAGTGTCCCAAAATCAAATTAATTTATACACAAAATGGCCGCTCTCTTCTCTATATCTTCTCTTTTGATTTATTAATACAAATAATCTCCAGCTGCCAAATAAATTGTCTGCGGGACAAAAATGGCGGGTTTCTAGTTAAAAAACTACAAAGGGTAATTCGGGATTAACGGTTCTGTTTAATCTAAAATGTCTGCAAGACAAAAATAACTTAAACATTATTTTAAAGTGAAAAGCGAATAACGGTACCACTGGTTGGCATAAATCAATACACTTTTGCTTTCGTTTAAAGGGTCGTTATTTAGTAGGTCATTTTCAGAAACAGATGTTTGTCTTTCCAGGGTGAATTTTACAGTGGGTTCTTGAAAACAAAGGTAGGTGTTTATTATGCAGTAATAAAGCCTTCCTCGAAAAATATCTGCAATCCGCGGTAAAGAAATGGAGGAGGGTTCTAAAAAGGGTTTTATCTATGATGTATAACAGGGTAACCGCAGGTTATCACTGTTATAAAAAAGGGTTAAAATCATTTGGTATGATGTTGCCAGTAGAACGTTAATTTATAACAGGTGTAAATAAAAAGGCGTGATGGGTTTTTCTTAGGAATGAATGTTCGACGGTAGGACACCACTACCGGACAGTGTCTTTCGACTTCCAGTACATGAAAAACAATGCTCGCTTGAGAAGAAAAGTGACACATGCGTAAAGCGAGCAGGCTCCTAATTTTTATTACACTTTTATGAGTTATATGTTAAAATGTTCAACAGTAGGACACCACTACTGTACAGTTGTCTTTTCACTATACTACGTAGTAGCATTATACCAAACGTGTACGTAAACTGAGGGATGGTACATAAACAAAACGACAAGTAAATTAAATAAACGAAAATGGGGTCATATGTAACAAAATAAATTGCAGATTATCAGGGGATCAATGTAAATAAAATGGTCGCAGACCAAAGGTTCATGTAAGAAGCGAGATAGAAATATCGGATATCTACTATTATTGTCGCAGACATAATAGATAGAGAACAGGTAACAATGCTATTATTGTCGCAGACATATAATACTTAGTATTGTGGTAAAGGGGGTAAATCATCACCGTTCTGTCGCAGACAGATATTGGTGAATAATAACTGGCCAAATTAGGGGAGACAAACATTCTGAAACAGGTTATATAATTATTATTATAATAATGTAAAACCTTTGTATCTGGTAAATTATTAATTTGTAATAAATAAGTGAATGGTTAAACTCTCTTTGATTTAAATTCCTGGCAGCGGAATCCTATCTGTACTTAGGGAAAAACGTCATACTAAGAGTAAAACTCATAAATCGTAAAACCTGACAACCTTACCGTTGTCCCAAACTTTAAAAGAACCTGCAAAGTAAACACAACGTATACAGGGTCGTACCACAAAATTTGACGATTACAGCCAGAGTGATGGATTCCATCAGGTGAATAACACACCCGGGGTCGATCAGTTTCATTATCTAAAATACAAAAAAAAAATGTAACAAAACTACACTCCCTGACAAAAAATTCCTCCGCTTCAAAATTTTGGCGTTGGATGTTTTATAACTTTTTTAGTCTCTTCTCTTCTTTTAATAATTAATAAGTTTCGCTTAGGTGAAGTTATACCAGGGTAAATGAAAATGTCGTTTTTTTGTCAATATATCAAAACATCCTGTGGAGAATTGAGAGGGGATAATGTTGTTTATAGTCTTTTCTATAATCTCAGATGTGTTCTTAACATTTTGTTTTTCTTTCATTCAAATGATTAATAGTTTTTATGTCATACCAGTACTACATTATTGTGTTTTTATACCTTAGATACCATCTACGTGCGGGCATAAAGTACACATTATGGCCCGCGCTGGCATTAAGACCCAAAAAACAGTTTTCGATTAACTTATTCTTTATTAACAAAATATAAATTTACATTTATATATTATTTTGTTGTATTTACATAGAACTGGTAATTCTGGAAGGTTCCGCTGATAGCTAAGTTTCCTGCAGCAAAGGTTGACTCATGGTTCATTGTCTGGATCTCTAGCTTCTGTAAGGAAATGCGAGATCCAGATGGTATGCCTGCCAACATCCTTGAAACCCCAGGATATGATATCCTCTAAATATCCTTCAGCAACTGTGGTACTCCTCCATCCACCATGACGCTTCAGTGTAGTCATACTTGCTCCAGCTACTGCTAAAGAGTTGCCGACGTCGGACGTAAACAATGACCAGTGTACTTTTCGGGGTTGTTCAAACCCAAATATTTTGCAATAAATCAGGCAAAGAAAAACCTTGTTCCATTTTTGATTTTTGACTTTGAGACCTTAAACATTTGAATAGTTATCTCCCTAGCAACAAAAACGCAGGCTATAATAATGTCAAGGTAATGTCGCAGGTAAAAATAAAAAATTGGTAAATCAATTTAAATTTAAAAAAAATATGTATTATTTAAAACGAACTGGTATGACATAAAAGTTATATGTTATATAAGTGTATGCACCACGGGTACTAATAGATATATTCCCTCGAGCGACTTACGAACCCTCGGGCTAAAGGCCCTCGGCTTTGTAAGACTGTCGCCCTCGGGGCATAATCATCTACTTAGTACCCCTTATGAGAGAAGTAAAAACTCTACTATGCTTAAAAGCATATTATTCTGTAGATGACTTTTTATTGATAACCTGAGCGGTATTTGGGCTTCTGATATTTGAAATGCTTGATATGCTTGATTTATACGAAATTATTGAGATCTATAACCATTTACCAAAGAATTTAATATCAAGTCCTTCTCTAAAACACTTTAGAAGGAGAATCAAAACATTTTACTAGTCAGTGAGCTCATTATGGTTTGGACGAGTTTTACAGAGATAATTTTTAGTATAAGATATATTTTGGTTATTGTACTATTTTTATATGTTTGCTACTTTTAATTGGTTATGCTCTGTATATTATATTTTTACTTTTAATTGTTTTGTCGAGGAGACAAAAATGTGTTACGATAATAAAGCTTAGGTTTGTTTTTTGTAGTATTGGTCCTTTCTTAAGGCCTTAATTACACTTGGCAATTTTTATGGCGCCAGCAATGGCAATTATAATTCAAGGATTCAGGCGCAGTACACCGTTCTCCGTTCTACAGTCAGAAATTCTACTCTTCTGACAATTAAAATGACACGGATTCATGCGCAGTACACTGTTCCCGATCAGCTGTCTCTCATTACCAGAAATGGGGCAGGCGCCATTTTAATTGCCCTTGCCGGCGCAATTGGGTAGACATGGATTATTCTGTTATTTTTAACTGTTTATTATTTGGCCGAACCAGGTATGAACATGTAATGGCCATTTAAACCCACTGGTACTTAAATTAGCAGTTTACATTCTTTATTAAACTTATGGACTGCTAATTCAGCAACTTTTTGCACCTCCTATTTGTAAATAGCAGTAGCTGCTTTAACTGGTGATCAAAACGAACAGGTTTGCACATCTCTAATTCTGGGGATATTTTAGGGATTTCGACAGTACCCACTGCTGTTCTGACCGTTGACAATGCTCCAGCTGGTCGAAAACGGTTTACTGCGCATGAATACGTGCCATTATAATTGCCGGCGCAAGAGAAAAAATTGCCTAGTCTAATACGGCCTTTACATGTTGAATTTTTTTATAAAGATATTTTATAGGAGGAATATATCGATATCAATACTTTAGAACTTTTTTGACTTGTAGGTGTTCAGTCAGCAGCTGTGAATGTAGTCTGTGAGTTGGCAAGAAAAAATCCAAAAAATTATTTAAGTTTGGCTCCAGTTTTCTTTAAACTAATGACTACTAGTACCAATAACTGGATGTTAATTAAAATTATCAAATTGGTAAGTACTCAAATTGGTAAATTTTTTCTGCATTGTTGTTCTTATACAATAGGTATTTGTTAAAATTTAGTTTGGATCTTTTACCATTGTGGAGCCAAAGATTGGAAGAAAACTAACTCTACCCCTTATGAATATAATAACAAGGTACTTTTAAGAGAACTATAAATTTTGTACATTTAATATAAGTTAATGGCTTATATAGCTAGTGGCTTATGCTAAACTTATGATTGAAAAAGTTGTGAGAATTATGTAAAAATATGCCTATTTTGAAGCATTGTATACATGAGAGTTGTGGCAAAAGATGCCAGGTGCATTGACAATATTCGTGGATATAGTTGTGAATTTATTCTTTCTTTCACAACTTCGATAACTCTGAGAACACCCCACATAGTAAAATGTTTAATGAGGGGCTAAAAGCGAAAATCATGGCACGCTTACCTAGGAAATACTTAGAAATACCCATAACACCTGGTAATACTAGTTGATATCTGGGCAACTCGGGAATGCCAAGTAATACAAAAATAACGCTTGGAACGAAAAACGAAGCACCTAGAAAATGACTACATACATCTTTCCCAGGAAATAGCGTAATATCGGAAAGTACTTCGAAAACCGCTCAGTTTGGGTTCGCGGCAATACTCGGTATTACCCAGTAATACGTAATATACCTAGTAATACCACCGACCTATATATATGGATAGCCAAACTCTAAAAGCAGAAGTGGCAAATTTGTGGCCTCGTGCATGTAAACAAAGCTGATCGTCAGATGTCAAGCGCAATGCCGACTGATAAATTATTGACCTTAACCGGCGAATAGGATCGTACTTCGCCCTTAATGAAAATGATTACATAACAATAGTTTGGCCCTTCAAGACCTTCTTCACTGGGCAATAAACAATATATTTTTTCGCATAAGAGAATACCTTGTAGCCATCACTGAAAAGCTACTTTTAGAGTTAATTTTGATATCTGTCTATTGTCCACATATCGATAGATTTTTAATACGACTGATTTCGGTTCTGGACGGTCGTCGTTGGTTGTGAACCAAAACGACATCAATACGACGGGATTGCCTATATGACGGCGACAACATTGTGCGCAAGACAACCGACGGGCAACTTTTAAAAATATGACCGGTAAACCGTGCGTACCAATCAATTTTTTCCTAAGATTTAACTTTTTTCTGCGCACCCCTATTCACTCCTATAATACAATAAATCAAATAGGTACTCTAAATTTACATGTAAGTTTGAAACAATCCATCAGATTACATGATTACAACATGAACGAACAATAATAAACATCGCCGTTCCGACATCACTTCCTGCTACGGCTTCCCGCTGCCGTGTCACCATTCGGCTGCCCCAAGAGTCACCGAGAAGTTGCAACAACAAGTGAATTTTCAAACGGCGACCTAGGTCGCTGCTTGACACTAGAGTCTACCTGCAGAAAACCACATGGCATCGCGCAAGCCCTAACTCTCTTTTACCTAATCTCGGTCCTAATTCGAAAAAGACAAAGCGGCAAGTGGTTTTTGGAACTGATTTTCAGTTGTAGTCTGTAGCGGTCTCTGGTTTATGATGGATAATAAAAAGTGCATTGACTGTGGAATAGTTTTTGTAAAAAGAGCTGGTTTAATTGCACATATTAAAAGAAAACACCCAAATAAGTAAAATTAGGTAAAGTTGTTTTACTATCGGGCTTTGCATAGGATAGTTAGTTTTTAAAGTAGCGACTGTATTTTTTAAAAATACCACTTTTTTAGCTAGTATTCAGAATGGGACCATAGTAGATTGTCATTATAATTACTCTTGCCAAGAATGTGATAAACAGTTCATAAATGAAAGAATTTTTTTTGCTCATAAAAGAACACACAACATTTCTATTTGTGATTTTAAAAATTCGACAAGGAAAGTCATTTTAAGAATGCACATGATATTTTGGTAGACGATCAAAAGCTAGAATTTAATGACATCCAGGACTTGTTTGTATGGAAAACCCAAACTGAAAAAGAAAATCATTGTACTTTTGTTAAAAATCGTTCGGCGTATATAATATGACTAAGGAGTTTAAAAAAACAGATTATTATTGTCACCGCTCAGAAAACTACTGAAACACCGGGGCACAGCAAAGGACATATCAAAACACAGGGGAGCTGTAAAATTAATGGATTGCGTGTATAAAAGTACATGACGACACTTGCAAAGTTACTTATTCAAAAACTCATGTTGGTTATGAATTTGACTTGGGGCATATTAATTTAACAGATACTGAAAGAAAAATATCGCCGTTAAAATTTCCTTAAACGTGCCCTTTAAAATGTAAATATTTCTTGACACAATGGTGAGTCTCATGTCGTTGTGCGCACGGGTCCCTCATAGAACTAAAGTTCTGAGCCATTTCCTTCCTTCTTGTCGATTTTAGAGTTAGCGCTTGCGCGATGCCATGTGGTTTTGGCTACAGGTAGACTCTAGTGCTGCTTGACTGAGATTGGGTCACCAATATAAGCTGGTGACCAGCTAAGTGCCCCGAGAGTCATCGAGAAGTGGCGAGAACGAGGGATCTTTAAAACATCGACCTAGTTGCTGTTTGGCTGAGATTGGGTCACCGGTATAAGCTGGTGACCATTTAAGTCACCGGTAAAAGCCACCGCAATAAAAATATCGCTCTTCTCTACAATTTACATGGGATACCCTATGTGTCCTGACCGGACGCACCACCCGGTATATCCGTCATTCCCATAATTCGAAATTCAAAGCTACTGCAATATAATTATGTTATACTGACTGATTCAAGTCTATTTGTAAATACCTTTTTTTTACTTTTATAGTTTGGTGCTCTTACCCCGCTAGAACCTAGGCTAGGTAAAAAATTGATAGAACCTCTAACAAATCTTATCCACAGGTAGGTGTAATTTTTTTCTAATTATTTGATTATTTTTTGTTTCGTGAAGTTAACTACAATATAATTACTTTTTTTTTCATTTCTAGTACTTCTGCAATGAGTTTACTGTATGAATGTATAAACACGGTAATTGCGGTGCTGATAAGTATTTCATCTGGGATGCCAAATCATGCTGCAAGCATTCAGCTTTGTGTTCAAAAATTAAGGATACTTATAGAAGACTCTGACCAAAATTGTAAGTTACACAATAACATATTTGTCATGCATGGTGTGATGGCTATGGCTTATTATATTTAAACGGGCGACTCCTTGGGTGTCCTAGAGAAACCCTACTTACTTTATTTTTAAATCAAATGTCTAAATACAGTCAAACCTCTCATAACGGACACCTCTAATAAGCGGACATCTCTATTAAACGGAACTAGGTATATGAAATTCCATGAAAATCGACCTCTCATGGGCGGACAGGCTGTTTTCATACAAAGAGTGCGACAACCCTCCTTTAAACGGACAAAAAAAATTAGTAGAAAGTATTTGGGAGACGAATAAGTACGGTGGAAAAACTCTATGAAGACAGACTGGCAACTAATCGCGTATGCTTGGCAGCGCGAAAGAATGAAAGTATGTGTGATTCCCCGACAGTAGTCCGCCGTTTATTTGTGACGGATGACTAAATCATCTTTAACGTACCTATCCGATGTCATAGCTGTTCCATTGACCATTACCAAGGTCCGTCGGTGGAAATTGTAATGTTTCTTTAAAAAAAAACGTATCTGCTACAAAAATTAAAGTATTGAAACCATCAAATTGAACCAAAACGAAAATGTTAAGAATAAATGGCACTTCATAATTAAATGACAAAATAAAAATTTTGACATCTCCATCACTCTAGAGAGTATTTTAAAGTTTGAGTCAAAAAACAGTGCTTGTTTCAACATGTATATTATGAACATATTCTTATTGTCTTGAAATCCATCCAAATATTGCGTTGATCGATTATTTTGGTGGTGAGTATATGTATATTGCAGCGTAGCCTGTAATAACGGCTATTCCGCAAATTTGAAGATTTAATAACCCTTTAGTTACATTGAAAATGTATTACCGATACTTATATAATATCGGTATTATCGGTTCCTAAAATATCGGTACATATCTACGTTTACTACAAAAGTAAATGTTCCTGGTTAGATTCCAACTGGAAGCATACACTTGTCTTTATTAAATTATGTCGTTTTTTTTTTGTTATCAGTTATTTTTCTAATATGGATAGGTACACTAATTTTCAAAAAATCTGATTATTTGTTTACATTTCAGTAAAATACTTAGGATTACTCGCAATGTCCAAAATTCTTAAGACCCACCCAAAGAGTGTGCAGGCCCATAAGGACTTGATTCTGCAATGTCTGGAGGATAAGGATGAATCTATTCGACTTCGAGCATTGGACTTACTCTATGGAATGGTAAGTATCCAAGAAACTAAAATTGGAAATTATTTTTAATTAAAAAACCGTGTAAAATTACCAAAGAATATAACGGCTAGAATTTAACAGGAACAAATTTAGATTTAAAAGTAACTTCTTTCTGACACTACTTCCAATAATATAAAAATTCCACTGGATTTAGAGTACTACTATGCAGAAAAGGGGATAAGCCTGGGAAATATGCACAACTTTAGTAAATTTGTATTATAGATTAATACACCGGGTGAGGTGGCTAAATATTGCCTCCCCTGTACATTTTATAGAAAAACTGCATTATAACTTCTCGAAGAGGCCGGCATGGTAAACCCATGTGCCGAGTTTGAATACATTTTGGTTAGCCAATCCGAAGCTAGTCAATTAAACGTGATGGCAAAACCACGAAACTCTCATAATTCAGGTAATACAGCAAACACTAGCAAATTAAATTTTGACATTGACGGAACGGAAATTAGTGTCAGTCACAATTATTTTCAATATTCATTATGTTCACCTTTATGTAAATTTTTGGCAATAGGCCATAGAAATTATTTGTCATCACGTTTAATTGGACAGCTTAAGATTGGCTTACCAAAATGTATTCAAACGCGGCATATGAGTTTACCATGTCGGCCCGTTCAAGAAGTTATAATGCAGTTTTTCTATAAGATGTACAGGGGAGCCAATATTTTATGCGGTTTCTCGGAAACCGTTTACCGTACAGCTTTCGGAAAAAAATATCTATAGGAAAAGTTGCCAAGGGAAATAGCTGGAAATTATTTTTCATCGATATCTCCGGTTACAAAAAAAATAGGAACTTACGATTTTCACCATTTGCTCTGGCCTTTATTCCTCTTTGTAACGGTGTAATAACATCTTTAACATCGTATTTAAGTTTTTCGAGAAAAAACATAAAATATGTTAAATATGTAAAAATCGCCACCTATTGACTACAACTCTTGCTATAAATATTTTTTCCGGAAGCCGGTGAACCGTTTCCGAGACACAGCCGCGTACCTCGGTTAGTTAGCCACGCTGTACAGGGGAATCAATATTCAGCCACCTCAATGGGACTTCATATGTTCAACTTGACGATGCATCACCCGGTATAGATAGATTATTACTGTTTTAATAAAAATGATTTTTCCATTAGGTTTCTAAGAAGAACCTTATGGAAATAGTGAAGAAACTTATGGTCCATATGGATAAAGCTGAAGGAACGGTTTACAGAGACGAACTACTTAGCAAAATTATTTTGATTTGCTCCCAGAATAATTATCAATTTATTACTAATTTTGAATGGTATATAACTGTGTTAGTAGAATTAGCACAAATGGAATTTGGATCTAAACAAGGTATAAATAGATTAGTACCAGTTTATACAGGGTGTCAGAAAGTAGTCATAAATGATAGGATATACAAGTCCAAGATAAGGAGGGCCAGTACAGGGATCTCGGAAACCGTAAGAGATACGAAGTCGGTTAAATAGAGGTAAAGTTGCGCATTTACGTGCCTAATAATATGCCATTTAGAAAGTTTTAAAATTCCGAGTAGTTCCGGAGATATCAAAAAAAAAACGAAATTCTGAAAAATCGTTTTATTGCTTTCCTGGGTTTTTTTGAGATCGAATTCTAAAGTAAATTGCACTTTTGCATTGCCACTTTTTCCGCTCTATCTAACAGGGTTAATTGTCTTGTAATCCGACGAGTCGTCTTCGAAGGGCTATTATCAACTTTCTTTTTTTAAATACGGTCCTGTTTTTCGGATATTGGAATTTGAGAGCATTTTTTCTTCTGAATGCAACGATGTATGACACATTGTGGTTTAATGACGTTTCGAGGGTTTTTTGAACAACATCAGGAAATTTTGGGATACGGTCCTGTATTTCTCCTAATTTTATAAATAATATCTCATAAGTAAGCTCTAAATTTTTTACTTATGTTGGACTAGTTCAATAAATAACAAATAATGTAATGATAAACCACAAATAAGTGAACAAAAATCATTCCAAAACAGTAATAAAACGAACAAGTAAGGAACTACATAATCAGGTGTTCAGAATGATTTCCGTTATTCTCTAAGCACAAATAACATCTTCTAACTGCCATATAACAGTTTTTTTGAGATAAAATAAAACATGAGTAGAATATCAAACTTTTCAGCATTTGTAAATTTATGTTCCATATTTTCTGGAACAAACCCGAACAAATCACGCGTCACCATCTTAATTTTTTTGTTTCAAGCGCTTACTTTCTTTTAAATCCCGAATCAACAGAAGTTTGAAATAATGTTTCTCTATTTTGTTCACTTATTTGTTATTTATTGAACTAGTCCAACGTAAGTAAAAATTTAGAGCTTACTTATGAGATATTCTTTATAAAATTAAGAGAAATACAGGACCGTATCCCAAAATTTCCTGATATTGTCCAAAAAACCCTCGAAACGTCATTAAACCACAATGTGTCATACATCGTTGCATTCGGAAAAAAAAAGCTATCAAATTCCAATATCAGAAATACAGGACCGTATTTAAAAAAAGAAAGTTGATAATGGCCCTTCGAAGGCGACTCGTCGGATTACAAAACAATTAACCCTGTTAGATAGAGCGGAAAAAGTGGCAAGGCAAAAGTGCAATTTACTTTAGAATTCGATCTCAAAAAACCCAGGAAAACTATAAAACGATTTTTCAGAATTTCGGTTTTTTCCGGATATCTCCGGAACTACTCGGGATTTTGAAACTTTCTAAACGACATATTATTAGGCACGTAAATGCGCAACTTTACCTCCATTTAACCGACTTCGTATCTCTTACGGTTTCCGAAATCCCTGTACTGGCCCTCCTTATCACGTTGTATACGGGAAATCGAAATAATGTCAATACTTTAGTATATCAGTAAATTCCTCATACAGTGTTTGAAAGTTACAATTATAATAATTCAAGTTTTAATTTTCTTGAATATTTTTATTTTTTGGCCCCCCCGAAATTTGGGTTACAATACATGTGTAATAAATCATTTCAAAATCAAAATTCAATGTAAGTTACTGCCATAAACATATAATATAAAAGAGGAGACAAAATATTCCATTCATAAAACACCATTTCTTTACAATCATGCACAGTTCTACAGTTTCAAATAAGTTAGAAGAAGATGGCTTTAAAAAATGGATACGCGTTTAGATAATTGCCTATCCAATAGTAGTCATAAATAGGTAATTGTTGTAGGTATTTTTACCGAAATTCAGATAATATAAAGAAATAATCCATATTTTTGCAATAGCTACTTAAAATATAAAATTAGCTACACCACTGCTTTACCTAAATAAAACATAACCTCATTATTCTCACTTACCGACGAAATGTTAATCCGGGGTTAGAATAGTCGAATTTCGTACACACCACGCACTGACGAACCATTGTAGATGGCTAAAATAACTCTAAATAGTTTTAGTTCGAGAAAACACTAAAAATGAATCCAAAACACAATAGATCACAAACAATCACAAAAGCAGCAGCGATAAACCGGTAAAATGAATGAATGAAAATAGTAAGCTTCAGGGTCATTTTTACACTAGCAGATAAAAATGAGTATACAATATTTTTACTTAATAGGTAAGGTAGGTAAAGGCCACAAGGATCTGTCCTCGGCCCTTTGCTTTTCCTAATTTATATTAATGATCTGACCAATGTTGATATAAGGGGTAAATTTACACTTTTTGCTGACGATTCTACCATACTTTGGAAGAGTCAAAATACAAAGGAACTCGAGGTCCATATTCACAATGATCTTGATAAGTGAAGGACTGATGCAAATTTCTTAGCACTTAATATTTCTAAAACAAATATAATTACTTTTAAGTGTTCTTTAAATGAAATTAGTGTAGGGAATCAGGTTGTAGGCAGTGAAACTGTAAACAAATTTTTGGGTGTATATATAGATAATAAGTTGAAATTTGAGGCCCATATAAATTACTTGGCTAAGAAACTGGCATCTGATTGTTTTGCAATTAGGGTAATGGCAGATTGTTTAGACGTACAAACTATTAAAAATGCTTACTATTCACTAATAGAATCTCGTCTGAGATATGGTATACCCTAGTGGGGAATTTGCTCTCAGTATTTATTTAATATGTTGTTTATTCTGCCCAAACGAGCCATAAAATATATGTATAAGGCCAATTTTAGAGACTCAAGTAAGCCACTATTTTTATGGAATAAAATTTTAACACTGCCATATTTATTTTTGTTGGAGACGTCTTGTCTGGTTCACAAAAAATTCCAAGGTGCAATTAATTCCGTTTCATTGTACAATACACGCCAAACATACAATGTAGATCTGCCTATACCTGTTTCTACTCAAACTAAGAATTCTATTATACAGGGTGTCCGGGAACATGTGGAAATCTCCCGGATATGAAGAAAACACGTGAAAAGAATACTATAGGTTCATATAAACTTCTTTCGTATCGGCCTCCTCTTCGGAGATATGGGCTCCCAAAGAGCACCAATTGAATCAAGTTTTTTACACATAATTATTGAACCACCTGGTATATTTCAATTATTTTTTAATATGATGTATACCAGGTAAGACCCGTCAAATTACTACCCAAGAAACTGTTGTGCATTACTCACAGCTGCAGGGACGGACTAGCTGTAACACTCATGGGCCCATTTTTTTACGCCCTGTATGATGAGAACTTTGGACAATGTTTTTTACATACCTTTAACTATTGGCTAAAAATTAAGTGCTCTTCATTCATGTCGCTAATCCTAACCGTTTTCGAGAAAACGTTGTTTTATTTACATCATGTATTTGGCGTATCTCGGTAAAAGATACATCTTTGTTCCTATCAAATGTTGAAACTCAAAATTCCGCTTTTTCATATTTAACCCGTGAAAAGTAAGGGGACTCTGTGTAAATAAAATGACGTTTTCTCGAAAACGGTTAGGATTAGCGACATGAATGAAGAGTACTTAATTTCTAGCCAATAGTTAAAGGTATGTAAAAAACATTGTCCAAAGTTCTCATCATACAAGGCGTAAAAAAATGTCCCATGAGTGTTACAGCTAGTCCGTCCCTGCAGCTGTGAGTAATTCACAACAGTTTCTTGCATAGTAATTTGACGGGTCTTACCTGGTATACATCATATTGAAAAATAATTGAAATATACCAGGTGGTTCAATAATTATGTGTAAAAAACTTGATTCCATTGGTGCTCTTTGGGAGCCCATATCTCCGAAGAGGAGGCCGATACGAAAGAATTTTATATGAACCTATAGTATTCTTTTCACGTGTTTTCTTCATATCCGGGAGATTTCCCACATGTTCCCGGACACCCTGTATACAAGAGTAAGAAAATATTTAATCAGTTCCCATTGAATATTCGCCAAATTGATAATTACAAAAAATTTAGAAAAGAAGTAAAATTTTTACTACTTTCGAGGGCTTATTACTCAGTAGATGAATTTTTCCATGATAAATTTTGATTGGCTTTTGGAAGTGATATATTATGTGTATTTGGTATTGTGTGTAATATTGTATTTATTATTATTGTGTATTATATTTTTACTTTTATGTCACTTTGTATTGTACTGGTGATTCATATCAATTTTCTTTTATGTCTCTTATTTTCGTAGTATATTTAGGACTCACAGCTTTGTTTATGGGAATATCTTCTTTTAAACGATAAAGCATATTTTGACTTTGACTTTGACTTGACATGAGAAATGCATTCAATATAATTAATATTATACTTTTCGGTTTCAAACGCAGGCCGAAGATTTAGGACCCTCGGTACAGACTTGTCATCATTGATTATTGTTTAAAACTTTGTATGATTCTGACAGAACAGACAAAACAATTCTGTCTTATTTATTAATTAAATGTTTTTGTTACTACTATCACCCAGATTTCAGGGTCGCCAAAAAATTTAAATTTCATTATTTAACTAGTGACTTGGAAACCTGTATATAAATAAAGAAGCCAGACAGGAAAATTATTTATTTGAAGTACTGACCTTATTTGGAGTTCCTCCACAGTGTGTCCCGGGATAAGCGAACTTATAGGTGTAAATGAAATGAAATTTTCGAATTGCAATTTGACCATTTGGGATCTAGGCCTGCTTAATTAGAAAATAAAATTTAACATATTTTGATTTTTATGAAATCAAGCAAGCCTTGATCGGAGCATTTTTTGTCTAGGTAAAGTGACTATTCTTCGCAAAATATTGAAAAATTTCATTAAGAAAAGTTGCTCAGAATTCAAAATTATACCGAATTTAATATAAATCAGACATCAATTTTTTTGCATTTCTTTACCTCTAAACAAAAAAAAAATGGTATTAAATACATTTATTAGAAAATATTGTTTCGAAAATAACATCTGATGACCAAATTTCCTAGGCTATATGACACACGATGAAGAAATTAGAAATTTCTAACTAGGGAAAATATTGTATAAAATGAAAAAAAAATATAGGCTGATGGTTATTAAATTCGGTACACCTGTATGATTCGGAGCAACTTTCCTTAATGAAATTTTCCGATATTTTGTGAAAAATAGGGACTTTACCTAGACAGAAAATAAAAATAACGCTCCCGTTAAGGCTGATTGCTTGATTTCATAAAAATCAAAATATGTTAAATTTTATTTTCTAATCAAGCAGGCCTGGAGCCCAAATGATCAAATTTCAATTCGAATTTTTTTTGCCGTTTGCACCTATAGGTTTGTTTGTTCGTTTTTTATACTAGGACACGCTGTATGATATATCCTATCATTTATGACCACTAGTTTCTGGACACCTTGTATATTATGTATTTGTGATTTTTTTTAAATTTATTATTTATAAAAAAGTATGATTATTAAAATTGTTTATCTTGGGTAAAAATTAAATCTGTTATCATTAACAAAATTGTAAATTTAAAATATCTGATTTAAACCATGAAGTAAAAAAAATATAATACTAATAATACAGGGTGTTATGGAAATGACTTATTATATTTAAACCGGCAAATCCTGAGATGAAAATAAATTGAAGAAAAATAATCATAAATGGCGCTTTGAATTATTAAGCGAAATGTGAAAATTTACGTGGCCGCTACTGACGACGTTCGCAATCAATAATTTATTGAGGCAGTCTCAAGTCTCGAAAGGGCATTGTAGGCGGTGTTGTCATATTGCAACCCAGAATGGTAAATGCACATGTTCAATTTTTGACAACAAGACGTCTTTGACCCGCGTTATCACTTCTTTTTCAAACTTTTTAGGAAAAAAACTACAATTTTAAGGTACATACTCTCTTACCTTCGATCTTATGTTAAAATAATCCGTTTTATAATAAATCCATAAAAAAATAAGACACAAAAAGTATTTTTTGCAACCGAACCAACAGCAGATAATATCACACAAATTAGAAATCACATCACAACATTTATTATTATGAATTATTTCACAACAGAAAAAAAATCGGGTCATGCTACAACTAACAAAACGTTTAAAATCGTATACATCGAGCACGTGGAACTCTCGGCAACGTCGTTCCAACACCGAGTATCGAAACATACTGAAGCAACGATACCGAAGGTTAAACATATCAATACGCGCGCGGCGCTTATCCAAGCAAGAGCGAGACACGCGATGTGATCTGGCATTACTATAGTTTACTCTACTGACCTACATTGTTGCTAACTGAAACCAGATGGAGCGGCGCGACAGCATGTAGACAAAAAGGGTTTTTACCTTAATATTTAGATATTCGATTAAAAAAAAAGAAAGTATGTAGACCTTCTCTAGGACACCCAAGGAGTTACCCATTTACATATAATAAGTCATTTCCATAACACCTTGTATAGTTATAATCAATTAGGCCTATTCTCCGCTACAAGATTATAGTCAACGGCTGGTCAAAAAGATGACAGGTTAAGTCAAGACGTGAGCCGGAATATTTTTAATTATTTAAAGATCATAATATAACCTTCAATTTGTATTTCGTATTCGTTTTCAATAAGAGGCTTCCGACTTAACAATCTTGACTTATACTTTGACATCGGCGGAACATAAGGAGATATAAAATTTTAATTTCGATGAACCAGGCATTTTGTTTAGAACGCGATGGCGTTTATGATAAATAAGAATAAGAAACCCATTTTTGTAAAATATATTTTTTTTACTTACAGGACACGTAATTGGTTCGCAATTGATGGATGTCTGTATAAGAGTGCAGGCGATAAGACCGTTTGCGGTAGCCGAAATGGCCCAATTACTCGACGTATACACGTCAACTTCCCAGTTCACCATTATGCAAGAAGTGCTGTATGCTGCTGCTTGGTTATCGGGAGAGTTTGTAAGGTTAGATTAATTTTTATCATTGTAGATAGTTTTTGTAAACACGCTATTTAAATCTATAAACGTAGATATCTTCGAGACTAAACACTTAATCTTGTTAATGCATATTTCGTATTCAAGTGAATACAGTTGAACCGGGAAAATAATGCACTTGCTTCATCACCTGTAACAATATGATTTAAATCGACATTATGTAGATCAAATAAGACCAATTAAAATTATGAAGAGGTAAAGAAACTCAAAATCTGCTCCACTAGAGTCTAATAACAGTATTTAAATTTCCATACATGTTTCGAAGGCATATACCCTCATCTTCAGTGAAAAATACATGAGATCAAAGATTTTATAAACTACAAATGTTTTTGATTTTACAAATTTACTACAGTTCGGCCTTCGTATATGGATGAATTATAAATCAATAAATAACGGATTGATTTTATTATTTATTATTAGTTATATTTTTGTTGAAAAATTATATTAATTATAAGCAATCATGGTTCATTCATGTGTAGTTTGTAAAAGAGTGGATCATTGAAATAAGGATTTATCTTTTCATCAGTAAGTATTAATATTTACCATATAACCATTTGCACCACGTGCAATTCGAGGCAATATTTATTATTGTAATATTATTATACCAGTTGAGGAATAATTAAACATTAGTAACAATATATTGGTAAAAAATCCGAATAGATATTTAGGTACCTATATAGGGTGTCCGCTAATTAATGGTACATGGAGAAACCACAGACTCCTTACGTAAAAATATTAGGATTTAATTATACTTACCTATATTCGAAAGTCGATATTAACTGAGATACAGGGTGTTAAAGTTAAAATTTCATTTTTGTTTTTCTGTAATAACTGCGACAAACTAACGTTTTCTACAAAATTTGGCAATTATGGTTTTTTTATGACGAGAAATAGATTTTTTTGTGAAATTTTAATGTACAATGTCTGCGGCATTTTTCGCACATTTATTAGGTCATAACTTTTTGTGCCTCGGTGTATTTAAGTTTTTAATGAAAATATTACTTTTCTCGTATTTATTACGTAAAAAAGGTATACTAAGTTTAGGTCGCCCAGAGTTACCGTTTCGGAGATATTTGCATTTAAATTGTTTAGTGCACCATGTCCAATTACTAGTAATTTGCAAACAAAATTTCTTTTCTTAAAGTAACCTATGAGAAAACAAATGAAATTTAGAGATGTAGTCTCCATGTTGTTAATTGTTTGTTGATTATTGGAAGATAGCTGTGTGAGAAAATGTTTCATTTTTGAGTTTTTCGTAAGTTAAGCACCAATACCGAAACACAATTTCTTTTCAAACGCAGAAATGCGGAATATGTTGTGTGTTTACGCGCAGGAAAATTTCAGGATGAGGTGCCCAGAGACGATATTCGGAACTCTATCCAAATCGAAGACAACCTGATTTTAAGATGTTCAAAAATATTTACGACCGATTAGGCGAAACAGGTACCTTTGGTCCTAAACGGAATTCCAAAGGGAGCCCGAAGACTTTAACTCCAAAACAAGGAGAAGAAATTCTAGTCCGCGCCCTATGGAATCCCGTTTAGGACGAAAGGTACCTGTATCGACTAATCGGTCGTAAATATTTTTGAAGATCTTAAAGTCAGCTTGTCTTCGATTTGGATAGAATTCCGAATATCGTCTTTAGGCACCTTATCCATTAAAATTTTCCTGCGCGTATATATACCGCCGGCATTTCTGCGTTTGAAAACAAATTGTGTCTCGGCATTGTAACTTAACTTACGATAAACTCAAAAATGAAACATGTCCTCACAAAGCTATCTTACAATAATTAACAAACCAATAACAACATGGAGGTTTCATAGCAACTGCATCTCTAAATTTAATTTGTTTTCTCATAGGTTACTTTAAGAAAGAAAAATTGTGTGCAAATTAATAGTAATTGGGCAGGGTGCACTAAACAATTTAAATGCAAATATCTCCGAAGCGGTAACTCTGGGCGACCTGAACTTAGTATACCTTTTTTACGTAATAAATATGAGAAAAGTATTATTTTCATTAAAAACTTAATACACTGGGACACAAAAAAGTTATGACCTAATAAATGTGCGAATAATGCCGCAGACTACATTGTACATTAAAATTTCATCAAAAAAATCAATTTTCTCGCCTAAAAAAAACATAATTGCTAAATTTCGTAAAAAAACGTTAGTTTCTCGCAAAGTTATTAGAGAAAAACTAAAATGAAGTTTTAACTTTAACACTTAATAAGGAGTCTGCGGTTTTCCCATGTACACCATTAATTAGCGGACTCCCTGTATAATTTAATATTACACTAAATGTGTATTGAAACGTTTCAACCTTATTGTTAGTTGTAGAACTTAGAACTAAAATTTAAATTGCGGACACTCCTGTCTGGTATATCATGTATGTGTCCCAAATATATAAATAAAGAATAACTTTGAGCTGCTGTTACACAAGTAGCTATTGTTTTTGGTAAAAATCTTGCCCTTAAATTGAAAGTTGTTTTACTGTTTCTACCTTGTCAAAACTTCACCTTCTATTTGGTATAAAAGACTGCATTTAACTGTATTTTAGCGGTCAGTGTTAGAAATGAAAAAAAAATTAGGATATTATTTTTATTTTAGTGAAGTTGAAAATCCAGAACAAACTTTACGCTCTATGCTTAAATACAAATCGCTCCCACAGCACATCGAATCGGTTTTCATTCACAATATTGTCAAGCTCTTCGCTCACGTTATGGAGAAATATGAGTTAGCCGGTCGATATGAAGACATCGTGGAACTGTGCGACTTGATTTTGGATAAAGTGAACGACAGCATTAAATCGGCAGAGCTTGAAGTACAAGAAAGGGCGAGTACTGCCATTATTATCATCAATATTGTTATGGAAGAAATGTTGGCAAGTAAGTAATTTGGAAAAAAATAAAACTAACCGTTTTTTCGTTTTGCTTATTTTTACTTATTACTTTGAAGTTCATTGTGACCGAACTTCAAGCCTACATTACCATAATTATACTTCTTTTTATTTAGCCTGAAAATCCATACTATCATGCACTAGTTTACTCACAATCTCAGTTGTATGGCTAGTAAATGAAGAAACTCACCGTTTCACTTTGATTGTGAGAAAATTATTTGTATGAATGCGATTGATGTTTTTTTTTTTATGATCAAACACAAGCACTATAGGAAAAATCCTTTAGGGCACTCTGGGAGTGGTGCGTGTGCGCAAAAAGCGATTCACGTTGGTTTTGAATCGTTGGAGGTTATATTCGTTGGGAAAAACGACCTCGGGAAGGTCGTTCCACAAGGATGTAGTCCTCCAGATGAAAGAATTCTTAAATAATGAAGTTCGAGGAGTACTAAGCTTAACCACATATGGATGGGCGGCAGTGGTTCGTCGTGTATTTCTGCTAATCGTCGCTCTGGGCGGAATTAAGAGGGCAAGGTCAGCCGAGCACCTTCCATGAAAATATCTGTAAAAGAGAGTCAAATCCCCAACCTGTCTTCGATGTTCTAGGCTGTCGAGGTTCTTCGTCAGCTCGTGGTCTCCGATCAGACGAATAGCCCTCCTTTCGATGGAATCCAGCAGCCGAAGAGTATGTTTGGGTGCAGAGCTCCAGACATGAGAGCAGTATTCTAGTGATGGTCGAATCTGGGCTTTGTATAGTATCAAAAGTTGTTGAGGTGTGTACAACTTTCTGGTTCGGAAGAGTACCCCAAGCTTCTGAGAAGCTATCTTGGCGACTGCCACAACGTGGTTATGCCAGGACATATTTCCTCCCAGATTGACGCCCAGCAAATTAATAGATGAAGCCAGACACAACTAAAGTCGTCTCATTAGTTAATTATAATTGATCTTAGTTAATTTATAGTTGATATTTTATTATCTGATCGAATTACAATCCAATATCCAAATAATAATAGTCTATACCAAAATTTTGTGTAATATCTCCAACTTTTTCAGTATTTTTGATAAACACAAAAAAAATTCTTCAACACCATGTATATCGAAAACAAAGCATTTAATGACATAGCACGTGTATATGAACTTTTCGACTTAATATTGTTCCAGGAATCACCACCGACCTATATCTATGGATAGCCAAACTCTAAAAACAAAAGTGACAAATTTATGGCCTCGCGCATGTAACCAAAGCTGATCGTCATATGTCACGCGCAATGCCGACTGATAAACTATTTACCTTAATTGGCGAACAGGCCTGTACTTCGCCCTTAATCAAAATCATCACACGGCAATATTTTGGCTTCTTTACTGGGCAATAAACAATCTGTTTTCTCGCATAAAAGAAGGTCTTGGGAAAATCCACTTTTGAATTCATTTTTATATCTATTGTCCACGTATCGATAGATTTTTACTATCCTTACATCGCTACGACTGATTTCAGTTTTGGACGGTCGACATTGATTCACGTCATTGGTTGGCAACCAAACCGGCACCAATACGGCGGGGTTGCCTATATGACGGCGATAACATCGTGCGCAAGACAACCGATCAGCAACCTTTAAAAATATGAATATTTTTGCTCTTTGCGTTTGCGTGGCCAGTTGGCCTGATTTTTAATGTTGATCAGTTTACCGTACGCCTCAGCACCTGTTGATTATATTTATTAAATAAATAATTTAATAAACGGCTTGACAAAATCGAGTATTTGTTTTCCCCCAATCGATACAGTAGGATCCCCTCGACATTCTGAAATGGTTTGTGTAAAATAGCTCAGCCGGTTTTGATGCTACAAAAAAAAATGTGAAAGGCAAAATTGAAGAGCTTGACAAGGCGCGTAAGCTCGAACAAACCCGATCCCGATATCTCAATGAGTTCGCGAATTAACGCGATTTTCAACTGCAAAAACAATAAAATTTAATTAATCCTATCTCGAGAAGGGGCGGAGTTGGGGTATCATTTTTTCGCGAATTAACGGGTGATACCGAGTATTTTGATGGGCCGAAGGCTGGGGTTGGTGGGGGCAATTAGGAGTGGAGTAAGGGGGATTGGAAATTTTTTACATAAATGCTAATAAGTAGTTTATTAATCGAGCTACGGGGATCAGGCCGGATTCAATTTGTTCGTTTTTTTATCAGCTACGAGGTGGGGTCGGCGCCCAAATGCGCGCTCATACAAGAAATGGCCATCTCCGAAAATAGTTTAGATACTATGTTTAATTTTGGTATGTGCTAATAGGATATAGAACCTCAAATTTTAGTTAGAAAAGTTATTCAATTGTTCTACCAGTGGCGTCGCTGTAAACATGTCCTTTGATATTTTTTACAAAAAAGATGGTACCTACTCCACTGATATTTTTCCATGTGGATATTTTTTCTGATTGGCCTGTTCAATTCTCCATGAAAATGGTCTCTTGAGTTTTTCTCGTCAGACGCACCGTTCTTGATTAAAACCACTAAATTCATATTGAAACTCATTATTTTTAACATTGATAAAATAATTAATGATAATTTTTTTTCATTTCATTTCCGAAAATAAAAATTAAAATGCATGTTTCCGCCCGTCTTCGCATGAATTGCCCACTCCAACAATTTTTATGAAACAAAATTTATCATTAATTATTTTATCAACGTTAAAAATAATGAGTTTCAATATGAATTTAGTGGTTTTAATCAAAAACGGTGGGTCTGACGAGAAAAAATCAAGAGACCGCTTTCATGGAGAATTGAACAGGCCAATCAGAAAAAATATCCACATGGAAAAATATCAGTGGCGTACTATCTTTTTTTGTAAAAAATATCAAAGGGTCATGTTTGCTGCGACGCCACTGGTGGAACAATTGAATAACTTTTCTAACTAAAATTTGAGGTTTTATATCCTATTAACGCATACCAAAATTAAACCTAATATCTAAAGTTTTTTTTTTGGAAGATGGCCATTTCTTGTATGCCGCGCCGCGCCCAGCGCGCATTTGGGAAAATAAAAATAAATTTCGCCAATCCCACCTCGCTGAGCTGATAAAAAAATGACACTGGTGGAACAATTGAATAACTTTTCTAACTAAAATTTGAGGTTTTATATCCTATTAACGCATACCAAAATTAAACATAATATCTAAAGTTTTTTTTTTGGGAGATGGCCATTTCTTGTATGCCGCGCCGCGCCCAGCGTGCATTTGGGAGAATAAAAATAAATTTCGCCAATCCCACCTCGCTGAGCTGATAAAAAAATGACAAATTGAATCCGGCCTGATCCCCGTAGCTCGATTAATAAACTACTTATTAGCATTTATGTAAAAAATTTCCAATCCCCTTTTCTCCCCGTCTAATTGCCGCACCAACCCCGGCCTCCCGGTATCACCCGTTGATTGACGAAAAAATAATGCCCCAACTCCGTCCCTTCTCGAGATATAATTAATTAAATTTTATTGTTTTTGCAGTCGAAAATCGCGTTAATTCGCAAACTCATTCAGATATCGGGATCGGGTTTGTTCGAGCTTACGCGCTCTGTCAAGCTCTTCAATTTTGCTTTTTACATTTTTTTTGTAGCATCAAAACCGGCTGAGTTATTTTCAATTTTCCGTTGTAGGTTAGATTTACGCCCCCCCCCCCCCTCATGCGGCGCCCTACACAAATCATTTCAGAATGTCGAGGGGATCCTACTGTATCGATTGGGAAAAAAAATTACTCGATTTCGTCAAGGGATTTTCGAATACCGGAACGATTCCACTAAATTCGATCCCGGGTTGAATATCAACTATGCCAATATTAAGCAACATAAAATTTTGATGCTTGACGAGAACAAAAATAGAAAAGGGAGCACTTCTGGAGTGCCTTAAAGGATTAGCTTATAAAAAAAATTTAAACTCTCAACCAATAATTAAACTAAAATAAATTACCCTTTTTTAGAGGTCGATCTACCGGACTCCGTAGAAGAGGAACCTCAGCCTAGCGAGTTAATTTCCAGTGAAATTTTAAGTTTGTTTAGTGGTGAACTGAATCCGGTGGCACCAAAAGCACAGAAGAAGGTGCCTATACCAGAAGGGTAATCATATTTTCGAAACCTAATAATTTTTATATATAAAATAGTATTTTTATATCGGGTGATCGATCGTTAAGTTGAACATAGCAAATCCCGTGTAATTTTTGAGGTGGCTGAATATTGGCTCCCCTGTACATTTTATAGAAAAACTGCATTATAACTTCTTGAAGAGGCCGACATGATAAACCCACGTGACAAGTTTGAATATATTTTGATGAGCCCATCCTAAGCTGTTCAATTAAACGTGCAAATCTCTTATAGTACAGGTAAACAGCAAACACCAGCAAATAATTTCTATGGCGCTATTGACGCAAAGCTGAACATGACGAATAATGAAAATATTGTCACTGACACTAATTTTCGTTTTGCCAATGTCAAAATTTAATTTGCTGGTGCTTGCTTTATTACCTGAACTATGGGAGTTTCGTGGTTTTGCCATCGCGTTTAATTGACTAGCTTGAGATTGGCTCACCAAAATGTATTCAAATTCGGTATATTAGTTTACCATCTCGGCGTCTTCAAGAAGTTATAATGCAGTTTTTCTATAAAATATACAGGGGAGCCAATATTCAGCCACCTCGGATTACATGGGATTTCCTATGTTCGACGTAACGATGGTATCATTCGGTATACAACGTATCCAAGGAAGTTCAACAGAAATGGGAAACTTTTATTATGCGTTTGATGAAAAACGTGTCTCTTCCTAAAAATCTCTGCTTGGCAAGAAAGAAGATTTACGAAGAAAAAATGTATTATATTATACAGGGTTCTCAAAAAGTACTCGAAATTTAAAAAAGATCCCAGTTAGAACTACCCCTATTTTTAATTTTTGAGCAAAACGTCAAATAAAAAAGTTGTCTAGTCTTCTTGGGATTACAGGGTGTTCCATTTTCGACACTTTTATAGGGTATCTCCGTAATTGTTAGTGCTATCAAAAAAGTAATGCAGGTGCCATGTGCTCTTTTTGGGTCAAACTTAAACTGGTAAAATTAAAATTTAAGAGATACGGGGGAAAATCAAAAATTTGACAATTTCAAAATTACCCTATATTCTCTTAGTTAAAAGAGATACAGAAAAATGTTTTATACAGAAGTTTCTTTAAAATGCTTGTTGAATAATCTGCCGTTTTTAGAATATGTATACGGGGTCACGTAAAAAAGTTATCGGACCTAACCCATTTTTTTAAAAAGAAACAACCTGTATATTTTAATCTAAAAAGATAGCATTTTAAATTCTCATTTCATATATATATATAACACACCACGGATGATATTGGTTTCCTAGGCGATGTATTTAAACTTTATTACTTTGAAACGAAATATAAGATTCAGCTTAAGGTAAAAAATAACGGGAATCATCGCAAATGTTCGGTATATGGCCTTAAATGGCTGCCGTCTTTCCGGATAGCGAATTGCGCCATTTCTTCGTTTTTTCCACAAGTGAATATGTAAAAAATGAAATTGACGTTAAATGTTAATAACAACTAGAATGTCAACATAGTTGTTTCTATGATATTAGCTTTTGTTTCCTGGTCTACTGTGGTTTAAAGTAATAAAGTTTAAATAAATCGCCTAGGTAACCAATATAATCCATGGTATGTTATATATTTGAAATGAGAATTTAAAATGCTATATTTTTAGTTTAAAATGTACAGGGTGTTCCATTTTAAAAAATAAGGTTAGGTCCGATAACTTTTTACCTGACCTGGCAGACTATACAACAATCATTATAAAGAAACTTCTGTATAAAACATTTTTCTGTATCTCTTTTAACTAAGAAAATATAGGGTAATTTTGAAATTGTCAATTTTTTGATTTTACCCCGTATCTTTTAAGCAAGCGAGAGCACATGATACCTACATTACTTTTTTGATAACACTAACAATTACGGAGATACCCTATAAAAGTGTCGAAAATGGGACACCCTGTACAAATACAAAATTTGAATTAAATATTATTTTTAAAAACATCTTCACGACTTAGTCGATGATCATAACGATGCACCGACCCTCGCCCATAGCCTTGTACCATAGCACCGCACAGCCTCGCTTGAGCTTCGCACAGTAGTCCTTCGACATCGAGATGTAAACATGGACTGTGCGTTATGTTCTTCCGATGAAGAAGATATTGTTTTAGACTCTAATATAACAAAGTGGTACTTATATGCTTAAACAAAAATCAAAATTACCAGTTCATCCCATTAACGTAAAGCGAAGATTCAATGGAGAATTTTATCACCTTTAACCATTACTCTTCCTTCCACTGATATAGGTTGAGAATGGCAGTTCTTCCAATTTTTATTTATTCTCCTTTGACTGTTGCTTACGATATAATCAAAGGTATTTAGATGCATTCTCATATATTCACAAAAGCGTTGGAATCTTTCCTTAGATCTTTATAGAGGTGATAAAATTCTCCATAGAATCTTCGCTTTGCGTTAATAGGATGCACTGGTAATCTTGATTTCTATTTAAACATATACCACTTTGTTATATTAGCGTCTAAAATAATATCTTCTTCAGCGGAAGAAGATGACAACGCACAGTCCATGTTTATATCTCGATGTCGCGAGACAAACTGATCGACAGGCAAGGCAATGAGCGAGGGTCGGTGCGCCGTTATGGTCACTACTGTGCGGTGCTATGGTACCAAGCTATGGGCGAGGGCTATGGGCGGTGCGCCGTTATGGCCATACACTTAGGCCGCTTTTATGCAGGCGTTTCTTGTCGCGGCGTTTTCTAAATATATTATTCTTATGGGCGATTATAATCCCTATTATGCACGCGTTTCTTGTCGCGGCACAATGTATTTAAAAACACCGCGACAAGGAACGCCGCGGCAAGAAACGTGTGCATAAAAGGGGCCTTATCAATCACTAGTCAAAGTATAAAAAAAATCTCATTTCGAAATCAATGATGCATTCCGCCAAACAGACAAGACAAGTAAACATTGTTAAATTAGTTGATCGTTTCTAAACACAAATAAATTTACAATCTGTCCATTTCTTACATCAAAGATCTAATTTCGAACTTGATTGTCCATTCTGCCAAACAGACAAGACAAGTAAACATTGTTAAATTAGATGATCGTTTCTAAACACAAACAAATTTACAATCTGTCCATTTCTTACATCAAAAATCTAATTTCGAAATCGATGGTCCATTCCGCCAAACAGACAAGACAAGTAAACATTGTCAAATTAGATGATCGTTTCTAAACACAAACAAATTTACAATCTGTCCATTTCTTCCTTCAAAAATCTAATTTCGAAATCGATGGTCCATTCGGCCAAACAGACAAGACAAGTAAACATTGTCAAATTAGATGATCGTTTCTAAACACAAACAAATTTACAATCTGTCCATTTCTTACATCAAAAATCTAATTTCGAAATCGATGGTCCATTCCGCCAAACAGACAAGACAAGTAAACATTGTCAAATTAGATGATCGTTTCTAAACACAAACAAATTTACAATCTGTCCATTTCTTACATCAAAAATCTAATTTCGAAATCGATAGTCCATTCCGCCAAACAGACAAGACAAGTAAACATTGTCAAATTAGATGATCGTTTCTAAACACAAACAAATTTACAATCTGTCCATTTCTTACATCAAAAATCTAATTTCGAAATCGATAGTCCATTCCGCCAAACAGACAAGACAAGTAAACATTGTCAAATTAGATGATCGTTTCTAAACACAAACAAATTTACAATCTGTCCATTTCTTACATCAAAAATCTAATTTCGAAATCGATGGTCCATTCCGCCAAACAGACAAGACAAGTAAAAATTGTCAAATTAGATGATCGTTTCTAAACACAAACAAATTTACAATCTGTCCATTTCTTACATCAAAAATCTAATTTCGAAATCGATGGTCCATTCGGCCAAACAGACAAGACAAGTAAACATTGTCAAATTAGATGATCGTTTCTAAACACAAACAAATTTACAATCTGTCCATTTCTTACATCAAAAATCTAATTTCGAAATCGATGGTCCATTCGGCCAAACAGACAAGACAAGTAAACATTGTCAAATTAGATGATCGTTTCTAAACACAAACAAATTTACAATCTGTCCATTTCTTACATCAAAAATCTAATTTCGAAATCGATGGTCCATTCCGCCAAACAGACAAGACAAGTAAACATTGTCAAATTAGATGATCGTTTCTAAACACAGACAAATTTACAATCTGTCCATTTCTTACATCAAAAATCTAATTTCGAAATCGATGGTCCATTCGGCCAAACAGACAAGACAAGTAAACATTGTCAAATTAGATGATCGTTTCTAAACACAAACAAATTTACAATCTGTCCATTTCTTACATCAAAAATCTAATTTCGAAATCGATGGTCCATTCCGCCAAACAGACAAGACAAGTAAACATTGTCAAATTAGATGATCGTTTCTAAACACAAACAAATTTACAATCTGTCCATTTCTTACATCAAAAATCTAATTTCGAAATCGATGGTCCATTCCGCCAAACAGACAAGACAAGTAAACATTGTCAAATTAGATGATCGTTTCTAAACACAAACAAATTTACAATCTGTCCATTTCTTACATCAAAAATCTAATTTCGAAATCGATAGTCCATTCCGCCAAACAGACAAGACAAGTAAACATTGTCAAATTAGATGATCGTTTCTAAACACAAACAAATTTACAATCTGTCCATTTCTTACATCAAAGATCTCATTTCGAACTCGATGGTCCATTCTGCCAAACAGACAAGACAAGTAAACATAGTCAAATTAGTTGTTCTTTCTAAACACAAACACTTTTTAGTAGCACAATTTTAACATTTCTTACATGACAATGTAATATTTGGAGAATGGAGAATGGGTATAATTTTTTTTATCAAGAATAATAATACCATTTTTTGAGAAATTCATGATAAAAAAAGTGTTCCGATTGTTGTCAACTTTTCTAACTACCTTGTATATGTAGGCTGGATTTAGACGCATGGATAAACGAACCGATCGAATCGTCCGAATCGGATAGTGAACCAGAGAATACAGGAAACTTCTTGATCGTGGAGTCTGAAAAATTCGAATTCGCTGGAAAGTCCGACAAATATCAGTATGAGCCGACTGAAGACGACATTAAGAAGGTAGGATATGCGATCGGCGCAAATATACAGTCGCTGGCAGAATTTATGCGGAATATGGAAAGAAAGTATTTTTACAATTCAACAAAAACCTATGATGGCAATCGAAAATCTCAAAAACCATTTAAACAGTAGCGTTCGTCTTTAGGGGTTTGGCGGAAAATTAAAACAAAATATATGGCAGAAATCACCGACTGGAAGCAAACATGCACCCGGTATTTCTATAAGCTTTGCACACGTCAATGTGATACCTGTTATTAAGAAAATAAACACAACAAGAAAGAGGTTGTGTTTTTATCTATCGAAAAAAACCTGGGAATTTACGGAAATTGTTTATCAGCTGTTCGATCTGTCTGTCTGTTTGTGTATCAACTGTACAACTATCGAAAATCTAGCCTTATTATGATTCAGACTCTACCTGGGTATATAACGCTAACTGTGATCGGTCATTTTCATATCCTAACTAGGATGGAAATGAAATTATATTCATTCAGTTAACTGAAATAGCCTTCATATCAATGGGCTTGTTACCGATAATTTAGTTTCGTAATTTTTTTATTGTATTCAATAGAATTCGATCATCTAAATAAGCTGTTAAAATTTCAGCTCGATAGGTTAAGCCCCAATCCTCAGATATTCAATGTTAAAGATTGGGTGTCAGTACAAAGCACCTCGCCTATTCGTGACGTCATGCGCGGGTCGCCGTCCGTGAAGGTGTAAGTTTGCTATAATCTACAGGGTGGCCAATTAGTGCGACAAAGCTCAATATCAACTGTATTGAATTATGTGTTCAAGTTAATGGGGATCACTATATGAACAAATAATTAGGTAATAATTTATTTTAGAAATTGTCCACAAGCTTGAATCGCTAAAATATTTTTGTGTCATACCCTCCCGTATGAATAATTTTTTTTTTTTAAATTACAACGTTTTGTTTTTATTTTGTCTTAGGTGACTAGAAAAATGACAATGGTAAAATACATTCATTTTTTTTTTACTCGAGTTTAAATAAAAATTGAAAAACCACCAAGATTGGTAGAGATAGGCATAGAAAGATCTTAATAAAAATTAGAGAGGATAAAAATATCTACAAGATAAAGTAATCATATACAAGGTGTTTTATTTAAAAAACTTACGAAACTCATGTTTCAAGTTCGTAATGTTGGCATATGCATAGAAAATACCCTGTATAAAAATATTGATATGTGTTATCATAGGGGACTTCTGTCAACATTCCTATTTCCGACATAAATATATTTTATTTCAAATTATTATAAGTTAAGAAATATTACGCATTTCCTTTAACCATGTTTTTGCACAAATTTTAGGAATTTTAAAATCTATTTGGCAACGTTGCAAAAATGTGTACAAATAATTACGGTGCTATGTACATAATCTTACGGTGAATTCAAATATGTAAAAATATACATAGTGTCGCATTTAAAAAATAAGAAATTTTTATCACATCGCCCTTTTGCAGCACCCTGTATGGTCGAAAATAATTTTAAAAGCTGCACCCCGTAACGCTTAATAACTTTCGTGAAAAAAGTTTTCCGCTATCCCTAGCGGTAAAAGAGATATTGAGCTTTGTCGCACTAATTGGCCACCCTGTATAAGTAGTCAGTCAACTTTGGTTTCCAATTTACCTTATTATTACTTGGACTATTTATGGCTAGGTATATCTAAATAAAGTTTTGAATTTTTTTCTATGAATAAAAAGTTCTCTTTTGTATTTCGTCTGGAATATATTTTCTACTATCGGAATCTGACAAGCTTAAATCTGTTAAAATAAATCTTGATGTAGATCCGCTACTGGAAACTGAATCGGTATTATTTCCTTCTAATCGCAACCCTTGCCTTTAAAGGACAATCTCTCTTTTTCCCATTTTTTGACAATAGCAAATCTTTATTTGTACACTGGACTCCTTTGCTGCGAACTTCAACCTTAAATAACACTTGAACACCCATATCTTTAAACATTTTTATCCCATTTTCCAGCTAGACGTCCTCATTCTCAATAGAAACTTCTGAAGTTTCAGGAAGTAACAAGTTGTTAATCAAAGAATGCTGTTCTTCCTTTTGTAAAAACCGTGACGATAGTTTCGACCTGTGGGCCGTAACTCTATTTTTTTTACAATCAAAAACCTTGGTACTACTTTTGGCATAAGTCTGATTTTCCGTTCTTCATTGTTTTTATGTCGTATAATTTCCTATGTCTTCTTGTATCTAAAATAAATATATGTATATCATATATTTTGTGGTCTGCTTTCACGTTGGGATATTTAAACTTACGTTAAAGCATCGGTTTTTCTAATATTTACTATAAATTATTATTGACCAAATTTAGCAATATTTATGCGTGGCCCTAAAAAAAAATTTACCTCCGCTGGTTTCTCCTACGGGGGACTTGTTTTCTGAACTTTGCCCACCTCTCAATCATCAAATCATTTATCCGCGCCTGCATGGCACGCTTATAAACAGTTTTTCTGGGGGCATTTCTGGAAGTGTTAAGGCGCTCGGGAACCACACAATATTTTTACAAGCTTTCTTCTCACTCATTTTAATCCAGCAAGAAGATAAAAAAGATATAATTTAACAATCAAACGACGTTTTCATACAGAAACACGCGCCATACGCTTCTAAATCTCAACTGTCTTCCGACCAGCATATAGGATGTGACGTCACACGAAGCTCCGCCCCGTGTTCGCAAGGTCCAACTTTGATAATTTATTTAAGGGTTAAAAGTCCGAATAAAAATCAAAAATTTGGAAATTTGGACCTTGAAAAGTGTTCTTTCAGAAAAAGTTTTTCGATTTCTAAAATTTAAAAAAAATGCCGCAAATTGTGAAGGAAACAGAAAATATAGGAAAAGAAGTTGTTTATATCTACGACCACCATTAGCTGGTGACGTGGTTTTGTCTTATTTGATATTTGATTTACATAACCTCGCTTCAACTGTATTTTCCATTTTAATACTTGTCACTTTTAGAGTAGGGAAGCCCGCGAATGCGAACAACAAAACAACCCACACTATCTGAAAGGTTTTTACATGGGACCTCCGTACAGAAAAGGCAGCGACGGCAATGAAATCGAAAACATAGAAGACATCCCCGTGGCTGAATTGAATCTCAATTTACCACCTCTAAAGATGTTGGGTCACAAGAGGTCGGATAAATATCTTAGCCTCCTCAATAAGGAGAAGAAGTCGAAAAAGAAGAGTAAAAAGAAGAAGAAGCATCACAAGTCAGAAAGGTATGTACGAGGGGCGCTGAGGAAGTTTCCTCCCTGATTCCAGTGGTCTTGGGCGTCCCAGTCGGGTGGCGGCTTTAATTAGGCAAGATTGCCACCCTTATTAGGTTACTTTGTTAACAATGTTGTTCTTTTAGCCGAAGAATGATGAAGATGAAGGATTTTACTTTTTATCCAATTGAAGCATGTATAGTTTCAATTTAAACCCGCGTTTTGTTTTCCCATTAATACTTTCGCACCAACGCGGAATATTTTCAAATAATTAATATCTTATGCTGCGTTCACACGGCAATATACTGCACGTTTTTTTTACAGTATTCGACTTTAACCGAATAAACAGCGGGATTACACACGATACATTTTCATTCCTGTAAAAAGAAAAATAGCCGCAGTAATCGTCCAGCGATTCTGGAGTAGACGTTTGTACGATTAATCCACGCGTTGTTGTACAGGTCGACAAGTTTATCTGTAGCTACGGAAGAAATGCGGACAAAAAGAATTCTGATGTTAACAATTTTATTTAATAAACTCTTACCGAGAAAATATAAAATTACATTTACGCATTTAAAATAAATTGTCGTAGGTATATAAGAAACCAATATTCTATTATAGTTCCAATATTATTAAAACTTTATTTTCATACTATTTATTTTGATATTTAAATGCTAAATAATATATTTTTTTTGGTTAAAGTACTTTTAATCTAAAAACGTGGCAACATAGTCTCGTAAGTCACCCGATGGGCCATCGGGCTTGTTCGGCGATGTCCGATGTTTGAAGGATGCACCCACCCAGTCGCGTAGTGATAGAAGGGGCAATAGTTATTGTAGTGTGTTTTATAAATAAGTGTTCATTGTGTCGTATTTTAGGGTCTTATTTTAAAATTTGTTTGTGTTACCGTTTGAACATGCGTAAAGGTTAAAACGATATTTTCTGTTTTAGTTCTTCCGACGAAAACGCGGATCCGGAGCCAGCACTAGAAGTTAAACACGTTCTGGAGTTACCCGAAGGGGCTACTTTGTCCGATTCTGATAGCGATCATCATAGATTAGATGATCCCCATAGAGCGCTTGATATCGATCTTGATCTGTAAGTGAAAAAAAAATTTTTATTTGTGAAAAAAAAATCTTATTCAAATTCAAACTTTTCTGTATAGGGTCGATATTTTATAGAAAAGAATTTTTTTATACCATCGACATGATTAGATTATATTTCAATCTCCAAATCTTATAAGGAAGAAGATCGAATTTTGACCAAATTTTACAAAATTACTTTTTTGATTTTATTAAACTAAACTTTACACTCTAAATAATTGGATAAATAAGTAAAACGTATTATGCCATTTTATGCATAAAATAAAACTATTAATAAAATAATGACGTGGTATCCCCCACCCCCATTGAAAATGGGGACACTAAATTTGTTATAATATAAATTGGTCTTTATTGATTTTGACTTCTTCAAAAGTTTATGATTGACAACGCTGTCACTGTCAGAATTCTCAAAATGCCTCGCCATTTAACAGAACTTGAAAAAGTTCAAATAGTAGCCAGAATTGAAGATCGGTGGTCAATACTGGCCCTAGCAAATTTATACGGAAAAGGTAAGAACACAATTTTAAAAGTTAAGCAACTTTTGGGACAAGAGGGGCATTTGCAAAGAAAAACTGGTACTAGTCGGGCCCGCATTTCCGACCCAAAAGAATCGCGAGCTAAGAAACTCGGTTGCTGCGTAAAAAAATAATGCTCACAGATGAACGTAGACAATCTCGGATAGTTTTCACCTTAAATGACATATGTCGCAGCCTTTTAGTGTAATCAGCCGTTTCATGAAAAGTCTGCTATTTTCATGAAACGCTGCCAAACACTGAAACAAACAACTATTACGCCAAAAGGCTATAAATTGTAGACGTAACATGAAACGTCTGCCTGTTTCGGCCTCTTGATGAAAACGCGCAAAATTACGTTAAGTGACTTTACTGGACTTTTCATGTAACGCTCCGAATCTACTTTGCACTTGATGTAATAAAATGAGTATTGTATTACCTGAAAATGGCGACTTCTAGTAACATTCCCTCAGCGCTTGCAAAAAAACTGACTACGGAAGAAGAGCGTATGAAAATTATGAATGAAGAAGATTCAGTTGTCGAGATATCTGATGCACACGAAGGTCTCGCTGATGAAGATACTGATATTAGCAGTGTTGTACCGCAGGAAAGAAAATTTAAACGGATCTCAAAAATCAATGTGCGAGAATTGTTTACATGTTGTTAACATTGCAGAAGTTTGTCAATAAGGATCTTCAGTACTGTGCAATTTATGTTCTGCCAGTAAAAAAATTTCTGAAGAACGCGACGAAGCTAGAAATATAACTGAAGAAGCAGCCAAAAAAATGTTAAATAATTCGGCAAAAAAATGCCGACTTTTAATGTAGGCGATTGTGGATTATTGAATATTCCCAAAGTCGACAGAGGTCTAGGAGATTCCAGGAATATGGTTTTTCTACTACTGTATAAATAAATCAACTTTCGGGCCGTAGCAACACGAAAGAAAACGAAAGTAAATGTTACAGTTACCTGAATATTATCCGTTGCTAGCTACGAAAGTAGGTTGCTAGCTACGAAAGTAATACTTTCGGTGCCAGGACAAAAAAACAAGAATAAAATTTTTTATTGTATTTATTCAAGCGAATTAAAAAAAATCTTACTTAATAATAAAAAGTTTATATTTATTGAAAAAACAAGTGGTATAATAACAATAATATAAAACTTAAATAACACTAATTTTTATTTATTGTCATTAAGGTTAATAGTGAAATTTGAACAGTTAGAAATATTAATTGATGGAATATTATTCAATTCAATACCTTCGCCGCTTCTTATTAGACACTCGTTATTATCCTGGACTTGGACCATACAACTATTTGTCACTCTCGCGTCGTTAGATGGAATAAAAGTAGGAGATCGATTTAAGATCTTTTTGGAAATTTCGATTTTATTTGTATACGAATCACCAATATATCCCTCCGCAACGGACGAAGATCTCCAACCGCCATGTCTTTTTAAATCCAAAATATCGATACCTGGAGCATTTGCAAGAAAGGTAGTTGATGTTCTTCTAAACGAGTGACCAGTGTATTTATTTATATCTTGAAGTTTCAAAAATTTGGCAATTTCTTTGGGAACATTTGAAATAGTGTGTTTTCCAATCACCTGATTCACACACCTACCTCGTTCATAGCGATATAACAAGCGTTCGTCTTGTGCATTATTTGGCCTAAGTTTAATATAATCTTGAAGTAACCTCATAAAAGAAACTGGACCTCCATCATCGGCTATCACAAAACTTCTTTGAACCTTGTTTTTGCTCTGGAGGATTTTAACAATAGCTACATCATCCTTGATTTCGATGTCGTTCAATTTCATTTTATAGATCTCATCTGTCCGGCATGCTCCAGCTATCCCCATTACTGCTATCACTTTCATAGATAAATAGCTATGATTAGGAGCGTCAAGTAAAAACTTTATTATTTCTTCTTTTGTGAAAATTTTAGATTTTTTAGCTTCGTAACCATCATTTTTTCGTTTAATAAATGCAATAAGTTTCTTAAACTGCGAAATATCTATATTTTTGTTCACAGAAATAGTCAATTTAAGCATGGAATATTGTGACCATAAGGACGGAGGTGATAGGGCTTCAGATTTCTCTTGGAAGTACGCTAGCATTACATTTTCGTCAATTTGTGAAAGGTTTTTCTCCACGAACCATTCTAGAAACAGGTTGTACGTTTGACAGTACCTATCTTTCGACTTTACGGGTAAGAGTGAGGCACATGCCAACTCGGCCGCCTTCTGTATAGCTTCGTTTTGGTCTTGAAACAACATTTTCGACAATCGAAATTAAAAAATTCGAACTGACAGACTTTGACAGTACTCAAATAACTAGTTGTCATGGATTATTTTACAGGTGTATTTTATTATAATTTGAATAAAATCAAAGTTCATTACTTAATAATATAATTGATCAAAGAACAGTAGTAGAAAAAGTTTAATACATTACACGCTGCAAAAGCCCTTTCAGGTGCTCGGAGTTTTTTAAATAGCCTCGGCTTCGCTACGCTTCGCCTCGCCTATTTAAACACACCTCGCACCAAAAAGTAAACTTTCGCAGCTTGTAATGTAAATAACTATTTTTTGATAATAAATCAGAAAAATGGCGTAAATCAGATTGCTGGTAAGCACGGTACTATAAAGGGATGGCTTGGTGCTGAAAGTCTTACTGTTGCGGGTTCAGCATTTCTTAATAAAGAGGAAATTCCCTTGGAAAAATTATTCAGCTCAACAGAAGCTGTGTCATTGGAATCAGGTGGTCAAGGCATACTGAAATGTTCGTGTAAACCTAGCAAACAACAGTGTACTAGGAATAAGTGTATCTGTAAAAAAAACAGCGTACTTTGTAATAGCCTTTGCCATAATAGCTTGCCGTGCTGTAATAAGTAACATATCGTTTGTTTATTTTTTTGAATAGTTGAGGATTCTACTTTCAGTCGTATTTTTGTTGATCCTGTACTGTACCTGCCGCTATTTTCTTTTGTAGTAAAAGATATTTCGTTATTAATTCAGTAAGTGCAAAGTAGATTCGGAGCGTTACGTGGAAAGCCCCATAAAGTCAGTTATTTACGTAATTTTGCTCGTTTTCATCAAGAGGCCAAAACAGGCAGACGTTTCATGTAACCTCTACAATTTATAGCCTTTTGGCGTAATAGTTATTTGTTTCAGTATTTGGCAGCGTTTCCTGAAAAGAGCAGACTTTTCATGAAACGGCTGATTACACTAAAAAGGTTGCGACATATGTCCCGCGACTGCCAGTTGTGGAATGCGGCAGTGTGCACTGACCAAAATGTTTTTCAATCTAAACATAGGTAATAAATTCGGGTACCTATACGTTATTAGTTATGTTACGTTGAGTAAAAAAATGTGTTATTACAGAAATATGTTGTTTAGCGACGCCAATGCTTATTGCTCATAACCTTAAAAACAATAAATCAATTAGAAAACTAGTCATGAGACTTGTCCCCATTTTCAATGAATACAACTGTACAGGGTGTCCCACTTTCGATACTTTTATAGGGCATCTCCGTAATTGTTAGTGCTATCAAAAAAGTAATGTAGGTATCATCTGCTCTCGCTTGCTTAAAAGATACGGGGTAAAATCAAAGCTAATATCCTAGAAACAACTGAGTTGACTATTTACATGTAACGTCAATTTCATTTTTACATATTCATTTGCGAAAATGACCTATCAACATTTTGAAAAATTTGATATGATATCAGTTTATATTGAAAGAAAGAAAGACGAAGAAATGGCGCAAAATGTATACTTTGTTCGTTATTCGGAAAGACGGTAGCCGTTATTTTTTACCTTAATCTGAATCTTTGATTTCGTTTCAAAGTAATAAAGTTTAAATAAATCACTTAGGAAACTAATATCATCCATGGTGTGTTATATATTTGAAAGGAGAATTAGAGAGTAGTATCTTCGCGTTCGCGAAATCAGAGAACAATAGATATAGGCTTTTATAGGACTCTTCAAGCGCATATAACTACGTTATTTTTTAACCTATTTAAAAATGTAAAATAAAAAATATTTATGATTTTCTGCGTGCGTCGATGAGTTTAGAAAATCGATATTTTCGGTTTGAATTTAAAATAAATTAATTTTGCCGAGAAATTATACACACACTACACAAAAATAGAAAATTTATTAAAATCGCACTAAAAATGATAAAGGATTGTTGGTTTTTTTGAAAAGGTGGTTTTAGACGAGTGGTAGATCAGCCTTAAAATCTTTGCTATGAAAATATCTGCCAAATGTGGCATAATATTACGGAATCCACCTGTAATTGGTTTCTATGTACTTAACCCTTTCGCTGCGGAGAGGTCTTCAACCTAACTCCAGTGCGTGATACTTTATAGTACTGTAGCATGGGAGCAGTTTGCAAAATCCAAAATTTCCACAAGAAATACAATAATATCGAAATAATCAATGTTTACTCATGCTTATATAGGATAATAATAAATGTACTCGCATAAGTACTTTCACGCGCACTCGCAAAAGTATTTGCACACAGTAAATATACGCATATAAACACATACCGGCTGTTTCAGGAGGAACGATCCTGTAAGTTTTTTGTTGTTTAAATTACTGAAATAAAATTTGGTGGGTTTGTATGTTTTGCATTTTACGAAATGACCGACTCCATTTTGTAACTGCCGGTTTAACCGGAAATGACCTTAACTTTTATTTTGTTAATAGAACACCCAGTATATTTTTGGCTATATCGATTCAGAACACCATTCCATTCAACGGCCACACACTAAATAACTTTTCTTTTTATTTTTCATCTAGATTGCTATGACTCCCTAAAATGGTTTACTTTACTTCTAAGCCAATTTCTCGATAAAAATGCAATTTTCTAGTTTTATTGTGTTGTAAATTATGTACACACTTTTTAAATTTTTAAGAAGGCCTTTTCTTAGAAAATTCAATTTTTTCAAATGGAAACCTATTGGCTCACTCCGGCAACAAGATAGAGCACTTTTTCAAACAATTTGATAACACATACCCTTGTGTCAAGTTAAAAAAGGAGAGATAATTTATTTGCATTATAGCATGCACTTAGCCAAAATTATACTAGGTGTTCTATTTAAAAATCCAAAGTTGACGTCATTTCCGATTAAACCGGAAGTGACAAAATTTAGTCCGACATGTCATAAAATGCAAATTAATATCACATACAAACCACCAAATTTTATTTCTGTTATTTAAAATATAAAAAAGTTATCGTTCCTGCTGAAACACCCGGTATAACACACCCAAGTATAACTAACAATTAGTAACATGCACACTCTCGCACACGAACTCGCTCAACCTAACAGGTATGATTTCAATTCATACTAAATATCGGGCGATCGCACCAACGACACGGAAAATCAAGGTCCGAAAATTCGGACGTCCGCAACGAACGGGTATTATTTCTTTAGGCAATGTAAAAAACTGAAAAGTCAGGAAGAACAGGACATCCACTAACAATCTCAACAACAAATCTAAAGTTAAATAACAAAAGAAAAATAGTAGTTATTTTTATCAAGCCGCCATTTTGTTTTGGGTATCCAATATTCTGGGATCGTAAAGTACTCGATAGCACCTTTGAAACGACGTATCGCAAGACCTCACTTCGTATTCAATTTTTCTTATCAAGATGTTACTCCGCGGCCATTTTGAATTTGAGCACCATGAAATATACAAGAAAGAGTAGCTCTCTAATTCCTACTATACTATGTCAAGTTGCATTTATTTTCCTAAGACGATAAATGAAATAAAGGATAATAAAAAATAACAACTGTGCAATTTTTTAAATGCCGCCATTTTGTTTTTGTTGGGCATACAGAAGTAATATTCTGGGATCGTAAAGTACTCGATAGTATCTTCAAAATGATGTACCGCAAGACCCCCCTTCCTATTTAATTTTCTTCCCTAAAATGGCGCCCATCCGCCATTTTGGCAGTTAGTACTGTCATTATTCCTCCAAAATGAAGTTAACATTCCCCCATAACCAACACCCAAATTTTGTAAAAAAAAAAATTAGCGGCTCAAAAGATATTATGCCGTTTCGACTATATAATATACACATACTGTATATGTTAATATGCAAGTGGTTTTAGATCTAAAAGTTAAAAGTAAAACTAATAGTAACGCCTTATAAAATTAATACAGATATTATGTGGTTGGCACTGACAATACAAAAAAACACAATTTAGCCCTATTTTCTAACCTATATATTTTTTTCAGTGTAGCATAATTCTGTACCGTGATAGCTTGTTTCTGTCTACCGACAATAAATAATGCTGGACATAGGCAACTTCTAATACATTTCACCAAAATTTTTATAAAACATGCTTCGCGCGCTGCAAGATTACTCGCTTAGAACGAAATTGTAATATCTGAATTTTTGGAATTGTAAAGTTAAGACATGAAAGTTCTAAGGTACATCGCTACTTTTTTCCAACAAAAAAAATATCAGCGACGATATTAACCTTGAAAAATGCCTAAAAATATGCACTTTTGGTCCGATTTTAAAAAAATTTTTACTTACTTTTTTCAAAAAAGAGCCTTAGAAATAGAAACATTTACTAAACTTTAACTTGTCCCGTCAGGTAGTTCAAATAGCCTTTCCAGAATCCTGCAGTAGCGAAACGTTGTTAATCATCCTATAAATTTGCGCATTGTACGCCCTTAAGCGTAGTCGCTGTGCCAAATTTCAACTTGATAGTTTGATAACTAACCGCGACAACTTTTCGTTATATTATTATGACTTACCACCTTTTTTTTAACATATACAGGGTGGCCCATCGAAAACGTACCGGAAGGCATTACAGGCTGGGAAAGAACTTGTCGGCAATATCACGTCAAATTTGTTTGTCAGGGGGACGACTTTTGACGCAAAAGCCTATAAAAATCTTTAACTCCCTAAGTGGGGATGACACCCTCACTTGCTTGTAATGCCTTGCCGTATGTTTTCGATGGGCCACCCTGTAGAATCACCTCTCCAAGTATATGGATGCATTATCCGAACAGCCTGTATAGTCAACCGAAAAAATTTTTCAGGCCGCCTCTAGGTGACGTGCTAACTAAGAAAGAACATAATGACCCCAACAAAGAAAAGTCAGATAAAAAGGAGAAGAAAAAATCGAAGAAAAAGGTAAGAGAATTAAGAAACGTATAAAACAAAGCGAACGTACGCGAAAAGAATCAAATATTTCCAATATTCGTAGCGTAACGTTCGCTTTCGATATCACTATATCAAAATATTTGAACTGAATTTAAAAAAAAAAATTTTAATACCAATGTATGGGAAAATTATTATTTCCCAGACCACCCGATGATACCTTATACAATAAGGGCGTATTTAGTCTACACAGTAGCACTTAAAATACTATTTCAGATTGAATAGTACTACCAAGAAAAGGAAGCTTTTCCATTGATAGGAAGTAACCACCCGCAGACCGGTTTCGAACTCTTTTGTTCTCGCCAGTACAGGGTAGGTGTGCATACCTATCAACAGAGAAGGGTAGTACCATTCAATCTGAACTAGTATTTTAAGTGCTACTATGCAGACTAAATACGCCCTTATTGTATAAGGTATCATCAGATGGGACGGGTGGTCTGGGAAATAATAATTTTCCCATACATTGGTATTTGATATTAATACCACCTGAACTCGGACTCTTTATTTTTGATTTAAAATTTTTTTGTTCTTGTGACTTTTTTGTGTTTTAGTAATAATTGTTAAAACCAATTTTTAGGAAGAGAAAACTAAAGATAAGGATAAAAAAGAAAACAAGCACCACAAATCGGGCAAAAGAAAAAAGGAAAAAGTAGAAAATCTGCTTAAGTTCGATAAAGAGAACGAAAACGAAGAGGAAAATAAGATTGAAAGTAAAAATAAAAAAGTGAAGAAGGACAAGAAAAAATCTAAGGATAAAGTAAAAGAAGGTACATATTTTTTTAAATTTTTGTTCCATAAGGTCTACTTCATACAGTGAATTTCGTTACAGACAGTTTAGCTACATGAGATTGATTTTTTTTCGCATGACACATATATTCGTCTTATATTTTAAGGCTTAGTCCCAATTTTTTAAAGGATTTTTATACGCTACAATATTTATTATTATATATTTACTTTTACTCGGCTGGATACCGAAGACATGATAAAATGCTATAATTTGTCAATCTGATAAAACATATTTTTTATATGGCGGCCAACATCCTTGTTCTAATCTGTATCCTTATAGTCCGGCAACCCGTTACCAAAATGTCCTGTTATCACGCCTTCATCTAGTCAATGATTAATCGCAAGATTATTAAAAAATGAGAACGTTTTACTCGAGCGAAAAAGTTCGGCAACGCTGCGCTTACCCGTCAGAGTGATTTCAGTCCGTAAGAAAGCGGATCGTCTTTTTGTTGTTAATACGCCTTGTCCGTTCTTGATGAAATCATATTAAAAATATAAAAAAAAAATGTGAATTCATCGACAACGGACGTTTTGAGTCTTGCAAAAATTCCATAGTTTTAAAAGAAAGGGGTATCAAAGAGTTACAGCGCCCGGGTCAATTTTTTTTTTAATTGTTGATAACACTCTAGAAAATAGTAAATCGAGTCGAACGGACATCTTCCGTGTTGCGCAGCTGCGGGGAGGACAGCAGAGTCGGATCTCGTATCTGTATATTTCATGCTCGCTGTACAAGGCGCGCGCATGAGACGGCTTGCTGTGTGGCTTGGTTGCCTATAAGAACTCGGCATCTATGTTCCCATGTAGAATTATTATTGATACAGGTGCTGTGTTCGGATGTGTTGTATCGATATTTTAATTCATTGTTATCTGGTTAATTGGTGTCATTTTAAATATCGGAATAATGGCTTCGCTTCAGAAGTGCACAAACCAACAAATAACAACGAAAACTTGACTGAAAACGGTTTTGTTAAAAAGAAAAAATATGTGTGTAAAAATGTCAGTTCATGTTTCCCCCATTTTCCGAGCCACAATACACGATTTCTGCTTGAAAACGGACGAGGGGCGATAACTCGAACCATCGCTAAAAAAATGACATACCCAAGATCCAATACTTCGGTTGCGCGTCGATGAAAATGTCCGTTCTCATTTTTTTCCGGTCACGCATAACGAAAAATAACATAGTATAAGTAAAACAGACGAGGCGTGTTAAGTTTAATTCTTCGCTGTAAGCAAATTTCGATTTTTCTCAACCAAAACTATTCACCGCACGGAAAATGTCAGTTGCTATTTTCATCTCCTCAAAAGCATCACTCTGAGTCAAAAAAAAAATAACGGACGAGGCGCGATAACTTTTACATATGTAAAGATAATTCTTAATTATTTCGCAACGTTGCCAATGTCCGATCTTGTTAATTTCATTCTCAAATCCTTATTAAATCATCAAGAAACTCAAAAAAATTTAAGTCGTGATCAGTCTGAAATCCTGGTAGCGGGCTGCCGTACTATTAGTCGCGTTCTTTATTTATTTCTGACTGATCCGATCAATCTTTCCATATCCATGATCAGTGTAATGATAAATCTTTTTGGAGGTATTAAGGAAAAAATTATATGTATTACTTTTTTTACACCCTGTATCCTTGGAAAAGAAGCATTTCTGGACCCATATTTTTATGATTTTTTTGCCTATACTGACCTCTAGAATACCTTCATTAAAATATTTCCCTTTCCTCACGAAACCTACTGATCTGAAAACACTTACTATTTCCGAAACAATTGAAGATAGGTATAGGATGTTGTACATTAAATATGTCTAAAATTTTCTGAGGGATCCAAAAATTGAATAAGTGTGTTGCATTTAAAATAAGAAAGTTGGTATTGGCCACTGTTACATGACACACCCTGTATGCCCTGTATGAAAAGTTTTTATTGAATAAAATGCGCAACAAGAAATACCAATCGACGTGTCCGAGCGTTTTTTCGCAAACGCCCCCATTTATTTATTATAGAATTTATTCCATTTGGTTGATACACGCTGTATTTTACTGGACATATTCTTATTTGCATTTCAGGAAAGGTAAAGACCAAGAAATCTACTTCGGGTTATGAAGAAGCTCTGGGTATATCGACCCCAACAAAAGAAAATTATCAAGCATAAGTTGCAATTGTAAATTGTAAGAACCAATTATAATACAAAAGTGCAGTTTTAATTGCAATAAGTATAAAATTTTAAAAAGTTACAGGGACAGTAATAATCCATCCTGTTTTATAGCGGTGACATACGGCAAAAGTTTATTCATTTATTATACCATAAGACCTATAAATTTAATCGATTTTCAGCATGATTTTTCTTGGAAAATAGTTAAATGCACAATAATTTAATAAAAGCCCGAAAAGCGAGTTAAGAAGTCAATTCTCTGATTGGACAATTCAAAGTTTGGCATTTGTATCCGTTCACAGAGACAAAAACAGGCAACTAGGTCGAAACTCGTACACAACCGAACATGCACAGAACGAAATTAGCAACCGGTTAGTGCGCTCTGCGAACAAACCTAATATAGCCTTACTTAAGAGGATGCCGGAGTCAGTCGAAATCTCCGATTTGACCCCTGTTCGTTTTACGCTTTGAAGGCACGAGGCGAATTGGATCTTCCCTTGCAGTTAGAAGAATACGTCGAGCGTCCGCCCGTAATCGGTACGCCGACAGAAACAACGATAATCGGAAGAAAGAGACTGCACGTGATCGGGGTCTATACTTCAATTTTCTACGCTGAAAAACGGAGTTTTCGCTTCCTATGAAAACGGCACATTTAAAAAAATAATTTTTTAACGAAAGATGTCTAAATTTTGTTGAGGAAAGTCCATAATTTTTTTCTATATGGAGCAGTAAAAAAAATTAAATCAAAAAATGAAACCAAGTTTTTTTCCTCTGACATTTTTCTCCTAAAACAGGAATAAACGCTTGGGAAGAAAACTCGTTTACAGGTACTCCGGAAACCTGTTAATAGTGGAAATATAACCTTACTTAACAGTCGAGAATAACTTAAATAGTCCAGACACCATGTTTTATTATTTTTAATACAAAGTATCATAAATAAAAAAACGCCAAGCTCTCGTCGCGTACAGGGTGTCCCATTTCCGACACTTTCTAGGGATATTATTTAGAGTTATTATCAAAGATAGAATGTTGCGGTTTTAACTTTCCCGTCCTACTTTTTAACGAAACGAAATATCTGGATGTTAACTTTGTCATGGCTCTCTTAATTTTTAATCTACAGGGTAATTTTGAAAATCGTCGCCTTTTAAACATACCTCGTATTTCCGTTATGCTTTAACTTATCAAAACGGTAAGCATTGATTTTGTTAGAGATATTAATAAAAATAAATAGTTTTAAACGGGAGACCCTGTATATTATTTTTTAAATTAATTAAACATACTTTGGGCTTCACGAAAATGTATTGTTGTTTATATTTTTAATGAAAAATAACCTAAATATGTGATAATTTTAATAATTTACGTTAGTAATAGGCCATGGTCAATTTATTAGAAACAAACTCAAAATTTTGTTACGGCTGTTCTAAATGAATTTGGAATATATATGGTGTTATGGAAATGACGTATTATATTTAAATGGGTGACTCCTGGGGTGTCCTAGAGAAGCGCTACATTTTTTTTTTCAAATCGAACGTTTAAAAAGTGGGGTAATTCACCCATAAACCCACACACAACTCCTCGGCACAGTCATATTACACTGAGCAGCTGTGTAATAACCAGATGTTCTGCCACAATGTTGCCAAACTGTTAGTGTAAAACTTTAGATTCTTATAAAAATAAATATTTAGCTACCTAGTATCCAAATAGAAGTTAATCCAGGTGCCAGTACACTATAGCAAGTAATCCAGGGCACATACATCTTCAGTTTTTTTGGTTTTAGTGGGTAAAGCTTATACCCTACTAAAACCCCTTCGGCGTTTTTCTTCCAATCTCAGAACATGACCCTGTATATCGTCAGAGACACAGAACACATAGTGAAACACTGGACAAATTACAATAAATCATTTAAAGAAACGCACGGCATGTTTCAAATTAGTTTTTTGAAGATAGGCCCTTGTCACACAAAATCGCTACATACTAATGCATTCTTTAAAACGTTCAGAAATTATTTTATCTGCTGCATCCAATATCTTATATCGCAGAGGAATATCTTGTCAAGCAAATGTCAACTTCTAACCTTCTGTCGATTTATAGAGATGGCTAATCTTTGGTTTTAAAATCCCGCTGTGAAACGATCGATTTAATTTTTTTAACCTTTTCGAATGAAAAAGAGCACCAGAGCAGCGATTAACAAGATTTTTAATCTTTATTGGTATCTACAGCAGTGAAGGAAAATAATAAATAAGTGCTGTAGATTAGTATAATTATTTATTTCAACCTTTTTTGGTGAATGCTCTGGAATCTACCAGAAAAACACGCGTTGCATTAGTACATGTCTAGTTTTTGACAGCTCGTGTTTTAAATGTTTCAATTCAGATGTCATTTTTAATTCGAAGAAATGTTATTTACATTTTACACTGTGTTTTTTAATTAAAAACAATAGTTCATACAAATCTTGGCGAGACAAGCCAATGTTAATAAAAACGATGTCTCCACGTGAATTTTGTGCATTATGGCGGCCATTGTTCATGTGATTTTTGCGATCATGGTTATGTGATGTGCCGGTTTCTTTACTAAAACGCTGCATACGTTTTTATAGAAATTGACACTAATTTTTAAATAAGACCGACAAGGTAAGTGTATGTGAGTGGCCTAATTAAAATTACATTAAAAAATCAGTCGGCCAATCACTAAAAGTCAAAAGGTCATTGACATTTGATCTAGTTACGTATTTCAAACTTAAAGAGTGTAAGGTGTAATTCTGACAACACCGGTGAGAATTCGAATGTGTCGCAGTGCCGCACAGATGTCTTCCTGGTTTGACATCAGGTCATTTTTACCGCTGAATGAATTGAAAGCGCCATTTAGGGATATTTTTCTTCAATTTGTATTCATCTCAGGAATTGCCGATTTAAATATAATACGTCATTTCCATAACACCCTATAAACATGCCAAAATATCATTCTTATCATAAACGGCCATTGTTAAGCATAGTTAAATTAAAAGCTTATTATAAAAACTCTTACGTAATAGGTAATAATTAAATGGTTTGCCGTCATTAAAATTGGTACGCAGCAAAAAATAGCCATTAAATCAGCATAAAAAGATTTTGCTTACAATAAATAAAAATCAGGCTGCAACACTTGTTCTGCAAAAAATGCTACAAACTGTCAACAATTTAACCGATATTAGTCCGCTTGTAATATCATGTGTTCGCTTAATTAACAGTCGAGCTGCGAAATGATTACTTGGTCAGCAAGATTTTACAATTGGTCAGTAGAAAAAAACATGTCTAGAAGCAGTTTACTTCAGAGGTTTGCATATTAAAGAATGGCTATCAATATGAATCATTAGATTGCGTTTGTTTTGTCTTGTGCTACGAGTAACTAATTGCGTGCGTGTGTTTTCATTCGGTGTAGCAGTCAAGGCCCAAAAGGTGTAGCGGGGGCGGGTTTTCACTTGTTTTCCCAGGGCACTGTCAATTTATGTAATGACAAACCCGGAATCTTTCGCTTCACTAAAAAGTAGGGCGGGAAAGAAAACCGTAACATTCTAGCTTTGATAATAACTCTAATTAATACCCCCAGAGAGTGTCGAAAATGGACCGCCATATACTGAATATAATTTCTTATCGTAGCAAAATTACGAGCATGGCCGAAGAAGTGCGGAAACACAGCCCTTGCCACTCTTATTGAATAATTTTTCGTAATAATTAAATCAAATCTTAATAAATTATTATACAGACATAAATAAGAAAGAGCTTAATCGTTAAATATGTTTTTAATCGACCTGTGTGTATTTCCTCTGGCCTTATTAGAGAACCTTTAAAAACTGGTATAAAATTAAATATATCGACGAATATCAATAATAAAAGAAAACTTTTTGTGTATGTCAGTAGAATAAATACATTTTTAATGTACTATTCAGAGTTCTTATGAACCTAATTAATATATGAGAAATTAAAAATACTTATAATTAAAGGCTCAGTTAAAATATGAAAACAAAAATTGCTAAAATACAGGGTGTTATGGAAATGACGTATTATATTTAAACCGGCAAATACCGAGATGAAAATAACGTTCCACTCCCGAGTCTCGAAACATACTGAAGTATGAAGCGGCGCGCGGCCGGTACTCAAGCTACCGCGAGACACGCGGTGTGATCTGACAACACTGTTAGTATGCTCTAGTGACCCACATTGTTGCTAAGTGAATCCAGATGGAACGGGGCGACAGTATGTGGGTAAAAAGGGTTTTTACCTTAGTATTTAGATATTCGATTTAAAAAAAAAAGTATGTAGACTTTCTCTAAGACACCCAAGGAGTCACCCATTTAAATATAATAAGTCATTTCCATAACACCCTGTATAATCTTATTTTATCAATTTTTTTGGCACTGAAAACAATTATCTATAAAATATTTATGAAGAAGGAAATATGTCATTTTATTACAAGGAAATGGAAGGAAAAATTGTAAAGGAGAAAGAATATATTTTATGTCCTTTTATCACAATTTTTGTAAATCAAAATATACTCTGAAATGCATCAAGAACTTGAAATTAAAAATGTTTAATATACTATTTAAAAACAATATTTATCAATTATAATATTATAAGTCGTTACTTTTCAAATTTGGACAATAATATTATAGAAGCACGAACTTATCATGAATTTGAAAAGTAGTTGAAGTTTTTAAATATAAATAGTTTCGGTATCAAAACTTGCTTGCTTTTATATTATTTTATCTCTTAATGCTTATGTTATCGTTTGTAAAATAAATTTAAATCGTATTGTTTTTTATAATAAATTGTTTTATTGAAATATCCAAAGCATCGAATGCATTGAGAGAAAAACATTTTTTCTCTGAAAACGGGGTTATACAGGGTGTCCCACTAAGGTTGGTGAGGTACCATAATATGGAAGTCATGGTTGGTTAAAGGCGGCGGTCAGGTGTGAGGCCCGAACTTCTATCACTGTAGTCTTCTGGCTTATTCTGTACCCCGATCTTGTTAGAAAATATTTCTTCCTTCTATGAGGCCCAGTAACCTTCTAGCAAGTCTGTCATGTGGAACGTTATCTCCACGTTGTAAAGGGTTTTCCAATAGAAACGATGATTTTAAAAATGAAATAAAATTAAATTATTTCATATACAACCTTTCGAACAGCCAAGCTGCTCATAAGGCTCTCAACTCCAATCGGTTTACTTCAAAACTTACACTGGAGTGCCATACCAACCTAAAAGTACTGGCGGCCAGGGTTAACAAGGTGGAACTCTTGTGGGTCCCTGGTCACTCCGGGATATCAGGAAATGAATGAACTAGCGAGAGCCGGATCTGCTCAAAGTCTCAGAGGCCCCGAACCGGCCTTTGGAATATCAAAACAGGCAACAAAAACAACTTTAGATAGATGGTCGAAGAAACAACACCTATCTCGATGGCAAGAGTTACCTGGTCACACGGGCCGTAATTGGAAAACCATCGAAAATACTATCGAATGGGATGCTAACCCTGACGAGCCCCAGTTGAAACAAGTGATTAGTCTGCTAACAGGCCACTGTCACTTGCGAAAACACCTTCAACGGATAGGGATAAACAACGGATCCATTGAATGTAGAAGAGGATGAAACCGCCTCACACATAATATACCGCTGCGTAGCGCTGTCTCGTAGAAGACAAAAGATCTTCGGGAACATACAACGTGGTGACAACCTCCCACATGACAAGCTTGGTAGGAGGTTACTGGACCTCATAGAAGGAACAAGCATCTTCTAACAAGATCGGGGTACACAATAAGCCGAAAAGCTGCAGTGATTTGAAGTTCGGGCCTTGAAACCGACCCCCGCCTTTAACCAACCAACCAAACTTTTTATATCATATTAAAGTACAGTCGATAACATTTATGTTGTGAATAAAACAATCATCGTTTAAATGTCCACCACGAGTTCATTTACACGAGCGACTTCGACGAATCCGATTTTCGTTGGTTTTGTACAATAAATCGGGCGTGATCTGACGAATGGCAGCGTTCAATGCGCAATATTAATGTGTCAAGTATTTGTACTCTGTTTGCATAGACGTTAGATTTCAAATAGCCCCACAAGAAGTAATCTAAAGGAGTTAAATCACAGCTTCTTGCAGGGCCAGTGAACAGTGGCATTCCTTGATATTATCCTTTCATCAAACTTTTCTTGCAATACGTCTATAGTTTCATGAGCAGTGTGACATGTGGCACCGTCTTGCTGGAACCAAGTATCCTTCAAATCAAGTGCATCTAAATTTGTCCACAAGAAATTTCTTAACATCTGTCGGTATCGTTCACCATTCACTATAACTGAATCTCCTACCTCATTTTGGGAAAAAAATGGTCCGATGATGCCACCATACCATAAACCACACCATACAGTTACCTTTAGCGGATACAAGGGCTTCTCGTGAATCTGTTGTGGATTGTTTTCGCACCAAAAACGGCAATTTTGCTTGTTGACATAGAGCTTCATCTGAAAAGATAATTTTTTTGCAAAATTAGGATCCCTTGCAAGTTGTTCTAAACTCCAAGCAGCAAATTCTCGGCGCCTACGATGGTTCAGTGGCTTAAGTTCTCGAGTCAAAACAATTTTATACGGGTATAATTTCAAATCTTTTTGCAAAATCCTCCAAATTGTCGCGTTTTTAAGCCAAAACTGTTGAGCACGACGAGGAATTGACAAATTTGGATCCTCTGCAACACTTTCTCTTACAGCAGCAACATTTTCAACAGTTGGCATTTCGACGTCTTGCTGGTGTTTTTACATCGTAAAGAGTAAAATAATTTTCAAATTCCCGAACTATGCGACGAATGGCAAGCAAAGAAAGGCGATTATTTGGACCAAAGTTTTCGCGAAGTGCGCGATAAGTTTTCACAAAAGAACGCCTATTTTCGCAAAATTTTTGGATAATAATCAAACATTCTTAAAGTGCGTATTTAGCCATAATAAATTGAGTATACTGAATATGACTGACTACCAGCGGCGGCTCCTCCATTAGGTCATTGGGTCAATGACCTCCCTATAAAAATTTAGGAAATAAAACTTTTTTTTAAATTAGAATTTACTACAAATGTACCTACTATAATAATTTACCTATAATATTTGAAACGCCCCCGTAAACGCAAACGTGTAGTGCGATTCAAAACGGGCTGGAGCCACTAATTGACCACGATAGCTTAAATGGAAACGAATTTAGCCGAGCTCTGACGATTCCGGCAAGCGGGAGAAACATACGCGAAGTTTACCGCCGCTGGGTCAACAGCCCGGTTTATTGAAAATCTGAATAAGATGTACCTATGAACCTATGTCGTCTCATCATTAGTAATTATTAAATGCTTGGAAAAGAGATGGCAGGTTCCAGGTTGGACGTAGGTCGTAGGTCGCGCAACATTTAGTCAACATTAATTTTGGTTGTAATAATTTGTCTTAATACGAATAGAAAAACCATTTATAAATAGTATTGCTAATTTTAATGAGCGTGTTATAACTCATTTTGCAAATGTTAAAGACCGAAGGGTTGATCTAAAATTTAAAATAGTTTAAAAAAATAATTTTTTCTATATTGTTATCAACTCCAAGCTAATTCGATGCCGTTTTTAGTATCGAACTGAGCTTGTCTCGAAATCATTTTTTTTCTTTTTTAAAGGTTGGTAATTTGAGGTCATATATTTTATGTTTGTTTGCAGAAATAATTTCTAAAGTAACGTCACACCTGTCAAGTTTACTTTCTTTGTAAAGCTGAACACAGCACTACAATATTTTACAAATTTAAAGCTTTGCAATTTCCGTTAACTCAGGACGATTAAAATCATCTTGGTTCATATTGTTTAATTATTTAAGAAAATTTTCAGTTTTGCGAAAAAATGATAGACATGGATAATTTATCAAATGCTATAAAATCATAATTTGATAGTACATATTACCAACATAAAATTTTCACATAAATATTTACGAAAGTTATATAAGTATAGCATGTATTTTTTTAATATGGATTTTTCTTATTAAGAAAACTTAAAATAGAAAAAATAGTACCTATAAAGTACTTGTACTTTAATATACTATTCTTGTATCGCATATAGCGTAATGACCCCCCAATGAGATTGACCACGAGCCGCCACTGCTGACTACTAATGACAGGTATAACTTTATTACTATGGTTACCATATCGTTCTTATTGGAAAGCCCTTTATGTTCCCGAATATCTTATGCAGCCCGGTGAGACCGCTTATGGCGGGGATCGAAGCATATAAGTAGGCCGTGCACGTGACGTCACAGCCAGGCAGGTTACTCCATACGTTTATCCTTTTGTGTCAATATCAGACTTACGTAGCTATATCTGAAAGTCAAAAACGTGAGTGTATTTGTTCGGGTTTGTTCGATTTGATTTAGGCTATATTTGTCTCCCTTTAATGAAGCGGGGAAGGTTGATACTGACAGAGACAGACATAGAATGCGAGCAGCACACGTTCTTAAATTATTTCACAACCGAACATCCTTCGTCTGGAATGAAATAAAATCAAGTAACGTATGATTTATAATGTGATGGAAAATGGTGGAGGAAGCGTCATTAAATTCTAAAATAATTTTTAATTTTCTATTCTTTTCACGAAAACGGACCTTTTCGTTTTGTTGCAGGTAAGTAATTTATGATTGAAATATTTTTTTACTAATTTTTATTCGTTATTGTTATTTTACATTATAAAATTGTTCCATTATGTCCCAAACTTGTCACGCAAACTAGCAACAAACACATTTTTAAAGAATTTTACTTAAATTTTACAATCTACAAGTCAAAAGCTACAACATAATATTTAAAGTTAGTTATATTATAGTCAGAATAAGTCCGGTAATATATTATTATAATAATTCTTTCTTTTCATAGTTTAATTGAGAATCCCATAATGACTGAACATTAAAGAGGACTTCGATCACTAAGCCAGGAGTATGCTACGAAACAAACAGATTGGAAGCACATAATCATAATGATGGTGCATATATTTACTTGGTTAGTAGCTGTACATATAGTATTGTATTTACCTTGATTTGTTTGAAGTTGAAGATGGTAAAATATTTTATGAATATTATGATTTATTTCCTATTTTTTAATAAGACTAATTACAACCTTCAATCTCTGAATTCTTTATTTATAATTTCGTTACTAGTTCAATAATAATATAAAAGTATGTAAGGGCAATTTTAAAGCGATATTTACAGCTGAAAACCTATGTCAGAATCCTAATATTTGATTTTCACTACTTAGTAAATCAAATGAAAGGGTTTTGATGTTTTCTTTGCTTAAATGTCACTTTAAAATATTGACAGTAATAAAAATTTGGACAAAAGTGACATTTGAAAAGCACGTGCGCTCTGTCAGCTGATGCCAGACGTAATGGATACCGCCGTATCATGCCTGCTTCGACTTTTTAACAAGGCGGTTTGTCTTCTTCCTGGTTATAAGTATTCGTTGGGGCTACGCAGCGGTATATTATGTGGGGATCACTTTCATCCTCTTCGCCGCAGAGTCTGCATTCAATGGATCCGTTGAAGGTGTTTTCGCAAGTGACAGTGGCCTGTTAGCAGACCCATCACCTGTTTCAACTGGAGCCGCGTCAGGGTTAGCATCCCATTCGATAGTATTTTCGATGGTTTTCCAATTGCGGCCCGTGCGTGTATTTGACCAGGTATCCCTTGCCATCGAGATAGGTGTTGCTTTTTCGACCATCCATCTAATGTTGTTATTGTTGCCTGTTTTGATATCCCAAAGGCCGGTTCGGGGCTCCTTTTAGATGATCCGGCTCTCACTAGTTCATGCGCTTTCTCATTGCCCAATATCCCGGAGTGACTAGGAACCCACAAGAGCTCCACCTTATTCCCCCTGGCCGCCAGTCCTTTCAGGTCGGTATGGCACTCCAGTGTAAGTTTTGAAGTAAACCGATTGGAGTTCAGAGCCTTAAGAGCAGCTTGGCTGTCCGAAAGGATGTAAATCTTTTGGTCGTGGTAGCCCTTTTCAAGATTTTGTAGTACGCATGCTTGTATGGCATGAACTTCCGCTTGGTATACTGTGGCGTAGTACCCTAGAGGAATGCTTATGTCCATCCTGTCCCCAAATATACCTGCGCCCACACCGTTGGCGGTTTATGATCCATCGGTGTACCAAACTAGTATGGAAGTCATAAAACTTACTAGGAAAAAAAATTTCATTGACTAAATCGACCAAGAAAAATTATTAGAATATATTTTCACGTTCCCAAAATGACCGCTAGGGGGTGCAATTATTGTTATATATAACTAACAATTCAAATTTCTTCGATTTATCACTGTTAAGGTTTTCATTTAAGTTTTTTGGGATCACGCCCAAAATATTGTCATTATTTCACTTAAAATTGCATAATGGGAACTAACACAAAAAGCTAAAACTAAAATCCTGATTTGAAATTTTATTGACAAAAATAAAAACGACATCAGTGTTTATTTAAAATTATGTAGCTCGTACAAGAAATGATATTAATTCAAAGAACAAAATGTTAGGAATACATACATCTTATATTATAGCAAAAAGATTATAAACAAAATTATCCGCCTCAGTTTTTGGACAGTGTGTTTCGAAATTGTGACAAGAAACAAAATAAAAAAGTTATAAAACATTGAACTTATATAGCCAAAATTTTGAAGTGGCAGATTTTTGTATTGGCGTCCGGTTGTTTTATAATGGGGGGGGGGGGGGGGGGCTTCCCTCCCTCTCGCTACGCGGCTACAGTACTGGGGAGGCCTTGGACAAAATGTTACCTTTCAAACCTTGGGTATGGACGCCGCTTAACATATATTTTAAGAATACCCTGTATATACTCGAATTTTTCATGTACAGTGAAACCTCCATTAGGCGGACACCTACGGGACCGTCTAAATGTGTCCGCCTAATAGAGGTGTCCGCCTAATAGAGGTGTCCGCCCATGGGAAATTTGTTATTAGGTAATATGTAAATGCAAAATTATTATTATATATATGTATGTACAAATAAACATAACAAAAATACACTAGTTATAGTTTGGATGTAGTACTAAAAAATTCTAATAACGTAGTTTGACGTGTTTGCGTTTTATACTTGCAATCTAGAAAATGTAATTCCAAGTCTGATATCAATTCTATTGCCTCTATTCTTGCATACTCTTTACCATACTAATGGCTTGTCAGAGTCATCAGATAGTGATGTGGTTTCAGTTTGTACTACATAATCGGTAGGAATGGGGTCACTATCATCTTCTAATTTTCACCTTGCTATCAATGTTAATGAACTCGCCCAAATCATTGTTATCAAATTATAAATTTCCACAACATCAATATTCTCTTTCAAACTCAAAACGCGATATTTTGTGCCATTGTTTACGATTTTAACAGTACAACTCACAAATAAACGGCTGACTGCTGTCGGGGAATCACACATACTTTCATTCGGCCAAATCCTTTCGCGCTGCCACGCATACGTGATTGGTTGCCGGTCTGTCTTCAGAGAGTTTTTGCACTTTACTTATTCGCCTCCCAAATACTTTAAAAATTTTTTTGTCCGGTTAAAGGAGGGTTTTCGCACTCTTTGTATGAAAACAGCCTGTCCGCGTCCGCCCAGCGGAGAGTCCAATCAAGAGAAGTTGATTTTCATGGAATTTCATATATCTAGTTCCGAACTATGAAAAATCTCCGCTTATTAGAGATGCCCGTTTATTAGAGGTGTCCGTTATGAGCGGTTTCACTGTATATATTACTTTTTCCATTGGAGATTTGTTCGGGTTTGTTCCATTACGGATTTCTTTTTGTTTTGCAATATTATTCCACATATTTGTACAAATAATTAAAAATTAGTCAAGATTAAAACCGAATAAATAACGATTACAAAAACTCGCATGATGTTAAAATTATTTTGCCGCCTTAAGTGAGGTCTGATTTAAAATTTATATTAATTTAAAAATAGAATAGGTGTCCTTGTATACATTGTATATTTCGGTTTGAACTGGCGTCTATTATAAACTACATATTTTGTATTTTTTTGCAAAAGTTAGAATTATTAAAAACAGATGGATTTGTCGAAATTGCATTGTTTTTATTTAAATATTGATGATGAATTTTTGGTAGCGAGACACTGAAAATTTAATAATTTTTTAATTATACATAAGATTAGTAAGCCCGAGAAGGTATATCAACATTACACATAGAAAGAGAGACAATTTCAAGAACTTTAAGATAAAATACATGGTGCTTCATTTAAAAAAAAATATACAATGGAACCTCTCATAACGGACATCTCTAATAAGTGGGCATCTCTATTAAGCGGACATTTTTTCATAGTCCGGAACTAGGTATATGAAATTCCATGAAAATCAACCTCTCTTGGGCGGACTCTCCTTTGGGCGGACGCGGGCAGGCTGTTTTCATACAAAGAGTGCGAAAACCCTCCTTTAAACGGACAAAAAAATTTTAAAAGTATTTGGGAGACGAATAAGTACGGTGCAAAAACTCTCTGAAGACAGACCGTATATGTGATTCCCCGACAGCAGTTGGCCGTTTATTTGTGAGTTGTAAGGTTAAAATCGTAAACAATGGCACAAAAATGTCGCGTTTTGAGTCTGAAAGAGAATATTGATGTTGTGGAAGTTTGTAATTTGATAACAATGATTTGGGCGAGTTCATTAACATTGATAGCAATGTGCTATTAGAAGATGATACCTACCGATTATGTTGCCCAAACTGAAACCACATCACTATATCTGACGACTCTGATGAAGTAGTTGAATGCAGTAATCAAACAAATGTCACCAATTATCACAAGCCATTAGTATGGTAAAGGAATTATAAGAGTATGCAAATAATAGAGGTGACTCTACAGCAATGGAATTGTTATCAGACTTTGAATTACATTTTTCTAGATTGCAAGTATAAAACGCAAACACGTCAAACTGCGTAATTAGATTTTTTTAGTACTACATCCTAACTAAAACTAGTGTATTATTGATATGTTATGTTTATTTGTACATACATATATGTACATAGTAATAATTTTGCATTTACATATTACCTAATAACAAATTTCCCATGGGCGGACACCTCTATTAGGCGGACACATTTAGACGGTCCCGTAGGTGACCGCCTAAGAATGGTTTCACTGTACTTATTATCATTTTTTCAAACAATCAAAAATTTTTTATTTTGAAACACCCTGTACCATTATAGTTACGCTGTAACTAACTATACTAGGTGTTTCTTATTAATATACCAATATATAAGGAGGTAAAGCCGGAAACACACTATTATCACGTCACGTGAATTCACGTGTTGTCATATCGGCAGAATAGCACATGCCTGTCACGGTTTAGACACAGACTACGTACACTGCAGATCATTTTTATTACATTTTTTTGTGTTTGTGAAGATGGTAAGTGAATCTTGTGCCTTCTAGCGAACAATCCCGAATATGTAAATTTGCAGAAACAAAACTGTGCTGTCACGTATGACTTGCCGTGAGCTGCATGAGGTGACTATAGTGTACTTCTAAACCTATTTATAAGCACGCATAAACCGCCTTGCAGATATTTCGGGTATGCCGTGACATTGCGTGATAGCATGTGATCTCACGTGACGTGATAATAGTGTGTTTACGGCTTTATTCTTGTATCCATTTTCAGAAAACAGCTTCATATGAACATATGTCCTAAACGTCTTAACTTTTGAGATGCAGGGTGTTAAAGATTTTCGATAAATCTTCTTTTTAATATCTTTGATACTGCTCTAGATATTCTTGTGAAATTTAGTAAACACTCTCTATTGATCAAGAGGCATTTTATGATTTATAACATGTTTTTTTATTTGAACCAGGGGCGTTCGTGCGGGAATTGCCCTCGGTTTTTTTTGATGAAAATAATGGTACGACGCTTCTTTTTTTATACAGTGACGACGTAAAGTAAGGAATAAATTCATTACCTCGCAAACTACAATTTAAAAAAAAAATCGCTCGGACCCTTCGATTTTGTTCTTCGAACGCGCATATTCTGACATAAAATGTAGATATACAGGGTGTTGCAAATAAGAGTGACACAAAAAAAAATTTTTTCTTAAATAGAACCCACTGTATATTATTGCATGCACGGATTCTTCGGAAAATCCTAAACATTTTTCATGTAGCATGTGCTATACCTTAGCCCAAGCGTTTTGGAGTTATTCTCATCCAAAATTTGAAAAGTGGAAAAAGTCATGGAGAAAACAAAGAATAAAATTATTTTAAAAATGTCTTATTTATCGAAAAAACAGTTAGGTGAACTTAAAAATCATTTTTCTAAAGTAAATGTTCGAAGTGTCTTCCGTTGGTCAACTGACAATAGCCTAACCGATCTACAAATTCTCGCTGAACATTTCGAACCATTTGGGGTGTAATTTGCCGAATTTCTTGCCGGATGCGATCTTTTAAATCATCTAAATTTGCAGGCTGGCTTTTGAATACTTTTCCCTTAAGGTATCCCCATAAAAAAAGTCGAGTGGTGTTAAATCGGGTGACCTTGGCGGCCACTCAATAAAACCACCTCTTCCAATCCACCTGTTTGGAAAAGTATCGTCCAAATATGTACGAACTCCCACAGCGAAATGTGGGGGAGCACCATCTTGTTACAACCAGATATTATGATGTGGCAAATCGGGACGTTCTAACTCAGGAAAAAGGGTGGTCAGGGCTGGAACAAGTTCTTGTTCTAAAAAACTCAAGTATCTCTCGCTTGTTAAATTTTCGTCAAAAAAGAAATGCCCTATAACAATGTCATCGACAACGCCAGCCCACACATTGATCTTTTGATTAAATTGTGTGTGTCCTTCCCTCATCCAGTGTGAAGTTACATCGGACCAATATCGATAATTTTGGGTATTTACGTCACCATTCAAGCAAAATGTGGACTCATCGGAAAAAATTATATTTTTTACAAAATTTCTGTTTACGAAACACATATCCTGTAAACGCTCAAAAAATTCAAGGCGCCTCTCAAAGTCCCTTTCCAAAAGTTCTTGGAGAACTTGCATTTTATAAGGATGGTATTTATTTGTATGCAGTATTTTAAGAACTGTTGTTTTTCCAATATCCACGTCACTTGCTACCTGCCTAGACACCACATGCTGGTTATCTTGAACTGCCAATAAGACTTCTAAATGTTGATTTTCATCAACTTGAGGACGACCAAATCTAGGGACATCTCTTACATGACCGAATTGCCTCAACTTGTACTAAATTTTGCTTACTGTTGATTGTGATATTGGCGGACGATTGGGGTATTTTTGATTAAATAACTCACAAGTTTCTTGCTGTGTTCTAACCCTATCACCGTAGCCCATCATCATCAAAACCTCTATGCGCTGTTTCTCAGTGAGCCGCATTTTAATTTAATTTAGTTATGAAAAAACGAAATGAGTCTTTTGAAAACTAGTAAAACGTTAGGAAAATACACATAAAACTGACAATAACAGTAACTATTGACATTAATTCTTTTGGTTCTTGCATCATAACTCCAAAGCCTACTTGACTTTTCTTGCGCTTCACGCATGCTGACTACAGGTTTTCCTCAGCGTGCATGAATCAATGCAAGTCTTGATTGATTGCGAAATATCTGATTTTCAAATTTTGAATGAGAATAACTCCAAAACGCTTGGGCTAAGGTATAGCACATGCTACATGAAAAATGTTTAGGATTTTCCGAAGAATCCGTACATGCAATAATATACAGTGGGTTCTATTTAAGAAAAAAAAAATTTTTGTCACTCTTATTTGCAATATCTACAATATCTACATTTTATGTCAGAATATGCGCGTTCGAAAAACAAAATCGAAGGGTCCGAGCGATTTTTTTAAAAAATTGTAGTTTGCGAGATAATGAATTTATTCCTTACTTTACGTCCTCACTGTATATAAAAATTATTTTTGAAATTCTCATTTCTAGCTGAGCAAATATCGTCTCTTAATTTTTTGTCGCTGAAAAAAATGAAATTCATTCATTTGAACTCTGTTATGAAATTAGGCAGTAATAACAAAGATTAAAATGGATGTAGTAGGTAAGAAGCAGATTCTGTTTTGTAAACATAAACAGTTTTGACAGTTGTCTACCTAGTCTAGTTGTCACGTATCACCCTGTATCCAGGGCCGTAGCCAGAATGTTTTTGCTTGCTGCTTCATAGCCAGGGCATTATAAGATTAGAGAAAATGCATACACATATATATCGGTACTGCAGAATAGTAAGGACACAGTTCTCTGCCAGGGCGAAATTTTCGCCTGTCCGGGCGGCGCCCGGTTTCGCCCCCACCTGGCTACGGCCCTGCCTGTATCTCAAAAGTTAAGACGTGTAGGACATATCTTAATGAAGTTTTTTTCTGAAATGGACCTAAGAATAACCTCCTTAAATATCAGCATGTTATTAAGAAACATTCTGTATATACACATATTATAACGAGCTTGTTCTGGTTTGTTTGTTTGACGCAAATCCATCATGTTTCATAATTTTACTGCAGGAAAGATATTTGGACTCGACACTACCCTTGTGGTACGTGTTAAGAACGAGAAGGTCGGCTGAAAACAATGTTTCGTCAAGTTGTGTTTTTTTCTTTGTATTTGCTCTGTTGTTTGCTCTTTGAATATTTTCAGTAAATTACTATGTCGAACATGGCTAATTTTACTTACCGTTCTCTTAGCCTTAGGTGGTTCCCAACCTTTTTTGTTTCGTAGACCACTTGCCATGTTTCTCGGTTTTGGGTCGACCCCCTGCTTACCTAATATTGAATTTGTTCGGGTTAAGTTTTATACCTTTATTAATTAAATTCTAGTTAAATCGAACTAAATTAAAAATCAGTATATCTGTTACATAAAATGGCTAAGCAAAAAATAAACACTTTTAGGGGGAAATTTTCAACATTCGACATCATTTAGTTAGGTTGAATTTCAAATCTCCTCGGTTAGTGATGTCCATTCTATTTCTTCTTTTTTTGTCGGGAGATTGGCAACCGCGCTGAAACATCCCAAACAAGCCCAGGCGCGGAACTACTATGCAGCAAGACCAAGCAACGCGGGGGGGGGGGGGGGGGGGGCACGGCCTAAAGTGGCCTCCTGTTACGCAATGCGAGCCCCCTCGCCGCGTCAAAAAGTGTTTTTATCCTACGCAACACTAATTTATTATGATTTAATACTATAATCAAGAAAAGGAGTTTCTACGCATCTGTCGATCGTCTTAGATTTTAAAAACCTTCACAATTTTTTTTTTTGTAATAAAAAAGCATATCTATTCGTTTTGCAAATAAGGTAAGTTTTGTCTTCTTTGTGTTGAATAAGTATAGTGTTTCGCAAGCCAATTGCTGAGCTCCTCTGAAAGTGGGGCCCAGACCCACCGGTCCTAGTAGGAAAATTTTACAAAAGTTTTCGTAAAATGAATTTAAAGGAAAAGATACATAATAAGCAGTGGAGTAGCGACAAATTATAGGCCCCCCCGCCAAAATTGAGTTAGGGCCCCCTACCCTATATTAAGAATATACATATATAAACATATAAACAAACAAAATTAGATAATACTGTTTATTATATAAACTACAAACCTATATCTAGAGAACGTTACAAAAAATAAAATTATTGAACAAGAAGAAAACAAAAAACATTCTTTAAAACTAAAAGGAACAAACACGAAAAAATTCTATAGGTACCGAGCTAAGGTAGCGATACTTGAAAGTTACAGTGAGATAAAACCAAAAGTATTTAAAATTAAGCAACAAAATCTTGAATATAGTATTATAGGTATCTCAATAGTTATTGCGAGGCAATTGGCCAATTGCCTATTTGAATTATTATATTGTCAAATTATTCTTATATTGTTGCTTTCAGGAGGTAAATTGTTTTTTTCTAGCTTTTTCCTCCTCAAAACTTTTTATTAAATGGTTATTATCCATTTTGGCCGCCTCTTGTGCCTCTATAGACAGGATAGCCAAGTTGGTTAACCTTGTCTGAGAGGAACTATTTCGGAAATAATTTTTAATGATTTTTAATTTGGAAAAGGATCACTCAGCTGTAGCCACACTTACTGGAAGAGTTAAAAATAATAATAAGGCTGTTGTTACCTCTGGAAAATTTGATGACAAAGTGTTATTTTCCACAATTAAAAATACAGCAAAGTCTTTAATACTTTGAAGAGAAGCAATTTTTTCCTTTAACGGCATACACAACGCGACTATCTCTAAAGGAAAAGTCGCAGACAGATCGCTGGAATATGTTTGTTGTAGTGTTTCTGCAGACATAAATAATTCTTTTTCTGGCAAAGTTACTAGAACTTGGGGACATAGAAATCTAAATTTATTAACAAATAACTCCATTCCCTCAAAACGATTACCTATTTGGTTAATTACAATATCAAATACTTTGTAATATATATTTATCCTAAAATAGTTTTCTCAACTAGAAAATAGATAATTTGTATTGGCTTCATCAAAGTGTTTTTTTGGTTTTAATTGTCTTTTATCTTCAAATTCCGGGTTTATATTCCATGATCTTGATATACCAATTGCTTCATTCTTCAAATTTATATAATTACGGACACAGTGAGATCAGGTGGACATTGGTAATATTGGTATTTATTTGAAAGATTTGCTAATTAGCAATAGGCTCTATCGGCACTCGAAGCTTTCGGGCCCCCAAGTTTTCGCCCCCCCCCCCCCCCCCCGCGACTGCGGGGGTTCGCGGTAGTAGCGCTACGCCACTGAAGTTATTTCTTTTTTCAAATAATTGGGATTTATATGTTAAAGCCTCTTATATTCTCAACAAAAAACGCGTTCAAAGATTTTTTGATATTTAAGCATTTGTGACTAATTTTCTGACCGAATGTTTCCAAGCATTTAAAAATTAAATATATCTGTTTTTAGTCAGTTGGCTATGGAAAAAAATTTATAAAATAGAACAGAATTGATATTTTTATGAGAGAATTGTATTTCATCTTTAATTTGCTAGTAATATACTAATCTACAAACAAGATTAATTGAAAAGTGATGACTATAGTGCCGTAGATATCTTTGTTTCCTGAGGGGGGGAGGGGGTACTTAGTACTAGGCCACTTTCACCTTGTTGCATTTCCCATAAGCTTTTCTGGGGGGTACTGGTATGGCAACCTTCACTTTACGGTTCCCATTTTCAGGCAAATTCCCGCTTCTGGGGGTACTGTGGAATGATAAAATTGAGTAATTATGAACTTAAAAACCAGGACACCAGCGGTAGCAACAAGGGGAAAAAGCTTGCTGCGAACGAAAGCGCCGCAGGCGAAATAATTTATGGATCACGCCCCATGAGCAAACCCAAGATACACATCTAAATTTAGTCCATAATTATTATAGTAAATACTAGAAAAACCGAGCGGTAAGGTCAGTAAGGTGTTCTCATTATACTCAATTTAAAAAGCGCGACATTTTTACTTAAGTTACAGCAGACGAACAAAAGCAATTTTTTTTTCAAGAAGAGTTCTCCTTTTTTTGAGGATTTTTCAGTATTTTTAAATGATCCCGATTTTACGAGCTATATACAAAAAGAGACAGCGGAAAACAAACCAAAACATAACTCCATACCTATTTATTTGTATTTTAATAGTATTCTACGGTTGTAATGCCAAATATGCAATAATTTCATCGTAAATTGCTTCAATGTCAAATAGTTCTTACGGAAACAAATGTGAATAGGATTAAAAATTGTTTTTGGTCAATAAATCGAAAAAATTTAATCCACTGAGGACCGAAAATCTAGCTTTAATTTAAATAATAACGGTGGCAAAAATTTGTTTATACAGTGTGTCTACTTAAGTTGGAATCATATGGAAAACTTTTTTAATATTGGTTTTAGGAAATATGTAACTTTTAATTCAAAATAACTTTTCTTCATTACAATTTTCTGTATTGTCAAAAATAAAGGTACTTTACTCTTGAGCAAAATTCGTAATTTCTGATATAGGTACCTCGTATATGACTGGGAAATTTTGATAACTGAAGGTTGCATTTTGAGTTCTAGACCATGCAGAACTTTTTATGAAGAATAACTTTTTTTCATAAAACTAATAATAAAAAACTTTTCCATATGGGTCCAACTTAAGTAGACACACTGTATAGCAGCTTCGGATCCGCTATATTCGAATTTTTTTTCGTTTGGCTTAGCTTCGATTGAGAGAAATATTTTTGAAGAAACAATATCCGACTAGGCACCGCCTCGGATGTCAAATTTACATTAGACTTTAAAAATATACGTACAAAATTTGAGAAAAAATAGAAAAAACATCTCTAAACATTCTTTTCCGCTAACGAAATAAAAGATTATTGATGTATAATTTTGACATTGGGCGACAACCACGCATACTAAAAAGCCCGATATGTTTAGGACGAACCACATAATGTGAGACACGAACCCCGATGCAATAGCAACTATCAAATTTAAGAAAAAATAGAAAAAACATACGAACTACCAGTGGCGTAGCGCTACTACCGCGAACCCCCGCAGTCGCGCGGGGGGGGGGGGGGGGGGGAAAGCTTGGGGGGCCCGAAAGCTTGGAGTGCCGATAGAGCCTATTGCTAATTAGCAAATCTTTCAAATAAATACCAATATTACCAATGTCCACCTGATCTAGATTTTGTCACACTGTGTCCGTAATTATATAAATTTGAAGAATGAAGCAATTGGTATATCAAGATCATGGAATATAAACCCGGAATTTGAAGATAAAAGACAATTAAAACCAAAAAAAACACTTTGATGAAGCCAATACAAATTATCTATTTTCTAGTTGAGAAAACTATGTTAGGATAAATATATATTACAAAGTATTTGATATTGTAATTTACCAAATAGGTAATCGTTCTGAGGGAATGGAGTTATTTGTTAATAAATTTAGATTTCTATGTCCCCAAGTTCTAGTTTGCCAGGAAAAGAATTATTTATGTCTGCAGAAACACTACAGCAAACATATTCCAGCGATCTGTCTGCGACTTTTCCTTTAGAGATAGTCGCGTTGTGTATGCCCTTAAAGGAAAAAATTTCTTCTCTTCAAAGTATTAAAGACTTTGCTGTATTTTTAATTGTGGAAAATAACACTTTATCATCAAATTTTCCAGAGGTAACAACAGCCTTATTATTATTTTTAACTCTTCCAGTAAGTGTTGCTACAGCTGAGAGATCCTTTTCCAAATTAAAAATCATTAAAAATTATTTACGAAATAGTTCCTCTCAGACAAGGTTAACCAACTTGGCTATCCTGTCTATAGAGGCACAAGAGGCGGCCAAAATGGATAATAACCATTTAATAAAAAATTTTGCGGAGGCAAAAGCTAGAAAAAAACAATTTACCTCCTGAAAGCAACAATATAAGAATAATTTTACAATATAATAATTAAAATAGGCAATTGGCCAATTGCCTCGCAATAACTATTGAGATTCAAGATTTTGTTGCTTAATTTTAAATACTTTTGGTTTTATCTCATTGTAACTTTCAAGTATCGCTACCTTAGCTCGGTACCTAAAGAATTTTTTCGTGTTTGTTCCTTTTAGTTTTAAAAAATGTTTTTTGTTTTCTTCTTGTTGTTCAATAATTTTATTTTTTGTAACGTTCTCTACATATAGGTTTGTAGTTTATATAATAAACAGTATTATCTAATTTTGTTTGTTTATATGTTCATATATGTATATTCTTAATATAGGGTTGGGGGCCTTAACTCAATTTTCGCGGGGGGCCTATAATTTGTCGCTACGCCACTGCGAACTACCTACCTTTTCCGCGAATGAACTAAAAGTTTTTTGATGTGTTATTCAGTTATCAAATTCCAGGGGAGGGGGGGGTGGCAACTGTCCCCGCTTGCCCCTTATAAACGACGCCCATGGTGATGACCTAAAATGCTTTAAAATGAGCCAGAAAAAATATTAAAAAAATAGGGCTGTTTAAAAGACATGGATACGCAGCAAAAATTCACTAAAGACATGGATACGCAGTAAAAATCACTAAAAGATGCCTTGTAATAAAAAATGTTGTATTAACACAGGTGTGAAGGTGCGTTCATGGCGCTTACTTAGCAAGCTATTTTCGGGATTATAATAATACTTAACTTAATCCCTTCCTACCAGAAATAGTACGAAGCTCCACATTATGCGTAAAAACTCTGTACGTTCGAGTTTGTTCCTGTTTACAATAAACTACCTGCGAGGAAAAGCACGAATCAAATCCATATTATGCGTAAAAAACCCCTTTACGGTTGCATTTCGTTATCGATATTTTCTTTTTATATTCTACTTTTTAGAAAAAACGAAGCAAAAAATCACCACCATCCAAGATCGAACCGATCGATCGCAGTGGTAGTGGCATCGGAAAAACGCTTAGTAGTTAGCACACAGCAAGCCAAGTCCGAAACAGTCGACAATCGGCCGCGGATTCTCTGCTCTGCAAGTCGCGGCAATCCGGCAGTCGTCATCGGTTGATTACGTATTCGCGCTCACGCACACCGGCCGGCTTATTTTTACGCGTTTCGATTGCGAATTTTGAAAATCGAGTGTTCTCAACGGAATTTTGAAAGAAAGCCGTGGTTTTCGGGGCAGAGGGACATTAATTCTTGTGTGTTATTCCGCGAGACTTTTTGGTTCGTTACTGTGAAGGTAAGTTTTGTTGTTATTCTTTTGGCTACTTACCCAATTTAAGGTTAGAATTTGTAGCGATAGCAACGGTAAAATAAATCTAAGTTCAAGCATGAGTCTCTGATTTTGACAGTTAGTACCTACTTGCGTATTTTTAAAAAAATATCAATCACATTTTGTTTACTTCCGTAAAATATTTGTACAATCAAAATATACTTACGCAAAAGAACTCTTCCTTGTGCATACGGACAAAAACAATGAAAAGGACGGGAAACAAATGTTTTTACAAATGCATAGATATCTAAATTTAAATAAAATTATCTATCAATAAAAAACATTACATTTTTACATTATGAAAGTTAATTGCACAATATAGAGGAAAAGTAAACAAAATAATCATTATTATTACCATGCCTAAAATAGCCGAAAACTTTTTGTCTTTGTTTATAAGCAATAATACACAAGCTTTTTTTAAAAAAATACGAAAAAAAAGATAAAATGCACGGGCAGATCCCCTGGAAGGGGTAGATATTACCCTTTAAATCTAAAAATGAGAAAGGAGGGTCAAGCAGACCAATTATTGACATTTTAATGATAAAAAGAGTGGTTTTATTTTAACACTAATCTGTTTACGAAGTGTTTTTTGATTTAGTGTAACAAAATAGCAATTAGTTTTAAATAAATAATTTATTTTGTTTAAATAAAATAATTAGTGGCGTATATAGGGGGGCATGGAGCGCCCCCGCAATGTTATGTTTTAACCAATTTATTCAAAGATGAATTCGCTAGGAAACATATAAATCTTGATTTTACTAGATGTTTGTTCTTAGTTGATGGTTGTTTTGTTCGTTGTTATATGAACGCTCAGTATATTTTTGTTTAGTTAATAATTGAGTCAGATCAATATTTCGATACTTTTTCGTTTTATCCTAAAAGCGGTTAATTACTCGTTTTTACGGAGCAATTACCTGAAGTTTAGGGTTGAAATTTTTTTAATTAATAAATTAATGGAAGCAAGAAATGAAATTTTGTCAATTTGCACAAATTTCGTTTCCTGCTTCAATTAATTTGTTAATCAGAAATTTTAAAACTATAAGTAATTGATCCCCTAAAACGGGTATTTTCGGATGAAATTAAAATGCAACGAAATATTGATCAAAAAACGAAAAGGCGAAAGCGCCCCGAAACAAATTCTTATATACGCCACTGAAAATAACTCTATATATATCTCGGCAACCGCTGGACCGATTTCAAAAAGTCAAAATCCAGAATGTGCGCTTTTTCGAGCCCTTCATTTTCGTTCTTTTGATTTTTTGCCGTCGGACATTAATTAAGGAAGTTATTCCCAAAAAACTCATTTTCCCATGCTTCACGTGTTAATCTTCCCCCCCCCCCCCCCCCCCCTCCAACACCACCTGCTGGGCCAAAAGTGCCTCCAAACGATAGAGGAGAATTCAGTTTTAAAGAGTTCAAATTTTATGCCAGATCGACCCCACTATATGTATGAAAACCATATAATGACCCACATTTTTAAGATAAATCAATTATTGACAGCTCATTTATTGACAGAAAATATAGCATTAGAATAATATTTTTGTAATAAAAAAGCATATCTATTCGTTTTGCAAATAAGGTAAGTTTTGTCTTCTTTGTGTTGAATAAGTATAGTGTTTCGCAAGCCAATTGCTGAGCTCCTCTGAAAGTGGGGCCCAGACCCACCGGTCCTAGTAGGAAAATTTTACAAAAGTTTTCGTAAAATGAATTTAAAGGAAAAGATACATAATAAGCAGTGGAGTAGCGACAAATTATAGGCCCCCCCGCCAAAATTGAGTTAGGGCCCCCTACCCTATATTAAGAATATACATATATAAACATATAAACAAACAAAATTAGATAATACTGTTTATTATATAAACTACAAACCTATATCTAGAGAACGTTACAAAAAATAAAATTATTGAACAAGAAGAAAACAAAAAACATTCTTTAAAACTAAAAGGAACAAACACGAAAAAATTCTATAGGTACCGAGCTAAGGTAGCGATACTTGAAAGTTACAGTGAGATAAAACCAAAAGTATTTAAAATTAAGCAACAAAATCTTGAATATAGTATTATAGGTATCTCAATAGTTATTGCGAGGCAATTGGCCAATTGCCTATTTGAATTATTATATTGTCAAATTATTCTTATATTGTTGCTTTCAGGAGGTAAATTGTTTTTTTCTAGCTTTTTCCTCCTCAAAACTTTTTATTAAATGGTTATTATCCATTTTGGCCGCCTCTTGTGCCTCTATAGACAGGATAGCCAAGTTGGTTAACCTTGTCTGAGAGGAACTATTTCGGAAATAATTTTTAATGATTTTTAATTTGGAAAAGGATCACTCAGCTGTAGCCACACTTACTGGAAGAGTTAAAAATAATAATAAGGCTGTTGTTACCTCTGGAAAATTTGATGACAAAGTGTTATTTTCCACAATTAAAAATACAGCAAAGTCTTTAATACTTTGAAGAGAAGCAATTTTTTCCTTTAACGGCATACACAACGCGACTATCTCTAAAGGAAAAGTCGCAGACAGATCGCTGGAATATGTTTGTTGTAGTGTTTCTGCAGACATAAATAATTCTTTTTCTGGCAAAGTTACTAGAACTTGGGGACATAGAAATCTAAATTTATTAACAAATAACTCCATTCCCTCAAAACGATTACCTATTTGGTTAATTACAATATCAAATACTTTGTAATATATATTTATCCTAAAATAGTTTTCTCAACTAGAAAATAGATAATTTGTATTGGCTTCATCAAAGTGTTTTTTTGGTTTTAATTGTCTTTTATCTTCAAATTCCGGGTTTATATTCCATGATCTTGATATACCAATTGCTTCATTCTTCAAATTTATATAATTACGGACACAGTGAGATCAGGTGGACATTGGTAATATTGGTATTTATTTGAAAGATTTGCTAATTAGCAATAGGCTCTATCGGCACTCGAAGCTTTCGGGCCCCCAAGTTTTCGCCCCCCCCCCCCCCCCCGCGACTGCGGGGGTTCGCGGTAGTAGCGCTACGCCACTGAAGTTATTTCTTTTTTCAAATAATTGGGATTTATATGTTAAAGCCTCTTATATTCTCAACAAAAAACGCGTTCAAAGATTTTTTGATATTTAAGCATTTGTGACTAATTTTCTGACCGAATGTTTCCAAGCATTTAAAAATTAAATATATCTGTTTTTAGTCAGTTGGCTATGGAAAAAAATTTATAAAATAGAACAGAATTGATATTTTTATGAGAGAATTGTATTTCATCTTTAATTTGCTAGTAATATACTAATCTACAAACAAGATTAATTGAAAAGTGATGACTATAGTGCCGTAGATATCTTTGTTTCCTGAGGGGGGGAGGGGGGTACTTAGTACTAGGCCACTTTCACCTTGTTGCATTTCCCATAAGCTTTTCTGGGGGGTACTGGTATGGCAACCTTCACTTTACGGTTCCCATTTTCAGGCAAATTCCCGCTTCTGGGGGTACTGTGGAATGATAAAATTGAGTAATTATGAACTTAAAAACCAGGACACCAGCGGTAGCAACAAGGGGAAAAAGCTTGCTGCGAACGAAAGCGCCGCAGGCGAAATAATTTATGGATCACGCCCCATGAGCAAACCCAAGATACACATCTAAATTTAGTCCATAATTATTATAGTAAATACTAGAAAAACCGAGCGGTAAGGTCAGTAAGGTGTTCTCATTATACTCAATTTAAAAAGCGCGACATTTTTACTTAAGTTACAGCAGACGAACAAAAGCAATTTTTTTTTCAAGAAGAGTTCTCCTTTTTTTGAGGATTTTTCAGTATTTTTAAATGATCCCGATTTTACGAGCTATATACAAAAAGAGACAGCGGAAAACAAACCAAAACATAACTCCATACCTATTTATTTGTATTTTAATAGTATTCTACGGTTGTAATGCCAAATATGCAATAATTTCATCGTAAATTGCTTCAATGTCAAATAGTTCTTACGGAAACAAATGTGAATAGGATTAAAAATTGTTTTTGGTCAATAAATCGAAAAAATTTAATCCACTGAGGACCGAAAATCTAGCTTTAATTTAAATAATAACGGTGGCAAAAATTTGTTTATACAGTGTGTCTACTTAAGTTGGAATCATATGGAAAACTTTTTTAATATTGGTTTTAGGAAATATGTAACTTTTAATTCAAAATAACTTTTCTTCATTACAATTTTCTGTATTGTCAAAAATAAAGGTACTTTACTCTTGAGCAAAATTCGTAATTTCTGATATAGGTACCTCGTATATGACTGGGAAATTTTGATAACTGAAGGTTGCATTTTGAGTTCTAGACCATGCAGAACTTTTTATGAAGAATAACTTTTTTTCATAAAACTAATAATAAAAAACTTTTCCATATGGGTCCAACTTAAGTAGACACACTGTATAGCAGCTTCGGATCCGCTATATTCGAATTTTTTTTCGTTTGGCTTAGCTTCGATTGAGAGAAATATTTTTGAAGAAACAATATCCGACTAGGCACCGCCTCGGATGT